>CM066314.1:21368500-22663000 GCA_033807775.1 Saussurea involucrata
CCTGAGTACACATGGGAACGAGAGGATTACATGAAACATAAGTATCCTCACTTATTTGCTAAACAACCGGTTACAGACGAAAGTTCTTGAATTTCGTGACGAAATTCTTTTAACCGGGGGAGACTGTGACAACCGTCAAAATTGCGTTCAGGTTAGAACTGCGCTAAACATATCAGATACAGATAATACATGTCACACTGTCCAAATTTAGCAGTAAACCCGACACAGTAGGGAAAGTTTAGAAATCCAGTCTAAAATCCCTCAAATTAGGAAAATCATCCATCCTTCTCATAAAATGCCAACTAAAATAATTATACAATTATAAAAACCTTTATATATGTTTATATATATATAAACCTACAAATTATTTAAAAATATATATATATATATATATATTTATTTATCATTTTTATTAATTTAAAACCTTTATTTAAAATAACTAATTAAAATAAATCAAAAATTAATTAATTATACAACTTTAAACACAATCATTTTAACCAAAACCACACACCACACTCACCCCCCCCTCTCCAAGAACCGCCCCCCCTCACCTCTTTCTCACTCCATAAATACCCCCTCTCCCTCTTCATTTTCACTCTTCACTCTCCTCACAAACTCTTCTCTCAAACCTCCATATTCTCGCAAGTTTTCTCTCCTCCAAGGCTTCCAAGATCAGCCACATATCTTCAAGAACTCAAGGTAAAAACATTTTAGTAACATCATTTAATCATCCTCCTACAACCTTCTCTTCTCTTTCAAAGTTCATCTTCTAAAAACTCTAAGTTTTCATCTTCTTTTTGCTAAATCCAACTCTTGACAACCTAATGTTTGTAGATCCATCACCATGACATCTTGCATGTCATTAAAAGTGTGATGAATCCATGAGCAAACCCATATTAGTGACCTAAGAATGTTTGGTTTGCATGTGTTCACAAAAGCTCAAAAACAACAAGTTTTGGAAATGTTTTATCAAGATAAGTGTTATTGGTTCTTTGCATGTTGCTTGGGATGATTAAAAAGCAAAGATTTCATCTGAAAATATGTGATTTGGTTGAGTAAAAATCGTGCCTTGACAAAAAGAACAAAATCTTTTGAAGAACCAATGAGAAAATAGCTTTTATATAAAAGACCTTTTCATCAGCTTGCTGTAAGAAATTTCTACTGACTTTGCAAGGCCATATCTCTCTCAAAAATGATCCAAATACAGTGATTCTTTTTTCTGGAATTTACTTTTATGAGTTGGAAATCAAACCCCACTGGAATCACCGAAAAATATTAAGTTTTGAACCCTCAAACAGTTTTTACAAAAACAGTGTGCAACAGCTACGTGTTTCTGTCACTATTTTTGTCAAGTGTTATTTTATGTACTTATTTTGATCCAAAAATCATGGGATTTATGGCAAAAGCTTCCTAACACATGGAAGTACTTGGCTATAAAATACCAGAACCAAATGATCTCTGGAAGTTATCCAAACAGTAACCGAAAGTGACTACAAATTCTGACTACTAACAACTATATTGTATAATAGCTATATGCTATCTCTTGATCCTTTTCCTCACCTTTGGTGACGAAATTGTGGTATATATTATTTATGTATTGCTTATACATACTTACGTATCCTAACCTTTACTTATTTACGCATTTTACTTATACTCTAACAATCTAACACCTAACTATTAACCCTTTTCATCATTTTATGATGGGATTGTGGTATTATTATTATATATGTAACATATATAACCTAACTCCTAACTTTATATACTATACACACGACTCCAAATTATTGACCCCTTTTTGTCATATGTCACGACAACATTTCGGTAATCTCGAACCATCATATGTAACATTTCATCTTGAAGTTGAACTATTGATATCAAAGAACCTATAACAACACACAAAATATCAACAAAGGCATTTTATGATGAACTGGATATTTTATCGACCAAAGTCTAGAACTTAGAATCTTACTAGTGTCCTTACGTTCGTAGGATCGGAGTAGGATCGCCTCACGGAACACATTACACACTTTTGGGAAACATCTACGCTATTCACCGTGAGTCTTCATAGCCCCTTTTTACTGTTTTATACATTTTGGGGTGGAAAGCATGTTACAAACTTTATTCGATATCAACTGTTTTATTACTGAAATACTACGCATGTTTAAACGCTCTCTATGGTACGAGTGCACATGTGAAAGCTTCTAAGTTTGCGCTATCATACAAAAGTCCCCAACTTTTCTTTACATTACCTATTTAACTCACGTGTGTGAGCCATGATAATTATGGATAACGTTATTTGGTTGACCACCCACTTACGGTAAAGTAAGTGCATAATTGTTACAACGCCATGTTAGTGATAGAACATGATGACTCGGGGCAAACTAATACAAGGTCAGGAGGTTTGGGTAATGGCTTAGCTTGCTACCTCTGAGGCTACCATCCATATCTCGAGATCTGTAACCTATCCCAAATCTAGGAAGAACCACAAGGACGAACCATAGTGACAAACCACCATCACTAACCTAGATTTATGACCTAAATGTAGCATGTCCATGAACAAAAAATTCTTGGTCTTTCAATTAGGGCTTGATTTTAGGATTTAATATAGGGTTTGATTTTAGGTAGGGTTTTAGTTTTTGAATAGATTTTGGTTAGGTTTTTACTAAATTTGGGTTACTTTGCCTGATAAGAAGAACGGGGGGAGGGGGTCTGTTGCTAGGGTAGAGAGAAGAGAGGGCAAGGTGGAGTAGATGTATTAATGACATAAACTACAAAAATATCTAATATACTAATTAGAAAAAAGTAGATAGACCAAAATACCCTTGGGTTAATTAACGATTTTAAGCAGAGCTAGTAAGATGGACCAAATATGTAACAAATTGGCAACCACACTACCCAAAAGTGTAACAAAGTGTCAACTTCAGAGACTATAAGTGTAATTATGACAATTTAGGAACGAAACTTGATAACAATAGATAACTTTAGGGACCAAAGATGTTATTTACTCTTAATTATAAATATGTTGTTGGTCTGTTTATGTTATTGGTTTTTAGTTATAATAAAATTATGTAAGGTACAATATAAAAAGTTTAAATTTATTAAAGCTAAAATACAATCTAAATCTAAATTGTAATATAATATAGGGAATTTAATTAAAATACGCTAAGTTTGACTTTGACTAACAAAACTACCCCCTCTCTCTCCGATTTTGCTAAACTGCCCCCTAATCCCGCGATTTGGGCCGTGATCGCGGACCCGGCCATTTTGGCCCACAAAGTTGGTCCGCGATGGACCCAGATTTTCAGTTTTGGCCCATGTCCGCGATGGGCCGCGATTTTGATGTTTTGGGGTTTTTCACGTGTTTTTGCATGATTTTACTGTTTTTTTCCACACTTATTGTCTGAGTTGTTTCAATTATTGTATTTGAAGATGATTTTGTGGTTGCAATTCATCTTCCCCACTGAAGTTTCATCCATAAATATTAGTAAAATGCAATCCATAATCGTTCACCCATTCCATTGTGATTGCAATTCACATCCATTCCATTCTTCTTTCTTGCTTTCTTTCTTCATCATTTCAGTATTTTCTTTCTGAGATACTACTGAAAAAATGAGTTCAGTTGTTGCAAAAGCTAAGCTATATTTCTGTTACGATGGTGAATGGGTGGAAGACAACAATCAGTGGAATTTTGCTTAAAAATCTAAGCATGGTGTAAAATTGCCAGTAAACTTTACTCATAAGAAGTTTCTTGCATACGCCATGCAAAAATGTGTAATCGAACCTTCTGTTGATTGTAAGTTAGTGTACAAGAATGATGATGGGTCAATGGTGCAGTTATCCAACAATGGAGATATCTCTGGTTTTCTACAATTTGCAACCTAGTCAGAAAGACCTCAAGCACTTTTTGTGTATGCTGAATCATCGGTGTGCGATGAAGGTGATGACGAAGACGATGCCGAAGGTGATGACGAAGACGATGCCGAAGGTGATGACGATGACGATGATGAAGGTGATGAAAAAGGTGATGACGAAGACCTCCAACTGGAGTCTGATTCTCAATTTCTGGCGTCCTACGACCCAACAATTTATTCGGATCATACATATGGTCTTAACGACTGTTATCCTAATTTTATTCCGGAGACGCAACAAGAAGAAGAAGAACAATAAGACCAAGAAAGACGGATTGCTGGAGTTGCTGATGACGAAACCCATGTTTTCACAATGGGTAGATCTGACGACGACGAAGAAGAAGAAAAATATACCCCTAGTAATAAATCATTTGGTGAGTTAAATGATTATTTTGATATGCCTCCTCTCCTTCCAACCTCGGAGACCCATATACAAACCTACGAACCCACACCTTATAATCGCAGTTCAAGGATACGTGTAGGTCAAATATTTGATATGAAGGATGAATTGGCCACACGGTTCGGAATTAAGTTCATGGAAGAGGGTTTCGAAAGTAAAACGAAGAAATCCGACAAGGTCAGATACGTGGTTGTATGTGGGAGAGAAAATTGTAATTGGAGGATGTCCGCGAGGTTCGTGGGCCATAAAGGAGGGATGTTTGGCGTTATAAAGTTGCACGATGAACACACTTGTTCGAGGACGCAACTGAATCCCAACCACCGACAAGCCAACAAAAGGACTTTGGGCTACATACTGAAAGGCAAATTTCTTGATGCTAGTAGGGCATTTCATTCAAAGGACATCGTCAACGATATAAACCTGCAGTACGGGATCACAATTGGTTACCACCAAGGTTGGCGTACGCGATGCAGAGCACTACTAATGGTGAGAGGCACTGCCGAGGAGTCGTACGAACGACTCCATACATATTTATATAATTTGGAGCTGCAGAATCCAGGTACAGTCACCGGGATAAGGATCGATTTAAAGGGACGTTTTGTATTGTGCTTCGTTACCCTTGGACATGCGGTACGTATATTAACACGTCATATGTTTACACATTATAAATTATACCATTTACAAAGGGAAACCACCTACGTTTTTGCAGATCCGCACATTTCTGGCAAATCTGGGTCGTGTCATGGTAATAGACGCTTCCCGTTTAAAGGGGCGTTACTTGGGTATGATGTTCCTGACGGTTGCCCTGGACGGGAATAACAACATCGTGCCTGTATCTTTCGGAGTAGGCAAGTCCGAGACCAGGGAGGAGTCGAGTTTGTTTCTTTCCATATTGAGACAATATATCGGAGACCCGGAAGGGTTGGTGTTTATGTCCGATAGGGCTGCTTCTATAAGCGCCACAATCTCTGCCACGTACCCAAACACCCCTTATGCCCTATGTTGTCGACATCTGGAGATGAACGCGAAAATCCAGGACAAACGTATTACAACATACCACAACATCTACTGGAATGCATGCAAAGCGTATACGGTTCGGGAGTTTGACCGGTACATGAATGCCTACGAGTTAGTGTCGATCGTGCAGCAAAAGTTATGGACGATGCTGGACCGGAGAGGTGGTCGAGGGCCCATTTTCCTGCACTACGTTACGACATTCTGACCTCCAATAGTTCAGAGTCAGTGAATGCACTCTCCCGTTTTACTCGTAGATTACCGATTGTACAACTTATGGAGTACTTCCAGACCTTTCAACAAGAGTGGTACCAACTTCGACGCCGAAAATGAGGTGAAATGCATAATAGACTCACACCAAAGGCGGAGGAGATAATTCTCAAAAGGGCGGGAAGGGCTGCGACATGGAGGGTAAGCGAAATTGGGTATGGGAAGTACCAGGTTTGGGATAACCGTTTTGACGCGACTGTCAATATGACCTACCATGTTTGTTCATGTATGCAATGGCAATACTCTGGGTTACCGTGCGGTCAGGCCATCGCTGCTGCAAGGCATATGGGTCATAGAGATTGCAGCGATTTGGCTGTAAATTTCTACACATTCGAAACTTATCGGGACACATATCAGGAGGTAATCAATCCAGCTGGACCCCCTGAATCATGGGTGTCTCCACACATCCCCCTTCCGCCGTGCTATCCATCGTTAATAACTAAGAACAGAGCCGGGAGACCAAGAAAGAACGATCAACGTCCATCTCGTGGTGAAGATCCGATACAAAGGAAACGTAGTAGGTGCCAAGCAGTAGGACATACTCGTGGAGAGTGTCCAACTCCCGCCCCTTCAAGCGTGCCAAGGAGTAGACGTTCAGTTAGCCAAAGAAGTATCACGCAGGGCCCATCGAAGCTAGAACCACATGGAAGTCTAAGATATGATAGCATTGACCTGAACATTGATTTCCCTTGATTTTAACGACTAAATCTTGTATGCTAAGTGCTCTTGTTTTTATATATAACATGATTTTTTCTACTTTATCATCCCGTGTAATTTAGCAAACATAAGGGTTCTAATGTGTAATTTAGCAACGATAAGGGACCTAAGTTGTAATTTAGCAAAGATAAGGGAACTAAGTTGTAATTTAGCAAACATAAGGGACCAAAGTTGTATTATAGCACATATAAGGGACAAAAGTTGAAAAAGGTGAAAATGGGGTCCATTGCGGACCAACTTCGTGGGCCAAAATGGCTGGGTCCGCGATCGCGGCCCAAATCACGGGATTAGGGGGCAGTATGAAACATCCAAAAACCAGGACAAATTTAAATCTTAAAATTTATCAAAACTAACTCAAACATCATCCAAACTTTCATCCATAAATGGAGAATTAGATATGAGGGTTCATATGTACAATTTGAACTTATCAAAACAACCTGCTAATCTAATCATAAACATTAAGATTAGATTATACTAGTTGTTTGGACCATTCATTAAAACATCCTCGTATATGCTAACTTCTCCACTCATCACCAAAAGTTGAATACCGGAATTCACTCGTCCCTCTTCCCGCTACTTCCCCGAGCTCGTACCTAGTATGAAACATTAATTTGAAAAGATTAGGCGTAACGCCTAGTGAGAACATCCATTTTCAAATTAAAACTTATAAGCTTTGAAAACCAAATGTAAGCAAGGCGTATAAACAAACCTGGTTTGCCACCATTCTTACCGTACACATACTCATCTTGCGATGACGGGAACATACCCGATTCCATGAATATGACTAACACTCAGTAAGTCATATCATCACGTTCGAGAGCCTACTACAAATCATCACAGATTCTAGATCATTGCTCATGTCAATAAATTACAATTAGCGCCATGCCTATTTCTTGAAGTGGAAGTAGGAATTAACATTAAGCGCCCGACCTATCCCTCACCTTCCAACATAAATTGGGAATTACGATTAGTGCCCCGCCTATTCCACGATTTCACATCATAATACGAAATGGGAATTACCATTAAGCACCCGGCCTATTCCTCATTTCAATCAACGGGAATTACGATTAACGCCCCGCCTATTCCACGTTTATCAAATCACAACGCTAAATGGGAATTACCATTAGAGCCCGACCTATTCCTCATTTATCAAATAACAACACTAAATGGGAATTACCATTAGAGCCCGACCTATTCCTCATTTATCAAATCCATGGGAATTACGATTAGCGCCCCGCCTATTCCATGTGTTCACATAATACTAGTGCCTATGGACCCATTACACTTACTAACATAGTGCGTATCAAAACCAAATCGTACCTTTGGAATATCCCCCTCCGGGAATACAACTTCCGGAATATACCCCTCCGGGAATACAACTTCCGGAATATCCCACTCTGGGAATATTAATTTCGGAATATCCCACTCCGGAAATATTACTTTCGAAATTTACCCTTCCGGGAATAGAACTTCTGGAATATACCAATCCGGGAATATAACTTTCGGAATATAACACTCCGGGAATAGAAATTCCGGAATATACCCCTCTGGGAATACAACTTCCGGAATATACCACTCCGAGAATACAACTTCCGGAATATACCACTCCAGGAATACAACTTCCGGAATATACCACTCCGGGAATACAACTTCCGGAATATCCCACTCCGGGAATATTACTTCCGGAATATACCCGTCCGGGAATACAACTTCCGAAATATACCACTCCGGGAATATAACTTCCGAAATATACCCATCCGGGAATACAACGTCATCCGGTAAACTCAATTCCAGGAAACCCAATCCGGAACTTACCCGGAATCCGATACCAATCTGGTACCAATCCGAAACATCCCCGGATCCGGTATCAATCCGGAACATCCCCGGATCCGGTATCAATCCGGAACCATTCCCGGATCTGGCATCAATCCGGAACCATTCCTCATCTTCCGGATTTCACCAATCTTTACCCAGTTCCACTATTTTCCATCCAGAATTCGAAAAATTGTTTTGCATCCATTCATTTATACAAATATCAATAGGATTGTTTAACTATTTCAACACGCATAAAGATCTTATTTGATAAAATAAGCAGATGAACTCACCCGGATTAAAACCCAATCTCAGGATCTGCACTTCTACTCAAATTTCTCCACGAACAATTTCAATAACCTAATTGAAACCAATCTTAACCTAATTATCAATTCTTAAGAAATTGAATTGAAGAAACGATCGAAATCCTTACCGAACGAGATAACTCGGACTTTCTTTTTTTCTTGGAACCGACTTCATAGAACGAAATTGGGATATTTCTCAATTTTGACCGACCCAAACTTCTTATACCCAAACCACTTTTACCAAAAGACCAAATCCACCTTTAAGATTTAAAAATTACAATTAGTCCAAAACTTTGACTAATTACTCTTTCGACCCCTTCATATTGAATATAATATAATGAAAATCCGAGATGTTACAAATCTCCCTAACTTGAAAACGATTTCGTCCCCGAAATCAATGTCAGGTAAATAGAGGAGGATATTTATTCTTCATATCCTCTTCAGCTTTCCAAGTCACATTGGCACCTCTATGATGTTTATATTTCACAGTGATACCTTTAACATTACTTGCTCCCCAACTTGGAAGTGTTGATCCAAACCCTCAGTGATTTGATAATGACCCTCTCTTATATACTTAGTGAAAATTGTAAGTAAACAATATGTATCAGAGTTTCACTATCGCTGATAAGTACTAAGATCTAACAGTACCACTGATAGGAACTCTCGCTCTTTAGATTAAACATTCAGCGAACACTATTCACCATAATGCTCTGAGTCTGTTCAGTCCTTATGGTGATCGCTGATAAGTTAGTTGTTTATTTATGATCCCTGAAGACAAGTTTCACGTCAACATAGGTTCTACGCTGAAGTCGAAGATCAAGCTCAAGAACCAGCGACAAGTCTCCTAATGAACTGATGCGGATCAGCGAAGACTCAGATCTGTCCACTCAACGTGAAGTATCAAGTACAAGACTTCAGCTATCGCTGAACTTTATCATTCGCTGAATAGATAATGATAATGCTCTGAATCAACGAAAGCTGATCATGAAGTCCTCCGTACAAAATACTTTTGTCTTAACCTCCCTTGCACGACTCCGTACGAAATGTCAGAAAAGAACCTCCGATTGTCTGAAATCGTACAACCACTCTGATACTACGCTGTTCATTCATGCGGCTACTAAGGTTATCACCAAAGGTCAATGATATGCAACCAATCCGCTGATGACACGTGTAAAGTGTATACTGACTTGCATTAAATGCATGCAGTATATAAAGAGATGAACCCACTTCATTTGAAGTAACTTGCTAACTTTGGACAAGTTCAATCTCTTATCTTAAGATAGGTTATTATTAGTAATTTCCTTATATCTCTTAGTGCAGGAAAACCTTAGTGTTCCAACTTGTTTAGATTTAGGTTTATCCTTAATCTTGTTTCCGCAACAAACTGTAAATTGTTAATGATTTATCAATAAACAACTTAGAAAAGTAAATTTATGTGTTTGTATTCAACCCCCCCCCCCCTTCTACAAACTTGTATAGGCCTTCGGGACCAACAAGTGGTATCAGAGCGGATTTGTTTAATCTCATAAACAAGATCTAATCTAAGATTTTTCTCTTCCTTGCTATTATCTGAAAATGGCCAACAACACAAACACAAATTATATAGACAATGGTTCTCTTGCTAAACCCCCTAGATTTTCCAGAGATAACTTCAACTTATGGAAAAATAGGATGACTCTCTTCTTAGAAGGTGTAGACCCTACTATGCCTTACTATCTTGAAAACGACCCATTCATCCCTGTAACAATTGATCCTGCAGTTCCAGCCGCTGCGAATAGACCTGCTATTCCAGAAAGGCTGATTCCTAAGGAAATACACATGTGGACCGACGAAGATAAGAAGAAAATGGCTATAGATACAAAAGCCAGATCCATACTATCCATGGCTCTTCCTGACGAAGTCTACCATTCCGTCATGAATCTGAAATCATCAAAACATGTGGGACACAATATGTGTTCAGTATGAAGGAACGTCTGAAGTCCAGGACTCAAGAAAGATCAACCTGGTAAGACAATACGAAAGCTTCATTTCTGGTAAGAATGAAACTCTCTCTGAAGTACACCAACGTTTCAACTGCTTAATTATAGATCTAAAAACTGTTGGTAAGGAATATTCTAACTTTGAAGTGCTGACAAAGTTTCTAGAATGTTTACCTGAAAGCTGGGACAATTATTCTTTGTGTCTCAAGCTATCTAAAGATCTAAAATCAATGACCCTTTCAACCTTATATGGCACGTTGCTGAATCATGAGCAATCGAGCCATCTTAAGAAGAATCTTGTAAAAGATTCCAAAAGCACCCCTGTTGCTTTAATCTCAGAGGAACCTTCTACTCAGCGACCCTCGGTCACTATCACTGAGTTAGAAAGTAACTCTGAAAGGTCATCAGATTCTGATTCTTCAGATGATGATGAATCTTTGGCTCTCCTAACTAAAAAGTTCTGGAGATTCGCCAAAAAGAAAATGTTTAGAAAGAACAAACCTCTTTCCATAACTGACAAGCCTAGATCATCAGCTTTTGTTGATAAGGCCACTGCTACTTGTTTTAACTGCGAAAAGACAGGCCATTTCGCTAACGAGTGCAGGTCAAAGAAAGTTTCTAGACCCTCAGCTTTTACAAAGAAATCCTTTGTTCCAAGGAATAAAGATGACAAATATTCAAAGCTAAAAGAAAAATATGCGAAGCTGAAAAGCTTTAAGAAGAAGAGCAAAGGCCTGATGGCTAACTATGATTGGGCTGCTTCTAATGAAGAAGCATCATCATCTGACTCTAAAGATGAGGAAGCCAATCTCTGTCTAATGGCCAAGATTGAAGAAGAGGAAGAAAGTTCAGACATTCCCTCCACTTCAACTTCTGCAATTCAGGTATCACCTTCCTTCTTTACCATATTGCAAATATTGATGAAGCTGATAGTCTCCGTAAGATCGATCTCTTGACTAGAAGTTTATACGAAGCCATGAACGGCAAAACTGTGGTTGAAAACCAAAACCTTGATCTCGCTGAACAGCTTAAAAACTGTCACCTTCTAATTGAAAAGCTTTCAAAAATTGAAGAGGATCTCAAAGATCAAGTTTATTTAAATCAGCTAGTTAAAATCGAACGAGCAGAAGCTATCGCTGCATTAAAAGCTGAAAAAGCTACTGTTGAAGGATGGTGTAATTCTACCACAAAGATCGCTGAGATAATTAAGTCTCAGATTCCCCTGAGTGATAAACGTGGTCTGGGTTACAAATATGAAGCTCCAAAACCAACCACTGAACGTTCAATGCTTAAATTTGGAACGTTCGTATCCTCAGTCGCTGATACTTCATCTTCTCAGTGCTCCTCGTCCCATACACCAATCCCTGAGGAAACTCCTACCTCCTTAAAAGGTAAAGAGAAAATGGTTTATCCAAGACCTACCTCTGTCTCTAAAGATAAAGGTAAAGGAATTGTTATTTACCAAAATCCTCAGAAGGGTACCTTAGTACCTAAGCTGAATGCTTCCAAAGCTTCAGTGACCTACCCCTCTGGATCTAGAAATCAGATCTCTGGATCTATTCAGCGTGGATCTATTCAGCGATCTACTCCTAGACTCAGAGTGGATTTCCTTGGTAAGAAATCTGAAGAACTGAAAGTTCATCCCATTTCTAAAGCCAATAGTTTATTTGGTGCTGGTCCTTCAAATTCAAAATCTAAAGCTCAGCATTCAAATAGTCCTAGAACTACTTTTAGTTATAGGAAATGTTATCACTGTGGACTTACCGATCACATTGCTAGTAAGTGCCCCACAACCACCAAAGCTGAAAAGTTAGCTAAGGTGAAAATTGCCCCCAAGGCAAAGAAGACCAATCCTGGTGCAAATCAGGTCAAGGTGAATCCTACCACTGAGGTTAAGAAATTAACCAAAGTGAAGAAAGACAAAGCTGAATCTTCAAATGCTGCGAAGACTGCTGAACCTTCCATTCCAACTACTTCCACTGACAAATGTGTATACATGATTAAGTGGGTTCCCAAGCAAAACTAATCTTCCTTTGTAAATGCAGGTTAAAAAGGGTATCTGGTATCTCGATAGCGGATGCTCTAGACACATGACTGGAAAGAAAAGCCTGCTCGCTGAATACAAGGAAGAGAAGGATCCCTCTGTGACTTTCGGTGGAAATGGAAAAGGACATACCCGAGGGTATGGTGTACTTTCAAATGGTACAACCTCCTTCAGAAGAGTCGCATATGTTGAAGGGCTGAAGCATAATATTCTAAGCATCAGTCAGCTTTGCGACAAGGATAACAAAGTGATTTTCACTAAGGAATCCTGCTTTGTCACTGACAAAAAGGAGAAGATAGCTCTCAGCGGTTATCGTTTGGAAAATGTTTATGTAATAAACATGGACTCAACAACCACTGAGAACTCCTGTTTCTTCTCAAAGGCCTCATCTGATGTCAACTGGCTATGGCATAAGAGGCTTTCTCATCTAAATTTCAAGACACTGAACACTCTTTCTTCAAAAGAGTTAGTCACTGGTCTACCTCAGCATTCATACGCCAAAGAGTCTTTATGTTCAGCGTGTGAAAAAGGGAAGCAGACCAAAGCAAGCTTTAAATCAAAGCAAGTTTCCTCAATGTCATCTCCTCTACAACTACTCCATATGGATTTGTTTGGCCCTGTTAACAAACAATCCATCGCTGGAAAGAAATATATGCTGGTCATAGTTGATGAATTCTCTCGCTTCATATGGGTAATGTTTCTTCGTTCTAAAGCAAAACTAATCACCCCTGAAGAACTCATCACCTTTGTTCGGAAGATGGAAACCCTGAACAATCTGACCGTTCGCTCAATAAGGAGTGATCATGGGACTGAATTCAAAAGCAGTTCTCTTGATTCCTTCCTTAAGAGTAAGGGTATTTCTCATAACTTTTCTTCAGTGAGAACACCGCAACAAAATGGAGTCGCTGAAAGAAGAAATAGAACAATTATCGAAGCTGCACGTTCAATGCTCAGCGATTCTCACCTGCCTACTCAGTTTTGGGCAGAAGCTGTCAACACTACTTGTTTTACTCAAAACAGGTCGCTGATAGTTAAAAGATTAAAAAAGACAGCCTATGAACTCTTTCATGGGAGAAAGCCTTCAATCAGCTTTCTTCACATCTTTGGATGTCAGTGTTTCATACTGAACAACAGAGATGCCCTTGGAAAGTTTGATCCTAAGGCTGATGATAGAATCTTTCTTGGATACTCCTCAGTTTCCAAAGCTTTCAAAGTCTTCAATCGTAGAAGACAAACTGTAGAAGAAACTATTCACGTCACGTTTGACGAATCTCGTTCAGCGAACTCTAAACCGTCCGCTGATACTGAAGAACTGAATCAATGGATGTTTTCTCATCTTGGTGATTCAGAAGATGTTCCCACTCCTCATGCTCACACAGTAGAAGATGATAGTCCTACTATCATTCCAAACATGCATAATAGTGAAGCTGAAACATCATGGGTCTCAGCTGTTCCTTTGAACACTATACCTGCCGCTGAACCAAATGTCTCAGACATTCCTTCTATTTCTCAGCAATCAGTGAATGAAATGACAAATGCAAGTATTCCTCTCTTAGCTGATACTCCAGAAGTAGCTGAAGCTTCATCTTCAGCTCCTCCAGTTCAGGATGAGTCAGCGACTTATGCTCCGGCTCAGCGATGGACTGTAAATCACCCAATTGATCAAATTCTTGGTGATCCAAACGCTGGTGTTCAGACTCGACGAAGTGCATGTAAGAGCTGACTGAATTCGAAAGAAACAAAGTTTGGAAACTTGTTCGAAGAAACAAAGAAAATAGATGATGCCCTCAGAGATCCAAACTGGGTCAGCGCTATGTAAGAAGAGCTGACTGAATTCGAAAGAAACAAAGTTTGGAAACTTGTTCGAAGACCAACTGACAAAACGGTGATAGGCACTAAATGGGTCTATCGAAACAAGTTGGACGAACATGGTACTGTAACCCGCAACAAAGCTCGTCTTGTTGCTCAGGGATACAGACAAGAGGAAGGCATAGATTATGACGAAACATTTGCTCCTGTAGCAAGACTAGAATCTATTCGTCTTTTCTTAGCATATGCTGTACACAGAGACTTCAAAGTATATCAGATGGATGTTAAGTCAGCGTTTCTAAATGGAAAGCTGAATGAAGAAGTCTATGTGGAACAACCTCCAGGATTCTCAGATCCTAAGCGTCCAGGTTATGTTTATAAACTGGATAAGGCACTTTATGGCTTGAAGCAAGCTCCTCGTGCATGGTATGACACTCTTTCCACTTATCTCCATATTGAACATTTTGAGCGAGGTAAAATAGATAAAACTCTATTCTTCAGGAAAGTAAAAGGTCATATCATTCTTGTTCAAATATATGTTGATGACATTATATTTGGTTCTACTAACCCTGAGCTTTGTACTCTTTTCGCTGATAGAATGAAAGATGAGTATAAAATGAGTATGATGGGTGAGCTAACATATTTCCTTGGTCTACAGATTAAGCAAAATGAAAAGGGAACTTTCATTAACCAGGGAAAGTATGTTAAAGATATGCTGAAGAAATTCGACTTAACTCAAAGTTCAGCTATGAAAACCCCTATGGCACCACCGCGGATACTTGATAAGGATACTAATGGTATTCCTGTTAATGTCACGCTGTACCGTGGGATGATCGGCTCTCTCATGTATCTTACAGCTAGCCGACCCGATATTATGTATGCAACATGTTTGTGTGCACGATATCAAGATGAACCTATGCTATCTCATATGACCGCTGTAAAGCGAATTTTTCGATACCTTAAGGGTACAGCGAACCTAGGCCTTTGGTATCACAAGGACTCAGGATTCGATCTAACCGCCTATTCAGATAGTGATTTTGCAGGTTGCAAATTGGATAGGAAAAGCACCACAGGAGGATGTCAGCTCCTGGGTGGAAAGCTGGTAAGTTGGACAAGTAAAAAGCAAAATTCAGTGTCCACTTCCACAGCTGAAGCTGAATATGTAGCTGCTGGAAGCTATTGTTCTCAAGTCTTGTGGATGAGAAATCAGCTACTAGACTATGATCTTCAGCTCTCCAAAATTCCAATCTATTGCGACAGCACAAGTGCCATCGCTATATCAAACAATCCAGTACTACATTCAAAGACCAAACACATCGAAATCAGATATCATTTTATCAGAGATCATGTGATGAATGGTGATATAGAACTTCATTTTATCCCAACTGATTATCAGTTAGCTGATTTGCTTACCAAACCTCTTGATGAGACAAGATTCAACTTTCTCATCAGCGAGCTTGGAATGCTGAACTTTGAAGAGTAAAATCTTCAGTAGTTCACATTTGTTCAGCGATAGGATAAAATCAACTTGTATAACCTATTCCATCATCTTCTCTCTGAATAAACTTGATTCACTGATATCAAGGTATGGTTTCTCTCTCTGACAATCGCATGTAAATGCAAGATTTCAAAACAAAATGCATCGCTGAATATCTCTTCCTTAACAACGATACTTTGAAATGTCTAAAAACCTTCACTGATTTTTCTATTCAGTGCTTCATGTTTTTCAAAAGAGTCCATGAGTTTTCAAAACCTCAGAGACATCCTAAAAGAATATGAAAGGACAGTTGTGACGTCATTGCAACGGATAAGCCCTGGCACGTTCTTCTTTCTGACACACGTTTGCATGTTTCGTTTACCAGCCAATCAAATGCAAACACGTGTCCGTGTCATGATGAAAAACTTTCCCGCTCAAGTTTTTCTCTCTCTAAAATCTCTCTATATAAACAACTTCATTGTTTATATTTTCCTTTTACGCGAACAAATCTTCCTCCGCGAGAAAGAATTCACTGTTGCTTTTGTGCTCTCAAAAACTTCAAGAACTGTTCATCATCTTCTTCATCAAACATCAAGGTTAATATGTTCTTATTTTTTATCAAATGCGTATAACTTGTTTCTGATCTTCTCTTTGTTTTAACAAGATCAAACAAAAGAACTTCTTAAAAATGAAATCATTTCTTTCATGGTTTTATGAACACAACCATTTCATGGTAGTTATTCAAGTTTAAATGCAAAATCTTAAACTTATTCTTCATTTCGTTTCCAGAATCTCAAATCTTCATATGAAACTGGAAAACAAGATTAGATGGATTTACATTTCTTTTTCAAAAACAAGAAAAACCCTAATCTTCATTAAGACATTTTTGTCTGAATGAAATGGACAAAATTCGAACTATCTTATTGGAAAATCTTTCCACATTAAGATTATTTTTTGTTAACATCTTTGGTTGAACTGATAATACAGAAATGGCCTCTGCTGACATTTCTACCGCTGAGAAAACCACTGCTGCTGCTGAGGAATTGGAGATAATCAAGGCTCCTCAGGTCAAGTTCTCTCTGGAAGAACTGGACTGGACCAAGTCTAACAACCTGTATGCGCTTCTCGAGTTTCCTCCTCGAAAGCAAGTCACACATCTGGATGATGATGTGAAATTTCTGAAAAATTGTTGTATCTCAACAGCCCTGACCATCACACCTCCTGCCAATCAACAATTACTATCCAAGTTCTGGTACTCTGCCAGACACTCTTAGCTACCCTCCGCCAAAGATCCCTCGAAAACAATAGACTGTATTCTCTGTGATACAAGTTTTGGCATGTTTAAAATCACCCCTGCCATACTTCGCAAATCCCTGAAACTCCCCTTAGCCACAAAAGAAAAACCTTTCGTTCCCTTCCCTGAACACAAGAGACCCACTGACAGGGAAGCCATTACTGCATTTTTTGATGCAATGGGCTACATATGAGAAACTGGGAGAGACAAGAAGCCCGAGAAGAAGCTGACGCTGATAAAGAAGTCGAAAATGCCCAGCGAGATGAACTTCATCTTCGCTCACTTAATCAGCTGCATGACTGCCAAGACCGGCTCCTCTGACCAAGCCGCTCAACCTCAGCAAGCAATGGGATACGCTCTACTGAAAGGTCTACACATAGACTGGGCATCAATAATCTATGATGACCTAGTGCAAAAGGTAGACTCTGCCGCTGACAGACCTCCATGGGTTCCATACCCACGATTCATCAGCGCTGTCTTCCAGACAGGCCTGAAGGATAGCTACCCACAAGAGGGTGACCTGAAACTCTCTCAGGTTGGCCCTAAGGTACTTGACTTCAAACCGATGGAAAACGAGGTACGTCTTTCTACCCTATTAACTCTTCTAAACCCAAAATCTTCTATTTATGTGGCTACTTCAGCGACAATACCCATCGCTGATACCCAGGCCACAAAATCCACTCCTTCAAAGAAAAGGAAACAATCTTCAACCCAACTTGGTTCTAAAAGGATCAAGAAAACAAAGGAGCAACCCCAGCAATCTCATGCTGAAGACTCCTCAGCTCATTCTGCAGAGCTG
This sequence comes from Saussurea involucrata, assembly GCA_033807775.1. Taxonomy (NCBI): domain Eukaryota; kingdom Viridiplantae; phylum Streptophyta; class Magnoliopsida; order Asterales; family Asteraceae; genus Saussurea; species Saussurea involucrata. The sequence goes on from CM066314.1 coordinate 21,386,329, forward strand.
AAGGAACGTTCAGTGGTACGCTCTGCCACACCTGAACAACCCGTCCATTCCATCCCAACTTCAGCGTCTCTAAACGCTGAGGTTACAAACTTGGAATCTACCCAACCTCCTTCAGTCTCTCAAAAGACTGATAAAGCGAGTCTCAGCAAATCCAACGCTGAACTCAGTACCCAACCTCCATTCTTATCCTTCGCTTCTCCCTCTACTCATTTGGACTCTACTCCAGTTATCACTGAAGCACCTGTCATTCCTACAGAAGCTAAAGAAAATACTCTTCAAGGGGTGATGGGCATAGGACCTGCAGAGATGACCATACGTCCACACACTTTAACTGACGATATGGAACTTTACTCAGGAACCCGAGATTTTGATGAATTCACCAATCCTCCTGCAGGTACACAACAACCCATATATACTGTAACTAAACCGCAAACTTCTGAGATTTCCTTTGTTCACAAATACTTATCTGTTACAGGTCCTAATTTGGGAGACATCAACGCCTCTCTGAAAGCCGTGGAGACAAAGCTGACAGGTCTCACCACTACTCTTTCTGATAACTCTACAGCTGTAACAAACGCTGGAGAGAATCTGAACAAGTTAACAACAGTGGTGGAGAAGAAAGCCTCCACAGATGATTTGAAGCAGGTTGATAAAAGCCTCAGCGACTTCTCCAAGGTGCTCGCTGACATCTACACAGACTACACCTCTCTCAAAACTTCAGTTTCATCCATGTACGGCGAAGTAACAACGCAGAAGACATCCATTGGAACACTCGAAGGAGATATGTATGCTATGAAGACTAATGTCAACACTCTGACGACTGACTTAGGTTCTGTAAAGACTGACGTTGGTTCGATGAAAACTATGATCGAGCAGCTACTGAACAAAGCGAACGCCCCTGTCCCTGCATCTGAAAATTTTACAGCGGCGGATTGCACTGAGCTGAAGAAGATCAATCCTGCTATTTCTGGCCTTGAAGACAGATTAGCATAGATTGAAGGTTGTATAGGAATCTCTGGCCAAGAAGACAGAGAAAATGCAGCTGCTGAGTAAACCCATTCCTCCCCCATTCATCATGAAGAAGGGGGGGGGGGAGAAGAAGACTGAAGACCTTCTCCACGATGAATCTGTCGTGGAAAAGAAGACTGAAGACCTCACCCTCGCTGAAGAGAGTGAGAAGACAGCTGAAGAAACCACCGCTGGACCTCAGGGAGTTGAAAACCCTAAGGAAACCGAGAAGCTCGCCTCTGTATCTGAGGGGGAGCAACTTGAAGAAGAAGCTGATAAATCTGAATCTGAAGCTGAAGACGAAGAAGACATTGATCTATCTGATGATGAACCATCATCTTCTCCAAAGAATGATGATGACGACGACGATGATGATGACTCCTTCATTGTCAAGCCTGCTCAGAGGACGATAACTCTTAAGGGAATCTCGATAAATGAACCATCAGGGGAGCGGACCAAGACAAACCCTCAGCATCTGAAGCAGAGAAAGGCAAAGGCAAAAGCGTCGCTGAAGATGACAATCTGACAATCTTGCTTGAAAATCCGGTTTGTCAGGTACACTAAACATCTCTTACTCCATCCCTCCTCTATCGATACACTATCAGTTCTACTATCCAAGCCTATACACTTGAACCAATTTCCTCTCTCTGATTCTACCCAAGTTCTTACTTGTAAGATCGCTGTGTTTCAGCCAGTCCTCTCCCCTGTTTGAGGATATCGCTGAAGGTTCCACAACTGCGACTTCACCAATAATAATTCCAGCTGCTGCTGAAGAAATAATCCCAGTCTTTGATTTGATCTCTGAGATTGATGAACCTGAAGAACAGCTACTCTCGCACAGACGCAGACCTTCCTCAACTCCTCAAAAGCTAAGTGAAGAAGATCAGAAAAGAAGAGAAGAGATAATAAAGCAGTTCGAAGATAAACGAATAATTCTTAGGCGTGATCAACTTCCTTCCATTCCTCCAAAATTTAAAATTTCTAAAAAGGAATACAAGGATCACCTCAGAGCTGAACGTCTACTCGCTGAAAGAAAAGAAGCTGAAGAAAAAGACAGAGAATACGCCATCCAGCTCTCTCAACGATCAGTGAAAGACCCCAAGCTGAAAAGAGCTCCAATTGAAGTTCAACGTCAGCTGTGGGAAGACGCCAAGAAGATAACTGAAGAAAAGAGAACTGTGTCTCAGTCCACTCTAGCCTGGTGCAAAGAAAAGGTACATTACAGATTCTCTCCTGCCAGAATCAACAAGGTACTCATCAGTGGAAGATCAACCCTGAAAATTTCAATCGCTGAAATCGAGGTATTCAGAGACAATAACCACTACGAAAAATTCTATGCCGAAGCTGTCACGAAATTCGGTCTCTCTGAATGGTTGGAGATGAGGTTAGCCATACAAAAGTCTCAATCTAAATCCAAAGAACCTTTCGAAAAGCTGTTAAACAAGAAGATCGACATGGTCTACTCTTGTGTGGATATTCCTCCTCCTCCTCCTCTCGAAAGTCAGAAAAGAAAGGCATCAGCGAAGAAAAAGTCTAAATCTTCGAATGATGGTCATATCATACGAAATGAAACATGTATTGGTTTTTCCCGAGCTGAAGTCCTTGGTCCTGACCCTAATCTTTCCGGACTCGATACATCTCTTCCTGAAGGTGAAACTTTCATCCCCGGAAAAGTCATAAGCGAACCCTACGGGATATTCTTCATTGACTACGATGGTGGAAAGCGTTTTCAACGCATCTCTGAACTTCACATTACTCCCATCGAACAGCTGAGAGATCTTATCTACTGGTGTGACTTCATGAATGATCTTCAGGCAAGACATCTGAAACCCTTGATTTTTGAAGAAGCGCTGATCAAAAGAAAACAAGGTGTAACCGTTCCTGACTGGATGATTACCACATCAAAGACCCTTGATGAACTTCTCATTAAGGAAGAACCCTTTATAAGCTGATATGATCGCCTTTTTCTCTATTGTATCAGTTATTCTTCTGTACTTGTAATTTATTTCTCTTGTACTTGTAATCTTTCCTTTTCTCTTTGTAACCTGATTCAAAGTTTTAAAGAAAGATTTCAGCGAATGTACTTTACTCCATTAGAACTGAAAAGATCCCAGAAAACAGTAAAAGGGACAAATATTTTATGAGTTCTTTTTATCCTTATGTTTTCATTAAATAGCAATTTTCTTTGTTGCTATGTCATAATCAAATAGTGGGAGATTGTTGATCCAAACCCTCAATGATTTGATAATGACCCTCTTTTATATACTTAGTGAAAATTGTAAGTAAACAATATGTATCAGAGTTTCACTATCGCTGATAAGTACTAAGATCTAACAGTACCACTGATAGGAACTCTCGCTCTTTAGATTAAACATTCAGCGAACACTATTCACCATAATGCTCTGAGTCTGTTCAGTCCTTATGGTGATCGCTGATAAGTTAGTTGTTTACTTATGATCCCTGAAGACAAGTTTCACGTCAACATAGGTTCTACGCTGAAGTCGAAGATCAAGCTCAAGAACCAGCGACAAGTCTCCTAATGAACTGATGCGGATCAACGAAGACTCAGATCTGTCCACTCAACGTGAAGTATCAAGTACAAGACTTCAGCTATCGCTGAACTTTATCATTCGCTGAATAGATAATGATAATGCTCTGAATCAACGAAAGCTGATCATGAAGTCCTCCGTACAAAATACTTTTGTCTTAACCTCCCTTGCACGACTCCGTACGAAATGTCAGAAAAGAACCTCCGATTGTCTGAAATCGTACAACCACTCTGATACTACACTGTTCATTCATGCGGCTACTAAGGTTGTCACCAAAGGTCAATGACATGCAACCAATCCGCTGATGACACGTGTAAAGTGTATACTGACTTGCATTAAATGCATGCAGTATATAAAGAGATGAACCCACTTCATTTGATGTAACTTGCTAACTCTGGACAAGTTCAATCTCTTATCTCAAGATAGGTTATTATTAGTAATTTCCTTATCTCTCTTAGTGCAAGAAAACCTTAGTGTTCCAACTTGTTTAGATTTAGGTTTATCCTTAATCTTGTTTCCGCAACAAGCTGTAAATTGTTAATGATTTATCAATAAACAACTTAGAAAAGTAAAATTGTGTGTTTGTATTCAACCCCCCCCCCTTCTACAAACTTGTATAGGCCTTCGGGACCAACAGGAAGCAACATAAATTCTTTGGTCTCCTTTGCTTATTAGTCGAAACTTTGCTTATCCAGCCTCTATTCCTTGATCAAAACCCAAATAAAGCAAATAAAAGATAACAATTGCCTCGAAGTAGCTAGATGAACTACTTAGCTAGTTTCCTTGTTAGAAGAAACTAGAAGTACAAAGTGAAGTAACTAGGAACTAAAAAGTAACTTGCACAAGGCAAGGAAAGGTGTAAAAATAACCAGGAGTTAAGCTCCTATTTATACTAAGGGGAGAGCATCTAATGTCAATAATCAAAGTCCAAAAGATTCCTTAACCAATGGTTATTACACAAAGGTTAAAATCTTTGCAAGATGCCTTCTTAATGTGACCTCCTCCATGATGATATTCCCTGAAGATGCCCTCTCTTCTAGCTTGCAAAAAGGGCTGAGGTGGTGGCCAAAAGATTCCCTAACAAAAAGGTTATGAAGTGACGTCTTGTACTTTTTCAGGAACTGCGATCCGTGTTGTAGCATCATGCTGCAACATACCAAATTGTTACAAATTTTTCTTAAGTGGCGCAAAACAGAATCTATTTCTCTTACTTAGCTCCAAACTAAATAAGTGGTAAAAACAGAGTAAAAGACTCAATTATGGTGATTGAGAAACTAAAATAAAGGTAATTATGAAAATAAGAAGTGATCAAAATGGGATATGCGCTTATCACACCCCTACACTTGAATTGTTGCTTGTCCCCAAGCAACGGAAATGACAAATAAAAAGACTCAATATATAAAAAAGAAAAGAAAAATAAAAATAAAAATAAAGTTGAGTGATATAGGTCAAAAAACTCAAACAAGACCATAGCCTATCATAATTAGTATGTTCATTCCAACTGAAAGTTTAAGTACCATAAACCAAGAGTCAATTTTCCTTTTGTTAGGCAAACTCCATCTTTTAGACATAGAATCATTAGGACTTTTTTGTGGGATTTTTCATATTTTCTGCTTTTGACTTTTGTTGTTTTCACTCACTCTTTTTGAGCATTTATTTTTTTATTGATCTTTTCTTCTTAGGAGTGATGTATTCCCTCCCCCACACTTGAATTTCTCAATGTCCTCATTGAGGATCACAATAAGCTTAGGTTCAAAGGTGCAAAGGGAAAAGTGTATGGCTTGTGTTTAGGAAAGATGGCCTAAATCATCTTCTAAGCTTTTCAAAAATGGATGCCAAGTTGCTGCACATGAAGACATTGCTTGGTTTAAGCGTAAACTTAGGATGGATTAAGAACCAAAAAAAATTATTCGGGCTATGGTTTGCAAAAAAAATATTGATGACTACCACTCTGTTAGGGTCAATTTATGTTGATTTAAAGTTCAGGGTTTAAACTGTAATTCTTTATTTTGAGCCTTATTAGTGAACGGGCCGTGGGCTTGTTAACCACGGGCCCACCATATAAATAGATTGCTTAGCCTTAGAAAATAGGCTAATTGTCTCATTTGCTTTTCTGAATTGTATTGTAAACACTCTGATTAAAGCATAATACAGGGATGACCAGTTGAAATCATTGTTCTTATCGTTCATATTACTGATTTCATATTTGGCTTCTGAACACAACAGTTCAGAACCCGGTTTAACTGGCGTGTTAGCTTCCGGACCTCCAAGTTCGGGATCTACATAAGCGACAGTAAATCCGAATCATGCATCTTCATCGAATGATAACTCTTCTGATTTAGATTTATTGTTCAAGTATTTTTATGATGACATCTTTAATATTTCCCCTACTGTCTCAGCACAACCTCGACTTGAAGCTGCTCGTATTGAGGACTCGTCGCACCTATCCGGTCCGCCGCCTTCTACAAGCACGCCATCCATCACTATGGAGACAGCACAACCGTCGTCATCAACATCTAATGATACCGTTATCCCCCCGGAGGAACCTGTTACAAATCCGGAGTTCACTCCTGGTGATTCGTCTTCTGATACAACCGACGATCAACTTTTGAACTCCTCGGAACCGGGAGTTGTTCAACCATCGACGAATCCTCCCCCACCTCCTCCGAGAAATCAACCTGCAACACTCGAGGCAGTACAAGACCTACCTTCTGTGGTTATGTGGATTCGGACGCGTCTCACTCCACTCAGCAACCGCTTCCGCATACTACCACGAATGTACGCGAAGCGCTTGAAGATCCGGACTGGATCATTGCTATGCAAGAAGAGCTCAACCAATTCGAGGCTCTGAAGGTATGGTGACTGGTTCCTCGTCCAAAGAACAAGACGGTGATAGGAACCAAATGGATCTTAAAGAACAAAAAGGATGAAGACTGAATCGTCGTTCGCAACAAGGCGCGTCTCGTGGCCAAGGGGTACCGTCAACAAGAAGGGATCGATTATGATGAAACCTATGCTCCGGTAGCAAGAATCGAGGCCATCCGAATGTTCCTTGCTTATGCCGCACACAAGAACTTCACAGTCTTCCAAATGGATGTGAAGACCGCATTTCTCTATGGTAATATCGAGGAAGAAGTTTATGTGTCGCAACCAGACGGATTCGTGGACGACTCGAAGCCTGAACACGTCTACATTTTAGACAAGGCGCTTTACGGACTAAAGCAGGCTCCGCGAGCATGGTACAAAACTCTGTCCGAGTTTTGGATAAAGTCCAAATTCACACGAGGTAAAATCTATTCGACTTTATTTATCAAAAACGAAAACGGTCACATACTCCTCGTTCAAGTGTATGTAGATGATATAATATTCGGCTCTACCAGTCCCCTATATGCTAAGAACTTTGCCTTTCTTATGGGAAATTTTTTCAAAATGAGCATGCTTTGCGAGATGAATTTCTTCCTTGGTCTTCAAGTTAAACAACTATAGACCGGGATATTCATAAACCAGGCTAAGTACATCCGGGATATTCTTCGGAAATTCCAGCTGGACCAGTCCTCGCCAATGTAAACTCCCATGGCGCCCAATACAAAGATTCACGCCGATCCTCACGGAACGGATGTGAATCCAAAATTGTATCGCGAGATGATAGGTTCTCTAATGTACTTAACTGCGAGTAGGCCGGATATTATGTTCTCAACTTTCTTGTGTGCCCGATATCAATCAAAACCTAAAGAGTCCCATATGACTGCTGTCAAACGAATCTTTCGTTATTTACGTGGTACTGCTGATCTTGGTCTGTGGTACCCGAGAGAGACAGGTTTTGCACTATCCGCCTATTCCGACGCAGATCACGCGGGCTGCATGCTGGACCGGAAGAGTACGTCGGGTCACATTCAATTTTTGGGAGATAGCCTGGTAAGTTGGGCATCAAAGAAGCAGCAATGCGTTTCAACATCAACTGCCGAGGCGGAGTACGTGGCTGCCGCGAGCTGCTGTTCCCAAGTCATCTGGATGAGGACGCAACTCAAAGACTATGGTTTCATGTACGTCAAGGTCCCGATTTACTGTGACTCGAAGAGCGCCATCGCTATATAAACCCGGTTCAACACACCAAGACGAAGCACATCGACGTTCGGTATCACTTTATTAAGGATCACGTCGAAAGAGGTACCATCGAACTCTACTTCGTAAATACTGAACATCAGTTAGCAGACCTATTTACCAAAGCTTTGGACGAAAAACGTTTTAACACTCTTGTGTCCAAGTTAGGTATGCTACAACTGATGACTTAATCCGATTGTGTGCCCGTTACAAGTTCCATACATATACGAGTAACAGTCTACTCCTCATCCGGTGTTTACCCTCCTGATGAATGAGCACACACTTCCTCGCACTTGTATTCTACTTGTTCCAGTTACACCGTTAGATTTGGTCTCTGTATTTATTTCATAGATTTCATTTTATTGTCCTTTCTTTCTTTCTTTGTGTGTTTCTTTTATTTCATAGTGTCGTCTATGTCTGTTTATCTATCTATCTCTGTGATTTCAGGGTGCATTTGGTAGGGTGGACAACATGGGACAGGATAGGACAGGACACACCTGTCCCATGTTTGGTGCGACCAAATGTAGAACTAAGTGAAACTAAGTGGAACTATCATGGGACAAGTGTGTTCTATGCTTACCCCCTAGAACTAAGTGGAACAAGGATTTTTTGACAAATATACCCCTTCTTCTTCTTCTTCTTTCTTTCCCACCACCACCACCACCGCCGCCACCGCCACCACCACCACCGTCGCCGCCACCACCACCACCACCACCGTCGTCGCCACCACCACCACCACCGCCGCCACCGTCACCACCACCGCCACTGCCACCACCACTGCCGCCGCCACCACCACCACCACTGCCGCCGCCACCACCACCACCACCACCGTCGTCACCACCACCACCACCACCACCACCGCCGCCACCACCACCACCACCGTCGCCGCCACCACCACCACCGTCGCCGCCACCGCTGCCACCACCACCACCACCGTCGCCGCCACCGCCACCGCCACCGCCGCCGCCACCACCACCGCTAACACCACCGCCGTCGCCACCGCCACCACCACTAAACAAATCACCAGGGGTAAATGGGTCATTTAACCGGTCCTATTCTGTCCTGTCCAGTCCTATTTATGTGTTACCAAACACTGAACATATGTCTTGTCCTGTTCTGTCCTGTCCTGTTCCGTCCTGTCCCGTCCCATCCTGTCTGCGTACCAAACGCACCCTCAAAGTGTGTTCATGTGTTCAGGGGGAGCACAAAGAAGTATCAGGTAAGTTTACTTATCCTTTGAGGGGGAGAGTCACACACAGTTTTTCTTTAATGCTAATTTTTTTTTGGTGTGTGGGCACTCCTGTGAGCTTCTCAAGTTACGTTCATCATTTGAGGCGGAGCGACACTATTTTTTCATTAAAAATGCCAAAATTTGTTTTTGGTGTCGGACTCCTTCACTGCACTCTATTGCACTATCCGAGGGGGAGCAAGACATTCCCATGTTCATTCTGAGGGGGAGCGAGAGAACTTTTTCCAAATCCTAAGGGTTCATTTTTTTAGAAAAATGATTTTTTTTTAAAATTTGGCGAAAGTGTCCGGACAGGTTTCCGGATACCCATCTATCCGGATAACTTTCCGGACTGGATGGGTATCCGGGTTGACCCATCCGGAAACTTGGTATCTATATAAGGGGTCCGGGTTCAGTCTTTTCATTATCCGGAAAATACACACGAAAACCCCTAAACCCTCGCAATTTTCTCTCTCGCTCGGGTTATCTCGACATCATCGATTTTCACTCACATCTCGCTCCAAAACAGGTATGTGCATCAAGTTATCAGTTTGATCTTCTGTACACTAGTATCTGTCACTTCACACCACAAATCGAACCCCATTTTGGTCGATTTAACTATGACCGAACACCCATTTGGGTTTCTGCGCTTTTAGGTTATCTAGACGTAGTTCAGTATGTCTTACTCAACCTAGTGTACTTCTCTGCTTAACTCGAAACTCATTGAATGACTTGATAAGTGTTTGTGTTGACATTTGGTGGGATTAATGATTTTGAATCACGTCCTGACACATTTATTGTGTCCGGACACTATGATGGTTATGGTGTTCTATCCGGTAAGCTTCAAGTTCCTAGTTACTATGTCCGGATTCGCTCAGCATCCGGAGACCTAGTTGTCCGGAAACCTCAGGGTTTCCGGTTAGTTCAACTACCGGTTTGTTGAGTTATCCGGACTCCTCTTTGACCGGAAACCATCCTCAATCGGACTCCTATTTGTCCGGGTTGTCAATTTTATCCAGGAACGCTCATCCTATCCGGTATCTTATGTTATCCGGAAACCATGAGTTGTCCGGATACCATGAGTTATCCGGAAACCATATGTTGTCCGGAAAGGTTTGACATTCCATCTTGTTATCCGGACACTTCTGTTATGTCAATCCAGTACCTAGTTTGCCACTGCCATTCCTCATTCTATATCAGATTGAGCCCATTTAATGCAAAGGTACGCGCCGACATTTGGTCATTCGTCTCAATTACTAACTATGCTCTGTTTTACAGATTTAATGGCGGATCAACAGCAAAATCCTCCCCAGAATCAGAAAGAAGAACAAATTCCTCAAGAGGATTTTATAGACGAGGCAACGGATAATGCCTTGGTCGACCCTGACCGTGGCACGAAGATAGAGCCGAACAATCATCATCTGGACCCGGCTCAGTTCCGTCTACAACCACAACATCGTGTTCTGTTGGATATACTTACCCGTCACCCTCTCCGTGAGGCACTCACCGCCACAGCTGACGTTCCGCTCATATATGTCCTTCAGGTATGGTTCAGTGCCCGAGTTGTCACTGCTGGGAATACACAGACAATCACCGCCCAGATTGACAACCAACCTTTCACGATGACACCGGACTCCTTCCGTCGCCTTCTTTCACTTCCGGAAGCCACCGCTGGCGGACATCAAAGATACGATCCCGCGGTAAATGACCAAATGTTGTGCGAACAAGTCCGCGCGCTAGGGTACAATCATGCTCTCGACCGCCCGTCCGCGTTCAACCGTAAGTACCTTCCCCCATCTGGTATACTCTGTTCACAATTTTGAACAGATGTCTTTCATCGAGATGGAAGGGCATCGACCAGTGCACCGGCGATTTTCTACGCCTATTCCATGCCGTGTGCTACAACCGCCACGTCGACATAGCAATACTTATCTGGCGTGAACTAGTATAGGACATTCGCTAAATCGGAGGTTCAAAACAGAAGAAGTTCCTCCCCTACCCGCGTTTCATTTCGCTCGCTGTCCGACATCACATGGACGCCAATCCCGCCATATCGCGATGCCTAACCCATCCGGTTTGTCCTCACCATCATCTACAATACATGGTCATCCGCAATCCATCCAATGCGGTGGCCATGCCCATCCCTGAAGCATTTTTAGCTATCGCCGTTCCCGCTGCACCAGGGGTAGTAGCATATAGGGAAGAGATAGGGAATCCCATGGTCCAGCCAGCACCGGAGGGACCTACCCAGGGACTTAGACCCGAGAGACGTGAGGGTCCAAGAATGAGAGGTGGTAGGGACCGACAAGCAGGTGCTGCCGGGCGGGGTGTGTTGATTGTTAGGGGAAGGGGAACTAGTGTGAGTGGTGCAGCGGTATCGCAACCCAGTTCCAGCCAACCCCGTCCAACATGCGAAGCCGGAGCATCGTCCTCACGACCGATGCTTCACCATGACTCCACACCATATCTTTCCGACTCGCCTTCACCTACCTTCCAGGTTCATAATGTAGAATCTGACTCCGATACGTCATCTAATATGACCCGTGCCATTTGGCTCTCAAGAATACCTCCCCGTATCGGACCGAACCCCGACTTCACCGAAGGCATCCCACTTGACTCACCTACCCATGCTTCACCTAGGATTGAGGGAGTAGAAGGAGTTGAGTTAGAAACTGCAAGCCGGAGAGAACTGCGTTCGAAAGTGAACCAGGAAAGATTCAACTGTCAAGATAACGAGGCTCCTGAGCGAACCGAACCGAGCGATATCCGGGTAGCCACATCTGCTATCCCGTCTCATTTGTTGGGACGGGGTATTGAAGAAGACTCCGTGGACCCAGCAGAGCAATTGCACGACCCCCTTATCCACTCATCCGTCTCTCAAAAGACGGATGTTTCAGTCTCACACGGGGATATAGCACAACTTCTACCAGTCTCTCACTCGGAGAGTACTGGTGTTGAAACAAGAGACCAGCAACCCCCGGTCTCGACTTCTTTCAGTGCACCATCGAGTCTAGATCCACTTGTTATTGAAGATTCTTTGACTAGGACACTTGATGCGGAACAACACCAAGTCGCGGCTCTTAGTGACCCGACCGGAACGTCTGTAGTGTCTCCGTCTGCCGGAACACGAGGATCGGATGGAAATCCTACCACAACTATCATCTCGCCAACTGTGAACGTAGGTGGCTCTGCCTCTTAGGTGGATGCCTCAACGGGTGTTCTAAGTGACCCCGACGTTATCTTACCCGACTTTGTGTCACCAGGGTCCCTGGACAGCACCCTTAAGGCTGTCCGCGAGGCAATGGAGCAACATATGCAGCAGCATGTAGCCATTGAACTTGCCAAAGTTATGCGCGCAATCAAGGGCAAAGACAAGGTCGTCGAAGCTGAATCCGCACCTGTACCTCCACCGATCTCAACTCAACCTATCTATTCGGTGGACACTCTAAAGACGATGTTACTGGCCCAACTGCTCCAAGAATCAGAAACAAACGCCTCAACCGAAGCAGACCTGATCTTCGTTCTGAAATCCCAGGTCACTGCTCCTTCATCATCTATTACATCTCGCCTGGACTCTATCGACTCAACTCTCAAGGACTTCAACCGAGCTCTTACTTTGATGTCCGAGAGAGTCAGTTCCCTAGAAGAGGCCTGCCAGAGTCAAGCAGGCGGTCTGAAGCGGAAACACGATGACCAGGATGATCCTGATCACCGTGAGGGGGAGAAAAGACCCAGATTATCCGAGACCGAGACCGCCGTCCTGATCCAGACTGAAGCTACAACAGTGGTTCAACAGGAACCCCCAACTGCGGCAGCTACTACAGAAGCACCTAAAGCCGAGTTGCCATTAGCCAAGATGGTAATCGACATGGAGATTTTAGATGATGAAGACCCGACGATTGAAAAGCCCGAGGGTTCAACACAGGAACCGATCGACCTTGATTCATCAGAAAGACCTCAACTGGATATGATCGATCCAGACTGTGAAGCCAACTCGGAGACCGAAGATGCATGGTACGAAAAATCCGCCAGTGCCGTAAATCTCCAGGTAAATTTGGTTTTCCCAACTAATGAAGATGACAACATCGATTATGATCAGTTCCTGCTGCAAAATTTATATGGTACGTCTCCCGTTCACTACGCTCAACCCACCGGAACTTCAACAATACCTGAGCCTACTTCTCCCAATGTCCCGACAACTCCCCTACAAACGACAGCTTCTGATCTTCCTCCCCCTACTCAGCATCAAATTCGTTGGGAGAAGATGATGGTACTCATCCCTCACCTGGAGGAATCATTGAAAAAGTTGTTCGCCCACAAGCTTCGCCCAATCGAGCCGACCTTCTGCCTTGGTATTTACAACTTTAGCCCCGAATACCAACGACGATATATCAGCGCAATGCAACGGTGTCTACCAGTCAGCCAAGTCAGAACCAAACTTCGGATCACAGAGGTAATCGGTATCTATTCAAGACGCATTATGAAGATCGTCTACCCAGTGTTCATTGTCCGACGTGAAGATGGGAACGAATGGAAATTCTCTGAAGCCACCTTCCAGAACCTCCGACCGTTCATTGTCCGACCGAGAAGATCATGGTACTCATCCCTCACCTGGAGGAATCATTGAAAAAGCTGTTCGTCCACAAGCTTCGCCCAATCGAGCCGACCTTCTGCCTTGGTATTTACAACTTTAGCCCCGAATACCAACGGCGATATATCAGCGCAATGCAGCGGTGTCTACCAGTCAGCCAAGTCAGAACCAAACTTCGGATCATAGAGGTAATCGGTATCTATTCGGTGGACACTCTAAAGACGATGCTACTGGCCCAACTTCTCCAAGAATCAGAAACAAACGCCTCAACCGAAGCAGACCTGATCTCCGTTCTGAAATCCCAGGTCACTGCTCCTTCATCATCTATTACATCTCGCCTGGACTCTATCGACTCAACTCTCAAGGACTTCAACCGAGCTCTTACTTTGATATCCGAGAGAGTCAGTTCCCTAGAAGAGGCCTGCCATAGTCAAGCAGGCGGTCTGAAGCGGAAACACGATGACTAGGATGATCCTGATCACCGTGAGGGGGAAAAAAGACCCAGATTATCCGAGACCGAGACCGCCGTCCTGATCCAGACTGAAGCTACAACAGTGGTTCAACAGGAACCCCCAACTGCGGCAGCTACTACAGAAGCACCTAAAGCCGAGTTGCCATTAGCCGAGATGGTAATCGACATGGAGATTTTAGATGATGAAGACCCGACGATTGAAAAGCCCAAGGGTTCAACACAGGAACCGATCGACCTTGATTCATCAGAAAGACCTCTACTGGATATGATCGATCCAGACTGTGAAGCCAACTCGGAGACCGAAGATGCATGGTACGAAAAAGCCGCCAGTGCCGTAAATCTCCAGGTAAATTTGTCAGGATCGAATCTTAACAAGACAATAAACACTTAGAATTCAGAATTAAAGAATCTGCGGAAAAGAACTTTAATTCTCACAATCAAGAACAATGTAACAGAAAATTCACCACTTTGTGTATTCACTAAATCGACTCACAATATTACAACCAAAACTCAATCTTGATGAACAAGCTCAATCAAGACGACTTCTACTTCTCTAGAAATAGGGTTCTAAAACCTTGAGGTTAACTCTCTCTAAAAACACAATCGAATTCTTTTTCACACACATATTCTAATAGCTATCTATTGAAGTCTATTTATACAAAAATAATTACAAGATAACTATCAAAAGTAACTTGATCTTCTAAATCTTCGTTAAACATATCTTGATCAATTCCATCTTTGTCTCCAAAAGTATCGCATACCAAACTTAACGAACTCAGCAGTATTAACCTTCATTCTTCATGAGCAGTACTAACAATCTCCAGCAGTATTAAGTCACGAGCAGTACTAACAGATATTCGGTATGCACCAGCAGCACTAACCTTGACTTGGAGTAGTAACTTTGACAAGCAGTACTAACCTCACATAAGCAGTATTAATAATGTTCCAGCAGTATTAATCTTTCAGCAGTACTAACCTTGAACTAGCAGTAGTATCTTTGTTCTGGCAGCACTAACATTGAACTAGCAGTACTAACCTTGAACTAGCAGTAGTATCTTTGTTCTGGCAGCACTAACCATACTTGGCATATTGTAACATCCCTTATCTTTAAAACACCCATTTAACGGAAAGTAACCTTAAAATACAGCGGAAGATTTGTAATTAAAACATTTAGATAAAATCCCATAATCTTATAGAAAAGAGTACAAGTTTGCAACTTAAAACCAATAAGTTTGAGAAAAATAATATTCAACTGAAAAGCTTAGAGAATCCAAAACTATCATTCATCAAAAGAAAATATAAGCTGCTGAGCTGCCGCAAATCCAAAAGCTTCAAGCTGGAGCTTTTCCTTTATTCTTTGAAGATGTACCTGCCACTAAAAGATGAATAACAACGGGGTAAGCTTTTGCTTAGTGAGCACGCACCTATACCACATATCATCATGCATACATACTTGCATAAACATAGCAATCACATACATGTAACATCCTTCCATTCCTTAAGGCACAAAGCCAATAAGGAAGGTCATAACTAGACACTGGTACCAGGCCTCTTCATACATAACATATTCCCTAGGGGTATTACTACCACCATAGGTACTCTTTCCTTTGGCAAAGCCAAACATACACATAATCACACATGCAATCCAACTACATACACATAACTTACATAATATAGGTAGAGTACTCACCTGTCAAGATGTCAATTACCAAGTACTTCACAGTGTATAATAATCACCTCGTACCACCTATAACATTCATACATACACATATCATAACAAGCCCAAAAATGGAACTCTAATTCTATCCCAACTCTCATCCCGAAATGACATAGCTAGGATAGTCCAAATACCATAAAACCTTGCCAAACATCCTATTTCATACACCCCATTTCTATTGATTTCTAAACATAATACACATACCTTGCAATTCTAGACCGCGAACAACAATCCTCCTAGAACCTTTCACAACTTGAATCTTCCAAAATCACCAAATCTTTCGCCTGGAAAATACAGCAACTTCGGACACTTGGTTCTCTCTACTGGGAACTCCGATGCCAAATCCCTCCGGTCAGAATGTATATTAGAGGGTCGTGAAGTCGCTGTCCAAATTTCACGACGATCCAACGGTTAACGAAGAAGAATCGGTCGATCTTTCACAGCAGCTCACAAGAACTCCGCCTGGAAAAATACAGCAACTTCGGACACTTGGTTCTCTCTACTGGAACTCCGATGCCAAATCCCTCCGGTCAGAATGTATATTAGAGGGTCGTGAAGTCGCTTTCCAAATTTCACGACGATCCAACGGTTAACGAAGGAGAATCGGTCGATCTTTCACAGCAGCTCACAAGAACTCCGAAAATTCCTTTCTCTTTTCTCTCTTCTTTGCTAAAGAAACAAATGGGTGCAAATGAGGGTGTTTAGGGTTTCCATCCCTTTACATACATGCCAAAACACACCCTCATCTTACAAAATTGATAAACTGTCCCCTAGATCCTGAACACGTACATAACGACCCAAAAATTAACTCAACCCCAAAAGAGACAGTTAAATCACGTAAATTGGGAAACGGGGTGTTACAACTCTCCCCCACTTACCAGGATTTCGTCCTCGAAATCGATCAGACTTGGCAGAGTTCCGGATAATTCGATCTCATCTCAGCTTCCGGTTCCCATGTCCATTCTGATCCTTTTCGGTGTTCCCACTGAACTTTCACTAAGCTGATCTCCTTGTTTCGCAAGGATTTGGTCTTCCCTTCCAAGATTGCTATCGGTCTCTCAATATAATTCAACCGTTCGTCGACCTGTATGTCATCTATAGGGACATGCGCCGACTCGTCAGCTAAACACTTCCTCAACTGAGACACGTGGAAGGTGTTGTGTATCAGACTGAGTTCCGGCGGAAGCTCCAGCCGGTACGCAACCTTCCCAACCCGTGCTATCACCTTGAAAGGTCCGATAAACCTAGGGCCTAGCTTGCCCCTCTTCCGGAATCGGATCACCCCTTTCCAAGGTGACACCTTCAACAAAACATTATCTCCCACGTTGAACTCCAAATCCGACCTTCGCTTGTCGGCGTAACTCTTTTGACGACTCTGTGCGGTTCGTAGCCTATCCCGAATCATCTCAATACTTTCCGTCGTTCTCTGAACCACTTCTGTGCTGCTTAACTCCCGCTGGCCCACCTCTCCCCAACAGATAGGAGTCCTACACCTTCTCCCGTACAACATCTCATACGGAGGCATGCCAATACTGGCATGGAAACTGTTGTTGTATGAGAACTCAGCCAACGGTAAATACGTATCCCAGTTGCCCCCAAAATCCAAAACACAGGCTCTCAACATATCCTCAAGAGTCTGAATTGTTCTCTCGCTTTGCCCGTCCGTCTGTGGGTGAAAGGCTGTACTGAACTGAAGTCTCGTACCCAAATCTTCATGGAACTTCCCCCAAAACCGCGACGTAAACCGAACATCCCTGTCTGATATCACTGTTACCGGTACCCCATGCCTTGCTACAATTTCACTGACATAGATGTCAGCTAACTTTTCTGCAGATGAACTTTCACGGATCGCGATAAAATGGGCACTCTTTGTCAGCCTATCTACAACCACCCAAATGGCATCATGATTCCTAGGTGTTCGAGGCAACTTGGTAATCAGATCCATTGTTATATGCTCCCACTTCCACTCTGGTATCTCTAATGGCTGTAACTTCCCGTGCGGTCTCTGATGCTCTGCTTTGACCCTTAAACAAGTCAAACATTTCTCCACGTACTTAGCCACGTCCCTCTTCATCCCCGGCCACCAGTAGTCAGTCTTCAGATCTCTATACATCTTAGTAGCACCGGGATGGATAGAGAACCTTGACTTATGCGCCTCGTCCAGAAGTGTCTGCCTTGCCTCACACGATACTGGAACCCATACCCGACCGTACCGAGTCAATAGACCTCGACTGTCGGGCACTAACTGATCCACCTGTCCCTTTATCCGTTCCTTCTTCTGGTTCTCACCCTTGATCGCTTCCTCTTGAGACCTTCTTACCAAGTCGTGAAGCGACGTTGATAATGTTAGTCTCATCAACGGTACCCGAAGTAGAACACTACTCGCTCTTCTACTCAAGGCATCCGCTACGACATTTGCCTTCCCCGGGTGATAAAGAATCTCGCAATCATAATCCTTCACCACATCCAACCACCTCCGTTGTCTCATGTTCAAATTCTGTTGATCCATGAAATAACGAAGACTCTTGTGGTCCGTATAGATAGTACACTTCACCCCATATAGGTAGTGCCGCCATAACTTGAGAGCGAACACCACTGCCGCAAGCTCCAAATCGTGAGTCGGGTAATTCACCTCATGCGTCTTCAGTTGACGAGACGCATAGGCAATCACCCTTCCCCTCTGCATAAGAACGCAACCTAGCCCGTGATAAGACGCATCACAATAGACTGTCATGTCTTCAACTCCCTCCGGTAGTGTCAACACCGGAGCCTCGCATAACTTTCTCCTTAAGGTTTCGAACGCTGTTTTCTGTTCCTCTCCCTAAACGAAACGTTCGTTCTTCCTCGTCAGCTTCGTCAACGAAACTGCTATCTTGGAGAAATCCTGGATGAACCGGCGGTAGTACCCGGCTAATCCAAGGAAACTCCTAATCTCAGTGGGAGTCTTCGGGGTTTCCCACTTCATCACTGCCTCCACCTTCGCTGGGTCTACCTTGATACCCTCTCGGTTCACAAGATGTCCAAGAAATTGAACCTCTTGTAACCAGAAATCACACTTGGAGAACTTTGCATATAACTGCTCCTTACGCAAAATCTCCAAAACCTCTCGTAGATGCTCCATATGATCCTCCTTCGACTTGGAGTAGATCAGTATATCGTCTATAAACACGATGACTGACCTATCCAACATCGGTCTGCAAACTCTATTCATAAGATCCATGAATTCCGCCGGTGCGTTCGTCAGTCCAAATGGCATCACGATGAACTCGAAATGCCCGTACCTGGTTCTGAACGCTGTCTTGTGAACATCCTCTTCCCTGACCTTCAACTGGTGGCACCCTGAGCGAAGATCTATCTTAGAGAACCAAACGGCTCCCTGAAGTTGATCGAAGAGATCGTCGATCCTCGGCAACGGGTATCTGTTCTTCACCGTAAGCTTGTTAAGCTCTCTATAGTCGATGCACATCCGCATCGACCCGTCCTTCTTTTTCACGAAAAGGATAGGGGCTCCTCAAGGTGAACTACTGGGGCGGATGAAACCCTTATCCAACAGTTCCTCCAGCTGCTTAGACAGTTCATGCATCTCCGGAGGTGCCAAACGGTAAGGAGCCTTTGCTACCGGTGCCGCCCCCGGAATCAAGTCTATTCGGAACTCCACTTGCCTCCCGGGAGGAATGCCAGGCAAGTCATCCGGGAAAACATCCGGAAACTCGCTGACCACTGGTACATCTGCCACTGTTCTCTTCTTTTTCTCCTCCCGCTCATCAACAATATACGCCAAGTAACTGCTACCACCATGGTGCACATATCTTCTAGCTTTGGCCAAAGTGCACACCTTTGGTACCCCTTTTCTTCCTTCACTCGAGATAGTTAATTCTCCCCCACTTGGGGTTCGAATCACTACCTGCTGTTTTTCACAATCAATGCGCGCTCCATTCCGACTAAGCCAATCTATCCCAACTACTACATTTATTTCCCTCATCGCAATAGGAATAAGATCTATACTAAACTTCACTCCGGCTATCTCTATTACATTACCTTTATACACATCACTCACAAAACGAAACTCCTCGTCCGCTATTTCTACTTCTAGCGGACTCTCTAACTTGTCCTTTACAATAGCAAAGTCTTTACAAAACGATAAAGAAACAAAAGATTTAGTAGCTCCCGAGTCAAATAAGACAAGGGCAGGTGATGCATTAACAGGAAAAATACCTGTCACGACATCTGGATCCTCCTTTGCTTCATCTACGGTCATCTGGAACACTCTCCCCCGAATCCTGGGTGCGTCGTTCTTCTTTCTCAATCCACCCTCTAGCATCTTCACCGGTGCGGTTCCCGAGTTCTGGACCGACCCGGTATTCATTGGGCACTCGTCAGCAAAGTGGCCCGGCTTGTAGCACTTAAAACATATCTTTGCGGTCGCCTTGCAGTCTCGACTGATATGACCCGGTTGCCCGCATTTGTAACAGGTTCCGGAGCCCATACGGCATTCTCCCGGATGCTGTCGTCCACACTTCCCACAGCGGGGATGCTCTCTCTTGAACTCTTTCTTTACCTCCGGTTTATGACTCCCAGTTTTGAACCTCTTAGCTGAGGTTGAGTCTGAACCGTTTCTGCCCTTCTTGTCTTTCTTTGGCTCTCTAATTCGAGCTCTCTAGCCCGAGCCGCCTCGTGCATCTGCTGAAAATCAGTGCACCTTGCCATAACAACAAATTCTCTAATTTCCTGTTTCAAAACTCTCCCATATCTGTACATTTTGGCCTTTTCATTCCTGACATACTCAGGACAGAAAAGGGACCGCTCCAAAAACTTGTCAGTGATCTCGTTCACCGACATAGTCCAGAGGTCCTAGCTTAGTCTGAGCAAACTCCTAGCATAGTCCAGAGGTCCTAGCTTAGTTGTCTTTCTTTCTAACATGCTCCTTAGAAACCCTCTGCTTATACTCTCTTAACAAAATCCCTTTCTAGCATGTTACTACCCAACCCTCAACCTTGTCTGGTTCATAGAATTCTTTTGCAACTATATCAAGTCCCGGCATGTACAGTGTAATTGCAATGGTATGGGCCCTTATACCATTATAATTACACCCTGCATGTTTAGACTCAACACCGTCACTAAGGTTCCAATTCCCAGCTTAGTTGGTACCTTTAACATATATATCACAACATTTTCCATATCTACCACTTATCATATAAACAGTATAATCATATTCTAATTCACATTATGCATCAAACAAAACATACTTGAAACCATAACCTTGTCACATTGACCATATCTAGCATACATAAACATAATTACTCATCCAATACAGTTATAAAACTGGTCTTTCACAAAAACTGAACATGCTTTATCATAAATCCTAATATGGAATAGTGTGCTCACCCCCGTCTTGATGCTCTGGACCGCAGCTCAGCCGTGAAAACTTTTTCTTTTAAAACACCCTTTCCTTATAAACCATTTTCTTACACGAAACAGCTTTTTTTTTAAAGGTTACTTATTTGAAAACTTGAGCACTTGGGTTTAAGTTCAAACACTCACCACTTGTGAATGCCCGAATCCCTTAAACCAAGGCTCTGATACCAACTGTAACATCCCTTATCTTTAAAACACTCATTTAACGGAAAGTAACCTTAAAATACAGCGGAAGATTTGTAATTAAAACATTTAGATAAAATCCCATAATCTTATAGAAAAGAGTACAAGTTTGCAACTTAAAACCAATAAGTTTGAGAAAAATAATATTCAACTGAAAAGTTTAGAGAATCCAAAACTATCATTCATCAAAAGAAAATATAAGCTGCTGAGCTGCCGCAAATCCAAAAGCTTCAAGCTGGAGCTTTTCCTTTATTCTTTGAAGATGTACCTGCCACTAAAAGATGAATAACAACGGGGTAAGCTTTCGCTTAGTGAGCACGCACCTATACCACATATCATCATGCATACATACTTGCATAAACATAGCAATCACATACATGTAACATCCTTCCATTCCTTAAGGCACAAAGCCAATAAGGAAGGTCATAACTAGACACTGGTACCAGGCCTCTTCATACATAACATATTCCCTAGGGGTATTACTACCACCATAGGTACTCTTTCCTTTGGCAAAGCCAAACATACACATAATCACACATGCAATCCAACTACATACACATAACTTACATAATATAGGTAGAGTACTCACCTGTCAAGATGTCAATTACCAAGTACTTCACAGTGTATAATAATCACCTCGTACCACCTATAACATTCATACATACACATATCATAACAAGCCCAAAAATGGAACTCTAATTCTATCCCAACTCTCATCCCGAAATGACATAGCTAGGATAGTCCAAATACCATAAAACCTTGCCAAACATCCTATTTCATACACCCCATTTCTATTGATTTCTAAACATAATACACATACCTTGCAATTCTAGACCGCGAACAACAATCCTCCTAGAACCTTTCACAACTTGAATCTTCCAAAATCACCAAATCTTTCGCCTGGAAAATACAGCAACTTCGGACACTTGGTTCTCTCTACTGGGAACTCCGATGCCAAATCCCTCCGGTCAGAATGTATATTAGAGGGTCGTGAAGTCGTTGTCCAAATTTCACGACGATCCAACGGTTAACGAAGGAGAATCGGTCGATCTTTCACAGCAGCTCACAAGAACTCCGCCTGGAAAAATACAGCAACTTCGGACACTTGGTTCTCTCTATTGGGAACTCCGATGCCAAATCCCTCCGGTCAGAATGTATATTAGAGGGTCGTGAAGTCGCTTTCCAAATTTCACGACGATCCAACGGTTAACGAAGGAGAATCGGTCGATCTTTCACAGCAGCTCACAAGAACTCCGAAAATTCCTTTCTCTTTTCTCTCTTCTTTGCTAAAGAAACAAATGGGTGCAAATGAGGGTGTTTAGGGTTTCCATCCCTTTACATACATGCCAAAACACACCCTCATCTTACAAAATTGATAAACTGGCCCCTAGATCCTGAACACGTACATAACGACCCAAAAATTAACTCAACCCCAAAAGAGACAGTTAAATCACGTAAATTGGGAAACGGGGTGTTACACATATCTTCAGTTCCCAACAATCTCCCCCTAACTTGACTTTTCAGGATGAGAAGTTAAGTTCTTCAGATGATGCTTCCAAAACCTAATCATCAACGCATAAATTTGGATCCAATCCCAGACTTTGATTGAGAATCCTTTTTACAAGGTATCTTGCCATCTTAGAGTCTTTGTCACTCACCAACTTAGCATGCAGCATTCCATTCAACTTTTTCATGCTGTGCTTGTATACAACATCCACCAAATAATATTCATGAAATGTATTGTCAAGAGAGATGACATACACTCCACAATTCTCAATGAGCATCCAGTTGGTAATGACTTGAAAATTCCTTGCCATCAAATACTGAACTGCTTCTGGTTTGAACATTAAGCACAAGTATTCAAGAACCATCTTGGTGATAGACATACCTTGCTCTGTCAGCATGTTTCCATATAGCCTCATTCCCACCTTGAACATCTCTTCCAAGTCAGATCTAGAGCATGTTCTGATAAGTTTTCCCCAAGTAGGACAAACTTCAAACTTTCCATCTGCCCTTTTGATTCTGATCAACTCCTTTCTTCCATCTTTCAATGTGTCCCAGAAGATGATCTCAGGAGGCATGGAAGACAATGGTGTAGTCTTGATTGGATTAGTATCAACCCCAGTTATATACACATCACATTGAGCATTTGATTGTGATTGTACATTGCTTGGTTGACCTGATGAAGTTGCCACTTCTTCTTCAGCAACTTTTGGATCAGATTTCTCTTTCACTGCTTCCTCCTGGGCTTCTTCTACAGTTGGATCCACCCTTGGCTTCTTTATATCTTTCTTCTTTGAGGCTATTGACTTTGTTCTTGGCCTCTTTGTTCTTTTGAAAGATTTAACAGCTTCAGGAGTGGTTTCAGCTGTTTCTTCTTTGTGGCTCTTAGCAGCACTAACAGTTTCTGCTGCCTTTTGTTTTTCAGCAGCAGTAACCATTTCTACTTCTTTTGCAACCTCAGCAGCAGTAACTGTTTCTGCTGCTGGTTCTGTTTCTGCTTCCTTTGTAAGATCAGCGGCAGTAACGGTTTCTGCTGCTGTTTCTGTTTCTGCTTCCTTTGTAAGATCAGCAGCAGTAACGGTTTCTGCTGCTGTTTCTGTTTCTGCTTCCTTTGTAATATCTGCAGCCTCCTCAGTCTCCCCCTCAACCTTATACTCATACTCCCCCTCAATGTTTGCATCCTCCATGTTTAGATCAGAGTCTAACTCCCCCTTTTTGGAAGCATCATTGGGAGGGTTTCTTCTCCTAAGGACAAACTGAGCTTTCTTCTTTCTGTGCATCAACTTAGTGATCATCTTCCTTTGCTTCTCAAGCTGTGAGTTTTGATAGAGGACCACTTTCTTGAGTTCATCAATTTCCTTTTTCTAATCCATGACCTCAATGTTGATATTTGCAATAGTTTCCATCAATTCCTCGTACGTATATCTATCCTCACCCTGTTTAGGAGTTTTTACCTCCCTTAAAGGATCATTGGAAGTTTTAGCAGGTGTCTCTTTCCTAGAAAAAGCACTACCTACCCCCTTGGTTTCTTGGCACCTGGGACCTCTGGATGATTTCTGACCCTGAGTTGCCGTGAGGAAGGTCTTAGTTATTTTACCACTGGCCTTCTCTTTGCTAGCAGAAGTAGTGGCATCCTTGCGACTCACATGCTCAACCTTCTCCTTAGTGAGCACCTTCTTGGGGTTGGGAGACACCCCTGTGGTTTCCCTTTCGATATTCTCCATTGGAGAATGCTCCAACAGAGGGCTTAAAGGCTTCGGGCTCTTAGGAGATACATCAAGGGAAGGAACCTTGTGTACCTTTCTTCTTTCAAACTTTTTGGTTATTTTGGGAGTGGGTCGTTCAAGAATGGACTGAGGGATGTCTTTTGTGATGGAAGGTTGGGATTGGTCATCAGTGGGTGTGTCGAATGAGGGCCTTGACCCTGATGCCATACCTTCAGGTGTGTGGGACACAACCATCATTGTAGAGAACAATGGTGTGTCAACTCCTTCCGAGTCCCTAGGAAGTCTTTTCATATTTGAAAAAACCTTCCCTTTAGGGGATTTTGGCACATATACCTCATCAAATTGAGGCATATCCGTCAATTCCTTGGTAATTACTTCCTGAACAAACCTTGGATACATATAGAAACGCTTTTTGGATTCCAGGTTTGCCACAAGATCATTGAAAATCATTTGAGAAAAAATAAACTTCCTGTTAGTGGCTAAGCAGACTAGAGCATAAGCAATAGTACTGCTGAACTCACTCCATCCAGTAGTTTTCCTTGAAATACAATGCATTAAGGTATGAACAAAGAATCTCCATTGAGTAAAAAACTTTGACTTGTAGAATTTAAAAACTCCAATGGGACCTTCATACCCCATTCTTTGTAAAGTTGAGAATAGTTCTTCATTGGGAATGGAAGATATACCTGAGGCATCATCTAGTCGAAGAGTGATGCGAATGAGTTCTTCTGAAACTTTCAAGGGTTTGTCACATACCCTTGTTTGAATGACTTTATGCCCATCTTCGGATTCTACGGTGGCATTGGCCCAGAATTGCGTCTGATGCTCGATGTATATTGTCGGATTCACTGTTAGGGCATACGAAATATGAGTGGACTTGAGAAAATCCACAATTTCATGAAATCCTTCGGCCTGCTTCGGCTTCTGAAGCATTGCAATCTCATTATGCTCGTCGACAAACTCCATAATCGTTGTGCTTCCTGAGGATTTGTAAAGAAAACACAGAGATTCTAGGGAGAAGAGGTTAGAACGAGAGAGAGAAGAAGTTAATGCGAAGAGTCGTTATGAACTTTGGCGGGCAAACAGGGGTATTTATAGCAGTATTTTGCCCTAGATTTTCAAAAGCAGTATTAACGACATACGCAATATTAACCAGGAAGCAGTATTAACTACTTATTGGCAGTATTAACTGTGCACTAGCAGTATTAACTGCAAAGCAGTATTAACTACTGAGCAGTATTAACTACACAAGCAGTATTAACTGCTAAGCAGTATTAACTACTCATTGGCAGTATTAACTGTGCACTAGCAGTATTAACTACTGAGCAGTATTAACTGCAAAGCAGTATTAACTACTCATTGGCAGTAGAAAATATGTACTAGCAGTAGAAACTCTGCACTGGCAGTAGTAACTCTGCACTAGCAGTAGTAACTCTGCACTAGCAGTAGTAACTCTGCATTAGCAGTAGTAACTCTGCACTGGCAGTAGTAACTATACTTGCACTTTGCAGCATTTGTCAAATCCTCAAATGTCATCTTACCTTCTGACACATCACCTTTACCACTTATCTTACCTCCTGCAAGATTATTCCCAAAAGCAACATGTCCTCCATCAATTCTTTTGAAATTCTTGAGGCAGGACATGTTACCTGTCATGTGCCAGGAGCAACCACTATCAACATGCCAGATGCTCTTTCCCTTGAGCTGTTGGTTGCCCTGCACATCTGATAAATCAATTAGTTTTTATTGGGAACCCAAGCCGAAGTGGTCTTGGGTCTCCCTTGCTCATCAAAGTACTTGCACTTGGTTTTGATGAGATTTTCAACCTTAGGTACTGCAGAATTGGAGTACTTTGTCAATATAATTGGTCTAGCAGCACAAACACTAGAAGCCGTATTAACCTTAGAGGAAGTACTAACAGAGTTAGCAGCACTAACAGAGTTAGCAGTACTAACAGAGTTAGCAGCACTAACTGAATTAGCAGCACTAACAGAGTTAGCAGTACTAACAGAGCTAGCAGCACTAACTGAGTTAGCAGTACTAACAGAGTTAGCAGTACTAACAGAGTTAGCAGCACTAACTGAGTTAGCAGCATTAACCGAGTTAGCAGCACTAACTGAGTTAGCAGCACTAACTAAGTTAGCAGCACTAACTGAGTTAGCAGCACCAACAGAGTTAGTAGTACTAACAGAGTTAGCAGCACTAACTGAGTTAGCAGCATTAACTGAGTTAGCAGCACTAACAGAGTTAGCAGCACTAACAAAGTTAGCAGCACTAACTGAGTTAGCAGCACTAACATTGCTAGCAGCAGTATTGGCAGTAGTATTGCTTCTAGCAGCACTAACTTTGTTAGCAGTATTGCTTCTAGCAGCACTATCCTTTTCAGCAGTACTATCTGAGGTATTAGTGCTTTTGGAGACCCACATATTGACACATTCCTTTTCAGTCTTTTTCCTCATGTGGCTTTTGGATTTAGATTGTTTCTTAGCCACATGGTTCCTTGCAGGCTTCCTATAACCATTGGATTTATAAAAAGGTCTTTGAAAATTCATCCTTTGGTTAATAGGATTGAAATAACAGTGTTTGGCAAGATGATTCAATCTGCCACAGATGAAACAAGGTTTTGGTCTGTTAATCCTTTGCAGATCAACTCCTTGCTTTTGTGCCCACTGGTTATTCCAATTTCTTTGATTTCCCCTCTTTTTATCATGTCTTTGGGGTTTATTCTCTTGAGATTTCTTGCAAGAACAATGTTCACAAGTTTTAGAGTTCACAACAGTGGTCTGTGTATAATGAACTCCCTTTCCCTTTTCAGTCCTTTTCATCTCATTGTTCTTAACACATGGACTTTCACATTCCTCATCAGATCCTACTTTTTCAGTCTCATCCTCAACAACTACTTTATCTAATGGATCTACTTCAGTGGCTCCTTTAGGTAAGTCCTTCCTATCCTTGGTTTCTAATAGGGCTGACTTAGGAGGGATGTAGTTGTTGTTATAGGGTGGGGGTGTGGCATTGTACCCTATTCCTGGTTTCAACTTACTATGGATTTGAGAGTTGATTATGTTGTCCATGACTTTGGAGGCACAAGTAAACTTTTCTACATCAAGTTTAACTTTCTCAAGCTCTCCTTTTAGTTTCTCACACTCTTCCCTAGACTCTTTCAGTTGGAACTCCAGACCACCCTTTTCCCACTTCCAGTAGTTTGTATCATATGAGTGTTGAAGTTCATTGGCTTGAAAAGCCTTAATTTGTTCTTCAAACCTCTCAACAATCAATACATAATCTCTGATGTCCTTTTCTAATCTCTTAAGGTCATCACACATTCCCTGATTGTGATCTCTATACCTTTTAACAGTGTCTATACAAGCTTGAGAACAGAGATTAGATTTTACCTCCGTAGGAATATCTGAGACTTCTGCCATGAGTGCATGATTCTGGATTGCCTCTTCTGCTTGATCACTCCAATCAAAAGTACTGTTTGATTCAATAGAATTTTCCATAATGTTTGTAGAATTCTAAGAAACACAGGCTCTGATACCACTTGTCAGGATCGAATCTTAACAAGACAATAAACACTTAGAATTCAGAATTAAAGAATCTGCGGAAAAGAACTTTAATTCTCACAATCAAGAACAATGTAACAGAAAATTCACCACTTTGTGTATTCACTAAATCGACTCACAAGATTACAACCAAACCTCAATCTTGATGAACAAGCTCAATCAAGACGACTTCTACTTCTCTAGAAATAGGGTTCTAAAACCTCGAGGTTAACTCTCTCTAAAAACACAATCGAATTCTTTTTCACACACATATTCTAATAGCTATCTATTGAAGTCTATTTATACAAAAATAATTACAAGATAACTATCAAAAGTAACTTGATCTTATAAATCTTCGTTAAACATATCTTGATCAATTCCTTCTTTGTCTCCAAAAGTATCGCATACCAAACTTAACGAACTCAGCAGTATTAACCTTCATTCTTCATGAGCAGTACTAACAATCTCCAGCAGTATTAAGTCACGAGCAGTACTAACAGATATTCGATATGCACCAGCAGCACTAACCTTGACTTGCAGTAGTAACTTTGACAAGCAGTACTAACCTCACATAAGGAGTATTAATAATGTTACAGCAGTATTAATCTTTCAGCAGTACTAACCTTGAACTAGCAGTAGTATCTTTGTTCTGGCAGCACTAACATTGAACTAGCAGTACTAACCTTGAACTAGCAGTAGTATCTTTGTTCTGGCAGCACTAACCATACTTGGCATATCTTCAGTTCCCAATAAAATTTGGTTTTCCCATCTAATGAAGATGACAACATCGATTATGATCAGTTACTGCTGCAAAATTTATATGGTACGTCTCCCGTTCACTACGCTCAACCCACCGGAACTTCAACAATACCTGAGCCTACTTCTGCCATTGTCCCGACAGCTCCCCTACAAACGACAGCTTCTGATCTTCCTCCCCCTCCTCAGCATCAAATTCGTTGGGAGAAGATGATGGTACTCATCCCTCACCTGGAGGAATCATTGAAAAAGCTGTTCGTCCACAAGCTTCGCCCAATCGAGCCGACCTTCTGCCTTGGTATTTACAACTTTAGCCCCGAATACCAACGACGATATATCAGCGCAATGCAGCGGTGTCTACCAGTCAGCCAAGTCAGAACCAAACTTCGGATCACAGAGGTAATCGGTATCTATTCAAGACGCATTATGAAGATCGTCTACCCAGTGTTCATTGTCCGACGTGAAGATGGGAACGAATGGAAATTCTCTGAAGCCGCCTTCCAGAACCTCCGACCGTTCATTGTCCGACCGAGAAGATCATGGTACTCATCCCTCACCTGGAGGAATCATTGAAAAAGCTGTTCGTCCACAAGCTTCGCCCAATCGAGCCGACCTTCTGCCTTGGTATTTACAACTTTAGCCCCGAATACCAACGGCGATATATCAGCGCAATGCAGCGGTGTCTACCAGTCAGCCAAGTCAGAACCAAACTTCGGATCATAGAGGTAATCGGTATCTATTCAAGACGCATTATGAAGATCGTCTACCCAGTGTTCATTGTCCGACGTGAAGATGGGAACGAATGGAAATTTTCTGAAGCCGTCTTCCAGAACCTCAGACCGGTCGACTTCCTGGCTATTCTGAAAGACCTTCGTAAAAGAACCATCCGACCGCTTGAAGTTACAAAGGCGATCGAAGCTGTTCGTCGATACCTGGTCCGTACCATTATGATGTCATATCTAACGGACTTTCAAATGGCTGTCGAGAACAGAGCAAAGAAGGTAAATCTGATCAAGCCGAATCTGAAAGCACCTGAGTTAAATATGTATCCCGAGAACGCTATGCTTCTAGAACCATAATTCGGGATTGTTTACCTCAACGAGCAAAAAGAGAAGAAATTCATGCGCTTCAGTCAGGTGGAAAGATTCTGTGACGGCACACTCCTCAAAGTTCAAGATGCTCTTCGAAAGATCATTCAGTACGAGTCTGAAAATCCAAGGTTCTCATATGTTCCGAATCCGAATGAAGTAACTGCTCGGAATGCCTTGGAAATAGTTGAAGAACGCATCGACTACCACCATGCAATCATATGGTTCGAGGTACACTTCGCGCTTCGCAAAAGATATGTCTTCAACTGGAGAGATCTAGAGCGCCAACTCGAACTTCAAATCAAAGGGGGAGATTGTTAGGGTCAATTTATGTTGATTTAAAGTTTAGGGTTTAAACTGTAATTCTTTATTTTGAGCCTTATTAGTGAATGGGCCGTGGGCTTGTTAACCATGGGCCCGCCATATAAATAGATTGCTTAGCCTTAGAAAATAGGCTAGTTGTCTCATTTGCTTTTCTGAATTGTATTGTAAACACTCTGATTAAAGCATAATACAGGGATGACCAGTTGAAATCATTGTTCTTATCGTTCATATTACTGATTTCATATTTGTTGCACGGATCTGGATTTATCACACTCAGACACAAAAGAATGTATATAAAAATTTCCCAGACTCGTGGATCCTAAAAGAAAAAAAAAAGAAAAGAAAATGAACACTAAGGAGCTGAAGTAAAGAAAAATTGGACCTGTCCTACTCGTGAAGAGTAGGTGTTTATGTAGCTCTTCTCCTTGGTTTGGCGGATGTTTATCTTTCCACTTATGTTTCCACACTTTTCTCGACACTTCTTTTCCTTCATCTTCAGGACAGATAGTTTTAACAGAACAAACGTGTGAACATTCTTTAGTATCATCAGGGCATCTCATCGCATAAAACATATTGAGGGTGACTTGTTCATCATGCATATCGAGAGACTCTTTGAACGGTAACTCATCTTTTTGATTTTTCAGCCTTGGAAGGTGGAGTTCATAGGATGGAAGATCTGGAACACGACTCACACCATGTATTTCTAGGTTATGACAGAAGGATGAGTGAGTGGTGGTGGTCTTTGCCTCTGCTGCTGCTGCAACATTAAAATTAAAGTATAATGGACCTACTACAACATCACCTTGCACAAACAATTCCTTTTTGACTTCATATGGTAATAACAATGGAAAGTTAGTTTTTTTTTGGCATGGGTATTGTAACCACTATATCTCTATTTCCTACTAGTTGAGTTGATAAACTAACAACAATAGGGTTTGTTGTTGTAGCATCTGTCTCATTTTGTTCTTCAGAAAAAATGGTAGGTCCTCCAAGGTAGGGTGTTCTACAAGATTCTCTTCATCAATTGTATTTACAACCATTACATGTTCTCTCTCCTTCTCATGAAGCATGTCAGTCTTAGTAGGAGTGGTTCTACTAGACCTATCTGTCACCTCATGAGCTAATTCTCCAACTTGTGTTTCTAGATTTCTTATGGTTGTTTGCGTGTGAGTTATGAAATCTTTCACCATTGTCTCCAAAGATGTGGGAGAATCAGGTGGTGAGTAGGTATGGTTATTTTGAAAAACCGGTTGAGTGGAATGTTGTTGAAACATTCTTTGGTGACTGTAAAACTCAGTAGGATGATGATTTTGGAAACCTAAGGGTCCTTGTGGTTTACTAACATGTTGGTTCAAGGATTGACTATTCCAAGAAAAATCCGGGTGTTGCATCCACCTTTCATTATAATTTTGAGAATAGTCACCTCCCTTAGCATGGTTACCAAAACAGTTGACTGAATCTGGGTTGGATGGACATTGATCAAATAAATGGTTTTCTCCACATAACACACATGCTACAATATTAACTACAGGATATGTTTCTGCAACAACAAAATGCAAACCTGGGCTAGTATTCATGTTTTCAATCATGTTAGCCATAGATGTGAGTTATGCTGCAAGTGCGTTATATGCATCTGTTTCATGTGTCCCTGTTTGTTGTTGTATTAATGTATGTGGATCATCCCAATAAAGATGATTATTTGAAATCTTTTCAAGTATGTCAAACCCATCATTATAGGTACAAGCTGTGAAAGCTCCTCTTGCTGCAACATCGAGCATTTGCTTAGCAATGGTCGTTAAACCATTGTAAAATGTTTCTAGCTAAATACAATAAGGAATGCCATGGTGAGGGCATTTTCTCAACAAGTCTTTATACCTTTCCCATGCATCAGGCAGTGCTTCATCGTCCATTTGTTTAAAAAAAATTATATCCTTTCTGGACTTAGCTTGTCTGATTAGAGGAAAAAACATTTTCAAAAAGCCCTCTACAAGATCATTCCAAGATACGATGGAACCTGATTGTAAAGAGTTAAACCAATACTTTGCTTTATCCCTTAGAGAAAATGTAAACAACTTCAACCGTAAGGCATCATTAGAAACTCCGGGGATTTTAAAAGAATCAGTTATTTCCATGAAAGACTTTAAGTGCAAATAAGGGTCTTCAGATGGCAAACCACTAAACTGGCCAATAATATGCAACATCTGAAACATGACAGGCGTGAACTCAAAGTGAGTTGCCTCAATGTGTGGTCTTAGTATTCGTGAATTTAATTGACTAAAATCAGGAACAACATAGTCCAATATTCCTTTATCCCGAGAATTAACAATACTTATGATGTTCTCCATAGTAACAGGTGGAAGAAAAATCAAACTTTAAAAATGACTAAAAAATCCTTAGCTTTAGCCATCCCCGGAAATGGCGCCAAAAACTTGGTTCGTGGATTATGTAACCCGAAATTCACAAATGGAATAACACGCAAGTATACATACCAAACCACTATCGTTTGAAACAAGTAATAAAGTGGTACAAAGTATCGGATATCGATCCACAGGGACAGGAAAGTAAGGATTTCTAACAAGTCAAAGTTAAAGTAAGATTTCAGATGGTGAATTCGAAGGAATAATCTTTATGTGAGTTAACAACTTTGAAAATGATTTTAAAACAGTAAATAAAATGCAAGGGTGTAAGTTCTGGTTGGATTACAAAACAGTGTGCTTAGGTAGATTGCTACAGCATATGCTGCAGCATTTGCTGCAGCATTGGTTCTCAACCTCACTACTGAAACGATCAGCCCTTTTTCAAGGTTCAGATAAGACTAGCTACTGGCAGTACCACGCATTCGGGTAACCCAACCAATGTAGTACAGATTTTACTGATTTTCCATATAGTTCGCAATTTATAAAAATTGATATTATAACACTTCAGTGCTCTAAAGTTTACGTTGGCTTGCATTCAAGTCCAACTCATCTAAGTAGAACAACATACGTCACCTTGTCAAGAAAACTACTTAGATGAAATTTAGAAACAAGGGGTGAATAGCAAGGTTGATAGCCAATAGTGAAAGCAATCTTCCACCACACAATGGCCTTTATCTCCCAACCATTACTTACACCCAAGCTAGGGGTATTAGCCCATCATCGCTCTAAGATACATACGAAACATGGTGATCAAACAGAAATGTAAGTATTAAGAACAAAGATGTACCAACGATTTTAGATTAAAGCAAATAAAAGATAACAATTGCCTCTAAGTAGCTAGATGAACTACTTAGCTAGTTTCCTTGTTAGAAGAAATTAGAAGTACAAAGTGAAGTAACTAGGAACTAAAAAGTAACTTGCACAAGGCAAGGAAAGGTGTAAAAATAACCAGGAGTTAAGCTCCTATTTATACTAAGGGGAGAGCATCTAATGTCAATAATCAAAGTACAAAAGATTGATTAACCAATGGTTATTACACAAAGGTTAAAAGATTTGCAAGATGCCTTCTTAATGTTACCTCCTCCATGATGATATTCCCTGAAGATGCCCTCTCTTCCAGCTTGCAAAAAGGGCTGAGGTGGTGGCCATAAGATTCCCCAATAAAAAGGTTATGAAGTGACGTCTTGTACTTTTTCAGGAACTGCGATCCATGTTGTAGCATCATGATGCAATATACCAAACTGTTACAAATTCTTATTAAGTGGCGCAAAATAGAATATATTTCTCTTACTTAGCTCCAAACTAAATAAATGGTAAAAACAGAGTAAAAGACTCAATTATGGTGATTGGGAAACTAAAATAAAGGTAAATATAAAATAAGAAGTGATCAAAATGGGATAAATTATGCGCTTATCAGGCACTTTAAGATAAGATATTTTGAGGTTGATAGAGTCACTAGAAACGGGAATCACGTCGAGGTAGCAAGGATGATCATGTACGATACGTTCAAAATTACACCTGTTCAGTGTTATGGTGAACCTAGAAGTTACATGTGTATACTTGGGCTACTTTGATGTGATGACCGTTGGGGTAGTGAAGAGTTTCTAAGCAAGTAACCGTTAGACGATGTTGATGATTGTAGCATTTGTCGCTTGGAGTGACAGTAAGCATGATGACTGCATTAAGTGGACCGTTTCATGTCAAAATTGTTGGTTGGATTAGAACCATAGGCTTATGGAATCGACTTTATTCGAGGATAAATTATAAGGTGAACCGATGAAAATTATCAATTATCGCCTTAAGATGTTTTAGTATCCGGATGACGATAGTGTGACAGGAGGAATTTGGAAGAGTGTGATTTTGAGACGTTGAGTGCCGACTAAACTTATGCACAAAGTTTATACTTTGAAATAAATTGCAACCATTATTTCTCGTATTCCCAAATCATCATGTGAATTATGTTACGAAATCTTGGAAAAACATTTTAGCGTGCACAAGATTTTAAACCGCAATTTTAAACATGCACGAAGTTATTTTATTGCAGATGATTGCAAACTTAGTCGAGACATTCTTTATTTTCATTGATTGTACGATGCTATTTTCGGATACTGTGTTGTCCATGTTTTAATGTTTTGTAGAGTTTTGGACAAGTAATTTCGACTTGTGACTTTAACATTGGATCTCCTCCGCATATGTCAAACTTGAATGGAGAGTTACCTTCCATTATTGTTGGTGTTGAACCTTATTGGAAAATATTTTATGCAAGTGTTATTGAAGGGTGTTTCTTTATATCATGTTACAACAAAAAGGAAACGCTTGGAATTATGACGTTTAGTCATAGCTTTGCTTTATGCAATTTGACTATTTGAAACAAAAATTTGGCACCATTCGATTGATTGGATGTCATTAGTTTCAATGAGCTTATTGAAATTTTGTCGAGTATTATAGAGTTTTGTATTACGACGTTTTTGTGTTATGACGTTTCGTGTCGCGTGGGTGCAACTTTGAAATGTGTATACTTTAATATTACGTGTGACAATTTATGGGTGTCATTGAGCATTTTGTCTCATGCGAGTTTTGTTGAGAAATGTTATTTTATGTCGTAAGGCATAAAAATTAGAGTGTTTTTGGAATTTTGGTGTCGCTTGGTTTTCTCTTTCGAAATTTATGCTAGCATGTTTAATTTCACCTTGTCTAGTGTACGAATTGATTCATACGTGGCGCGAGTAATGCATATAAGAGCGTCATGATAGATTATCTTAATGTTTTGCCTTATGCACTTTCGATTAATTGATTCTTTTACTATCATTTCACGCAAATGCATTATATTGATTTATCGGTATGCATAGCACTGCATCCACTATTTTTGGAGCATTAATGCGCATCGTTTGGACGATTCGAAATTTGAAGTCGATTTAAATTCTTCTAAGTGTCAACCAAATTACATACACCTGTTTTCCTAAGTTCTGATAAATCATTTTAATGTGGGTGTCTTGTCAGGAGATTTTGCTTCCATGTCATTATACGACTAAATGAGAAAATTTCAAAATTTTGATTTGTTGAATTTCTTTGAAATTTCATAAGGACCACCCGTAGCATGTAATTTTGTTTCACGAAAACTACTAGGAGAGTGATACAAGTTTGTATGCATAATCTGATTTGAGACTTCTTCACGATATTTTAGCCGATATTTTCGAAGAATGAAAGCATGTTGTTATTTTGCTTTAAACTTGAGACCGACACAAATCATTTCATATTTTAACCAAAGTATATATATATATAGATTGCACGTCATTTTGCGAAGTAAACTAACACATGCGACTTTTGTTTGGTGAATTCTATTCCATGTCGTGTTATGCTTAAAAGAAAAAAACTTGGAGTTTGAAGTCGTGAAAATTTCTTCCAAAGTTTCGTACGAACATGTTGTTTCACATTGTTTTAATGCAGAAAAGTTACTTTACGTATACGGCGTAAATAAATCCATGCTAGGACAATAAGGTTCATTTTAAAAGTTTTCGAGCCTACTTTGCATTTTGTTAATAACACGAGTGGTGATCAAGTGATTTTCAAAATGACTTTTCATACGTGGGACGAGTATGTCCATTTTGTGCAACTACTGGATAAGTGGTAGTAGACTTTATAAGTACGATTTACTGTATAAAACATTCGTGTTGGAAAATCCTTATGAAAATTTTGTTTGGCATAAAGGTTGAGTCCGTCACTTAAAAACCTTGAACTCATTAGGCTTAGGAAGGTTAAGCAACCCCGGTTGAGGGTGAGGGCGTATAAAATCTTGTATGTGGAAGGTTTGGCTTCTGACGCGTGATAGTACCATAAGCCGAGCGGTATTGTTTACAAGGACGACGTATTTTCTTTTTGTAACTAAAGATTGAGGCTCGCGGTATCTTCTGTTAATGCTTGTGGTAAACCGTTTGTTTTAGCAACCTTTGTTATAGGTTTTGGTCAATTATTGAAAAGGGGTGTGTAGAACCCTTTAGACACCATGGGGATAATCTCAGTTTGGTCGGGATGCTCGACGAATGAAACTCGCGAATGGAGTTTTGTATTGAGGTCTTATTTTGGTAATTGGCGAAGTGTCAACTTTTGGATTTCGAGGCCAAGAATCGTTAGCGTATCTGGAGGGTGGTAGTCTAATTTTAAAAAGGATAGTGATATCGGTTGTAGTGGTCTTAAGAAGTTCAGTTGTGATAAGTAGATTTAGTGGGATGACCTTCCTTGAATCGTAAAAGAATATGTCGATTGGATGATTGGTAATTGCACATGTTCTTGGAGTTGTATAATCGATGGGACGGTGGCGACCGTCTGTTTTGGAGTCTAATGGAACTCGGTAGAACTAAGTGACAGTTCATCAGCGGGAACATTTGGATTTGGAGGTTTTGTCGGTTTCGGTAGTGATCAAACCTTGGGCTAATTTGGAGAGAAAGTTTAAGAGCATGTGTACATAGACTCGTTAGAAATCGGGATCTGCCGTTGGGGAAGTATGGATCACTTAAGGTTGGGAGACAACCAAACTCATCTAGTAGAAGCTACTCTAGTAAGTTAAGCGTTCACTCAAATATAAGTGTAACGTGCCTGAGTGGACATTGGTTGTGAGTATCAACATGAAGTTATCATGGCAGTTCTTTCAAGCGAATTAGAGACAATTCCTCGTAAGGAGAGAGACAATCAGTTTGTGATGGCAACACTAGATGGTATTTGGGTCACAGATCACTACTCTCTTTTGGGGAAAGATAGACGACAAGGCATCGAGCGGGCCTATACTCTACGTGGTGATTTGCTGTGAACCATCTCATGTGTCACCGCTAGTTGGATGTTGTGTAGGAGTTAAAGCCTCATGGCATCGACGTTCGGGGGGATGAAAAAAATTTAAATCTCAGTTGGAAACGGAGGGAACATGAAAAGTGTTGAGTTCAGTAACCATTGGGCGTATGGGAGCAAGATTTCGAGGACGAAATCATTATAAGGTAGGGAGGATTGTAACACCCGTAATTTTCGGGTAA
The DNA here is from genome assembly GCA_033807775.1 of Saussurea involucrata. Taxonomy (NCBI): domain Eukaryota; kingdom Viridiplantae; phylum Streptophyta; class Magnoliopsida; order Asterales; family Asteraceae; genus Saussurea; species Saussurea involucrata. The sequence continues at coordinate 21,423,974 of CM066314.1, forward strand.
ATATAATTTCAAGTCAGCGTAGAAATTGATCTTTCAAGAGAAATAGAAGAAATAGGATTTTGTATTGAATCCTAGATTTTATAGTATTGTTGGATGGAGAATTCAAATACGAATCCAACGGGCCTTTTCGGAGCGAAAACGAAGCTAAAACGAAGAAGTTATGGCCGAAAAGGTGTTGCGCGGGCTGGTGCACGACCCAGAGTCGTGGCCCAGGCCGCGTATGTATTTGGAGTGCAATTTTGGGAAGCGGGCGGCTTCCCACGCGACTTGAAGTCGCGGGGAAGGCTGCCTGAAGCCATCTGGAGCTTAAATCGCGATTTGGAAGCCATTTTTTTCATTTCCTAATAACTTTCTCATCACAACTCCGATTTTAGTGATACAAGTTGCTATGGTTTCATTTTTGAGATCTCTTCAAGTATCTAGTAAGAGTATTGAAGTTTATTGGAAGATCCAAGCGTATTTAGTGGTGGTTGAGGTAAGCTTTTATCTTTTCTTCACCTAAGAAATTAGGATTTTGGTATTATTGGGGATTTTGGATGTCTTATGTTGGGGGAAACGATTCTAAGTGGTTTGGGATGATTACTTATGCTTCAAAACTTGTGGATTTAGGTTTTTGAAAGTTTTGTCTTGAAGATCCAAGTTTCTTCAAAGGAGCTCAAGTTGAGGAAAATCTAGATTTAGCCTAAATCTAGCAAAGTGAGTTCAAGTTGATTTGTGAAAACGTTGTACATGCCAAAATGTTCATTTTAAAGTGTTTATATGTTTTACATGAAAATATCTATTGTTGAGTTATTGGGTGGATTTTGATTACTTAAAGTATTTAACTTTATAAATCTTGTAAAACACTCACTTTTGGGATTTTTGGGTAACTTGATAAATAAAGTGTAAATGGAAGTGTTTTGATAATTTATTGCATAATTGGAGGTTATTTAGTAAGAATACACTTTTAGTGTTTTGTTGGAAATATGCATAATTCATATGGTGGTACGTTTTGAAAATACGAACATGTGGATCATTGGATTTTGGTCATTCCCGACCATGTGAATATTTTAGAAGTTGTAAACCTTTTGGTTTTGGGAAAGGTCGTATTTTGGGTATTTTGATGGATAAATCTTAAGTATTGTTAGTTTAAATGATTTATCTTACGATTGTAAATCTTTTGGTATAAATGCACTTTGATGTGTACTTTGGAAAATGACGCGACTTAAATTAAGGGTTGTGTTGAGTAATTCGTGTCTATGGAGCATGTTTCGCATAAACGTGGGTTACATATGTTTTAATGCATTATTTGACTTTTATGAGTGGTTAATTGGTTTTGGTTGAGCTTATGGCTCGGTTTATGACTTTATTGAGTCTTGAGAACATTTGTCCGGGTTTTAACAATTAAATGTGGAGCTTTGGTCGTCGGTTGCATTTATTGCATTTTATTTGGAGAGTACATGTTTTGAGTGCGTGTGTCATTCAACTGGAGTCATGTACTATTAGACTGTAATGCATTGGATCCAAAGGCATATGCGTTGGTCATATTTGTATAGCGGGGAGTCTTGGTATTCTCACTTTGGGAAGTATGCCATTTTGGCATTTTGTGTCCCAACGTTGTAGAGAGGAACCGTATTGGGTTGTACTCCGGTGTTTTGGGTTTATGGTTTGATGTTCTAACACTTGTGCACGAGGGTTGAACATCTTGAGTTATCAAATAAGGAGTCAGAGCTCCAATTCTTGAATGCTAGTAAGTAGGCAATAAATGTCCAATGGAACCTTGAGGTGTAACTTACTAGAGAATGAACAAGCAATAAGATCGTGTATCCTTGGTGTAGTTGGGCACAACAGGCAATAAAGGATACAGTGGTGTCATCCGTGGCTGGGTGTGGGACTTGAGGTGTAGCTTATTATTGCAGGCAATAAAGTCCGACTTGAGTTGGAGCTTTTTAAAGCAGACAATAGAGTCACGATCTGAGGTGTAGTTAAATAACATGGTTATGTGGCTTAACTTTGTGTTCCGCCATATACCATGAAAATCCGGTCTCCCCCGTCACCGAAAGGTGTTGTTTGGGTATTTGTTTTATCCATGTTTTCGGTGACGTATTATATTTATATGTATTGCTTTCCATATTTTATGGGCTGTGTATTATGCCTCATCCGTATTTGGGATAATAGAGATTTATTCATGTTTTTATGATTTTGGAAATCAAATACTGGTTCACTTTTCAAGTGAGTTTGGGTTGAGTTCATTTTTGAGAATCGTTTTATATTGGAGCTTTCGTCACGGGATTTGTGTGCATTGGAAAATAGGTGGTTTGCAATTAAAGAAATCCTTTTTGGAACTCATGATTTAAATTGCACCTTTCTCTTCTTACGAATTATATAACCATGACAAATATCAAGGATAATCATCATTTCAAGGGGACGAAAAAGAACACAGAGACACAACATCGAACAACAGACACAAGCACTCGAAACAAAGAAATCACTCGTAGAAGATCGCTCTCGACGCACGACATCAGCGCACGACACACAGTTTTAACACACGACGCACATTGTTTTTACATTAAAAACACTTGTTACTTTACATTTCGAAGTCTTTCTTTCATTTGTATTATAATCTCTGTACGATCGACACTAGAAACACAAGGACATCGCCCCTGTTTGGCGACCATAGTGCAGCGACGACTTCCACAGTCGTCCGCGGGTTTTTTCCTCGTTGAGGTTTTTCACGCGTCACCAAAATCTGTCTCATTTACATTTCTGTCTTTGTCACACGCTTTTGTCGAACGATTCCTTTCTTTAGTTGTTAAAGTCCACATCGACCTTAAGTTGTACTTTGGTGCGATTTTGGCATTAACAGTTTGGCGCCATCCGTGGGACCCCATCTAGAGAAAATCTTCGACAAACGTGCGTCGTATTAACGGTTTCTTGGAGTTTCCCTTGTTTTCTGTTTCAGGAAGATGGTAGCCCCAGGAAATCAAGAGCATGTTATTGCTCATACATATCAAGAGCTAGAAGTTGCTCGGAATCAAATCAATGCCATGGCCGAGCAGATTCGCAGAGCAGCCGAGGAGATCGCACGTTTGAGAAATCCCTTTGGTCCTCAGCATGGTCCTAGGCCGTTCGTTCAGAATCCAGGCCAAGGATCGTTCGGTCAAAATGGTACTAGACCATTTGTGCATAATCCAGGTCCGCTCATGCAGAACCAACAACCGGGACCGTTCAATCCAAACCCCCAGTTCGGGACGGTTCCTCCTCAGCATATAAGGCCACCACCCATGCAGAACGGGTCACAGCCGTTTCAGAATGGGTCGCAGCCGTTTCAGAACGGGTCGCAACCGTTTCAGAATGGGTCACAGCCGTTTCAGAATGGATCGCAGCCATATTTTGTCCCTTTCAACGGAGACGCCCATGGCTCGTCGCATGGCAATGGCACCAGTTCAGAAGCCAACTCGCAAGCAGGGGCAAATCCCGACCCCAATGACCCCGTCGCCCAGCGATTGAAAATGCTAGAGGATCAGAATGAGCGCGTCCTATCTTTGCTCGCCAAGCTACCCGGGGCAGCCGTGCCCGTCGACTTCGAGCCTCGATCAGGCTATCAGGCGTCGCCCTTCATCGATGAGATCGAGACCGTCGAGGTTCCAAAGAAATACAATGTTCCCGCTTTTACACCCAAGTATTCAGGAGTGACCGATCCAACCGAGCACATCGCGCAGTATAAGCAACTCATGTGGACGGTCTCAATCCCACACATGTATCAGGAAGTATGTATGTGCAAGAGCTTCGGTGCGACTCTCATTAGTCCTGCCCTCCAATGGTTGATCAATCTCAAACCCAAATCCATCGGGTCGTTCGCTGAGTTGGTCAACCAATTCTCTCAGCAATTCGCCAGCAGTCGCAAGATGGAGAAGCAGACCAGTGACCTGTATTATGTCGCGCAGAAGGCTAATGAATCTATTCGAAGCTATTTCAACAGAATTAATGCAGAGATGATCAGTATCCGCAATTGTGACGTCAATACCACAATCGAAGCTTATAAGCGTGGTCTGGACGATAGCTCGGGTTTATATACTGATCTAACCAAGTATCCCCCAGAAAATTTCGAAGACGTCCGAGACCGAACTCTAGCGTATATGAGGGTAGAAGACGACGCTGCCTTTCGTCGCAAGCATACCGACGACAAGAGGTCGTTAGGTGTAAGGAAGCCAGAGTTCAAGACGAAAACGATTTCCAAAATAGAGCCCGTGCGTCACATCTCGAACGTCCGATTCAAGACGAAAGCAGAGGCTAAGACCGCGAGCAAGTTTCCTTAGTACCCCAAGATATCCTCTTACGGATTCAAAGGGTCCACTAAGGATTTGGTCGAAGCTCTGAAGACCGCCCAGGCGACTATTCGATGGCCTAAGAAGTCCGATCAGGACGACGCTAAGAAAGACAAATCTAAATGGTGCGACTTTCATGTCGACCATGGTCATGTGACAGACGATTGCATAGCTCTAAAAAAGGAGCTAGCATATCACGTCCCGAAAGGAAACCTCAAAGATATCATTGATGACGTCGTTACTTCAGCTAGCGACCATCGACCGTCAACCCCCGAGCATGCAAAGGTCGTCAATTGCATCACCGGTGGTTCGGACGTATGTGGTCTGACGTACTCCGCGACCAAACGTCACGCCAGTCAAGCACCTGACGATCGGCCTATTCCGCGTTCGTCAAGACCCAAAGAAGATTTGGAGTTGGAAGCTATGAAGATCGTATTCGACCAAGACGACCTCGGTGACTCGTATCAGAAACATCATGACGGGTTGATCGTTCAACTCACGATTGCTAATTGTTTAACCCGACGAGTCTTGATCGATGGGGGCAGTTCAGCAAACGTCATTTTCCTTGACACCATCAAGGCCATGGGAATCGATCGTTCGGAAATCACCCGACGTTCGACGACTTTGGTCGGTTTCAATGGAGAAACGACGAGCACCTATGGAGATATTATCTTGCTCGTCTATGCCAGAGGAATCAAAAAGCAGACCAAGTTCAGTGTCATCGATTGTGCATCGGCCTATAACATCATTTTAGGTCGACCATGGATCCATGAAATGAAATCCGTTCCTTCGACATATCATCAGACCCTGAAGTTCCCTACGCCATGGGGAATCCAAGAAATTAAAAGTGAGCCAAAAGTCGCCCGCGACTGCTATAAGAGAACCCTGAAGCCGCGAAAGTAAGCTGTCCGGCGGTCGCATGTCGAAGGTTAAGCATGATCGTAGGGTCTCGACAGGTTCGTCCTTCTATCCGTAATCTTAAAACTTATGCCTCTCTTGCAGGATATGCCGACTATTTTTGCCCCGTCGCACGAAAACATGGTCGACATAGGCATAGACGTTGTTCCCCGAGATCTCAATGTCGATCCGTCATTTAAAACCTACTCTCTCCTGAAAAGAATAGGATGATAAATGACGGGGGGGCAAGTACCCCATCCGAAAGGGTATGCTTTCAAAATTCCCTTTTTCTTCTTCCATACGATTTTTCATCACGAACGACTACTAACTTAAGCATCGGAGGGTCGTTGGTTAGCCAACGACCAACCTCTAACATTATTTTTTCGCAGAATCACACGACAATAATCATACAACTCTAGTTTCGCAAGGTCGCACGATATAAACGATCAGGTCTATGACTTTATCATCCTTTCACAGGAACACACGATTCAATCTCATCGCAAAACTTAGTCGTACGATCGCAAAGTCTAAACAACTTTACATTTTAAGTTTCATACTCTGAATGAATGCTTTAATCGCATGTGTTTATGTTTATATACACGATTTAAAAGTCTTATGACTTGCGTTCTAGTTATTGTGATGCAATGATGCCTAAGTTGCATGATTCCTTGGTTATTCTTTACTTAGTGAATCTTACAATTGATGTTGTATTTATTCACAAAATCGCAAATTCGACAAGAAGTCTAAGTTTCATTCATAAACTGTCGATTACATTAAAAGGAACTCGACCACCAACGGTCGATCGGTAAAAACAAAAGTAAGGAATTTTTTAAATTTGAGGAAAGGCATCAGTCGCATCCTTGCCCGAGGCCTCGCCCTGAAGATCTTCGCCTACCACTTCCTCCTCGACGTCCTTCTCATCATCCGAATCGAGGTCCCTTACAGACCCGACGCCCTTCAAATAAATGTCGAGCTTTTCCGACACCAAAGCAAGAGGGTCCTTCCCCCGCAGATGTCGCCTCATAATCGCCGCCCTAGCGGTCAGGCGAGCTATGGCAAAAATGGACTTACCCTCGTCCTTAGTAGCTTGCACCTCTTTCTCCAGACCCTCTACCCTGGACTTGGAATCCTCAGCTTCCTTTGTAGCTACAGCCAATGATTCCTTAATCTTTTCTATCTCTTCCCTCTGGTCGGCAATCAGGGATAAGGACGTCGTCAGGCGATGATTGACATCATCCTTCGCACGACCGACGACCTCTAGATGTTTCCGGGCGTCATCGAGACGTTTTAACAGAGCCTCTTCGCGCTCTGCGGCGACCTTCGCCCTATCCAACACCGCATTCTCTCTCTCGTGCGCAACAAACATTAGATTCTTTATCTTCGTCGTCTCGCCCCGCAAAGCCAGGGAAGCCTGGAACGCCTACAAAATTATAAAACAAACATCGTTAGTAAATAACGACAACGAGCAAACGACAAAAGATAAACAAACCAAGTCTTGAAAGAAAGACTTACCATGAATGCTAGCCCGGCGACATGAGCTCATGTCTCCTCGATAGGAAACCCCTCGAAACGCTCCCTGAAAGAGGGGAGCAGATATTTCCCCGGATGAGGAAATAGGTTCGTCCCGTCTAGGACACTGCTGACCATAAAGTCTGACGTGAATGTAAAATTAACCGTCGTGACCTTAGCACCTCCCGTCGGCTGATCCTTGCCCTTGCTGGCCGACAAAGGATCCCACGTGGCTGACGGGGACTTCGCTGTTTCCGCCGGAGGCGCAGAACTGATGGGTGTCGCAGCAATCGCACTGGAAGAAGTCTTCCTAGGCGACGCGACCTTCGCCTTCTCAGGCGAAATGACTCTCGACGAGTCATTATCTCCCGAAGACGGTTCCCTCGGGATTGTCGTCCTCGTCTTCCTTGGGACTTCAGGACCAGTGGACAAGGCTCGCTGCCTCTTTTCCCTGCCCTTACGAGCAAGCTCAAGCTCAGCTGCTCTTTTAGCAGAGACACTCGGTATCCGTGGTTGAGACTCCCCTAGAAACCACAGAAGAGTAAATATTATGAAAAGCACAAAGAAAGGAGATTCGAAGTAATCTAGAAAGGAAGGCATGCTTACCAGTCATCTCTCTTTCTTCTCTCGACTCCTTTTCTTCCCCCTCTTCTTCCTCACGTCTTTTCCCTCGATTCTCTCCTAAGAATACCAAATCTTCGTCATCGTCCCCTAAGTGTCGCACGATGAACGAACGCTTCGCGACGCTGAACTCCAAAAAGGCGTCGATTCTTGCTTGAGAGTTGGAATAAGGCTTCACGTCCTCGAACTTGATGGCTGTCGATATAAAAACAGCAAGTTAAAAATCAGGTAAGAATCACAAACCGCGCCACACGACAGTGAAATTTTAAAGCTCACCCGATGTATTCCATCCGCTCCTAATCCAATATCTCTCGGAATCAAGGGTCGACTTACGCACGAAAACATACCGAGTCTTCCATTTACGATCGTTTACAGCGGTCTTTAAGACCAAGGCACGATCACCCTTAAGCTTAGAGTACAAGCTACAACGATGACACCCGTCCTTCTTGGCTTGATAAGCCAAGAGGAGATCGCGTACATTCATGGGAGTATCCCATTTCCTAGTAACACACTCGATCACTTGTACGGCTCGCCAGAATTGGGGCATTAGCTGACCTGGTGCTAAATCGAATTCTAGCATAAAAGCCTTAGAGAGTGGCGAGTAGGGCCATTCGAAACCTATCTTAAAGGGGTATTCGTACATCACAATATACCCCTCGGGACATTCGTTCGATCGAATCTGACCTGGGCAGATCAATTCAACCCATGCAGGGATTTTTGCTAGGTTTCTAGGCTCATCGAGGCCCGATTGTTCTTGAATAGTGCTTTCAGGATCTATTGACATTTCTAAACAGACTTAAAGGAATCGACAGAAATTGTACCTTATATAAGCGCCCTAGACCTTGAACAATCTTAACCAAGCCGAAGATTCTCACGGGTTCAGGAAAGATTGGACGAAAAATGGTAAAGAAATCAAGGCAGAATCTCTTTCTGAATAAACGCTTCGAAGGCGTAACGAGGAAATGACCCGTCAAGGTCTCTATTTATGCAAGAAATCGAGTCAAGTCGAGTCCCTTTGATAATCGCCACGTGCCCTCGTCTTTTCGAATGACCACACAGATCGTCGACACCTGTCAAAGACAGCTGGTAAGCACGATCGTGCATCAGTATGACGTCACGATCTCGTTTCCTTTTCGACTTCTCGTTCAGATAAAATCGGATCGATCCAGTTCCAAGACAACCAAGGTAAATTTCGACATGTGTCATAATTCTATGCGTCCCACTGACAAAATTTAAAATTCGAATTTGCCATCCTACTTTCAAATTTTTGGGGCAAACTATTTGGGCAAAATTTCACCAGTCTCGACCACGACCAAGGTAAGGAAACACTTATTCCCTTTTCCATAACGATGGTAAAATCATAGTACTTTAAACTCTTGATTAAAGATAAAATCGAAAGTCTTTTTACCTCACGACACTCGACCTCGACGTCGCCTATCTCACACGACCGTCGCATAGAACCATGCGACCTCGACCAACTAACGCATGACATAAACTGTTACGTTTGTTCAGTGTTTAATGCAGGAGTCAACATCATTAATGGACAAACGGCTATAACTGATGAAGGTCATTAAGCAGCACTAAAGATGACGTCCGTTACGACAGTTATCGAAGTATTTAATGAGCCAATTAAAGCGTCCGAAGACTATAAATATCAAGGATAATCATCATTTCAAGGGGACGAAAAAGAACATAGAGACACAACATCGAACAACAGACACAAGCACTCAAAACAAAGAAATCACTCGTAGAAGATCGCTCTCGACGCACGACATCAGCGCACGACACACAGTTTTAACACACGACGCACATTGTTTTACATTCAAAACACTTGTTACTTTACATTTCGAAGTCTTTCTTTCATTTGTATTGTAATATCTGTACGATCGACACCAGAAACACAAGGACATCGCCCCTGTTTGGCGATCATAGTGCAGCGACGACTTCCACAGTCGTCCGCGGGTTTTTTCCTCGTTGAGGTTTTTCCCGCGTCACCAAAATCTCTGTCTCATTTACATTTCTGTCTTTGTCGCACGCTTTTGTCGAAAGGTTCCTTTCTTTAGTTGTTAAAGTCCACATCGACCTTAAGTTGTACTTTGGTGCGATTTTTGGCATTAACAACACCCACATGTCGTGTAATAATATATGATATCACACTTCTCGCCTTCTCGCATAAGGTTTAACTTCTCAAATGATCCTTCCTCTCTATCTCTCTCGTTGGTGTACCTCAGACAAAGATTCATTTTTGCCACAAATGAAACTTTCATATTGTCTTTACCAGATTTATCTTTCTGGATTCTTGTACTTCAGACGTACCTTCATATTGAACACAGATTGTGTCCCACATGGTTTTAGACGTTTTAAGTTTCATTACTGAGTGATAAACCTCATCACGTAGAGCCATAGATATTATTGATATGCATGGCAACGGGGCGGGTATGGGGCGGGGTTCACCATCCCCGGCCCCGACCCCGGTTTTTGGTACCTTCCCTCGGCCCCGACCCCGGGCGGGTACGGGGATTGAAATCCCATCCCCGGTCAACTTTTCGGTCAACCCCGGTCACCCGTTCCCCCATTTTTACCCGGTTCCCCGACCCGGTCACACCCTGGTTTTTCTGCTTTTTTTGTTGTTTTAATATGTAAAAACAGTGAGTAAACTTATTCATATAACCACACAATTAATATTAACACACAAATAAATTGTAACCAAATGTAAACTACCATCAATACATAACCAAGAGTAAACTACTGCAAAATCATTAAAATGATGAAAGATTGGCAAGTTAAGGGCCAAGTAAGTTGGGAGAAAACTTATTTACTAAGTGCTTTCTAAAATCACGACACCAAAATGAAATAACTATGCATCAGTGAATTAAACATGATGCAAAACTAGAAAGAAAAAAGATTGGGTGATTAATTGAAGAGAAATACAACTCATGGGACAATATCCTGATTCAGTGAGGATGTAAAAGTGACTATAGAACCTAAGCAGTAAACTACCAGCAGTGGTCGGAGGCGGAGCCATGGAGGCGAGAAGAGCAAAGCAGACGGAGATGGAGGCGGAGGCGAGAGCGGCCGGAGATGGGGGCGGAGGACGAGTCGGAGGTGGACGATGGCTAGGGTTTCACACTTTCTTTGTCTTTGAGACTTGAGATAATGTACTTCTTTGTTTATGAATTTTGACTGTACTGACTAGTTGACTCAAAGTCTCAAAACAATATTGATTTACTCAATATATTTAATAAATATATAAAATAAATAATTTTTTAATTATATAATATATACCGGGGTCGGGGCGGGTCGGGGGATAGTCATTCCGGCCCCGACCCCATCCCCGGTTTCCTGAAAGCGGGTATCCCCGGCCCCGGACCCGGTACCCCATTTGGCGGGGAATCCCCGACCCCGGTCGGGTCGGGTGGACCGGGTTCCCCACCGGGTCGGGTCAAATTGCCATGCCTAATTATTGATCTAGCATTGGTATCAATGGCTACCTTTTTCTTGTCATCATCCGACCATTGAGAGAGTTCTCTAAGAATCTCCCTTTAAGGTATGGCTCCGGAAGTAGCAGTGGCAGGAACTGCAACAGATATGATAAATGGAACATAGGGTCCATTTTCAACATAATAAGGCATAGCAGGGTCTATACCTTCAAGAAAGAGCATCATTCGATTCCTCCAAATTTGAAGAATAGCAAGGAAGAGAAATATCAGCAATATCTTGTTTATGAGATTAAACAGTCTGCTCTGATACCACTTGTTGGTCCCGTAGGGGTTCTACAAGGGTGAAAGTTTGTAGAATGGGGGGTTGAATACAAACACAAATTTTTACTTTTCTAAATTGTTTATTGATAAATCAAAATACAATTTACAGTTTGTTGTGGAATAAGATTAAGTAAACCTAATCTAAACAAACTTGAGAATCACACAGGTTCTTGTACTTAGAAAGATAGAGAAAAAGGATAAGTAGAAAAACAAAAGTTTTCTACAAGTACTAAGTAGATCAGAGGATTCTTCGAACTAAAGGGGTATTGGTCCTATTTATACCCTATGGATTAAATGCATGGCAGGAACACTTTACACGTGCCAACTCTTCATTGGGCGCATACTTCTGACTTTTATCAAGACATGTTTTTGGCCGCATGGTGAATAGTATAGGTGGCAGAGTGGTTGTATGATTATAGACAAACGCAAACTTCCTTCTATACCTTCATACTTTTGTGCAAGAGAATAAGACAAACAATTCTTGAAGCATAAGCTTCATGATCAGCGATCGCTGATGAGGTCTTCCATCAGTGATGCCTGATGTAAGTCAACTATCGCTAAAGTTTTATTCTTGAATTGTCGCGCGTGTATAGACTTGTCTTGGTATCACTGATGTCCGCATCAAATCATGAGTAGACTAGTCTTTGCTCATCAGCTTTGTCTTCGATGTTAACGATCAACTCTTTAGTCTCAAGGCTTGTCTTCGGGGATTACATCTAACACTATTACATTAGAAATCATCAGCGATACTGAACAAACTTAGTATGTTATCGCTGATGGTGAAACACTAATACATACATATGTTAAATGCAATTTTCACTAAGTATTCTAAGGGTCCTCATCAAATCACTGAGAGAGTTTGGATCAACAGTGCGAAATGGGCACACTCGTCCCACATATGAAAAACATTTTGAAAATTACTTGTTCACTACTCGAGTTACTAACAAATGCAAAAGTATGCTCAACAAACTTTTAGAATGAACCGCTACGGTCCTAGCATATATTTATTTATGCCATGTACGTAAAGCAATCTCCTGCATTAAAATAGTGTGCCACAAAATGTTGTATGGAACTTTAAAAAGAAAATTACATGACATCAACTCCAAAAATTCTCTCTTTTAACCATAAAACGACATGGAATAACATCCACCACAAAATTCGCATGTGTCAGTGTATTTCGCAAAACGATGAAACGATTCATATATACACTTTGGTTAAAATATAAAATGGTTTGCGTCTTGTCCAAGTTTAAAGCCAAATAACAATATGTTTTCATCATTCGAAAATATCTATTAAAATATCGTGAAGAAATTCCAATTTATAACATGTATGCAAACTTGCAACGTTCTCCTAGTAGTTTTCCCGAAATAAACAAACATGCAACAGATAGTCCATACTGATTTCGAAAGAGGAGACTCATTAAATCGAATTCCAAATTTTTTCTCGTTTAGCCATATAATAACATGGGAATAAAATCTTCTAACGAGACTCACACGCATTAATGTAGTATCTCAGAACTAAGGAAAACCGATAGTTGCATGTAATTTGGTTGACACATAAAATAATTTAAATCGACTTCAAATTTCAAGGCGTACCAACTATACACAGAGTCGTTCTAAAATAGTGAGAGGATGTCTCCGAAGTGGGAGGATGTCAACATCAGTGGAAGGAGGTCTTCGGAATTGGATGGAGAGGATGGATCGTGAGAGGAGGTCGTCGGAATTCAGGGGTAGGAGGTCGCCAAAATTTTATGAGAGAGAGAGAGAGTGTGTGTGTGTGTGTGTGTGTGTGGGAGAGATAGATATGGAGATAATTGAGATAACTAAGGAGATGATGTAACCAAAATTAGATAAAATCAAATTAATTATTAAATTTTAAATTTAAATTATTTAAAACTTAATTCTAGACTAACCTTTCCTTATTTTTTATAATAAATTTAAATCCGAAATTTTTTCAACCGTCGATCAAGATAATGGATGACCTACATTGATTTACATAGTTTATAGGATAAAACGGGTTTACAAAAAAAGTTCCCTCTCTCTCTCTATATATATATATATATAGGGATGTGCATGAGAAATCCTTAAAAAAATGAAAAACTAAGTAACATCTTGACAGTATGCACATGTGCATACAACTAAATTAAGTTGTTTCTTGGTTTTAATGATTGTGTGCATGTTATGCACATGTGCATACAAGATATATTGCTTACAATTTTACTTGTATGCACATATGCATACAGTTTAGATGAACGATTATCAGGGTGTTCCTCAATTTTATTTTTTTGTGCTTTCCCTTGAACCTGACCATATATATATATATATAGAGAGAGAGAGGCTCCGTAAAATACAAACCTTACATTTGTTGCAAACCTTTCAAACCACAGTTGTGCATATATGCACAACCAGTGTGCATATATGCACAACCATCATATACATATACATATGCATACGTGCAAGAATATACATATAATGGACATACATTCATATAGGATAATGCATATATGCATATCAGATTATGCATATATATGCACATTGGTTTGTAAGGGGTGCAACAAATGCATGGTTTGTATTTGATTTGTATCCTATATATATAGGGGCCTAATCAAATGAGAACAATATACTTTGTGATAACTGTGAGATCCAATGTGAGCCACACATTTAGAATAATTAATATATATTTAAAATAAATATTAAAGGGTATTTTAGTACATTTGTTTTTTTTATATATTTAAATAAACAAATCCCAAAATATCTCATTTCCTTCTCTTATACGTCTCGTATCTTTCTTTACATCATATACCAAATTCCCAAATTCTCTCATTTCTTTCTATGAATAAAGACGCCGTCGATATCATCTTCTTCAACATATCATCTTCTTCATCGGTCGTCAGAAACACCACGACCACCCATGCATCCAGACCAGTTTTTTTGTTGTTGATGATGGCTCCTCGTTCACCCATGCCTCCGAGACCCGATTTTTGTAACAATGACCACCACACTCCCACAATCACCACTAACAACATCTCCACCATGAGTACTCCCCTGCACAGTTGCTTCATTTGGACCAGTAACATCAGCATCACCGTCAGATCTGATCTCAATCAGCCCTGATTGAAAATTGGTGAACAAGTTTGCGGAAGCCATCACCAAGACGACATCTCCACCAAAAGTACTTCCCTACACAAAATCATTCTCTATCAACCAGGCTGTGGAATCCATCATCCTTGATTGAAGATTGGCAAACAAAAAGGTGTTTGTGGATTGGAACTGATCAGAATCGAAGGGTATCATAGTGCATCACTAAGGTTTTTGTGCATTAGAACTATTTAAAATCGAAGGGTATCACAGTGCGTCACTAAGGTGTTTGTGGATTGGAATTAATCAGAATCAGATGGTATCACAGTGCATCACTGAGGTGTTTGTGGACTGGAACTAATCAGAATCGGAGGGTGCATTTCTTGTTTCACTTTACTTATTTTACTCAGGCTTTAACTCTAACTTGTGGGTTTATTATGAAGGTTATGGATTGATTAGTAATGATATATCCAAAAATTAGGTGGGTGAAAGTTTTTTGATAACATGTTGCCATACTGATCATTTTGATGCAATTTTTTTGTGGTCTGCTCATACTTGATGCTTTTCAAACCAAAGGGTAACGATGGAGTCTGTTTGAAGGTGTTTTGGGTATCACAATATCACAATGGGTATTGCAGTAGCAACGATGGAGTTTGTTTGAAGGTGTCTTGGGTATCCTAGTGGGTATCACAGTGCATTTTGTACTTATTTTGGGTATCACAGTCATGATAGTTTGTATGTATTTTTTCAACAGTGTCGTTGTTTTTACGGTACCACATTGTGTAACTTTTGTTCGTCGGAATAAGGTTCACTGGAGGCTGGAGAGAGGATAGAGTAGAGAGGAGATAGGAGAGAGGAGAGAGAGGTTTTTAAAATATATTAATTAAATTTTCATTCAAAATTACCAAAATTAATAATTTCCTAATTTATTCTTTAATATGTGGCTCACATTGGATTTCACAGTTATCACAAACAACCGAGTTAGTTTAGATAAACGATTATCAAGGTGTTCCTTAATTTTTCCTTTTTTGTGCTTTCCTCTAAACCTGACCATAATTTGTAAACCTCTAAATGTGTGGAAACTTTTTAAAATTTGGATTTCATAGGTTTTTCTTGATGAAATTGTTTCAGAAAACTGTTTATTTTGATTAAAGTATTTCATGTCATTCATTTCTTGATGAAATTGTTTCATATATTTGTGTTTTTATGTAGTTTTTCTAATAAAAACACAAATATATGAAACAATTTCATCTAGAAATGAATGATATGAAACAATTTCATCAAAATAAACAATTTTATCAAGAAAACCTATGAAATCCAAAGTTTACACGAAAAAAAGTTTACAAAATAGTGGACCTATATATATATATATATATATAGAGAGAGAGAGAGGTAGGTTCAAATGAAAACCACATTTTCATTGTTAACATGAGACTCAATCTTGGTCATTGATCAAAATTTAGAAAATTAATCAATGTTTAAAATATAAAATGGTTAATTGATAAATGATTAGGGGCAAAAGTAAAAGGTTGAATACACGTCTACTTATTTGACTTTTTATTCTCTTTTTTAATTAAAAAACTTTTAATTACCCCCTTAAATTTTTATCTAAATATCTTTAAAATAACTAATATTTTAATTAAATAAATTACATCAAACAATCGAGTATTTCACTTTCTTCGATTTGACATCCATTTTGATATAATTTTTTTACCGTTTTTTACGTGAAATAGTATATCTGTATAATATACACCATGAATATTTATGAACTTTTATATGTTCATAATTACATTTTAATATTCATCATGAATAACATTTTCACATGTATTCAACATATATCTTTAGTACTCATACATCACCATGACATTTTTCATTAATATACATTTTCATTGTAACATTCAACATGAATATACGTACTATTCATCATTAATACACATACTATTCATAATGAATATTTATATATGTTCATGTGTATACAACAAGTTTTCAACATTCATACATCAGTATGATTCGTCATGAATATACAAGGCATATTATGAATATTAGGCATATTACGAATATTAGGCCTAATTGAGTCATAATGGACATTAACGGGTCACATTACGCATAATTGAGTCATATATAGACCTTAATGGGTCATAACGTGGTTATAAAGTGTTTAACATAGTTTGGGTTGCCGATTGTTGGCAAAAGTTAGGCTTGGTTTATTATGAATATGTTTAATTTACAAGTGTTATGCTGCGATTTTTTTTCTTATCATATTTTGCTATTGTAGGTTAATTATCACCAGTTGGTCGTCCGAAGGTATACGGAGGACACAACTTCTCAACGACTATTAGAGGATGCTGATCTATGAACGAAGGTTTTTGTAGGAATGAAAAAGGGGAGAATTTACGGGTTCAGTACGCCCACGATCCACATTACGTGCTAATCGGTACTCCTAGTTCCAGCCAAAGTTCTAAATGGCGTGAGGTGTGGCGTGGCGGCGAGGCCAAGCCTCACGCCTTAGGAGTCACGGCGAGGCCATGACATTTATCAAAGCGCGACTTATAGCGGCAAATCTATATATCATATATAATATTATATACAAAAACATATGTTTTGTACATTTAATTGATGAGTCAATGACGATAAACAAGTTAAATTAGGTTATATATCAAAAACTAGCAAATAAGATACTAAATACGTAAAGAAAATCAAATATTTTGTTATAAAAGACCGCACATTAGGTCATGGCGTGTCACATGCATAACGTGGTGTAAGACACAATTCTTAAGCCACGACGCGCCATGGCAGCTGTCGCGGCGAGCCTTTTGAAACACTGGTTCTAGCTCTTGCATACAGTCCTCTAAGCAAGGGACTTCTAATGAGGTAATATTGATAAATTTTATCTTTTACAAACTTAAATTACGGCGACTAAATGAGGAGCTTAAAAAGAGAGATGAGCAGTTTGCGGAGCAACAACGGACGTTTGAGTAACAGGTAGAGGAGCGGATACAACAACAAATACAACGACAAATTCAAGAACAAATGAAAATTATGATGGGGTAGGTCGGTAGATTCAACAGTGCCCCAATTTGCTGGATTAATTTAGATTACTAATATTTATAGTTTTATATATAGTTCGTGTTTGGGCCGTATGCATTCAAATATATTTAGATATACATGGAAACATGAAATTTTGAATTTATTTTAAAGAATGTTTGACATCTTCGACGGAGTTTAGACGGAAACATGTCACAATTTTTTTTATTGAAAATCGATCACAAATGAATCAGCCAAAAATTTGTTACAAAATATTTTCTATCGAAAATCTATCACAAAACAGTTCTGTCGAAAATCTGTCACAAAATAATTCTATCGAAAATTTGTCACAAAATTATTCCGTCGATAATCCCTCGAAGAGTTCAATCGAAAATCTGTTGAAAAAAAGTTGAAACAGTTGTCGAAAATCCCTTTTAATTTTCATGGGATTTTCGACGGAACACGTTTATCGAAAATTCCGTCGAAAATCTCTCAAACTTTTCATATTCGACTAAATCGTAACCGACCAGAAAAAACCATCAAAAAAATCTGTCAAAAATGTGGATCTTCAAAGGAATTTTCCGTCTAAAAAGCTTGTCTTTTGTAGTGGGAGTCGATTTGGAGAAGAAGAAATTAATCAGTAATGTAATGTTTATTCTGTAGTTTGTGTAATATTTGTATTTTAATAAAGTTGTGTACTTTTAATATATGTTTGTCTTTTACTCATTGTCATTGAATTATATTTACACAAAATATAGTAAAATAAAATAAAAATAAAATTTTAATTATGTTTATTTTTATAATTAATTTTTTATTTATATTATAATTTACTAATTGGTTATGTTATAATTAATTAATTATTTATTTGTATTATAAAGAAATCATATTTAGTATTTTTATGATATAATAATATATTAAAATATGTAGATATAAATTATAAAATAGTTGTTGACGTGACACATGATCACTTTTGAAACAATGTATATAATTTAATTATTTTGAGATGTTACTACAAAACTGATATGACACTTTTGAAATAAGTTTGTTCTTTGATTGATGCAGATAATTTTATAAGCTAGCTTATTTTTGAATTACATGTTTGGATGAACAAAAGCTAGTTTATAAACTAGCTTATTGATAACCTATGTATTTGGAGTAGCTCATAAGAAGTTTTTTGTGACTTTTTTCAATTATACCCTTATTAATATTAAGACTAAGACCAACTATAGCTCCGTAAGACATACTAAGATCCGTTATAGCAAACGAAGACCACTAAGGTTATCTATGATTTTGAACCAATAATTTAACACCAATTGTGGCTTATTACCTATTGGTATGTGGTTAATCACCAAACAACACACTCATACATATACACCTTATTTATACATTCACACATACACTGTGTGGTTATCAACACATGCATATGTACATCATATGTGGTTACCAAACAACACATAAACACATCATCAAATGCGGTGGATTTTGGCCCCAAACTGTTCAAATTATTCGATACTTGGTTACGTGAAGAAGGAGTCAAAAAGCTAGTGGAGGAAGCGTAGAACATGGAGGTAACGGATTGTATTTTTAGAGACAGGTTAAAAAATGGTAAAGTATTAAAGAAAAGAAGTTCGGAGAACCTAAACGAGTTGGAAAAGAATTTGGTTTGCAAAAAAGAGGAGTCCAAAAAATGGGAGATGGAGGGGGAAAATAAGATGTTGGACGATAATGAAAGAAGGTGATGGATGCAAGCCAAACAAGAATGGCTAATTTTGGAAATTAAAAATACGTAAATGGCAAGACAAAAGGCGAAGGTATCGTGGGTCAAGGATGGGGATGAAAACTCGAAGTTTTTCCACTCGGCAATAAAAATAAGGGAGAGGAAAAATAGAATCCGTGGCATCATCATCAACGCCGAGTGGACGGAGGACCCGGAGAGGATAAAAGATCACATCTTCGGGTTTTTTAAAAACAAATTTGCATCACACAAGTCGGATCGCGCAAGAATCGAAAGTCTCCTTCTTAAGAGACTCTCTCTGGAAGAGGCCGAGAACCTTGAAAAACCTTTCTCGAGGGAAGAAATTTGGGGTGTGGTAACAATAAATCGCCGGGTCCGGACAGGTTCTCTTTTACTTTTATCAAGACGTTTTGGCCGATTATAAAAGCGGATTTGGTGGCTGTCGTTTCCTATTTTTGGGAGACGACGGAGATAAAGGAGGTTGCAATTCGTCTTTTCTTACTCTTATTCCAAAAAACGCTAGTCTAGTGGAGTTGGACGATTTTCGCCCAATTAGTTTGATCGAGGTGTTTTACAAGGTAATTTCGAAACTCATGGCGGAAAGGATGAAAGTGGTAATGGGTAAACTCACTAGCGAAGTGCAAAGCGCCTTTCTAAAAGACTGTTTCATTCTTGACGGGGTGTTAATAGCAAATGAGGTCGTGGAATTTTTACGCCGATCCAATAAGAAAGGTTTCATCTTCAAGGTAGACTTCGAAAAAGCCTACGATAGTGTGGAATGGACCTATCTCCTTGACGTGATGGAATCTATGGGGTTCGGTCAAAATGGCGTAGTTGGGTGAAGACTTGCCTATCCTCGTCAATGATTTCGGTGTTGGTAAATGGTGCTACAACGAAAGAATTCAAAATGGAGAGAGGTTTACGCCAAGGAGATCCGGTGGATCCTTTTTTTATTTTTGTTAGTGACCGAAAGCTTGAATGTTCTAAATTCGGAAGCGAAGAATAAAGGGCTCATCGAATGAATAGAAGTTGGAAAAGGGGAGGTGGTGGTATCTCATCTCCAATACGCGGACGATGTGATTTTCTTCGGCAATTGTAAGGTATCAAATTTACAAAAATTATTGCGTATTTTGAAATGCTTTCATGCGGTGTCCAGTCTCAAAATTAACATGTGGAAAAGTAAACTTTATGGTTTGGGTATTCCCGATTCCAAATTGCAAACGTGGGCCAATGGGTTAGGTTGTCGAAGTGGTAGTTTACCATTTGTTGACCTCGGTCTCCCCGTGGGTGCGGCAATGTAGAGGCTAGATAGTTGGAATCCGGTGATTGAAAAAATAAAAAATTAGTTGGCATCATGGAAAGCTAAGATGATATCATTCGGTGGAAGGTTGACTTTGATGAAGTCCGTCCTCAGAAGCATTTCTCTTTATATCTTCTCGATGTACCGGGCCCCGCAGGGAGTGATAAGAGAACTTGAAAGGGTGAGGAGTCGGTTTTTTGGGGAGGAGGCACGGGTAATGGGTCGGGTGAGAAACAAGGGATTTTGTGGGTTAAGTGGGAGAATGTCACTCGAGACCGTAACAAAGGCGGGTTAGGTGTGGGTAGCCTACAATTAGCAAATTTGGGGTTATTAGGGAAGTGGTGGTGGGTTAAAGTTATTCAAAGCATTTATGGGCAAGAGGGTGGTTTGCGCGACAACGCATTAAGAATTAATGGGGATACGACTTGGTCGAACATTGTAAAAGTTGGTAAAGAAGTGGAGAGATGGGGGTCGACTTTAGACTAAGCTTTGGGAAGGAGGTGGGAGATGGCTGGGACAAGAAGTTTTGGAAGGAAAGTTGGATCTCAAATAACAATCTTAGGAGCATCTTTAACCGCCTTTTTTAATTAGAATTGAACAAGGATATTTCTATTGCGGAAAAAGGGGAGTGGCGAGGGGAGGAGTGGATTGGGAAATGGAATTGGAGGCGGGTCCCGAGAGGAAGAGAGGCGGGAAAGTTAGAGGACTTGATTAAGTTGCTTGAAGGGTGGAAGCCCAAACTGGGGTTAAGTGACAAACCGAAGTAATTTAATGGCAGCGGACGGGAGCTTCTTGGTGCAGAATTTTCGGAAGACTCTTGAAGATGTTCAAGTAGGCTCAAGATAGCATATGGCAGAAATGAAATGGTCCAAGTTGGTACCAAAAAAAGTCGCTATCTTCGTGTGGTGAGCCACACTAGGAAGATTTCCTTGTCGAGAGGTGCTAGACAAAATGGGAGTGGATCTTCACTCGACACTTTGTCCTAATTGCGACAATGAAGTGGAAACTATTGATCATGCGTTAGTTTAATGTCAAGAGGTTAAAAAGATTTGGGTGGAAGTTTTTCGATGGTGGGGCAGGACGTAGGTCGATTACAATCCTTAAACGATGTCTTAAATCTTGTTAATGAAGGTCAAAAAGAAGCCTGGACAACGGCGGTTTGGGATTTTCTATACCTTATATGGTCTCATCGGGATTGTGTCATTTTCAAAGGGGAAAATAGGAAACCGGTGGAACGATTTTTTGAATTCCAAATATGTAGTTTCGAATGGGTCAAACGTAGAAGATACAACCAAAGCACGGGTTGGTCGTCGTGGTTATTGGCACCTTCGGAGATTCGTTAAAGTTAGGGGTGAGCATCAGGCGGGTCGGGTCGCGTCGGGGCCCAAAACCCAATACCCGATCGGGTTTCGGGGGGGACATATGGAACCCGAAACCCGTCCGTGTCGGGTAGGTTCGGGTTTCGGGTTGGTCGGGTCGGTCTGTTCGGGTTGGGCCTGATTCTAGCCCACTTTCAGTATTGTTGTTCTTTGGCATTCGTTTTGGTAACTTCAGTTGCTACGGGAGGTAAAGCAAAAAAAAAGACAATGGAAATTGATTAGGATGTAAATGGGTGGATTTCTTTTATTGTATTGTTGTTCTCTAGTAGCTATATATTTATACATTGGCAATTGAAACTATATATATTGGCAATTGAACTATACATCTAAACAACATATATTGCAGAACTAACCTGTATGGGCATATAATAACTAACTAAAGATAAATTAATTTGAGTATTTATATTTTAGATTTTTAAAGTATTTGACTAATTATTATTTTTAAATCTAAAATAAAGTTCTAGTTTCGGGTCGGATCGGTGTACGAAACGGAGACCCAACCCGAACCAAAATATCCGATCCTAAACCTTGGGTTCGGGTAATTTGGGTTGCGGGTTCTCGGGTAGGCGTTTTTCGGCTTGTTCGGGTTCGGGTTCGGTCAAGTTGGTCGGGTGGTTCGGGTTTTGCTCACCCCTAGTTAAAGTGGAGTTGCAGGGTGGAGGAGCAACGATGGGCTGTTTGGGTTAAGCGATCCCCAACAGTTTGCTGGTCGATGTTGCATGGTATGTTTGGAGGTATGCTTGGAGGATGTTTGGTTAGGATGAGCTCGATCAGCAGCTGGGTGGAGCGCTTCTGATAACACCAAAATTTGGCGTTATTTCCGGTCCACAATCCACTGAGAGTGGTTTGTTTTGAAGCAAAGAAGAGATGTTTTCATTATTTTTTCAGTGAATTATGCAGATGTCCCGAAAAGAAAGCCACACTCGAGAAAATGAGCGGAAAAAGCGTGAAAAGGAAGCAAGTTAAAGCCCAAGCAGAATTCCAAGTGATGTCCAGGCCCAAGCCCAGACCTGTGCCACGTCAGCAACACATGCGGCCTAGCTCTCGGCTTCAGGCCGCGGCGCAAGCCACGCAACCCTCTGTTTGTGTTTTAGTGCTTGGTGATTCCATATTTAGGGTTATCTCGATTTTGTGCGACGGAGGGCTGGAGGGAGGCGATTTTCAGAGACAAAATAGCCATTTTTGAGCCACGATAGAGAGACGATTGAAGGGGAACAACGTACCATTAAAGGATTAGAGACGAGAGAAGGAATCAATCAGTACTACACTCACGTTTATGAAAAATGATGTTTTCTATCTTTGATTTCTACCAGTTTCTTGTGTTTTTATCCACCCCCAACATGAACTAATCTTTAGATGTTGGGGCTTGGATTGACTATGGTTTGACTAGAGATGACATGTGGCCGAACAGTTTTATTGGTTTGGAATCTATGAAGCATGTGATTTGACTTTCTCATACAATTGTTAGATTGATCACCTCCAATTGATTTCATTGTTTTTAATTAAATTCGACAGAATTAGTTATTAAGTAGATCTGATAATCACGTGCCGAATAGGAGATTCGGGTAGAGATAGCCAAATCACCCTTCGTCCTACAAAATTCTAACCTAATATGTTTTAAGTTCGTCGATGGAGATCGAGAGATAAAATTGTGGGTTTAAAATAAGATCCGTTGTTGCTTGAGAAAGAACAACGGTGAGTTTTCAAGAATTAAGTTTCATAGGAAAGAACCAGTAATATTTGTTCGGGTCCAGTGTTCATTGAAGGAAATAACTATAGGATTTCCACCCCTCAACCCTTTTCTCTATCAAAGTTTTTGTTAGTCCCAGTAGCTTAACAAGTATTGTAGAGGGGGGGGGGGGGGGGGGTTGAACACAATACTCAAAATTTACTTAATTTAATTCTATTATTGAAAAACTTCAACAAGAATTACACATAGAAAAACTAAAGATTGTTGCGGAAAAGAACAGTTAAACTATTCTAACAATCTATCACAAAGCAAACAGAATTAACCAAACAACTTTAAGCACACAAAGATCAAAGCTATCAAGTTCTCAAGGATGAAGCAATCTTGCACTGAGAGAATTTCTCAGAAAGCGTAGTTTGCATGGGGAGCTTCTTCCTCCTTTTATTGTGTGAGAAACATTAAATGCTTAGGACACTTGTCATCAGGAGATTCAATGTAGGTGTTGACTTCTGAAAAGTTGATGTGTCCTTTTCACCTTTTTCCTTGGTACTAGGAAGAATACCCATGCTGATTCAGACATTATCTGATAATGGATAAAACGACAAATAGTCACTTTTACCTGGCAATAGATATTGTCCGATAATAAATGATCTTCTTGATGTGTCTTCCAAGAACTATTCCACCGACCGTATTCCACCGATATGAGTGCTTTGGAATGTGTCACAATTGAGAGAAACATCTGTGAAGATATTTGAGATCCCACCGATTTGAAGCTTTCATCGGTGGGACTCATATTCACCGATCAAGAGATAGATCGGTAAGAGATGTCCACCGATGTATGAGATAGATCGGTAAGAGATGTCCACTTGTATATTGTTGAGAAAAAGATCTTTCACTTCCACAATGAGAGAATCTTCAATCTTGACTTTGGTTGATCTTTGACTTCACCAAACATTTGTTATCTTGTACAAGCCATTGTAAAGAGCCAAGCTAAAATATTCTAAGTAAGATTTAGGAGAAACATCGGTGAGTCAATTTCAAATCATTGGTGACCCAACAATCTCCCCCTATTTGAATTTGAGCTCCATACTTAGAATATTCAAGAGTATCACATGTATTTTGACCCTTTTTACCATTTTTGGGTTCTTTTCACATAGACCATTCTTTTTGTTCTTTTTGATCTATTTTGTCTTTTATGGATTTGTTAAATGTATCCAATATTTACATGTAAGGAAAATAAATATGTGCAACAATGAAATTCAAATAGATGAAAAGTACTTTCATTTATGTAAAATTTTCATACATGAAAGAAACATTACAAGTACTTATAGAAAGATAGCACCCAGATCATTTCCTTGGTTTTTGAATACGGCGTTTGATTTCGTTGGTGATGTTCTGATAGTATATCTGAGCTTCATTAATGTTTGGCATGAGGTTGGAGATGCCATGTAAGAAGATGATGTCGGCTAGATGAATCTGAGAGAATCTGAAGAAGCGTCGATGGCCTAGAGCATCGTTGAAGAAGAGGCCAGGAACTGGTGAGATGCAGAGTGTGGTAGAGGGATAGGCGATGGAGGTTAGGATGGACAAGTTAAGATTATCCACATAGGGGATTCTTCTTTTAGAAGCCATGTCTTTAAACACTGTGTCTTTCATCGATTAGGTTTTGGTCATGGGAAGTCGAACATCTTCTTTTAGAGATTGAAGAGAGGCACATTCGTTGGTGGAGAGAACAATCTTGTATTTCTTTCATCTTGCTCATCATCCCATCGATATACTTGATAAAAATGTCTTTCTTGGGATTGGTACATTTCACCAAGAGCTTGGAAATTTCAAACCATTCGGAGAGACCGAATTGCTTGAGGTGATAATCTCTAATACTCCTTGAGGTTCCATCCTCCCTTTCAATGATGAGCCTGATGTCGGTGGGATTGAGCTTGGAAGTGGCAATCTTGACACATGAGATAGGAGACTTATTTGTTCGGTAGTGCATGGTTTTCTTGTACCACTTAACTTCTTCTTTTTCTTCTTCAATGGTGCCCAACTCAGACTTTTGGGCAAGAATGGGATCGGTGGACTTGGCTTTGACTACTTCCTCCTTGGCAACCTTTAGAGATAATGACTTAGAGTCATCCAAGGATTTTTGTGCCAGTCTAGCCTCCTCAATTTCTTGAGGAGATAGACCCAGATCGGGGGAAGCTCCTTGTGAGGGAGGTTTGAGTTTCAAGGTTTGGGCATCGGCAGGTCGAGTTCCATACTTGTCCAACTCTTTCTTTCTTTTCTCTTCTTTAGCCATATCTTCTGCTGAGATGATTTTCTTTCCTTTGTCTTTTGGAGCACTGGCCGAAACTTTTTGCTCCCCCTAAATTGTTGCTACAGTTTTCTCCACAGGTGGGATTGAGGTTGTTGTGGGTTTGGTCACCGATGGGATCGGTGTCGGT
The DNA here is from genome assembly GCA_033807775.1 of Saussurea involucrata. Lineage (NCBI taxonomy): Eukaryota > Viridiplantae > Streptophyta > Magnoliopsida > Asterales > Asteraceae > Saussurea > Saussurea involucrata. Next base: position 21,449,712 of record CM066314.1, read on the forward strand.
TTGATCACTGGTGAGGTCGGTGTAGTTGTAGTAGTCGGTGTCAAAGATGTAATCGGTGTAGGTGTCGGTGTCGGTGTTGGAGCAGCTGTTGAGGTGGCCACCGATGTAATCGGTGTAGGTGTCGGTGTCGATGTGGGGATTTTGGGTTTGAAGAATCGAATTGTTGATTTGTCGAGGAGGTCCGATGGTGGCCTGTTGCTGTCAATATGCCTAACAGAAGGCCTTTTCGGGGACTTTGGGAGGCTTTTCTCCCCTCAGCAACAGCCGCAGAGTCCAGACCCAAATGTACAACAATGCGATCAACCGAGTTACGAATATGCTGAATTCGATCCCTATCATCTCTGTCAAAAGCGAAATCACCCAGATCGAAATCCCAATCCAGATTGTTGTTTAGAGAGTCAACCTTTCGATGAAGATTTTGAAGACATTCGGTGAGAGAAGAGCGTAGAGACTAATGCCGAGTGTCTCGATCAAGAAGCCGAGCAATTTTAGAGTCTTTGAAATCAGTGGAGGCTTTAATAGCGGCAACAGAAAGGACCATATTGGAGTTAGAGGTGGTTAAATCCTCCAACTTTTGAGAGAAGGTGGCCATGCCCTCGGTAAGAGTCCGAAGCAGACTTTGAAGAGTTGTGTCCAAGAGTTGAGGTTGCCTATCTTCCAAAACCGTAACCCTGTCACTTGTTTGGGCAATCATAGTTATGGTGGCCTGTTTGAAGGCTTCAAACTGAGTACCCACCATCCGACACTGGCGGGCACTCTCCTGAACTTCGGTGATAAGGTCACTCGATAGACGAATATCGGTGGTGGAGGATGGACCAATATTGTGAAGTTGGAATCTGGGTGCATTAGGTGATAGGGGAGTGTGAGGAAGGGATCTTTCTTCGGGGATGGTGGATGAGGATGGCTGATCGGATAAAGGATCGGGGAATAAAGTTCATCGTAGGGGTGAGGGAGATGGGGAAGAGCTATCCTTAGAAGAGGTTGAGCGTTCCTCGTGGTCGGTAGAGGAATGAGATCGGTGGGGAGAGCCTGTCGGTGAGGGGGAACGTCGGGGGGTGGGTTGCTTCGGTGACACATGGGTCGGTGACGGGGGTGGATTCGTCGGGGATGGGTTAGTCGGTGGAGGGGATAGGTGTGTCGGTGAGGACGAGGTGTCGGTAACCATGATCACGTCGGTGGTATGCTTTCGGGGAGACCTTGTATCTTCCAATAAAAAATCCAAAAAGGCCCTATTTGGAGAGCCCGAATCTCCAATAGGCTGTGCATCATCAATCTCATAATGATCGGGTGTAAGGCTGTGCAGTGCAAGCTCGGTTCCTTCGAGGGGAGAGACCCCGAAGTCATCTGCACCACCCAATGAAGCGGGTGATGAGGTAAAAGGTGGGTTCTCCTGAATCACAACCGAGGCCTTTTGAGAGACCATGGAGGAGCCGGTTAGGGGTTTAGCATATTCCCTTGGCCTGGAAGAGACAATTTCAACAACTGACGGTTTTTGAGAATCGACAATTGGCTTGTGGGGCTTGGCCGAAGGTGTCCGATACCTCTTTGGATGATACCTCGAAGGGGATTTAGAGTGCCTCCGCTTATGAGAAGGGGTTGAGACTTGGGTAGCCTTCGAGGGATCTCTCGGAGGCGTAGTCTCGGAAGCGGACATGGAGGTGTCGGTGGCCCGAGATGCTTTCTTTTTGGTGCCACCCGACTTAACTCGGGAACGGGGAGAAGGGGCCACTATGGCTGGAAGGACCTCCGGAATCTCCGGGTGTATAAACCCTTCGATTTCGGCGTCCCCCCCAGAATAGTTCAGGAGAATGAGAAAAAGTAATCATACCTGGGCGAAGTGGTAGATCGGATGCAAGAGGAGCCACATCAAGAGTTTTCTGGCCAACGATAGGAGCGGACCAATCATACTTGAACTTGGGAGATTTGGACTTTCGATCAGCGTCCAAAGCAGCACCGAGCTTGTGTTGAACTATCATCGAGATGAAACGTGGATAGGCCACGTGACATCATTTTGGATATTTGATGACTTCGGTGAGCTCCGTGAAGAAATATTGCGCAAAATCAATTTTGCATTGGAAGATAAGCGCATGAGCAAGAGAAGTGATGTAGGAGGCAGATTGGTCATGACCACTAGTCTTCCTAGAGAGACAGTAGATGACATGAGGAAAGAAGAAATTCCAGATACCTCCCATCTTGCTTTGAACAAGTGTACCAGGACCTTTTGAAGACTTTGAGGACTTGTCATCACTTTTGTGAACGTAGACAATGACATTTACCACCTCTGCATAGGCATTGTCGACGTGCATGTCTTCGTATTCAGAAAAGGCTTCAATCTTAAGAGCAGTGCGGACATCATCCACACCAAAGGTGAGATCGTGATCACCTTCTTTATCAGTAAGAATAGAGGCATGAATGGCTTCGTTAGATGGGTCGTACACACAGGTTAGCCAGAAGTTTCCAATGAGCATTTTGCTCATTTTTGGATTGCAAGTGAAGGCATGAAGAAGAGGAGAACGGGTCAAGAACTTGGTTACCGTAGCGAATTCAGGATGAGTAGGATCGGATTCAAACCTTGCAACATGATTGCAATGATTGAACTTGAGGTCTTCAAAACTTGTAGGGGATTCCTTGACGATCTTTGTGGATTTGGTAGCCTTGGAAGTGGTGGAAGAAGCCATTGTTGAAATGAGTTGCAGGTTGATGATCTTGAGAGTGTGATCAAGAGTTTTAGAGTTCTGTGAAAAAGAAAGAATGAGGAAGAAGGGTTGTATTTATAGAGTTAGGATTCGAAGTGGTTTTGGGTGGCAACGGTTGTGGATGAAAGGCAAAGGGTCTTTTAAATTAATTTGAAAAAGGGAATGATTATGGACGGAAAAGATGTGGTTACAAATGAAGTATCATGAGAAAGAGTATGTGGAAGGTCAAGGGTTTGATTGACACATAGGAGTATAGGGGTGATGTAATCATCGAAAACTGTGAAAGATAAGGATTGTGAGAGGTGTCAGAGGAAACAACTCACGGATCAAATGAAGATCGGTGAATATCGGTGGTTAGAGCTCACCGATTTGGGTAATCGGTGGTTAGATAAGGTGAGGAGTTTTGCTATGGGTGTGATGGTTGGCCACCGACAAGGATTTGGAGAGGATGTTGGTGAATGTAGCTTACCGATAGAAAGGAAGGGTTGGTGAATGGGGAGAGAGTATGATTTCACCGACAAGGAGTAGGTCGGTGAGAATGAGTTCCACCGATGTATGGTTCTAGAATGTTGGTGAGAATCCGCCGAAGGAAATCGGTGGGTGGAAGGGTACCGACGAGAGATCGGTGTTTGTTTCCACCGATGATAGAGCGCCGATTGATTCCACCGATGATAAGAGGTCACCGATGTAGCATGAAGCATTGGTGAAATATGATACCAAAAATGAAATATCGGAGAAAGGGTCGGTGTGGTATTTCTACCGAAAAGATTTTCATCGGTGAGAGGGCCATCGATTCTAACAATCTATTTTTTTTTTTAAATCATATGTCAAGATACAACATTCCAAGTTCACTAATCAGAAAGTTGAACCCGGTCTCATCCAAGGGTTTGGTGAACAAGTCTGCAAGCTGAAGATCAGTAGGAATGAAGTGCAGCTCAATGTCACCTTTGGAAATGTGATCCCTGATGAAGTGATATCTGATATCTATGTGCTTTGATCTGGAGTGTAGAACTGGATTGTTTGCAATAGCTATTGCACTTGAGTTGTCACACAGAATTGGAATCTTGGAGTAGACTTGATTGTAGTCCCTTAGCTGATTTTTCATCCCCAGGATCTGAGTACAACAACTTCCAGCTGCAACATATTCAGCCTCAGCAGTAGAGGTTGAGACGGAGTTTTGTTTCTTGCTGGACCAACTGACTAATTTACCACCAAGAAGTTGGCAGCTGCCTGTGGTACTTTTCCTATCAACTTTGGAACCTGCATAATCTGAATCTGAATACCCAATTAGTTCAAAACCTGAATCTTTGGGATACCAAAGACCCAGATGCAAGGTACCTTTTAGGTACCGGAAAATCTGTTTTACAGCAGCCAAATGATATTCTTTTAGGTTGGCTTGATAACGGGCACACAGACAAGTAGCAAACATAATATCCAGTCTGCTAGCAGTTAAATAGAGAAGGGATCCGATCATACCTCGATAATTCGTTACATCAACAGATTTACCATATGGATCAGCATGAATTTTCAAAGGTGGTGCAATGGGAGTTTTCATAGGAGAGCTATTTTCAAAATTAAACTTCTTTAGAAGGTCACGAATATATTTACTTTGATTTATGAAAATCTTTTCTGAAGTTTGTTTGACCTGAAGGCCTAAAAAGAATGTGAGCTCTCCCATCATGCTCATCTCATATTGACTTATCATGAGAGAAGCAAACTCATCACATAGTGATTCATCAGTGGCACCAAAGATGATGTCATCCACATAAATTTGAACAAGAATGAGATTACCAGAGGTCTTCTTGATAGAGAGAGTGTTGTCAATTTTACCTCTGGAGTATACATTCTTTAGAAGAAAGTCAGCAAGAGTGTCATACCAAGCATGTGGAGCTTGCTTGAGACCATAGAGAGCCTTGTCTAATTTGTACACATAGTCTGGATGAGTTGGGTCTTCAAAACCAGGTGGTTGTTTCACATAGACTTCCTCTGCAAGTTCCCCATTGAGGAAAGCACTTTTGACATCCATCTTAAAGACTCTGAAGTTTCGGTAGGCAGCATAAGCCAGAAAGATTCTTATGGCTTCAAGTCTTGCAACAGGGGCAAATGTTTCATCATAGTCAATACCTTCTTCCTGTCTGTATCCTTGAGCCACCAGTCTGGCCTTGTTTATGACAACTGTACCTTCTTCATCCATCTTATTTCTGAAGACCCACTTGGTTTCTAATGATTGTCTTCTTTGGAGGTCTGGCAACCAATCTCCAAACCTTATTTCTTTCAAACTGAGAAAGTTCCTCTTGCATGGCAGTGATCCAACATGGATCTGCTAGAGCTTCCTTAATTTTCTTTGGCTCTATGAGAGAGATAAAGTTCACATAGAGACAAATGTTTCCAATTCCTCTTCGAGTTTGGACTCCAGCTTTTTGATCACCGATGATTTGATCTATGGGGTGATCTTTGGTCCATTTTGTAGCAGGAGGCAATGGTGGTGGAATATTTTGTGTGGAGGTTGATGGAAGATTTTGGTGTACAGGAGTGGGGTCAGGAATGTCGGTGGAGACATTGGGTGGTTCAATTTCGGTGGAGGAAGGGTGGATTTGGTCAATTTTGGTGGTAGATGAGATAGGAAAGGTGGAAGGTGACCCAACTTGTTGATTAGATGATGAAGGATTTGAGTGAGTGAAAGGAATGGAAGATACATCGGTGGGATTTGCTGTAGGAGCATCACCTATGCATGATGAAATCCACCTATGTAATTCATCATCATCATTTGAGAGGGATGATGATCTCAGGTCATCAATTTTTACATGAGTGGACTCATCAATGCATTTTCTCCTGAGATTATACACACGATATGCTTTGGAAGATAAGGAGTATCCAACAAAAATTCCTTCATCAACCTTGGGATCAAATTTCCCAAGGTTGTCACGATCATTTAGAATGAAGCACACACAGCCAAAAACATGAAGAAAACCAATATTGGGTTTTCTGCCATGGAAAACTTCATAGGGAGTTTTACCATGTCTCTTGGAGATTACCGACCTATTTTGGGTAAAGCAAGTAGTGTTAACAGCTTCAACCCAAAAATAGGTAGGAATGTTTGATTCACTTAGCATAGATCTGGCTGCTTCACATAGAGTCCAATTTTTCATTTCTACAACTCCATTTTATTGCGGAGTTCTGACAGCTGAGAAATTTTAGGAGATTCCCTTGTCATTAAAGAAGTCTTCCAAGGCACTGTTTCTGAATTCAGTGCCATTGTCACTTCTTACTGATCGAACAAGCTGGCCATTTAAAACTTCATTCCTTTTGACAAAGTTGACGATTTCTTCAGTTGCATCACTTGTATACCTAAGAAAAGAAACCCAAGTATACCTTGTAAATTCATCAACAATAACAAGAATGTACCTCTTGCCACCGAGGCTAGGAGTGCTGACTGGTCCGCATAGATCCATGTGCAGCATTTGAAGTGGAAGAGTTACGGAAGAGCATTGCTTTATCTTGAATGAGGTTTTGGTGAGCTTCCCTTTCTCACATGCAACACATAGCTTTTCTTTTGTAAAATTCAGCTTTGGCATGCCAGTCATCAGATCTTTGTTGGAGATAATATGAAGGGTTTTGAAGTTGAGGTGAGATAGACGTTTATGCCACAGCCAGTTCCGTTTGGCTGTGTCTTCCGACACCAAGCATACATTGGATGAGTCATTTCTTTGTCCCATGTCTATTATGTAGACATTTTCCATCCTTTTCCCAGAGAGAACCACTTTCATATTTTTGTCAACAATTGTACATATACAAAGTTCAAAGATAACTTTGTATCCCAAATCACATAGCTGACCTATACTTAGAAGATTATGCATGAGACCTTCAACAAATGCAACTCTGTTGAAAGTAACAGATCCGTTGGAGAGAGTTCCGTAACCTTTTGTGTAACCTCTAGAGTTGTCTCCAAAAGTTACAACCCTTTTCAGACACATAGTTAATTATAAGAGATTTGTTCCCTGTCATGTGACGTGAGCACCCACTATCCAAATACCAGATTTGATGGTGCTCATGAACCTGCATGCACACACAGATTAGTTCCTTGGTACCCATTTGGTGGTGGGTCCTTTGGAGTAAGAGGAGGAAGAGTCCTTATGTTTGGTTCTGTCAATTCTTTCCTTTGGACAATCTTTTGCAAGATGAAAAGTGTCACCACAGTTGTAACACTTTCTATAGAAAAACATCTTTTTAGATTTTTGCACGTTTTCTTTTCCTTTCTCTTTGACATCAACTTGAATACCTTTAGGGCCAAAACTGGACATTAAAGGAGGAAAACCCAGAACACTTTTGGTGAGAGTGGAGTGATTGCTTTTATCAAAAAAATTTGAAAGTTCAGGAGACTTTCTCTTCAAGGTTTGTTTGAAACTTTTGTCATTTTTGAAGATCTTTGATTTTGAAGAATCAGGAGAAGAGACTTCATCAATGGTTAAATCTTTTAGGAGATCATGAATGGGTTTTGAAACATCATTGAAATCTTGTGTCTCAATGTTTTGGACAGAGGAAGATTATTTGGCTTTTATAAACATTCCGAATTTTAAAGCTTCATTTAAATCATTTGAGTTTAAAGAAACATAGTCACTTGAGCTTGCCTCTGAGGAATCATGCCACATACTAGAGTTAGAAGCAAGAGCATGAGAAGAGGGTTCAAAATCCATTTTTCCAAAGCCTAAACCAGATTTATTATCACAAGAGATTTGGTCTTGAAAGATTTTCTCAAGATTTTTCGAAGAACAAGTCCATTTTCTAACAGTCTCTTGTTCTCTTTAGTCTCTTAAAAAACTTGTTTTTCTCTTTTGAGATAATGTGATTTATGGTTTTCAGGTCCTCAAGCTCAGCTTTGATTTCCTCAAACTTTTCAAGTTTGGACATACAGATTTCAAGTTGAGAGGAAAGATTTTTGACTTGAGCAGATTTTCTTTTCTTGGCATCCTTCATACTATAGAAGTCATTAGTTAAGGATTCATAGGCATCAATCTTTTCAGTCTCAGTCATAGAGTTAAAAGGATGTACCTGAGAATATGATGTCGAGTACCCAGTTGACACCAGAGCCATTGGAGAGACTGCCTTTTCAGAATCTTCCATATCTTCAGATATGGCCATGAAGCACATGTTGGGAGAATCTTTGTCACTGTCAGAAGTTTCCTCTTCATCTCAATCATGAATTTCTTCCATGAGCCCCTTTCCTTTTCTGAGGAGACCCTCATTTCATTCTTTCTCTTTCTTGTACTTGGCCTTGTATTTCTCTGCACGTTCTTGATGATCTTGAGAAGATGGTTGAGTACCTTTTCTAGAAAAGGTTGATCTGGAGGAGTTATTTTTGGGTTTCTCAAACTTAGAAGAAAACTAGTCAGAGGATGTGGTCCTAGTTTTTACAGCACGCTTACTTCTGCACTCAGATGCAAAATGTCCTTTCTTACCACAATTAAAACACTCCTCATTTGACTTATCAGAAGAGGGAGTTTTTGTGGAAGAGAAGGGTTTTCTAAAAGTTCTAGATTTGCTTGAAGAGCGGGATTTGTTCTTGAATCCAGCCAACAAAGCCATTTCATCAGATATCTGCTCAACCGAGGTTTCCTCACCTTCATCATCGACATCACTCAGATATGCCTCTGTTTGGTGGGTAGAGTTGTTCTGGCTGTCATTGTCAGAAACTGATGAAGGGTAGGTGATTCGAGGAACACATTGAGTTTTCTTGGAAGTGTCACTAACAAGGGCTATAGAGGAGCCATTTATCTCTTTTATGACAGACTTGTAGTTTTGTTTGTTCAAAGTTGAAGAGAGTTCCATACAAGACAGTTAAGGGCATGTAGTCAATATCCTTGGTCGTCTTGATGCACGTGCATATGTTCTCCCAAAAATCAGGGAGACAATCCATGAACTTGCACAAGACTTCCTCATTATCATAAGTTCTGCCCAATAACTTCAAGTCATTCAGAAGGCTGTTAAAATGATTGTAGTAGCTTGAAAGAGATTCCCCTTTTTCATGAGCAAAGAGCTCATATTTCCTAATGAGAGCAATCTTTTTACTCTTCTTTACTTCCTCTGTACCTTCGTACAAAACACACAGAGTGGTCCACATTTCTTTAGCAGTTTCAAAGTTTACTAAAGAGTGGTAGACCTCATCAGGAAGAGAGAGTGCAATAATTGCCCTGACCTTAGAGTCAAGAGAAACCAGGCGTTTTTCTTCATCAGTATATTTCTTAGGATTTTTCAAAATATAGCGACCAGTAGCTTTGGTTTTTTCTTCATCAGAAGAATCATCTGAATCATCAGAGACATCTTTCTCAGCACTTTCCTTGCCAGCCCTCTGCGCTTCATAGCGAGCCCAGACTCTAGGGATAATGGGTCCCTCTTTGAGAATGGTTGGATATCTAGTATCCACTTCTACCATGAATAGCATCATGCGGCTTTTCCACAGAGAAAATTTGTTGGGATTAAACTTTAGGGGTTTGGCTATAGAGCCATTTTCAGAGAAATTGTTTTGAAAAGAGATTTCATTGTTTGAAGAGGAAGAGGCAGCCATTGTAGATCAAGTTTATGAATTAAACTTTCTGCTCTGATACCACTTGTTAGTCCTAGATGGCTTATCAAGTATTGTAAAAGGGCGGGTTGAATACAATACTCAAAATTTACTTAATTTAATTATATTATTGAAAAACTTCAACAAGAATTACACATAGAAAAACTAAAGATTGTTGCGGAAAAAAACAGTTAAACTATTCTAACAATCTATCATAAAGCAAACAGAATTAACAAAACAACTTTAAGCACACAAAGATCAAAGCTATCAAGTTCTCAAGGATGAAGCAATCTTGCACTGAGAGAATTTCTTCAGAAAGCGTAGTTTGCATGGGGAGCTTCTTCCTCCTTTTATAGTTTGATAAGCATTAAATGCTTAGGACACTTGTCATCAGGAGATTCAAAGTAGGTGTTGACTTCTGGAAAGTTGATGTGTCATTTTCACCTTTTCTTTGGTACTAGGAAGAATACCCATGCTGATTGAGACATTATCTGATAATGGATAAAACGAAAAATAGTCAATTTTACCTGGCAATAGATATTGTCCCATAATAAATGATCTTCTTGATGTGTCTTCCAAGAACTATTCCACCGATCGTATTCCACCGATGTTAGTGCTTTGGAATGTATCACAATTGAGAGAAGCATCTGTGAAGATATTTGAGATCCCACTGATTTGAAGCTTTCATCGATGGGACTCATATTCGCCGATCAAGAGATTGATCGGTGAGAGATGTCCACCGATGTATTAGGACCATCGATGGACAATGACTTGTATATTGTTGAGAAAAAGATCTTTCACTTCCACAATGAGAGAATCTTCAATCTTGACTTTGGTTGATCTTTGACTTCACCAAACATTTGTTATCTTGTACAAGCCATTGTAAAGAGCCAAGCTAAAATATTCTAAGTAAGATTTAGGAGAAACATCGGTGAGTCAATTTCAAATCTTTGGTGACCCAACAGTTTTCTTCAAGCCTTTTCGTCAACTGTGTTTTCTTCATTTTCAATTTAATAATTCCTAAACAAAAAATCTAAATTCCGACCGTTCAGTTAATAGCGAGGATAGTAATTGTGATATTCAGTTCCTAGTTCCCTTGGTTCGATACTCGTACTTTCAGTACTATTACTTGATTCGGCCCGTACACTTGCGGTTAGATTCAGATGTGTAAACCCACCTATCAGCTTCTCGGCTAAGACAGTAATGGTGGTCCTCTACAGTGGGCTGATTGTGCATAATTAGCTGCTGTGTGGAGAGCCTATCGATTAAGACGTTAATGTCTGCTTGAGTTTCGTCTTATCGGGTGGAGAGCTTTTCGGTTAAGTAGCTGCTGTGTGGAGAACTTTTCGGTAGGGAGCTACTGTGTGGAGAGCTTACTCGGCTTCCCCACACCATTACTTCTCTATGCTAATGATGCTGAGTGGAGAGCTTTCGGGTTAAGACGGTATTGGCTGCAGGTCTGTTTTGTTGTCGTGTGTCATACTTTCTCTTTAGTTTAGTATTTGGTATCCCATTGCTTTGGTTTGGTATTAGTTGTAGTTTTGTGCAGGTCTGTTTGGTTTGTTGTTGCTTTGGTATTGGTTGTTGTTGTTGGGACTCCTTGTACATTTGTATATTTGTGCAATGATATTTGTTATGCTTGCCTTTATAAAAAAATCAATACATTCACATATACACATAGGTATAAACACATACACACACATATATATATATATATATATATATATATATATATATAACACAACACATAAACAAATAGATTCAATAGCGGTTAGCAACCAATATGAAGCGAGGAATACATATAACACAAACACATGTACAAATATAAAATATACACATTAACATGTAGGAGATGTAAATGAGGATAAAGAAAAACATGTATCCGTCCCTAATCCGTCACTAATTATCGACGGATTTCACGTGTACGTCGCTAATCCATCGCTAATTAGTGACAGACACATGAATTTTATTTTTTTAAAGAAAAATCTACTATCTCGTCGCTAATCCGGTTTTAACGGATTAACGACGAATCGTAAATTTAATTTTTATTTTTTTAAATATAAATTAATATATTCCGTCGTTGATTCGTCACTGATTAGTGACGTGAACCATTCATTCGCTAATCCGTCAGTAATTCGGATGAGCGACAATATGTATATAGGGTCGTTCCGTCACTAATTAGAGACAAAATTTCAATCATTGATACTTTTTTTCTAGTAGTGTTTTTATTTTTTATTTGTCAATATATTTTAGTTAACAACTAGTTATTATTATTTTTAGTTACTATTCAATATTTATTTATTTCAATTCATACCATACGTAATGATTATTTAAAATAATAAATTAATGTAGATTTTTTCTAAAACTTGTTTTAACAAATTCAAAACTTATACTATATATATAGGGGCCTATTCATGGGAGATCATAGTAAAAAGTGATAACTGTGAGATCCAATCTCAACCACAAATCAGAGATAAATTAGGAAACTATTTAATTTTGGTAATATTGACTTTTATTTGAAATAAAGGACATTTTAGGAATTGTAGAAAATTTATCTCTCCTCTCTCCTCTACCCTTTTCCCTCTCTCGTAACATTCCATATTTTTTTCGTTCACGGTGTATCACAGTCCGTATCACGGCGCAACTATGATACCGTCGTGAATCCGTGATACCGACTGTGATACGCCTTGATACGGATTGTGATACGTCGTTATACCGACTGTGATATGGCGTGATACGGATTGTGATACGTCGTTATGCCGACTGTGATATGTCGTGATACGGATTGTGATACGTCGTTATGCCGACTGTGATATGCCGTGATACGGATTGTGATACGTCGTTATACCAACTGTGAACCTTATTTCGGCAAATACAAAATACATTGACACACCGTGATACCCAATGTGTTACAGAATACCCATTGTGATACCCAAGGAAAACATAATGAGAAGAAGAAGACAATGTATCACAGTGATCCACTGTGTTACACTGTGATTACCATACAAAATGTACTATGATACCACACAAAATGCACTATGATACCTTATCATGTATCATAGTGATACCAAATACAATGTGAGACCAAAATACATACAAAATTCATTGTAGCCACTGTGTATATATATGATTGACAGAAGAAGAAGACAATGTATCACAGTGATCCACACTGTGTATCACTGTGATCCATATCCTATTTTCTTCTCATCGATGAAATTGCATATGCCATTTTCTTCTCATCGGCAAAATTCCAGATCCCATCTTCGGTGAAATCCGACACAAATACTAGATCCATATTCGACAAACTCCAAAACACAGACTAGAGGTGACGGTGATGAATGACGAAGTGGAAACAGGCGACAATGATGAATGACGAAGTGGAAACAGGTGACGGAGGTGTGGCGGTGGGAGCGGCCGTCGAAGAAATTGAGAAAGCTGCAGAAACAAAAAGGAATGTGTGGTCAAGGCATGGAGGCGGTAGGATTATTAATAGGGTTTTTTTTTAAACTCGTTCACATCGTTCCAATCGCCGGTGGATGGAGGGATTGGCGGCAGAGGATGGAGGAAGAAGGAGGGAGCGTCTACGGAGGATGGAGGAGGAAGGAGGGAGCGGCGGCCATGAGAATCCAATCGCCGGTGGAAGGAGGGATTGGCGGCAGAGGATGGAGGAAGAAGAAGGGAGCGGCGACGGAGGATGGAGGAGGAAGGAGGGAGCGGCGGCCATGAGAGGATGGAGGAAGAAAGGATGATTTTTTTTAGGGTTGACATAATCAAATTGATCACAATGAGTGAGAGACTGAGAGAGAGAGAGGGAATTAATTGCAAAAATGGAAACTATTAAAGTGAATTAATACTCTATTGAAATTACTAATCTGCCCTTTATTATATTTTAGTAAACAGCAATAATTATCCTAAATGAGTGGTTCATATTAGATCTCACGGTTATCACAATCTACCAAGTTCTCATTTGATTATGCCCCTATATATATATATATATATATATATATATATATTACTAAATTTAAAATTCTTTTAATTAACATATATTTTTTTTACTATTTTGTTTGTATTGATTAACATTTTATTTTACTATAACTTTGTTTTAGTTACATAATAAAATATTATAATTAATTATTTTTTCAAGATGTCATTTTTGGTTATTTTATATATATGTATCAGCTAGTTTTGTCAGTTAATTTATTAACTACCAATCAGTCATCAACTTATTATTTATAGCTAGTTTATCAAACATATTCTAATTAACCATATGTAACCCCTCAATTTTAATAATGATTACAGTACCTCACAAATAGCCATGTGTACCTTGGCAATTTTGAAGTGTCAAAAGAGTCGTCATGGTGGCGAGAGAGAAAGGAGGCCACGCGTACATCCAAAATTTTTATGCACCTCCATAATTCTTTTTCTTTTTAGGAAGCGCCTCCCTTGAAAAGTGTTTTATTTTTTTATTTTTTTTAGTATTTTTTAGACAACAAGAGACGGAATATATTAACGAAAAACCAAACCTAGCAAGAAGCTAGATTATAGTGAGTTCGAGAAGCATAATAGAGGATTACAACTCTAATTATCTCACCCGATATCATTCCATTTAACTTTGTTTTTTGCAAATAGAAAAGAAAATAACAACACTTCGCCAGCAGCTTCTCGAGTCGGAATAACCTTGCTATTGAAAACTATCTAATAGCTATTTATAAATATCTAATAGCTATTTGAGTCAATTTCTCAATAATTTATCTTATGAATATATTTTCTTACCTTTGTTAATATGCCTGGAAATACAGATATTAAATATTTCTTTGACCAAAAATAACATGAAAAACTATACGAGTATTCGATTATAATATTTTTGTTTACAAACTTGGTATGTCGACCATAATTATACAAGTATTTTAATTGTGTATTAATTTAATCAATAAAATCATGTAGACTCACATTTTAATCGTGTATTAATTTAATCAAGAGTAAATTACGTTTTTCGTCCATGTGGTTTACTAAAAATTGCGGATTTCATACATATGGTTTCAAAATTTCGCTTTTCGCCCCTATGGTTTGCAATTCATTTCTATTTTGGTCCCTAAGTCCAAAATACTACTTTTAAGTATGAAGGACTAAAATAGAAAAGTATTACAAACCATAGGGATGAAAATAGCAATAGAATTTAAACCATAAGGACAAAAAACGTGATAAATTATAAACCATAGGGATGAAAATTGCAATTTTAAAAGCATAAGGGCGAAAATAGAAATTTTCAACAAACCACACTGACTAAAAATGTAATTTACTCTTTAATCAATAATGCATTTGGAGGTGGTAGGTACTCGATTAGCATTTGTAAATATTAATTAACAAATAAAACGCAGTTTGTCAATTGTGATGACTCTAATTGTGTGTGTGTGTGAGAGAGAGAGAGAGAGAGAGAGTTATGTTTTCAAACATTGAGATTTAGGGTATAAATAACCATCCCTTTCATTACATATATGTACCCATTCATCAATCTAAATAAACCCCAAAATCCCCACTAACTCATCATATAAACACCTTCCAATAATCATCGATGGTTGCTCAACAAAATCTTGTGCATGTGTTTCTAGTTACCTTTCAAGGACAAGGCCATGTCAATCCACTTCTCAGACTCGGCAAACTCCTTGCTTCAAAGGGTAACCTTCTCGTCACCTTCGCTGCCACCAAATCAATCGGAAACAAACTTAAGAAAGCCGGTGTTGCCGTCTCCGGTGACCCTACTCCAGTCGGCAACTGTGGTGGCATGATCCGCTTTGACTTCTTTGACGATGGATGTTCTGAAGACAACGACGACGAACGCCATGATCGTGCCACGTATTTGCCTAAACTTGAGGCTCACGGAAAGAAAGCAGTTGCCAAAATTCTCAACCGCCATGCACAAAATGGCCAACCGATTTCATGCCTTATAAACAACCCTTTTATCCCTTGGGTTTCTGACTTAGGAGAAGAGCTTAATATCCCTTCAGCAATGCTTTGGGTGCAGTCTTGTGCTTGTTTTTCTTCCTATTATCATTACAGAGGGCTCGAGATAGGAATACCAGTTACAGAGGGTATGCCCGCAACCGTGACGCTAAGGTCTACAGGAAACTAAACGAAATCTCCTTTTTGTTTTTCAATTTTCTCGAAAAGATGGAAATGGTAGCGTTATGGAAAATTTTCAGAAGATACGGAGAACTCACTGACGTTTATCTGGCAAAGAAAAGACTCGCGAATGGGAGGAGATTCGGCTTTGTAAGATTCTGAAGAAATTCAGATGTAAACAGGTTGGAAAAATCTTTGAACAATATTTGGATTGGATCGTATAGGCTTAGGGTGTTTGTGGTAGAGAAAGAAAGATCAGAGGGGGAGAGAAATTTATGGAAGCGTCCTTCAGGGGTGAGGAAGGTTGGTAGAAGATCAGAGGTAAAGATAAACAATAACGAGGAACCGAAAAGGGAGAAAAGAGTAGGAGGAAGATCATACGCGGAGGTTTTGAAAAACAATCAGACAGATAAGAAAGAGGATGTAGTGGTGGCAGAAGAGGAGAGTAACGAAGTAGTAGGATCATGGCAAGGAGATGCAGAGGTTAAGGAGTTCTTGAAACAGTGCCTGGTCGGATCAGTAACATCAACAGACAACTTGGGGGCTCTAAAAAAACTTTGCAACGAAGAAGCTTTAGGAGTGGAGGAGATGAAGCACCTGAGAGGAAAACAGGTACTGTTTCGGTTTCCAAGAGAGAAAGAATTGAACAAAGTTACCGCAACCAAAAACCATGGTTTCCACTTCTAGGTTAAACACCTACGTAAGTGGTCGGAGGGGTATAGGAATGTGGAGAGAATGGCATGGCTTAAAATCAGTGGAGTACCTCTTCACGCCTGGAACGGCGAAGTGTTTTCATCGATTGCAGGCAAGTGGGGGAATGTAACGACCCGGTTTCCCAAACATACAACAAATAACATATATTGCATAACATCGTTACATTCATAACAAAAGATACTTAATAATTCACATACGGTCCTATAGTCTCAAAACTATACAATACAAAACATAAGCCTTTCCTAATCTTCGTCAGCTATCAACCGTATCCTACACTTTATCCTTCCCTTTATACCTTCCTGAACCTGGAATACATATTTTTGAAAACAAAATGAGGGTTAGAACAAACGGTGTAGTGAGATAATCCCTGTCAGTTTAATAATCCTTTTTGTAAACCACAAATATACATCAAGTATTTAAATACCAAGCAAGACTCGTGCACCGTGTACCTTTCCTCATTTCCCTTGGCCATATTAGTTGGTTGCAAGCCAACTAGTCAATTACTCCACCGTACGACAATTACAGCCAACACCGCCGTACGAATATTACAGCCAATACTCCGCCGGTCCTAAACCCGGCTAACGTGCTCTCGTGTAATGTAATTTTCATATAAATAAAATATATATCTCAATATATCATATTTTCATTTATAAATACGTTATCACATTCCAACCACGTATCCATCTCAAACGTAAACACATAATCACACCATCTATCACATATCCATCTTATATATATTTATATATATGTATTCCAGTTTGAAAACGTTTTTAAAGTAAAACTCACCTGATCGCTTATCAATAACCCTTCCAAGCCTTTTCTCCAAGCTATACGATCTTTTACCCAAAATTATCAGAATCTGAAACAGATTAAATACAAACACTTGTTTACCAATCAGATGCATAAGACTTACTAAGCTAAGGACTCAAGATAACTTAAATCCTTAAAAGTGACCAAACAGCTAAGGTTTTCGAATACTACAGAACTATCCGGACAACAAGACCAATCCGGACAGCATAACTTTCCGGACAACATAGCTTTTCGGACAACATCAATAATCCGGACGACATCCGGACACCAAAGTAACCCAGATACCACCCGGTATCATAATTCATCCGGAAACTATAGAAAAAGAGATACTTACCGGATACTTGTCTGTCCGGACACCATCCATCGAAATTACCGGACACCACCAAAAGAGACTACCGGACACCACCAATGAGGGACTTCCGGACACTATCAAAACTTGTCCGGAAACCTCGATCTGTTCATTAAATTTCCTACCCAGAAATCGATTTTAACCATGAACGTTTCTGTAAATTTGCAGATATGTTTAGGACCACTTTTAGAACACTATTCTAAACCCAGATTCCCCAAAACATCCTTAATTCATCAAAACCCATTTCTAACCCTTTAGGACACTAAATACACATAAAGAGAGTAATTTAACTAGAAACATACCTTTGATTTTAACACTGAATTTCTTATTTCTTCTCCTGCAGTTGTTCTTCTTCTTCTTCTTCTTCTTCTTCTTTATCTTTCTCTCTTAACTCTCTCCCTTTTCTCTCTTCTCTTTCTTGCCGAAAATCACACACACACAAACACTTTGAGATAATGAGAAAATATCTCATTTCTCATCTATAACAAAAAGAGGCGGTGGTGTTTTGTTTCATCAATTCAGCCAAACAAACCCCACACTCTCATCTAATGGCAACTTTAACCCTCCAATCTCTAAATTAAAATTAAAACTTATCCCTTAACTTCTAACTCCATAAAACTAATCGCAAACTTACCTTAAACTAAAATAATAAAAATTAATAAACCAATAACGTACCCGGTTATTACAGGGAAGGTCTTAAAAACACAGAACTACGATGCGGCAAAGTGCTCATATGCACATCGATACTATTAGAAATCAGTTTTCTTAGAAGCATTAAAGTGGGAAACTTGTTCTACCGTATCAAGATATAGCAGGAAAAGAGCAGTCTAATAGACGCCTTCGAGTGGGGATGGGTAGTAGGAAAGGAGACATACGAAGACTTGGAGGACGACGGATCTTCAGTTCCGTCACTTTGGTCAGGAGAAGAGAAATCGACGGATAGTGAGGATGGTGTCGAAGAAAGTGGGTTCGTGGAAGGAGGAGCAGAGATAGGAAACGGAGGTGGTAGGTGGCCGGAATCAGAGACTGAAAAGGACAACGACGGAGATGCAACTTTCCCGGCGTCTAGACCGTTGGAAGAGGAGACAGGTATTGTGGGAGACGAAAAGACGGTCCCAGTCGAAAATGGGGCACCAAGTTCGAGAGACACAATAGACAAGGTGGAGGTTTTCAAGAAAGGGGGAGGGGCGGCTGAATGGGATGGAACCGATGCAGGGTCAAAAGAAAAGGAAAAGTCAATGGAGGGTGACATAAATGTAGGGTTAGATGGGGACAGTAGTTCGGTGGCAGAAGGTGGTCTCTAAAAGAAACTGGGCCTGCAAGCTTTGGGCCGCTCCCACGAAATGAAAAAGAAAAGAAGGATGTGGGTTATGTCTTAAATAAAGAACCTGGGCCTGCCAGATCTGGGCAGTGTAATCCTATCCACCAGAATTGTCAAGG
Source organism: Saussurea involucrata (assembly GCA_033807775.1). NCBI lineage: Eukaryota > Viridiplantae > Streptophyta > Magnoliopsida > Asterales > Asteraceae > Saussurea > Saussurea involucrata. Next base: position 21,468,400 of record CM066314.1, read on the forward strand.
CCCAAAAGGTAACAAAACTAAATCCCTCACGATAAACAATGCTACTCCTATAATCCCAAGCGAAGCAGTAGCAGGTGATCAATTGGAAGAAGGCGAATTTGCACATAAGGGTATGGGAGAAAAGAACAGACTTAAGAAGGGTGGAAATTTCAGCTACTGACAGGGAAAAGTAAGTTTTCATATGCTAAAACAGTTGGCACGACAGAGCAATAAAAAAGTGGGGCCGAAAAGAGGATCAAGATGTAATCAGACCAATAGAAAAAAGAAGAAGAAGTCAGAAGGATCAGAAATGTCGGGGGCGGCCATCCAAGCCTCAGTATCAAACGAATTGAAGAGCCAAGATGTTTCGAAAGAAATCAAAAAATTTGGGGAATCCATTGGTATGATCTGGGAACCAAAGAGAACAGTTCAACAATCCGGTAATCTGGAGGTGGGAAAGGATCAAGTGCAGGTAAGTCTCGAAAATTGTTGGTCCCGAAGGGTTATACAAGTTTGTAGAAGGGGGGGTTGAATACAAACACATATTTTTATCTTTCTAAATTGTTTATTGATATAATCAAACAATTTACAGTTTGTTGCGGAATAAGATCAAGTTAAAAACCTAATCTAAACAAACTATGAGAACACACAGATTTCTTGCACTAGAAATCGAGAGAAAATAAATAACAAAACTAAGGAGAGTTTTCTAAGCACTAAGTTGTTCAGCGAGGAAGAAAGCCGAGCATTTCAAATGTGAAGTGGGGTTTCCTTTATATACTGCATGCATTTAATGCACGACAGTATACCTTTACACGTGGCAACCTCTGATTTGTTGCATGATTTGACTTTAGCAAACATCCTAGTGGCCGCATGATGAATAGTGTAGTTGCAGAGTTGGTTGTACGATTCTGGACAAAAGGGATGTCCGTTCTGACAAAATCGTACGGAGGCGTGCAAGGAGATAAGACAAAAGTTTCTTGTAGAATAGGATTCGTGATCAGTGTTCGTTGAATGAATCATTATCAGCGAATGATAAAGTTCAGTATTCGCTGAAGTCTTCTACTTGAAACTTCGCGTGGAATGGACAAGTCTTGTCTTCGCTGATATCCGCATCAGGTCACTAGTAGACTTAGTCACGTGTTCTTCAGCTTGGTCTTCGATTTCAGCTTCGAACTTGGTTGACGCGAATCTTGTCTTCAGGGATCATAAGTAAACAATTACATGATGAACATTCAGCGATCATCAGTGAGGCTGAACAGGCTCAGGGCTCACTAATGTACAGTGTTCACTGAAGTATAATTTAAAGCTTGTTTTCTATCAGCGATACTAAACAGACTTAGTATATTTTCTTTGATGGAAAAACATTAATACATATTGTCTACTAACAATTTTTACTAAGTGTTTCTCAGGGTCATTATCAAATCACTGAGGGTTTGGATCAACAATCTCCCCCTATTTGATGATGACATAGCAATAAAGGAAAATTACTAAGTTAAAAACATAAGGATAAAAAGGACTCATAAAATACTTGTCCCATTTACTGTTTTTCATGTATCTTTTCTTAGTACTGATGGAGTAACGTACTTTCATTGAAAATTTTCATTAACTTCGTATAAGATTACAAGGGAAGTGGAAAAATTACAAGTACAATGAAAAATAATTATAAGTACAAAAAGATACAAGCTAATAAGATAGAAGAATACAAAAGATGATCCTATCAGCTACTCAGGTTCTTTCTTGATGAGAAGTTCATCAAGAGTATCGGTCTCTGGAATCATCCAATCAGGGACTATCACTCCCTGACCCCTTCTAACTTTTGATTCGCGATAGATTAAGGGCTTTAGGAATGATCCGAGGAGGTCACCTTTGTAGTCGCACCAATAGAGTAGATCTCTGAGTTGTTCGATGGGAGTTTTGTATAACTCAGAGATACGCTGAAAGCATCTGCGACCAGTGAAATCATAGAAAGAAGATGTCGAGAAAGGAGTTTTGTAAGGATCACTAAGAACTTTACCAGGGATGAAGTCTTCAGCTGGAGGTAAGGAGATGTCAATATTAGATAGATCAGGAGTTGGACTAAGAACTGCTTCACGAGAGAATTCAATCCCTGTCTCATTTCTTATTGCAGGGCCTGAAAAGGAAGGAGTCTTCTTCTTTGAAGCAACTCGTTTCTTCTGAATTGGTGGAGGAGGTGGAATATCAACCGCTGAGGTTCCCATGTCGATCAGTTTGTTTATGGCTTTTTCAACACAGGACTTGAAAGTTGAGCGAGTTCGCTGAATTGCGATTCTCATTTCCAACCATTCAGGGAAACCGAGTTTATCCAGGTCTGACATGTAGCAGGTTCTTTTGTAGCCGTTTTCTCTGACTATTTGGACATCAACAATCGATACCTTGTTGACTACTTTCCCTCTTATGTTCACAACGCTTATTCTTGATGCATGGCTTCTGTAGTGGCACTTTTTATTACACCAGGCCAATGTGGAGTCACTGATCTTGATTTTCTCTTGACTTTTCTTCTTCGCATCTTTCATCAGCTTTTGCTGAACTTCCAGAGGAAACTTCTTTAGTTGTGGATCCTTCACTGAACATTGGGCTAGTTCAAGAGCATAGTTTTTGTCACTAATCTCAGCCTTCTGTTTCTCAGAGTGGATTTTTTCAGCTTTCTAGGCTTCAACAATTTCCCTTGAGGTTAAGCAGCGTAGATGAGGAGGAACCAGGCGTTGATTGTCAAGTTTTTGGATCATCGCTGCTCGTCTTCGTTGTTCATCTTCACTTGGCCTTTGAGGAGGAAAGGAAGGTCTTCTTGGATGTGAGAGCAGTTCTTCTTCTTCTGCTTGAGCTTCAGTCTCTTCCAGAGCATAGACTGGGATTATTTGTTCTTCAGTGTTGAACGCTGGGATTATTTGTTGTTGAGGACCTTCAGCGATAGCCTCAAGCAGGGGAGAGGACTAGATGAAACAAAATGATCAATGGAGTTAGATCATTTGAGGAAAAAAATAGAGAAAGAAGAGCTAAGTGTTTAGAGGTTTAAGAATGAGAAGGGTTGAGATTGAGAAGGGGTAGAGGAGGGATGCAGTATAGGGAAAAAGGATGTAATGTACCTGACAAGTTGGCTTTTTAAGAAGTATAGTCAAGTTGTTAGCGGCGAGACCTTTTTGTTTTTCTTTGGAGGCCTTCTTTGCAGGAGACTTCACCTTGGTCCCCTGTTCGTTTATAGAAACCCCTTTAAGAACAGGGGCTTTGATCGCTGCAGGCTGAAAGAAGAACCCGTCTTCGTGATCATCATCTTTATCATCTTTTGGAGATGATGATGGTTCTTCGTCTTCAATATCGACGTTTTCGTCTTCTTCAGCTTCTTCCTCTTCCTCGTCCTCAGAAGATAGATCCACAGCGTCGTTGATAACTCTATTTTTAGAGTTATTATTTCCATTTATTTTCCACTTTATTTTGTCAATTTTAGCCATTTCACTTCTAAAAACCCCCATTCTTGGTATGATTTACGAAAACGAGCAAAAGGAGTGAACCATGGTCTTTAATAAATTATTTGGGGAAGTTTTGGGTGTTTTCACGATTTTTCATCCGCAGTGACGTATACAGTGCCCACTCCGGTTCCCCACTCTTCGAGCTGATCAAAAAGAAATCAAAAAGAAACTTTTAGTTGGGATCTAATTTTCTGGAGGAGGAAGGTTCATATGGCAGAGAAATGGCTGGAGAAGTACAAGGTAGTTCTCATTGAAGATAGCATCAAGTACACCTCTTTGTACTTGGAGATTGACTTGGAGAAGGGACCATTGGATAAAAGAATTGCACAAGGAGCTGAATTCTGCCACAACTCAGCAGTCTTTACCCATTGGAAGACCCACCTCTTTTGTGTAATACCCAACTCCTTCTCCTAGTATATAAAGGAGCACTTGGGTGCCATTAAATGCATGCTTGGTTATCATCCTTGAATACTTTTAGTCTCAAATTCTCTCAACTACCACATTAGCTTTAGTCTTTTATTTACTGCAGTAACTAGATTTAATTTCAGTAATTTATTTTCTGTTGTAGTTCGAAATACACAGTGCAGGGACGACTTCTCGTTCCCCACTGTGAGCAGTTAATGCAAATCACTTTCAGTTTTATTATGTGCAATTCTTCATCTTTTGTTTTCTTTACTTCGGAAATGTTAGGCTAAACATCCTTTGGGATGTAGGAAGGAGAAGTACCTGGATTTTATCAAAAATGCTTGAGTAATCTTTATACTTAGAATATTTGTTGTTTTGGTCTTTCATTCTCGATATTTACCCAAGGATGCGAACAAGCTGATCACTTGCAAGGATCTAAAGTCTAGTTCTTAACTTAGAAATAAGTAGAGCGCAGTGACACGAGCTTGAATGATGCTAGGGGATTCGAAAGAATTCTTTTGACACTTACGAAAGTGAGGTCGGCACAGTGAGCTAATCTCTGCCCACTGGAGTAGTAGGCAAGCTAATTTGTGTATTAAAAACACTTAGAGTATTTGTCTCTACACATTCCATCGAGGCCTGAAAAGGTCCATTTAGAGATTACCATTGACAAAACAACAAGTACTAAGAGTATGGGATTTTTATCTAACGGTGTGAGTATTTTGTAACCGGGCTTTTCTAGCGAAAATGTCCACCAAGAATACGAGGATCACTCTAAGGACCGAGTATTTGAGATAAAATTTAGGGAAAATCCAACCTACATTCCTCCTTTTTAGCATTTAGTAAATCGTTTCAAATAGCTATTTTACCAAACCAAACCAAAGTATTATTTTCCTCTCTAGTTGAAACTTGTAAAAGGAGCTCATGAGAACCGTATTGTCTTGATTGTCCAGTCTCTGTGGATTCGATTCTGGTATTTTACCAACTATTACTTGCTGTGACGATCATAGTGGACAGTGTACACTTGCACTTCCCACTGTGGACAGTTTGCAACCCACTGCGATTAAAACACACAGACCACCACGTACCAAGTTTTTGGCGCCGTTGCCGGGGATGATGAGTTTGAAGAGGATGATGCGGATCTGTCACCGCAAGCCACCCAAACCCCGTGAATGGTTTGTTTTAAAACAATGGTTTCGCTCTTTTGCTCACCAAAAACAATTTTATTTTGTTTGGTTGATCTTTTTGTGCCTATGGCTAGGCATTGACACTATTTGCTGTTTTAACTTTTTAAATATCGATGCATGAAAATCCTACCGGTAGGTAGGTACTTTTGGGTACTAACGTATTGATTGTTTGAATGCTTGTTTGACCTCGTTTCCATTTCAAGGTACAACTTTCGGCTTCCAACTTAAAAAGGTCCCTTTTGTAAGTACGAATCTCAACTTGTCCCGTGAAATGATTTAGGCCATTTTTCGCATCTAAACACGACCCTTTTTGTACCCCAAACCACCACCTTTGTTCATTAATTCAATGTCACAGTGGGGACACTGTGAGATTTTAAGTTTGAGGTGGGAACTTCCAGAGTGACCTCCAGTTTGCTCACAGTGAGGACACTGTGAAGTCCAAGTTTGAGGTGGGTAAGCCGTACCCCCCTCCCAAAAAAAAAAGAGAAAACACAAAATACAAAAACAGAAGAAAATCGGAGTAGCACTAACAAAATTGATGGTGTGCCTTTTCTGGACCATCAAAGTGCTCACTCCCAGAAAACGATGGTGTGCCTATTCTGGACCATCAGAATACCCACCCTCACAAAAATAGCCATACTCATTATACCCAAATAAAGCCTGAAAGTGTACGTTCTTATCATAGCAAAATACTAAACACCCACTTATTGAAATAAAAATCTCAAAGCGAGATCTTCGGTCCATGTTTGGAAATTTTTGCCAAAACCCTTGGGAAAAGATTCAAAGCCATAAACCCTTCAAACCCAAGAAAGCCCTATTGATCAAAAGGTAAACAAGGGAAAGGTTTCGTCAAACACAAAAGTGAAATTTTCAAGTTTGGAACCGAAGGAAGTATCGGAGGAAGGAGATCAAACGCTCATTCAAGTCAAGAAGTATGTAAGTCCCTCAAAGTTTCAAATGCATTGTTTTTCATTTTATTTCTTTCTTTTTATTACTTGGGGACAAGTAATGATTTAAGTTTGAGGTTGTGATAACTCTATTTTTAGAGTTATTATTTCCATTTATTTTCCACTTTATTTTGTCAATTTTAGCCATTTCACTTCTAAAAACCCCCATTCTTGGTATGAATTACGAAAACGAGCAAAAGGAGTGAACCATGGTCTTTAATAAATTATTTGGGGAAGTTTTGGGTGTTTTCACGATTTTTCATCCGCAGTGACGTATACAGTGCCCACTCCGGTTCCCCACTCTTCGAGCTGATCAAAAAGAAATCAAAAAGAAACTTTTAGTTGGGATCTAATTTTCTGGAGGAGGAAGGTTCATATGGCAGAGAAATGGCTGGAGAAGTACAAGGTAGTTCTCATTGAAGATAGCATCAAGTACACCTCTTTGTACTTGGAGATTGACTTGGAGAAGGGACCATTGGATAAAAGAATTGCACAAGGAGCTGAATTCTGCCACAACTCAGCAGTCTTTACCCATTGGAAGACCCACCTCTTTTGTGTAATACCCAACTCCTTCTCCTAGTATATAAAGGAGCACTTGGGTGCCATTAAATGCATGCTTGGTTATCATCCTTGAATACTTTTAGTCTCAAATTCTCTCAACTACCACATTAGCTTTAGTCTTTTATTTACTGCAGTAACTAGATTTAATTTCAGTAATTTATTTTCTGTTGTAGTTCGAAATACACAGTGCAGGGACGACTTCTCGTTCCCCACTGTGAGCAGTTAATGCAAATCACTTTCAGTTTTATTATGTGCAATTCTTCATCTTTTGTTTTCTTTACTTCGGAAATGTTAGGCTAAACATCCTTTGGGATGTAGGAAGGAGAAGTACCTGGATTTTATCAAAAATGCTTGAGTAATCTTTATACTTAGAATATTTGTTGTTTTGGTCTTTCATTCTCGATATTTACCCAAGGATGCGAACAAGCTGATCACTTGCAAGGATCTAAAGTCTAGTTCTTAACTTAGAAATAAGTAGAGCGCAGTGACACGAGCTTGAATGATGCTAGGGGATTCGAAAGAATTCTTTTGACACTTACGAAAGTGAGGTCGGCACAGTGAGCTAATCTCTGCCCACTGGAGTAGTAGGCAAGCTAATTTGTGTATTAAAAACACTTAGAGTATTTGTCTCTACATATTCCATCGAGGCCTGAAAAGGTCCATTTAGAGATTACCATTGACAAAACAACAAGTACTAAGAGTATGGGATTTTTATCTAACGGTGTGAGTATTTTGTAACCGGGCTTTTCTAGCGAAAATGTCCACCACGAATACGAGGATCACTCTAAGGACCGAGTATTTGAGATAAAATTTAGGGAAAATCCAACCTACATTCCTCCTTTTTAGCATTTAGTAAATCGTTTCAAGTAGCTATTTTACCAAACCAAACCAAAGTATTATTTTCCTCTCTAGTTGAAACTTGTAAAAGGAGCTCATGAGAACCGTATTGTCTTGATTGTCCAGTCTCTGTGGATTCGATTCTGGTATTTTACCAACTATTACTTGCTGTGACGATCATAGTGGACAGTGTACACTTGCACTTCCCACTGTGGACAGTTTGCAACCCACTGCGATTAAAACACACAGACCACCACGTACCAGTCGTTCACTGAGGCATGGGGAGGGACTTCGCCTCGCTCCCCCTCAGATGGAGAGGGACTTTCAGTGGTTCCCTCAGGATGATCAGATTCCTGAGGGTCTTCATAGATTTCAGCTCCCTGAGGATGATCAGACTTCTGAGGGTCTTCAGTCATTTCCTCCCCCTCAACATTCTGGGGAAGGCCTTTGTTTGTCTTCTCCCCCACTTCCGCTGAATGGGTGGGGGAGGCAATGGGAATAGCAGCAACATCTGTCTCAGGGATCGTGTCTTCTTGGCCAGGGTTCCCTATTTGTTGTTCCACCACTGCCATTCTGTCTTCGAGGCCAGAAATGGCAGTTGTACTTTCCAGAATGAATTCCACTGCCATCTCCATCTTATCCCGGTCATCCTGGGAGAAGTGAGATGTAGGAACAGTGGAAGCGTTCAACCGTTCGAGGATCTTGGTAAGCAGGTCATTATTGTCAGCGACCTTTTTGGAGAGGCTGCTCGCCTCACCTTGTAGACCGGAGTCGTTGGTCTTCAGAGAGCTCACTTCACTGGAGAGATTAGTGATAGAGGTTGTGAGTTTGGAGATGTTAGATGTGTTGCTGATGATGGCGGTCTTGACAGTTGTCAGTCCCCCATCAATTTTGGTGATGTCAGCGTTTGAAGCTTTGTCAGCGACAGCAGTGGAGATATTCTTCAGTGTTACTCCAGCGTCTGTAACCGCTGAAGTATTGTTGGAGATGGTGGTGGAGAGATTTGTTACTTGATCAGCTATGTCCTTGAGGGAATTGCTGATGGTGCCCAAATTTGGACCTGTAAAAGAAAATAACTGGTGAGCTAAGGAAAGCTCAGAAGTTATGGGTGCAGAGAGAGAAGTGTATGGTGTTTGGATACCTGTAGGAGGGTTGGAGAAAGAGTGGATGTCGCGAAACCCTGAGTGGTGTTCCATGTCGTCTTCAAGAGTTCCGACAGGGATGGACGACCCTACAGGTCCAGTGACATTCTGTTGCATCATGTTTTGTAGAACGGCAGCTGCTGAGTCCATCAGCGTGAAACTCACCATTGTTGGTGCCATTGTATAGAGAAAAGGAGTAGAAGAAGCGAAGGTTAAGAACGGTGGGGTTGTAGCAGCTTCAGCGTTGGATCCGCTGAGAAAATCCTCTGCAACACTTTGAGGTGCTGAGATTCTAGGGTTCTCATCCAAGAGAGTTTCAGAGAACTGAGTCTCTGAAATGGTTATGGAAGGGGTGGCTTCAACGATTGTGGTGGAGTGGACCACAAAATCTTCCATCGTTCCATGTGAAGAGCCGAACGTGGGGTCTTCAACCTAAGAAGGCTTGGGGATCTCTTTTGAGGACTTCTTGGTCTTACGGCTGCCAAGAGTGGTTGCAGAATGTTTTCTATTTTTAAGAGAAGAGGTTGTAGTGGTCGGGGTATCAGCGGTTGGGATTGCCGCTGCTATAGAAGTAGCCACTGAAGAAGAAGAGGGAGTGCGGAGAAGAAAGAGTAGAGTAGAGAGACGTACCTCATTTTCTATCGGCTTGAAGTCGAGCACTTTAGAGCCGACTTGGGAGAGCTTCAGGTCTCCCTTTTTGGGGTAGTCCACCTTTAGGTCATATTGGAAGATGTCGCTGAGAAATGTGGGGTAAGGAACAACGCTGGGGTGGTCAGACATCTCCACCCTGTCCATCATGTCGTCAAAGATGACACGGGCATAGTCAACGTGGAGACCCTTGAGGAGAGCGTAATCCATGGCACACTGAATCTTGGAAGCTTGATCAGTGGAGCCGGTTTTCGCTGTCATGCAGCTGATGACATGAGTGAATATGAAGTTGATCTCTGAAGGCATTTTGTTCTTTAGGACCGTGGTGATTTTCTTCTCAAGTTGACCGTCTCGGGCGGGGTTCCAGAGGTATTGCATTTTGTCAAGGAAGGAGATTATTTCTTTCTTTCCTTCAAGGGAATTGGGGTCAGGGAATGGAATGAATGGGTTTTGTTTGTTGCCAGCGGGGAGGTTCAGGGCTGCGCGGATTGTAGCGGGTGAAATTGTTCCGTGACCCAGCTCGGTCTGAAAACTGATTACTGAGAATTCCTTCTTGGTTTTGGCAGAGGTAGCAGTGGTACGGTGAGCAGTGTACCAGAACAGCTGAAGTAGATGCTTGTGCGCTGGAGTGGTGATGGTCATCGTTGTGGCAAGAGGGCAACTCTTGATGAAGTTTACAGAGTCATGCAAGTGAGGAGTAGGTTTCTTCTTTGGAAATTCAAGAAGGGCGTAATGGTTGTTGCTGACAAACATAATTTGATGAAGTTCATGCTTCATATTTTCATCCTTCACCATTGAAGAAGGAGCAACAGCGGTAGTAGTAGTAGCATCAGTGGTAGCAGCCATTTCTGTGAGAAGAAGAATATAGAGAAAAAAGATGAAACAAATTCTTAAAATGGAAATGGGTTTCCAAAATAAGGGTTTTGAGGGTTTTTATAGTTTCCTTTTGGGGAAAGAAGATGTAAAAAGACAGGGTTTCTAGTTTTAAAAATGAGTTCAAAACTAGTGAAATTCTTGTTTTCGAGTTTCCTTTTAAGGAAAGGATTCTAGAAAAACGTATGAAGTTTAAGTTTATGATTTTTAGTACAAACTTAAGAGAAAAACTTATTTTTAAGTTTTTTTTGTATGAACATGAAAAAGATGATCATAGGTTTAAAAACACGTTTGATTGATCTTTTAAAAACAAGATAGAAGTAGATGTTTGGGATGAAATATTAACCTGTTTGATGATTGCTTGAAGAATGAAACACTTAATATCACACAATAATCCGAGAAAGCAAGAATGCAAGGAGTTCTTTCTGCTTGAGAATTTGAGAGCGTAAAAGGAAAAAATATAAACGAGGGTTGTTTATATAGTGAGATTAGAGTGAGAAAGTGATGAGCGGGAAAAAGTTGCTCATCATGACACGGACACGTCCCACAAAGCGTATTGGTCAAGAATTTCAACAGACGAACGTGTCAGAGAAAAAAAGCGTGACATAGGTTATCCTTTTTGATGACGTCACAAACGTCCTTTTACATTTCTAAGCTATCTCTGAAGGTTTTGAAAATCTCAGAGATAATTTAAAAGAAATCACTGATGAGAAATATCAGTGAGCATAGTTATTTCAAAAAGTGTAACACCCTAAAAACCAGGGTAAATTTAAACCTTAAAATTTATCAGAGTCAGTCAAGATTTCATCCAAACTTTTATACATAAGCGGAGAATTAACTATGAGGGTTCATATACACATTTTCAAATTATCAAAACAACCTATTAATCTAATTCTGACAACTACGATTAGATTAAATTGGTTGTCTAGATCATTCATCAAAAACATCCTCGTATAAGCTAACTTCTCCACTTAGCACCAAAAGTCGAATACCAAAACACTCGTCCCTCTTCCCGCTACTTCCCCGAGCTCGTACCTGGTAAGAAAATATAATTTGAAACGATTAGGCTTACGCCTAGTGAGAACATCCATTTTCAAAATAAAACTTTAGCAGCTTTGGAAACTCAAGTAATCAAAGCATATAAACAAACTTGGTTTGCCATTATTCTTACCGTACGTCTACACATCTTACCAAGACGGGAACATACCCGATTACATTAGTATGACTAACATTCAGAAAGTCATATCATCACATTCGAGAGCCTACTACGAATCATTACAGATTCTAGATCGCCGCTAATGTCCAAGAAATTACAATTTACTTTATGCCTATTTCTTGCAGTGGAAATAGAGATTACAATTTACTTTATGCCTATCTCTAACCTTCCCACAAAAATCAGGAATTACAATTTACTTTATGCCTATTCCAAGATTTCTACTCACAATACGAAATGGGAATTACAATTTACTTTATGCCTATTCCTCATTTCTCATCACCTTACGAAATAGGAATTACAAGTTACTTTATGCCTATTCCTCATTTCAGGTCAACGGAAATTATAAGTTACTTTATGCTTATTCCGCGTTATACTGCCATTGCCTATGAATCCATTACACTTACTAGCGTATATGCATATCAACATATCACGCCACATGTAACACCCCGAATTTTATCCTATAGGTAATTTAAATACTAAGGTTGTTTTAACTTAATTAAAAAGTCTTTGCGATAAACACTTAACCATTCTACGTGATCACTATCTGTTACTTGTTTTCTGAAATTCTGTTAATTGGTGCCGATTTTAAAGAAAACTGTGGAAAATAGGAATTTAGGTTAAACTCTAGATTTTATGGTTTTGTTGGATGGAGAATTCGAATACGAAACCAACGATACTTTCAAAAGTGGAAACGGAGCAATAACGAAGAAATTATGGCCGAATCAATGTTTAAGAAGAAACCGAATGGACATAGGTCGGCGCCAGTTGTGGCGCCAGTGGACTGGCAAGGGCACTGGCGCGGGACACCTGTCCGAATTTCTCCCTTTATTCCAAGTGTTTCACCTCTTTCATCCTCATTCTCCCAAAAATCGAACTGCAACTTCCTCACTCCCATTTTTGGGCGCTTCTCACCTAGAACCAAGGTAAGTCCATGTCTTCTTCATTCCATTTCAATTAGAGCAATTCTATGGAAGATTCATGGTCATAAAATGGTGATTATTAGGTGAAGTCATCTCTTTGTGCCCTAACTAGAAGTGGTCAAATTCAAGAACTCCATTGCTAGGGTTTCCATTTCTGGAGCTCTAATGTGAGTAATCTGAACTTAAAAAGCATACTTGTTACATAGTTCATACTATCATTTCTCTTGTTCTAACAAATTTACATTGAAGTACATTTTGAGCTAATTAAGCTCTTATCTCCATAAAGCGGAGGTATGGTAGCTAAAGAGTAAGATAAAGGTTATGTGACACTTACTTTACTTGGAATTGTATATTGCATGTTGGAATTTTAAATTGAAGGTTATCAAACCCATATGTGATGGTTAGAGCTTAATGGCTAAATTATGTCTTAATGATGAAACCATGATTTATTGATGAAAGTGGCTTAATGTGCAGTTTATATATGTTCTTGGCATGGTGACAATATTCATGTAATATCTGAATGAATGTAGAGAATTTGGGAACCATATGGATGTAAACATTACATGATTAATGAGGTGGTTAGACTGTCCTTCACAAGAATAATATGTGTTGTTATAAATTTCTGGGAAGTATTAGTGTTGGTGCTCACAAATTGGAGGAGCCCCTAAGTAGGCACTTGTAAGATGTAGTCTTGGACACACCTTGGTGGTGGTGTAGAGACCCACGCCTTTGGGATGATACTTTGGGAAGTAGTCTCGATGTGTCGGGCCTTGAGGCGTTACCTAGAGGTAGACGCTAAGGTATATCTTTACTTATGGTGTAACTCGGGTTGGTGTTTTGGGCCTTCCCCATAGAGTCTAATTTCTGAATGACCAACTTGATCTTCCTTACATGTAAATATTATATGCTTGTTTATATGTTCAACTCACTAGGCGTTTTAAGCCTAACACTTGTTGCTTGTTTAATGTGTAATACAGATTCTAGCGGTGCCGCCTTTAAGAAGGCTTAGTTGGGGACTTATGAGTGGGGAAATACTTTTGATGGTGTCAAGGATAGAAGACCAAGTTTGGACTAATTATGACACTCTTTTTGTAATCTTATTTCCTTTAGTAGAGATTAGATTAGCTAGTTGTCATTTAGTCTTCTATTTTATGCATCGTTTGTAAATAGACTTATGTAATTCCCCTCTTATTAGCTCTTGTATTAGCAAAGTATATCACTCTTCCGTTTTATGGAAGTTTTGTTGATCCATATTTTGGGGGTGTTACAAGTTGGTATCAGAGCTATAGTTTAAGTGAACTAGGTGTTGACTGTAGCATGCCTAGACTTAAGCTGAGAATAGTAACATTAAGAATCACCATGGGGTAGATATTCTAGGACGGGAGAGTAATAGGAAGTCGCGGAATTACTTTTGTTGAGAGTTATGATGACGGTAACGAGAATACTTATGTATAACCTGTTCATAATTCCACTTAGCTAATGCTATTATGAATGTGATGTTACGTAAGTGTACTTGACTACTATTGTTATGATAATTAATAAAGGTGTTAATACGCAACTTTAGTCTATTCCTTACCCTTATTCTCGCATGTTTGACAGACTAAGATGGTGAACACGCGGAGTCAATTACAATCATCACCGGAAGGTCTTGCCGTGACTGAATCTACGGCCGATCAACCAGATGACCGAGCGACAGCTGGACTTCCTCTGAGGCCGCGTATCTTAGGCGGAGGAGCGGAACAGATACCAAGAACCAACATTGGCACCTCCAACCCTGTGATGGAGGAAAATAACCTTGAAAGCAGATTGAGGGATAGCATGCTTCAAGCTATGAACTCTGCAATGGCCCAACAGCAAGAGCGGTTTATGAAAATGTTGAAAGATCGGGATAACAGTAATCGACGTCACGAGACAGTTGGGGATAACGCAATGAATGGGCCGGGTGGCTTTGGGATTGGGTTAGCTGTGGATGATCGAACGAACCCACAAGACGGTAGGAGAGGAAGAGGGTGTTCGTACAAGACCTTTCTTAGTTGTAAACCACCGGAATTCGCCGGAACTACCAATCCCGTCCAGTGCATGTATTGGATTCGAGAAATGGAAATGGCATTTGAGGTAAGTGAATGCGAAGATTCCAGGCGGGTTAAATTTGCTTCTCATCTTCTTAAGGGCGAGGCCCTTACTTGGTGGAATCTCACTCGAATGTCTCTCACACCCGAAGTATTGGCCAAACTCACATGGCCAACCTTCAAAGAGAAGATCCTCGACAAATATTGTAGCAAGAGGGCTTTAGATAAAATTGAAGAAGAGTTCCGTGGGTTGAAGAAAGGGAACATGACCATTGTCGAGTACTCAAAGTCATTCCTTGAAAAGTTAAGTCTGGTGGAGCATCTGGCTCCCAATGAGAAGATGAAAATAAAAGCATATCAGCGGGGATTACCAGCTGTGATGAAGACTGCAGTAAGGAGCGCCAAAGTGACAACCGTACATGAAGCAATTGAAGAATCATTGTTGGTAGAAGATGATTTGGCTCAAGGAAAGTTGGAAGTTGGGCAGGTAACTGAGAAAAGAAAGTGGGAAGGGTCGTCTGGACCCGTTCGTCAGCAAAGACCGTTTACCGGAAATAGGAGTGGGGATAACCGTCGTGACGCAAAGTGGTGTAATCAATGCAGGAGAAATCATGTTGGCACTTGTAGTTCCCGACAATACCCGAGCTCAAATGGGTGTAATAATTGCGGAAAGATTGGACATTTCAAGCGGGATTGTCCCACGAAAGGACCGATTTGTTTTGAATGCCGTGAACGGGACACGTAAAGAGGGACTGCCCGAAATTAAAGTCGAGTGGGAGTGGCGGACCCAAGACAGAATCGCCAAAGGTAACGTGGAGAGCTTTTCAGATGACAACCGAGGAGGCAAAAGCTTCGACAGATGTAGTTTCGGGTACGTTTCTCCTAAACTCCGTGCCTACGCGTGTATTATTCGATTCGGGTGCAAGTTTTTCATTTGTATCGGTATCGTTTTGTCAAAAGTTGTCTATGTCTACTAGTTGTTTAGAAGAAGCCCTAGTAGTAGAAATAGCCGACGGTGGGCAAGTTGTAGTTCGAGACATTTTGCGGGGTTGCACGTTAGAAATTGAAGGAAAGAACTTTTCAATCGATTTAATGCCCATGATAATCGGGGGGTTTGACGTGGTGGTCGGAATGGATTGGTTAGCCAAAAACCAAGCCGAGATTTTGTGCGCAAAGAAATTAATTCGTATACCCTCTCCGGACGAGAACCATGTAGTTATCTATGGGGAACGAAGGAAATGGGATATCGCAATTATTTCCATGTTGAAGGCCCGAAAGTGTTTGATTAAAGGGTGTGCATCCTTTTTAGCATACGTGATCAACGCTAAATTGGAGAAGAGGAAAGTGGAAGACGTGAAGGTCGTACGTGAGTATCCCGACGTGTTTCCGGAGGACTTGCCAGGTTTGCCACCGGACCGCCAAGTGGAATTCAAGATAGACTTGGTACCGGGGGCTGCCCCGATAGCTAGAACTCCCTATCGTTTGGCCCCGTCCAAAATGCAAGAAATGATGGCACAACTCCAATAACTTTTAGAGAAGGGGTTTGTAAGGCCGAGTTCATCTCCCTGGGGTGCACCGGTTTTATTCGTAAAGAAGAAAGATGGCACTATGCGTATGTGTATAGACTATCGGGAGTTGAACAAAGTGACTGTGAAGAACAAGTATCCACATCCAAGGATCGATGACTTGTTCGATCAACTTCAAGGAGCGGGATGTTTCTCGAAGATCGACTTGAATTCGGGCTATCATCAAGTGAAGGTTAAGGAAGAGGACGTTCCAAAGACGGCTTTCCGAACACGATACGTTCATTATGAATTTCTTGTAATGCCGTTTGGATTGACGAATGCACCGGCGGTATTCATGGATTTGATGAATCGGGTGTGCCGACCCTTTCTCGACAAGTCGGTAATCGTTTTCATAGATGATATTTTGGTGTATTCCAAGAACGAAATAGACCACGAGTTTCATCTACGAGAAGTGTTGGAGGTATTAAGGAAAGAAAAGCTTTACGTAAAATTCTCTAAATGCGACTTTTGGTTGAAAGAAGTCCAATTCTTGGGTCATGTCATTACCCGAGATGGAGTGAAAGTGGATCCTTCTAAAATTGAGGAGATGATGAATTAGGAACCGCCCAAGAGTCCGGGAGAAATCCAAAGTTTCTTGGGTTTGGCGGGTTACTACCGAAGATTCATTCAAGACTTCTCTAAGATTGCTACTCCATTGACGGCATTGACTCGGAAGAATGTAAATTTTTTGTGGACCGAAGCACAAGAGAAGGCATTCCGTACCCTTCAAAATAAATTGTGTGAAGCACCGGTTCTATCCTTACCCGAAGGATCGAAAGATTGTGTAGTCTATAGTGACGCATCCAAGATGGGTTTGGGATGCGTGCTAATGCAACGAAGAAAAGTGATCGCGTATGCCTCGAGACAACTTAAAGTGCACGAAAAGAACTACCCTACGCACGATTTGGAATTGGCCGCAGTAGTATTCGCATTAAAGTTGTGGCGTCATTATCTGTACGACACGAAATGCACCTTGTACACGGATCACAAGAGTTTGAAATACGTTTTTGACCAAAAGGAGCTGAACATGAGACAACGTAGATGGTTGGAATTGCTCAAAGATTACGACTGTGAATTGCTTTACCATCCGGGTAAGGCTAATGTAGTCGCCGATGCGTTAAGCCGAAAAGAGTATAGCGGAAGTTTACGCACCAACCTCTCGAGAATCGATATAGTGTCAAGTTTAGTGGAGCAGATTAGGGTGGCACAATCTGAAGCCTTAAAAGAAGAAAACTTCAAAGATGAAGTAATGGTGAAACAAAAGCAATTGTTAACAGAAGATAGTCGTGGAGTTAAGTTGTTCAATGGGCGCGTGTGGGTGCCTAGGATCGGTGGAAACCGGGAGCTACTCTTGGATGAGGTTCATAAATCCAAGTACTCCATCCATCCCGGAAGTACCAAAATGTATCGAGATTGAAACTACATTATTGGTGGCCGGTCATGAAACTAGATGTGGCACGGTATGTGGGGCAGTGCACGATTTGCTCTCAAGTAAAGGCTCAACATCAATTACCCTATGGTAAGATGAAACATTTAGAAATTCCCGAGTGGAAATGGGAGAAGATCACCAAGGACTTCGTGACTAAATTGCCAAAGACGATGAAAGGTCACGACACCATTTAGGTGATAGTGGATCGGTTGACAAAAAGTGCACACTTCTTGGCGATACGAGAGACCTTACCATTGGACAAGTTGGCAAAGCTTTATATTGATGAGGTGGTTTCGCGACATGGAGTGCCCGTATCCATAGTCTCCGATCGGGATAGTCGGTTCACATCAAGGTTTTGGCAAGCGTTACAAGAAGAGCTTGGTACGAGGGTGAATTTGAGTACGGCATATCATCCACAAACGGATGGTCAAAGCGAAAGGACCATTCAAACCTTGGAGGATATGTTAAGGGCTTGTGTAATTGAATTTGGAGGAAATTGGGATACCCATCTACCGTTAGTCGAGTTTGCTTACAATAATAGTTACCACGCGAGTTTGAAAGCGGCTCCATTTGAAGCGCTGTATGGGAGGAAGTGTAGAACTCCTGCATGTTGGTTAGAGGCGGGGGAAAAACAATTTACCGGACCAGAAATTGTCCAAGAAACAGCTGATAAAGTCAAAATTATTAGAGAACGGTTGAAAGCGGCACAAGACCGACAAAAGAGCTATGCCGATAAGAAAAGGAAACCGGTAGAGTTTCAAGTGGGGGAGCGGGTAATGTTAAAAGTGTCTCCATGGAAGGGATTGATTCGTTTCGGGAAGCGAGGGAAGTTAAGCCCCCGTTTCCTTGGACCGTTTACTATTTTGGAGCGTGTGGGTTCGCAAGCCTACAAGTTGGATTTGCCATCGGAAATGGACGGGATTCACCCGACGTTCCATGTGTGTTATTTGCGGAAGTGTCTAGCGGATGAGGAAGGAGTTATACCGTTGTCGGAAATTAAAGTTGATAACAAACGTTGCATAGAAGAACCCGAAGCCATCTTAGAAAGATCGACGAAAGGAACCCGACGCAAGGAAGTAATCATGGTTAAAGTGCAATGGAGACATCATCGTGGACCTAACGTGACATGGGAACCGGAAGAAGTCATGAAGCGCCGATACCCTCATTTGTTTGCGTAGCTTGTGATTTCGAGGACGAAATTTATTCTAGTGGGGGAGAATTGTAACACCCCGAATTTTATCCTATAGGTAATTTAAATACTAATGTTGTTTTAACTTAATTAAAAAGTCTTTGCGTTAACCACTTAGCCATTCTACGTGATCACTATCTGTTACTTGTTTTCTGAAATTCTGTTAATTGGTGCCGATTTTAAAGAAAACTATGGAAAATAGGAATTTAGGTTAAACTCTAGATTTTATGGTTTTTTTGGATGGAGAATTCGAATACGAAACCAACGATACTTTCAAAAGTGGAAACGGAGCAATAACGAAGAAATTATGGCCGAATCAATGTTTAAGAAGAAACCGAATGGACATAGGTCGACGCCAGTTGTGGCGCCAGTGGACTAGCGCTGGCTTCAGCGTGGATAAAACAACAGAGGCTGGCGCCAGTTGTGACGCCAGTGGACTGGCGCGGGCACTGGCGCGGGACACCTGTCCGAATTTCTCCCTTTATTCCAAGTGTTTCACCTCTTTCATCCTCATTCTCCCAAAAATCGAACTGCAACTTCCTCACTCCCATTTTTGGGCGATTCTCACCTAGAACCAAGGTAAGTCCATGTCTTCTTCATTCCATTTCAATTAGAGCAATTCTATGGAAGATTCATGGTCATAAAATGGTGATTATTAGGTGAAGTCATCTCTTTGTGCCCTAACTAGAAGTGGCCAAATTCAAGAACTCCATTGCTAGGGTTTCCATCTCTGGAGCTCTAATTTGAGTAATTTGAACTTAAAAAGCATACTTGTTACATAGTTCATACTATCATTTCTCTTGTTCTAACAAATTTACATTGAAGTACATTTTGAGCTAATTAAGCTCTTATCTCCATAAAGCGGAGGTATGGTAGCTAAAGAGTAAGATAAAGGTTATGTGACACTTACTTTACTTGGAATTGTATATTGCATGTTGGAATTTTAAATTGAAGGTTATCAAACCCATATGTGATGGTTAGAGCTTAATGGATAAATTATGTCTTAATGATGAAACCATGATTTATTGATGAAAGTGGCTTAATGTGCAGTTTATATATGTTCTTGGCATGGTGACAATATTCATGTAATATCTGAATGAATGTAGAGAATTTGGGAACCATATGGATGTAAACATTACATGATTAATGAGGTGGTTAGACTGTCCTTCACAAGAATAATATGTGTTGTTATAAATTTCTGGGAAGTATTAGTGTTGGTGCTCACAAATTGGAGGAGCCCCTAAGTAGGCACTTGTAAGATGTAGTCTTGGACACACCTTGGTGGTGGTGTAGAGACCCACGCCTTTGGGATGATACTTTGGGAAGTAGTCTCGATGTGTCGGGCCTTGAGGCGTTACCTAGAGGTAGACGCTAAGGTATATCTTTACTTATGGTGTAACTCGGGTTGGTGTTTTGGGCCTTCCCCATAGAGTCTAATTTCTGAATGACCAACTTGATCTTCCTTACATGTAAATATTATATGCTTGTTTATATGTTCAACTCACTAGGCGTTTTAAGCCTAACACTTGTTGCTTGTTTAATGTGTAATACAGATTCTAGCGGTGCCGCCTTTAAGAAGGCTTAGTTGGGGACTTATGAGCGGGGAAATACTTTTGATGGTGTCAAGGATAGAAGACCAAGTTTGGACTAATTATGACACTCTTTTTGTAATCTTATTTCCTTTAGTAGAGATTAGATTAGCTAGTTGTCATTTAGTCTTCTATTTTATGCATCGTTTGTAAATAGACTTATGTAATTCCCCTCTTATTAGCTCTTGTATTAGCAAAGTATATCACTCTTCCGTTTTATGGAAGTTTTGTTGATCCCTATTTTGGGGGTGTTACACCACATCTCGTATCATATTCTCAACTCTAAGAATACTAGATAACCTATCGTATCCTTACCCTCAATTGTCCCCCCCTTCGGCGACTTAGCACGGGGGTTCTGCTACCCGGTTAGCAGATGGAGTCAAGGGGCAACGCCCCCATAATTTTTTTAGAAAAACTTAATCAGACACCCTATCAGAAACTATCAGGAACTCCTACATATCCGGAACATCAGAAGTATCCGGACATCAGAGGTTTCCGGACATCACAACTTACCGGACACCAAACCTATCCAGTCATCGTACTTACCGGACACTAAGCCTATCCGGATGTTACCGGAAACGTATACAATCCGGATGACATCCGGAAACCAAAGTAATCCGGAAACCATCCGGTAACTATTTATCCGGAAACTAAATCTTTACCGGGCACTACAGGAAAGAAAAACTTACCGGGTGCCATGTCTCGTCCGGATACCATCGAACAGGGGTTTCTGGATACCACCTTTTTATCAGGTAACTTTGGTTGTGTTCCAGTTTTACCATCGACTACTCTCAATAAATCCATTTTCAGTTCAATACACATCATTATAACTGTTCCAAAACATGTAGACAAGTTAATAACACAAGAACCATTCAATTTTGATGTATATTATATCAAAAATGAGATGAACTCACCTGTAGTTCTTAGACCCACTTCTTCGGCACAATCCAAATTGCAAATCAAATACTCCAATCAAACAAAATCAATGTGCTTTTTCTCTTCTTCTTTCTCTCTGTTGCAAACCCACTTCACCGGAAACCAAATGAGATAATATCTCATTTTCAGCCGACCTCCATCTTATAAGCACTCAACTTTCACTAAATAACCAAACAAACCCTCAAGTTCCAATTTTTTCATAATTAACTTTAAACTTTGGTCAATTTCACTTCGACCCTTCAACATACAAATCGTACATTTAGTCTAAATCTTAGGCTAAATTACAATTCGACTCCATTCATATTAAATATAATATAATGGAAATTCGAGGTGTTAGAAAAGAATCACTGAAGGAAGACATATTCAGTGTAACGACCCGGTTCCCAAACATACAACAAATAACATATTTTACATAATATTGTTTCATAACAAAAGATACATCATATAACAGTTACGGTCCCTTAGTCTTTACAACCATAATACGGATTTCATTACAAACGTTTTGATAATTAATTTACATTATGACTAACAACAAAGTTATAAGTACAAAACACTTCTTGATCTTCATAACATAAGTCGTCCCAAAAGCTATTCACAAATTATCCTTCTTACTTTCTTTTACTTGATCCACGACCTGGAATACATGTTTTTAAAACAAAATGAGGGTTAGACCTAGTGGTCTAAGTGAAAAAATCCCTGTCAGTTTAAAATCATTTGCACAAACACCGTATACATAACACAAATAGGGATACCAATTATGACTCATGCATTGTGCACTTTCATGTCTCATTCTCCTGGCCATATTAGATGGTTGCGAGCCAACTAATCAATTTACTCCGCTGTACTTATATACAGCCAACTCCGCTGTCCCTCCGTACAGCCAAACTCCACCGGTCCTAAGCCCGGCCAACGTGCACTCGTGTAGTGTAATACTCGTATAAATATAATATATACATCAATATATCATACTTCATACATATGCACATTATCACACTATTTATCACATTCTCAATCCACATATATGTATTCCAGTTTGAAAACATTTTAAAGTAAAACTCACCTGTTTGCTTATCAAAACGCTTCCAAGCTTTCCCAAACAGATTCAATCTTTCACCCAGAATTCACAGAATCTGAAATAATTTAAATACAATTACTTCCTTACCAATCGAACACATATACCTTACTAGTAGTCTAAGAACTCTAGATAACTCTATCTAACTCTTATCCTCAAATGTTTCCCCCAAACCCAAACTTAAGTCGAGCCCACAGTATTTCCAGCCCTCATTCATATCTTATCCAAGAGTCGACAAAACACACAGATATCGGATACTCAAAAATATCTGGAATCTCAAAAGTGACCAAACAGCTAAAGTTTTCCGGATACTATAAAACTATCCGGACAACACAACTTTCCGGACAACATAAACAATCCGGATGACATCCGGAAACCAAAGCAATCCGGACACCATCCGGTATCTTATTTCATCCGAAAACCATAGAAAAGAGAATTTACCGGACACTTCATCTACCGGATACCAGCAAGGAAGAACTACCGGACACTATAAAAAAGGGACTACCGGACACATTCAATTCTGTCCGGAAACCTCGATCTGTTTACCAAAACTTCTACCCAGATATCGATTGAAACCATGAACGTTTCTGTATTTTTGCAGATATGTTTAAGACCACTTTTAGAACACTATTCTAAACCCAAATTTCCCAAAACATTCACAATTCATCAAAACCCATTTCTAAACCCTTTAGGAAACTAATAAACATAAAAGGGACGAATTTAAGTGAGAATCATACCTTTGTTCCACAGGTTATGCTTAAGACATCCAGCTAATACTTCTATTTATCTTCTTCTTCTTGTTGTTTTCTTTCTTTCGGTTCTATCTCTCTCCCTCTTCTCCTTGCCGTGAAAAACCCCCCCCCACACACACTTGAGATATTTACTAAATGTTCTAAAGAGAGACACCTCTCTCTTTCTAAAGAAAAAGAGGCGGTGGTGGTGTTTGGTTAATCCAAACAAATCCCAAACTTCCAATAAATGGCATAATATACCCTCTAACTTCTATATTAAAATTAAAACTTACCCCTTAACTTATAACTCCATAAAACTAATCCCAAACTTACCTTAGACTAAAAATAATAAAAATTAAATAAACCAATAACATACCCGGTTATTACATTCACCGATACAAATTATTTTGAAATTCTGCATATTGAAGTAAACTTCAGCGTTTGGAGAGAGAGAGAGAACATACCTTGATATCAGCGAATCATTTTTGTTCAGAGATTTGAGAGGAATGAGTGAATAGAATTTTCTTTATCACTGATCCAATGTTTTACCGCTGAAGATTTAATCTTCAAGGTTCAGCATTCCAAGCTCGCTGATGAGAAAGTTGAATCTTGTCTTATCAAGAGGGTTGGTAAAAGGATCAGCTAACTGAAAGTCAGTTGGGATGAAGTGAAGTTCTATGTCACCATTCATCACATGATCTCTGATAAAGTGATACCTGATCTCGATGTGTTTGGTCTTTGAGTGTAGCACTGGATTGTTTGCTATAGCGATGACACTAGTGTTGTCGCAATAGATTGGAATTTTGGATAGCTGAAGATCATAGTCCAATAGTTGATTTCTCATCCATAAGACTTGAGCACAATAGCTTCCAGCGGCTACATACTCAGCTTCAACTGTAGAGGTGGACACTGAACTTTGCTTCTTGCTTGTCCAACTCACCAGCTTTCCACCCAGGAGCTGAGAGCCTCCTGTGGTGCTTTTCTTATCCAACTTGCAACCTGCGAAATCACTATCTGAATAGGCAGTTAGATCGAACCCTGAGTCTTTGGGATACCAAAGACCTTGGTTGGGAGTACCCTTCAGATATCTGAAAATTCGCTTTACAGCGATCTGATGAGATTCTCTGGGTTCAGATTGATATCGTGCACACAAATAAGTAGCATACATAATATCAGGAAGGCTAGCTGTAAGATAAAGGAGAGAGCCGGTCATCCCACGGTACGCAGTGACATTAACAGTTTTCCCTGAAGGATCTTTGTTAAGTGTCAGCGGCGGTGCCATAATGGTTTTCATAGTTGAGCTTTGAGTCAGATCAAACTTCTTCAGCATATCTTTGACATACTTACCTTGGTGGATAAACGTACCCTTATCATTCTTCTTGATTTGGAGTCCAAGGAAGTAGTTTAGCTTACCCATCATACACATTTTATATTCAGATTTCATTCTTTCAGCGAAACGAGTACATAGAGATGGGTTAGTATAACCAAATATAATGTCATCAACATATATTTGAACAAGAATGATATGACCTTTAACTTTTCTAGTAAATAGAGTGTTATCAATTTTGCCACCCTCAAATTTTTCGATGAGAAGAAAAGAGGATAGAGTGTCATACTATGCATGTGGAGCTTGTTTCAGTCCATAGAGTGCCTTATCCAGCTTATAAACATAACCTGGATGCTTAGGATTGGTGAATCCTGGAGGTTGTTCAACGTAGACTTCTTCATTCAGCCTTCCATTTAGGAACACTGATTTCACGTCCATTTGATATACTTTGAAGTCTATATGAACAGCGTAAGCTAGAAATAGACGAATAGCTTCGAATCTTGCCACTGGGGCAAACGTTTCGTCATAATCTATACCTTCCTCTTGTCTGTATCCCTGAGCAACTAAGTGAGCTTTGTTGCGGGTTACAGTTCCATTTTCATCTAACTTATTTCAATAGACCCACTTGGTGCCTATCACTGATTTGTCGGATGGTCTTGAAACGAGATTCCAAACCTTGTTTCTTTCGAATTCAGTCAGCTCTTCTTGCATAGCGCTGACCAAGTTTGGATCTCTGAGGGCATCATCAACTTTTTTTGGTTCAGTTAGTGAAATAAAATTTACATAAAGACAAATGTTACCTGCACTGCGTCGAGTCTGAACACCTGCGTTTGGATCACCAAGAATTTGATCAATAAGGTGATTTATGGTCCATCGCTGAGCAGGAGCATGAGCTGCTGACTCGGAATGAAACTCTGGAATCACTGAAGAGGAAGCTTGAGCGACATCAGGTAGTAGAGGCACGATTGGCAGCACATATGAAATTTCATTTACTGACTGCTGAGAGGTTGATGGAATATCAGATGCTGGTTCAGAAACAAGCATAGTGTTAATGGGAACAACTGAAATCCAAGATGATTCCGCTTCACTTGTCTGCACGCTGGGAATGATGATAGGATCATCATCAGCGGTAGGTGTGTTGGCCTGAGGGTTAGGGTTAGGAACAGTTTCTGAATCTCTAAAATGAGAAAACATCCACTGATTGAGTTATTCGTTATCAGCGGATGGTCTTGAGTTCGCTGAACGGGATTCGTTAAAGGTGACATGAATAGTTTCTTCTACAGTCTGTCTTCTTTTATTGAAGACTCTGAAGGCTTTGGATATGGAAGAATATCCATGAAATATTCCGTCGTCAGCTTTGGAATCGAATTTTCCAAGAGCATCTATGTTGTTTAAGATAAAGCACTGACAACCAAAGATGTGAAGAAAACTGATAGATGGTTTCCTTCCATGGAAAAGTTCATAGGGAGTCTTGTTGAATCTTTTGATGATCATCGATAAATTCTGCGTAAAGCAAGCAGTGTTGACAGCTTCAGCCCAGAACTGAGTAGGTGGATGAGAATCGCTGAGCATTGAACGAGCAGCTTCTATGATCATTCGATTTCTTCTTTCAGTGACTCCATTTTGTTGAGGTGTTATCACTGAGGAAAAGTTGTGAGAAATACACTTACTTTCAAAGTAGCTATCAAAGGAATTGTTTTTTGAATTCAGTTCCATGATCACTCCATTTTCCTGACAAATGATATCAATTCTTCTGAGGTGTCGCTCTTAGCACGGAGAAACATTACCCAGGTGTAGCGAGAGAATTCGTCCACGATAACCAGTGTGTATTTCTTTCCAGCGTTGGATTGAAACGTTGACAGGGCCAAACAGATCCATGTGGAGAAGTTGAAGAGGAGATGACACTGAGGAAACTTGCTTTGACTTGAAGCTAGCTTTGGTTTGTTTTCCTTTTTCACACGCTGAACAAAGAGATTCCTTAGCGTATGAGTGTTGAGGAAGACCAGTGACTAACTCTTTTGAAAAAAGAGTATTCAGTGTCTTGAAGTTGAGATGAGAGAGTCTTTTATGCCATAGCCAGTTGACATCAGAAGAGGCTTTGGAGAAAAAACAAGCATTTTCAGTGGTTGTTGAGTCCATGTTTATTACATAAACATTTTCTAAACGATATCCACTGAGAGCGACTTTCTCCTTCTTGTCAGTGACGAAACATGCTTCCTTAGTGAAGCAAACTTTGAAGTCCTTGTCACATAGCTGACTGATGCTAAGAAGATTGTGCTTCAGCCCTTCGACCTATGCGACTCTTCTGAAGGTTGTTGTACCATTAGAGAGTACACCAAACCCACGTGTATAGCCTTTTCCATTTCCACCAAAGGTCACAGAGGGACCTTTCTCTTCCTTGTATTCAGTGAGCATGTTTTTCTTTCCAGTCATATGTCGAGAGCATCCACTATCAAGAGACTAGATACCCTTCGAGACCTGCAAAAAAGGAAGATTAGTTTTGAATAGGTACCCACTTAACTATGGGACCACATTTGTCAGTAGTGGTAGAAAAAGTAGAAGATTCAGTAATCTTCGCAGCATTTGAATATACAACAACTACAACAAACACCGCTGTACAACAACTACAGCATACACCGTTGTACAACAACTACAACAACACCGCCGACCATAGTTTCGGCTAACGTATACTCGTGTAGTGAAATGCACATATAAATACAATATATATCTCAATATATCATATTGTCATTTATAAACATTTAATCACATTATCTATCACCTTTTCAATCTACACGTATATGTATTCCAGTTTAAAAACATTTCGAAGTAAAATTCACCTGTTTGATTTATCAAAACATTCTCCAAGCTTTTCTCAAAACAATTCAGCTTCACTTCAATTTCACAGTATCTGTACAATTCAAATACATATACCACTTTACCAAAAGCACACACATAAAGCTTAGGAACTTAAAGTAGTTTAATTCCTTAAACATCTCCTCCAAACCCGAACTTAAGTCGAGTCTATAATATTTTCCAGTCCTTATTCATCAACTAATCATAGTTCAATAATATACATTGCTATCAAACCCCTAACAGTGATAGAAATCTTAGAATTGACTAACAACTCAAGTATCCGGACACAACAGAGTTTTCCGGACATAAACAGAGTTTTCCGGACGACACCAAAAATCCGGACAGCATGCCGTTTCCGGACAGTATAAGTAATCCGGAAACCTAAGTAATCTGGACGCTATCCGGTATCATATTTCATCCGGACAATCAAGGAAAAGAGGACTTACCCGGATAAAAACACCGTCCGGACACCACTATAACATCACCCGGACACCATCAACAAAACTACCCGGACACCTTCAATTTGTGTCCGGAAACTGCTGCTGTTCATCCAAAATTTCACCCAGAATTCGTCTAAGGTTTATACCAGTTCGATTCTGCTAATTCTAAACCGATAGAAACAATCTACTAACCATTATGAACATAAAACATAACAGAAACATACCTTAATTTTACTTCCAAGTACTCAAATTTGAAGCCCTAACCCTTTCTTCCTTTTTCTTCTTTTGCTCTCCAAAACACACACACTTCACACACTGGATTTTCTGGATTTTGAAAATATCTGATTTTGCTTTAGATAATATCCACTCACATTTACCATTCCAGCCCCTAAACTCTTCACTAATGACTAAAACACCCCTAACTTATAATTTAACCCAATTTTTACCCTAAACACACTATTATAAAGTTAATTGATTTTAACGGAAAAGGGTTTTTAACTAACGAACTTACCCGGGGTATTACATCATCTCCCCCTTAAAAGAATTCCGTCTCGGAATTCGGTTAGGCAAAAAGGTGAGGGTATTTGGCTCTCATTTCCGACTCTGATTCCCATG
Source organism: Saussurea involucrata (assembly GCA_033807775.1). NCBI lineage: Eukaryota > Viridiplantae > Streptophyta > Magnoliopsida > Asterales > Asteraceae > Saussurea > Saussurea involucrata. Next base: position 21,496,415 of record CM066314.1, read on the forward strand.
TAGCATCCTGATCTCTATGATGTCTCCACTGGACTTTCACGTGTCTGATTACCTTGTTCCACAACTCTTTAACTTTGTGGTCAACAATTGCTTCAGGTTCCTCTACATAATTCAAATTTTCATCAATCTGTATTTCGGGTAGAGACATTGCCTGATCTGGCGTAACCAAACACTTTCGGAAATTGGATACGTGGAACGCATTGTGGATTCTGCTTAACCCTGGAGGAAGATCTAATCTGTAGGCTACTTCACCAATCCTTTCTATGATCGCAAACGGTCCAATGTACCTCGGGCTCAGTTTACCTTGTTTCCCAAATCGGATGACTCCTTTCCAAGGCGAGACTTTTAACATTACAAAATCTCCAACTTGGAACTCTAACGGTTTCCGGCGTCGGTCGGCGTAACTTTTCTGTCTGTCTTGAGCCACTTTCAATCTTTCTCGAATCTGAGTAACCTTATCCGCGGTTAACTGAACTATATCCGGCCCCGCTAGCTGTTTCTCTCCCACTTCGTTCCAACACAAAGGAGTTCGACATTTTCTACCATACAAAACTTCAAATGGTGCCGCTTGAATGCTGGAATGATAAATGTTGTTGTAGGCAAATTCTATCAACGGTAAATGCTTATCCCACGATCCCCCAAAGTCAACAATACAAGACCGAAGCATATCTTCTAATGTCTGAATCGTCCGTTCACTCTGACCGTCAGTTTGAGGATGATACGTTGTACTTAACTTTATCTGCGTTCCCATTTCTCTTTGAAAACTTCTCCAGAATCTTGAGGTAAAACGACTATCACGATCTGAAATGATCGAGATTGGAACTCCATGTCGAGTTACTATTTCATTGATATACAATTTGGCTAAAGTTTCCATCGGATAGGTTTCTTTTATCGGCAGGAAGTGAGCAGACTTTGTCAATCTGTCCACGATCACCCAAATGGCATCAAATCCCTTTGGAGTCCTTGGTAGCTTCGTGATGAAATCTGTAGTAATCTGATCCCATTTCCACATCGGTATTTCTAATCGTTGTAACTGACCAAATGGCTTTTGATGTTCAATCTTTACCTTCTTACAAGTAGTACAACCTTCCACATGTTGAGCAATACTCCTTTTTATTCCCGGCCACCAATAACATTGTTTCAGATCTTTGTACATCTTATTCGTACCTGGATGAATAGAGAATCGAGATTGATGAGCTTATTGTAGTACCCGATCACGTAACCCACCCAAACGAGGCACCCAAATTCTGTTCCCCAGACACAGCAACCCGCGATCATCTTTTACTAGCAGTGCTGATAACCCCACTAACCGTTCTGATTTCAAATGTTCTTCCTGATAGGCTTCTAATTGACACTTCAGCAATTCGTCAAAGATATTAGGTAGGAGTTCAGCCCGTAATGAAATAGCTTTTATTGTTCCACTCCTTTCTTGACGACTTAGTGCATCAGCTACCACGTTCGCCTTTCCCGGATGGTAAAGAATTTCACAGTCGTAATCATTCACCAGTTCTAGCCATCTTCTTTACCTCATATTTAGTTCCTTCTGATCGAAGAGGTGTTGGAGACTCTTATGATCGGTATAAATTTGACATTTGGAACCATAAAGATAATGTCTCCAAATCTTCAATGCGAAGACAACTGCTGCAAGCTCCATGTCGTGCGTAGGATACTGTCTTTCATGATCTTTTAATTGACGAGAAGCATAAGCAATAACCTTTCCACGCTGCATAAGTACACAACCCAATCCTAGTTTGGAAGCATCACTGTAAACAACAAAGTCTTCGAAACCTTCAGGTAGCGACAAAATCGGCGCGCTGCACAGTTTCTCTTTCAATATCCGGAATGCTCCATCCTGTTCTGCTTTCCATTCAAACTTTAGATTCTTTCGAGTCAGTTTAGTCAAAGGCGTCACGATACGAGAGAAGTCTTTTATAAACTTTCGGTAATAGCCGGCTAAACCCAGAAAACTTCGTACCTCGGTTGGTGTTCTCGGCGGTTCCCACTTTTCAATCGCTTCCACTTTCATCGGATCAACTTGAATGCCTTTCTCAGAAACTACATGCCCCAAAAACTGAACTTCTCGTAGCCAGAATTCACATTTTGAAAATTTAGCATACAATTTTTCCTTCTTCAATAGCTTCAGAATCAGACGAAGATGTTGCGCGTGCTCTTCTTTGGATCGAGAATAGATAAGTATATCATCGATAAATACAATTACAAATTTATCGAGATACGACTTACATACCCGATTCATTAAATCCATAAAATCAGCTAGAGCGTTCGTCAATCCAAACGGCATCACTAAGAATTCATAATGACCATACCTTGTGCGAAAAGCAGTTTTCAGAACATCTTCTTCTTTCACCTTCAGCTGATGGTAACCAGACCTTAGATCAATCTTGGAGAAATAACAAGCTCCAACTAACTGATCGAAGAGGTCATCAATTCTGGGTAGTAGATACTTGTTCTTGATCGTGCGCTTATTCAGTTCTCGGTAGTCGATACACATTCTCATCGAACCATCCTTCTTTTTCACAAACAAAACTGGTGCTCCCCACGGCGAAGAACTAGGTCTGATGAAGCCTTTATCAGATAGGTCTTGTAGTTGTACCATCATTTCTTTCATCTCTGGAGGTGCCAGACGATACGGTGCTCGAGCAACAGGAGCAGCTCCAGGCGTCAGATCTATACCAAACTCTACTTGTCTAACGGGCGGAAGACTATTCAAGTCCTCAGGGAACACTTCAAGAAATTCACTAACAATCGGAATATCTTCCAACTTATTCTTTTCTGGCTTAATATCTATCACATAAGCTAAGTAACTATGGCAACCCTTACTAACACACTTACGGGCTTTTATCATAGATAAAAGGCAAGACTGATGATTGCTACGATCACCATAAATTACTACCGGTCCGCTCTCAGGTAAGACAACATTAATTATTTTCTTATCACAAACTATGTTAGCCTGATTCTCGGCTAACTAATCCATTCCCACTACCACATCAAACTCGATCAAGGCTATAGGGAATAATTGTATAGGTACTTCGTATCCCTCTATATTTATCACACACTTATCAAAAACCTCTTTAACCGTCACGTGTTTATCATTTTCCGTATCTACCATCAAAGCATGATCTAATACTTTAGGGTTTAAACGCATATAAGCAGCAAATGCAGGAGATACAAAAGATCGGTTTGCACCGGAGTCAAATAACACTTTAGCACGTGTAGAGTTTATGAAAAATGTACCTGTAACCACATCCGGAGTTTCCTCCGCTTCTTTTGTTGTCATCTGAAATGTACGACCCCTTGTTCTTGGTGGTTCTAGTCTTGGCACTACTGGTCTAACAAACGCTGGTCTCTCTGATGTACCACCCTGCGGTATTCTTCCCCGCGGACAATCCGATTGAATGTGATCCGGAGAATTACACAAGAAACAAATCCGTGTTACTGGACAGTTTTTAGCAATATGTCCGGTCTTCCCACACTTATAACAAATCCGAGGGTCAACTTGACAATTTCCTTGGTGAACGCGGTTGCACTTCGGACAAGGTTTTTCTGTTGGTCGAAACAGCGGGCGGTATCGTATCTCTGAAACCTGGACTTCTTCGGGTCATACTTTGGTCCTTCCCACATTCTCTTCCCCATACCTTTATCACCAGCATCCCTCCTATTATCCCGCTCCAGATCTTCTGCGGCATCTACTACGGCTGAGAAGGTAACGGGTCCTTTTGCAGTTACTAGCCTTCTGACATCTGAGTTTAATCCGAAGATAAACCTTTCCGTCTTCATTGCCTCCATGGCAACGTAGTATTCCGTGAAACGAGACTTTTCTAGGAAGTTAGCGGTGTAGTCCCGAACTGATAAGTTCCCTTGCTGTAAGTTCATGAATTCCCCTTCCAATTGTTTAATCGTTGCATGAGGACAAAATTGTTTTCTGAAAGCTATCACGAATTCCTCCCCAGAGTAGGTAGAATATAGGTCAGACCCTTCTGAATGAGTATGAGCTTCCCACCAGTATAAAGCATCGGCTTTTAACATTGCGGTTCCATAAAGTACTCTGTCTTCTTCAGCACAGTTACTAGTTTTGAAGATAGCTTATATTTCCTTCAGCCATCTCATCGCTTTCACTGGGTCCCGGTCTCCTGAGTAAGTAGGAGGCTTACAACTGAGAAACATTTTATAGTCACACTTTTTAAGTACTGGTGCGACAGTAGGAGTAATAGGCATTTCTTCTTCATGTGTAAGATCTGGTCTTTCTGTTTCCGTATTATGAGTCTGGTTAAACATAGCCTGGATATTTGCCTGTAATCTTCCCATTTCGGCTGCTAAATCATCTCTAGTAACAAATTCCGTACCGCGCCCCTGAACTCTGCCCCCAGTTCTGCCTCTGCCTCTTTCTCCCCCTATTCCTCTTCCTCCGGTTGTTGGATTGGTTCTATTCGGGTTTCCTCCTCCTTCCCGATTTGTTTGTCTCGTACCACTTGCCATTCTGTTGATTCAGACAAGGTTAATATACACATAAGCACATACCCCATATAACAAGGTATTCCAGTTCAAACATGTACCTGTAAGATCATAATTACACTGGCCAGGTGTAATAATGAAATTACCTTACATGACGTTCCTTCTACCTTTTTATATTTAACATCCCGCGGTTCTACAAGAATAGGGACATCCTACTTCACATGCAGTTTAAGTCTAGGTACAGATACTAATACCTAAATCCCTTAAACTAGGGCTCTGATACCATCTGTAATAACCCGGGATCCCATATATACAAATAACATACATTTCACAACATAATTCCATCCAAAAAGATACACCATATTTCATATTCGGTCCTATAGTCTTATTAAACATAATAAGTAATTCAGTACAAACTTTTTGACTAAATATATTACATTATGACTAACAACAAAACCATAAGTACAAAAACACTTCATGATCTTCATAACATAAGTCCTCCAAAAAGCTAAGCAACGACTATCCTTCTTATTTGCCCTTACTTGATCCACAACCTGGAATACATATTTTTAAAACAAAATGAGGGTTAGACTTAGCGGTCTATGTGAGAAAACCCCTGTCATTTCACAATCATTATAAAACCCATTTTGTAACACCCCGTTTCCCAATTTACGTGATTTAACTGTCTCTTTTGGGGTTGAGTTAATTTGTGGGTCGTTATGTACGTGTTCAGGAATCTAGGGGCCAGTTTATCAATTTTGTAAGATGAGGGTGTGTTTTGGCATGTATGTAAAGGGGATGGAAACCCTAAACACCCTCATTTGCAGCCATTTGTTTCTTTAGCAAAGAAGAGAGAAAAGAGAAAGGGATTTTCGGAGTTCTTGTGAGCTGCTGTGAAAGATCGACCGATTCTCCTTCGTTAACCGTTGGATCGTCGTGAAATTTGGACAGCGACTTCACGACCCTCTAATATACATTCTGACCGGAGGGATTTGGTATCGGAGTTCCCAGTAGAGAGAACCAAGTGTCCGAAGTTGCTGTGAAAGGGATTTTCGGAGTTCTTGTGAGCTGCTGTGAAAGATCGACCGATTCTCCTTCGTTAACCGTTGGATCGTCGTGAAATTTGGACAGCGACTTCACGACCCTCTACTTTACATTCTGACCGGAGGGATTTGGCATCAGAGTTCCCAGTAGAGAGAACCAAGTGTCCGAAGTTGCTGTATTTTCCAGGCGAAAGATTTGGTGATTTTGGAAGATTCAAGTTGTGAAAGGTTCTAGGAGGATTGTTGTTCGCGGTCTAGAATTGCAAGGTATGTGTATTATGTTTAGAAATCAATAGAAATGGGGTGTATGAAATGGGATGTTTGGCAAAGTTTTATGGTATTTGGACTATCCTAGCTATGTCATTTCGGGATGAGAGTTGGGATAGAATTAGAGTTCCATTTTTGGGCTTGTTATGATATGTGTATGTATGAATGTTATAGGTGGTACGAGGTGATTATTATACACTGTGAAGTACTTGGTAATTGACATCTTTACAGGTGAGTACTCTACCTATATTATGTAAGTTATGTGTATGTAGTTGGATTGCATGTGTGATTATGTGTATGTTGGCTTTGCCAAAGGAAAGAGTACCTATGGTGGTAGTAATACCCCTAGGGAATATGTTATGTATGAAGAGGCCTGGTACCAGTGTCTAGTTATGACCTTCCTTATTGGCTTTGTGCCTTAAGGAATGGAAGGATGTTACATGTATGTGATTGCTATGTTTATGCGAGTATGTATGCATGATGATATGTGGTATAGGTGCGTGCTCACTAAGCGAAAGCTTACCCCGTTGTTATTCATCTTTTAGTGGCAGGTACATCTTCGAAGAATAAAGGAAAGGCTCCAGCTTGAAGCTTTTGGATTTGCGGCAGCTCAGCAGCTTATATTTTCTTTTGATGAATGATAGTTTTGGATTCTCTAAGCTTTTCAGTTGAATATTGTTTGTCTCAAACTTATTGGTTTTAAGTTGCAAACTTGTACTCTTTTCTATAAGATTATGGGATTTTATCTAAATGTTTTAATTACAAATCTTCCGCTGTATTTTAAGGTTACTTTCCGTTAAATGAGTGTTTTAAAGATAAGGGATGTTACACATTTATATAAAATCCTTTATATAAACACACCTATAACATACGTAATTAAATACCAATCAAGACTCGTGCACTGTGTTCAACTCATCCTCATTCTCATTTCCCCTGGCCATGTTAGTTGGTTGCGAGGCAACTAATCCGTTGTACAACAACTACAGCTAACACCGCTGTACAACAACTACAGCAAACACCACTGTACAACAACTACAGCAAACACCGCTGTACAATAACTACAGCAACACCGCCGACCATAGTTTCGGCTAACGTATACTCGTGTAGTGAAATGCACATATAAATACAATATATATCTCAATATATCATATTGTCATTTATAAACATTTAATCACATTATCTATCACCTTTTCAATCTACACGTATATGTATTCCAGTTTAAAAACAGTTCGAAGTAAAACTCACATGTTTGATTTATCAAAACGTTCTCCAAGCTTTTCTCAAAACAATTCAGCTTCACTTCAATTTCACAGTATCTGTACAAGTCAAATACATATACCACTTTACCAAAAGCACACACATAAAGCTTAGGAACTTAAAGTAGTTTAATTCCTTAAACATCTCCTCCAAACCCGAACTTAAGTCGAGTCTATAATATTTTCCAGTCCTTATTCATCAACTAATCATAGTTCAATAATATACATTGCTATCAAACCCCTAACAGTGATAGAAATCTTAGAATTGACTAACAGCTCAAGTATCCGGACACAACAGAGTTTTCCTGACATAAACAGAGTTTTCCGGACGACACCAAAAATCCGGACTGCATGCCGTTTCCGGACAGTATAAGTAATCCGGACATCATCCGGAAACCTAAGTAATCCGGACGCTATCCGGTATCATATTTCATCCGGACAATCAAGGAAAAGAGGACTTACCCGGATAAAAACACCGTCCGGACACCACTATAACATCATCCGGACACCATCAACAAAACTACCCGGACACCTTCAATTTGTGTCCGAAAACTGTTGCTGTTCATCCCAAATTTCACCCAGAATTCGTCTAAGGTTTATACCAGTTCGATTCTGCTAATTCTAAACCGATAGAAACAATCTACTAACCATTATGAACATAAAACATAACAGAAACATACCTTAATTTTACTTCCAAGTACTCAAATTTGAAGCCCTAACCCTTTCTTCCTTTTTCTTCTTTTGCTCTCCAAAACACATACATTTACCATTCCAGCCCCTAAAATCTTCACTAATGACTAAAACACCCCTAACTTATAATTTAACCCAATTTTTACCCTAAACACACTATTATAAAGTTAACTGATTTTAACGGAAAAGGGTTTTTAACTAACGAACTTACCCAGGGTATTACACCATTTGCATGCTTAGTCGAGATTTTTAAATGAGCAGGACCAGCACCAAGAATACCTTTGGCATTGGAAATTAGAGGAACTATCGGTTCTTCGGATTTCTTACCAATTACATCCACTCTTAGTTTAGGAGTAGATCGCTGAATGAATTCAGGGATCTTCGTCTTAGAAGTAGAGGGATGGCTCGCTGGAGGTTTTGAAACTTTCAGCTTATGTACGTTGGCACCCTTTTGAGGTTTTTGAATTTTTTTTTCTTTACCTTTAGAAATCAAGGTAGGTTTGTCCTCAGGGTTGGGAGTTTTAGAAGACGAGCATTGAGATGAAGAGGTGTCAGGGATAGATGACACGAACATTCCAAACTTAAGCATGGAACGATCAGTGGTTGCTTCTTCAGCGTCAGCTTTGTAACCAAGACCACGCTTGTCACTAAGAGGGATTTGAGCACCTATTATCTCAGTGATCTTTACTGAGGATTTATACCATCCTTCAACAGTATCTTTTTCTGCTTTCAGTTCAACGATAGCTTGTTCACGCTCGATACTGATAACTTGATTTACATAGACCTGGTCTTTCAAATTATTTTCAATGTCCGAAAGCTCTTAAATTTTTAAATGACATTATTTTCGTTGTTCAGCTAAATCTTGATTTATTTGTTCAGCTTTGGTCTTGCCATTCATAGCATCATATAAATCATTGGTCAGTATATCAATAGCATAAAGACTATCAGCTTCAGGGAAGGCAAACGTAGCAGTAGACGAGTTTGATACCTGAGAGGTAGAAGTAGAGGTAGAGGGAATTTTAACTTTTTCTTCCTCTTCTTGTATTTGGGCCATGAGGCAGAGATTAGCCTCATCTTCTTCAGAGTCTGATGATTCTTCATCAGATTCAGCCCAGTCATGATATTCAGCGATCAGACCTTTACCTTTCTTTTTGTAGCCTTTCAGCTTTTCATAATTTTCTTTCAGCTTTTGGTATCTGTCATCTCTAGCCTTGGGGTTAGAGGATTTCTTGAAGGAGGAAGATGAAGGTTTGAAGACTGTTTTTGACCTGCATTCACTAGCAAAGTTTCCTACTTTTTCACAGTTAAAGCAGATAGCAGTAGTCTTATCAACAGGATTAGATTTAGGCTTGTCAGTGATAGTGAGAGGTTTACTTCTTCTGAAGATACTCTTTCTAGCAAACCTCCTGAAAGAATTTGTCAGGAGTGCCAGTGACTCGTCAAGTTCTGAAGGATCAGCGTCTGATGAATCATCAGAGTTAGATTCTATTTCAGTGATCGTGACAGATGATTGCTGAGCCAGTATCAACTCTGAGGAGAGTAAAACAACAGGTGTGCTTTTGGAATCTTTTACAAGATTCTTCTTAAATGATTGAGCATAGTGCCAAATAAGGTAGCAAGGGTCATGAATTTTAGATCCTTAGAGAGCTTAAGACACATGGTATAATTGTCCCAGCTTTCAGGAAGACATTCCAAGAAATTTGTCAGGATCTCGGAGTTAGAGTAGGTCTTACCAACAATTTTTAAATCAATATTTAAACAGTTAAAACGTTGGTGAACTTCAGAAAGAGTTTCAGTCTTACCACAGATGAAACTTTCGTATTGCCTTACCAGGTTTATTCTTCTAGAGTTCTGGACTTCAGCAGTGCCTTCATATTTAACACATATAGTGTCCCACATGGCTTTTGAGCTTTTCAGGTTCTTGATGGAGTGGTAGACTTCATCAGGAAGAGCCATAGAGATGATAGATCTGGCCTTTGTATCAATGGCCACCTTCTTCTTTTCTTTTTCAGTCCACTGAGAAACTTCTCTGATGAGAGTTCTCTCAGGGATGGCAGGGGTGGTAGCAGTGGCAGCAACAGGACCATGGACCACATGGGGAACATAAGGTCCATTTTCCACATAGTATGGTATAGTAGGATCTACACCTTCTAAGAAGAGCATCATTCGATTTTTTCAGAGGTTGAAGTTATCTTTACTAAATCGAGGTGGTTTGGCAAGAGAGCCATTATCTATGTAATTTGTATTCTAATGATTTGCCATTTTAGAAGATTAGCAAGGAAGATAAAAAGAGAGAGTATAAGCAAGATCTTGTTTATGAGATTAAACAGTCTGCTCTGATACCACTTGTTGGTCCCGAAGGGTTATACAAGTTTGTAGAAGGGGCGGGGGGGGGGGGGGGGGGGGGTTGAATACAAACACAAATTTTTATCTTTCTAAATTGTTTATTGATATAATCAAATAATTTACAGTTTGTTGCGGAATAAAATCAAGTTAAAAACCTAATCTAAACAAACTATGAGAACACACAGATTTCTTGCACTAGAAATAGAGAGAAAAGAAATAAGAAAACTAAGGAGAGTTTTCTAAGCACTAAGTAGTTCAGCGAGGAAGAAAGTCGAGCACTTCAAATGTGAAGTAGGGTTTCCTTTATATGCTGCATGCATTTAATGCACGACAGTATACCTTTACACGTGGCAACCTCTGATTTGTTGCATGATTTGACTTTAGCAAACATCCTAGTGGCCGCATGATGAACAGTGTAGTTGCAGAGTTGGTTGTACGATTCTGGACAAAAGGGATGTCCGTTCTGACAAAATCATACGAAGGTGTACAAGGAGATAAGACAAAAGTTGCTTGTAGAACAGGCTTCATGATCAACGTTCGCTGAAGTCTTCTACTTGAAACTTCGCGTGGAATGGACAAGTCTTGTCTTCGCTGATATCCGCATCAGGTCACTTGTTCTTCAGCTTGATCTTCGATTTCAGCTTCGAACTTGGTTGACGCGAATCTTGCCTTCAGGGATCATAAGTAAACAATTACATGATGAACATTCAGCGATCATCAGTGAGGCTAAACATGCTCAGGGCTCACTGATGTACAGTGTTCGCTGAAGTATAATTTAAAGCTTGTTTTCCATCATTGATACTAAACAGTAATTTAAAGCTTGTTTTCCATCATTGATACTAAACAGACTAAGTATATTTTCTTTGATGGCAAAACATTAAAACATATTGTCTACTTACAACTTTCACTAAGTGTTTCTCAGGGTCATTATCAAATCACTCAGGGTTTAGATCAACAAATATCTTATGGTCCCAAATGAAAATAATATCCATCAATGTGAGAGGTTTCGGGTCGAGCAATAAGAAAGGGTGGGTAAAGAAGATATGCAGAACCGAGAGGCCGAACTTACTGGGTATTCAGGAATCGAAAACAAAAAAATGGGACAAGCACCAAATAGGGGTTGTTTGGGGAGGGGATGATGTGGATTATGCACAGGTAGAGGCCAACGGAAACTCAGGGGGGATAATGACCTTGTGGGATAAAAATTTGTTCGAGAGAGAACATGTAATCGAAGACCGCTCGTTCTTGGCAGTATTAGGCAAGTGGGAAGGAATAGAAGGCCTTACCGAATTTTTCAATGTATACGGTCCAAACGACATTAAGGATAGATTGGAACTCTGGGGTAGACTTGAAACGTTAGTTGAGAATGAATCGGTTAAATGGTGTTTGTTTGGCGACTTCAACGAGGTTAGAGGGGAGGGAGAGACTCTAAACTCTTGTACGAATCAACGGGGAGCAAAAGAATTTAACGATTTTATCATGAGAGGCAATTTGACGAAAATTCCTTTGTTCAGGCGCAAATTCACAAGGGTTAGTGATGATGGCTTGAAATTTAGTAAACTTGATCGATTCCTCAAAACGATCGAGTTTGGATCCGTCGTTCAAAATCTTGGGGTAAAAACGTTGGAGAGGAAGTAGTCGGACCATGCACCTATTATGCTCTACGAGGATAGGAATGATTTCGGTTCGAAACCTTTCAAACTTTTCGATGCGTGGTTAAAAGAGGAGGGATATGTGAGGTGGTGAAAGTAGCTTGGAACAAAAGGATTTCGTCCTCTATGCCGGATTGTGTACTTAGAGACAAGCTAAAAAATGTTAAGGAGGCTCTAAAGTGTAGTAACCGTGTCCAAAAAGGAAGGGTTCCAAGTCTTGTGGTGGAAAGTTAATAAAATGGAAGTTGAGGGGAGTATTTTGTTATTAGGGGGTAAGGTATAAAATGGGCACAAAAACCCTAGGAGAGTCATATTTCTCCTGATTCTTGTTGTGGTTGGCGGCTATTGAAGAGAAAATAGGAGAGAAAGGGTTTTTGATATTCTTGGCATTTGAAGAAGAGAGGCACCAATCTGTGGATTCAGAAGAGAAGGTGGTGTTGGAATTCGTTTCTGCTAGTAATTTGGTCAGGTAATCCTTCTTACAAACTCTCTGCTGATTTGATAGTGTTTGATTGTTTATTGGGAGTTTTTGTAAGAAAGTGCTTTTTGGTCTTGAAAGAGAGATTAAATCATCTAATAGTGTTTGGATAGCAAGAATTTGAAAGAGTTGGTTATGTAATGTTCATGTTACCTTTTATCGCTCTATCGTGTTAATTTGGAGGATTTCGTGAGATTACAGCCTCCAAACTCGTCCAGCACCGTCCGGACACTTCGATCAGATGAATGTTTCCGGGTAAGTGTCCGGATAGGAGTTGTCCGGATGTGTGTGTGTCCGGATAGGAGACGTCCGGATATGATGTGTTGTCCGGAAAAGGAGTGTTGTCCGGATTAGTTGTCGTCCGGATTAGTGTGGGTGTCCGGACTCTTTAGCGTCCGGAAAAAGTAGGGTTGTCCGGAAAACCTGAGTTGTCCGGATACTTTTGCTGAGTTGTTGTTTTATGCCCGTTTATTCAGGGAAGTCGATTTGGAAGTTTGGAACGGTTTAGGAACGAGAAGTAAGAGCCTCAGGTGAGTTTTCTAAACTAAAATGTGTGGCTTTTAAAGTGTTTTCACAATGTGTTATGAATGTTGAGAATTGCCATGCTTTATTATTATGCTTTAATTGCATGAAAGTTGTTTAAAGTTTTATGAAGAATGTATGCATACATCGAGGAGACGTAAACTGGCAAAGACGGGAGAGTAGTTCCGCCAGCTCTCGTGCGGGAAGGGAGGTCCCTATATGCCAGGAGCGAGGCTCCGCAAGGCAGCATGAGGCTGACTCGTTGTCACCTTCGGGTGGCTTCAGGGTGTCAGATTACGAGGAGGCGGACTTTAGTCCGTATATGATTTTGACGTGTTGAGTATGAATGTTTAAAGCTGAAGAGATAAACTGTTTTAAATGCTTTGATAACTGTTAGGAGGGACTCACTAGACCTCATGGTCTAACCCTCGCATTTTCAAATTAAAACCTTTTCAGGTAAGCAGGTTTCCAGGAGCTCGGGCAAATAGGTTGAGCTTAGCAAGAAGAGTCAAGAAGCATAGTGGCACTCTAGTTATTAGTTTTTCTTAGTTGTGTATAGGTTGTTTCCGCCAACCTAAGTTATTTAGACAGATGAAATGAAACTTTTGTGGACCCAGTTTTGTAATTATTTAAATATAAATGCTAAGTATGCTATATTTAGATTGGGTTGTTACAATTGGTATCAGAGCCATAGTTTAAGGGATTTAGGTGACCGGAGTAGAAATCACAACTGAGAATCAGGAAATGCGTTAGGAGGACACTATTATAGAGATATGACTAATAGGGTACTGAGGACTGTCATGTAAGGTAAGTTTGAGATTCCACCTGGCCAGTGTAATCGCGAACTTACAGGTACATGTATGTGCTTAACCTGCCTTATTATTCCGAAGTGGTAGTTAGAAGCTAGTGTTTATGTCGTGTTCCAGTACTTTAGAATATCAGTAAGATCCCTGAGGGGTAGGGTGAGACCCATTGTAGGGGAAGTATCGTGAGAAATCATTTTTGAGGTGATGTATGTATACGTCATAGAGAAGAAATGATGTATAGAATGTTATGAGTCGTCTAGAGGTAGATCTTCGTGGATTCGAAGAGGATGAATGACTGATTTTGAGTAAGACTCCTGTTTCTGGAGAGTCCCAGTTCTAGAGATCGTGGAGTAGATCCGTTGCAAGGATAAGGAAGGACAGTGTCGAGATCTTGGAGGTGTCAATTCAAGAGCGAGCAGAGGATTAGAGCTCTGACCCTTTAGTCGAGTCGTTCAGTGGCATGATCTGTGAAGAGAGATTTCTGTAGAGGACTGAAAACGTGTAGAGGAATAATATGAGATGATTTGATCGAGACGAAGGTAGTATGAAATGGTTGAGTAAGTGGACCGTTGAATGTATGTATAGCAAGTTGTTGCAAAGCCGAGAGGGCGACCACTAGTCGAAGGTAGAGTGTCAAGGTAAGTCGTGTGAGTAAAGCGATCGACCTTGTTTGAGTGAGTAGCCTTCAATTGCAAGTAGAGTTTCATGCATTGAGTTCGTGTATAGGTACAAGAGATTTTTCATAAGTAAAGTAAATGTGTAAATATCAAATTTGATCGGATATGAGTCGGCGTGTGCAAGCGCATGTAAAAAAATAAAAAATAATAAAAAAAATAATAAAAAAAATAATACAAATCCATTTAGATCGTACAATGAAGTCTTGAGGTTTGCAATTTGCAAAATATTCCACTCTTTCCAGGATAAGTCAAGAAAACGTTTGAATGCAAGACTTTTATAACCAAATGAGAGTTGACATGATGAAGTTATATAATTGAGTATGAGTTCCCAACACCTTTTACAACACAGAGTGTTAAATGTTTTAAACTGATTATGATTTCATTCCCGAGCATAAACTGTTTGTAACTGTCATGCATGTTTTCCACGAACTACGTGTTTTACTTAAGAAAGCCTGTTATGTATGATGAAATGAGAGTGATGATTTAAAGGATTTAAAAGTGCATATTTTATGAAATGAATGATGTGCTTTGTGGAGTCGGTCTGCACTGTGGGATCAGAGAGTGAAAGAGGGCAAAGATGAAAAGGTGTGACCTTTCATATGAAAATGTGTGACCTTTCATATAAAAAGGTGTGACCTTTCATATGAAAAGGTGTGACCTTTCATATGAAAAGGTGTGACCTTTCATATGAAAAGGTGTGACTTTTCATCCTCCAACCGCCATAACCGAACAGTTACAATGGTTCATTGGCACCGGTTGATCTAGTATAAATAGGAAGCATATGTAGCAGATTTGAAGACACATAAAATTCAGATTCTCTCATATTCTCTCCTTGTTCTTCATTGTTCTTCAAGAAGGAAACATAGTTTGATTCGTCGGGTTCGAGACTTCGATTCTTGAACGGATTGTTGTATCCTCTAGATAGACGTCCATTCTCTACGGTACGAGGGACGAAATTCTGTCTAGGGACATTGCTTTGCAGGCCTCAATCCAAACAACGTTCTTCTTCAAATTATTAATCAAGAAAATCGAGTTAGTCATTTTCTCCTTGAAACTTTGATTATGTATTTTCGTTTATATGTAAATTTCGTATATACATATCTATATAAATAAATTCAGTTTTCCATTTGATTCAAGATTGTGTGTTACGAATTTCAATTCGTGTATCTAAGTTCTAACAATCTTAGACAGAAATTTCGTTGACAATGGAAAACTCTTCTTTGTTGAAATCAAATGTGGAGAAACCCGAAAAATTTAAGGGTTCCGATTTTAGAAGATGGCAACAAAAGATGCTCTTCTACTTGACGACTTTGAAAGTGTCTAACGTGCTTACCGATCAAGCACCGACACCGCCGGTTGGAGAGGGAGAAAACGCCCCATCCCAAATTGAATTGGCTATGTTCCAACAATCCTTGGATATTTGGAACGCCAACGAATATAATTGTCGGAATTTTATTCTTAATGGTTTGGATGATGGTATTTATGACATATATTCATCCTTCACCACTGCAAGAGAAATTTGGGAATCGTTGGAATCAAAGTACAAGACGGAAGTCGCTTGTTCCAAACGATTTATCGTGGGCAAATTCCTGAACTATAAGATGACGGATTCCAAACCGGTCGTGAAACAAGTGGAAGAAATGCAAATCTTGGTCCATGAATTGGAAGTCGAAAGTATGGGCATCAACTCTAATTTTGTTATTGGTTCAATAATTGATAAGTTACCTCCATCCTGGAAAAATTTTAAACTCTATCTTAAACATTTGTCCGAGGATATGAGTTTTGAGCAATTGATACTCAAATTGCGGGTAGAGGAGGACAACCGGATGAACGAGAAAGCGGATGCTATCTCGTTGGAACCAAATACAAACATGGTTACCGGTAACTCATCAAAGACGAAGTTCCAAAAAAAGGAAAGGGAAAGGCGACGGGTTTCAAGCATAATCTCAATGCTTCAAACCCACTATCCGTACATCGAAGGCCTTTCAAAAAGCGTGTGATGAGTTGCTGGGTATGCGGAAATCCGGGGCATCGAGCCAAGGATTGCCGCCATAGAAGAGACCATAGTGGTCCCGGAGGAGGAGGTGCCGGTGGAAACCCCCATCAAGCCAACGTGGTCAATGCTCCAAATCAATTCGTTGGAGTAATTGAGGCTTTTATGGTTACAAACGTGACCGATTGGTGGGTTGATACTGGTGCCACCAAACATATTTGTAACTCCAAGAACATGTTTGCTACATCCCAAAAAGTTGATGATGAAGAACCCATGTATATGGGTAATGCCACGACCGCGAAGAACCCTAGCTCTGCTTCTATGTACATGCTTGACTCTTCTTCCTTATGGCATTCCCGTCTAGGACATGTAAACTTCCGATCCTTACAAAGGATGACAAAACTTGGGTTATTACCCAAGTGTTCCATGGATAACAAGACAAAGTGTGAGGTATGTGTTGAATCTAAATATTCAAGCCATCCACACAAATATGTTGAAAAGTCTAATCAAGTACTTGGACTAATCCACAGCGATTTATGTGATTATAAAGCCACACCCACACGTAGAGGAAAGAACTATTATGTATCATTTATTGATGATTGCAGTAAATATTGTTATGTATACCTAATACATACCAAAGATGAAGCTTTGAATATGTTTAAGACATACAAGGCTGAAGTTGAAAACCAACTTGATAAAAGAATAAAAATTCTGAGATCCGATAGAGGAGGAGAATATGAGTCTAAGGACTTTGCAGAATTTTGTTCTCATCATGGCATAGTTCACCAAACCACGGCTCCCTATACTCCACAACAAAATGGAGTAGCCGAAAGGAAAAATAGAACATTGAAAAACATGATTAATTCAATGTTGATTACTTCGGGAGCACCACATAGTTTGTGGGGTGAAGCATGCTTAACTGCAAATATGATACTTAATAGAATTCCTCATAAAAAGAGCGACAAATCACCTTATGAACTATGGAAAGGAAAACTTCCTTCCTACAAAAGGATGAAAGTGTGGGGTTGCCTTGCAAAGGTTCAAGTACCTTTACCCAAAAGGACAAAACTTGGACCGAAGACCCTTGATTGTGTATATCTTGGTCCGGCAAGTAATAGTGCTGCTTATAGATTTCTGGTCTATAAGTCAAACAATGAAGATATCCACAACAACACAATTATGGAATCAATTGAGGCTGAATTCTTTGAACACATATTTCCTTACAAGGATAAAGGGAAATAAATCTCTAATCCAAGGAAGAGAGTATGTGAAGTAGAGAACACCGATAGTGTTGAGAAACCAAATGAAGAAGGTACATCAAAGGCTCAAGAAGAAAACCTAGATCCTAGAAGAAGTAAAAGGGGAAAGATTGCTAAAGACTTTGGACCCGACTTCATGACATTTGTTGTCGATGAAGAACCTCAATCCTATAAAGCCGCCATGGATTCATCGGAGGCACCTTATTGGAAAAAGGCTATTCAAGGTGAGATAGACTCCATTGTTCAAAATAACACATGGAGATTGGTAGATTTACCACCGGGTCACAAGGTAATTGGTCATAAATGGATCTTCAAGCGGAAATTGAGACCCGATGGCACTATAGAGAAGTACAAAGCTCGACTAGCTGCCAAGGGGTACCGACAAAAGGAAGGTCAAAACTTCTTCGACACCTATTCATCGGTTACTAGGATCACGTCTATACGGACGTTGATTGCGATAGCGGCTATACATAACTTAGAGATACATCAAATGGATGTGAAAACCGCATTCTTGAATGGTGAATTAGAAGAAGAGATATATATGAAACAACCGGAAGGTTTTGTTGTAAAAGGCCAAGAGAACAAAGTCTGTAAGTTGATTAAGTCTCTTTATGGACTTAAACAAGCGCCAAAGCAGTGGCATGAGAAGTTTGATAACACTATGTTGTCAAATGGTTATCACATAAATGAATGTGATAAGTGTGTTGATGTGAAACAATACAAAGATGCTTATGTTATCATATGTTTTTATGTTGATGATATGCTCATCATGGGATCAAACTTGGATGTAATAAACCAAACCAAGAAGATGTTAAACTCCGCATTTGATATGAAAGATATGGGAGTTGTTGATGTTATCCTTGTTATAAAGATTAAAAAGGATCCAAATGGTTACATCCTTACCCAATCTCACTATGTTGAGAAGGTGTTGCGAAAGTTTGGTCATTATGATGACAAACCGGTTGTGACTCCATTCGATCCTTCAAGTCAATTGAAGAAGAATCTAGGAGATAGTGTTGCTCAGTTGGAATACACTCAAGTTCTTGGAAGCTTGATGTATATCATGAACTGTACACGTCCGGATATAGCGTATTGTGTGAGTAGACTTAGTCGGTACTCACATAACCCGGGAAAAGACCATTGGTATGCACTAGTAAGGGTGCTTCGATATTTGAAATACACAATGGGTTATGGGTTACATTATACAAAATACCCTCCCGTTCTAGAAGGGTATTGTGATGCTAATTGGATTTCCAACCATTCGGAGAGTAAGTCCACAAGTAGATATGTATTCACACTTGGTGGAGCAGCGATATCTTGGAAATCTTCCAAACAAACTGTGAATACCAGATCAACTATGGAAGCAGAATTTGTCGCATTAGACAAAGCCGCTGAAGAAGCCGAATGGCTAAAAAGCTTCCTAGAGGGTATTCCGTTGTGGCCAAAACCGGTGACTCCTATTGGTATCCATTGTGATAGTATGGCCGCTCTCACAAGAGCGAAGAATCAGATTTACAATGGAAAGTCCCGTCATATACGAAGGCGCCACAACACTATAAAGGACTTGCTGAAAAATGGAATCATTTCCATTGACTATGTAAAGTCAAAGGAGAACATTGCCGATCCTTTGACAAAGGGCCCAAGTAGAGAGCAAGTATCCTTCACATCGAGGGGAATGGGCTTAAAGCCAACACAATGAGTTTCCTCGGCGGCAACCTAACCTAGCAAAATTGGAGATCCCATGGTCTAGGTTCAATAGGCAAACTAGTCGGGGACAACTCAAGAAGCAATTAAACAAAGGTATGCCTATTCCTATGATGTTTTCCTTTGTTTTCCGTTGATGATATAGGGTTGAATGTTACATTCTTAATAATGCTGATAGCTATTATGGTGGAATACAACGGAGTATTCTTGATCAGTATTACCTATGTGAGATTGATGTGGGGTCGCATCTTTGAGGACGAATATGGCTACGTCTTCTAAAATTCTCATGAAGAAAGGATTGTTCACGACCGAAATGAACACAACGGTAAGAGTCAACTATGCATAAACATGAAATGTGTGATATTCATTGCCTTGACTTACTACAAAACGTGGTTAGTTCAAGACTCTTCGTCACTACCCACAAAGTAGGTCCGATGAATACTCACTAAGAACGGTTCAAGTCACCTAGACACCTTTTTCTGATGCATTTCATGTTTATTTCCTGAATAAGAACATAAATACTTTGAGAATATCTTATTTTCTATTCAAATGTGGGGTATTGTTAGAGTTTGAATAGAAAATGTGGGGTATTGTTGGGGTAATCTCAATCATACCTCAATTACTAGATATGTAAAGAGGGCAAAGATGAAAAGGTGTGACCTTTCATATGAAAAGGTGTGACCTTTCATATGAAAAGGTGTGACTTTTCATCCTCCAACCGCCATAACCGAACAGTTACAATGGTTCATTGGCACCGGTTGATCTAGTATAAATAGGAAGCATATGTAGCAGATTTGAAGACACACAAAATTCAGATTCTCTCATATTCTCTCCTTGTTCTTCATTGTTCTTCAAGAAGGAAACATAGTTTGATTCGTCGGGTTCGAGACTTCGATTCTTGAACGGATTGTTGTATCCTCTAGATAGACGTCCATTCTCTACGGTACGAGGGACGAATTTCTGTCTAAGGACACTGCTTTGCAGGCCTCAATCCAAACAACGTTCTTCTTCAAATTATTAATCAAGAAAATCGAGTTAGTCATTTTCTCCTTGAAACTTTGATTATGTATTTTCGTTTATATGTAAATTTCGTATATACATATCTATATAAATAAATTCAGTTTTCCATTTGATTCAAGATTGTGTGTTACGAATTTCAATTCGTGTATCTAAGTTCTAACAATTCAAGCTTTCAAAGCAGTGTCCTTAGACAGAAATTCGTGTACCGGCTGTTAAGGTATGGTAATAAGATTCTGCTTTTCAAAAAAATTTAAAATTAATACCTTTAAAAATATAATTGAATACATTATATATATTTAACTATATTAAAACTTTAAGTGAATCTAACTTTAGTTTATTAAAATGTTATTATTTAACAATGAAATCAAATAAAAGTACATAAATCTTAAACTGAATGACGATTTTGAAAATATCAACATCTTAACAATTGCTTAAAGTAAATATACTAAACACAAGTCAAAAAAAGCTAATAATGATTTTTAAGAACTAGAACAATTAATCACCATTATATATAAATCAAATTAAGCATAAAAAAATACTAAAACATAAAACTAAAATAAAATATATTAGAACAAAACATGTAAACTAAATTTATACTAACTAAAGTAAAACATGTAAAAGAAATCTCTACAATTAAAATAAATATCCACAAAAAATTAATATGTAAAGTTAATTAACACTGTGAACAAATTAATATGACAAGTTAAGACTCGGTTTGCATCCCTAACGTTTATCCTTTTTTAACGGTTTCCCTCTCTAAACTTTATTTAATCATTTTTCACCTCTCACACTACATAACACAGAGGCTTCATAAAAAAGAAGGAAAAAACCTGTCGGTAATCCTCTGAAAAAAGCCCTGATCGACGGATTATCGGGGATCGCATCGTCATAGAAAGTTTGGTCGGTGATTGTGATTATCGCGGATTTACAATGACGAAAAATTCCATCGGTGATCTCCGGCAATCCACCGAAAATTACTGCCGAAAAAATCCGTCAATGAAACCTCTTTATTTTGTAATGTCATGTTACTTCATTTCCAACGGATTTTGTCCCTCTCTAATGATTGTTAAATTTTTTGGTTAAGTTCAGCTAAATGGGGGACATTTTGGTCGTATACATTTTTCTTGAATGTAAATATACGTTTCAGGAAACAGAAGTCGATGTGAAGACCTTGCAACCTCTTGTGCAATCTCCGACACCCCAATATCTCCCCAATTCCACCACCTATCCTCCTACTGCCACCACCAAGATTGTAACAACCCAACTCGGAAATAAAGCTTAAACAACAAGAATTAACAAATCGCCAAAATGGCTCCGGAATGCAATCATAAACATACAAGGTTTGCGGAACAACCCAATACACAGCTGAGATTTCTACGATACTAAACCTGGCATACTAAAATATGTTGACTTCCTTCTAGACCCAAGCTTCGCTCTCACGTCTTCTCCTTTCCCTTACTAGAGCCTTCTACTATTGCTTACTTGAAAATGGTTTAGTTTTTGAAAAGCGAGGGTTAGACCATGAGGTCTAGTGAGCTCCCTCTAGTGGCAACAGTTTCATCAACAAGTATAAAACATTCATAACCATTACAAACAATCAACTTTAAACATAAAAACTTTCACACAAACTGCACATGTAAATGGCACACTGAAGTCCCGCAATGGCGACAACGTGTCAGTCTCACACTGCCTTACTAGGTCACTCCTCCCATGGCATAAATGGGACACTCCCCCCGGTATGAGCACTGGCGGGCCACTCCCCCCGACTTAGCCATTACACAACTATCAACAATGTATGCATACATCTCAAATAAACTTCCATACACGCATTTTCATGTAATAAAACATATCAATTCATATTCTTTTACTTACTTCAGAAAACACGTTTAAATACGTATTTAGTTAGAAAAACTCACATGTCGTCCTTGCTGAAAACTTCTTACTTGGGCTTCAAATCTCTAGGTGGGACACCTATGATTTTAAAGAAAACGAGAGTGATAAGTCATAAGTTTGACACTCAAGATTATTCCTGGACAATTCCCTTAAAAGATCCTTGCTTAATTTGAACTCCCAAATCCGAAACCAGAGTTCCGGATCACGCTTTTTCGGACTACACACTTCCGGACTCACACTCCCGGACTCACGCTCCCGGACTCACGCTCCCGGACTCCCGCTCCCGGACTCTCGCTCCCGGACTCCCGCTCCCGTACTCTCGCTTCCGGACTCTCGCTTCCGGACTCTCGCTCTCGGACTCTCGCTCCCGAACTTCATCTTTCCGGCACTGTCTGGACTATATATTCCGGAAGTATCCGGACTACTCAACACCGGAAGTATCCGGAACTCCAATACCGGAAATCCCCAATACCGGATTTCCCACACACCCAGACCGAAATAACATTTCCTTTTAGAAAAGAATCGAATAAAGTTTGCTCTACGAGTATTAATTTCACGAACAACCAAAACGATCCTAATCCTCTCTAACAGATTCTCTCTTCCCAAAACCCAAGCAAATACTCGAAAACCCTTCCAAAACGCAGCATTCACTAGTATCAATCAAAAGCAAAAGAGAGGGATGAAGACCTGGTGTTTACCTTGAAGCTTGATGGCTTGATTGATCCCAACTTGGCAGTCTTTATTGCTTCTCCTCTAAACGATGCAGATTGCAACTTGTTTTCTTCAATTGCTAATACTCAGTCGTCCCAAAGAAAAAAATAACAAGATCTAGGGTTTTATGCCCTTCTTGTGGGTTTTATATCCTCTTCCCAAAATTACACTTTGGTCCCCCAAGATTTAAGACTTCACCTTCCTTCTATCTATTTTCTATTTTCTTTAAATTGCAACTTGGTTATTACAATACCTCCCCCTCAAAAGAATTTCGTCCCTGGAATTCCATCGCCAGACAAGCTCGAGTACTTGGACCTCATGTCCGTCACTACCTCCCCAGATGCCTCTTATCCTTTGGAATTACCAATGCATCTCCACGCGGTCAAGTTCCTTGTAACTCAACTCCTTGACTTGACTTGACTTACGGTCAAAGATTGCCTCCAACCCTAAGACAAGGTTTCACTTCTCATCCACCCGTATCCTTGCTAAAGTATTGTCATATCAACTTCCAACAAGCATCCTTGAATAAAGACATGTGATACACATTATGACTTCCCCATAATCTCATTAGGTACAACCAATTTACACCCTAATCTCTAACTCATTCAACAATTTCAACGGACCCAAAATATGGCCCAACTTCACCTTTTCTCGGACGCACCACCCCATTCTCTAGGGGTGTCTCCCGCATCAAGTCGTCCCCCAACTTGAGATTCACACGACTCACGCTTTTCAGCCTAAACAACTTAGCTCCACCCAGCTGCCCAAACCATTCTGATTGAAATCATAGTCGCTCCCAATCCTTCAGATCCACCCCTCGGTTAACCACCACTTTCTTACGTTGGGTTATTTCGTATGACATACTTGCAACGTCTCTGATCGACTGCATTGCGTTAGATATTGTCACATCCGTAACATCCCATCTGTAACAACCCAGGCCAACCGTACCAGATCTTGTCCGCTTTGCTCATACACTTGGACTCACGGTTTTAAAACGCGTTTCACCGAGGTTTTCCTCGAGCAACTCCACTTTCTTAAAAGAAAGAACTTTGCTGAAGTTCATGCCACAATAATGTCACTTCTCGACCAAACGTAACCACTCAACTTGTCAACTTGGCACAAGGTCAACCTAGAATGTCCCAACAAACTCACCGCCAAGAGTTCCCTCGTCGAATAACATGCAGTTCTACATTATTTCCCATTGCGACTTATGTCCTTTGAAAATAGGGCTTCCCCTCTCGACTCACTTTGACTACACCTCAACAGTGTAAATCTATTCAAACGCTCCCTCCACGTCATCACCCCACACATACATAGGTAAAAGCAGGAAACCTCCACAATCTATCGCCTGGCGTGTCTACCAATCCTGAAGACACACATTCAAACTCTCATTGCATCCGACAATCGTCCAACCATACACGACATAAGTTCAAGTTTTACTCGCTCAACGAGGAGCGACCATGCTCACCTGAAACTACTCCTATTAGCTTAGCACTGAACGACAAGTTTACTTGAAACATCTCTCACAATCACACCAAGTCAAATCCAGTGGTCATTCATTCCGAGTACCACGTTAATCTACTTTTTTTCTTCCTCCTCGAAACATAATGCCTTCAACGAACAGCTCACTAGAAGGTGCATGTTTTCGACCAGTCGCCTAGGTTAGTTTTTCCACCGCCCTCGAACCATAACACATCCAAAACCACTTCCTCCATACTCTTACCAGGAGTTCGTATACCAACTAATGACAATCTATACACACTACTCCACCTTTTCGGTGTCACTTGCCATACTTCCTGCTTTTAGCATATTCACTTATTTCGACATACTATCCCCAACTCTCCACGTTAGCATGGAGCGCCGCCCACCAAACATTACTCGCCCCTTTTTCCGACCATTCTACATGCACCAATAACACATCCTCAGTACTATACATAACCAAACGGTTTCACCAAAATTCTAACTTGGGGTATCTAACCAAGTCATCCCAAAATGACACCGGTATTCGAAGCCATGACACACTTCTTGATCTCCAAATTGTTACCTTCTCCTATAATTCTTTCGTACACAAGAAACAATTCACATTCCTTAAAGATTCTGCATCTACTACCCCACATCGTAAACTAACCAATCCAACATCTTCTTTAAACTTTCAATTATCCCAAGATATACTCACCCAACGACTCACACAACGAAAAACACCTGGTTCCTCATTTGGGTAACCACCCACTACCGCTCCGCCATTTCATTCCGAGAATAGCCATATCATAACGCCAACTTACAATTCACGTGCCCCAACTACTTGCTTAACGAATTGTATAACTCATCCTAAATTTCAGAAAAAACTTCCATCTGATGCTTAACCTCCTTTACCAACACATTACCATAACACTCGTTTGCCTAACCACCTTGGCAAAAGATGCCACTAACTTGTCCGCACGTTCTCCACTCACAAGACCTCTTCACAGACCAGGTTCTCACGGTTACTTGTACACATACTCAACCTTGCCTTCATAATCTCCTACATAAATGTAACCAAGTGTATCCCACGACTTCGTCTTTTTCCATGCCTAGATGAACCATAACTCGCGATTTCCCCATTTTCTCAAAACTAATCATTCCTTGTCGGTTGATTGCGATCCCCAAGAAACCATTCTTAATTCATAGGGCACATTCTCTTTCAGATCGATATATTCAATGCATCCACTTCGGTCGCGCTAATTACCTTCTCCTTTAAAGAATCATCAAAACCTCGTAGGGAAAACACTCATTCAAGTAGCAATCTTTCACAATCACAACGCCCACACAAGGTGATCCACCATCATGCAAGTATACATCTTTCCTGGATGACCCCCCCCCTACGTCTACACACACCAGGGTAATTTTCTCAACTTTCAACCTCCTGATCCAAGACTTCTGCTTCAAACATCTTAAGCAGTTGTCGACTTCAACATCAATAGACCACATGATGATGCTTCCAAAATCTTCCTGTCAACCGAGGTTCCTAACAGGACCTACTCCTTCCAACATATCATAATCAATTTTATACTCCGCCGTCCTCACTTGAAGAAAGTTCAAGACTCACCTGGTGCGATGTCACCCTACAAGGCCACTCCCAAGTTCTCAGGCTCAACGCCGATAATATTCATCAAAAAGTCTCGATGCTACATAAAACGAGTTACTAAAATAAATATCTTGAGGACTTCCAGTCCTTCCCCCGGGCACAACCGTCCCTCGACGACCGCATCTCAAGCTACTGAACAAGAGTACAAACTACCACCACACAACCAATCACTAAAGTCCATTTCTGACCTTTTCCACTATTCACCTCTCTTCCTGAACACGAATACCAAAATTACAAAACACTCGCGACCGGCTTGACCGACACATCTCCTCTTTCGAAACCCTTCCTTATCTTGAATGTAATAATCTTTACGACCTAGTGAGTTCATAGCCTTCATGAATGATGACGTGATAATTTAAATCATTTCGCACATTTTAACACTTAAAAAGAAAACAACACTTACCCACAACTTGGGTACACATGACCCAACACTCCCATAACTACCAAGTCATGCACAACGATCTCGCGAATTGCTCGTACTCAACTTTTCAGTGAACACAACCTTAACTATTCAAAATGATGTTGTTACATCAGAACAATTTGAATGAAACTTTCCCTATACGGCTAGAAAGGCTCTGTATGAAATCCCTGACACGAAGTACACTAGTCTGCTCCCACACTCATTTATATGATATCAACATGTCAATACTCACTTTGATTATAAAAGCTTTGCGGTCAAACGCTTTAATGATTTTCGCAACGAAGATTTTTCTCAACATGAAAAATAGCGATATAATTTGCAAATCACTAAGTTCAAAAATTTTATTGTGCAACGTAAATAGTTCCGTCTTTTCTTTTAAACACACGCTTGCACGCGTCGACTCATTTCCAACAATAAATTTGTTATTTACGCAATTAGTTTTAATCATGAAAAGCTCATGTAACACTTATAAGGACACAATGCATGAAACTCAACTTGCAATTGAAGGCTATTCACTCTAACAAGGTCACCCGTTGTACTCACACAACTTATCATTGGCACTCTACCTTGGCACTCTATCATTTGCAACAACTTGTTGTACATGCGTTTCACCGCCTACCTGCTCAACCATCCCATACAGTTTTCGTCTTGACCAAATACTTCACATTCTACCCCTACACGCGTTTCAATCCAACACTGATATCTTCCCTTCATTGTTCCTGCCACTGAAAAACTCGACTAAAGAGTCAAGGCTCCAATCCTCCACTCGCCCTTGAATTGAAGTTTTCAAGATTCCTACACCGTCCTTCCTTACCACTCCAACTAATCTACATAACAAATTCGAGAACAAGGCCCCACTAGAAACCAGGAGTTTTACCCTTAATCAGTCGTTCACTCTTTTCGAACATTAGAAGTTCTTCCTCTATACGCCTCATAACATTCCAAACAACCCTTCTTCTAGAAGATATAAGCATTATATCATGTGCGATCTCTCACGATACCTCGACCCTTTGCTATCATTGCAAGGTCAAAACTCACTACATACTACCACACCCCTCGACCTTCTCAACAAGAGCAACTGAGCACACTCATGTACCTGTAAATTTGTGATTACATTCGCCAAATGTAATTCCAGATTTACCTTACATGACGGTCCTCGCTACTCTATTACTAACGCACTTAAAGTGACCTTTCCTACAGTATCCTCTATCTCAGTTGTGCTCCCCTCTACTCCACAGTTTAAGTTTAGGCCCATCCGGTCACCTAAATCCCTTAAACTATGGCTCTGATACCAAATGTAACAACCCAACTCGGAAATAAAGCTTAAACAACAAGAATTAACAACTCGCCAAAATGGCTCCGAAATGCAATCATAAATATACAAGGTTTGCGAAACAACCCAATACACAGCTGGGATTTCTACGATACTAAACCTGGCATACTAAAATATGTTGACTTCCTTCTAGACCCAAGCTTCACTCTCACGTCTTCTCCTTGCCCTTACTAGAGCCTTCTACTAGTGCTTACCTGAAAATGGTTTAGTTTTTGAAAAGCGAGGGTTAGACCATGAGGTCTAGTGAGCTCCCTCTAGTGGCAACAGTTTCATCAACAAGTATAAAACATTCATAACCATTACAAACAATCAACTTTAAACATAAAAACTTTCACACAAACTGCACATGTAAATGGCACACTGAAGTCCCGCAATGGCGACAACGTGTTAGTCTCACATTGCCTTACTGGGCCACTCTTCCCATGGCATAAACGGGACACTCCCCCCGGTATGAGCACTGGCGGGCCACTCCCCCCGACTTAGCCATTACACAACTATAAACAATGTATGCATACATCTCAAATAAACTTCCATACACGCATTTTCATGTAATAAAACATATCAATTCATATTCTTTTACTTACTTCAGAAAAAACGTTTAAATACGTATTTAGTTAGAAAAACTCACATGTCGTCCTTGCTAAAAACTTCTTACTTGGGCTTCAAATCTCTAGGTGGGACACCTATGATTTTAAAGAAAACGAGAATGATAAGTCATAAGTTTGACACTCAAGATTATTCCTGAACAATTCCCTTAAAAGATCCCTGCTTAATTCGAACTCCCAAATCTGAAACCAGAGTTCCGGATCATGCTTTTCCGGACTACACACTTCCGGACTCACACTCCAAGATTCCCGCTCCCGGACTCTCGCTCCCGTACTCTCGATTCCGGACTCTCGCTTCCGGACTCTCGCTCCCGGACTCTCGCTCCCGGAATTCACCTTTCCGGCACTGTCCGGACTATATATTCCGGAAGTATCCAGCCTACTCAACACCGGAAGTATCCGGAAATCCAATACCGGAAAACCCCAATATCGGAAGTATCCGAAACCCCAATACCGGATTTCCCACGCACCCAGACCGAAATAACATTTCCTTTTAGAAAAGAATCGAATAAAGTTTTCTCTACGAGTATTAATTTCATGAACAACCAAAACGATCCTAATCCTCTCTAACAGATTCTCTCTTCCCAAAACCCAAGCAAATACTCGAAAACCCTTCCAAAACGCAGCATTCACTAGTATCAATCAAAAGCAAAAGAGAGGGATGAAGACCTGGTGTTTACCTTGAAGCTTGATGGCTTGATTGATCCCAACTTGGCATTCTTTCTTGCTTCTCCTCTAAACGATGCAGATTGCAACTTGTTTTCTTCAATTGCTAATACTCAGTCGTCCCAAAGAAAAAAACTAACAAGATCTAGGGTTTTATGCCCTTCTTGTGGGTTTTATATCCTCTTCCCAAAATTACACTTTGGTCCTCCAAGATTTAAGACTTCACCTTCCTTCTATCTATTTTCTATTTTCTTTAAATTGCAACTTGGTTATTACAAAGATCCTCACTGCCACATTCCTTGACGATACCTTATCCTTCTTCGAAAACCGTTGAATACTATAAATCTTAGAAATCAACAACTTTATTTAAAATAGTATAAGTTTGGTGCGTCCTTCGATTTTAAGCCGATTTGGATTTTGAATCCAATTTCTGGATTTATGTTTCCATTTTCTTCAATATCGTTGTTTGATTTTATTTTTTGTGGTTGTGTTTTCTGTTTATTTTTATTTTTCTAGATCCATCATCCTTGATTTATGTTTTTGTGTTGTGGTTGTGCTCTTAAAACTTATCTTACATATTATTAGGGGCATGCCTAGTAAGGACCCAGAGGGTCCCGTGCACCTTTTTTCAGTAGATTTCTTGGAGGTGCATCCGCTTGATATTGAAAGTGCTCTTAAGTATTTTAAAACTAAACTTGTAACAAAAATGAGTATATATCTTGCGAGATGGATTGTGTTTACCAATTAGCGGTCCTAGTTTAAGGAGGTTTGGGGTTCGATTCCCATATGTAGCACTTATGTATTATTTTTGTTAACATCTACAGAAAACCCATAACTCCTTTTCATAAATTACATTTAATAACACATTAAACACTTTATTAAATTCATATAATGTTATTTTATCATTAACTTTCTCCTAAATTATAAAATTTTCATCTTTGTATTTCTAATTTGTTTTTAGTTATTGATTTGATTATTGTTACCCGCAAGTATACATGTTCTTCCAATATCGTCTTAAAACAAATAATAAGAAGAAGAAGAACCAGATACTGTAATAGCCCAAATTTTTAGTTTTGGTAAAATGAAATGTTCATGGATGATTTTAGTAATTTTTTATTTTGAGGGGCCATTTGTGAAAATTTGGGTGTCCTTTTATCCATTCATTATACGGACTACATTCTTTGTTTTCTTTTTGCAGCTTTGTGTGTGAGTTGGTTTCTTCATGGAGATGAAGACGATTTGAATGTTTAATGGGAGATTTGAAGGACTACATGGGTTAACTTCAATTTCCTGGTATTATCTTCCACCTTTTTTTTCTATGTTTAGAGTTTTTAGTTTGGTAGAACTTTTGTTTGGGTTATCTTTTTGGAGATTTCTTAGATAAATATTCTTGGTCAATTTTTTTGGGTTCTTGGAGATATAATGATTTAGGTAAGTTTAATTTAAAGTCTTTGGTGAAAGATTTTTTGTGATTGACATATTTCTTGATTAAATTTATGGTAGAGGTTTATTGATGGAATTTTGAGATTTTAAGGTTAAAACTTGAGTTGTTAGGGTATCGTTTAAGGGTTATAAATTGGGTTTTTAGGTAAAAAAAATAGTGGTTAACCATCGAGATTATAATTGGTGTTTTATTTATTCAGATTTCCAATATTCGGTTTAATATGTAGTCGTTAGGACTCGGTGTGAAATATTTGGACTGAGGTGAGTTTCTCTTTACCATTTTCAAACTGAAATGCATATATCTACAAATGGTTATCATTTAAATGATGCATCTTATTGGTACGATTGGTTTACGATTGATAGTCGTGATTACGATATTTGTTACATGTGATTTAATATTATTACATGTAAAATATGGTTATTGATTTGTGTGTTAAGGGACTTACATAACAGAAACTCGTGTGCGTGTGAACTGTAATGGTTCATGAAGGGGTATATATCTATATTTTGGCCCACGAATATGTTTCATGTGACGAGCCACTCCCGATATTGACCACGGTCTTATCGGAGTATGTGTGTTTACGCTCGCGAATATGTTTCGTGTTGTGAGGCATCACTGATATTGACTTCGGTCGTATCGGAGTATGCGCTATGTTGAAAAGCGACTGTTGTGTTTAGTTTCCTTGGAAGACATGTAGTGTTTGCGGGCCTACGGATTGATTATCGGATTTAAAGATTTTCATGTTATATGATTTATTAGATTGTTCACTGACAGAGATTTCCTCATTAGACCGTATGGTCTAACCCTCGTTTTGTTTTTAAAATATGAATTTCAGGTGAACTTTATATTGAGATTGCTAGTCTGGGAAAAAGATAAGTAGGTAAATGGAAAATTATTATGGTAAAGGTTGTCTCCAGATTCAATAATATTGTTGGATTAATTATGTTTTCGGTGATTATAGATCGGCAAGAATTTAAATCTCCAGTTGGATTAATGTACTTACGTTGTTGTGGATTGGTAGAGATTTTGGATTTTTATGTTAAATGTTCCTTGTTAGATCGGTTAGTGCTTAATTTAATTTTTATTGTGTTTAGAACTTTTTGTTCGTAATTGTGTTTGAGGTGATTTTGGGAAGATTGTTTTAGTCGATTCTTTTCGAATCATATTTTGGATGACCTTATGTTAATGTGGTTAAATTTTGGAAATTGGGTCGTCACATATGGCATCAGAGCCTTAGTTTAAGTGAACTAGATTGCTGATATCCTAAACTTAAGCCGAGAAGCAGTATTTTATGATTTTATCAGTGAAGAGTTTAATGTTTATGAAAATTTCTTGGTATAGAAAAGTGATTAAAGGGAATAGGTATTTACATTGTGAAATGGATTTTTATATTATTAGTGTTATGATTAATGAGAATAAAGCAATGGTCAATAAATACTTCTTAGGTATTGTGATGAATTTTGTGGTGTGGTTATGTGGTAGAATTATCATATGATTAGTTGGAGATTTTATCGGTCACCTGAGGAGAGACTGATTTGATGAACTTCCTTTTATGGAGTGGTTTAACTGAATTAAATCTTTAAGAATTTGTATTTGGCATTTTTATGCTATGTCAGAGGTGTAAAAATTTGATGTGATAACGAGTTTACCGTTATGATAAAGGATTTGATTTGTGTTAACATTATAGGATGGACGTCGGTAAGATTTAAGGTTATGATGCATTTGGGATGAATAAAGTATTTAAGATTGTGTTTCGTCTAGGCTTGAGAAAAATTAACTCATGATATGCTTTTATTTTAATTTGATGTTGATGTGTTTGTTGGTGTCAAAAAATCATCGTCTATTGAATGTGTATCGAGTGTCATGATTTTTGTGGTATAATATTGTGATGAGATGTGAGTTCTAGATGGGACCAAATATATGTTTGGTATGTGATATTTATAGGACTGTTGGATTATAATTTTATTCCTGATTGGAATGTCTCTTTAGATGTTCTTTATGGTAAGTCAAGGCTGAAAAGTAAGTTCGATTAAGGTGTTGGGATTTATAGACAATTAAATATGAGTTTATTTTGATGAAAATGTGCTATTTGATGAAAATGTGATATGCGGTTGGTTAATAGTGTTTGATATTTGTTTAAGAATTTTGAACTCAAAAGTTAATATATTCCTAGAGTATAAAGGAATGCAAGTGGTTTGATTAACTTCGTTTCGAGATGGAGAAATGTGTTGCATTTTGAAGCATTTAGTGTTTTTTTATTATGGTTTTTAGTGGAACCGTTTGAGTAGACTTGGTCTCGCATGTGTAAATATAATTTTGGTGATAGATCTTGTTTCAAGTGAGATTAAATATTTATGTGTGATCATCGTGGATATGTTATGCTAGCAAGTAGAGGTGGCCAAACTGACCCGACCCGACCCGACCCGACGGGCTGACCCGAACCGAAACCGGCCAAGAACCGGTTCTGGCCCGACCCGGTCAAGAACCGGTTTCAAGCCCGAGAGCCGGGACCGGTTCGCGTATATAGGAATTTCCTCGGCCCGACCCGGGACCGGTTCGTGGCCCGACCCGGCCCGACCCGATTTTTTTCAAAAAAATAGAGCCGTTATATAGCCGTTTGGAACCCCTTGTGACCGTTTTTTGCCTCAAAAAACACCCTCCAAACCCCATATAAATACTAGGGGTGTTATGGAGGTCATCACCACCTTACATTGCTTACAAAACGCAAAAAACGCTTACAATTCTCATTTCTCGGCTCTCGTTATATTCGTTTCTCGCAAAAAACGCATACAATTCTCATTTCTCATTACTTATCCAATGATTCCAATCCAATTTTTCTTTGTTAAAGTTTAGTAATTAATTATTATACAAAGAAAGCAGTTAAAAAACAAAAAAATCCCCGGCCCTACTCCGACCCGGTTCTTGGCCCGGCCCGGCCCGGTTTTCCCGAAACCGGTTCTACATACAAGTAAACGGGTCAGGGGATTTCGGTTTAAACCCGGCCCGACCCGACCCGGTTCTCACCTGACCCGGTTCGCACGGTTACTGTGCAGAACCGAGTTGTCCCCCGACCCGACCCGGCCCGGCCCGAACCCGACTTTTGGCCACCTCTACTAGCAAGAGAAAATGAAATTGTAGGATAGAATAAATGGGTTTTGCTAATATTGATAAATTTGTAGGGTTATATAAAAATTGTCTTTTGTTGGGTATTTTTACTCCTTGAGAGAGTATGAAAAATACTTTGGGTGTAATTTATAATTAAGGTGTTTGATCTAAAGCTTGTGATTGTTTCCAAGTCTTCTTTTGAAAGTATATGTTTTAAGTTTTCGAGACGGCTTGGTAAAAGTTGTAAAACGTAGGGTTTGATGAAAATTTGTGGCTTTTGGTTATTTGGTGATTCGGTGGAAATTTTGATTATGTTTTTTTTAAGATTTGGATCGACTTCGAGTGGTGGATCATTTTGTTATTGAATTTGTGAAAGGCATTCTTTTATGTTTGTAAAAAAAGGTTGAAATTATGGATGATGCATGTAAAGTTCAAATGAAGCGGTTAACATTAATAAGTTGGTGATTATCGTTGAATTAAATGTACAATGTTAATGTGTGGGGTTTAAGTTCTTGATGTTTGGGTGCTTTTGAGAATAACATATTTGTTCATTTAGGGATTCTTGGTTTTGAATCTAAGTGAAAAATGCAAGGATGAGCTTGTGTTAGCATATTGAATTGAGTGATTATTATGGTTAGTCGAGAGTTTATGTTTGTTATGATGTAAACCTCATCAGGAATTCTTGCTTTTAAATAATTGCAGTTGTTTGTGGTATCAGAATTTATACGTGTTTTGAATTTCTAAATTTGGAGTATTGAGTTATTTGAAAATTAACCATTGGTTAGTTTTGTTTTCATGTTTTAATCGATGTGTGATTATTAAGAAGATCACGTGTTTTGTATGTTTGATCAGAGTTGTGCAGCGAAAACATGACAATTCGTTAGCAGTAGTGTTTTAATTTTAAAGATTGTTCCAAGTAGGAACAAAGAGTATATTTTGAACAACAAGGTGGTTGGCCTAGTTTGAAATTGTGATAACCCAAACTTTTAGTTTTGGTAAAATGAAATGTTCACGGGTGATTTAGGTAATTTTTGTAATTTTTTTATTTTGAGAGGTCATTTGTGAAAATTTTAGGAGTATATAAAGAGGGTGTCCTCTTATCCATTCATTCTGCCGACTTCACTCTTTGTTTTCTTTTGCACCTTTGTGTGTGAGTTGGTTTCTTCATGGAGATGAAGACGATTTGAATGTTTAATGGGAGATTTGAAAGAGAATAAATTATGTTGGGTAACTTTAATTTTCAGGTATTAACTTTAGTTTGGTGAAACATTTGTTTGGGTTATCTTTTTGGAGATTTCTCAAATAAATATTCTTGGTCAATCTTTTTGAGTTCTTGGAGATATAAAATGCTTTGGGCAAATTAGTTCTAGTCTTTAATGAAAGACTCTTTAGGATTGATTTTGGATAATTCTTGATTTAATTTATGGTAGAGGTTTATTGGTGGAATTTTGAGATTTTAAGGCTAAAGCTTGAATTTTGCGGTATGGTTTAAGGATTATAAATGGGGTTTTGGTAAAAAAAAAGTGGTGGTTAATTATCGAGATTATAATCGGTACTTTCAGATTTCTAGTATTCTGTTTGGAAATGTTTAGCCGTTAAGACTCGGTGTGGAATATTTGGACCTGAGTTGAGTTTTCTTTTAATCATTTTCAAATTGAAATGCATGTTACATGTGATTTATTATTATTACATGTAATGTGGTTATTGATTTGTGGGTTAAAGGGACTTACACAACAAAAGCTCGTGTACGTGTGAGACTGTAATGTTTCATGAGGGGGGGGGGGGGGGGGGGGGGTTAAATATCCATATATTTGGACCACGAATATGTTTCATGTG
Organism: Saussurea involucrata; assembly: GCA_033807775.1. NCBI lineage: Eukaryota > Viridiplantae > Streptophyta > Magnoliopsida > Asterales > Asteraceae > Saussurea > Saussurea involucrata. The sequence continues at coordinate 21,531,736 of CM066314.1, forward strand.
GTGAGCCACTGCCGATATTGATCGCGATCTTATCAGAGTGTGCGTGTTTATGCTTGCAAATATGTTTCGTGTAGTGAGGCATTGCTGATATTGACTTCCAGGTGTGCGTTATTTTGAAAAGTGACTGTTGTGTTTAGTTGCTTTGGGAGAGATGTAGTGCTTGTGGGCCTACGAAGTGATTATCAGATTTAAATTTTTTCATGTTAAATGATTTATTGGATTGTTCACTAACAGGGATTTTCTTAATAGACCGTATGGTCTAACCCTCATTTTCTTTTAAAAATATGCATTTCAGGTGAACTTTATATTGACATTGTTAGTCTAGGAAAAAAGGTAAACGGTAATTATTATGGTGAATATTGTCTCCAATTAATAGTTCATTAATATTCTCGGGTTAATTATGTTTTCGGTTGGATTTATGTAATTTCGTTGTTGCGAGATTTTAGGGTTTTATGTTAAATGATCCTTGTCAGACCGGTTAGTGATTATTTTAATTTTTATTGCAGTTAGAATTATTTGTTTGAAATTGTGTTTGAGGTGTTGTTTTGAAGATTATTTTAGTTGATTCTTTTCGAATCATATTTTCGGTGATTTTATGTTAATGTGGTTAAATTTCGGAAATCGGGTCATTACAGATATCGATCCACATGGACAGGAAAGTAAAGTTTTCTAACAAGTTAAACTTAAAGTAAGATTTCAGATGATGATTTCGAATCAATATTTGTGAGAGTGAGTTAAGCAACTACTGAGATATAATAATAAGTAAAATAAGCATGGCTGCAAGATCATGTTGAAGTTTCAGCGTCACAGTGCGGCAGAACATTGCTATAGAATAACTGGAGGTTGTCGCAGCAATACCTCTCTACAACACTACTAGATTGAGTGACCTTCTTTCAAAGTGCATATTATACTCCATGTGAGCATTACCTCATCGTATCAATGATGAGTACAAATCCAAGCTTAATATTGATCTTACCTTTCCTTCCATATAGTTTTGAAACCTTTGAAGGTTGTTGCATCTCAATTTTAAGTCTAACTCGTCTAAGTAAAATAACATGCGTCAATTTGTCAAAGATTACTAGATGAAACTTTAATCCCAATTGTGAAAAGTAAAGTAGATTTTTATGGCAAAAGCAATAATGGAGCAGGTTAATGGAGCTCGGCTTGAAAATATTATATCAGGCTCGAGCTCGACTCGAGATCGATACACTTTTTCAAAGCCGGGCATGAATTCGAGCTCGGATATGTTTTCAATGTTTGAGCTTGAGTTCGATACTCGTTTATCACCTCGAATGTGAGATCGTTTAACTCGTTTATGAGTTCGAATTCAAGATTGTTTAACTTGTTTATTACTCAAAGTCGATGATTTTTATATTTTTTTGATTATATATTTGTAAACAGATAAATATGTTTGGCTCGAAAAAGTGTATGCCCGAATGGGTCGACTCGACTCGTTAAATTTAATTGAGCTTTCAAACGAGTCGAATCGAACATTGGTGTGATGGAGCTCGACTCGTAAGTTAAACGACCTTTATCTTGTGTTCGAAATCCACTCGAGCTCGATAATTATTAGGTTCAAGATCGAGATAAACGAGCTCGAACTTGAATAGCTCGTTAAAAGCTCGACTCGTTTACATCCCTATTTTCAACCTTCACTTACACCCAAGCTAGAGTGTTTAACCCATCATGGTTGGAAATGGTAAAGAGGTGCAAGAAAAGTAGAGTTGCAAGAAACGTAAAGTGCAAGAAATGTAAAGGATGCAGAAATGTAAACTTGCTGGAAAATACAATGTGCTCAAAAGTGAAAGTGTGTTGGAAATCTTAAATTTGTTGTGGAAAGTAAGAAGGTTATTGCAACAACATACAGAAGAAAACAAAATATTAAGCTCGAGAACTAGTTTTTGGTTTTGTTGAGACTTTCTAGGGGTTTGACATCTCAAATTACAGTTTTGCCCTTAAACTTTCAAAACTTTCACTAGTATTACAAAAGTTGCCACCCTTTTTAATAGCCTTTAATTTAAATCATTGGATGATTGAGATTAGTTCTCACGATCCTCAACTCAACATTTTTACGATTCTCATTTGATTATTGTCACATATATATATATATATATATATATATATATATATATATATATATATATATATATATATATATATATATATATATATATATATATATATATATATATGGTCAGGTTCTGGGGGAAAAAACGAAAAACTGAGGAACACCCTAGTAGCTTTTCATCTGGACGATATGCACTTGTGCATACAAGTAATTTGTAACATGCATATGTGAATAAAACCAAAAAAGAACTTAATTATTTGTATGCACAAGTGTATACCGTCCAGATGAAGGGCTACCAGAGTTGAGATATTAAATGGGTTAGGCGGGTCGGGTTAGAGTTGAGATTTTTTGACCCATTTATTAAACGGATCGGGTCAGGGTTAGGTATTCTCAACCCGTTTAACTTTGAACCCGACACAAACCCAACACACGCGACACGACACGTTCTAGTAAATTATGAACTACGTTTTTGAAGTACATGTGATCTTATACATTTTAAATGTGTTTTGCTACACATCATATATGGTTCTGTTTTCTTTATATTTCTTTTTGAATGTTAAATTTGAATAATTGTTAAGTTTTTCAAATTTAAAATCACATATGATTAGGAAAAAAAATTGAAAAAAAAATTATATCATTGTGAATCACGTGTGATTTTGATGAAAAATTATGAATCACGTTTTGAAGTACATGTGATCTTATACATTTTTAATTTGTTTTGCTACACATCAAATATGATTTTGTTTTCATTATTTTTTTTCAATGTTTAATTTGAATCGTTGATTTTCAAGTTTTAAATCACATATGATTTGGGGAAAAAATCATTTTTTTAAATTATTTCGATAAAAAAAATGTAATTTTTATAAATAATGTTTTAAATAAAAAAAGAGAATTTTTTTAAATGAAAATTAAATATGCTTATTTTAAATGAATTAAATATAAAATATTTTAATAAATAAAAAATTATATCATTTTTAAATTATATTTGAAAAGGTAGAATCTTAAATAAATACCTGAAATAACTTTTAAATAACTAAATTATTTTATTACCCTTATTTTTTATTTTTAGAAATATTTATTTTAGGTATTATTTAAAAAAATTATTGACCCAGAATCATCCTCTTATACTTTTAAATATGTGTTATTCTCGTATGATCCCTCTCTATCTCTATCTCTCTCTCTCTGTATATATATATATATATGTATAAACCATTCAGCTTCCTTCCTCAAGCCCCATTTCTTCGGTGAATACCCTGATCCCACTTCCTCTTCACCATCGCAACCAAATGCTCGGTGAATACCCCAATCACCATCCCCGTTCCCACTTTCCCCTTCACCATCGCCAACCAAATGCTTGATGAATACCCCGTTTCCCTTCCCTGACCCCAACATATTCGTAGCTCACTTCCGGCCCTTCGTCGTTCTTCACGTCTATCTACTACCTCTGCCTTCCTCCCCCCCCCCCCCCATCGTGTCCTCCTCCATTCTTCCTCCCTCCACTACTTCGTCCATATCTGGGAATGAACTTAGTGGCCAAAACGAAAATTCAAATTAAACAGATCTGGGAATCCAAATGAAATTTTGATTTGGGTTTGCAAATTAAAGCAAGCTTGTGTTTGGTTTCATCGAAAACAAATATGAAAATCCAAAACTTGAAAATATGTAAATCTGTGAGTCCCAAACTTGTATACTAATGAAGAACAGATTAAGAATCTAAATAGAATTGATCAAAAACAGTAGATTGGATCTCAGTGTGTCATGTGTATGGATCTTGAGAGAGAAATATTACAAATTGTAATGCGTACAAGTAATAGAAAGTCAAATAACATCTTCTAACAAACTGAATTTATACAAGGAAAGAATAGCTAAAGATACAGTACAAATACATGAAAGGTAATAATACACTGACACGTGTTCTAGTATCGTCAGGTCTTCATGTCTTCAAAAACTATGTACCTGAAGCTATCATAATATATCTTCTAAGTCCCAAAGTCTGAACAAGTGTGTTCAGACTTTCTAGTCGAACTCTCATAAAGCTTCTTCAAATCTCTCGATAGCCGTGTACTTAAGTCTGGCCAAACTTTGTATGGGTCCTTTATTTTTTTAACCATTTTAATTAAACACATTACAAAAATAACCCTATTTTAAAAATTTTACAAATCTAGCCATCCACTTCTCCTCAAGCATTGCTTGGGGAGAAGTGGCCCACGACAAGACACCATATTTAATTAATTAAATCAGATATAAATTAAAATAATACTGATTTGACACAAGATTCCTTGATTTGACACAAGATTCTTTGACTTGACATAAGATTCTTTGACTTGACTGATTTGACAACACATTTACCACAAAAAACCAAAAAATACCTCGATATCCACCCGAGTTCGCGCCGGCCGGCGCCACCCTCCTCCGGCGGCGCGAACCGGAGTTTGACCGGCATTGACCGGCGTTGACCAGTTTTTTTTTTAAACATATTTTAAAAATACATAATTTTTTTAAAAAATTTAAAAATACATTTTTAAGTTTTAAGTAATTTTAAAAATGATTTAAATTAATACGGTTTATAATTAAAACTTAAAAAAACGTTTTATAATTAAAATTTTAAAAATACGTTTTTTTAATTAAAATTTTAAAAATACGTTTTTTTAATTAAAATTTAAAAATACGTTTTTTTTAATTAAAATTAAAAAATACGTTTTTAATTAAGATTTAAAAATACGTTTTTTAATTAAGATTTAAAAATACGTTTTTTTAATTAAGATTTAAAAATAAGTTTTTTAATTAAGACACAAAATTTAAGTAATATTTAAGTAATTTTAATTAAATACGTTTTTTAAAATTGTTTTTTCTTCCAAAAATAAATTAAAGATCAAAAATAAATTTAAGATAAATTTTAATGAAAATAATTTTAAAATTTTAAGATATAAAGAATTGGTTTTCAAAAATAATTAAAATTTTAAAGTATAAAATTTTAAAGTATAAATTTTTTGTTTTAAACTTATTTTAAAAATACATAAATTTTGGAAAAAAAATAAAAATACATTTTTAAGTTTTAAGTAATTTTAAATATGATTTAAATTAATACGTTTTATAATTAAAACTTTAAAAAAACGTTTTATAATTAAAATTTTAAAAATACGGTTTTTTAATTAAAATTTAAAAATACGTTTTTTAATTAAAATTTAAAAATACGGTTTTTTATTTTGTTATGCAGTGATGTGACAATACAATTTTTTTTAAACTTCATTTTATTTAATAAATACATAATAAAAATCATGTATTTTCAAAATCATATATTTTTATTATTATGAAAATCACATAAAGGGATTAGCACATAATATTTAAGATAATTTTAATCAAATACGTTTTTCAAAAATTTAAGATACGTTTTTTAAAATTTTAAGATACGTTTTTTAATGAAAATAATTTTTTTTAAGTAATATTTAAGATACTTTTAATTAAATACGTTTTTTAAAATTATTTTTAATTATTTTCAATAATTACAAAAATAAATTTTAATTATTTTTATTACCATATACTTTACCTACTTTTTATCATCTAATTTATTACATCCAACTTTATTAACTTCTAACTTATTACCACATACTTTTCCTTATCATTTAATTTATTACACCAAACTACCACCTAATTTATTTATTACACTAACTTTATTACCTTCTAATTTATTACACTCCACTTTATTAACTAACACTAATTTTTTTTATTATCCAATTTTTATTATATCAAACTTTATTACCATCTAACTTATTACTATCAAACTTTACCATCTAAACTAGATAATAAAATTTGATATAAGTGGAGTGTACTATCAAACTTTTAAAAAACTATCAAACTTTACCATCTAACTTTATTATCTAGTTTAGATGGTAAAGTTTGATAGTAATAAGTTAGATGGTAATAAAGTTTGATATAATAAAAATTGGATAATAAAAAAAATTAGTGCTAGTTAATAAAGTGGAGTGTAATAAATTAGAAGGTAATAAAGTTGGTGTAATAAATAAATTAGGTGGTAGTTTGGTGTAATAAATTAGATGATAAGGAAAAGTATGTGGTAATAAGTTAGAAGTTAATAAAGTTGGATGTAATAAATTAGATGATAAAAAGTAGGTAAAGTATATGGTAATAAAAATAATTAAAATTTATTTTTGTAATTATTGAAAATAATTAAAAATAATTTTAAAAAACGTATTTAATTAAAAGTATCTTAAATATTACTTAAAAAATTATTTTAATTAAAAAACATATCTTAAATTTTTGAAAAACGTATTTGATTAAAATTATCTTAAATATTACGTGCTAATCCCTTTATGTGATTTTCATAATAATAAAAATATATGATTTTGAAAATACATGATTTTTATTATGTATTTATTAAATAAAATGAAGTTTAAAAAAAATTGTATTGTCACATCACTGCATAACAAAATAAAAAACCGTATTTTTAAATTTTAATTAAAAAACCGTATTTTTAAAATTTTAATTATAAAACGTTTTTTTAAAGTTTTAAGTATAAAACGTATTAATTTAAATCATATTTAAAATTACTTAAAACTTAAAAATGTATTTTTAATTTTTTTTTCCAAAATTTATGTATTTTTAAAATAAGTTTAAAAAAAAGATTTTTTTTTGTGTTGTCAAATCAATCTGCATAATAAAACAAAAAAATTATACTTTAAAATTTTAATTATTTTTGAAAACCAATTCTTTATATCTTAAAATTTTAAAATTATTTTAATTAAAATTTATCTTTAATTTATTTTTGATCTTTAATTTATTTTTGGAAGAAAAAACAATTTTAAAAAACGTATTTAATTAAAATTACTTAAATATTACTTAAATTTTGTGTCTTAATTAAAAAACTTATTTTTAAATCTTAATTAAAAAAACGTATTTTTAAATCTTAATTAAAAACGTATTTTTAAATCTTAATTATAAAACGTATTAATTTAAATCATTTTTAAAATTACTTAAAACTTAAAAATGTATTTTTAAATTTTTTTAAAAATTTATGTATTTTTAAAATAAGTTTAAAAAAAAAAATTGGTCAACGCCGGCCAATGCCGGTCAAACTCCGGTTCGCGCCGCCGGAGGAGGGTAGCGCCGGCCGGCGCGAACCCGGGTGGATATCGAGGTATTTTTTGGTTTTTTGTGGTAAATGTGTTGTCAAATAAGTCAAGTCAAAGAATCTTATGTCAAGTCAAAGAATCTTGTGTCAAATCAAAGAATCTTGTGTCAAATCAGTATTATTTTAATTTATATCTGATTTAATTAATTAAATATGGTGTCTTGTCGTGGGCCACTTCTCCCCAAGCAATGCTTGAGGAGAAGTGGGTGGCTAGATTTGTAAATTTTTTAAAATAGGGTTATTTTTGTAATGTGTTTAATTAAAATGGTTAAAAAAAATAAAGGACCCAACTTTGTATACTCTTCTTCAGAGCTCTCTATGTTCCTATCTAGATTTAGTACTTAGCACATACTCAGAACTCTAAAGACTCTGATCCAAATCTCTAAAAAGACTATGCAGACTTAAACACTTAGAATATTTATCGACTAACAAACTCTGAAGTCTCTTCTTCAGATCTCTGAACACACTATTCAGAGATCAACACTTAGCCAAATGAAAAATAACTTTCAACCAACTTTCATTTCTACAAATTCTAAAACAAAACCCAAATGTTATTTTCCTTTTCCAGAAGTGCATGAAGAAGTAGAGTCCAAAGGGTGCGTGAAGGCTTGGAAAGTTCCTTGAAATCACGAATCGAACTAATTGAAAGTTATGCAAGAGTATGTCTTGTATATCACATAATCCTAAATAAAAGCAACGCTTCATTTAAGATGTCATCATGTCACTAATTTAAATATGAGTATGTGGAAGGAGAATCATCTTGGCATGGGATATGGGGTTTCCAGAACTCCAAAAAATTTGTTCTTGGAAGGAGATTAATAACCAGAAATTGAAGATGAATTAAGAAGGTAACCATTGATTTACTGCTTTAGAAATGAGGTCGTTGAAATGACAATGGATAGAGAGGTGGAGGAGAGAGAGAAAATGTGAGGGAGATAAAGTCAATGATAATGACGTGTATTTTATTCATCATCATGAATCATTTATGTTTTATTTCTTAAACATAAATAAATAGAAAATAAGAAAAGACCAAAACATCCTTATTTTAACGGCTTCTTTTAGCCGGTGTTAACTCTAGGGATCAAAAACAAGATTTTTAAGAAACCAATTGACCAAAATTGAGGTTTACTCTAACTTTTATTATTATAAATTGAGTAATATGGTCCATAGTGTTCATTTAATACAAATTTGCCATTATTGTTTGTATGTTTGCTTGGTTTGGTCCATTCCACTTTATTGGTTTTGGTCCCTTTCACTAGTTGGTGTTAACTTCCATAGACTAGTTTATGTCTTTTCATATGTTTTTTATTTTACTGTTAAATGTTTTAAGGTTTTTGTCATGTTATGTTTTTACCATTTATTATATTTTAACATTACATACATATATACATACTCAGATAGTATATATATATAGAGAGAGAAAGGTTCAAACGAGAAGCGTAACAATTTACGAGAAACGCGAGGAGCACCGCCCATGTACTGAATCACATGTGATTCACAACTGATCGGGGGGCTTCCGCCCATGTAGTGGATCACATGTGATTCACAACTAAAATCATATGTGATTAAAATTCGGACACGCGCGGTTTGTCCCGCGGTTTGTGTAGTGAATCACATGTGATTCAATACATGGGCGATGCTCCTCACGTTTTCTTAAATTGGTACGCTCCTCGTTTGAACCCGCCTCTCTCTCTCTCTCTCTATATATATATATATATATATATAGAAAGAGAGTGGGGAGAGGATATGCGTATGTTTCCTTACACTATACCGACCAAAGTCCAAAACTAGAATCCCAAACGAAAGTGGACATTAATTCTTCTTAAAATTTTCGGGTGTCACAGAATGGGTATTAGGGGTGTTCATAGTGCATACGCCGTTTGAATATTTTTATCCCTAAGTATCTCTGATGTAAAAGTATTGAAAATATTCTAAGTCCTGAAGACCAGATGTAGCTCTAACTGTAAAGCCACGTTGAACCTGAGGCAACCCAGAGGATGCTAAACCAAAGGCACGCTCAACAAGAGGATGATCCAACCGATCAGAGCCCCAAGGGCCCCTGACTTTAGCTATGCGTTCAACCTTAACTCAATCTCTCTAAGTGTTGGTCTTCTTATTTATGTCTGCCACGTCAACAAAAAGCGGTTATTTTACCTTTACACGTAGAGCTTCAGGATTGGTCAGTGTGTGTGACTTTCTTGATTTAGGCTATAAATAGGAGATACAATCGCATATCTCAGTACGCACTCACACACACTTTCATATCTTGTGCAATCTGTAACAACCTAGAGAGAATTTTAAACGCACACACTGTATGTTCTTGGTGTTTACTACTATAATCTCCAGAAATATATTCAATACATTAGACTACAATGGTTCTTCAAACTGCTTATTTCTTCATCTTTGTAGTTAATTGTTTATGATCATCTAGTGATAAAATGTTTTAAGTTTCCGCTCATCTTTCTTACATTTATCACTATCAAGTAGGTACTGGAACCAACTATTGGTATCAGAGCAGATTGATATCCCTAGTCAAATCGATCAATTTCATCTCATTAAATCTAGTTTATTCCATCTAAATTTCTAGATCTTTGTTATTATCGTTTCATACTTTGTTTTCGAATTGTTCTCGAAAACTTCATTAGAATATGTGTTTGAATCAGTTTTGTATTCAAATGCTTTTTTGATTTAGCTCATATTCGATGAAACAAGTATATGTTCATCAGATCTAAAATGAGGATGGTGGTTTTGGAAGAAATTTATTTGTAAAGTGTTCAAAACTGATTATTGTGGATCCCAATACAAGTGCAATGTATATATTAGTGAAGCAAAATAATCAATTTGTCACAAGTATTGATCATAAGATTGAAAGTGATAACCATAGAGTTTTACAATCATATGAGTTAAGCGCCTAATCACTCTTAGGGTTAAACCCTAATTACAAAATCTATTTATACCCTTTTAGGTATTTACACTTTATACCCTAAACTTTAATACAATCAATTTCTGCCCTAACAATCTCCCTCTTTGTATTGAAGTTCAATTATGTGCGATCTGGAACGTATCCTTTTCGAATAGCAAACAGGATCTCAAAATATCTGTTGGAGTTTCGTATTCAATTCTTTCTTCGATTAGATTCAAGGCTTCATTGGTCAGGTACATCTCCAAGTCTTTCATCTCCTCCAACTATTTCTCTTCTTTAGCAACTTTATCTTTCAAGACTTGACGAATTACCTTCAACGTTCCGTCAGAGTATCGAGCAATTTGACTGGACCTGAGAAAATGCTTTTCACCTATAGCATTCTTGTAGACTATACCCTGATTCGGGCTTGGAAAGTAGCGCCTATTTGCAGATCTTTGATGTAAGAGAGCTGGATCGAGCTTTTCATAAACCTCTTAGCTTCTTCAAGGGCCTTAGTGATCTGAATCGGTTTGATAGTTCTGGTCCTTAAGTCTCTCAAAATATCTGAGAAGTCATTCAGCTCCATGTTCTTGAAATCAGCCTCTAAAAACGTCCAATCATTACCATATCGTCGAGTGACCGTGAAAACTGGAAACCAAACCTTTCGAAGTTTCTCGAAAGTGATCTCCTTAATCTCTCTAATTTTGTTCTTAGTCTTGACAGCACTGACTGGTTGATCCTTCGTTTTCATCATTGATACATATTCTATCTTATGACTTTGCTCAAAATCTGATATCCCGTATACCAAAACTGGATCTAGTGGCCTGATCCAATGCACAACGATTTTCTTTTATGAGTCTTCTAGAAACGGAACTAGAATTTTGATTCTCTCCCATCGAATTGGTTGATTATGTTGTACCTGAGCTGCTTCAGATTGAGAAGTTGTCGGAGGTGCTCGATAGAACTTTCAGCTTTTTCGGGCATCGATGTTTGAGAATCATGGACCTTTGGTTGAGACTCTGTGTACTGTTCATTTTAAAGAAGGATTAGGTCGAAGTCTCATTTTTCTTGGAATTCGTTGTCGGAAGCATCAAACAATTCCTCGACTTCATTCTTTATTGCAATTAGAGCCTTTGAGTTTGTCTGATTTTCAGTTTCTGGGTCCATCTCAGATTCCAGATCAATGATCTCTAGTGTTGGTCTTTCCATGACAGTTGCCTCGACTATTTCTTTGTCACCGCCCTCGGGCTTTTCAACCATCGGGTTAACATCAGCATAAATGTCGGTTCTTTCAGCCGTTGAGATATCCATGTCATGTACCTGTGTCTGATTTGGTTCTGAGGTCTGTACAAACTCAGTAGTTTCAGTTTGTACCTCTGTAACTGTATCAACATTTACGGTCTCTGGTTCAGATGTACGTTGGCGATTCTCCCCCTCATGGTGATCAGTATCATCTTGATCATCATGTCTACGCTTGAACCCCTGAGCTTGACCCTTGCAGGTGTTTTCGAGAGATGCAACTCTATCAGAAAGTGTAGCTAGTGTTTGTTGCACTGGATGAAGAGTGGCGGTAAGGGTTTGGACAATGTCAGGTGAGATATTTTGGGTAGGTGCGGGTGTAGTGGTTTCGACCTGAGATCGGAGTAAGCCGACTAGGTCAGCTTCGATAGAAGTTTCGGCGTTGGCTTTAGGTGGTGGAGGTGGTTGAGGTGGTAATTGTGTCTCTTTGCTCTGATATCAATTGTGGATCCCAATACAAGTGCAATGTATATATTAATCAAACAAAACAATCAATTTGTCACAAGTATTGATCATAAGATTGAAAGTGATAACCAGAGAGTTTTACAATCGTATGAGTTAAACGCCTAATCACTCTTAGGGTTAAACCCTAATTACAAAAGCTATTTATACCCTTTTGGGTATTTACACATTATACCCTGAAATTTAATACAATCAATTTCTGCACCAACAACCTCCACCTTCTGTTATGCACAGAAGGTGTTCGATGAACTGCTTATGAGAGAATTTGGTTTCTTGAAATGATATGCTTGTGAAGTATTTTCGATGTCAAGAACCAAAGTTTTGAAATCAACACTTTGATTGTGATTTGGTTGTGCATAATGTGATTCAATTTTATAATGATTAATGAAAATCAGGATGTTGACAGATTTATGATGTTGTGTTATATCGTTCATATCACGCATCAAGGAACCAATTTAGTTGATTCAAAAGGACCTGGATAGAAAATAGATGGATGTACAACTTTCATGTTTTGATCTTTCAGAGATTCAAACTGTAGAAGGGTCATACGAATCGTTGAAGTGGATAGTAGTGTGTTGATGCAAAGTTGTTATGCGTCAAGTTAGATCTGCCTCTTGGTAAAAGGATCAGAGCCTCTGATATGAAGGACCAAATCCTCTAGAATGTTGGTCCAGAGCCTCTGGACTGACAGACCAGAGCCTTTGAATATATGTGTGCTTTAGATCATAAGGGGCTTGCAACCAGAAGCTAACACGTTGAACTAAAAGTTGTTAGACAGATCTGAATGACTATGGTACATCAATTATATCTTATTCGTCCAAGCTCCAAAGAAGGTGATTCTAGATTCTATGAACAGATAACAAATCAATGGATATTTTTTATGTTTTGAGTATTTACAAACTCCAGAGTTATCATTGTCTAAATTAGTAGTGTCAACGTTGGTGTAACGTTTTTGGACAGTAACCTTCTTTGCTGATTTGAATTTCAAAGACTAGAGGTAGTTATGCTCTGTAAAAACCTACCAGAGATAGGGCTACCTTTGTATAAGCAAACCAGAGAGGGAACATAGACCAGAAGGTGGATACGGAGCTAAATTTATCAAAACATAAGTTGTTGACAAATTTGCGCAGCTCTGGCACTTTTAACATATCTCAGTCGTCCGAGCACCAATAAATGTGAGGTCAAGTTATATGGAAACCTGACACACTGGTTTACAATGTTTTTGTTTTGAGTTTTCATAACTCCAGATGTTTCATGGTCAAAAGCATCGTAGAAGTCAATGCAATGGTGTTGGACAGTAGCCTTCTGTGTTGTCAAAAGATTTTTGGGAAATGATGGGTGGAATTGTGGCATGCACTAAGACATGTCCAACTCCAGAATGTTTTGCTTAACGCTCACATATGATGTAATTTTGGAGTTCAAAATGGCCACGACTTCAGTTCATCTTTGTTCTGGACCGCTCTTCATTAGGAAATGCTTCTAAACAACTAAGGATCAAGAAGCACAGTTTAAAACCAACACTTCATCAGAGACATCTTCTTGCAACCAGAAATAGCCTGTTGAAGTTTTGTCAAGGATCAAAGAACTTCCAAGTCTAATTCTCATCATTTGATCTCACATCAGGGCTCTCAGAGTTACACACTTGGTGGTTTCAAGGTCTTCGATTGGAACATATTTTTGGTTGATACTCATTTTGGGTTCCTCATTTTTAGAAGATTTCTTTCGGGTAATCCAGAGCCTCTGGTTAAAATTTCTAGAGCCTCTGAAGCTTACCCAACGCTACTTGATCATTTTTTGGAAGATTTCTTCACAAGAGCATCATGTGGAGGGGGAGCTTGGAATATTCTAAGTCTTTAAAGTCCATATCCTCTCTGAAGATGTTAGAGGTAGCAACTCTTATATTCCACAACTCTGATTTCGTCTGGACTCGCATACCGTAGAAGTGTTACCTGTGGATGGGAATTTCAGAGGTCGCCAAGACTTAAAAATATATTTTTTTGGAATGATGTTGCTACATCAAGGGGGAGCTACGTGATTGTCATATCTAGGGGGAGCTCCAAGTACTAAAAGTAAAATGGGAAGATGATTTGTGATGTACAAGTGATTTTCATTTTAGTGTTCTCCTTTTAACACTAAGGGGAGATTGTTAGTCCAAATTATAGAGTTAAAGTGTAAAAAGGAAAACTTGAGTGTAAAGTTAGAAAATCACTATTTTTTGTATTTCCCTATAAATAGGAGTCCCCTTCCCTGTTTGTAATTTGTTGTAAGATCCCACATTGGTTGGGGAGGGGAAGAAAGGTTGTCTTATAAGAGGGACTTGATACATCCCCTATCAGACGCATGTTAAAACCGTGAGTTCAAGTGTGTGGACAAAGCGGGCAATATCTGGTACGATTGGCCTGGGATGTTACAATTGGTATCAGAGCCATAGTTTAAAGGATTTAGGTGACCAGACGGGCCTAGACTTAAACTGTGGAAGTAGGAATCACAACTGAGAATCATGAATGCGCTAGGAGGGCACTATAATAGAGATAAGACTAATAGGGTAGTGAGGACAGTCATGTAATGTAGATACGGAGTTACACCTGGCCAGTGTAATTGTAAATTTACAGGTACATGTATGTGCTTTGTTAGGACCATAAATGTCCTACATATTAGAAAGATATATAAAGAATTATATAGACTTTATTTAGTTTAATTATTATTGTAAAAGCCTTTAATTGTATTATTTGGGCTTAGTTTAGCCTAATGGGCTTGGGCCTTGTTTGTCTAAGGCCTATGTATATAAGGTTTAGGTAACCTTTAGTTTTAGGTTAGCAATTCATTAGAGAGCTTATTGTTTAGAAATCATTCCCTTACTTTTGAATTGTAATATTCTCTGAACGATACTTTGAATGAATACGAGATGGATGACAACATGAAATCAACAATTGTTCTTGATATTGCTTATTGATTCTATTGTTACCTGTCAATCTCGGATCTACACGTGGTATCAGAGCCGAATCGGTGATTTGAAGATATAGAAGAAACCGAACGAAAGCGAGAAAAAGCATAAAAATTCGTATTGAATTTTCTAGAAAACGCAGCGTGCCGTTTTGCCTATTCCCGGAGTTTGAACCGTCAGATCGTTACGATTTTTGGACAGTAGCTTCACGACATTCTGAACGGTGGGATTAATCGTTTGAGGTCCAGAAGGCACCTGTTTTATTTTCGACATATTGCAGTTTTTGTGGGTAAATCGATCATCAATCGGGTTTGCAAAGTTCTTTCGTTGATTTAATAATTCGTTTGTTAATTCTCGATTGTTTAATCGTTTTTAATCTAGTGTTTATCTCCATCAATATCAATTCTCAAAGGTATCAATTTTTCAATTTAAAAACCAGTTCTTGAGTTTTGGTATTGTTCTTGATTTTTTTTTGGTGATTATTGAAAAATAGGATATATTTTGCTTAGAAATCGATTTGGATATGTTTGTTTTTGTTTTTTTGGTCAAAATCTAACCCTACAGGAGTGAAATCAAGCAACCCTATCGAACCCTGATCCGAATTTCTCAACCAGCCGTCGTATCCGTAAGTTCCTAATTTTTCCGGGTAAGTTTCCAAATTCTCGCCACTATCCGGACGAATTGTTTCTGGTTCCCGGGTAAGTTTGTTCGGACACTTCAATTTTTTCCGGATAAAATACACTTTCCGGACAAAACTTTATTTTACCCGAATAGCACAAATTTTTCCCGGATAACTTCGAGTTTTCGGACAACAATTGAAAAAAGGTTTCCGCATAAAATCTTCTCTTTCCGGACAAAGACTCTTTCCGGACAAAGACCCTTTCCGGATGAAACCTTTCTTCCGGATAACATCATTTTCTGGTTGATTTTAGAATTCGGATACACTCCTTTAGTCAACAATTGTAGGCTAAATTTTTTGAATTTGGAAATAGTGGCTTCAAATATGATTCAAAGTGGTTACGTGGCTTCATGAGGTTATTTGTTGTGTGATTCAAATCTTGATACGTGGCTTCATAGTATATCACATACATGTTCATGGTTGTTTCCAATTTTTATCTCTTAAATCTGTTTCTAATTTTTATCATAACCGCATGCAGCATACATAATATATATACATACCTCGCATGCATAGTGACAGTTTGACCATTTTTCGTGAGCTTATATTGCATGATTATTGCTAATTGTTGATCTCGTTGGAGCCTCTCGAATATATCACAAGTTTACCGCTCGACTTCGTCCGGAAAACGCTTTTTTATCGGGAAAAAAATTCATCCGGTAAGCTTTTCATCCGAGAATCACCCTTTACCTGGTAAGTTTTGATAGGTAAGTTTTGATCGGTACCCGAGTTACCGAACGTCTCATGACTGAAAGCTTTAATCGAAAACAACGATTTTTCTTAACGATCGATTTGCAATTTTTTTGTGACGTTTCAGATTATTTGCAACGGTTTGCAATTATTAGCGACTTTTATTATTTTATGTGATTTTGGTTGACGTGTTTGATCTAACTTGGTTTGTTCTTTTGCAGATTACACTCTCGAAGATTGATTTCGTTCGTTCGAATTCGATAATAAAGTTTAATTTTTGGAAACGAATTTCGTTCTTAAATTCGTTTCTCAAATTTAAATTTTCGATTTTTCTTCCGTTTTTTTATTCTTCAAAGTAACACCGATCAACGATCAAAATTTTCAGGTAACAATGGCGTATTGCTTATATCGGGAGTGTTCGGAAAGGATGAGAATATTTGGAGAGAATCTCAAGCGATCAGAGGAATTATGCAGCAAGTACTTCAAAGAACTGAAGGCACGGGAAAGTCAAGTCTGGAAATAATCTGAGAAGCTTGTTAAATCTGAAGAAAAGACAACGATCTTAGAAACTGAGAACGCTGAGCTGAAAAGGAAGATTTCTGAATTGACATCATAAGACGACATAAAGGCACTTGAAGAAAAGGGAAAGGCCTTAGAGCATGAAAATCTTGAGTTGAAGAAAATGATATCTGTTCTTGAAAAACAGATTCATGTTTTTGAAAAAGAAAAGAGTGACTTCTCAAATGAGAAGAAGAATTTTGAAAGAAAAATTCTTGATCTTTCAAAAAGGATTTTCGAGGAAAGAAAAGAATTTGAGATTGAAAATGCTAAACATTCTAATCAGATTTTTGATTTTGAATAGGTTTTAGTGCTTGAGCGAGAAAATTTTCAGAATCAAAGAAAATCTTTTGAAAGTAAAAAGAAAGAGCTAGAAAAGAAAAACATTATTGTTTTCAAAGAAACATCTGATAAACGCAACTCCATTGAAAAGGATTTTGAATATGAAAGAAACATTTTTGAAACATAAATCCATAAGCTTACACAGAGATTATCTGGATTAGCAACCGAGATTTTGAAGGAACAAATGGTTAAATCTGATTTACAAAAGAAATTTGATTTAATTCTCGAAGAACGAAATGCTTTATCCGTTAAAGTCAAGAAACTTGAAGAAAGCAAGTTCAAAGGTGTTCAACCTTCTTATGCTTCAAGTTCAATTCCTACAAATCGTTCTTCAAAGAATTTTGTCAAATCAAATGATTTTTCAAAAGATCAGATTCGACCTTCCAATCTTTTCTATAATTCTCGTATTGATAATAAAGATAATCAATTGTTTCGAAAAGTTAAAATGGTTTGGAGAAAGAAGTCAAATACAGGAGACAATGATGGAAACACGTCTTATAAATCTCTTGTAGTTGATACAAAGTCATTTATTTCCAAGACTGATTCACCTACTCATGTTTATTCTACAGCAAAGCTAATCAGTCTGAGCCGAGCAAAGACCTCTTGTACTCATTGTGGAAATAGTGACTTTGTCCATCCAAGGTATGTGAATAACAGTTGGTACGAAACTTATAGTATCCCTGGTCCTCATCTCAGGGTTAAGGTATCTAATCATCAAGGTTCCATCAAAGGGTGGATACCAAAATCCTTTTAATCTGTTTTGCAGGAATGTCATGTGCGGTTTTAATTTCTATTATTCACATCACATGACGAGCATTCAAAGGGTATGCCAATTTTGAGGGGGAGTACTATCTCATGATAGGTAAGTGAACTTCAACTGAATTCAAAGACTATGGTAAATCATTCTGAATAACTTACTTGTGTTTGTTATTCTCCAATTCTAATCTCCATGACTGCCATGTCCAATATTTTCTTGACTTGGTTATTTCCATGTCTCACATATTCGTTGTTTTTTCGATGGAAATACACTCGTTTGAATTCCTAGTTGTTTTCCAAGTTCGCTATTTCTTGCTAATGATTCAATTCTTTTATGATATATTAATTGTGACTTGTTCTTCACAATTAAACTTTCTAATCATTGTTTCATTATTTTTGAACATATAGTGCTTACTGAGTCAATCTGTTTAGCGCTTGATTTTGTTTCTTGAAATTCCGTTATTTCAAACAATGACTTCTGATTACCTCAGATCAGAACTCGGACTTAATTTTAATGACTTCTGATAATCTCAGATCAGGACTCGCTCTTAAATGCTTTGACTTCTAAACATTTCAGTTTAGAACTCGTAATTCGCTGTTTACTAATCTGTTCAACTCGATGCATGAAAGGAGTGTTAGGACTTACATCGTTTCTATGGTCTATCCAGAACCAGAAGGACCTACCCAAGAAACACATCCACTTATAGACATCAGTGAGGGGTCTAGATTGATAGATGAGTTTGGAGAGAAAAGAAAATGGTGAGGCTGTGACAGGACTTAAAAGAATATATTGGTCCTTACCAAACTGAGTCAGTTATCCGGGTAACCACACAATCTATTCATTCTCGTTCTTTGGAGATGAATATTGAAACAGACATGGACCCAGTGTCGATAACTCGTGTCACCCCACCTAGCCACTCAAGTATCTCACAACAGATGCTTGTTTTATATATGCACGGAGATTTAGCACATAATCTATCTATTCCTCACTCGGAGGTCTTAGATATTGAAACAAGAATATATCAGCTCCGGTCTCCGAACTTCATATTCTAATCACTGAGTCTATTGATTTTAACTTGCGTCCAAGGTTAAATCAATCTTTGAGCCAAATCGATATGATTCATTTCTTTCACACAAGCACGAGTCTTTGTGATTCACATCGCATATCTTTGTGATATTGCCGGAACAGTTTGAGAAGTTAAGTTTTTTGAATTTTCTTCAGTGATAACTGGAAGTCCTATCAGAGATACCCCGATGCCAACTCTGAACATAGGCCACACAATTATTTTAATTGTTGTGATAACAGTTACTTTCGTGTTTCTGTGATAGTTGATTACCCCATTCTGGTTACTTAAACGTTTGATCTGGAAATTTTTGCTACTCGTCACCATTGTCTTTGAAAGTACATGATGCTCCGGTTGCTCCTACTCATCATGAGGGGGAGAAAGGGTACAGATTCAAAGACACCGAATATCAAGTTGAGGGGGAGTTAGCAAAAGCAAAGGGGGAGTAACTGTTGATTGATCAGTTCCGTTATTTGGTCAAGTTCCGAAATCCGAAAAGAGTTCAAAGTGCATACAGGTGATCAAAATGCATACAAGTGATCAATTCTTCTCATCCTTCATCAAGTGGTGTTCGCTACAAGTCAATATTTCCTCCTTCAAGCATACTGGTTCTACAAGTTTTTAAAGTTGAAAGCCAATTCAACTCACGACCAATTCAACTCGCAGTTCAAAGACTGATTCATTGAAGACCAAGAGCTTTATTCAAGGGGGAGCGCTGAAAAGACATGAAGACAAGCAATATCATTGCATTTCAAAGATTCTAAAGGAAGAGAAGTTCAAGACCTGAAGGTTTCAAGACCGATTTTTCTTTATATATCTTTAGGGGGAGATTGTTAGGACCATAAATGTCCTACATATTAGAAATATATATAAAGAATTATATAGACTTTAATTAGTTTAATTATTATTGTAAAAGCCTTTAATTGTGTTATTTGTGCTTAGTTTAGCCTAATGGGCTTGGACCTTCTTTGTCTAAGGCCTAAGTATATAAGGTTTAGGTAACCTTTAGTTTTAGGTTAGCAATTCATTAGAGACCTTATTGTTTAGAAATCGTTCCCTTACTTTTGAATTGTAATATTCTCTGAACGATACTTTGGATGAATACGAGATGGATGACAACTTCAAATCAACAATTGTTTTTGATATTGCTTATTGATTCTATTGTTAGGACCATAAATGTCCTACATATTAGAAAGATATATAAAGAATTATATAGAGCTTAATTAGAGTTAATTATTCATTGTAATAGCCTTAATAATGATTATTGGGCTTATTAGGCGTAATGGGCTTGGGCCTTGGTTGTAATATGTCCAAGTATATAAGGATTGTTTCCTTTAGAAATTAGGTTAAGGTTAATCATAATAGCAATTCATTAGAGAGCTTATTGTTTAGAAATCGTTCCCTTACTTTTGAATTGTAATATTCTCTGAACGATACTTTGAATGAATACGAGATGGATGACAACTTGAAATCAACAATTGTTCTTGATATTGCTTATTGATTCTATTGTTACCTGTCAATCTCGGATCTACACGTGGTATCAGAGCCGAATCGTTGATTTGAAAATATAGAAGAAATCGAACGAAAGCGAGAAAAAGCATAAAAAATCGTATTGAATTTTCTGGAAAATGCAGCGTTCCGTTTTTCCTATTCCCGGAGTTTGAACCGTCGGATCGTTGCGATTTTTGTGCAGTAGCTTCACGACATTTTGTTCGACATTCTGAACGGTGGGATTAATCGTTTGAGGTCCAGACGACACCTGTTTTATTTTCGACATAGTGCAGTTTTTGTGGGTAAATCGATCATCAATCGGGTTTGCAAAGTTCTTTCGTTGATTTAATAATTCGTTTGTTAATTCTCGATTGTTTAATCGTTTTTAATCTGGTGTTTATCTCCGTCAATATCAATTCTCAAACGTATCAATTTTGCAATTTAAAAACCAGTTCTTGAGTTTTGGTATTGTTCTTGAATTTTTGTTTGGTGATTATTGATAAATAAGATATATTTTGCTTAGAAATCGATTTGGGTATGTTTGTTTTTGTGTTTTTGGTCAAAATTTAACACTACACGAGTGAATTCAAGCAACCCTATTGAAACCTGATCCGAATTTCTCAACCAGCCGTCGTATCCGGAAGTTCCTAATTTTGCCGGGTAAGTTTCCTAATTCTCGCCACTATCCGGACGAATTGTTTATGGTTCCCGAGTAAGTTTGTTCGGACACTTCAAATTTTTCCGGATAAAATACACTTTCCGGTCAAAACTTTATTTTACCCGGATAACACAAATTTTTCGCGGATAACATGGAGTTTCCGGACAAGAGTTGAAAAAAGGTTTCCGCAAAAAATCTTCTCTTTCCGGACAAAGACCCTTTCCGGATGAAACCTTTCTTCCGGATAACATCATTTTCTGTTTGATTTTAGAATCCGGATACACTCCTTTAGTCAACAATTGTAGGCTAATTTTTTTGAATTTGGAAATAGTGGCTTCAAATATGATTCAAAGTGGTTACGTGGCTTCATGAGGTTATTTGTTGTGTGATTCAAATCTTGATACGTGGCTTCATAGTATATCACATACATGTTCATGGTTGTTTTCAATTTTTATCTCTTAAATCTGTTTCTAATTTTTATCATAACCGCATGCAGCATACATAATATATATACATACCTCGCATGCATAGTGACAGTTTGACCATTTTTCGTGAGCTTATATTGCATGATTATTGCTAATTGTTGATCTCGTTGGAGCCTCTCGAATATATCACAAGTTTACCGCTCGACTTCGTCCGGAAAACGCTTTTTTATCGGGAAAAAAATTCATCCGATAAGCTTTTCATCCGAGAATCACCCTTTACCCGGTAAGTTTTGATTGGTAAGTTTTGATCGGTACCCGAGTTACCGAACGTCTCATGACTGAAAGCTTTTATCGAAAACAACGATTTTTCTTAACGATCGATTTGCAATTTTTTTGTGACGTTTCAGATTATTTGCAACGATTTGCAATTATTAGCGACTTTTATTATTTTATGTGATTTTGGTTGACGTGTTTGATCTAACTTGGTTTGTTCTTTTGCAGATTACACTCTCGAAGATTGATTTCGTTCGTTCGAATTCGATAATAAAGTTTAATTTTTGGAAACGAATTTAGTTCTTAAATTCGTTTCTCAAATTTAAATTTTCGATTTTTCTTCCGCTTTTTTTATTCTTCAAAGTAACACCGATCAAAGATCAAAATTTTCAGGTAACAATGGCGTATTGCTTATATCGGGAGTGTTCAGAAAGGATGAGAATATCTGGAGAGAATCTCAAGCGATCAGAGGAATTATGCAGCAAGTACTTCAAAGAACTGAAGGCACGGGAAAGTCAAGTCTGAAATATTCTGAGAAGCTTGTTAAATCTGAAGAAAATGCAACGATCTTAGAAACTGAGAACGCTGAGCTGAAAAGGAAGATTTCTGAATTGCCATCACAAGACGACATAAAGGCACTTGAAGAAAAGGGAAATGCCTTAGAGCATGAAAATATTGAGTTGAAGAAAATGATACCTGTTCTTGAAAAACAGATTCCTGTTTTTGAAAAAGAAAAGAGTGACTTCTCAAATGAGAAGAAGAATTTTGAAAGAATTTTTTGATCTTTCAAAAAGGATTTTCGAGGAAAGAAAAGAATTTGAGCTTAAAAATGCTAAACTTTCTAAACAGATTTCCGATTTTGAACAGGTTTTAGTGCTTGAGCGAGAAAATTTTCAGAATCAAAGAAAATCTTTTGAAAGTAAAAAGAAAGAGCTAGAAAAGAAAAACGTTGTTGTTTTCAAAGAAACATCTGATAAACGCAACTCCATTGAAAAGGATTTTGAATATGAAAGAAACATTTTTGAAACAGAAATCCATAAGCTTACACAGAGATTATCTGGATTAGCAACCGAGATTTTGAAGGAACAAATGGTTAAATCTGATTTACAAAAGAAATTTGATTTAATTCTAGAAGAACGAAATGCTTTATCCGTTAAAGTCAAGAAACTTGAAGAAAGCAAGTTCAAAGGTTCAACCTTCTTATGCTTCAAGTTCAATTCCTACAAATCGTTCTTCAAAGAATTTTGTCAAATCAAATGATTTTTCAAAAGATCAGATTCGACCTTCCAATCTTTATATAATTCTTTATATATTAGTTCAAAACCCGGTTTAACTGGCGTGCTAGCTTCCGAACTTTCACGTTCGGGATCTGCACAAACGACAGTAAATCCAAATCATGCATCTACATCGAATGCTCATCTTTCTGATTTAGATTTACTGTTTCAATTCTTTTATGATGATATGTTTAACACTTCTACCCCTCGTATCTCAGCATAACCAAGAATTGAAGCTGCTCAAATCGAGAACTCGGCGAATCTCTCCGGTCCACCGCCCTCGAGAAGCACTCCAACAATCTCTGTGGAGACACCTCAGCCCTCATCATCAACATCATCTGATACAACCATCCCCCGGAGGAACCAGTACAAAACCCAGAGATCGCTCCTGAAGATTCGTCCTCTACTACACTCATTGATCAGCCTCTGCCTTCCTCGGAACCAGAAGTTGCTCAACCTTCGACGAATCCTCCCAAGTCTCCTCCACGAAACCAACCCGCTACACTTGAAGCTGTTCAAGACCTTCCAACTGGTGGATACGTGGATCCGGACTCATCACACTCGACTCAACAGCCGCTTCCACACACCACCAAGTGGATAAGAGCTCATCCCCTGCACCAAATTATCGGTGATCCCTCTACTCCAGTTCAAACACGAGGCGCATCGGCCAACTTCTGTCTCTTCTCTGGATTCCTGAGTAAGATCGAGCCTATAACCGTCTCTGAATCTTTAGAAGATCCGGACTGGGTCATGGCCATGCAGGAGGAACTCAATCAATTTGAGGCCCTCAAAGTATGGCGACTTGTCCCACGTCTTTCTCATAAGGCGGTGATCGACACCAAATGGATCTTCAAGAAAAAGAAGGACGGAGATGGCATCATCGTACAAAACAAGGCGCGTCTCGTGGCCAAGGGATACCGTCTACAAGAAGGGATAGAATATGACGAGACATACGCTCTGGTGGCAAGAATCGAAGCAATACGTATGTTCCTTGCATACGTCGCGCACAAAAACTTCAAGGTCTTCCAAATGGATGTGAAGACCGTTTTCCTCAACGGCGAGATCAAGGAAGAAGTGTACGTATCGCAACCGGACGGGTTCGTGGACGAGAAGAAGCCTACTCACGTCTACATTGTAGACAAGGCGCTTTACGGTTTGAAGCAAGCTCCGCGTGCCTGGTATGATACGTTATCCAAGTTTTTAATAAAATCGGGATTTTCAAGAGGTAAAATCGATACAACCCTTTTTATTAAAAACGAAAAAGGTCATATAGTCTTCGTTCAAGTGTATGTTGACGACATAATTTTCGGGTTTACTAATCCACTATTTTGTAAGAACTTTGCCAAACTAATGGGCCAATATTTTAAAATGAGTATGTTGTGTGAGATGAATTTTTTCCTCGGTCTTCAAGTTAAACAACTGTCGACCGGGATATTCATAAATCAGGCTAAGTACATCCGGGATATTCTTCGGAAATTCCAGATGGAACAGTCCTCACCAATGAAAACTCCCATGACACCCGGTACAAAGTTACACGCCGATCCTAACGGAAAGGATGTGGACACAAAAACGTACCGGGGAATGAAAGGTTCTTTAATGTATCTAACAGCTAGTAGACCGGATATCATGTTTTCGACATTTCTTTGCGCTCGGTTTCAGTTAAAACCTAAGGAGTCTCACTTAATAGCCGTTAAACGAATATTTCATTATTTGAGAGGTATTGTTGATCTTGGCTTGTGGTACCCGAAAGAGACAGGTTTTGAGCTTTCGGCATTTTCTGATGCGGACCACGCGGGCAACATGATGGATCGGAAGAGCACATCGGGACATATGCAGTTCTTGGGCGACAGTCTGGTGAGTTGGGCATCCAAGAAGCAGCAGTGCGTCTCTACATCGACTACCGAGGCAGAATACGTGGCCGCCGCAAGCTACTGTTCACAAGTGATATGGATGCGCACGCAACTCAAAGATTACGGTTTCACTTACACCAAGGTGCCCATCTACTGCGACTCGAAGAACGCTATTGCAATATCCAGCAATCCGGTCCAGCATACCAAGACGAAGCACATAGACGTTCGGTGCCATTTTATCAAGGATCACGTCGAAAGTGGTACAGTCGAACTCTACTTTGTGAATACAGAACATCCGTTAGCAGACCTGTTTACAAAACCCCTGGACGAAAAACGCTTTAATTATCTAGTGTCCAGGTTAGGTATGCTAAGTCTGAAGACTTGATCTGATCGTGTGCCTAATACAAGTTCCATACATCTACGAGAAACTGTCCATTCATCATCTGTTGTCTACACTCCAGATGATTGAGTATACACTTTCTCGTATATGTATTCTATTTGTCTCGTTTACACTTTTCGGTTAGGTCTCTGTATTAATTAGGTAGATTTCGTCTGTTTGCTTTCCTTTTAACGTGTGTTTCTGTTTCTGTTTATTACTGTCGTCTACTTTCCATAAATATATATGTGCTTTCACAAGTTGTTCATGTGTTCAGGGGGAGCACGAACAAAGTATCAGGTCAGTACATTCAACCTTTGAGGGGGAGTGTCACACAACTGTTCTTCTAACTGTCAAAGGTTATTATGTGTGGACATTCCAAGTGTGCTTCATTTCACTCTTACGCGTACATTTCAGATGGATTTGATGAGCACTTTTTAAAGAAAAATTGATTTCTATCAAGAACAGGGAGTAAGAACCCAGTAACCAAAAATCTCCAAAATTAATGATTTTTACTCAATCAAAAGATTTCAAAACACGATATGATCTTAGAGACGCGATAAGAATGATTCTTCAAGCCTCAATTTCAGTTTTTAACACCAAAATCAAAGCGAAGAAAATTCTTTGAATGAAACAGTCGCACGAAAACTTTGAATGATCAGAAAAGAAATTACCTTTGAATCAGACGTCCTTCTGCTCTGATACCAATTGTGGATCCCAGATTCAATAGCAATCACAATGTCATCAACACAATTAGCAATCAATCATAAATCTCACTTGCATTAATGATGAACAGAAAGAGTTCTTTAGGCAGAGCCGTACACTACTAACAAAAGATTAGGTTATGATCATTAACCCTAAACACAAGGTTATGCAAACTATTTATACTAGCAAACTAATATTACAAACTGTCATATTCAGCCCCTGTACTTCATATTCCACTAACGTGACCTAACTGTTGGTCCCGAGAGGGTTATACAAGTTTGTAGAAGGGGGGGGGGGGGGGGGGTTGAATACAAACACACGATTTTTACTTTCTAAATTGTTTATTGATAAATCATAAAACAATTTACAACTTGTTGCGGAACAAGATAAGGACTAAGCCTAATCTAAACAAGTTAAGAACACTAAGTTTCTTGCACTATAAATAAGATAGAAAGGAGATAAGGAAATTACGAATAATAACCTAACACACAGATAGAAAGAGATAAGAAGATGGCCGAGCACTTAGAGAAAGTGAGCGCAGAGACACTTCAAAACTGAAGTAGGGTTCTTCTTATATACTGCATGCATTTAATGCATGGCAGTTATACTTTACACGTGGCAGCAGCTGAGTGGTTGCCCTTTGTAGACAACTTTAGTAGCAGCATGGTGCACAGTGTAGAATCAGAGTGGTTGTACGATTTCAGACAATAGGGATGTCTGTTCTGACAGTTCGTACGGAGACGTGCAAGGGAGGTTAAGACAATAGTAACTTGTAATTTAGACTTCATGACCAGCTTTCGTTGAATCAGTACTTTATCAGCGAATGATAAAGTTCAGCGATTGCTAAAGTCTTCTACTTGATACTTCATGTTGAGTGGACAATTCTGTGACTTCGCTGATATCCGCATCAGTTCATTACTAGACTTGTCGCTGGTTCTTGAGCTTGATCTTCGACTTCAGCGTAGAACCCTGAGTCTTTGGGATACCAAAGACCTAGGTTAATCAAACCCTGAGTCTTTGGGATACCAAAGACCTAGGTTAGGAGTACCCTTAAGGTAACGAAAGATTCGTTTTACAGCGATCATATGAGATTCCTTAGGTTCAGCTTGATACCTTGCACACAAACAAGTTGCATACATGATATCGGATCGACTAGCTATAAGATAAAGAAGAGAGCCGATCATCCCACGGTATGCAGTGACATTAACAGGTTTTCCTGAGGAATCCTTTTTAAGTGTCAGCGGCGGTGCCATAGGGGTTTTCATAGCTGAACTCTGAGTTAAATCAAATTTCTTCAGCATATCTTTAACATACTTTCCCTGATTAATGAAAGTTCCTTTTTCATTTTGTTTGATTTGAAGACCAAGGAAATATGTTAGCTCACCCATCATACTCATTTTGTACTCTGCTTTCATCCTTTCAGAGAAACGAGTACAAAGGTCAGGGTTAGTGGAACTAAATATAATATCATCGACATATATTTGAACAAGAATGATATGACCTTTTACTTTCCTGAAAATAGCGTTTTATCAATTTTACCTCGCTCAAAATTTTCGATAAAGAGATAAGAGAATAGAGTGTCA
This sequence comes from Saussurea involucrata, assembly GCA_033807775.1. Classification (NCBI taxonomy): domain Eukaryota; kingdom Viridiplantae; phylum Streptophyta; class Magnoliopsida; order Asterales; family Asteraceae; genus Saussurea; species Saussurea involucrata. The sequence continues at coordinate 21,559,281 of CM066314.1, forward strand.
TACCATGCACGATGAGCTTGCTTTAAGCCATAAAGTGCCTTATCCAGTTTATAAACATAACCTGGATGCTTAGGATCTGAGAATCCTGGGGGTTGTTCCACGTAGACTTCTTCATTCAGCTTTCCATTAAGGAACGCTGACTTGACATCCATTTGATAAACCTTGAAGTCTTTATGTACAGCGTAAGATAAGAAAATACGAATGGCTTCTAGACGAGCCACTGGAGCAAAAGTTTCGTCGTAATCTATGCCTTCCTCTTGTCTGTATCCCTGAGCAACTAGACGAGCCTTGTTGCGGGTTACAGTTCCATGTTCATCCAACTTGTTTCGATAGACCCATTTAGTGCCTATCACTGACTTGTCAGATGGTCTTGGAACAAGATTCCAAACTTGTTTCTTTCAAATTCTGTCAGCTCTTCTTGCATAGCGCTGACCCAGTTTGGATATTTGAGGGCATCATCTATTTTCTTTGGTTCAATCAGAGAAATAAAGTTAACAAATAAACAAATGTTACCTGCACTTTGTCGAGTCTGAACACCAGCGTTTGGATCACCAAGAATCTGATCAATAGGGTGATTAACAGTCCATCGCTGAGCCGGAGCATAAGTCGCTGACTCAATCTGAACTTCTGGAGGAGCTGAAGATGAGGCTTCAGCAACTTCTGGTATGTCAGCCAAGAGAGGAATATGTACAGATGTCATTTCATTCGCTGATTGCTGAGAAGTAGATGGTATGTCTGAGGTAGGTTCGGAAACATGCATAGTGTTAAGAGGAGTAGCTGAGACCCATGATGTTTCAGCTTCACTATAGTAGGACCATCATCTTCAGCGGTATGAGTATGAGATGGAGGAGTGGGAACATATGAATCACCAAGATGAGAAAACATCCATTGATTCAGTTCTTCAGTATCAGCAGAAGGTCTTGAGTTCGCTGAACGGGATTCGTCAAAAGTGACGTAAATAGTTTCTTCTACAGTCTGTCTTCTACGATTGAAGACTCTGAAGGCTTTGGAGACTGAGGAGTATCCAAGAAAGATTCCATCATCGGCCTTAGGATCAAACTTTCCGAGGGCATCTCTGTTGTTCAGTATGAAACACTGACATCCAAAGATGTGAAAAAGCTAATTGAAGGCTTTCTCCCATGGAAGATTTCATAGGCTGTCTTTTTGAATCTTTTGACTATCAGCGACCTGTTTTGCGTAAAACAAGCAGTGTTGACAGCTTCTGCCCAAAACTGAGTAGGTAGATGAGAATCGCTGAGCATTGAACGTGCAGCTTCGATGATAGTTCGATTTCTTCTTTCAGCGACTCCGTTTTGCTGTGGTGTTCTCACTGAAGAAAAGTTGTGAGAAATACCCTTACTCTCAAAGAAGGAATCAAGAGAACTGTTTTTGAATTCAGTCCCGTGATCACTCCTTATTGAGCGAATGGTCATGTTGTTCAGGGTTTCCATCTTCCTGACAAATATGATGAGTTCTTCAGGGGTGTCACTCTTGGAACGAAGAAACATCACCCATGTATCGCGAGAGAATTCATCAACTATGATCAAAGTATATTTCTTTCCAGCGATGGATTATTTGTTAACAGGGCCAAACAAATCCATATGGAGAAGTTGCAGAGGAGATGACACTGAGGAGACTTGCTTAGACTTGAAGCTTGCCTTGGTCTACTTCCCTTTCTCACACGCTGAACATAAAGACTCCTTAGCATATGAGTGTTGAGGTAGACCGGAGACTAACTCTTTTGAAGAAAGAGTACTCAGTGTCTTGAAGTTGAGATGAGAGAGCCTCTTATGCCATAGCCAGTTGACATCAGATGAGGCTTTTGAGAAGAAACAGGAGTTCTCAGTGGTTGTAGAGTCTATGTCTATTACATAAACATTTTCCATACGATAACCGCTGAGAGCTATCTTCTCCTTTTTGTCAGTGACAAAGCAGGATTTCTTAGTAAAGATTACTTTGTTATCCACGTCGCAAAGCTGACTAATGCTTAGAAGATTATGCTTTAACCCTTCAACATATGCGACTCTTTTGAAGGTTGTTGTACCATTTGAGAGTACACCAAACCCTCGGGTATAGCCTTTTCCGTTTCCACCAAAGGTCACTGAGGGACCCTTTTCTTCTTTGTATTCAGCGAGCAGGTTTTTCTTACCAGTCATGTGTCTAGAGCATCCGCTATCGAGATACCAGATACCCTTCTTAACCTGCAAACAAAGGAAGATTAGTTAGACTTGGGCACCCATATCATTTTGGGCTTTGATTTGTCAGTGGTGGTTGAGGAAGTGGAAGGTTGAGCAATCTTCGCAGCATTTGAAGATTCAGCTTTGTCAGTTTTCACTTTGGTTAATTTCTTAACCTCAGTGGTCTTCTTTGTCTTGGAGACATTGATCTTCACCTTAGCTATCTTTTCAGCTTTGGTGGCTGTGGGGAACTTACTAGCAATATGATTTGTAAGTCCACAATGATAACATTTCCTATAACTAAAAATAGTTTTAGGACCATTTGCATGCTGAGCCAATTGTTTAAAATGAGCAGGGCCAGCACCAAATATACCTTTGGTATTGGAAATAGGAGGAACTATCAGTTCTTCGGATTTCTTACCAGTTACATCCACTTTGATTTTAGGAGTAGATCGCTGAATAAATCCACGCTGAGTTAATCTAGGGATCTTGTTCTTTGAACCAGAGGGATGAGTCACTGAAGCTGTAGAAGCATTCAGCTTAGGTACAAAGGTACCCTTCTGAGGTTTTTGTTCAAAAGCAATTTCTTTACCTTTGTCTTTAGAGACTAAGGTAGGTTTTTCCTCAGGAGTTGGTGTTTTGGAAAAGGAACACTGAGAAGATGAAGTATCAGGGATAGAAGAGACAAACATTCCGAATTTAAGCATGGAATGGTCAGTGGTAGGTTTTTCAGCGTTAGCTTTATAACCAAGACCACGTTTGTCACTCAGAGGAATCTGAGACTTAATTATCTCAGTGATCGTTGTGGAGGATTTATACCATCCATCAACAGTAGCTTTTTCAACTTTTAATGCAGCGATAGCTTCTTCGCGTTCAATCTTGACTAGCTGATTTATATAAACTTGATCTCTTAAATCTTCTTCAATTTTAGAAAGCTTTTCTATTTGAAGGTGACAGTTTTTAAGTTGTTCAGCGAGATCAATATTTTGATTTTCAACAACAGTTTTGTCATTCATAGCATCATATAAACTCATAGTCAGTAGATCGATCTTTCGAAGACTATCAGCTTCATCAATATTTGAAATATTGGTAAAGAAAGAAGGTGATACCTTAGAGGTAGAAGATGAAGTAGAGGGAATGTCAGACTTTTCTTCCTCTTCTTCAATTTTGGCCATGAGACAAAGATTGGCCTGATCATCATCTTCAGAGTCAGATGATGATTCTTCTTCGTCAGAGGCAGCCCAATCATAGTCAGCCATTAGGCCTTTTCCTTTCTTCTTAAAGCTTTTCAGCTTTGCATACCTTTCTTTCAGCTTGGTGTACTTTTCATCTTTAGACCTGCGATTAGAGGATTTCTTGGAGAAAGATTGGTGTATCATCCTATTTTTCCATAGATTGAAATTATCTCTGGAAAATCTAGGGGGTTTTGCAAGAGAACCATTGTCAATATAGTTTGTGTTTGTGTTGGTAGCCATTTTTACTTTCTACAAAGAAGAGAGAAGATTAGTATAGACAAGATCTTGTTTATGAGATTAAACAAATCTGCTCTGATACCACTTGTTGGTCCCGAGAGGGTTATACAAGTTTGTAGAAAGGGGGGGGGGGGGGGGGGTTGAATACAAACACACGATTTTTACTTTCTAAATTGTTTATTGATAAATCATAAAACAATTTACAACTTGTTGCGGAACAAGATAAGGACTAAGCCTAATCTAAACAAGTTAAGAACACTAAGTTTCTTGCACAAGATATAAGATAGAAAGGAGATAAGGAAATTACGAATAATAACCTAACACACAGATAGAAAGAGATGAGAAGATGGCCGAGCACTTAGAGAAAGTGAGCGCAGAGACACTTCAAAACTGAAGTAGGGTTCTTCTTATATACTGCATGCATTTAATGCATGGCAGTTATACTTTACACGTGGCAGCAGCTGAGTGGTTGACCTTTGTAGACAACTTTAGTAGCAGCATGGTGCACAATGTAGAATCAGAGTGGTTATACGATTTCAGACAATAGGGATGTCTGTTCTGACAGTTCGTACGGAGACGTGCAAGGGAGGTTAAGACAATAGTAACTTGTAGAGTAGACTTCATGACCAGATTTCGTTGAATCAGTACTTTATCAGCGAATGATAAAGTTCAGCGATTGCTAAAGTCTTCTACTTGATACTTCACGTTGAGTGGACAATTTTGTGACTTCGCTGATATCCGCATCAGTTCATTAGTAGACTTGTCGCTGGTTCTTGAGCTTGATCTTTGACTTCAGCGTAGAACCTATGTTGACGTGAAACTTGTCTTCAGAGATCATAAGTAAACAACTAACTATCAGCGATCACCAAAAGTACTGAACAGACTCAGAGCTTTATGGTGAACAGTTACGCTGAACAATTCATCAGCGATCATCTCAGACACTGAACAGGCTCAGTGCTACTGGATGAACAGTGTTCGCTGAATGTCTAATCTAAAGAGCGAGAGTTCCTATCAGCGGTACTGAAACAGTCTTAGTACTTGTCAGCGATAGTGAAACTCTTATACACATTGTTTACTTACAATTTTCACTAAGTGTTTTGAGAGGGTCATTATCAAATCACTGAGGGTTTGGATCAACACTAACAATCTCCCCCTTGGAATTGAAGTTCAATGTCACGCCAGTTAGGGACATATCGCTATCGGATAACGAATAACACTTCAAAACGACGAATGGAGTTTCTGAATTCTAACCGGTCTTCAATAGCTTTGAGTAGCTCTTTGGCTAAATACTTTCTGACACTGGCAATGATTCTTGGCGACTGACAGTGCTTTTAATACATCGATAGACGTGTGCTAATTAAACCTCAACGCAAGTATACATCGAGATCAAATGCTTCTTTCAAGTAATAAAATGGTAAAATACCATATATCGTTCCCACAGAGATTGGAGTAAAAGCGTAATAAAAGTCTGATAAAAGAAATGATTTCCAAGGATCAATTCGAAGATAATATTTTTGTTGGATTTGTCACAGATTATATTGAACAATTAATAAAGAAAGCAAGGGTGTAAGATGTTGCGGTGAAGTATAAATATAAATTCCAGCAGACCAATGCTATGGCAATGCTACAGCATTGGTTTCTCAACACTTAAGTTCACCATCTACTTTTCAGGAAGCCCTTCCGGATCTTCAACACTATACTACTGATCTAGCTTTCAACAACCCATTTCTGGAGACGTATCAGGACTATCAATAGTAAAATGATGCCTTCCAAGTATATGGATAAACAAATTACTTTGTTAAAAATCACTCTTCCAAGTTGATCCCATAGCTGTTAAGTTGACGTGTTCTGAGTGGTTCATTCCTGATACGCACTCTACACTTTTACCATCATGACGATGACCAACTTATCGGGCAAAATCAACCCAGAAAAGACAAAGATGACAAATTCCTTTGTCAGTAGCTCTTCCAAGTCTTAATTCCTTTGTCATTTGGATTGACGTGCATATCAATGGCTCATTCCTGATGTCATGGCACTTTAACACTTTCAAAGTGATCAAAACGTCATGAAGTAAACTTTTCATTATAAAACTTAATATGAAATGGTGAACATCATTATTGAGAAATAATATCCACCTTTCTTTATAATTAAAACTTCACCCTTTAATCTCACACCCGAGTTACAAAACTTAGCTACTCATACTTGTATTTAAATTGCAATAAATGTAAATTACTGAAATAAAAGACATAATATAAATGACGTAAAAGTAAATGACAAGAATGTAAGTTGCAAGAATTAAAAACAATAAAGAAGTGAAGCAATGTTGTCAACAATGCTGTAGCAACTCATGCACATGAACAAGAACAAGATGAATAACTTCAAAGTAACTTGCATAAAATTAAAGAAAGCAATAAAGTGTTTTCAAATCAGTTTGTGAACTGATCGAAGGCTGCCCAAAACGATGCTAAACACTCCTATTTAAACAAGAGAGGAGTGACATACTAGAAAATATCACAACAAATCTCCTAATGTACCATGTTGCAACTATTCATGTACCAATTACTATTCTAAGGAGACAATACATTGTACTAACATTATTACAAACCAAGGAAGTCTAGTTAAGATGTAACTACACCAATTGGATCCAGTTTGCATGCTTTCTTTCCCAAAAGTTGTGTTCCCCGCTATTTCTCCATCTCTTCTCGTCAGCCTTGGATGCTATATCATTGAAACAGCACTGCCTGCACTAAGAACTTATTTTAGCCATTCTACTTTGTAAAAACAAGCAAAATCCCTTACTTAGTTCCATGATTAAGAAAGATACAAATAATAGAATAAAATGACTCAAAAGTTGGGATAAAACAAAATATTATATCTAAAAAGATAAGAAAAAGACACAATATGCATTAAATAAATAATGCATATCACACCCTCAAATTTAAAGTGTTGTTTGTCCCCAAACAACTAAAAGACCATAAAGAAATTGACTCAATTTTGAAATTTTCTTGCAAAATTTTGGCATTAAGTGCACACACATAATGTAATCTCTATTATATGTAGCTCATAGCCTTTCATAATTCCCTTAGCATCCAATCGTGCATGAGTGTGTGTATGGATCATAGGCTAGCACTTTTCTTCTCTTTGTTAGTCACAACACAACCTATATCTAGGATCACTAGGGCTTTTTAGGGTCACTCTTTTTGGCATTTCTTTTCTCACATAACCTTTTCTCTCAACAAATTTCACATTTTTTTTCAATTTTTGGCACTTTGTGCTTCTTTTTGTTGACTTTGTGTACCTTGCCCCTATGGGACATTTTTGGTACTTCTTTGATCACATAATTCAGATTAGAGCTTTGCTCTTTTGTATTGAATTTTCTGTTTTTCAAGGTGTAACCCTCCTTTTAGGGTGTAACCTTCCCACCCTCAAATTTAGAATGTACAATGTCCCTATTGTACCCCAATGAAGCGTGTGAGTGTATCAAGGTTACAAGTGGCTATGCAAATTGAAAAGATGGCCTAGATCATTCCCCTAAATGTATTTAGGACATGTTGATCAATTTGTGGCCCAAGAAGAGAATGCTAGTTCTAACAGGAACACACAACTATGTGATTAGCATCTAACAGAAATAGCATATTATCTATGTGTGATTTTGCAAGATAAAATAAACCTAAAAACAGTAAACTATCCCAGACACAATAAAAGAAAAACATGGAAGCTAAGGAATTGATTTTGACCTGTCCTACTCCATAGGAGTAGGTTGTGACTCCTCTTGTGCAGCTGTTGTTGTTGCTCCTGATGCTATAGCAACAGTGCAAATCTCATCTGTTGTTGTGTTCAATGCTGCAACATCAATCTGCAACTTCCCTTTCTCCAGAATGTCCTTGGCCTCCTTCAACCTCTTGTTCTCCTCAGCTAACTTCTGGTTCCTGCCCTTCAGCTTCCTTACCTGTGTCATTACCTTTTTCAACCTCAGTCCTTTCTTGGAATCAACTCCCAACCTCACTTCCTTCTTTAGATTCACAACCTCTTTCTTTATCACCTCAATCTCCGTAGCCTGCTCTATCATGCTATCCATCAATGCATTGTTTTGAGCACACAGTGTTTGCAGCATGCCCAACATATCTCCCTAGCTTGATTTTTCATGCCTCAGCCGCGATACACTCTTGGTGTCTATTGCCCACTTCTCATCTTCTTCTTTTTGAATGTCATCTTCCTCATATTGAGGAACACCAACTGCAGTCAAAAAATGAGACAACAAACCAGTGAAGAAAAACATCCCTTAATTCCTCTTTGCAGAGTAGTTAATGGACTTACAAATTATATCACCCATATTAACTTTCTGGCCAGTCATAAGGCAATACAGCAAGATCATTATTTCACAGTTTGTTGAGCTGTCATGAGTGGTTGGGACTAAGGAACTTCTGATAAAGCTCATCCAAACGTTGGCATCAGGGAGTAGGTTGATTGCTCTGAAGGTTCTAAGCATGTAATTTGGGTGGTTTTTCCGTGCAGAGCCAGGTTTTCTATTACTTTGATTATGTCATCCACCTGCTTTTGAGTGGCAGTTCTGGTCAAAGTGTCAAACACAGTGGTGGTGGGTGTGGTGATGTTCAAAAAATTGTTGAGGGCTTCGGCTGTGAAATGGAAGCCTATGCCCCTTATAGTGAGTAGGTCGGATTTTGTCTCAGCTACTTCAACATAAAATTCCCTAACAAGAGTGAGGTTATAGGAAAGTTTTACCTCACTAAAATCATCCCATTGCTGCTCTTTGATCACCTTCTGAATAAACTCATAATCCTTATTGCTCTTGGAGTCAAAACCCTTATCCATCAATGCACCTTTGTTCTTCTGTTTCTCAACAGCTTCCTGTGCATTTGGGTTGCTAAAACCGTCATTCATCTTCTTAGGCCTGGGAATGATGTGAGGCCCAGATGGTTTAGACAACCCAGCCCCTGAATGCTCTGCTGATGCTCCAGCATTGGTTTTCTTAGCAAAGGCTCTTTTTGCTCTAGGAGGTTTGACAGCAAGAGTTTTCTTCCTCGACTTCTTTTCCTTTGGACCAACATCTGCAGGGTTAGTAGGAGTGGCGTCCACAATGTCTGAGGCCTTTCTCTTGGTGGGATTTTCAGTGGTTTCATTAACGGGATTAGCAGGGATCTCCACAGAAGGATTTTCTGTGTTGTCAACCTGATGCTGTGTGGATGCTCCAGCATCAGTGGGTAGTGGAGATTCCCGTGTCATCTTGTTTATAAACATATCGTCAAAATCCATATCATCCCAAATTTCCCACTTAGGTTAATCCAAAACAGCGTTTGGTTGAAAGTTAGGAGGGGTTCTTGGCTCATCAAAAGGCCATGTTAACAATAACAGTTGTGATGTGTGTGCACCATTGATATCAACCTCGTCATCTGAGGTGAAATAATCCTCTATTAAAACTGATAGTTCAAAAAATACCTCGTCTGCATCCATGTTTAGGTCAGGGATGGAACTTGTGCTCTTCTCTTTCTCCCCTGCATCCTTAGATGCTTCTGCGATTTCTGCCTCTGTCACCACAGTGGGTGACGTGGAAATGGTCTCATGATCAGTGGTAGTGTGTGGTGTTTGATCATTGGGTTCTACCACTGATTGAGATGATCGTGAAGTCGAGGCATCAACCACAGATGGGTTCTTGGTAGAAGAAGACCCAACAGGGGGATTTTCAGAGCTGGGTTTTTATGGGGGTTTATCTACAGTGAGTGTTTCGACATTTTGGGAGGTAAGAACAGCAGCAGGGTTGTCGATGGAGGTGGGAGATGATTGTGACTCATTCTCTAGGTCCACGATTTCAGGTTTTGCATTAGAAGGGGGTCGAAATGTGGCTCTTTGTTGAATGCTTCTGCGTGTGGGTTGTTCTTCGTCATCTCGCACTGCTACACGCTTCACTCTTGCCATCGTATTTGGGATTTTTGCTGATGATCGAAAGTCTTGCCGGAAAGTATGGAGGTTTGTGGGTGGTGTTCGGATGAAAGAGATAGGAGGGAAAAGAAGGGTTTTTACCTTTTTGGGATATTTTGGAAGATGAAAGGGTGAGATGTGGATAGGATTAAAAGTAACTTTACTCTTTTTAGTTAAATTTTAAATTAAATACAACTATTAATTAATCATGGAAGGACAACAACTACTATTTTTAAGGTACCCCTAATAAGATATGAAGGGAGTGGGTTGTGTACCTTAATTTAGCAAAGTGGTCATAATGGTACAAGGTAGGAGTATGGGCCATGATGGACTTTTTTCTCCAAATGTAACCAAACATGTACTATCATTATTCAATGCTAAAACTTAGCAATCTCAAAGATTTTGAATTTCAAACCTGCTAAGAATAGTATTCAGAGTTGGATGCTAGATGAATGTTGTAGCATCCGAAGCCTTCTTGCCTTGAGTGCAAACCTACATAACCTGGATTCCAATAAAGCTTGTTACTTTTAAACTACTCTTAAACTAAGAAGATAAATATTTACAAACAAGTATGGACTAGAAAGAGTCCATGGCTTTTTATGAAGATTATATCAGACTGTAGCCAAAAACACAGAGCATTGCTCTGGGATTGCTACAGCATCATGATAGAGTTTAACTCTCTGTCCATTCACTTTGAACACATTGTTGTTCTTAGGATTGATCAATTTCACAGCCCCATAGGGGTAGACTTTGTGAATGGTAAAGGGACCAGACCATCTGCTTTTGAGTTTTCCTGGAAACAATTTCAGTCTGGAATTGAATAAAAGAACCTGTTGTCCTGCTTTCAACTCCCTATGTTGGATTCTCTTGTCATGCCATTTTTTGGTTTTTTCTTTATAGAACTTGGCATTTTCATAGGACATGTTCCTATGCTCATCCATTTCACACAGTTGTAATTTCCTTTTGTTTCCAGCCTCATCTAATGACATGTTCAACTCTTTTATGGCCCAGTATGCCTTATACTCAAGCTCTAAAGGGAGATGACAGGCTTTTCCAAAGACTAGCTTATATGGAGACATACCAATTGGTGTTTTAAAAGTAGTTCTGTATGCCCATAAAGCATCATCTAATTTAAAGGCCCAATGTTTCCTGTGTGGTTTTACCACTTTTTCCAGGATTCCTTTGATTTCCCTATTAGAAAGCTCAGCCAGTCCATTTGTCTGTGGGTGGTATGCAGTGGCTATTCTTTTGTTAACATTGTATTTTTCAAGAGTTCCTTGTAACACCTTATTTACAAAGTGGGTACCCTCATCACTGATTAATGCCCTGGGGGTACCAAACCTTGTAAAAATGTATTTTGAAGAAATTTAACCACAGTTTTTGCATCATTGGAAGCACATGCAATTGCTTCCACCCACTTTGACACATAATCAACAACCACTAGAATGTATTGGCAATTATTGGATGGTGGAAAGGTCCCATAAAGTTAATTCCCCACACATCAAACAATTCCACTTCCAAGATTCCATTTAAAGGCATTTCATTTCTTTGAGAAATAGAACCAGTTCTTTGACATTCATTACATCTTTTGACAAAATTGTGGGAATCTTGGAAGAGGGTTGGCCAATAGAAACCAGATTGTAAGACTTTGGCTGCTGTCCTTTGGCTCCCAAAATGACCTCCATATGCCGAGGTGTGGCAATGGTGTAAGATTTCTGCCACATCATTTTCTGGAACACACCTTCACAAGATTTGATCTGCACCAAGTCTAAATAGAAAAGGGTTGTCCCAGAGATAAAACTTAGCATCATGGAAAAACTTTTTAAGCTTATGGCCAGTAAAATCGGGAGGTTTGATGCCACATGATAAATAGTTAGCAAAGTCAGCATACCAAGGGATGCTGGATGAATGCTGTAGCATCAAGATTTTCTCATCTGGGAAGGTTTCAATGATATCTTCTTCCCTTTCTTTTCCACTAGGTTTTCTAACCTAGACAAATGGTCTGCTACTTGGTTGTTCACTCTTTTTCTGTCCACAATCTCTAGGTCAAACTCTTGTAACTACAGAACCCACCTTATCAATCTAGGTTTGGCATCCTTTTTGGAGATTAGGTATTTAATGGCAACATGATCTGTATGTACAATGACTTTTGCTCCCACTAAATAAGATCTAAACCTCTCAAAAGCAAAAACTACAGCCAAGAGTTCTTTTTCAGTTGTTGTGTAGTTGATTTGTGCTTCATTCAAAGTCTTACTTGCATAATAAATTGAATGAAACACTTTCTCCTTTCTTTGACCTAAGACAACTCCTACAGCCCAGTCACTTGCATCACACATGATTTCAAAAGGTTTTTCCCAATCTGGGGCCACAACCACTAGAGCAGTTACCAAAGCTTTCTTTAAAGTGATGAATGCATTTCTACATTCTTCATTGAAATCAAATTTGTGGTCATTTTGCAAAAGTAAACATAAATGTTTTGAGATTTTTGAAAAGTCTTTGATAAACCTTCTGTAAAATCCTACATGACCAAGAAAGCTTCTAATTCCTTTAACAGTGGTTGGTTCAGGTAATTTTTCAATAACTTCCAATTAGGCTTTGTCTACCTCAACCCCCCTTTTTGAAATCAGGTGTCCAAGAACTATCCCTTCTTTGACCATAAAATGACACTTTTCCCAGCTTAGGACTACATCAGTCTTTTCACACCTTTCAAAGCCCTTTTTCAAATTTTCCAAACAATTATCAAAAGATGAGCCATATACAGAAAAATCATCCATAAATATTTCAATGGATTCTTCAAGCATATCAGAAAAGATGGATATCATACATCTTTGAAAAGTTGCAGGAGCATTACAGAGACTAAAGGGCATTCTCCTAAAGGCAAAAGTACCATAAGGACAAGTGAAAGTGGTCTTTTCTTGGTCCTCAGGTGAAATGGCTATTTGGTTGTATCCAGAGTATCCATCCAAAGAGCAATAATATTCTTTTCCGGCTAACCTGTCTAACATTTGGTCAACAAATGGTAGTGGAAAATGGTCCTTTTGTGTGGCTGTGTTAAGTTTACGGTAGTCCATGCAAATTCTCCATCCTGAAACTACTCTAGTCGGGATGAGTTCATTCTTTTCATTGGCCACTACTGTAAAACCTCCCTTCTTAGGGACACATTGGACAGGACTAACCCAAGAGCTACTGCCTATAGGAAAAATGATTCCTGCATTTAGCCATTTTAGCACTTCCTTTTTCACTATCTCTTTCATGACAAGGTTTAGCCTTCTTTGTGGTTCAATGGATGTGAAGTTCTTGTCTTCTAAGATGATCTTATGTTGACAAATAGAGGGACTAATTCCTCTAAGGTCAGCAATAGTCCATCCTATGGCTTTTGAGTGTAACTTCAACAGATCCACTAACTTCTTTTCTTGATGCAATTCTAAAGTGGATGAAATAATTACAGGCAGTTTGTTTTTATCTTTTAGAAAAGCATACTTTAAATGGGGTGGGAGTTGTTTCAACTCCAGGTTAGGTGGTGAAATGATTGATGGTGTGAAAGTCTTCTGCTCACTAGGTTCCAAAGATTCAAACTTAGCAACAGTCTCATCTATTATCTTCTCATCATCATCATCATATTCCTTATCATCCTCTTCCTCCAACCTACAAATTTCCCTAACTCCGTCTTCATGACACATGGTTTCAATCATACTTAAGCTAGAACATTCTTCCATATCATCAGGGTATTTCATGGAATTGAAGACATTGAATGTGACTTTTTGGTCTTGAAGTCTCATGGTCAACTCTCCCTTTTAGACATCTATCAAAGTTCTTTCGGTGGCTAAAAAGGGTCTCCCTAAAAGAATAGGACATATATTCATCCTTCACCACGGCAAGAGAAATTTGGGAATCGTTGGAATCAAAGTACAAGACGGAAGTCGCTTGTTCCAAACGATTTATCGTGGGCAAATTCCTGAACTATAAGATGACGGATTCCAAACCGGTCGTGAAACAAGTGGAAGAAATGCAAATCTTGGTCCATGAATTGGAAGTCGAAAGTATGGGCATCAACTCTAATTTTGTTATTGGTTCAATAATTGATAAGTTACCTCCATCCTGGAAAAATTTTAAACTCTATCTTAAACATTTGTCCGAGGATATGAGTTTTGAGCAATTGATACTCAAATTGCGGGTAGAGGAGGACAACCGGATGAACGAGAAAGCGGGTGCTATCTCGTTGGAACCAAATACAAACATGGTTACCGGTAACTCATCAAAGACGAAGTTCCAAAAAAAGGAAAGGGAAAGGCGACGGGTTTCAAGCATAATCTCAATGCTTCAAACCCACTATCCGTACATCGAAGGCCTTTCAAAAAGTGTGTGATGAGTTGCTGGGTATGCGGAAAGCCGGGGCATCGAGCCAAGGATTGCCGCCATAGAAGAGACCATAGTGGTCCCGGAGGAGGAGGTGCCGGTGGAAACCCCCATCAAGCCAACGTGGTCAATGCTCCAAATCAATTCGTTGGAGTAATTGAGGCTTTTATGGTTACAAACGTGACCGATTGGTGGGTTGATACTGGTGCCACCAAACATATTTGTAACTCCAAGAACATGTTTGCTACATACCAAAAAGTTGATGATGAAGAACCCATGTATATGGGTAATGCCACGACCGCGAAGAACCCTAGCTATGCTTCTATGTACATGCTTGACTCTTCTTCCTTATGGCATTCCCGTCTAGGACATGTAAACTTCCGATCCTTACAAAGGATGACAAAACTTGGGTTATTACCCAAGTGTTCCATGGATAACAAGACAAAGTGTGAGGTATGTGTTGAATCTAAATATTCAAGCCATCCACACACATATGTTGAAAAGTCTAATCAAGTACTTGGACTAATCCACAGCGATTTATGTGATTATAAAGCCACACCCACACGTGGAGGAAAGAACTATTATGTATCATTTATTGATGATTGCAGTAAATATTGTTATGTATACCTAATACATACCAAAGATGAAGCTTTGAATATGTTTAAGACATACAAGTCTGAAGTTGAAAACCAACTTGATAAAAGAATAAAAATTCTGAGATCCGATAGAGGAGGAGAATATGAGTCTAAGGACTTTGTAGAATTTTGTTCTCATCATGGCATAGTTCACCAAACCACGGCTCCCTATACTCCACAACAAAATGGAGTAGCCGAAAGGAAAAATAGAACATTGAAAAACATGATTAATTCAATGTTGATTACTTCGGGAGCACCACATAGTTTATGGGGTGAAACATGCTTAACTGCAAATATGATACTTAATAGAATTCCTCATAAAAAGAGCGACAAATCACCTTATGAACTATGGAAAGGAAAACTTCCTTCCTACAAAAGGATGAAAGTGTGGGGTTGCCTTGCAAAGGTTCAAGTACCTTTACCCAAAAGGACAAAACTTGGACCGAAGACCCTTGATTGTGTATATCTTGGTCCGGCAAGTAATAGTGCTGCTTATAGATTTCTGGTCTATAAGTCAAACAATGAAGATATCCACAACAACACAATTATGGAATCAATTGAGGCTGAATTCTTTGAACACATATTTCCTTACAAGGATAAAGGGAAAGAAATCTCTAATCCAAGGAAGAGAGTATGTGAAGTAGAGAACACCGATAGTGTTGAGAAACCAAATGAAGAAGGTACATCAAAGGCTCAAGAAGAAAACCTAGATCCTAGAAGAAGTAAAAGGGGAAAGATTGCTAAAGACTTTGGACCCGACTTCATGACATTTGTTGTCGATGAAGAACCTCAATCCTATAAAGCCGCCATGGATTCATCGGAGGAACCTTATTGGAAAAAGGCTATTCAAGGTGAGATAGACTCCATTGTTCAAAATAACACATGGAGATTGGTAGATTTACCACCGGGTCACAAGGTAATTGGTCATAAATGGATCTTCAAGCGGAAATTGAGACCCGATGGCACTATAGAGAAGTACAAAGCTCGACTAGCTGCCAAGGGGTACCGACAAAAGGAAGGTCAAAACTTCTTGGACGCCTATTCATCGGTTACTAGGATCACGTCTATACGGACGTTGATTGCGATAGCGGCTATACATAACTTAGAGATACATCAAATGGATGTGAAAACCGCATTCTTGAATGGTGAATTAGAAGAAGAGATATATATGAAACAACCGGAAGGTTTTGTTGTAAAAGGCCAAGAGAACAAAGTATGTAAGTTGATTAAGTCTCTTTATGGACTTAAACAAGCGCCAAAGCAGTGGCATGAGAAGTTTGATAACACTGTGTTGTCAAATGGTTATCACATAAATGAATGTGATAAGTGTGTTGATATGAAACAATACAAAGATGCTTATGTTATCATATGTTTTTATGTTGATGATATGCTCATCATGGGATCAAACTTGGATGTAATAAACCAAACCAAGAAGATGTTAAACTCCGCATTTGATATGAAATATATGGGAGTTGTTGATGTTATCCTTGGTATAAATATTAAAAAGGATCCAAATGGTTACATCCTTACCCAATCTCACTATGTTGAGAAGGTGTTGCGAAAGTTTGGTCATTATGATGACAAACCGGTTGTGACTCCATTCGATCCTTCAAGTCAATTGAAGAAGAATCTAGGAGATAGTGTTGCTCAGTTGGAATACACTCAAGTTCTTGGAAGCTTGATGTATATCATGAACTGTACACGACCGGATATAGCGTATTGTGTGAGTAGACTTAGTCGGTACTCACATAACCCGGGAAAAGACCATTGGTATGCACTAGTAAGGGTGCTTCGATATTTGAAATACACAATGGGTTATGGGTTACATTATACAAAATACCCTCCCGTTCTAGAAGGGTATTGTGATGCTAATTGGATTTCCAACAATTCGGAGAGTAAGTCCACAAGTAGATATGTATTCACACTTGGTGGAGCAGCGATATCTTGGAAATCTTCCAAACAAACTGTGAATACCAGATCAACTATGGAAGCAGAATTTGTCGCATTAGACAAAGCCGCTGAAGAAGCCGAATGGCTAAAAAGCTTCCTAGAGGGTATTCCGTTGTGGCCAAAACCGGTGACTCCTATTGGTATCCATTGTGATAGTATGGCCGCTCTCACAAGAGCGAAGAATCAGATTTACAATGGAAAGTCCCGTCATATACGAAGGCGCCACAACACTATAAAGGACTTGCTGAAAAATGGAATCATTTCCATTGACTATGTAAAGTCAAGGGAGAACATTGTCGATCCTTTGACAAAGGGCCCAAGTAGAGAGCAAGTATCCTTCACATCGAGAGGAATGGGCTTAAAGCCAACACAATGAGTTTCCTCGGCGGCAACCTAACCTAGCAAAATTGGAGATCCCATGGTCTAGGTTCAATAGGCAAACTAGTCGGGGACAACTCAAGAAGCAATTAAACAAAGGTATGCCTATTCCTATGATGTTTTCCTTTGTTTTCCGTTGATGATATAGGGTTGAATGTTACATTCTTAATAATGCTGATATCTATTATGGTGGAATACAACGGAGTATTCTTGATCAGTATTACCTATATGAGATTGATGTGGGGTCGCATCTTTGAGGACGAATATGGCTATGTCTTCTAAAATTCTCATGAAGAAAGGATTGTTCACGACCGAAATGAACACAACGGTAAGAGTCAACTATGCATAAACATGAAATGTGTGATATTCATTGCCTTGACTTACTACAAAACGTGGTTAGTTCAAGACTCTTCGTCACTACCCACAAAGTAGGTCCGATGAATACTCACTAAGAACGGTTCAAGTCACCTAGACACCTTTTTCTGATGCATTTCATGTTTATTTCCTGAATAATAACAATAAATACTTTGAGAATATCTTATTTTCTATTCAAATGTGGGGTATTGTTAGAGTTTGAATAGAAAATGTGGGGTATTGTTGGGGTAATCTCAATCATACCTCAATTACTAGATATGTAAAGAGGGCAAAGATGAAAAGGTGTGACCTTTCATATGAAAATGTGTGACCTTTCATATGAAAAGGAGTGACCTTTCATATGAAAAGGAGTGACCTTTCATATGAAAAGGTGTGACCTTTCATATGAAAAGGTGTGACTTTTCATCCTCCAACCGCCATAACCGAACAGTTACAATGGTTCATTGGCACCGGTTGATCTAGTATAAATAGGAAGCATATGTAGCAGATTTGAAGACACACAAAATTCAGATTCTCTCATATTCTCTCCTTGTTCTTCATTGTTCTTCAAGAAGGAAACATAGTTTGATTCGTCGGGTTCGAGACTTCGATTCTTGAACGGATTGTTGTATCCTCTAGATAGACGTCCATTCTCTACGGTACGAGGGACGAATTTCTGTCTAAGGACACTGCTTTGCAGGCCTCAATCCAAACAACGTTCTTCTTCAAATTATTAATCAAGAAAATCGAGTTAGTCATTTTCTCCTTGAAACTTTGATTATGTATTTTCGTTTATATGTAAATTTCGTATATACATATCTATATAAATAAATTCAGTTTTCCATTTGATTCAAGATTGTGTGTTACGAATTTCAATTCGTGTATCTAAGTTCTAACTGTGAAATCCCAAATCTCTAGCAATAAGATATGAATGTAGTGAGAGAGAATCTACAGAGCAAATATGTCATCCATGTATTGAGCTCAAAGGATTACAAAAGGTTTCTAAAAGATTACTTAAGCTTTTGAAGTGTTACTAACAAATGGTCTAGACAAGCCTATTTATACCCATAACATACAAGGTATAAAGGCATTCACAATACTGTATAGACTCATACAGTACATTGACTTTACAGTAAATCTTGAATACAACAATGCTCTAACAATCTCCCCCTTTGGATTCAAGATTTAAAAAAAATATGACAGCAGTCTTCAGCTCTTTGTAAAGTCAATCTTCTCAAACAGACACTCTATCAAACCATCTTCAAGCCTTGTACATGAAAACAGATCTTTACAGCTTTATCAGTCTTTAACAAACAGTAACTTCTCGTATCCTTCTTGATGCAAGAACCTTAGTTCTCATATTAACTTTAAGAATCCGAAATCATCAATTCGGATGTAGGCAGATCCGAAACCATCAATTCGGATGCTAGAGGATGTGAAATCAGCTCAATTCGGATCAAGTAGGATTCGAATTCAAGTAAGTTGGAACAAGAAGGGTCCGAAATCAGGACAATTCGAATCATGAAGGGTTCGAAATCACTCAATTCGAATCATGAAGGGTCCGAAATCAGGGCAATTCGAATCATGAAGGATGCGAAACCATCTATATTTTTGAACTTTTAGGTGTAAGCGCATTCCGAGAACCACTCAGAACTAAGATAACCAAATTCAGCAATATTTAGACTTCACATGATCCTTCTCCCCTGATCTTCAGTCTTTGTTCACGAATCATTGACTTGAAATATCTTTGATTTGAAAGCTCTTTGACATGAAATTGAAATTAAACTTTTCTCCCCCTTTTTCGATGATGGTGAGCATCGAAAACCATTTTCAATTTCAGTCGTGTCTTTGAGTATTGCTAACAATCTCCTCCTTACAGAATAACCTTGCTCCCCCTCAAAATAAGAATTCTGGAGCAATTTATTTTCTCCCCCTGAAAGTATGCATATATTTCAATAACGCACAATATACAAATTTTAAAAAATTTACACAAGGAAAATAAAATTCATTGAATTTCATTTTATAACTACAAACATTTGATCATTTGAACACTTTATAAAAGAAATTCAGCTTAATGAAATTTAACAAATTTTTCAATCAACTGAAATCAAATGCATGTGTTTGGATTCAAGAACAAGTCATCGCATATCAAGTTAAAAATGTTCAGTTTCAACCCCTTTATTAAATCTATTTGGTGTGCTAACATGCGAAATATGATTAGCATCAAGCATATGCAATTCTAAAACTTATAAGAATACTTTGCTCTACTCACACTATTTGTCCAAAATCAGAATTTTCACAAATTTACGGGTTTATCGCGACTTTGTATTTTCCCAAGTTTCAAGAGATATGTGCTCTTTGGCATCTTTTAATATTGTGCACATTTGAATCTTTTGATTTTGTGCACATTGGCATCTTTTGATTTTGTGCGCATTGGCATCTTTTGATTTTGTGCTCATTGGCATCTTTTGATCAAGAAGTTTAGTAAGAATAAGATACACCGTTAAACATGACTTTCTATCTGGTTCTATAGCAGGATTTGGGTTAGCAGATCCCAGACCAGTTGGCCTTAGGTGCTAGGTGTCAAGCACCCCTTAGAACTTAATTTCCCAAACCAGAAAGGCCACATCGATATATCTTAAACCCATTTGTACCAGTAAAACATGGCTTTCTATCTGGTTCTATTGCAGGATTTGGGTCAGCCGATCCCAGACCAGTTGATCTTAGGGACTAGGTGTCGAGCACCCCTTAGGACTTACTCTCCCAAACCAGAAAGGCCACAGGCACAAACTTTCAAACTAAATGATTTGATTTAAAAACATAATGCATCTCAATCACTTGGTTCTAAAACACAGTGCTTCTCCCATATTTTCATTTCCATCCATCATTTTGACAAAATAGGCTTTTTGAGCATTATATTCTATATAAGTCCAGATTCACATAACTTTGAGCATTCAGCATAATTTCATTCATGTTTTGCTGACCTTTCGATTTATTTCAGAGGTGAATAGTTGAAACAAATCTAACTCAGATAATACAAAAAGTACTTGTAAAATCATCTTTTAGCACACATTTAATTCATTGAAAGAAAATTGAAATTTTTATCTCATTGAATTAAATTTGTAAAGATTCAAGTTTTCAAAGTGGTAGAAGCAAAATATAATCCAATGTTACCTTTTACCACGTTCCTTGAAACAGAAAGATGTAACAGTTAAGGATATCACCTGAGAAGTGTGAGTTCTAAACTGATTTGTTTAAAAGTTTTAGTCGTTGAAGTACGGGTCCTGAACTGAATTGTTCAGAAGCCATAGTCGTTGAAGCACGGGTTTTGAACTGATATGTTCAAAAGCCATAGTCGTTGAAGCACGGGTTTTGAACTGATATGTTCAAAAGCCATTGATATTTGTCTCCCCCTTAATGGTACAAATATTTTTCAAAAAATACGCCGCTTCTCTTCTGTTTTCAGTCATGTGTGTGGTATGTATCTACAATTCAGTACAACACATGAAGAACCTGCAAAACAGATTAAGCAGATTTTGGTACCCAATGGCATTTGGGTCCTAGTGGGTTAGGTGTAGATTTCTTACAAGGAATACTGTAAGAACCATACCAATAAGAAGTATAATCTTTATGCACAAAATCATTTGATCCACAGTAAGAACAACAGATTTTCTTATGTGCCAACCTAATCAGATGATTTACAGAATGAATAGGATTAAGTTTAGCAGAAGATTTACCTTTTGGCGCATTGTTCTTCTTTGCATTTGATGTGGATACAGATGATTTTGGCACATCTTTCTTTGGAACTGTTGTGCCTTTTACTCTCCATTCCATCTTCACCCTCTTGAAGACTGGAACTTCTTCAGGTTTGGAAGTATTAACTTTAGGCACTTTTGTTTTGTTATCTGATTTATCATACAAAGGATTATAGAAGAGATTTGTTGAACGAATCCGACCTTTTGAGAAATCTGTTGATCTATTAAATTGTTTAGAAGAAATGTTTTTAAAACTTGAACTTGAAGCAGTTTTAAAAGAGCATTCAGAATCATTTGAATCAACAAATGGAGTCTGAAAGATAGAATTATGACCGGTCTGCTTTGAGACATCAAATTTAAAAATGACGTCTTCAAGTTCTTTGACTTTGTTTATTAAAACATTTTTCTCTTTAGAAATTAGATCAAATTTCTTTTGGAGATCAGATTTGATCAACTGATCCTTCATAATATCAGCTGATAAACCAGATAATCTTTTGGTAAGATTAAGAATCACATCTTCAAAATATTCACGTTCCGATTCAAAATCTTTTTCCAAAAACTTTCTTTTATCAGTAATCTCTTTGAAAATTTCCATATTTTTCTTTTTAAGAGTTTTACTTTCCTTTTCAAAGAGATTTTTCTTTTCCGTGAAATCTTTTCTTTCCTTTTCCAAAAGATTTTCTAATTCAGAGATTTTCACGGAAAGTTCAGAACTTTTAATCTCAAAAGATTTGCGTTCAGTTTCAAATTTAGCTCTTTCTTTTTCGAGCTTGTCTTTTTCTAAAAATAAAACTTTCTCAAAGTCTGAAACTTGTTTTGAAAGTTTTATACATTTCAGCTCAGTCTCTTTCTTTTCTTCAAAAACTTTCTTTTCTTCAAAAGAAAAATTAGACAGTTTTCTCTTTATATCGGCATTTTCACTGTCCAAAATTTTCCCTATATCTTTAACTTCTTTTAATTGAGCATGTAACTTTAAGTTCCACTTCACTCTCTTTTCTTCTCTACTCTTCAAATCGGCATTTTCTTTTTGAAGAGTTGTTACTTTCTCTTGAAGATTCTCGATTTGATCGTGCAGACTTGAGTTGTCTTTCTTTGCTTCAAGATCTGCAATATAAACTTCAAGATCAGTTATTCTTTTAGTAAGTTTAGCATTTGAAGAAGAAATGTCTAAAATTTGTCTTTTCAGATTAACATTTTCTTCTTCCAATGCTTTATTTAAAATAGGAGTTGAAGAATTTGAAGCATTATCTTTAACAGGAGTTTCTGATATAGGAGATGTTTCTGATAAAATAACTTGTTGCAAAATTCCATTATTTGCCTTAGCTTTTTCAAGTGGCTTTGGAGGTGTTTTTGTTATTATGACTTGTTGCAACACTTCATTATTTGGTTTAACAGATACATGTGAATTAACAGATGTTTCTGTTATAATGACTTGTTGCAACTTTACATTTGGTTTAACAAAAACTTTTGCAATTGGAGGAATCTCCTTTTTCAGAGTTTGCTTCAAATCTTCACCACTGATTTTAACAATAACTTGTTGTAAAACCATTTTGAATATTGCTAGAAATTGATCGTTCAGAAGATCAAGCAGACAGTGTATGAAAATACACAAAAAAATATATAAAATTTTTTCTTGAAAAGCTCTTACAGTGTATGAAATACACTATAGAAAAAATTTCGGGATAATTTTTTTTTTTTTTTTTTTAAATTCACAAGAATTCGGATGAGTAAGGGTTCGAATTCAACGAATTCGGATGAAGAAGGATTCGAATTCAATGAATTCGGATGAATAAGGGTTCGAATTCAATGAATTCGGATGAAGAAGGGTTCGAATTCAATGAATTCGGATGCTGAAGGGTTCGAATTCACTCAATTCGGACTTAACTTGGTTCGAATTCAATGAATTCGGATGCTTAAGGGTTCGAATTCTATGAATTCGGATGCTTAAGGGTTCGAATTCTATGAATTCGGATGCTTAAGGGTTCGAATTCTATGAATTCGGATGCTTAAGGGTTCGAATTCAACACTTGGAAAATTTAATCAACTCAATTCGAATTTAACACAGTTCGAATTCTCCTCAATTCGAATCTAACACGGTTCGAATTCTCCTCAATTCGAATCTAGCTGGGTTCGAATTCAATCAATTCGAATCCTTCTTGAGTCGAATTCTACACTTGTATTTCCAAGAACACTCCGAATTCTTCTTTGAATGATCCGAATTCACCAAGAATGATCCGAATTCACCAAGAATGATCCGAATTCTGCACTTCGAACACGAAAATCACTAAATCAGCCATAACTTTTTCAATTCTTGATCAATTGTTATGAAATTTGCACAGATTTGTTCGAAATTTGATTCCACACACTTTCTTAGTTAATCACAAATCCTAATTCGATCAATTTAATTGAATTTTGATCCAAAAATAGTAGAAAAAGTTTTCGAACAAAAATGATATAAAATGATCAGATCTGCAAATTCTGTGCAGATTTTGGTGTTGATCCAAGAATTAAAGATGTTCAGGAATCAAATCCGAGTGCAATGATGTCAAGAATCAATCCAAAAGATCAAAAATTAAAGAAAAGATGAAATCTGGATGAATAGTAAATGAAGAAGGGTTAGAATTCTTGATGAACAGTGATGAATAGTGATGAACACCCAATCCGAATTCTTCAGCTTTAGTGTAAAAAATCTTCAATTTGGTCTTCGATCTGCTTGAATCTTCTGTTTAGCTCTGATACCAATTGTGAAATCCAAATCTAGCACAAAGTAATGAACAAGTGTAGAGAGAATCTAGAGAGCAATCTTGTCATCCATATATTGATTTCCAAAGTGTAAAATGACAAATGCTTCAAGTTGTTATACAAAATAACAAAGGAACTCCTTTATATAGTAGGACATGACAAGCCCATGCCTCTACTAAGGAGAAACAGTACAAGATATTAATACTGTCTTGATAGCTACAAAAATGCCCTAACAATCTCCCCCTTAGCTATCAAGGCAGAAAGGGTCTTCTTCTACTTCGAAACCCAAGATGCGTTTCAATCCTTCGCATAGCCATTCTGAAGCTCAATTTTTCATCTATCTCTTCAATGGCTCTTGACAAAACTCTTCTAGGTCTTGAAGACATCCAATTAACTTTTCGTTCAGCATCATGTCTTTTGAGCTTTTCGACTAACTGAAGTCTTACAATTTTAAGCGTACCATCAGAATATTTTTCCAACTCATTAAACCGAATGAATATCTTGTTTGCACCATTACTAAACACAACACCAAACTCTGGTTCTCCAATCACACAATATAAAGGCATCCTCATCAATCCAGTCAATTCTTGATTTGGTCTTAACAGATTTATTCTTGGTTGATAGCTTTCCACACCCATCTGCAAATCATGACACTGTGTGAATAAAACGTGTCTTCTCAGAAATCTCTTAATGGCATTCAAAGCAAGAGTTACGTTTTCCCTTCTGATCTGAAGATCTCTGAAATGATGATACAAGAACTCAAAATCTTCCATGGTTAAATGACAGAAATCAGCTTCAGTAAATCTATAATCTCTGCAATCTTGCCTTTGAACAAGAAACTCTGGATACCACAACTTGTAATACAGTCTAGCTGTTACCTCCTTTATAGACACAATCAACTTCTTGCTCCTCACCTCTCTTTTCTTTTGACACTTGTCCCTTAGAAAGTACATATATTCGAACTTGTATTCGGCTGTTTGATCTGTAATACCCAACACAGCGTAGGGATTCAAAGTTCTGATTCTGTGCACAAACAGTCTTCTTTCTTCTTCTTCTAGGAAAGGTGTTCTCAAATACAAAGTTCTTTGTCGTTGTTCAAGTTCAGTCAATTTTCTGCTCCGTGAGGATGAAGGACCAGGTTGATCAGCAGGATTAGAAGGACCAGCTTCATCATGACTAGGAATGATAGGAGGTATTGAAGATGTAGTGGATTGAGGATCAGTCTCTTCGGATTTTGGCTCTTTAGATAATGGATCATGAGAATGATGTGGTTCAGATACAGGTATAGTGGTTTGAGTTGAAGTAGATTGGTTAAGGTTGATGGTTATAGGTGTAACAGAAGGTTGTTCTGACATCAAAGTGGTTGAGATATGTTCGGGTGAGTGTACAGGGCTAAAGATTATTTCTTCAGGAGTTTGTGGCCCATATATCTCTGACAAAATATCAACCTCTTCTTCATTAAATCCAACACCTTGATCTTCTGGTTCATAAGTAAATACCAAAAGTGGTTCTTCTTCCTCCTTAACTTTCCAATACCGATCATAAGCTCTTGCACTTTCATCAGTTTCTTCATCATCAGAACTAATTTTCTTTTTGCTTAACCCAGAGATCAAAGCCTTTGTTTTCATCGCTCCACTTTTCTTGTGTTCACTTAGAAGGGCTAAAGATTCTTCAACCTTTTTCTCCTTTTCTTTGACCATTTTTACTTTTTCTTCATGTTGACCCAAAATGCTGAAAATATCGGTCAACTTTTCATCATCCATATCCCTTGACATTTGAAGCTGAATAGAGCATGAATCCCATTCCGGCAGTAAATTCTTGACAAACTTGTAATTAATCTCTGATTCAGACTTGTCAACTCCATTCCTTCTTAAATCATTCAGAATGATGTTGTAACGATCATAAGTATCTTTCAACGATGATGCTCTGATTCTTTTTGGTCTTCATTGATTTTGATGAACCTTAGTGTCCTTAGACAGAAATTCGTGTACCGACTGTTAAGGTATGGTAATAAGATTCTGCTTTTCAAAAAAATTTAAAATTAATACCTTTAAAAATATAATTGAATACATTATATATATTTAACTATATTAAAACTTTAAGTGAATCTAACTTTAGTTTATTAAAATGTTATTATTTAACAATGAAATCAAATAAAAGTACATAAATATCAAATAAAAGTACATAAATCTTAAACTGAATGACGATTTTGAAAATATCAACATCTTAACAATTGCTTAAAGTAAATATACTAAACACAAGTCAAAAAAAGCTAATAATGATTTTTAAGAACTAGAACAATTAATCACCATTATATATAAATCAAATTAAGCATAAAAAAAATACTAAAACATAAAACTAAAATAAAATATATTAGAACAAAACATGTAAACTAAATTTATACTAACTAAAGTAAAACATGTAAAAGAAATCTCTACAATTAAAATAAATATCCACAAAAAATTAATATGTAAAGTTAATTAACACTGTGAACAAATTAATATGACAAGTTAAGACTCGGTTTGCATCCCTAACGTTTATCCTTTTTTAACGGTTTCCCTCTTTAAACTTTATTTAATCATTTTCACCTCTCACACTACATAACACAGAGGCTTCATAAAAAAGAAGGAAAAAACCTGTCGGTAATCTTCTGAAAAAAGCCCTGATCGACGGATTATCGGGGATCGCATCGTCATAGAAAGTTTGGTCGGTGATTGTGATTATCGCGGATTTACAATGACGAAAAATTCCATCGGTGATCTCCGGCAATCCACCGAAAATTACTGCCGAAAAAATCCGTCAATGAAACCTCTTTATTTTGTAATGTCATGTTACTTCATTTCCAACGGATTTTGTCCCTCTCTAATGATTGTTAAATTTTTTGGTTAAGTTCAGCTAAATGGGGGACATTTTGGTCGTATACATTTTTCTTGAATGTAAATATACGTTTCAGGAAACAGAAGTCGATGTGAAGACCTTGCAACCTCTTGTGCAATCTCTGACACCCCAATATCTCCCCAATTCCACCACCTATCCTCCTACTGCCACCACCAAGATTGTAACAACCCAACTCGTAAATAAAGCTTAAACAACAAGAATTAACAAATCGCCAAAATGGCTCCGGAATGCAATCATAAACATACAAGGTTTGCGGAACAACCCAATACACAGCAGAGATTTCTACGATACTAAACCTGGCATACTAAAATATGTTGACTTCCTTCTAGACCCAAGCTTCGCTCTCACGTCTTCTCCTTTCCCTTACTAGAGCCTTCTACTAGTGCTTACTTGAAAATGGTTTAGTTTTTGAAAAGCGAGGGTTAGACCATGAGGTCTAGTGACCATGGCATAAATGGGACACTCCCCCCGGTATGAGCACTGGCGGGCCACTCCCCCCGGCTTAGCCATTACACAACTATCAACAATGTATGCATACATCTCAAATAAACTTCCATACACGCATTTTCATGTAATAAAACATATCAATTCATATTCTTTTACTTACTTCAGAAAACACGTTTAAATACGTATTTAGTTAGAAAAAACTCACATGTCGTCCTTGCTGAAAACTTCTTACTTGGGCTTCAAATCTCTAGGTGGGACACCTATGATTTTAAAGAAAACGAGAGTGATAAGTCATAAGTTTGACACTCAAGATTATTCCTGGACAATTCCCTTAAAAGATCCTTGCTTAATTTGAACTCCCAAATCCGAAACCAGAGTTCCGGATCACGCTTTTTCGGACTACACACTTCCGGACTCACACTCCCGGACTCACGCTCCCGGACTCCCGCTCCCGGACTCTCGCTCTCGGACTCCCGCTCCCGTACTCTCGCTTCCGGACTCTCGCTTCCGGACTCTCGCTCCTGAACTTCATCTTTCCGGCACTGTCCGGACTATATATTCCGGAAGTATCCGGACTACTCAACACCGGAAGTATCCGGAACTCCAATACCGGAAATCCCCAATACCGGATTTCCCACACACCCAGACCGAAATAACATTTCCTTTTAGAAAAGAATCGAATAAAGTTTGCTCTACGAGTATTAATTTCACGAACAACCAAAACGATCCTAATCCTCTCTAACAGATTTCCTCTTCCCAAAACCCAAGCAAATACTCGAAAACCCTTCCAAAACGCAGCATTCAGTAGTATCAATCAAAAGCAAAAGAGAGGGTTGAAGACCTGGTGTTTACCTTGAAGCTTGATGGCTTGATTGATCCCAACTTGGCAGTCTTTATTGCTTCTCCTCTAAACGATGCAGATTGCAACTTGTTTTCTTCAATTGCTAATACTCAGTCGTCCCAAAGAAAAAAATAACAAGATCTAGGGTTTTATGCCCTTCTTGTGGGTTTTATATCCTCTTCCCAAAATTACACTTTGGTCCCCCAAGATTTAAGACTTCACCTTCCTTCTATCTATTTTCTATTTTCTTTAAATTGCAACTTGGTTATTACAATACCTCCCCCTCAAAAGAATTTCGTTCCTGGAATTCCATCGCCAGACAAGCTCGAGTACTTGGACCTCATGTCCGTCACTACCTCCCCAGATCCCTCTTATCCTTTGGAATTACCAATGCATCTCCACGCGGTCAAGTTCCTTGTAACTCAACTCCTTGACTTGACTTGACTTACGGTCAAAGATTGCCTCCAACCCTAAGACAAGGTTTCACTTCTCATCCACCCGTATCCTTGCTAAAGTATTGTCATATCAACTTCCAACAAGCATCCTTGAATAAAGACACGTGATACACATTATGACTTCCCCATAATCTCATCAGGTACAACCAATTTACACCCTAATCTCTAACTCATTCAACAATTTCAACGGACCCAAAATATGGCCCAGCTTCACCTTTTCTCGGACGCACCACCCCATTCTCTAGGGGTGTCTCCCGCATCAAGTCGTCCCCCAACTTGAGATTCACACGACTCACGCTTTTAAGCCTAAACAACTTAGCTCCACCCAGCTGCCCAAACCATTCTGATTGAAATCATAGTCGCTCCCAATCCTTCAGATCCACCCCTCGGTTAACCACCACTTTCTTACGTTGGGTTATTTCATATGACATACTTGCAACGTCTCTGATCGACTGCATTGCGTTAGATATTGTCACATCCGTAACATCCCATCTGTAACAACCCAGGCCAACCGTACCAGATCTTGTCCGCTTTGCTCACACACTTGGACTCACGGTTTTAAAACGCGTTTCACCGAGGTTTTCCTCGAGCAACTCCACTTTCTTAAAAGAAAGAACTTTGCTGAAGTTCATACCACAATAATGTCACTTCTCGACCAAACGTAACCACTCAACTTGTCAACTTGGCACAAGGTCAACCTAGAATGTCCCAACAAACTCACCGCCAAGAGTTCCCTCGTCGAATAACATGCAGTTCTAGATTATTTCCCATTGCGACTTATGTCCTACGAAAATAGGGCTTCCCCTCTCGACTCACTTTGACTACACCTCAACAGTGTAAATCTATTCAAACGCTCCCTCCACGTCATCACCCCACACATACATAGGTAAAAGCAGGAAACCTCCACAATCTATCGCCTGGCGTGTCTACCAATCCTGAAGACACACATTCAAACTCTCATTGCATCCGACAATCGTCCAACCATACACGACATAAGTTCAAGTTTTACTCGCTCAACGAGGAGCGACCATGCTCACCTGAAACTACTCCTATTAGCTTAGCACTTAACGACAAGTTTACTTGAAACATCTCTCACAATCACACCAAGTCAAATCCAGTGGTCATTCATTCCGAGTACCACGTTAATCTACTTTTTTTCTTCCTCCTCGAAACATAATGCCTTCAACGAACAGCTCACTAGAAGGTGCATGTTTTCGACCAGTCGCCTAGGTTAGTTTTTCCACCGCCCTCGAACCATAACACATCCAAAACCACTTCCTCCATACTCTTACCAGGAGTTCGTATACCCACTAATGACAATCTATACACACTACTCCACCTTTTCGGTGTCACTTGCCATACTTCCTGCTTTTAGCATATTCACTTATTTCGACATACTATCCTCAACTCTCCACGTTAGCATGGAGCGCCGCCCACCAAACATTACTCGCCCCTTTTTTCGACCTTTCTACATGCACCAATAACACCTCCTCAGTACTATACATAACCAAACGGTTTCACCAAAATTCTAACTTGGGGTATCTAACCAAGTCATCCCAAAATGACACCGGTATTCGAAGCCACGACACACTTCTTGATCTCCAAATTGTTACCTTCTCCTATAATTCTTTCGTACACAAGAAACAATTCACATTCCTTAAAGATTCTGCATCTACTACCCCACATCGTAAACTAACCAATCCAACATCTTCTTTAAACTTTCAATTATCCCAAGATATACTCACCCAACGACTCACACAACGAAAAACACCTGGTTCCTCATTTGGGTAACCACCCACTACCGCTCCGCCATTTCATTCCGAGAATATCCATATCATAACGCCAGCTTACAATTCACGTGCCCCAACTACTTGCTTAACAAATTGTATAACTCATCCTAAATTTCAGAAAAAAACTTCCATCTGATGCTTAACCTCCTTTACCAACACATTACCATAACACTCGTTTGCCTAACCACCTTGGCAAAAGATGCCACTAACTTGTCCGCACGTTCTCCACTCACAAGACCTCTTCACAGACCAGGTTCTCACGGTTACTTGTACACATACTCAACCTTGCCTTCATAATCTCCTACATAAATGTAACCAAGTGTATCCCACGAATTCGTCTTTTTCCATGCCTAGATGAACCACAACTCGCGATTTCCCCATTTTCTCAAAACTAATCATTCCTTGTCGGTTGATTGCGATCCCCAAGAAACCATTCTTAATTCATAGGGCACATTCTCTTTCAGATCGATATATTCAAATCATCCACTTCGGTCGCGCTAATTACCTTCTCCTTTAAAGAATCATCAAAACCTCGTAGGGAAAACACTCATTCAAGTAGCAATCTTTCACAATCACAACGCCCACACAAGGTGATCCACCATCATGCAAGTATACATCTTTCCTGGATGACCCCCCCCCCTACGTCTACACACACCAGGGTAATTTTCTCAACTTTCAACCTCCTGATCCAAGACTTCTGCTTCAAACATCTTAAGCAGTTGTCGACTTCAACATCAATAGACCACATGATGATGCTTCCAAAATCTTCCTGTCAACCGAGGTTCCTAACAGGACCTACTCCTTCCAACATATCATAATCAATTTTATACTCCGCCGTCCTCACTTGAAGAAAGTTCAAGACTCACCTGGTGCGATGTCACCCTACAAGGCCACTCCCAAGTTCTCAGGCTCAACGCCGACAATATTCATCAAAAAGTCTCGATGCTACATAAAACGAGTTACTAAAATAAATATCTTGAGGACTTCCAGTCCTTCCCCCGGGCACAACCGTCCCTCGACGACCGCATCTTAAGCTACTGAATAAGAGTACAAACTACCACCACACAACCAATCACTAAAGTCCATTTCTGACCTTTCCACTATTCACCTCTCTTCCTGAACACGAATACCAAAATTACAAAACACTCGCGACCGGCTTGACCGACACATCTCCTCTTTCGAAACCCTTCCTTATCTTGAATGTAAAAATCTTGACGACCTAGTGAGTTCATAGCCTTCATGCATGATGACGTGATAATTTAAATCATTTCGCACATTTTAACACTTAAAAAGAAAACAACACTTACCCACAACTTGGGTACACATGACCCAACACTCCCATAACTACCAAGTCATGCACAACGATCTCGCGAATTGCTCGTACTCAACTTTTCAGTGAACACAACCTTAACTATTCAAAATGATGTTGTTACATCAGAACAATTTGAATGAAACTTTCCCTATACGGCTAGAAAGGCTCTGTATGAAATCACTGACACGAAGTACACTAGTCTGCTCCCACACTCATTTATATGATATCAACATGTCAATACTCACTTTGATTATAAAAGCCTTGCGGTCAAACGCTTTAATGATTTTCGCAACGAAGATTTTTCTCAACATGAAAAATAGCGATATAATTTGCAAATCACTAAGTTCAAAAATTTTATTGTGCAACGTAAATAGTTCCGTCTTTTCCTTTAAACACACGCTTGCACGCGTCGACTCATTTCCAACAATAAATTTGTTATTTACGCAATTAGTTTTAATCATGAAAAGCTCATGTAACACTTATAAGGACACAATGCATGAAACTCAACTTGCAATTGAAGGCTATTCACTCTAACAAGGTCACCCGTTGTACTCACACAACTTATCATTGGCACTCTACCTTGGCACTCTATCATTTGCAACAACTTGTTGTACATGCGTTTCACCGCCTACCTGCTCAACCATCCCATACAGTTTTCGTCTTGACCAAATACTTCACATTCTACCCCTACACGCGTTTCAATCCAACACTGATATCTTCCCTTCATTGTTCCTGCCACTGAAAAACTCGACTAAAGAGTCAAGGATCCAATCCTCCACTCGCCCTTGAATTGAAGTTTTCAAGATTCCTACACCGTCCTTCCTTACCACTCCAACTAATCTACATAACAAATTCGAGAACAAGGCCCCACTAGAAACCAGGAGTTTTACCCTTAATCAGTCGTTCACTCTTTTCGAACCTTAGAAGTTCTTCCTCTATACGCCTCATAACATTCCAAACAACCCTTCTTCTAGAAGATATAAGCATTATATCATGTGCGATCTCTCACGATACCTCGACCCTTTGCTATCATTGCAAGGTCAAAACTCACTACATACTACCACACCCCTCGACCTTCTCAACAAGAGCAACTGAGCACACTCATGTACCTGTATATTTGTGATTACATTCGCCAAATGTAATTCCAGATTTACCTTACATGACGGTCCTCGCTACTCTATTACTAACGCACTTAAAGTGACCTTTCCTACAGTATCCTCTATCTCAGTTGTGCTCCCCTCTACTCCACAGTTTAAGTTTAGGCCCATCCGGTCACCTAAATCCCTTAAACTATGGCTCTGATACCAAATGTAACAACCCAAGTCGGAAATAAAGCTTAAACAACAAGAATTAACAACTCGCCAAAATGGCTCCGGAATGCAATCATAAATATACAAGGTTTGCGGAACAACCCAATACACAGCTGGGATTTCTACGATACTAAACCTGGCATACTAAAATATGTTGACTTCCTTCTAGACCCAAGCTTCACTCTCACGTCTTCTCCTTGCCCTTACTAGAGCCTTCTACTAGTGCTTACCTGAAAATGGTTTAGTTTTTGAAAAGCGAGGGTTAGACCATGAGGTCTAGTGAGCTCCCTCTAGTGGCAACAGTTTCATCAACAAGTATAAAACATTCATAACCATTACAAACAATCAACTTTAAACATAAAAACTTTCACACAAACTGCACATGTAAATGGCACACTGAAGTCCCGCAATGGCGACAACGTGTTAGTCTCACACTGCCTTACTGGGCCACTCTTCCCATGGCATAAACGGGACACTCCCCCCGGTATGAGCACTGGCGGGCCACTCCCCCCGACTTAGCCATTACACAACTATAAACAATGTATGCATACATCTCAAATAAACTTCCATACACGCATTTTCATGTAATAAAACATATCAATTCATATTCTTTTACTTACTTCAGAAAAAACGTTTAAATACGTATTTAGTTAGAAAAACTCACATGTCGTCCTTGCTAAAAACTTCTTACTTGGGCTTCAAATCTCTAGGTGGGACACCTATGATTTTAAAGAAAACGAGAATGATAAGTCATAAGTTTGACACTCAAGATTATTCCTGAACAATTCCCTTAAAAGATCCCTGCTTAATTCGAACTCCCAAATCCGAAACCAGAGTTCCGGATCACGCTTTTCCGGACTACACACTTCCGGACTCACACTCCCGGACTCCCGCTCCTGGACTCTCGCTCCCGTACTCTCGATTTCGGACTCTCGCTTCCGGACTCTCGCTCCCGGACTCTCGCTCCCGGACTCTCGCTCCCGGAATTCACCTTTCCGGCACTGTCCGGACTATATATTCCGGAAGTATCCAGCCTACTCAACACCGGAAGTATCCGGAACTCCAATACCGGAAAACCCCAATATCGGAAGTATCTGAAACCCCAATACCGAATTTCCCACGCACCCAGACCGAAATAACATTTCCTTTTAGAAAAGAATCGAATAAAGTTTTCTCTACGAGTATTAATTTCATGAACAACCAAAACGATCCTAATCCTCTCTAACAGATTCTCTCTTCCCAAAACCCAAGCAAATACTCGAAAACCCTTCCAAAACGCAGCATTCACTAGTATCAATCAAAAGCAAAAGAGAGGGATGAAGACCTGGTGTTTACCTTGAAGCTTGATGGCTTGATTGATCCCAACTTGGCATTCTTTCTTGCTTCTCCTCTAAACGATGCAGATTGCAACTTGTTTTCTTCAATTGCTAATACTCAGTCGTCCCAAAGAAAAAAACTAACAAGATCTAGGGTTTTATGCCCTTCTTGTGGGTTTTATATCCTCTTCCCAAAATTACACTTTGGTCCTCCAAGATTTAAGACTTCACCTTCCTTCTATCTATTTTCTATTTTCTTTAAATTGCAACTTGGTTATTACAAAGATCCTCACTGCCACATTCCCTGACGATACCTTATCCTCTTTCGAAAACCGTTGAATACTATAAATCTTAGAAATCAACAACTTTATTTAAAATAGTATAAGTTTGGTGCGTCCTTCGATTTTAAGCCGATTTGGATTTTGAATCCAATTTCTGGATTTATGTTTCCATTTTCTTCAATATCGTTGTTTGATTTTATTTTTTGTGGTTGTGTTTTCTGTTTATTTTTATTTTTCTAGATCCATCATCCTTGATTTATGTTTTTGTGTTGTGGTTGTGCTCTTAAAACTTATCTTACATATTATTAGGGGCATGCCTAGTAAGGACCCAGAGGGTCCCGTGCACCTTTTTTTAGTAGATTTCTTGGAGGTGCATCCGCTTGATATTGAAAGTGCTCTTAAGTATTTTAAAACTAAACTTGTAACAAAAATGAGTATATATCTTGCGAGATGGATTGTGTTTACCAATTAGCGGTCCTAGTTTAAGGAGGTTTGGGGTTCGATTCCCATATGTAGCACTTATGTATTATTTTTGTTAACATCTACAGAAAACCCATAACTCCTTTTCATAAATTACATTTAATAACACATTAAACACTTTATTAAATTCATATAATGTTATTTTATCATTAACTTTCTCCTAAATTATAAAATTTTCATCTTTGTATTTCTAATTTGTTTTTAGTTATTGATTTGATTATTGTTACCCGCAAGTATACATGTTCTTCCAATATCGTCTTAAAACAAATAATAAGAAGAAGAAGAACCAGATACTGTAATAGCCCAAATTTTTAGTTTTGGTAAAATGAAATGTTCATGGATGATTTTGGTAATTTTTTATTTTGAGGGGCCATTTGTGAAAATTTGGGTGTCCTTTTATCCATTCATTATACGGACTACATTCTTTGTTTTCTTTTTGCAGCTTTGTGTGTGAGTTGGTTTCTTCATGGAGATGAAGACGATTTGAATGTTTAATGGGAGATTTGAAGGACTACATGGGTTAACTTCAATTTTCTGGTATTATCTTCCACCTTTTTTTTCTATGTTTAGAGTTTTTAGTTTGGTAGAACTTTTGTTTGGGTTTTCTTTTTGGAGATTTCTTAGATAAATATTCTTGGTCAATTATTTTGGGTTCTTGGAGATATAATGATTTAGGTAAGTTTAATTTAAAGTCTCTGGTGAAAGATTTTTTGTGATTGACATATTTCTTGATTAAATTTATGGTAGAGGTTTATTGATGGAATTTTGAGATTTTAAGGTTAAAACTTGAGTTGTTAGGGTATCGTTTAAGGGTTATAAATTGGGTTTTTAGGTAAAAAAAAATAGTGGTTAACCATCGAGATTATAATTGGTGTTTTATTTATTCAGATTT
Source organism: Saussurea involucrata (assembly GCA_033807775.1). Classification (NCBI taxonomy): domain Eukaryota; kingdom Viridiplantae; phylum Streptophyta; class Magnoliopsida; order Asterales; family Asteraceae; genus Saussurea; species Saussurea involucrata. The sequence goes on from CM066314.1 coordinate 21,595,059, forward strand.
CCAATATTCGGTTTAATATGTAGTCGTTAGGACTCGGTGTGAAATATTTGGACTGAGGTGAGTTTCTCTTTACCATTTTCAAACTGAAATGCATATATCTACAAATGGTTATCATTTAAATGATGCATCTTATTGGTACGATTGGTTTACGATTGATAGTCGTGATTACGATATTTGTTACATGTCATTTAATATTATTACATGTAAAATATGGTTATTGATTTGTGTGTTAAAGGGACTTACATAACAGAAACTCGTGTGTGTGTGAACTGTAATGGTTCATGAAGGGGTATATATCTATATTTTGGCTCACGAATATGTTTCATGTGATGAGCCACTCCCGATATTGACCACGGTCTTATCGGAGTATGTGTGTTTACGCTCGCGAATATGTTTCGTGTTGTGAGGCATCACTGATATTGACTTCGGTCGTATCGGAGTATGCGCTATGTTGAAAAGCGACTGTTGTGTTTAGTTTCCTTGGAAGACATGTAGTGTTTGCGGGCCTACGGATTGATTAACGGATTTAAAGATTTTCATGTTATATGATTTATTAGATTGTTTACTGACAGAGATTTCCTCATTAGACCGTATGGTCTAACCCTCGTTTTGTTTTTAAAATATGAATTTCAGGTGAACTTTATATTGAGATTGCTAGTCTGGGAAAAAGATAAGTAGGTAAATGGAAAATTATTATGGTAAAGGTTGTCTCCAGATTCAATAATATTGTTGGATTAATTATGTTTTCGGTGATTATAGATCGGCAAGAATTTAAATCTCCAGTTGGATTAATGTACTTACGTTGTTGTGGATTGGTAGAGATTTTGGATTTTTATGTTAAATGTTCCTTGTTAGATCGGTTAGTGCTTAATTTAATTTTTATTGTGTTTAGAACTTTTTGTTCGTAATTGTGTTTGAGGTGATTTTGGGAAGATTGTTTTAGTCGATTCTTTTCGAATCATATTTTGGATGACCTTATGTTAATGTGGTTAAATTTTGGAAATTGGGTCGTCACATATGGCATCAGAGCCTTAGTTTAAGTGAACTAGATTGCTGATATCCTAAACTTAAGCCGAGAAGCAGTATTTTATGATTTTATCAGTGAAGAGTTTAATGTTTATGAAAATTTCTTGGTATAGAAAAGTGATTAAAGGGAATAGGTATTTACATTGTGAAATGGATTTTTATATTATTAGTGTTATGATTAATGAGAATAAAGCAATGGTCAATAAATACTTCTTAGGTATTGTGATGAATTTTGTGGTGTGGTTATGTGGTAGAATTATCATATGATTAGTTGGAGATTTTATCGGTCACCTGAGGAGAGACTGATTTGATGAACTTCCTTTTATGGAGTGGTTTAACTTAATTAAATCTTTAAGAATTTGTATTTGGCATTTTTATGCTATGTCAGAGGTGTAAAAAATTGATGTGATAACGAGTTTACCGTTATGATAAAGGATTTGATTTGTGTTAACATTATAGGATGGACGTCGGTAAGATTTAAGGTTATGATGCATTTGGGATGAATAAAGTATTTAAGATTGTGTTTCGTCTAGGCTTGAGAAAAATTAACTCATGATATGCTTTTATTTTAATTTGATGTTGATGTGTTTGTTGGTGTCAAAAAATCATCGTCTATTGAATGTGTATCGAGTGTCATGATTTTTGTGGTATAATATTGTGATGAGATGTGAGTTCTAGATGGGACCAAATATATGTTTGGTATGTGATATTTATAGGACTGTTGGATTATAACTTTATTCCTGATTGGAATGTCTCTTTAGATGTTCTTTATGGTAAGTCAAGGCTGAAAAGTAAGTTCGATTAAGGTGTTGGGATTTATAGACAATTAAAGATGAGTTTATTTTGATGAAAATGTGCTATTTGATGAAAATGTGATATGTGGTTGGTTAATAGTGTTTGATATTTGTTTAAGAATTTTGAACTCAAAAGTTAATATATTCCTAGAGTATAAAGGAATGCAAGTGGTTTGATTAACTTCGTTTCGAGATGGAGAAATGTGTTGCATTTTGAAGCATTTAGTGTTTTTTTATTATGGTTTTTAGTGGAACCGTTTGAGTAGACTTGGTCTCGCATGTGTAAATATAACTTTGGTGATAGATCTTGTTTCAAGTGAGATTAAATATTTATGTGTGATCATCGTGGATATGTTATGCTAGCAAGAGAAAATGAAATTGTAGGATAGAATAAATGGGTTTTGCTAATATTGATAAATTTGTAGGGTTATATAAAAATTGTCTTTTGTTGGGTATTTTTACTCCTTGAGAGAGTATGAAAAATACTTTGGGTGTAAATTATAATTAAGGTGTTTGATCTAAAGCTTGTGATTGTTTCCAAGTCTTCTTTTGAAAGTGTATGTTTAAAGTTTTCGAGACGGCTTGGTAAAAGTTGTAAAACGTAGGGTTTGATGAAAATTTGTGGCTTTTGGTTATTTGGTGATTCGGTGGAAATTTTGATTATGTTTTTTTTAAGATTTGGATCGACTTCGAGTGGTGGATCATTTTGTTATTGAATTTGTGAAAGGCATTCTTTTATGTTTGTAAAAAAAGGTTGAAATTATGGATGATGCATGTAAAGTTCAAATGAAGCGGTTAACATTAATAAGTTGGTGATTATCGTTGAATTAAATGTACAATGTTAATGTGTGGGGTTTAAGTTCTTGATGTTTGGGTGCTTTTGAGAATAACATATTTGTTCATTTAGGGATTCTTGGTTTTGAATCTAAGTGAAAAATGCAAGGATGAGCTTGTGTTAGCATATTGAATTGAGTGATTATTATGGTTAGTCGAGAGTTTATGTTTGTTATGATGTAAACCTCATCAGGAATTCTTGCTTTTAAATAATTGCAGTTGTTTGTGGTATCCGAATTTATACGTGTTTTGAATTTCTAAATTTGGAGTATTGAGTTATTTGAAAATTAACCATTGGTTAGTTTTGTTTTCATGTTTTAATCGATGTGTGATTATTAAGAAGATCACGTGTTTTGTATGTTTGATCAGAGTTGTGCAGCGAAAACATGACAATTCGTTAGCAGTAGTGTTTTAATTTTAAAGATTGTTCCAAGTGGGAACAAAGAGTATATTTTGAACAACAAGGTGGTTGGCCTAGTTTGAAATTGTGATAACCCAAACTTTTAGTTTTGGTAAAATGAAATGTTCACGGGTGATTTAGGTAATTTTTGTAATTTTTTATTTTGAGAGGTCATTTGTGAAAATTTTAGGAGTATATAAAGAGGGTGTCCTCTTATCCATTCATTCTGCCGACTTCACTCTTTGTTTTCTTTTTGCACCTTTGTGTGTGAGTTGGTTTCTTCATGGAGATGAAGACGATTTGAATGTTTAATGGGAGATTTGAAAGAGAATAAATTATGTTGGGTAACTTTAATTTTCAGGTATTAACTTTAGTTTGGTGAAACATTTGTTTGGGTTATCTTTTTGGAGATTTCTCAAATAAATATTCTTGGTCAATCTTTTTGAGTTCTTGGAGATATAAAATGCTTTGGGCAAATTAGTTCTAGTCTTTAATGAAAGACTCTTTAGGATTGATTTTGGATAATTCTTGATTTAATTTATGGTAGAGGTTTATTGGTGGAATTTTGAGATTTTAAGGCTAAAGCTTGAATTTTGCGGTATGGTTTAAGGATTATAAATGGGGTTTTGGTAAAAAAAAAAAGTGGTGGTTAATTATCGAGATTATAATCGGTACTTTCAGATTTCTAGTATTCTGTTTGGAAATGTTTAGCCGTTAAGACTCGGTGTGGAATATTTGGACCTGAGTTGAGTTTTCTTTTAATCATTTTCAAATTGAAATGCATGTTACATGTGATTTATTATTATTACATGTAATGTGGTTATTGATTTGTGGGTTAAAGGGACTTACACAACAAAAGCTCGTGTACGTGTGAGACTGTAATGTTTCATGAGGGGGGGGGGGGGGGGGGGTTAAATATCCATATATTTGGACCACGAATATGTTTCATGTGGTGAGCCACTGCCGATATTGATCGCGATCTTATCAGAGTGTGCGTGTTTATGCTTGCAAATATGTTTCGTGTAGTGAGGCATTGCTGATATTGACTTCCAGGTGTGCGTTATTTTGAAAAGTGACTGTTGTGTTTAGTTGCTTTGGGAGAGATGTAGTGCTTGTGGGCCTACGAAGTGATTATCAAATTTAAATTTTTTCATGTTAAATGATTTATTGGATTGTTCACTAACAGGGATTTTCTTAATAGACCGTATGGTCTAACCCTCATTTTCTTTTAAAAATATGCATTTCAGGTGAACTTTATATTGACATTGTTAGTCTAGGAAAAAAGGTAAACGGTAATTATTATGGTGAATATTGTCTCCAATTAATAGTTCATTAATATTCTCGGGCTAATTATGTTTTCGGTTGGATTTATGTAATTTCGTTGTTGCGAGATTTTAGGGTTTTATGTTAAATGATCCTTGTCAGACCGGTTAGTGATTATTTTAATTTTTATTGCAGTTAGAATTATTTGTTTGAAATTGTGTTTGAGGTGTTGTTTTGAAGATTATTTTAGTTGATTCTTTTCGAATCATATTTTCGGTGATTTTATGTTAATGTGGTTAAATTTCGGAAATCGGGTCGTTACAGATATCGATCCACATGGACAGGAAAGTAAAGTTTTCTAACAAGTTAAACTTAAAGTAAGATTTCAGATGATGATTTCGAATCAATATTTGTGAGAGTGAGTTAAGCAACTACTGAGATATAATAATAAGTAAAATAAGCATGGCTGCAAGATCATGTTGAAGTTTCAGCGTCACAGTGCGGCAGAACATTGCTATAGAATAACTGGAGGTTGTCGCAGCAATACCTCTCTACAACACTACTAGATTGAGTGACCTTCTTTCAAAGTGCATATTATACTCCATGTGAGCATTACCTCATCGTATCAATGATGAGTACAAATCCAAGCTTAATATTGATCTTACCTTTCCTTCCATATAGTTTTGAAACCTTTGAAGGTTGTTGCATCTCAATTTTAAGTCCAACTCGTCTAAGTAAAATAACATGCGTCAATTTGTCAAAGATTACTAGATGAAACTTTAATCCCAATTGTGAAAAGTAAAGTAGATTTTTATGGCAAAAGCAATAATGGAGCAGGTTAATGGAGCTCGGCTTGAAAATATTATATCAGGCTCGAGCTCGACTCGAGATCGATACACTTTTTCAAAGTCGGGCATGAATTCGAGCTCGGATATGTTTTCAATGTTTGAGCTTGAGTTCGATACTCGTTTATCACCTCGAATGTGAGATCGTTTAACTCGTTTATGAGTTCGAATTCAAGATTGTTTAACTTGTTTATTACTCAAAGTCGATGATTTTTATATTTTTTTGATTATATATTTGTAAACAGATAAATATGTTTGGCTCGAAAAAGTGTATGCCCGAATGGGTCGACTCGACTCGTTAAATTTAATTGAGCTTTCAAACGAGTCGAATCGAACATTGGTGTGATGGAGCTCGACTCGTAAGTTAAACGACCTTTATCTTGTGTTCGAAATCCACTCGAGCTCGATAATTATTAGGTTCAAGATCGAGATAAACGAGCTCGAACTTGAATAGCTCGTTAAAAGCTCGACTCGTTTACATCCCTATTTTCAACCTTCACTTACACCCAAGCTAGAGTGTTTAACCCATCATGGTTGGAAATGGTAAAAGAGGTGCAAGAAAAGTAGAGTTGCAAGAAACGTAAAGTGCAAGAAATGTAAAGGATGCAGAAATGTAAACTTGCTGGAAAATACAATGTGCTCAAAAGTGAAAGTGTGTTGGAAATCTTAAATTTGTTGTGGAAAGTAAGAAGGTTATTGCAACAACATACAGAAGTAAACAAAATATTAAGCTCGAGAACTAGTTTTTGGTTTTGTTGAGACTTTCTAGGGGTTTGACATCTCAAATTACAGTTTTGCCCTTAAACTTTCAAAACTTTCACTAGTATTACAAAAGTTGCCACCCTTTTTAATAGCCTTTAATTTAAATCATTGGATGATTGAGATTAGTTCTCACGATCCTCAACTCAACATTTTTACGATTCTCATTTGATTATTGTCACATATATATATATATGGTCAGGTTCTGGGGGAAAAAACGAAAAACTGAGGAACACCCTAGTAGCTTTTCATCTGGACGATATGCACTTGTGCATACAAGTAATTTGTAACATGCATATGTGAATAAAACCAAAAAAGAACTTAATTATTTGTATGCACAAGTGTATACCGTCCAGATGAAGGGCTACCAGAGTGTTCCTCAATTTTTCATTTTCTTGAAATTTTCCATGAATCTCCATCTCTCTCTCTCTCTCTATATATATATATATGTATAAATATATATAAAGTCGACTTCATATGAGAATGATACTTATTTAAAAGAATAAAAGAATATTTGTGGGCCAATTATTTTATTAAATAAAAGTTTATTAAAAATCACCCAAAAGGGCATATATGTCAGTTGTTGTATACATGTTATAAATGAAAACTCATTTATTTCTATATAGATTATGTAATAAATTTAATTAATGTATTTATTTATGATATTTTATAACTTTCGTGATTTAAGCATGATTAATTTTTTATTTATTTACTCATTATTTTTTACAACATTAAAATAAGTGTGATTTAGTTTTTCATTTTAATTATTTAGTTTTATTGAACTAGTTTATTTAAGAATTTTTTTCTAGTTTTCGTCAAAAATCACATATGATATCCACAATCAATCGACATTTTTTTTCCTAAAAATACTCGTTTTCGTCTACGTATTATATGTGATATTGATCATAGTACAAAAGAAATGCAAGTTATTTACAACATTACAAGTGATAAGTGTAAATTATAGACCTGACAAAAACTGACACGACACGCTAACCCGACACGAAATAAACGAGTTTGGGTAATACATTTCAACCCGTTTAAGCAAACGGGATGACATGGCACGACACGAAAATTAAACGGGTAAGCTCAGGGTCAAAAATTTCAACTCGAAAATGACCCGAATAACCCGTATAATATATATATATATATTATAAGTTTTCGTTTTAATGCTTTGGATCTTTAATCTTTTGGATTTGGTTAGAACTTATAAGTTTGAACTATAAAATTTAGATTTATAATGCTTTCATTTGAGTAATTTTTGTGTGAACTTTCGATTTTTAATTTTTAGTTTTATAAATATTAAACGGGTTAGGCGGGTCGGGTTAGAGTTGAGATTTTTTGACCCATTTATTAAACGGGTCGGGTCAGGGTTAGGTATTCTCAACCCGTTTAACTTTGAACCCGACACAAACCCAACACACGCGACACGACACGTTGCTAGGTCTAGTAAATTATGAACTACGTTTTTGAAGTACATGTGATCTTATACATTTTAAATGTGTTTTGCTACACATCATATATGGTTCTGTTTTCTTTATATTTCTTTTTGAATGTTAAATTTGAATAATTGTTAAGTTTTTCAAATTTAAAATCACGTATGATTAGGAAAAAAATTGAAAAAAAAATTATATCATTGTGAATCACGTGTGATTTTGATGAAAAATTATGAATCACGTTTTGAAGTACATGTGATCTTATACATTTTTAATTTGTTTTGCTACACATCAAATATGATTTTGTTTTCATTATTTTTTTTCAATGTTTAATTTGAATCGTTGATTTTCAAGTTTTAAATCACATATGATTTGGGGAAAAAATCATTTTTTTAAATTATTTCGATAAAAAAAATGTACTTTTTATAAATAATGTTTTAAATAAAAAAAGAGAAATTTTTTAAATGAAAATTAAATATGCTTATTTTAAATGAATTAAATAAAAAATATTTTAATAAATAAAAAATTATATCATTTTTAAATTATATTTGAAAAGGTAGAATCTTAAATAAATACCTGAAATAACTTTTAAATAACTAAATTATTTTATTACCCTTATTTTTTATTTTTAGAAATATTTATTTTAGGTATTATTTAAAAAAATTATTGACCCAGAATCATCCTCTTATACTTTTAAATATGTGTTATTCTCGTATGATCCCTCTCTATCTCTCTCTCTCTCTCTCTATATATATATATATGTATAAACCATTCAGCTTCCTTCCTCAAGCCCCATTTCTTCGGTGAATACCCTGATCCCACTTCCTCTTCACCATCGCAACCAAATGCTCGGTGAATACCCCAATCTCCATCCCCGTTCCCACTTTCCCGTTCACCATCGCCAACCAAATGCTTGGTGAATACCCCGTTTCCCTTCCCTGACCCCAACATATTCGTAGCTCACTTCCGGCCCTTCGTCGTTCTTCACGTCTATCTACTACCTCTGCCTTCCTCCCCCCCCCCCCCCCATCGTGTCCTCCTCCATTCTTCCTCCCTCCACTACTTCGTCCATATCTGGGAATGAACTTAGTGGCCAAAACGAAAATTCAAATTAAACAGATCTGGGAATCCAAATGAAATTTTGATTTGGGTTTGCAAATTAAAGCAAGCTTGTGTTTGGTTTCATCGAAAACAAATATGAAAATCCAAAACTTGAAAATATGTAAATCTGTGAGTCCCAAACTTGTATACTAATGAAGAACAGATTAAGAATCTAAATAGAATTGATCAAAAACAGTAGATTGGATCTCAGTGTGTCATGTGTATGGATCTTGAGAGAGAAATATTACAAATTGTAATGCGTACAAGTAATAGAAAGTCAAATAACATCTTCTAACAAACTGAATTTATACAAGGAAAGAATAGCTAAAGATACAATACAAATACATGAAAGGTAATAATACACTGACACGTGTTCTAGTATCGTCAGGTCTTCATGTCTTCAAAAACTATGTACCTGAAGCTATCATAATATATCTTCTAAGTCCCAAAGTCTGAACAAGTGTGTTCAGACTTTCTAGTCGAACTCTGTAACACCCCAAAATAGGGGTTAACAAAAACTTCCATAAAACGGAAGAGTGGTACACATTACTAAAGTAAAAGTGTTCATAAACATCATTACCAAACCATTAATACAAATATTTAGTTAATGTATAACTACCAAAAGACTACTAGCTTGTTTGCTCAATACTATAGCAATCCAAGATCAAAAAGGATGTCGTGAAGTTCTAATGTCAATCTTCCAATTCTTTAACCTTCCAACATCAATCCCGAGCTCACACCCCGTACTAAACCTTCTTGTGCCCGGTACCACTAATATCTGTAACACATAAAACACATAGCAAGTGTTAGGCTTTTTAAATCCTAAGTGAGGTTTACACATAGCACAATAAGCATAGTCATAGCATGTAGGAATAACAATTCGATACATTCACAAATTGGATTCCATGGAGAAGGTCCATATCGCTACCCAGTTACATCAAAATCGAAGATATACCTCGATTGGTACCCCACGGTACTATCACAAGGCATAACACAACGGAAAACCCTACGGTATCCGAAGGTATGAACGAAATACATTTACCCCACGGTATGTATGAATATATCCTCCAATGCATACTAGGTGCTCCTCCAATTAAGTGAATACCAAATATGTTAATCCAAATAAGATTCAAAGCATGTTAAGCACTTTAACAATGGTCCAACCATTTATCATAATCAATACTACTTCCATGTAGTTCACATACATCCACATGTATTTATTCACATTCTATAAGAATTCAATAATAAACCACCATGTTTACAATTCAAGAATAAGTCCATTTGGACCATTAAGCCATCAATTCATCATTAAGACGTTTATTAAGTCACCATCTCAATATCACATACTATTGATATATAATCAAACCAAACTCTTAACATCAACATTTATCATGGCATACAAAGTATTAAACATAATTAAACCACATTAACTTACTTGAACTCCTCTTATTTCCCTCTTAACCATTAAGAGCATGTAACTCAAGATTTCACATTGACTATACCAAAATCAAGATGAGAAATGATAGATAAGTATAATAGAATCATCTAGGTATAGATTACTCACCTTTAATCTTCAGTTGGTATAACCTTACTTGAAGACTTGAACCCTAATTCTCCAATAAAGATGAAATGAAGATACCAAGCCCTAATTGAAGTTTATTTGAGTAAGATTCATTGCTAATTACTTGAATTAGATTAAGATGAATAGATATGAATTTACCTTAATCATAGATGGAATATCGCTTGAGAAGTATGGAGCAAAAGTAAATTTCGGTTTTGAGAGTTCTAAATGAAAAAGATAGATGACTAAGGACTAAGGGGTGGGTTTAACCCCCTTTTGGCACGTCAGGTATTCGGCGCCGATCATCCACGCCGATGCATCGGCGCCACCCCATCGGCGCCAGCCTCTGTTTGCCAAAACTCCCAACTTCCACTAATTTAGCCGTAACTTCTTCGTTAAAACCCCGCTTTTACCCCGGAAAGTACCGTTGGACTCGTATTCAAATTACCCATCCAACTAGTCCATAAAATCTAATATTCCACTTTATCTTCTATTTTTCATTAATTTTCTTAAGAATAAACTTACTGATTTCTATCGAAAATTATCAAATAGCAAGTCAAAGTCACAGAAATTATTTAAGATGTCTATCATAATCTAAAAAATCAAAATATTAATAAATATCAAACTTACTATTACTTACGAGGATTTTCCGGGTGTTACAATTCTCCCCCACTTGAAATAGATTTCGTCCTCGAAATCTTAGGTTAAGAAAACAAATGTGGATATCGTCGCTTCATATTCTCTTCCGGCTCCCATGTGATATTAGCTCCACGATGATGTTTCCATTGTACCTTGACCATATTGATTTCTTTGCGTTGGGTTCCTTTAGTTGTACGCTCCAAAATAGCTTCGGGTTCTTCTATACAATGCTTGTTCTCCACTCTTACTTCCAACAATGGTATCACATTTTCTTCATGACCAAAACACTTTCGCAAATAACAAACGTGAAAAGTCGGGTGGATTCCGTTCATTTCTGGAGGTAAGTATAACTTGTAAGCTTGCAAACCCACACGTTCCAAAATAGAAAACGGGCCAAGGAAACGAGGACTCAACTTTCCCCTCTTTCCAAATCGGATTAGCCCTTTCCACGGAGATACTTTTAACATTACCCGCTCCCCCACTTGGAATTCAATTGGTTTCCTCTTCTTGTTTGCATAACTCACTTGTCGATCTTGGGCCGCTTTCAAACGTTCTCTAATAATCTTGACTTTGTCTGCCGTTTCTTGAACAATTTCTGGTCCAGCAAACTGTTTCTCTCCCGCTTCCAACCAACAAGCCGGAGTTCTACACTTTCTCCCATAGAGTGCTTCAAATGGTGCTGCCTTCAAACTAGAATGGTAACTATTGTTGTAAGCGAACTCTATTAACGGTAAATGTGCGTCCCAATTTCCACCAAATTCGATTACACAAGCCCTCAACATATCTTCTAGAGTCTGAATGGTCCTTTCGCTTTGACCATCTGTCTGCGGGTGATAAGCCGTGCTCAGATTCAGTCTAGTACCAAGTTCTTCTTGTAGAGCTTGCCAAAATCGTGACGTGAACCGACTGTCCCGATCAGAAACTATGGATACAGGCACACCATGACGTGAAACCACTTCATCAATGTAAAGTTTTGCTAACGAGTCCATTGATGAGGTTTATCGCATTGCCAAGAAATGCGGACTTTTCGTCAATCGATCCACAATTACCCAAATAGTATTATTACCTTTCAAAGTTCTAGGTAATTTTGTCACGAAGTCCATTGTGATCTTTTCCCATTTCCACTCAGGTATTTCCAAAGGCTGCAATTTACCATAAGGTAATTGATGTTGAGCTTTTACTTGCGAACATGTTGTGCATTCTCTCACATAATGCGCCACATCCAACTTCATAACCGGCCACCAATATTGCGGCTTTAGATCTCTATACATTTTAGTGCTTCCGGGATGAATAGAGTACTTAGATTTATGAACTTCATCCATAAGTAGCTTTCTATTCTCACCGATCTTTGGTACCCATACTCGCCCATTGAACAGTTTAACCCCACGGCTATCTTCAGTTAACAACTGTTTCTGTTTCACCATCACTTCATCTTTAAGATTTTCTTCTTTCAATGCTTCAACTTGCGCAAGTCTTATTCGATCAATCAAGCTTGATACGATGTCAATTTTTGCAAAATCTGCTCGTAGACCCTTACCACGTTCTTTCCGGCTTAACGCATCTGCAACGACATTAGCTTTACCGGGATGATAAAGCAGTTCACAGTCGTAATCCTTGAGTAACTCCAACCACCTTCGTTGCCTCATGTTCAACTCTTTTTGGTCAAAAATGTACTTCAAACTTTTACGATCAGTATACAAAGTACATTTGGTACCATAAAGATAGTGTCGCCACAACTTTAATGCAAAAACTACTGCAGCCAATTCTAAATCGTGAGTGGGGTAATTCTTTTCATGCACCTTGAGTTGTCTTGAAGCATAAGCTATTACTTTTCCTCTTTGCATTAAGACACAACCCAAACCCAATTTAGATGCATCACTGTAAACAACAAAATCTTCCGATCCTTCAGGCAAGGATAAAACAGGTGCTTCACACAGTTTCTTTTGAAGGGTACGGAAAGCCTCTTCTTGAGCTTCAGACCAATTAAAGTTCACATTCTTCCGAGTCAAAGCTGTCAAAGGAGATGCGATCTTCGAGAAATCTTGGATAACCCTTCTGTAATATCCCGCCAATCCTAAGAAGCTTCGTATTTCACTCGGACTCTTGGGCGGTTCCCATTTCATAACTGCCTCAACCTTCGAAGAATCTACTTTTACTCCATCTCGAGTAACCACATGACCCAAAAACTGAATCTCTTGCAACCAAAAATCACACTTAGAAAATTTTGCATAAAGCTTCTCTTTTCTTAATGTCTCCAACACTTCACGAAGATGAAATTCGTGATCCGCTTCATTCTTAGAATACACCAAGATATCATCGATAAAAATGATTACCGATCTATCGAGAAAAGGTCGGCACACCCGATTCATCATATCCATGAATACCGCCGGTGCATTCGTCAAACCGAATGGCATTACTAAGAATTCGTAATGACCATAACGAGTTCGAAACGCCGTTTTTGGAATATCACTTTCTTGCACCCTTACTTGATGATAACCCGAACGTAAGTCAATCTTTGAAAAACAAGTCGCTCCTTGCAACTGATCAAATAAGTCATCGATTTTGGGAAGTGGATATTTGTTCTTCATGGTTACCTTATTCAGCTCTCTATAATCTATACACATACGCATTGAGCCATCTTTCTTCTTTACGAATAAGACTGGTGCTCCCCACGGTGACGAACTTGGTCGCACAAATCCCTTATCCAGAAGTTCTTGCAACTGAGCCATCATCTCTTTTACTTCCAACGGAGCCAAACGATAAGGTGTTTTAGCAATCGGAGACGCTCCCGGCATCAAGTCTATCCTGAACTCTACTTGACGATCTGGCGGTAAGCCTGGTAATTCTTCAGGAAATACATCAGGAAACTCGCACACTACTTTCACATCCTCCACTTTCTTCTTTTCCATCCTAGCATCAATCACATATGCCAAGAAGGCTTTACAACCTTTTTGTACACATTTGCGCGCCTTCAACATAGTCATGAACGCCATTTCTCCCTTCCTCCGATCCCCATATATAACAATAGGGTTTCCGTCAGAAGATGGTATACGAATTAGTTTCTTAGCGCACACAATTTCAGCTTGAAATTCTGCTAACCAATCCATCCCAACTACTACATCAAAATCTCCAATCAAAATCGGCATTAGATCTATCGGAAAATTCTTCCCTTCTATCTCTAGCGGACAACCCCGTAAAACATCTCTCACCATCACATTTTCACCATTAGCTATTTCTACTAACAAGGCTTCTTCTAACTGACTAATAGGCAAATTCAACCTTTGAATAAATGATAATGACACAAATGAATAACTTGCACCAGAATCAAATAAAACACATGCAGGTACGGAGTTTAGAAGAAACGTACCCGACACCACATCTTTTGAATTTCTTGCCTCATCAGTCGACATCTGAAATGCCCTTCCCGTTGCCTTTGGTGGTTCCGACTTGGGTTTTCCCGATCCGCCCGCCTTCAACCTTGGGCAATCTCTCTTCATGTGACCCGGCTCGCGGCATTCAAAACAAATTACTCCTTTTATGGAGCAATCCCGCATTAAGTGCCCAACCTTTCCACATTTGCTACAAGTTAAAGGACTCTGAAATTGACGAGTGTTACACGGACCCGTATGAGATTTCCTGCACCGATTACACCATCTTGCTTCATTACGACTCTCTCCACCTTTATTTCCCATGAACGGTCTTTGTTGGCGAACATTTCCCGATGGCCCTTCCCATTTCCTTTTCTCACCCACCAATCCACTTTCTAACTTTCCCTGAACCATATCATCTTCTATCCGTAAAGATTCTTCAATTGCTTCTTGAATGGTTGAAACCTTTGCATTCCTCAAAGCAGTCTTCATACTAGCCGGTAATCCCCTTTGATAAGTCTTTATCTTGGTTTTCTCGTCCGGAGCTAAGTGTTCGACCAAATCTAGAGTATTCCATAATCGACATGTCTCCTTTCTTCAACCCACGGAACTCATCTTCAATCTTATCAAGTGCCCGTTCACTGCAATATTTTTCCAAAATTTTCCTTTTAAAAGCTGCCCATGTGAACTTGGCCAATAATGCCGGTGCGATTGATGATCGCGTAAGATTCCACCATGTAAGAGCTTCACCCTTAAGGAGATGAGATGCAAATTTAACCTTTTGAGAATCTTCACATTCACTTGCCTCAAAAGACATCTCCACTTCTCGAATCCAATTCATACACTTAGTAGGATCAGTAGTTCCTGCAAACTCTGGAGGTCTACATCCCAAAAACGTCTTGTATGTGCATCTCCGTTCCTTTCTTCCTTCCCGAATAGTTGTATCCGTTTCCGTATTCAAAGTATTTTCCAAATTACCTTGCCCATTCAAAGCATTTTCTGCTATCGTCTCGCGTTGCCGAATGCTGTTATCTCTGTCATCCAACATCTTCATAATTCGCTCCTGTTGTTGAGTCATAGCAGATTCCATAGCTCGGAGCATACTATTCCTCAACCGAGTTTCAAGCGCGTCTTCTTCCACTACTGGGTTCGATGGACCAATGTTAAGTCTCGATACATTTTCTGCTCCTCCGCCTAAATTACGTGGTCTCGGAGAATGTCTAACTGTTGCTTGAATTTCAGGTTGGTCAGCAGTAGATTCAGATGCTGACTGACCATCACGCGGCTGCTGTACTTGACTTCGAGTATTTACCATTTCAGTCTGTCAAGCACGCGAGAATAGAGTAAGAATTAGACTAATATTGTGCACTAATACACTTATCAATTACCATAATAATAGAGATCAAGTACACTTATATAACAACATATTCATAATAACATTAGCTAGATGAAATTATGAATAAGTAATATACAAGTATTCTTATTACCATCATTATAACATTTTGACCAATGTATTTTCACAATTCCTATCACTCTCCCATCCTATGTTATCTACCCATTCAACAATATTTCAATCTTATTGTTCTCAGCTTAAGTCTAGGCATACTATAGTCATACCTAGTTCACTTAAACTAGAGCTCTGATACCAACTTGTAACACCCCAAAATAGGGGTTAACAAAAACTTCCATAAAACGGAAGAGTGGTACACATTACTAAAGTAAAAGTGTTCATAAACATCATTACCAAACCATTAATACAAATATTTAGTTAATGTATAACTACCAAAAGACTACTAGCTTGTTTGCTCAATACTATAGCAATCCAAGATCAAAAAGGATGTCGTGAAGTTCTAATGTCAATCTTCCAATTCTTTAACCTTCCAACATCAATCCCGAGCTCACACCCCGTACTAAACCTTCTTGTGCCCGGTACCACTAATATCTGTAACACATAAAACACATAGCAAGTGTTAGGCTTTTTAAAGCCTAAGTGAGGTTTACACATAGCACAATAAGCATAGTCATAGCATGTAGGAATAACAATTCGATGCATTCACAAATTGGATTCCATGGAGAAGGTCCATATCGCTACCCAGTTACATCAAAATCGAAGATATACCTCGATTGGTACCCCACGGTACTATCACAAGGCATAACACAACGGAAAACCCCACGGTATCCGAAGGTATGAACGAAATACATTTACCCCACGGTATGTATGAATATATCCTCCAATGCATACTAGGTGCTCCTCCAATTAAGTGAATACCAAATATGTTAATCCAAATAAGATTCAAAGCATGTTAAGCACTTTAACAATGGTCCAACCATTTATCATAATCAATACTACTTCCATGTAGTTCACATACATCCACATGTATTTATTCACATTCTATAAGAATTCAATAATAAACCACCATGTTTACAATTCAAGAATAAGTCCATTTGGACCATTAAGCCATCAATTCATCATTGAGACGTTTATTAAGTCACCATCTCAATATCACATACTATTGATATATAATCAAACCAAACTCTTAACATCAACATTTATCATGGCATACAAAGTATTAAACATAATTAAACCACATTAACTTACTTGAACTCCTCTTATTTCCCTCTTAACCATTAAGAGCATGTAACTCAAGATTTCACATTGACTATACCAAAATCAAGATGAGAAATGATAGATAAGTATAATAGAATCATCTAGGTATAGATTACTCACCTTTAATCTTCAGTTGGTATAACCTTACTTGAAGACTTGAACCCTAATTCTCCAATAAAGATGAAATGAAGATACCAAGCCCTAATTGAAGTTTATTTGAGTAAGATTCATTGCTAATTACTTGAATTAGATTAAGATGAATAGATATGAATTTACCTTAATCATAGATGGAATATCGCTTGAGAAGTATGGAGCAAAAGTAAATTTCGGTTTTGAGAGTTCTAAATGAAAAAGATAGATGACTAAGGACTAAGGGGTGGGTTTAACCCCCTTTTGGCACGTCAGGTATTCGGCGCCGATCATCCGCGCCGATGCATCGGCGCCACCCCATCGGCGCCAGCCTCTGTTTGCCAAAACTCCCAACTTCCACTAATTTAGCCGTAACTTCTTCGTTAAAACCCCGCTTTTACCCCGGAAAGTACCGTTACACTCGTATTCAAATTACCCATCCAACTAGTCCATAAAATCTAATATTCCACTTTATCTTCTATTTTTCATTAATTTTCTTAAGAATAAACTTACTGATTTCTATCGAAATTTATCAAATAGCAAGTCAAAGTCACAGAAATTATTTAAGATGTCTATCATAATCTAAAAAATCAAAATATTAATAAATATCAAACTTACTATTACTTACGAGGATTTTCCGGGTGTTACAAACTCTCATAAAGCTTCTTCAAATCTCTCGATAGCCGTGTACTTAAGTCTGGCCAAACTTTGTATGGGTCCTTTATTTTTTTAACTATTTTAATTAAACACATTACAAAAATAACCCTATTTTAAAAAATTTACAAATCTAGCCACCCACTTCTCCTCAAGCATTGCTTGGGGAGAAGTGGCCCACGACAAGACACCATATTTAATTAATTAAATCAGATATAAATTAAAATAATACTGATTTGACACAAGATTTCTTGATTTGACACAAGATTCTTTGACTTGACATAAGATTCTTTGACTTGACATAAGATTCTTTGACTTGACTGATTTGACAACACATTTACCACAAAAAACCAAAAAATACCTCGATATCCACCCGAGTTCGCGCCGGCCGGCGCCACCCTCCTCCGGCGGCGCGAACCGGAGTTTGACCGGCGTTGACCTCTTTTTTTTCTTAAACTTATTTTAAAAATACATAATGTTTTTAAAAAATTTAAAAATACATTTTTAAGTTTTAAGTAATTTTAAAAATGATTTAAATTAATACGTTTTATAATTAAAACTTAAAAAAACGTTTTATAATTAAAATTTTAAAAATACGTTTTTAATTAAGATTTAAAAATAAGTTTTTTAATTAAGATTTAAAAATACGTTTTTTTAATTAAGATTTAAAAATAAGTTTTTTAATTAAGACACAAAATTTAAGTAATATTTAAGTAATTTTAATTAAATACGTTTTTTAAAATTGTTTTTTCTTCCAAAAATAAATTAAAGATCAAAAATAAATTAAAGATAAATTTTAATTAAAATAAATTTAAAATTTTAAGATATAAAGAATTGGTTTTCAAAAATAATTAAAATTTTAAAGTATAAATTTTTTGTTTTAAACTTATTTTAAAAATACATAAATTTTGGAAAAAAAATAAAAATACATTTTTAAGTTTTAAGTAATTTTAAATTAATACGTTTTATAATTAAAACTTAAAAAAAAAACGTTTTATAATTAAAATTTTAAAAATACGGTTTTTTAATTAAAATTTAAAAATATGTTTTTAATTAAAATTTAAAAATACGGTTTTTTATTTTGTTATGCAGTGATGTGACAATACAAATTTTTTGTTTTTAAACTTCATTTTATTTAATAAATACATAATAAAAATCATGTATTTTCAAAATCATATATTTTTATTATTATGAAAATCACATAAAGGGATTAGCACGTAATATTTAAGATAATTTTAATCAAATACGTTTTTCAAAAATTTAAGATACGTTTTTTAAAATTTTAAGATACGTTTTTTAATGAAAATAATTTTTTTAAGTAATATTTAAGATACTTTTAATTAAATACGTTTTTTAAAATTATTTTTAATTATTTTCAATAATTACAAAAATAAATTTTAATTATTTTTATTACCATATACTTTACCTACTTTTTATCATCTAATTTATTACATCCAACTTTATTAACTTCTAACTTATTACCACATACTTTTCCTTATCATCTAATTTATTACACCAAACTACCACCTAATTTATTTATTACACCAACTTTATTACCTTCTAATTTATTACACTCCACTTTATTAACTAACACTAATTTTTTTTATTATCCAATTTTTATTATATCAAACTTTATTACCATCTAACTTATTACTATCAAACTTTACCATCTAAACTAGATAATAAAATTTGATATAAGTGGAGTGTACTATCAAACTTTTAAAAACTATCAAACTTTACCATCTAACTTTATTATCTAGTTTAGATGGTAAAGTTTGATAGTAATAAGTTAGATGGTAATAAAGTTTGATATAATAAAAATTGGATAATAAAAAAAATTAGTGTTAGTTAATAAAGTGGAGTGTAATAAATTAGAAGGTAATAAAGTTGGTGTAATAAATAAATTAGGTGGTAGTTTGGTGTAATAAATTAGATGATAAGGAAAAGTATGTGGTAATAAGTTAGAAGTTAATAAAGTTGGATGTAATAAATTAGATGATAAAAAGTAGGTAAAGTATATGGTAATAAAAATAATTAAAAATAATTTTAAAAAACGTATTTAATTAAAAGTATCTTAAATATTACTTAAAAAAAATTATTTTAATTAAAAAACGTATCTTAAAATTTTAAAAAACGTATCTTAAATTTTTGAAAAACGTATTTGATTAAAATTATCTTAAATATTACGTGCTAATCCCTTTATGTGATTTTCATAATAATAAAAATATATGATTTTGAAAATACATGATTTTTATTATGTATTTATTAAATAAAATGAAGTTTAAAAAAAAATTTGTATTGTCACATCACTGCATAACAAAATAAAAAACCGTATTTTTAAATTTTAATTAAAAAACGTATTTTTAAATTTTAATTAAAAACCGTATTTTTAAAATTTTAATTATAAAACGTTTTTTAAAGTTTTAATTATAAAACGTATTAATTTAAATCATATTTAAAATTACTTAAAACTTAAAAATGTATTTTTAATTTTTTTTCCAAAATTTATGTATTTTTAAAATAAGTTTAAAAAAAAGAATTTTTTTTTGTGTTGTCAAATCAATCTGCATAATAAAACAAAAAATTTATACTTTAAAATTTTAATTATTTTTGAAAACCAATTCTTTATATCTTAAAATTTTAAAATTATTTTAATTAAAATTTATCTTTAATTTATTTTTTATCTTTAATTTATTTTTGGAAGAAAAAACAATTTTAAAAAACGTATTTAATTAAAATTACTTAAATATTACTTAAATTTTGTGTCTTAATTAAAAAACTTATTTTTAAATCTTAATTAAAAAAACGTATTTTTAAATCTTAATTAAAAAACGTATTTTTAAATCTTAATTATAAAACGTATTAATTTAAATCATTTTTAAAATTACTTAAAACTTAAAAATGTATTTTTAAATTTTTTAAAAAATTTATGTATTTTTAAAATAAGTTTAAAAAAAAAATTGGTCAACGCCGGTCAATGCCGGTCAAACTCCGGTTCGCGCCGCCGGAGGAGGGTAGCGCCGGCCGGCGCGAACCCGGGTGGATATCGAGGTATTTTTTGGTTTTTTGTGGTAAATGTGTTGTCAAATCAGTCAAGTCAAAGAATCTTATGTCAAGTCAAAGAATCTTGTGTCAAATCAAGGAATCTTGTGTCAAATCTGTATTATTTTAATTTATATCTGATTTAATTAATTAAATATGGTGTCTTGTCGTGGGCCACTTCTCCCCAAGCAATGCTTGAGGAGAAGTGGGTGGCTAGATTTGTAAATTTTTTAAAATAGGGTTATTTTTGTAATGTGTTTAATTAAAATGGTTAAAAAAATAAAGGACCCAACTTTGTATACTCTTCTTCAGAGCTCTCTATGTTCCTATCTAGATTTAGTACTTAGCACATACTCAGAACTCTAAAGACTCTGATCCAAATCTCTAAAAAGACTATGCAGACTTCAACACTTAGAATATTTATCGACTAACAAACTCTGAAGTCTCTTCTTCAGATCTCTGAACACACTATTCAGAGATCAACACTTAGCCAAATGAAAAATAACTTTCAACCAACTTTCATTTCTACAAATTCTAAAACAAAACCCAAATGTTATTTTCCTTTTCCAGAAGTGCATGAAGAAGTAGAGTCCAAAGGGTGCGTGAAGGCTTGGAAAGTTCCTTGAAATCACGAATCGAACTAATTGAAAGTTATGCAAGAGTATGTCTTTTATATCACATAATCCTAAATAAAAGCAAAGCTTCATTTAAGATGTCATCATGTCACTAATTTAAATATGAGTATGTGGAAGGAGAATCATCTTGGCATGGGATATGGGGTTTCCAGAACTCCAAAAAATTTGTTCTTGGGAGGAGATTAATAACCAGAAATTGAAGATGAATTAAGAAGGTAACCATTGGGGCGAGCTGTGGGCTACATTAGATATGGGTTGAAATGGCGAGAGCTGAGATGACGGGAAGAAGCAGACCCATCGAGAATCGAGGAATGACCATGTACTCCTTCCCTTACGGGGCCCATGGAGTAGCGTATTTCGAAAGAGGAAGACGGGGGGTGAGAAGCCATAGCAATATTATATGCATTTCGGGCCTCAGTTTCTGCATCATGATCCACCTAATATGGGTATTGTGACTGGCATATGGATTTTTATAATTGTTGGAAGGGGACTTATGTTGATTTATGAAGGCGAATATTGGATAACTGAAGTTAGGAGGATTGTAGAGTGACAAAGGAGCTACTTGGGATTGGAGGAATGCCGAACGCATTGCAGACATGCCTTTGGATATGGTTTCCGCTGATTGGATTAGTCTTACCATCATCTTCTCTAACCTAGTGAAATCAAGACTGGCATTCATCTCCATAGCCTTTTTTCTTTAGCAGTACAGGCCGGCTGGTCGGGGTTGTGTCCTTCCCCCCCGCTACCACAAAGATCACTGCCCAGCCACCGCTCGAGGGTACCTCCGCTCCCCAACTGAGCAAAATGGATAAAATTCGCGGGAAAGGAGAGATAAAAAAAGGGAAGGTTCTGCTGAGACTCAAGTTCCCCTGCCGGAGCTCCCCGAACCTGAAGTAGAAGTCGAGGGGCTGCTCAGTGAGAAGAAGCGTCAAATGATTCGGACAGTTGTCGCGCTGGCGGAGCAGGGAGCCTACAGGGAAGATTGGGGCAATGAGGAGTTCGACAATTTAGCCCATCGACTACATCTATCGCTGAACCAACTTCCGAATCATCTACCGAATCGCATAATCAACCGGATCCACCTAAACCTAAGAAATTTCCTCTAGACAGAATGAGGCTCTCGTTGAGAGATCCATTAGTGATTGGCCCACCCCTCCTGGCAAAGAAAGAAAGGCAGGTTCAGGCGATTGATCAAAAAAAGATTTCCTTCCCTTTCTTTATGACAGAGCAATTGAATGCAGCGGTGCAGGGCCTCTAAGATTATGAATAAGCTATTCATTTTCCGTCCTATTGAATAAATTCGGCATGATGGTAGTAGAGTAGTCGATCTGATCTCGCGCGCGGGCGGATAGAAATGCCTATAGATGAGGTAGGCGAGGAGGGACAATTTTACATATTTATGCCAAATCCTTCTATTATTAAGTACGGCTGGTACCATTTCGATGTGTTTCGATTCTTCCGAACAAGAGAGGTTTGATGTTTCTGAATCCATTGTATTAATTCCACTTCCTACTCGCAGTATGCTCTTTATGATCTCGGCTTATGATTCAATTGCCATGTATTTAGCTATTGAGCCTCAAAGTTTATGTTTTTATGTGATCGCAGCATCAAAAAGAAAGTATGAATTTTCCACGGAATCCGGCTCGAAATATTTGATCTTAGGTGCATTTTCCTCAGGAATCTTATTGTTTGGGTACGACCGGACAACTACCGATATCTATTAATATCTTTTCTTAGAATGTTGTTGTTAAATATATATCTATCTATATCGTAAACTATCGGATCGAGTATTACTTAGATGTGAAACTTGCGGACCTCATTGGTTGTGATATTGATCTTACGGGGGGAACGAAATCAAAGAATATATAGACTGACTTGTAGAGACCCTCTATGTAGTTGTCTATCTAGGGTGATCGATCTACATCTTTCCCCATAGCCCTGGGGCTGTGTCTCGATCTCCTATGTGCGAAATCTAAGGGACTTGTTCCTATGGGGATTCCCCTTGGTCTAATTCCACGCCTTATGACGAAAGGGTAGTCGGCGTGGCGTAAAGTGAAGATTGGGGGGAGTAGAGAAAAATTCCCTTCTGGGGTATTCCGAAGGTGTAACCTAGGCAACAAAAAAGGGGCCCGATACTTCAACTAGAGGAGCGACCTGTTGGTTCACCAAACCCCGACTCAGCGTCACACGTTCTCCAGGTCCGAAGGGATCCAGTGCCCAACTACCGACTCCTCCCGGAATTGCGTTATCGGAGCCGAGCCAGGAATGGCCGTTAGTGGACACCCACCTTCACCGGTTAGAGAGGCCCTCTTTAATACATTAAGAAAAGATGTTCACAGGGGCCAGAAAGACTCGGTCATAGGAACTTAGACCACCTACGCGCTGGTGAAAACCACCTCGACCGGATCAGAGTAAACAACAATGTCGAATCAGGCCGCCCCTTGCCTTGAAAGAATTCACACGCGGCCACCAGCTTTCCCAAAATAAGGGGGGATCTGCTGCTTACTGCTCACGGAAACATCCGACCTATACTATAAGTCGTCCGCCTATTTTTCTGATCTCCTTTCCTTCTATTAATCATATTTTTGGCTTTGACCCATTTTTCACCTCAAATCAAGGCAACGCGCACTCAATCCATCTATCCTGTCTGATTGAGAAAGTCTTTAGGTTCCAGAGTTCCGACCTATAAAGGAGTGAAACCGCTTCCAAAGACTCAGCGATAGGGTAGGGCGTAGTGACTACTCAGATGAAAGCTTCGGAGGAAGCATGGTGTTAAACGAGGTCGGTGAAGCATACCTTCCATCCAGTGCTATGTTTGCAAGAGAAGGTGTGATCGTAGGAGCTCAACCTGTTGCCAGTGGTTTGAGACATAACCGCTGCTAGGGGAATACAAGGTTTGGTCCTATCCGCTTTTAGAGTGATCGCAGACTTAAGTAGGTCCCTGAGAGTCCTCGCATCACAGCCTGCTCTTATACAATTCCAAAGCATTCTTTTCATAGGCAGACTAACTACTGGATACAAGATAGGGTATACTGGTTCTAAGCCTACCTTTTCTTTTCCTTACTCGCTGACAACCTTGCTTACTTTGAACTTTTTCTTAAGCTTGGCAGACTAGCCTCCTAACTTCCTTGATAGAGCGATGAGCTTACTTAAATAGAGTGCTATCCTCAGTAATTACTTAATAGAGAACCTTGCACCAGAATGAGGCTGACTCAGACTCTTACTTCGGGATAGCTGCTTTAGAACCTAACCTTATTTTGACTTCTAGGGTTTGCTGGTTCTAAAATATGTCTCTCCTTTTTTTGAGGAAGTAAGGAAGTGGATAAACCTTCTAACCCTGTAGGAGTAGGAGCCAGCTAATCCCTCTATCAGTCTAACCCCGCGAGCAAGGCGAAGAGTGCCCTAGGGTTCGTCCCGGGATGCTCACTACGACCTGCTGATACTCCCCCGCAGTAGAAATGAGGTCGTTGAAATGACAATGGATAGAGAGGTGGAGGAGAGAGAGAAAATGTGAGGGGGGTAAAGTCAATGATAATGACGTGTATTTTATTCATCATCATGAATCATTTATGTTTTATTTCTTAAACATAAATAAATAGAAAATAAGAAAAGACCAAAACATCCTTATTTTAACGGCTTCTTTTAGCCGGTGTTAACTCTAGGGATCAAAAACAAGATTTTTAAGAAACCAATTGACCAAAATTGAGGTTTACTCTAACTTTTATTATTATAAATTGAGTAATATGGTCCATAGTGTTCATTTAATACAAACTTGCCATTATTGTTTGTATGTTTGCTTGGTTTGGTCCATTCCACTTTATTGGTTTTGGTCCCTTTCACTAGTTGGTGTTAACTTCCATAGACTAGTTTATGTCTTTTCATATGTTTTTTTATTTTACTGTTAAATGTTTTAAGGTTTTTGTCATGTTATGTTTTTACCATTTATTATATTTTAACATTACATACATATATACATACTCAGATAGTATATATATATATATAGAGAGAGAGAGAAAGGTTCAAACGAGAAGCGTAACAATTTACGAGAAACGCGAGGAGCACCGCCCATGTACTGAATCACATGTGATTCACAACTGATCGGGGGGCTTCCGCCCATGTAGTGGATCACATGTGATTCACAACTAAAATCATATGTGATTAAAATTCGGACACGCGCGGTTTGTCCTGCGGTTTGCAAAAGCGCGCGGTTTGTCCCGCGGTTTGTGTAGTGAATCACATGTGATTCAATACATGGGCGATGCTCCTCGCGTTTTCTTAAATTGGTACGCTCCTCGTTTGAACCCGCCTCTCTCTCTCTCTCTCTATATATATATATAGAAAGAGAGTGGGGAGAGGATATGCGTATGTTTTCTTACACTATACCAACCAAAGTCCAAAACTAGAATCCCAAACGAAAGTGGACATTAATTCTTCTTAAAATTTTCGGGTGTCACAGAATGGGTATTAGGGGTGTTCATAGTGCATACGCCGTTTGAATATTTTTATCCCTAAGTATCTATGATGTAAAAGTATTGAAAATATTCTAAGTCCTGAAGACCAGATGTAGCTCTAACTGTAAAGCCACGTTGAACCTGAGGCAACCCAGAGGATGCTAAACCAAAGGCACGCTCAACAAGAGGATGATCCAACCGATCAGAGCCCCAAGGGCCCCTGGCTTTAGCTATGCGTTCAACCTTAACTCAATCTCTCTAAGTGTTGGTCTTCTTATTTATGTCTGCCACGTCAACAAAAAGCGGTTATTTTACCTTTACACGTAGAGCTTCAGGATTGGTCAGTGTGTGTGACTTTCTTGATTTAGGCTATAAATAGGAGATACAATCGCATATCTCAGTACGCACTCACACACACTTTCATATCTTGTGCAATCTGTAACAACCTAGAGAGAAATTTCTAGAGAGAATTTTACACGCACACACTGTATGTTCTTGGTGTTTACTACTATAATCTCCAGAAATATATTCAATACATTAGACTACAATCATATGAGTTAAGCGCCTAATCACTCTTAGGGTTAAACCCTAATTACAAAATCTATTTATACCCTTTTAGGTATTTACACTTTATACCCTAAACTTTAATACAATCAATTTCTGCCCTAACAATCTCCCTCTTTGTATTGAAGTTCAGTTATGTGCGATCTGGAACGTATCCTTTTCGAATAGCAAACAGGATCTCAAAATATCTGTTGGAGTTTCGTATTCAATTCTTTCTTCGATTAGATTCAAGGCTTCATTGGTCAGGTACATCTCCAAGTCTTTCATCTCCTCCAACTATTTCTCTTCTTTAGCAACTTTATCTTTCAAGACTTGACGAATTACCTTCAACGTTCCGTCAGAGTATCGAGCAATTTGACTGGACCTGAGAAAATGCTTTTCACCTATAGCATTCTTGTAGACTATACCCTGATTCGGGCTTGGAAAGTAGCGCCTATTTGCAGATCTTTGATGTAAGAGAGCTGGATCGAGCTTTTCATAAACCTCTTAGCTTCTTCAAGGGCCTTAGTGATCTGAATCGGTTTGATAGTTCTGGTCCTTAAGTCTCTCAAAATATCCGAGAAGTCATTCAGCTCCATGTTCTTGAAATCAGCCTCTAAAAACGTCCAATCATTACCATATCGTCGAGTGACCGTGAAAACTGGAAACCAAACCTTTCGAAGTTTGTCGAAAGTGATCTCCTTAATCTCTCTAATTTTGTTCTTAGTCTTGACAGCACTGACTGGTTGATCCTTCGTTTTCATCATTGATACATATTCTATCTTATGACTTTGCTCAAAATCTGATATCCCGTATACCAAAACTGGATCTAGTGGCCTGATCCAATGCACAACGATTTTCTTTTATGAGTCTTCTAGAAACGGAACTAGAATTCTGATTCTCTCCCATCGAATTGGTTGATTATGTTGTACCTGAGCTGCTTCAGATTGAGAAGTTGTCGGAGGTGCTCGATAGAACTTTCAGCTTTTTCGGGCATCGATGTTTGAGAATCAGGGACCTTATGTGTACATATATACATATACATACATATATATATGGGCCTTCAAATTACTATTTCCATTCAATTGAAGTGATAAAATTTCATTTAATGTCAAACATTTACACTCCTAGCCTTTATGGAAATTGTTCTTTGCTTAACTTGAATACCAATCAAGCTCTTGTATAAGACAGCACCAGCAAAAGGCGATTTCTAGCTATACTTGTAATTAATAATTATATAGAGATCTGATAAGAACTTAACACCTTTTATTTTTATACTGTACAACATCAATTGAGATGGAAAATATTTTCAGATTAAGTGCTGACAATTTTGTTTATGTTTTAACAATATACTTTCCTATTACTAATATTGTTTAAGTATGCTTTCTTCTATGGTTGTCTAGGTCATGATTTTGATAATGTGTTTAGATTATCAGTGTAGCTTACCAATTATTATTCGGTGATTTACGTTTTCTTCTTTGTATAGGATTTGATTCACGTATTTTCTGGGATAAAGATCCAATGTGTTATGATATTCGTAATAAGATTTTATAACTTGAGTTGTATTATGCTCTTTAGGTAGCAAAAATGGCAGATGATCCGGGGGGTATTTAGCCACTTGTCTGCGATAATGGGACTGCAATGGTCAAGGTATTGATCACACTTTGTTCTATTCAAATGTATATAGATCTAGACACATATTGAACCATGTATTATGCCTCGAACTTTTATGTTTTTATCTAAATGAAGTGAATTTGCAAGATGATTTTGCTGGAGATGATGCACTATGGTATTTGGTGTTATATATGGGTGTGCTCATACTTGGTTTATATGCATATTAAATACTACTATTTTTGTTGCAGGTATTGCAACTTGTCGTCGACTTCATTAGAAGCTAGTAAAAACATAGGAGAAAGAAGAATTATACGACAAGATACCAAAGTCGGAACATGAGTAGCTTTATTAAGCAAAAGTGTAATATTTAAGACAAATAGTGATGGTAGGTTTATTATTGGTGTAATTACACATTGTTCATACTTTATTAATTGATATTAGTTTAATTTTTCTCATTTTATTATTATTATTATAATTGTTTTTATCATTTCTTCACACGATAAAAACCGTGGTTGAAGGTCAATTATCGCCATGGTTAGACTACGACAACCAATAAATGGCTAATTTTAAATTGGGCTCATAAGTAGTTTATAGTCATGGTTTTAGTTATGTTGTATGATCAAAAGGTAATCCATAGTCACGTTTTTAGTTATTTGTGTGATCAAAAGATAATGAATAGCCACGATTCTTATAATTAGTGTAACCATATGTTATGAATTGACCATGGTTAATATAAAATTTACGTGGCTATAAGTATTTTATGGTCATGATTTTAGTTATTTTGTGTGACCAAAATATATTCAATAGCCACGGTTATCATAATTCAGAGTAACTATATGTAATAATATTGCCACGGTTAAGAAGAATTTACATGACTATAAGCTGTTATAGCCATGGTTTTAGTTATTTCGTGACTAGAAGCAAACCAATAGCCACTGTTCTTATAATTAGCATTACCACATGTTATGAATTGGTCACACTTAATATAAAATTCACGTGGCTATAAGTCGCATAGGGTCATGATTTTAGTTATTTCACGTGACATGAAGTTAATCAATAGCCACATTTTCTAAAAATATAGTGTAACCAAATGTTATGAATTTGCTACGGTTAATATGAATTTTTTGTGACCATAACTAGTTTATGGCCACGGTTTTAGTTATTTCGTGTGACCTAAATATAGTCAATAGCCACTGTTATAACATTTTAGAGTAACCATATGTTATGAAATTGTAACGGTTAATATGAAACTTGCATGACTATAAGTTTTTTATGGCTACATATTTAGTTATTTTGTGTGACCAAAACGTAACTAATAGCCACAGTTTCGACATTTATGGTAACCATATGTCATGAATTGGTCACGGTTAATATAAAATATGCATGACGATAAGTAGTTTATGGCCACATTAAAACAAATATACATGATTATAGGGTAATCACTGGCCACCGTAAAAACAAATTGTGTAGCCATAAGGTGTTTATCGTCATGGTTTTCTCAAATTTATGTGAGCAAAAGGTACCTAATAGCCACACTTATTAAATTTAAGGATAGTATATGTAATGAATGAGTCACGTTTAATGCGAGTTTGTGTGGCGATAAGTAGTTTATAGCCACGATTATAGAAAAATGCCGCAATACGATACAAATTTGGATACGTTTACGACCACGGTTTTTAGGCTATGGCTACGTGTTAGACAACCTAGGGGGGGTAAGGTTGTATTTAAAATCTTTTACTTTCAAAAATTCTTTTATAAATAAATACAGTACTGAAACAGTAAAAATAAATCAGAGTATACAAATAATAAAGAAGAGTGTAAATATAAACAAATACACAGAGATTATATAAATAAATATAAATGCAAAGCAGTTTATATAAACAAATATAATAAAGCACAGCGGAATAAATAAAGAGATAAAGGTAAGAGATACTTGACACGGAGATTTACTGATTTACCACCAACTGTGATAAACCAGCAGCCGAGACACTTCCCGACACGATCCAATAAATGTATTCTTTACGGTAGAACACAAACCAAATACAAAGGAATTTGTAATAGTTTCTCAAGCCTCTGCTATGAGATAAACAGGATCACACACCCGTTATTCAAATACTTACAAGAGGAGTATAACTCACAATGGGTAATCACTCTTGTATAATATCTCACACTTGGATATTTTATAAAAAATGTTTTATAAAATATATATATATAAAATAAGTGAGAGTGAGAGAGCTGAGAGTTTGGATTGTTGATGTTGCTGTTGGTTTTTTTTGGTCTGTCTTCTTCATCACCAGCATGCTTCTTTATATATCAGCATCTCCAACGGAAACATG
Organism: Saussurea involucrata; assembly: GCA_033807775.1. NCBI lineage: Eukaryota > Viridiplantae > Streptophyta > Magnoliopsida > Asterales > Asteraceae > Saussurea > Saussurea involucrata. Next base: position 21,625,094 of record CM066314.1, read on the forward strand.
CAATCCGCGGTATACCGCCAAATGCACGCGGTATACCGTGCAGACAAAAGTACGCTGACACTTCAACGGCTCTCATGCAAAGTTGACTTCTGGAATACGTACCCGCGGTATACCGGCTAGGACTCGCGGTATACCGCCGTCAGAAAAAGGTACTTCCAACCAATCAGAAACAAACACCACGCCTGCCGCGGTATACCGGCTGAACACCCGCGGTATACCGGCCAATATGTACCCGCGGTATACCGGCCGTACCACCGCGGAATACCGGCTCTACCTTCGCGGTATACCTGCGTCAGAAAGTGGTTGCAGAAACAGTACGCATGGCAGATACTTCTAGAACCAAAATTTCTTATTTAAAAAAGGTTTTTAGAAATATCCAAGTGGTATATTATTTTAGGGTGTTTATCATTATAAATTATAAACACTAATGACAACGTAAATCTTCCGTCTTGAACTCTTCAGATAAAATCTTCGTGTTCTTCAAGAACTGTACACTTGGATAGAATTGTTAGATAAACAATAATACGGTGTGTTTGTAATCATCAAAATAAATATATATAAATATATAGAGATGTGGTACACTTGCACCAACAATCTCCCCCTTTTTGATGATGACAAACACAACCGCTAAGCATGAGCATATGCGGTTTCTTAATGGTGTTGGTTGTATCTGTATTGTCTTGCTTTTCTTCTCCACCATCGCATGCATTATATAGCAACACTTCCAACGGAAACAAGCATCCGCGGTATACCGCCAAATGCACGCGGTATACCGTGCAGTACAAAGTACACTGACACTTCAACGGCTCTCATGCAAAGTTGACTTCTGGAATACGTACCCGCGGTATACCGGCTAGGACTCGCGGTATACCGCCGTCAGAAAAAGGTACTTCCAACCAATCAGAAACAAACACCACGCCTGCCGCGGTATACCGGCTGAACACCCGCGGTATACCGGCCAATATGTACCCGCGGTATACCGGCCGTACCACCGCGGAATACCGGCTCTACCTTCGCGGTATACCTGCGTCAGAAAGTGGTTGCAGAAACAGTACGCATGGCAGATACTTCTAGAACCAAAATTTCTTATTTAAAAAAGGTTTTTAGAAATATCCAAGTGGTATATTATTTTAGGGTGTTTATCATTATAAATTATAAACACTAATGACAACGTAAATCTTCCGTCTTGAACTCTTCAGATAAAATCTTCGTGTTCTTCAAGAACTGTACACTTGGATAGAATTGTTAGATAAACAATAATACGGTGTGTTTGTAATCATCAAAATAAATATATATAAATATATAGAGATGTGGTACACTTGCACCAACAATCTCCCCCTTTTTGATGATGACAAACACAACCGCTAAGCATGAGCATATGCGGTTTCTCTCCCCCGTTTGTCGAAACAAAAAGGGTCAAGAAAGACGGTATGCTTCCCCTCGAGAGATGCTCCCCCTCAAAATATGCATATATTTGAGAGAGCATAATCTCATGGGTAAAAGATAAAAAGCTCCCCCTCAAATTAATAACGATATTAAATTGAAGATTTTATAAAATTTGAGGGATAAAATAAGCATAATAAATGACATGAAACAAAATAACCAAAAAGAAACACTTGCACCAAAAAGGATCTTAAGGCTTCGATTTTCGGTTAATTTTATGTGAAAAAAAAAATCACCACGTATTATGACCTCGTCAGGTAACCACGTATTATAACCTCGGCATGTAACCACGTATTATAACCTCGGCAGGTAACCACGTATTATAACCTCGGCAGGTAACCACGTATTATAACCTCGTCAGGAAACACGTATTATATCCTCGTCAGGAAACCACGTATTATAACCTCGGCAGGTAACACGTATTGTATCCTCGCCAGGAAACACCTACAAAAGGCAAAGAAAATATTTTGTGGTACCCTTTTCTTATGGGTCCTTTTAACAGTTAGTATAAAACATAAACTGCAAATAAAAAAATTAAAATATGTTGTCGACATAAAATAAAACATGACAACATACAATCCACAAAAATGTTTAAAACCACAAACGCATCCCACCGGGATTGTCAACATTAAACATTCCTTTCGGAATCCATTTTCTAACCATTCTAATTTTGCGATTGTATTTATCATACACATAAAATGAAGCATTTATATTCGCATTAGGTCTAGAAAAATTATCGTTATACATGCGAGCATACGATTTCCTCCCATAATTCACATTTTTCATTTTTGACATATATGGGGGTTTTTGCGTTTTATTTTTAACAACAAATTTAGGTTTTTCAAAAACCTTTTTAATTGGCATACAATCACATTTTTCAATACACGTATTTGAACCAATGCCTTTTCGGCAATTTATACGATTTGATATATTAAGCATTTTAAGCACTTTATCATTGCTACTATTAAAAGCATTTGCTAATAAGTCATTTTTCTCATGCGATTTACATTTAGCATTTAAACATGCAATTTCATTTTCAAGAATCTCGCATTTTGTACATACAACATTTTCATGTGTCTTTTTATTTAAGCATGCAATTTTATTTTTTAAAATATCACAAGATTTGCAAATATCTTTTTCACTTAATTTATTTTCTAATTTAGTGATAATATCTAAATCATAAGCAGATTTTTGTTTACCGTCATCTATTTCCTTTTTATATGCGGATACGGTTTCTTTTAAATTAGAGATTTCATCTTTATACCTATTTGCAAGAGCGGCCATATCATGAAATGATTTATATAATTCGTCAAGATTATTTTCATCGTCACTATAATAATTATCACTATAATTACTATCACAATTATTTTTAGAAGAATATGATGAAGATACCTCATTATCATGGTCGGCCATGAAACAAAAATTTTTGGCCTCATTTATGCTTGCGCTCAACGCGCCTCCAACGAGAGCTTTTGGTGTGTTGATTTGTTTTGCTCGTTTTGGACACACACTTGCATAGTGATCCTTATCACCACACACATAGCAAAAGCCTTTCTTTTTATTGGCTTTTTCATCGTCGCTAGATTCGTCATATTTGTCTTCACTTTTATGGACGTTGCGACTTTGGTTTTTACCACCACGACGGTAGTCTCCATTTTCTTGAAACCTATCATTATTAGCAAACTTTTTGTTAGATAAAAGTTTAGAAAGTTTTCTTACCAACTTGACTAAATCGTCAAGATTTTCGGGTTCGTCATCGGATGAGCTAGCTTCTTCCTCCTCTTCCTTTTCCTCTTCTTTTGAGGCAATGACTTTTAAAGCTATGGATTTCTTTTTGACTTGCTCCCGGACTTGATTTCTTCTTAGTGCAATTTCGTGCACTTTAAGATTGCCGATGAGATCATCGAGCTTCATAGTTGCGAGATCTCGGGAGTCTTCCAAGGATGTGATTTTTGCCATCCACTCCGAAGGAAGTGCTCGAAGAATTTTCCTTACATAATCCTCATTAGGATAAGTACGACCTAATCCCTTCAAAGTAGTCATAATGAGGTTAAAACGTTTAAACATTGAGTCGATTGACTCATCTTTTGACATTTCAAATAATTCATAATCATGAACAAGAATATTTATTTTAGAGCTTTTAACTTGAGTATTTCCACGATGAGTGTCGCTCAAGCTTTGCCAGATTTGATTAGCAGTTTTATAAGTATAAACTCTTTCAATTTCATCAGAGGTTAAAGCAGCATATAATATATTCTTAGCTTCAAAATTTAAACAGACATGAGATTCTTCAGCGGGAGTCCATTCTTTTAAAGGTTTATCAACAATAAGATCATCTTTTACAATAGTAGGATTAAAATTCCCATTTTCTATAATATCCCAAATCTTTTGATTTTTTCCACGCACGTGACATTCAAATAGCTCGGCCCAAATGCCAAACTTTTCAGTATCTATCAAAGGGGGTTTTGAAAACACAAAATTAGTTTGTTGAGCCATTTAAAAGAATTAAAGAAATAACTTTAAAAATTTAAACAGATAATTTTTGAAAGCCCTGCTCTGATACCAAATGTTAGACAACCTAGGGGGGGTAAGGTTGTATTTAAAATCTTTTACTTTCAAAAATTCTTTTATAAATAAATACAGTACTGAAACAGTAAAAATAAATCAGAGTATACAAATAATAAAGAAGAGTGTAAATATAAACAAATACACAGAGATTATATAAATAAATATAAATGCAAAGCAGTTTATATAAACAAATATAATAAAGCACAGCGGAATAAATAAAGAGATAAAGGTAAGAGATACTTGACACGGAGATTTACTGATTTACCACCAACTGTGATAAACCAGCAGCCGAGACACTTCCCGACACGATCCAATAAATGTATTCTTTACGGTAGAACACAAACCAAATACAAAGGAATTTGTAATAGTTTCTCAAGCCTCTGCTATGAGATAAACAGGATCACACACCCGTTATTCAAATACTTACAAGAGGAGTATAACTCACAATGGGTAATCACTCTTGTATAATATCTCACACTTGGATATTTTATAAAAAATGTTTTATAAAATATATATATATAAAATAAGTGAGAGTGAGAGAGCTGAGAGTTTGGATTGTTGATGTTGCTGTTGGTTTTTTTTGGTCTGTCTTCTTCATCACCAGCATGCTTCTTTATATATCAGCATCTCCAACGGAAACATGCAATCCGCGGTATACCGCCAAATGCACGCGGTATACCGTGCAGACAAAAGTACGCTGACACTTCAACGGCTCTCATGCAAAGTTGACTTCTGGAATACGTACCCGCGGTATACCGGCTAGGACTCGCGGTATACCGCCGTCAGAAAAAGGTACTTCCAACCAATCAGAAACAAACACCACGCCTGCCGCGGTATACCGGCTGAACACCCGCGGTATACCGGCCAATATGTACCCGCGGTATACCGGCCGTACCACCGCGGAATACCGGCTCTACCTTCGCGGTATACCTGCGTCAGAAAGTGGTTGCAGAAACAGTACGCATGGCAGATACTTCTAGAACCAAAATTTCTTATTTAAAAAAGGTTTTTAGAAATATCCAAGTGGTATATTATTTTAGGGTGTTTATCATTATAAATTATAAACACTAATGACAACGTAAATCTTCCGTCTTGAACTCTTCAGATAAAATCTTCGTGTTCTTCAAGAACTGTACACTTGGATAGAATTGTTAGATAAACAATAATACGGTGTGTTTGTAATCATCAAAATAAATATATATAAATATATAGAGATGTGGTACACTTGCACCAACACTACGGTTTATCATGTGATATGGTGACGCATTTTAAACGTGGCCATAAGGGTATCAAAAGTCACGGAAGAATAGGCTACGGTTTGATTGAAGAAAAAAACTGTGGCTAAAGGTCTACGGCCACGGTTTTTAACCGTGGCCAATGTGAGTTTTTGTACTAGTGAGTGTCAACGTTGGTGTAACGTTTTTGGACAGTAACCTTCTTTGCTGATTTGAATTTCAAAGACCAGAGGTAGTTATGCTCTGTAAAAACCTACCATAGATAGGGCTACCTTTGTATAAGCAAACCAGAGGGGGAACATAGACCAGAAGGTGGATACGGAGCTAAATTTATCAAAACATAAGTTGTTGACAAATTTGCGCAGCTCTGGCACTTTTAACATATCTCAGTCGTCCGAGCACCAATAAATGTGAGGTCAAGTTATATGGAAACCTGACACACTGGTTTACAATGTTTTTGTTTTGAGTTTTCATAACTCCAGATGTTTCATTTCATGGTCAAAAGCATCGTAGAAGTCAATGCAATGGTGTTGGACAGTAGCCTTCTGTGTTGTCAAAAGATTTTTGGGAAATGATGGGTGGAATTGTGACATGCACTAAGACACGTCCAACTCCAGAATGTTTTGCTTAACGGTCACATATGATGTAATTTTGGAGTTCAAAATGGCCACGACTTCAGTTCATCTTTGTTCTGGACCGCTCTTCATTAGGAAATGGTTCTAAACAACTAAGGATCAAGAAGCACAGTTCAAAACGAACACTTCATCAGAGACATCTTCTTGCAACTAGAAATAGCCTGTTGAAGTTTTGTCAAGGATCAAAGAACTTCCGTCTAATTATCATCATTTGATCTCACATCAGGGCTCTCAGAGTTACACACTTGGTGGTTTCAAGGTCTTCGATTGGAACATATTTTTGGTTGATACTCATTATGGGTTCCTCATTTTTGGAAGATTTCTTTCGGGTAATCCAGAGCCTCTGTTAAAATTTCTAGAGCCTCTGAAGCTTACCCAACGCTACTTGATCATTTTTTGGAAGATTTCTTCACAAGAGCATCATGTGGAGGGGGAGCTTGGAATATTCTAAGTCTTTAAAGTCCAGATCCTCTCTGAAGATGTTAGAGGTAGCAACTCTTATATTCCATAGCTCTGATTTCGTCTGGACTCGCATCCCGTAGAAGTGTTACCTGTGGATGGGAATTTCAGAGGTCGCCAAGACTTAAAAATATTTTTTTTTTGGAATGATGTTGCTACATCAAGGGGGAGCTACGTGATTGTCATATCTAGGGGGAGCTCCAAGTACTAAAAGTAAAATGGGAAGATGATTTGTGATGTAAAAGTGATTTTCATTTTAGTGTTCTCCTTTTAACACTAAGGGGAGATTGTTAGTCCAAATTATAGAGTTAAAGTGTAAAAAGGAAAACTTGAGTGTAAAGTTAGAAAATCACTATTTTTTGTATTTCCCTATAAATAGGAGTCCCCTTCCCTATTTGTAATTTGTTGTAAGATCCCACATTGGTTGGGGAGGGGAAGAAAGATTGTCTTATAAGAGGGACTTGATACACCCCCTATCAGACGCGTTTTAAAACCGTGAGTTCAAGTGTGTGGACAAAGCGGGCAATATCTGGTACGATTGGCCTGGGATGTTACAATTGGTATCAGAGCCATAGTTTAAGGGATTTAGGTGACCAGACGGGCCTAGACTTAAACAGTGGAAGTAGGAATCACAACTGAGAATTAGGAATGCGCTAGGAGGGCACTATAATAGAGATAAGACTAATAGGGTAGTGAGGACAGTCATGTAATGTAGATACGGAGTTACACATGGCCAGTGTAATTGTAAATTTACAGGTACATGTATGTGCTTTGTTAGGACCATAAATGTCCTACATATTAGAAAGATATATAAAGAATTATATAGACTTTATTTAGTTTAATTATTATTGTAAAAGCCTTTAATTGTATTATTTGGGCTTAGTTTAGCCTAATGGGCTTGGGCCTTGTTTGTCTAAGGCCTAAGTATATAAGGTTTAGGTAACCTTTAGTTTTAGGTTAGCAATTCATTACAGAGCTTATTGTTTAGAAATCATTCCCTTACTTTTGAATTGTAATATTCTCTGAACGATACTTTGAATGAATACGAGATGGATGACAACTTGAAATCAACAATTGTTCTTGATATTGCTTATTGATTCTATTGTTACCTGTCAATCTGGGATCTACACATGGTATCAGAGCCGAATCGGTGATTTGAACATATAGAAGAAACCGAACGAAAGCGAGAAAAAGCATAAAAATTCGTATTGAATTTTCTAGAAAACGCAGTGTGCCGTTTTGCCTATTCCTGGAGTTTGAACCGTCGGATCGTTGCGATTTTTGGACAGTAGCTTCACGACATTCTGAACGGTGGGATTAATCGTTTTAGGTCCAGCAGGCACCTGTTTTATTTTCGACATAGTGCAGTTTTTGTGGGTAAATCGATCATCAATCGGGTTTGCAAAGTTCTTTCGTTGATTTAATAATTCGTTTGTTAATTCTCGATTGTTTAATCGTTTTTAATCTGGTGTTTATCTCCATCAATATCAATTCTCAAAGGTATCAATTTTTCAATTTAAAAACCAGTTCTTGAGTTTTGGTATTGTTCTTGATTTTTTTTGGTGATTATTGAAAAATAGGATATATTTTGCTTAGAAATCGATTTGGATATGTTTGTTTTTGTGTTTTTGGTTAAAATCTAACCCTACAGGGGTGAAATCAAGCAACCCTGTCGAACCCTGATCCGAATTTCTCAACCAGCCGTCGTATCCGTAAGTTCCTAATTTTTCCGGGTAAGTTTCCTAATTCTCGCCACTATCCGGGCGAATTGTTTCTGGTTCCCGGGTAAGTTTGTTCGGACACTTCAATTTTTTCCAGATAAAACACTTTCCGGACAAAACTTTATTTTACCCGGATAGCACAAAATTTTCCCGGATAACTTGGAGTTTTCGGGCAACAATTGAAAAAAGGTTTCCGCATAAAATCTTCTCTTTCCGGACAAAGACTCTTTTCGGATGAAACCTTTCTTCCGGATAACATCATTTTCTGGTTGATTTTAGAATCCGGATACACTCCTTTAGTCAACAATTGTAGGCTAAATTTTTTGAATTTGGAAATAGTGGCTTCAAATATGATTCAAAGTGGTTACGTGCCTTCATGAGGTTATTTGTTGTGTGATTCAAATCTTGATACGTGGCTTCATAGTCTATCACATACATGTTCATGGTTGTTTCCAATTTTTATCTCTTAAATCTGTTTCTAATTTTTATCATAACCGCATGCAGCATACATAATATATATACATACCTCGCATGCATAGTGACAGTTTGACCATTTTTCGTGAGCTTATATTGCATGATTATTGTTAATTGTTGATCTCGTTGGAGCCTCTCGAATATATCACAAGTTACCGCTCGACTTCGTCCGGAAAACACTTTTTTATCGGGAAACAAATTCATCCGGTAAGCTTTTCATCCGAGAATCACCCTTTACCCGGTTAGTTTTAATTGGTAAGTTCTGATCGGTACCCGAGTTACCGAACGTCTCGTGACTGAAAGCTTTTATCGAAAGCAGCGATTTTTCTTAACGATCGATTTGCAATTTTTTTGTGACGTTTCATATTATTTGCAACGATTTGCAATTATTAGCGACTTTTATTATTTTATGTGATTTTGGTTGACGTGTTGGATCTAACTTGGTTTGTTCTTTTGCAGATTTCACTCTCGAAGATTGATTTCGTTCGTTCGAATTCGATAATAAAGTTTAATTTTTGGAAACGAATTTCGTTCTTAAATTTGTTTCTCAAATTTAAATTTTCGATTTTTCTTCCGTTTTTTATTCTTCAAAGTAACACCGATCAACGATCAAGATTTTCAGGTAACAATGGCGTATTGCTTATATCTGGAGTGTTCGGAAAGGATGAGAATATCTGGAGAGAATCTCAAGCGATCAGAGGAATTATGCAGCAAGTACTTCAAAGAACTGAAGGCACGGGAAAGTCAAGCCTGGAAATAATCTGAGAAGCTTGTTAAATCTTAAGAAAAGGCAACGATCTTAGAAACTGAGAACGCTGAGCTGAAAAGGAAGATTTCTGAATTGACATCATAAGACGACATAAAGGCACTTGAAGAAAAGGGAAAGGCCTTAGAGCATGAAAATCTTGAGTTGAAGAAAATGATATCTGTTCTTGAAAAACAGATTCATGTTTTTGAAAAAGAAAAGAGTGACTTCTCAAATGAGAAGAAGAATTTTGAAAGACTTTTTTGATCTTTCAAAAAGGATTTTCGAGGAAAGAAAAGAATTTGAGCTTAAAAATGCTAAACTTTCTAAACAGATTTCTGATTTTGAACAGGTTTTAGTGCTTGAGCGAGAAAATTTTCAGAATCAAAGAAAATCTTTTGAAAGTAAAAAGAAAGAGCTAGAAAAGAAAAAACGTTATTGTTTTCAAAGAAACATCTGATAAACGCAACTCAATTGAAAAGGATTTTGAATATGAAAGAAACATTTTTGAAACATAAATCCATAAGCTTACACAGAGATTATCTGGATTAGCAACCGAGATTTTGAAGGAACAAATGGTTAAATCTGATTTACAAAAGAAATTTGATTTAATTCTCGAAGAACGAAATGCTTTATCCGTTAAAGTCAAGAAACTTGAAGAAAGCAAGTTCAAAGGTGTTCAACCTTCTTATGCTTCAAGTTCAATTCCTACAAATCGTTCTTCAAAGAATTTTGTCAAATCAAATGATTTTTCAAAAGATCAGATTCGACCTTCCAATCTTTTCTATAATTCTCGTATTGATAATAAAGATAATCAACTGTTTTGAAAAGTTAAAATGGTTTGGAGAAAGAAGTCAAATACAGGAGACAACGATGGAAACACGTCTTATAAATCTCTTGTAGTTGATACAAAGTCATTTATTTCCAAGACTGATTCACCTACTCATGTTTATTCTACAACAAAGCTAATCAGTCTGAGCCGAGCAAAGACCTCTTGTACTCATTGTGGAAAGAGTGACTTTGTCCATCCAAGGTATGTGAATAACAGTTGGTACGAAACTTATAGTATCCCTGGTCCTCATCTCAGGGTTAAGGTATCTAATCATCAAGGTTCCATCAAAGGGTGGATACCAAAATCCTTTTAATCTGTTTTGCAGGAATGTCATGTGCGGTTTTAATTTCTATTATTCACATCACATGACGAGCATTCAAAGGGTCTGCCAATTTTGAGGGGGAGTACTATCTCATGATAGGTAAGTGAACTTCAACTGAATTCAAAGACTGTGGTAAATCATTCTGAATAACTTACTTGTGTTTGTTATTCTCCAATTCTAATCTCCATGACTGCCATGTCCAATATTTTCTTGACTTGGTTATTTCCATGTCTCACATATTCGTTGTTTTTTCGATGGAAGTACACTCGTTTGAATTCCTAGTTGTTTTCCAAGTTCGCTATTTCTTGCTAATGATTCAATTCTTTTATGATATATTAATTGTGACTTGTTCTTCACAATTAAACTTTCTAATCATTGTTTCATTATTTTTGAACATATAGTGCTTACCGAGTCAATCTGTTTAGCGCTTGATTTTGTTTCTTGAAATTCCGTTATTTCAAACAATGACTTCTGATTACCTCAGATCAGAACTCGGACTTAATTTTAATGACTTCTGATAATCTCAGATCAGGACTCGCTCTTAAATGCTTTGACTTCTAAACATTTCAGTTTAGAACTCGTAATTCGCTGTTTACTAATCTGTTCAACTCGATGCATGAAAGGAGTGTTAGGACTTACATCGTTTCTATGGTCTATCCAGAACCGGAAGGACCTACCCAAGAAACACATCCACTTATAGACATCAGTGAGGGGTCTAGATTGATAGATGAGTTTGGAGAGAAAAGAAAATGGTGAGGCTGTGACAGGACTTAAAAGAATATATTGGTCCTTACCAAACCGAGTCAGTTATCCGGGTAACCACACAATCTATTCATTCTCGTTCTTTGGAGATGAATATTGAAACAGACATGGACCCAGTGTCGATAACTCGTGTCACCCCACCTAGCCACTCAAGTATCTCACAACAGATGCTTGTTTTATATATGCACGGAGATTTAACACATAATCTATCTATTCCTCACTTGGAGGTCTTAGATATTGAAACATGAAGATATCAGCTCCGGTCTACGAACTTCATATTCTAATCACTGAGTCTATTGATTTTAACTTGCGTCCAAGGTTAAATCAATCTTTGAGCCAAATCGATATGATTCATTTCTTTCACACAAGCACGAGTCTTTGTGATTCACGTCGCATATCTTTGTGATATTGCCGGAACAGTTTGAGAAGTTAAGTTTTTTAAATTTTATTCAGTGATAACTGGAAGTCCTATCAGAGATACCCCGATGCCAACTCTGAACATAGGCCACACAATTATTTTAATTGTTGTGATAACAGTTACTTTCATGTTTCTGTGATAGTTGATTACCCCATTCTGGTTACTTAAACGTTTGATCTGGAAATTTTTGCCACCATTGTCTTTGAAAGTACATGATGCTCCGGTTGCTCCTACTCATCATGAGGGGGAGAAAGGGTACAGATTCAAAGACACCGAATATCAAGTTGAGGGGGAGTTAGCAAAAGCCAAGAGGGAGTAACTGTTGATTGATCAGTTCCGTTATTTGGTCAAGTTCCGAAATCCGAAAAGAGTTCAAAGTGCATACAGGTGATCAAAATGCATACAAGTGATCAATTCTTCTCATCCTTCATCAAGTGGTGTTCGCTACAAGTCAGTATTTCCTCCTTCAAGCATACTGGTTCTACAAGTTTTTAAAGTTGAAAGCCAATTCAACTCATGGCCAATTCAACTCGCAGTTCAAAGACTGATTCATTGAAGACCAAGAGCTTTATTCAAGGGGGAGCGCTGAAAAGACATGAAGACAAACAACATCATTGCATTTCAAAGATTCTAAAGGAAGAGAAGTTCAAGACCTGAAGGTTTCAAGACCGATTTTTCTTTATATATCTTTAGGGGGAGATTGTTAGGACCATAAATGTCCTACATATTAGAAATATATATAAAGAATTATATAGACTTTAATTAGTTTAATTATTATTGTAAAACCCTTTAATTGTGTTATTTGTGCTTAGTTTAGCCTAATGGGCTTGGACCTTCTTTGTCTAAGGCCTAAGTATATAAGGTTTAGGTAACCTTTAGTTTTAGGTTAGCAATTCGTTAGAGAGCTTATTGTTTAGAAATTGTTCCCTTACTTTTGAATTGTAATATTCTCTGAACGATACTTTGAATGAATACGAGATGGATGACAACTTGAAATCAACAATTGTTTTTGATATTGCTTATTGATTCTATAGGACCATAAATGTCCTACATATTAGAAAGATATATAAAGAATTATATAGTGCTTAATTAGAGTTAATTATTCATTGTAATAGCCTTAATAATGATTATTGGGCTTATTAGGCGTAATGGGCTTGGGCCTTGGTTGTAATATGTCCAAGTATATAAGGACTGTTTCCTTTAGAAATTAGGTTAAGGTTAATCATAATAGCAATTCATTAGAGAGCTTATTGTTTAGAAATCGTTCCCTTACTTTTGAATTGTAATATTCTCTGAACGATACTTTGAATGAATACGAGATGGATGACAACTTGAAATCAACAATTGTTCTTGATATTGCTTATTGATTTTATTGTTACCTGTCAATCTCGGATCTACACATGGTATCAGAGCCGAATCGGTGATTTGAAGATATAGAAGAAATCGAACGAAAGCGAGAAAAAGCATAAAAAATCGTATTGACTTTTCTGGAAAATGCAGCGTGCCGTTTTGCCTATTCCCGGAGTTTGAACAGTCGGATCGTTGCGATTTTTGTGCAGTAGCTTCACGACATTTTGTTCGACGTTCTGAACGGTGGGATTAATCGTTTGAGGTCCAGAAGGCACCTGTTTTATTTTCGACATAGTGCAGTTTTTGTGGGTAAATCGATCATCAATCGGGTTTGCAAAGTTCTTTCGTTGATTTAATAATTCGTTTGTTAATTCTCGATTGTTTAATCGTTTTTAATCTGGTGTTTATCTCCGTCAATATCAATTCTCAAAGGTATCAATTTTGCAATTTAAAAACCAGTTTATGAGTTTTGGTATTGTTCTTGAATTTTTTTTGGTGATTATTGATAAATAAGATATATTTTGCTTAGAAATCGATTTGGGTATGTTTCTTTTTGTGTTTTTGGTCAAAATCTAACCCTACACGAGTGAAATCAAGCAACCCTATCGAAACCTGATCCGAATTTCTCAACCAGCCGTCGTATCCGAAAGTTCCTAATTTTGCCGGATAAGTTTCCTAATTCTCGCCACTATCCGGACGAATTGTTTATGGTTCCCGAGTAAGTTTGTTCGGACACTTCAAATTTTTCCGGATAAAATACACTTTCCGGACAAAACTTTATTTTACCCGGATAACATAAATTTTTCGCGGATAACTTGGAGTTTCCGGACAACAGTTGAAAAAAGGTTTCCGCACAAAATCTTCTCTTTCCGGACAAAGACCCTTTCCGGATGAAACCTTTCTTCCGGATAACATCATTTTCTGGTTGATTTTAGAATCCGGATACACTCCTTTAGTCAACAATTGTAGGCTAATTTTTTTGAATTTGGAAATAGTGGCTTCAAATATGATTCAAAGTGGTTACGTGGCTTCATGAGGTTATTTGTTGTGTGATTCAAATCTTGATACGTGGCTTCATAGTATATCACATACATGTTCATGGTTGTTTCCAATTTTTATCTCTTAAATCTGTTTCTAATTTTTATCATAATCTGAATCTTAAATCTGTGGCTTCATAGTATATCACATTGGTAAGTTCTGATCGGTACCCGAGTTACCGAACGTCTCGTGACTGAAAGCTTTTATCGAAAACAACGATTTTTCTTAACGATCGATTTGCAATTTTTTTGTGACGTTTCAGATTATTTGCAACGATTTCCCTTTTCTGAGAAGCTTGTTAAATCTGAAGAAAATGCAACGATCTTAGAAACTGAGAACGCTGAGCTGAAAAGGAAGATTTCTGAATTGCCATCACAATACGACATAAAGGCACTTGAAGAAAAGGGAAATGCCTTAGAGCATGAAAATCTTGAGTTGAAGAAAAGGATATATGTTCTTGAAAAACAGATTCCTGTTTTTGAAAAAGAAAAGAGTGACTTCTCAAATGAGAAGAAGAATTTTGAAAGACTTTTTTGATCTTTCAAAAAGGATTTTCGAGGAAAGAAAAGAATTTGAGCTTAAAAATGCTAAACTTTATAAACAGATTTCTGATTTTGAACAGGTTTTAGTGCTTGAGCGAGAAAATTTTCAGAATCAAAGAAAATCTTTTGAAAGTAAAAAGAAAGAGCTAGAAAAGAAAAACGTTGTTGTTTTCAAAGAAACATCTGATAAACGCAACTCCATTGAAAAGGATTTTGAATATGAAAGAAACATTTTTGAAACAGAAATCCATAAGCTTACACAGAGATTATTTGGATTAACAACCGAGATTTTGAAGGAACAAATGGTTAAATCTGATTTACAAAAGAAATTTGATTTAATTCTCGAATAACGAAATGCTTTATTCGTTAAAGTCAAGAAACTTGAAGAAAGCAAGGTCAAAGGTGTTCAACCTTCTTATGCTTCAAGTTCAATTCCTACAAATCGTTCTTCAAAGAATTTTGTCAAATCAAATGATTTTTCAAAAGATCAGATTCGACCTTCCAATCTTTATATATCAGTTCAGAACCCGGTTTAACTAGCGTGCTAGCTTCCGAACTTTCTCGTTCGGGATCTGCACAAACGACAGTAAATCCAAATCATGCATCTACATCGAATGCTCATCTTTCTGATTTAGATTTACTGTTTCAATTCTTTTATGATGATATGTTTAACACTTCTACCCCTAGTATCTCAGCATAACCAAGAATTGAAGCTGCTTAAATCGAGAACTCGGCGAATCTCTCCGGTCCACCGCCCTCGAGAAGCACTCCAACAATATCTGTGGAGACACCTCAGCCCTCATCATCAACATCATCTGATACAACCATCCCCCGGAGGAACCAGTACAAAACCCAGAGATCGCTCCTGAAGATTCGTCCTCTACTACACTCATTGATCAGCCTCTGCCTTCCTCGGAACCAGAAGTTGCTCAACCTTCGACAAATCCTCCCAAGTCTCCTCCACGAAACCAACCTGCTACACTTGGAGCTATTCAAGACCTTCCAACTGGTGGATACGTGGATCCGGACTCATCACACTCGACTCAACAGCCACTTCCACACACCACCAAGTGGATAAGAGCTCATCCCCTGCACCAAATTATCGGTGATCCCTCTACTCCAGTTCAAACACGAGGCGCATCGGCCAACTTCTGTCTCTTCTCTGGATTCCTGAGTAAGATCGAGCCTATAACCGTCTCTGAATCTTTAGAAGATCCGGACTGGGTCATGGCCATGCAGGAGGAACTCAATCAATTTGAGGCCCTCAAAGTATGGCGACTTGTCCCACGTCTTTCTCATAAGGCGGTGATCGACACCAAATGGATCTTCAAGAAAAAGAAGGACGGAGATGGCATCATCGTACAAAACAAGGCGCGTTTCGTGGCCAAGGGATACCGTCTACAAGAAGGGATAGAATATGACGAGACATACGCTCTGGTGGCGAGAATCGAAGCAATACGTATGTTCCTTGCATACGCCGCGCACAAAAACTTCAAGGTCTTCCAAATGGATGTGAAGACCGTTTTCCTCAACGACGAGATCAAGGAAGAAGTGTACGTATCGCAACCGGACGGGTTCGTGGACGAGAAGAAGCCTACTCACGTCTACATTGTAGACAAGGCGCTTTACGGTTTGAAGCAAGCTCCGCGTGCCTGGTATGATATGTTATCCAAGTTTTTAATAAAATCAGGATTTTCAAGAGGTAAAATCGATACAACCCTTTTTATTAAAAACGAAAAAGGTCATATAGTCTTAGTTCAAGTGTATGTTGACGACATAATTTTCAGGTTTACTAATCCACTATTTTGTAAGAACTTTGCCAAACTAATGGGCCAATATTTTAAAATGAGTATGTTATGTGAGATGAATTTTTTCCTCGGTCTTCAAGTTAAACAACTGTCGACCGGGATATTCATAAATCAGGCTAAGTACATCCGGGATATTCTTCGGAAATTCCAGATGGAACAGTCCTCACCAATGAAAACTCCCATGACACCCGGTACAAAGTTACACGCCGATCCTAACGGAAAGGATGTGGACACAAAAACGTACCGGGGAATGAAAGGTTCTTTAATGTATCTAACAGCTAGTAGATCGGATATCATGTTTTCGACATTTCTTTGCGCTCGGTTTCAGTTAAAACCTAAGGAGTCTCACTTAATAGCCGTTAAACGAATATTTCATTATTTGAGAGGTACTGCTGATCTTGGCTTGTGGTACCCAAAAGAGACAGGTTTTGAGCTTTCGGCATATTCTGATGCGGACCACGCGGGCAACATGATGGATCGGAAGAGCACATCGGGACATATGCAGTTCTTGGGCGACAGTCTGGTGAGTTGGGCATCCAAGAAGCAGCAGTGCTTCTCTACGTCGACTACCGAGGCAGAATACGTGGCCGCCGCAAGCTGCTGTTCACAAGTGATATAGATGCACACGCAACTCAAAGATTACGGTTTCACTTACACCAAGGTGCCCATCTACTGCGACTCGAAGAACGCTATTGCAATATCCAGCAATCCGGTCCAGCATACCAAGACGAAGCACATAGACGTTCGGTGCCATTTTATCAAGGATCACGTCGAAAGAGGTACATTCGAACTCTACTTTGTGAATACAGAACATCCGTTAGCAGACCTGTTTACAAAACCCCTGGACGAAAAACGCTTTAATTATCTAGTGTCCAGGTTAGGTATGCTAAATCTGAAGACTTGATCTGACCGTGTTCCTAATACAAGTTCCATACATCTACGAGAAACTGTCCATTCATCATCTGTTGTCTACACTCCAGATGATTGAGTATACACTTTCTCGTATATGTATTCTACTTGTCTCGTTTACACTTTTCGGTTAGGTCTCTGTATTAATTAGGTAGATTTCGTCTGTTTGCTTTCCTTTTAACGTTTGTTTCCATTTCTGTTTATTACTATCGTCTACTTTCCATAAATATATATGTGCTTTCACAAGTTGTTCATGTGTTCAGGGGGAGCACGGACAAAGTATCAGGTCAGTACATTCAACCTTTGAGGGGGAGTGTCACACAACTGTTCTTCTAACTGTCAAAGGTTATTATGTGTGGACATTCCAACTGTGCTTCATTTCACTCTTACGCGTACATTTCAGATGGATTTGATGAGCACTTTTTAATGAAAAATTGATTTCTATCAAGAACAGGGAGTAAGAACCCAGTAACCAAAAATCTCTAAAATTAATGATTTTTACTCAATCAAAAGATTTCAAAACACGATATGATCTTAGAGACGCGATAAGAATGATTCTTCAAGCCTCCATTTCAGTTTTTAACACCAAAATCAAAGCGAAGAAAATTCTTTGAATGAAACAGTCGCACGAAAACTTTGAATGATCAGAAAAGAAATTACCTTTGAATCAAATGTCCTTCTGCTCTGATACCAATTGTGGATCCCAGATTCAATAGAAATCACAATGTCATCAACACAATTAGCAATCAATCATAAATCTCACTTGCATTAATGATGAACAGAAAGAGTTCTTTAGGCAGAGCCGTACACTGTAAACAAAAGATTAGGTTATGATCATTAACCCTAAACACAAGGTTATGCAAACTATTTATACTAGCAAACTAATATTACAAACTGTCATATTCAGCCCATGTACTTCATATTCCACTAACGTGACCTAACTGTTGGTCCCGAGAGGGTTATACAAGTTTGTAGAAGGGGGGGGGGGGGGGTGAATACAAACACACGATTTTTACTTTCTAAATTGTTTATTGATAAATCATAAAACAATTTACAACTTGTTGCAGAACAAGATAAGGACTAAGCCTAAACTAAACAAGTTAAGAACACTATGTTTCTTGCACTAGAAATAAGATAGAAAGGAGATAAGGAAATTACGAATAATAACCTAACACACAGATAGAAAGAGATAAGAAGATGGCCGAGCACTTAGAGAAAGTGAGCGCAGAGACACTTCAAAACTGAAGTAGGGTTCTTCTTATATACTGCATGCATTTAATGCATGGCAGTTATACTTTACACGTGGCATCAGCTAAGTGGTTGACATTTGTAGACAACTTTAGTAGCAGCATGGTGCACAGTGTAGAATCAGAGTGGTTGTACGATTTCAGACAATAGGGATGTCCGTTCTGACAGTTCGTACGGAGACGTGCAAGGGAGGTTAAGACAATAGTAACATGTAAATTATACTTCATGACCAGCTTTCGTTGAATCAGTACTTTATCAGGGAATGATAAAGTTCAGCGATTGCTAAAGTCTTCTACTTGATACTTCACGTTGAGTGGACAATTCTGTGACTTCGCTGATATCCGCATCAGTTTATTAGTAGACTTGTCGCTGGTTCTTGAGCTTGATCTTCGACTTCAGCGTAGAACCCTGAGTCTTTGGGATACCAAAGACCTAGGTTAGGAGTATCCTTAAGGTAACGAAAGATTCGCTTTACAGCGATCATATGAGATTCCTTAGGTTCAGCTTGATGCCTTGCACACAAACAAGTTGCATACATGATATCGGGTCGACTAGCTGTAAGATAAAGAAGAGAGCCGATCATCCCACGGTATGCAGTGACATTAACAGGTTTTCCTAAGGAATCCTTGTTAAGTGTCAGCGGCGGTGCCATAGGGGTTTTCATAGCTGAACTCTGAGTTAAATCAAATTTCTTCAGCATATCTTTAACATACTTTCCCTGATTAATGAAAGTTCCTTTTTCATTTTGTTTGATTTGAAGACCAAGGAAATATATTAGCTCACCCATCATACTCATTTTGTACTCTGCTTTCATCCTTTCAGAGAAACGAGTACAAAGGTCAGGGTTAGTGGAACTAAATATAATATCATCGACATATATTTGAACAAGAATGATATGACCTTTTACTTTCCTGAAAAATAGCGTTTTATCAATTTTACCTCACTCAAAATTTTCGTTAAAGAGATAAGAGGATAGAGTGTCATACCATGCACGAGGAGCTTGCTTTAAGCCATAAAGTGCCTTATCCAGTTTATAAACATAACCTGGATGCTTAGGATCTGAGAATCCTGGGGGTTGTTCCACGTAGACTTCTTCATTTAGCTTTCCATTAAGGAACACTGACTTGACATCCATTTGATAAACCTTGAAGTCTTTGTGTACATCGTAAGCTAAGAAAAGATGAATGGCTTCTAGACGAGCAACTGGAGCAAAAGTTTCGTCGTAATCTATGCCTTCCTCTTGTCTGTATCCCTGAGCAACTAGACGAGCCTTGTTGCGGGTTACAGTTCCATGTTCATCTAACTTGTTTCGATAGACCCATTTAGTTCATATCACTGACTTGTCAGATGGTCTTGGAACAAGATTCCAAACTTTGTTTCTTTCAAATTCTGTCAGCTCTTCTTGCATAGCGCTGACCCAGTTTGGATCTTTGAGGGCATCATCTATTTTCTTTGGTTCAATTAGAGAAATAAAGTTAACAAATAAACAAATGTTACCTGCACTTTGTCGAGTCTGAACACCATCGTTTGGATCAACAAGAATCTGATCAATAGGGTGATTAACAGTCCATCGCTGAGCCGGAGCATAAGTCGCTGACTCAATCTGAACTTCTGGAGGAGCTGAAGATGAGGCTTCAGCAACTTCTGGTATGTCAGCCAAGAGAGGAATATGTGCAGATGTCATTTCATTCACTGATTGCTGAGAAGTAGATGGTATGTCTGAGGTAGGTTCGGAAACAGGCATAGTGTTAAGAGGAGTAGCTGAGACCCATGATGTTTCAGCTTCACTATAGTAGGACCATCATCTTCAGCGGTATGAGTATGAGATGGAGGAGTGGGAACATATGAATCACCAAGATGAGAAAACATCCATTGATTCAGTTCTTCAGTATCAGCAGAAGGTCTTGAGTTCGCTGAACGGGATTCGTCAAAAGTGACGTAAATAGTTTCTTCTACAGTCTGTCTTCTACGATTGAAGACTCTGAAGGCTTTGGAGACTGAGGAGTATCCAAGAAAGATTCCATCATTGGCCTTAGGATCAAACTTTCTGAGGGCATCTCTGTTGTTCAGTATGAAACACTGACATCCAAAGATGTGAAAAAAGCTAATTGAAGGCTTTCTCCCATGGAAGAGTTCATAGGCTGTATTTTTTAATCTTTTGACTATCAGCGACCTGTTTTGCGTAAAACAAGCAGTGTTGACAGCTTCTGCCCAAAACTGAGTAGGTAGATGAGAATCGCTGAGCATTGAATGTGCAGATTCGATGATAGTTTGATTTCTTCTTTCAGCGACTCTGTTTTGCTGTAGTGTTCTCACTGAAGAAAAGTTGTGAGAAATACACTTACTCTCAAAGAAGGAATCAAGAGAACTGTTTTTGAATTCAGTCCCGTGATCACTCCTTATTAAGCGAACGGTCATGTTGTTCAGGGTTTCCATCTTTCTGACAAATATGATGAGTTCTTCAGGGGTGTCACTCTTGGAACGAAGAAACATCACCCATGTATCGCGAGAGAATTCATCAACTATGACCAAAGTATATTTCTTTCCAGCGATGGATTATTTGTTAACAGGGCCAAACAAATCCATATGGAGAAGTTGTAGAGGAGATGACACTGAGGAGACTTTCTTAGACTTGAAGCTTGCCTTGGTCTGCTTCCCTTTCTCACACGCTGAACATAAAGACTCCTTAGCATATGAGTGTTGAGGTAGACCGGAGACTAACTCTTTTGAAGAAAGAGTATTCAGTGTCTTGAAGTTGAGATGAGAGAGCCTCTTATGCCATAGCCAGTTGACATCAGATGAGGCTTTTGAGAAGAAACAGGAGTTCTCAGTGGTTGTAGAGTCCATGTCTATTACATAAACATTTTCCATACGATAACCGCTGAGTGCTATCTTCTCCTTTTTGTCAGTGACAAAGCAGGATTTCTTAGTAAAGATTACTTTGTTATCCACGTCGCAAAGCTGACTAATGCTTAGAAGATTATGCTTCAACCCTTCAACATATGCGACTCTTCTGAAGGTTGTTGTACCATTTGAGAGTACACCAAACCCTCGGGTATAGCCTTTTCCGTTTCCACCAAAGGTCATTGAGGGACCCTTTTCTTCTTTGTATTCAGCGAGCAGGTTTTTCTTACCAGTCATGTGTCTAGAGCATCCACTATCGAGATACCAGATACCCTTCTTAACCTGCAAACAAAGGAAGATTAGTTAGACTTGGGCACCCATATCATTTTGGGCTTTGATTTGTCAGTGGTGGTTGAGGAAGTGGAAGGTTGAGCAATCTTCGCAGCATTTGAAGATTCAGCTTTGTCAGTTTTCACTTTGGTTAATTTCTTAACCTTAGTGGTCTTCTTTGTCTTGGAGACATTGATCTTCACCTTAGCTATCTTTTCAGCTTTGGTGGCTGTGGGGCACTTACTAGCAATATGATTTGTAAGTCCACAATGATAACATTTTCTATAACTAAAAATAGTTTTAGGACCATTTGCATGCTGAGCCAATTGTTTAAAATGAGCAGGGCCAGCACCAAATATACCTTTGGTATTGGAAATAGGAGGAACTATCAGTTCTTCGGATTTCTTACCAGTTACATCCACTTTGACTCTAGGAGTAGATCGCTGAATAAATCCACGCTGAGTTAATCCAGGGATCTTGTTCTTTGAACCAGAGGGATGAGTCACTGAAGCTGTAGAAGCATTCAGCTTAGGTACAAAGGTACCCTTCTGAGGTTTTTGTTCAAAAGCAATTTCTTTACCTTTGTCTTTAGAGACTAAGGTAGGTTTTTTCTCAGGAGTTGGTGTTTTTGAAAAGGAACACTGAGAAGATGAAGTATCAGGGATAGAGGAGACAAACATTCCGAATTTAAGCATGGAATGGTCAGTGGTAGGTTTTTCAGCGTTAGCTCTATAACCAAGACCACGTTTGTCACTCAGAGGAATCTGAGACTTAATTATCTCAGTGATCGTTGTTGAGGATTTATACCATCCATCAACAGTAGCTTTTTCAACTTTTAATGCAGCGATAGCTTCTTCGCGTTCAATCTTGACTAGCTGATTTATATAAACTTGATCTCTTAAATCTTCTTCAATTTTAGAAAGCTTTTCTATTTGAAGGTGACAGTTTTTAAGTTGTTCAGCGAGATCAATATTTTGATTTTCAACAACAGTTTTGCCATTCATAGCATCATATAAACTCATAGTCAGTAGATCGACCTTTCGAAGACTATCAGCTTCATCAATATTTGAAATATTGGTAAAGAAAGAAGGTGATACCTTAGAGGTAGAAGATGAAGTAGAGGGAATGTCAGACTTTTCTTCCTCTTCTTCAATTTTGGCCATAAGACAAAGATTGGCCTGATCATCATCTTCAGAGTCAGATGATGATTCTTCTTCGTCAGAGGCAGCCCAATCATAGTCAGCCATTAGGCCTTTGCCTTTCTTCTTAAAGCTTTTCTGCTTTGCATACCTTTCTTTCAACTTGGTGTACTTTTCATCTTTAGACCTGCGGTTAGAGGATTTCTTGGAGAAAGATTGGTGTATCATCCTATTTTTCCATAGATTGAAATTATCTCTGGAAAATCTAGGGGGTTTTGCAAGAGAACCATTGTCAATATAGTTTGTGTTTGTGTTGGTAGCCATTTTTACTTTCTACAAAGAAGAGAGAAGATTAGTATAGATAAGATCTTGTTTATGAGATTAAACAAATCTGCTCTGATACCACTTGTTGGTCTCGAGAGGGTTATACAAGTTTGTAGAAGGGGGGGGGGGGGGGGGTTGAATACAAACACACAATTTTTACTTTCTAAATTGTTTATTGATAAATCATAAAACAATTTACAACTTGTTGCGGAACAAGATAAGGACTAAGCCTAATCTAAACAAGTTAAGAACACTAAGTTTCTTGCACTAGAAATAAGATAGAAAGGAGATAAGGAAATTACGAATAATAACCTAACACACAGATAGAAAGAGATAAGAAGATGGCCGAGCACTTAGAGAAAGTGAGCGCAGAGACACTTCAAAACTAAAGTAGGGTTCTTCTTATATACTGCATGTATTTAATTCATGGCAGTTATACTTTACACGTAGCAGCAGCTGAGTGGTTAACCTTTGTAGACAACTTTAGTAGCAGCATGGTGCACAGTGTAGAATCAGAGTGGTTATACGATTTCAGACAATAGGGATGTCTGTTCTGACAGTTCCTACGGAGACGTGCAAGGGAGGTTAAGACAATAGTAACTTGTAGAGTAGACTTCATGACCAGCTTTCGTTGAATCAGTACTTTATCAGCGAATGATAAAGTTCAGCGATTGCTAAAGTCTTCTACTTGATACTTCACGTTGAGTGGACAATTCTGTGACTTCGCTGATATCTGCATCAGTTCATTAGTAGACTTGTCGCTGGTTCTTGAGCTTGATCTTCGACTTCAGCGTAGAACCTATGTTGACGTGAAACTTGTCTTCAGAGATCATAAGTAAACATCTAACTATCAGCGATCACCAAAAGTACTGAACAGACTCAGAGCTTTATGGTGAACAGTTACGCTGAACAATTCATCAGCGATCATCTCAGAGACTGAACAGGCTCAGTGCTACTGGATGAACAGTGTTCGCTGAATGTCTAATCTAAAGAGCGAGAGTTCCTATCAGCGGTACTGAAACAGTCTTAGTACTTATCAGCGATAGTGAAACTCTTATACATATTGTTTACTTACAATTTTCACTAAGTGTTTAGAGAGGGTCATTATCAAATCACTGAGGGTTTGGATCAACACTAACAATCTCCCCCTTGGAATTGAAGTTCAATGTCACGCCAGTTAGGGACATATCGCTATCGGATAGCGAATAACACTTCAAAATGACGAATGGAGTTTCTGAATTCTAACCGGTCTTCAATAGCTTTGAGTAGCTCTTTGGCTAAATACTTTTTGACACTGGCAATGATTCTTGGCGACTGACAGTGCTTTTAATACACCGATAGACGTGTGCTAATTAAATCTCAACGCAAGTATACATCGAGATGAAATGCTTCTTTCAAGTAATAAAATGGTAAACTACCATATATCGTTCCCACATAGATTGGAGTAAAAGCGTAATAAAAGTCTAATAAAAGAAATGACTTCCAAGGATCAATTCGAAGATAATATTTTTGTTGGATTTGTCACAAATTATATTGAACAATTAATAAAGAAAGCAAGGGTGTAAGATGTTGGGGTGAAGTATAAGTATAAATTCCAGCAGACCAATGCTATGGCAATGCTACAACATTGGTTTCTCAACACTTAAGTTCACCATCTACTTTTCAGGAAGCCCTTCCGGATCTTCAACACTATACTACTGATCTAGCTTTCAACAACCCATTCCTGGAGATGTATCAGGACTATCAATAGTAAAATGATGCCTTCCAAGTATATGGATAAACAAATTACTTTGTTAAAAATCATTCTTCCAAGTTGATCCCATAGCTGTTAAGTTGACGTGTTCTGAGTGGTTCATTCCTGATACGCACTCTACACTTTTACCATCATGACGATGACCAACTTATCGGGCAAAATCAACCCAGAAAAGACAGAGATGACAAATTCCTTTGTCAGTAGCTCTTCCAAGTCTTAATTCCTTTGTCATTCGGATTGAGGTGCATATCAATGGCTCATTCCTGATGTCATGGCACTTTAACACTTTCAAAGTGATCAAAACGTCATGAAGTAAACTTTTCATTATAAAACTTAACATGAAATGGTGAACATCATTATTGAGAAATAATATCCACCTTTCTTTATAATTAAAACTTCACCCTTTAATCTCACACCCGAGCTACAAAACTTAGCTACTCATACTTGTATTTAAATTGCAATAAATGTAAATTACTGAAATAAAAGACATAATATAAATGACGTAAAAGTAAATGACAAGAATGTAAGTTGCAAGAATTAAAAGCAATAAAGAAGTGCAGCAATGTTGTCAACAATGCTGTAGCAACTCATGCACATGAACAAGAACAAGATGAATAACTTCAAAGTAACTTGCATAAAATTAAAGAAAGCAATAAAGTGTTTTCAAATCAGTTTGTGAACTGATCGAAGGCTGCCCAAAACGATGCTAAACACTCCTATTTAAACAAGAGAGGAGTGACATACTAGAAAATATCACAACAAATCTCCTAATGTACCATGTTGCAACTATTCATGTACCAATTACTATTCTAAGGAGACACTACATTGTATTAACATTATTACAAACCAAGGAAGTCTAGTTAAGATGTAACTACACCAATTGGATCCAGTTTGCATGCTTTCTTTCCCAAAAGCTGCGTTCCCCGCTATTTCTCCATCTTTTCTCGTCAGCCTTGGATGCTACAGCATTGAAACAACACTGTCTGCACTAAGAACTTAGTTCCATGATTAAGAAAGATACAAATAATAGAATAAAATGACTCAAAAGTTGGGATAAAACAAAATATTATATCTAAAAAGATAAGAAAAAGACACAATATGCATTAAATAAATAATGCATATCACACCCTCAAATTTAAAGTGTTGTTTGTCCCCAAACAACTAAAAGACCATAAAGAAATTGACTCAATTTTGAAATTTTCTTGCAAAATTTTGGCATTAAGTGCACACACGTAATGTAATCTCTATTATATGTAGTTCATAGCCTTTCATAATTCCCTTAGCATCCAATCATGCATGAGTGTGTGTATGGATCATAGGCTAGCACTTTTCTTCTCTTTGTTAGTCACAACACAACCTATATCTAGGATCACTAGGGCTTTTTAGGGTCACTCTTTTTGGCATTTCTTTTCTCATATAACCTTTTCTCTCAACAAATTTCACAAATTTTTTCAATTTTTGGCACTTTGTGCTTCTTTTTGTTGACTCTGTGTACCTTGCCCCTATGGGACATTTTTGGTACTTCTTTGATCACATAATTCAGATTAGAGCTTTGCTCTTTTGTATTGAATTTTCTGTTTTTCAAGGTGTAACCCTCCTTTTAGGGTGTAACCTTCCCACCCTCAAATTTAGAATGTACAATGTCCCTATTGTACCCCAATGAAGCGTGTGAGTGTATCAAGGTTATAAGTGGCTATGCAAATTGAAAAGATGGCCTAGATCATTCCCCTAAATGTATTTAGGTCATGTTGATCAATTTGTGGCCCAAGAAGAGAATGCTAGTTCTAACAGGAACACACAACTATGTGATTAGCATCTAACAGAAATAGCATATTATCTATGTGTGATTTTGCAAGATAAAATAAACCTAAAAAGAGTAAACTATCCCATACACAATAAAAGAAAAACATGGAAGCTAAGGAATTGATTTTGACCTGTCCTACTCCATAGGAGTAGGCTGTGACTCCTATTGTGCAGTTGTTGTTGTTGCTCCTGATGCTATAGCAACAGTGCAAATCTCATCCGTTGTTGTGTTCAATGCTGCAACATCAATCTGTAACTTCCCTTTCTCCAGAATGTCCTTGGCCTCCTTCAACCTCTTGTTCTCCTCAGCTAACTTCTGGTTCCTGCCCTTCAGCTTCCTTACCTGTGTCATTACCTTTTTCAACCTCAGTCCTTTCTTGGAATCAACTCCCAGCCTCACTTCCTTCTTGAGATTCACCACCTCTTTCTTCATCACCTCAATCTTCGTAGCCTGCTCTATCATGCTATCCATCAATGCATTGTTTTGAGCACACAATGTTTGCAGCATGCCCAACATGTCTCCCTAGCTTGATTTTTCATGCCTCAGCCGCGATACACTCTTGGTGTCTATCGCCCACTTCTCATCTTCTTCTTTTTGAATGTCATCTTCCTCATATTGAGGAACACCAACTGCAGTAAAAAAATGAGACAACAAACCAGTGAAGAAAAACTTCCCTTGATTCCTCTTTGCAGAGTAGTTAGTGGACTTACAAATTATATCACCCGTATTAACTTTCTGGCCAGTCATAAAGCAATACAGCAAGATCATTCTTTCACAGTTTATTGATCTGTCATGAGTGGTTGGGACTAAGGAACTTCTGATAAAGCTCATCCAAACGTTGGCATCAGGGAGTAGGTTGATTGCTCTGAAGGTTCTAAGCATGTAATTTGGGTGGTTTTTCCATGCAGAGCCAGGTTTTCTATTACTTTGATTATGTCATCCAACTGCTTTTGAGTGGCAGTTCTGGTCAAAGTGTCAAACGCAGTGGTGGTGGGTGTGGTGATGTTCAAAAAATTGTTGAGGGCTTCGGCTGTGAAATGGAAGCCTATGCCCCTTATAGTGAGTAGGTCGGATTTTGTCTCAGCTACTTCAACATAAAATTCCCTAACAAGAGTGAGGTTATAGGAAAGTTTTACCTCGCTAATATCATCCCATTGCTGCTCTTTGATCACCTTCTGAATAAACTCATAATCCTTATTGCTCTTGGAGTCAAAACCCTTATCCATCAATGCACCTTTGTTCTTCTGTTTCTCAACAGCTTCCTGTGCATTTGGGTTGCTAAAACCGTCATTCATCTTCTTAGGCCTGGGAATGATGTGAGGCCCATATGGTTTAGACAACCCAGCCCCTGAATGCTCTGCTGATGCTCCAGCATTGGTTTTCTTAGCAGAGGCTCTTTTTGCTCTGGGAGGTTTGACATTAAGAGTTTTCTTCCTCGGCTTCTTTTCCTTTGGACCAACATCTGTAGGGTTAGTAGGAGTGGCGTCCACAATGTCTGAGGCCTTTCTCTTGGTGGGATTCTCAGTGGTTTCATTAACGGGATTAGCAGGGATCTCCACAGAAGGATTTTCTGTGTTGTCAACCTGATGCTGTGTGGATGCTCCAGCATCAGTGGGTAGTGGAGATTCCTGTGTCATCTTGTTTATAAACATATTGTCAAAATCCATATCATCCCAAATTTCCCACTTAGGTTCATCCAAAACAGTGTTTGGTTGAAAGTTAGGAGGGGTTCTTGGCTCATCAAAAGGCCATGTTAACAATAACAGTTGTGATGTGTGTGCACCATTGATATCAACCTCGTGATCTGAGGTGAAATAATCCTCTATTAAAACTGATAGTTCAGAAAATACCTCGTCTGCATCCATGTTTAGGTCAGGGATGGAGCTTGTGCTCTTCTCTTTCTCCCCTGCATCCTTAGATGCTTCTTCGATTTCTGCCTCTGTCACCACAGTGGGTGACGTGGAAATGGTCTCATGATCAGTGGTAGTGTGTGGTGTTTGATCATTAGGTTCTACCACTGATTGAGATGACCGTGAAGTCGAGGCATCAACCACAGATGGGTTCTTGGTAGAAGAAGACCCAACAGGGGGATTTTCAGAGCTGGGTTTTTATGGGGGTTTTTCTACAGTGTGTGTTTCGACATTTTGGGAGGTAAGAACAGCAGCAGGGTTGTCGATGGAGGTGGGAGATGATTGTGACTCATTCTCTAGGTCCACGATTTCAGGTTCTGCATTAGAAGGGGGTCGAAATGTGGCTCTTTGTTGAATGCTTCTGCGTGTGGGTTGTTCTTCGTCATCTCGCACTGCTACACGCTTCACTCTTGCCATCGTATTTGGGATTTTTGCTGATGATCAAAAGTCTTGCCGAAAAGTATGGAGGTTTGTGGGTGGTGTTCGGATGAAAGAGATACGAGGGAAAAGAAGGGTTTTTACCTTTTTGGGATATTTTGGAAGATGAAAGGGTGAGATGTGGATGGGATTAAAAGTAACTTTACTCTTTTTAGTTAAATTTTAAATTAAATACAGCTATTAATTAACCATGGAAGGACAACAACTACTATTTTTAAGGTACCCCTGATAAGATATGAAGGGAGTGGGTTGTGTACCTTAATTTAGCAAAGTGGTCATAATGGTACAAGGTAGGAGTATGGGCCATGATGGACTTTTTTCTCCAAATGTAACCAAACATGTACTATCATTATTCAATGCTAAAACTTAGCAATCTCAAAGATTTTGGATTTCAAACCTGCTAAGAATAGTATTCAGAGTTGGATGCTGGATGAATGTTGTAGCATCCGAAGCCTTCTTGCCTTGAGTGCAAACCTACATAACCTGGATTCCAATAAAGCTTGTTACTTTTAAACTACTCTTAAACTAAGAAGATAAATATTTACAAACAAGTATGGACTAGAAAGAGTCCATGGCTTTTTATGAAGATTATATCAGACTGTAGCCAAAAACACAGAGCATTGCTTTGGGATTGCTACAGCATCATGATAGAGTTTAACTCTCTGTCCATTCACTTTGAACACATTGTTGTTCTCAGGATTGATCAAGTCCACAACCCCATAGGGGTAGACTTTGTGAATGGTAAATGGACCAGACCATCTGTTTTTGAGTTTTCCTGGAAACAATTTTAGTCTGGAATTGAATAAAAGAACCTGTTGTCCTTCTTTCAACTCCCTATGTTGGATTCTCTTGTCATGCCATTTTTTGGTTTTTTCTTTATAGAACTTGGCATTTTCATAGGACATGTTCCTATGCTCATCCATTTCACATAGTTGTAATTTCCTTTTGTTTCCAGCCTCATCTAATGACATGTTCAACTCTTTGATGGCCCAGCATGCCTTATACTCAAGCTCTAAAGGGAGATGACAGGCTTTTCCAAAGACTAGCTTATATAGAGACATACCAACTGGTGTTTTAAAAGTAGTTCTGTATGCCCATAAAGCATCATCTAATTTAAAGGCCCAATGTTTCCTGTGTGGTTTTACCACTTTTCCCAGGATTCCTTTGATTTCCCTATTAGAAAGCTCAGCCAGTCCATTTGTCTGTGGGTGGTATGCAATGGCTATTCTGTGGTTAACATTGTATTTTTCAAGAGTTCCTTGTAACACCTTATTTACAAAGTGGGTACCCTCATCACTGATTAATGCCCTGGGGGTACCAAACCTTGTAAAAATATATTTTGAAGAAATTTAACCACAGTTTTTGCATCATTGGAAGCACATGCAATTGCTTCCACCCACTTTGACACATAATCAACAACGACTAGAATGTATTGGCAATTATTGGATGGTGGAAAAGGTCCCATAAAGTCAATTCCCCACACATCAAACAATTCCACTTCCAAGATTCCATTTAAAGGCATTTCATTTCTTTGAGAAATAGAACCAATTCTTGACATTCATTACATCTTTTGACAAAATTGTGGGAATCTTGGAAGAGGGTTGGCCAATAGAAACCAGATTCTAAGACTTTGGCTGCTGTCCTTTGGCTCCCAAAATAACCTCCATATGCCGAGGTGTGGCAATGGTGTAAGATTTCTGCCACATCATTTTCTGGAACACACCTTCACAAGATTTGATCTGCACCAAGTCTAAATAGAAAAGGGTCGTCCCAGAGATAAAACTTAGCATCATGGAAAAACTTTTTAAGCATATGGCCAGTAGAATCGGGAGGTTTGATGCCACAGGATAAATAGTTAGCAAAGTCATCATACCAAGGGATGCTGGATGAATGTTGTAGCATCAAGATTTTCTCATCTGGGAAGGTTTCAATGATATCTTCTTCCCTTTCTTTTCCACTAGGTTTTCTAACCTAGACAAATGGTCTGCTACTTGGTTGTTCACTCCTTATCTGTCCACAATCTCTAGGTCAAACTCTTGTAACAACATAACCCACCTTATCAATCTAGGTTTGGCATCCTTTTTGGAGATTAAGTATTTAATGGCAGCATGATCTGTATGTACAATGACTTTTGCTCCCACTAAATAAGATCTAAACCTCTCAAAAGCAAAAACCACATCCAAGAGTTCTTTTTCAGTTGTTGTGTAGTTGATTTGTGCTTCATTCAAAGTCTTACTTGCATAATAAATTGAATGAAACACTTTCACCTTTCTTTGACCTAAGACAGCTCCTGCAGCCCAGTCACTTGCATCACACATGATTTCAAAAGGTTTTTCCCAATCTGGGGCCACAACCACTGGAGCAGTTACCAAAGCTTTCTTTAAAGTGATGAATGCATTTCTACATTCTTCATTGAAATCAAATTTGTGGTCATTTTGCAAAAGTAAACATAAATGTTTTGAGATTTTTAAAAAGTCTTTGATAAACCTTCTGTAAAATCCTACATGACCAAGAAAGCTTCTAATTCCTTTAACATTGGTTGGTTCTGTTGGTCCCGAAAGGCCTAAACAAGTTTGTAGAAGGGGGGGGGGGGTTGAATACAAACACACTATTTTACTTTTCTAAATTGTTTATTGATAAATCATTAACAATTTACAGCTTGTTGCGGAAACAAGATTAAGGATAAACCTAAATCTAAACAAGTTGGAACACTAAGGTTTTCTTGCACTAAGAAAGATAAGGAGATTACTAATAAAATCCTATCTTAAGAGAGATTTGAACTTGTCCAGAGTTAGCAAGTTACTTCAAATGAAGTGAGTTCATCTCTTTATATACTGCATGCATTTAATGCAATTCAGTATACACTTTACACGTGTCATCAGCGGATTGGTTGCATGTCATTGACCTTTGTTGACAACCTTAGTAGCCGCATGAATGAACAGTGTAGTATCAGAGTGGTTGTACGATTTCAGATTTTCGGAGGTTCTTTTCTGACATTTCGTACGGTGGCGTGCAAGGGAGGTTAAGACAAAAGTACTTTGTACGGAGGACTTCATGATCAGCTTTCGTTGATTCAGCGATTATCATTTACTATTCAGCGAATGATAAAGTTCAGCGATAGCTAAAGTCTTGTACTTGATACTTCACGTTGAGTGGACAAATCTGAGTCTTCGTTGATCCGCATCAGTTCATTAGGAGACTTGTCGCTGGTTCTTGAGCTTGATCTTCGACTTCAGCGTAGAACCTTTGTTGACGTGAATCTTGTCTTCAGGGATCATAAGTAAACAACTAACTTATCAGCGATCACCATAAGGACTGAACAGACTCATCGATATGGTGAACAGTGTTCGCTGAATGTTTAATCTAAAAGTGCGAGAGTTCCTATCAGCAGTACTGTAAGATCTTAGTACTTATCAGCGATAGTGAAACTCTGATACATATTGTTTACTTACAATTTTCACTAAGTATTTAAGATAGGGTCATTATCAAATCACTGAGGGTTTGGATCAACAATCTCCCCCTATTTTATTATGACATAGCATTAAAGAAAATTGCTATTTAATGAAAACATAAGGATAAAAAGAACTCATAAAATATTTGTCCCTTTTACTGTTTTCTGGGATCTTTTCAGTACTGATGGAGTAAAGTACATTCGCTGAAATCTTTCTTTAAATCTTTGAATCAGGTTACAATATGAATAAGAAAGATTACAAGTACAAGCGAAATAAATTACAAGTACTGAAGGATGACTGATACAATAGAGAAAGTGGTGATTGTTGTCAGCCTTCAAAGGGTTCTTCCTTAATGAGAAGTTCATCAAGGGTTGTCTTTTCAGTTGGAATCATCCAGTCAGGAACCTTTTCTCCTTTATTCTTTAGCTTCAGAGCAGCTTCAAAAATCAAGGGTTCTAGGTGTCGTGCCTGAATGTCTTTTCTGAAGTCGCACCAGTAGATGAGATCTCTGAGCTGTTCGATTGGAGTGATTGGAAGCTCAGCGATCCGTTGAAAGCATTTACGTCCGTCGTAGTCAAGAAAGAATATTCCATAAGGATTACTGATGACTTTACCAGGGACGAAAAGTTCACATGGTGGCAAGGAGATGTCAAGGGCAGATAGATCAGGATCGGGACCAAGTACTTCAGCGCGAGAGAAACCAATTCCAGTTTCATTTCGTATGACAGGACCTGGGTTTGAATCTTGACGTTTCTTCTTTGGTGAGCCCCTTTTTCTTTTCGGCTTTAGATCAGGAACAGGAGGAATATCCACACAAGAAGATATCAAATCGATCTGTCTGTTTATCAGCTTTTCGAAATGATCCTTGTACTTAGATTGTGATGGTTGGATAGCTAACCTCATCTCCAGCCATTCAGAGAGACCATACCTTTTTACAGTGTCAGCACGAAAGGTTTCAGATGAGCCATCTTCTCTGAACAGTTTGATGTCAACAATAGGTACTCCGATGGAGGTTCTTCCAGAGATGAATACCTTGTTGATCTTCGTTGGACGATATCTGAAGTGGATTTTCTCTTTACACCAGATCAGGGTGGTCTGAGAAACTTCAGCTTTCTTTTCCACGATCTTCTGGGCTTGTTCCCAAAGCTTTCGTTGGATTTGAATGGGAATACGCTTCAGCTTGGGGTCTTTGACAGATTCTTGAGTGAGCTTGATGGCGTATTCTCTGTCTTTATCTTCAGCTTCCTTCCTTTCAGCGATGAGGCGTTCAGCTCTGAGATGATCCTGGTATTCAGCTTTTGAAATTCTGAACTTAGGAGGAACTGAAGGTAGTTGATCGCGCCTTAGGATGATTCGCTGATCCTCGAATCGCTTTATCATTTCTTCTCTCCTCTTTTGATCTTCTTCACTCAGCTTTTGAGGAACTGAGGAAGGTCTGTTTCTGTGCGAGAGAGGTTGTTCTTCTGATTCATCAGTCTCAGAGATTAAATCTAAGACTGGGATTATGTCTTCAGCAGTAGCTGGAATTATTGGTGAAGTCGCAATAGTAGATCCTTCAGCGATATCCTCAAACAGGGGAGAGGACTAGCTGAAACGCAGCGATCTTACAAATAAGAACTGGGTAGAAGAACTTGGGTAGAAAAGATAGAAAAAAAATGGATGTGTATGGTGTTTGTGGAATGGATAACTGATTGTTCAGAGATGATCAGGGAAGGAAAAATAAGTTTAGTGTACCTGACAAATCGGCTTTGCAAGTAGGATCGCCAGATTATCATCTTCAGCGATGCCTTTGTCTTTGCTTTTCTCAGCGCCAGAGGCTGAGTGCTTTGTCTTTGTTTTTGTCTTCTCCCCTGTGGATTCGGTTATCACAATCCCTTTAAGAGCTTTTCGAGGAACATGTTTGACGACAAAGAATTCGTCATCTTCATCATCATCATCGTTCCTTGGAGAGGAGGATGGTTCAGCTTCAGGGATGTCGATGTCTTCGTCTTCTTCTGCTTCGGATTCCTCAGCATCTTCTTCGAGTTGCTCCCCCTCAGATACAGAGGCGAGGTTCTCGGTTCCCTCAGGGTTTTCATCTCCCTGAGGTCCAGTAATCAGATCTTCATTACCCTCTCCCCTGATAGATTCATCATGGGAAAGGTCTTCAGCGCTCTTATTTTGATCTTCAGCGCTCTTCTCCTGTTCAGCGCTCTTCTCCCCCTCTTTCTCATGATGGGCGGGGGAGGAATGGGTAGATTCAGCATTGGTGTTGTCTCTGTCTTCTGGGCCAGAGACTTTCACACAACCTTCAAGCTTAGCTATTCTGTCTTCTAGGCCAGAAATAGCAGGCGTGATTTTCTTCAGCTCTTGGCGATCCTCTGCGGTGAATGAGTCCAAAATAGGTGCAGGGGCCGGAGCGGGAGCTGGATTGTTTTCCTTGTTCACCAGCGTCTCGATCATTGTCTTGACATAACTAAGGTCGGTCTTCACTGAGCCCAAGTCGGTCTTGACCACTGACATATCACCTTCGAGTGTACCAACCGATTTCTTCAGCGTTGTAACCTCGTTGGAAACGGTGGAAACTGATGATTTGAGGTTGGTGTAGTCAGTGTAGATGTCGGAGAGCACTTTGGCAAAGTCGGCGAGAGTTTTATCAAGGTCTTTGATTTCATCAGAGGAGGCTTTCTTTTCCACCACAGCAGTCAGCTTCGTCAGATTCTCTCCAGCGTTTGTTACAGCTGTAGAGTTATTTGATAGACCGGTGGTGAGATCTGTAAGTTTCATCTCCATGGACTTCAGAGACTGGTTGATGTCTCCCAAATAAGGACCTGTAACATATAAGTACTTGTGAACAAAGGAAAGCTCAGAAGTTTCAGGTTTAGTTACAGTGTTTAAGGTGGGATCTGTACCTGCAGGAGCGTTGACGAACTCATCAAAGTTTCGAGTCCCTCCATAGTGTTCCATATCTCCCTCAAAAGTTCCGTGAGGGATGGAGATCTCTGCAGGTCCTTTCTTCGTCATTCGCTGAGAAGCTTCAACGTCTTCTTGAATGATGGCATCTCCAGCTTTAACTGGAGGAGTGTCCAAAGAAGTAGAGGGAGGATCGAAGGATAAGAATTGGGGTTGGGTTGCAAGTTCAGCGTTGGATTCGCTGAGAAGTACTTCATCAGTCTTTTGAGAGACTGAAGAAGGTTGGGTAGATTCCAAAGTTCTAACCTCAGCGTGTAAGGACGCTGAAGTAGGTTTAGAAGGGATGGCTTGAATTGGTGTGGCAGAGCGTACCACGGAACTTTCCTTCAGCTCTTCAGAATGAGCTGAGGAGTCTTCAGCATGGAATTGCTGGGGTTGCTCCTTGGTTTTCTTGATCCTTTTGGAATCAAGAGGGGTAAGAGATTGTTTCCTTTTCTTAGAAGGAATGGATTTTGTGGCCTGGGAATCAGCGAGGGGTATTGTCGCTGAAGGAGCCACAGAAAGCGGAGAATTAAGTAGAGTGAGAAGGGTAGAGAGACGTACCTCGTTGGCGACAGGCTTGAAGTCGAGAACTTTAGGGCCAATCTGAGAGAGTTTCAGATCACCCTCTTCAGGATATCTGTCCTTCAGGCCATATTGAAAGATGGCGCTGATGAATCGTGGGTAAGGAACCCATGCTGGTCGGTCAGCGGCAGAATCAACACGTTGAATGAGGTCTTCATAGATGATGGAGGACCAGTCAATGTTGAGACCTTTCAGCAGTGCGTAACCCATGGCCTGCTGAGGTTGAGCGGCTTGATCAGAAGATCCGGATTTCGCTGTCATGCAGCTGATCAGGTGAGCGAAGATGAAGTTCATCTCGCTGGGCATCTTGGATTTCTTTATCAGCGTCAGCTTCTTCTCAGGTAGCTTGTCTCTTCCAGTCTCCCAGATGTAACCCATCGCATCAAGGAAAGCAATGATTTCTTCCCTGTCAGCGTGCTTCTTGTGGTCAGGTAATGGAATGAAAGGATTTTCTGAGGTAGCGTTAGGGAATTTCAGAGCTTTGCGGATTATTGCGGGGGTTATCTTGATGGTGCCATACTCAGTATCGCTGAGTATGCAGTCGATGGTTTTAGATGGATCTTTGGCGGAGGGTAGGTCGGTGTGTCTGGCAGAGTACCAGAATTGGGATAATAGACGCTGACTGGCAGGAGGTGTGATTGTCAGTGCTGTGTAGATGGGGCTATTCTTCAAAAAATTTACAGCGTCGTCTAGATGGGATACATGCTTCCGAGGAGGAAACTCGAGAAGCGCTGAGAGGTTGTTTGCCTTTGTCCAGTCTAGTTGATCTAGCTCAAACTTAACCTGAGGAGCTTTGGTGATTTCCAGTTCCTCAAAATCAGCGGAGATGGACTCAGCGGTAACATTCAGCTTTGAAGTTGTCATTTCACTGTATTATCAGTTCAACCAAAGATGTTAACAAATAAGAAATATCTTAATGTGGAAAGAAAATTTCCATTAAGATTTTTCGAATTTTGTCCATTTCATTCAGACAAAAAAAAGTCTTAATGAAGATTAGGGTTTTTCTTGTTTTAAAAAAAAACGAATATAACACCCATAAGCCTTGTATTCCAGTTTCTTAAGAAAATGGATACGAAAGAAGAACAAGTTTAAGATTTTAGATTTAAAACTTGAAGAACAACCATGAAATGGTTGTGTTTATAAAACCATGAAAGAAAATGATTTTATTTTTGAGTTCTTTTGTTTGATCTTGTGTAAAACAATGATAAGATCGAAAACAAGTTATTCGCATTTGATAATAGATAAGAACATATTAACCTTGAGTTTGATGAAGAAGATGATGAACAGTTCTTGAAGATTGAGAGCACAAAATGCAACAGTGTTCTTTTCTTGCGGAGAAAGATTGATTCGCATAAAAGACAAATATAAACTTTGAGAGTGTTTATATAGGAAGAGAGTAGAGAGAGAAAAACTTGAGCGGGAAAGTTTTTCATCATGACACGGACACGTG
The DNA here is from genome assembly GCA_033807775.1 of Saussurea involucrata. Taxonomy (NCBI): domain Eukaryota; kingdom Viridiplantae; phylum Streptophyta; class Magnoliopsida; order Asterales; family Asteraceae; genus Saussurea; species Saussurea involucrata. Next base: position 21,662,563 of record CM066314.1, read on the forward strand.
TTTGCATTTGATTGGATAGACAACGAAACGTGCAAACGTGTGTCAGAAAAAGAGCGTGCCTGGTGTTATCCGTTGCAATGACGTCACAACTGTCCTTTCACATTCTTTCGTTGTCTCTGAGGTTTTGAAAGAAAAAACTCAGGGACTCTTTGGAAAATATGAAGCACTGAATAGAAATATCAGTGAGGGTTTTAAGAAATTTCAAAATATCGCTGTTAAGGAAGAGATATTCAGCGATGAAAGAATTTGAAATCTTGCATTTTCATGCGTTTTGTCAGAGAGAGAAAACATACCTTGATATCAGTTTAACCAAATTTATTCAGAGAGAAGATGATGAAATGGATTGTACAAGTTTATTTTATCCGAGAGCCTATACAAGAATGTATAAACGTATCGCTGATTAAATGTGAACCGCTGAAGATTTATCCTTCAAAGTTCAGCATTCCAAGCTCGCTGATGAGAAAGTTGAATCTTGTCTCATCAAGAGGTTTGGTAAACAAATCAGCTAACTGATAATCAGTTGGGATAAAATGAAGTTCTATATCACCATTCATCACATGATCTCTGATAAAATGATATCTGATTTCTATGTGTTTTGTCTTTGAGTGTAGCACTGGATTGTTTGCTATAGCGATGGCACTTGTGCTGTCGCAATAGATTGGAATTTTGGAGAGCTGAAGATCATAGTCTAGTAGTTGATTTCTCATCCACAAGACTTGAGAACAACAGCTTCCAGCGGCTACATACTCAGCTTCAGATGTGGAAGTGGACACTGAGTTTTGCTTCTTACTTGTCCAACTTACCAGCTTTCCACCCAGGAGCTGACATCCTCCTGTGGTGCTTTTCCTATCCATTTTGCAACCTGCAAAATCACTGTCTGAATAGGCGGTTAGATCGAATCCTGAATCTTTGGGATACCAAAGACCTAGATTCGCTGTACCCTTAAGATATCGAAAGATTCGCTTTACAGCTTTCATATGGGATATCTTAGGTTCAGCTTGATATCGTGCGCACAGACATGTTGCAAACATAATATCGGGTCGGCTAGCTGTAAGATACAGTAGTGAGCCGATCATCCCACGGTACAGCGTGGCATTTACAGGAACACCCTTTGTGTCCTTATCAAGTATCAGCGGTGGTGCCATAGGGGTTTTCATAGCTGAACTTTCAGTTAAGTCGAATTTCTTCAGCATATCTTTAACATACTTTCCCTGATTTATAAAAGTTCCTTTTTCAGTTTGCTTAATCTGAAGACCAAGGAAATATGTTAGTTCACCCATCATACTCATTTTATACTCATCTTTCATTCTATCAGCGAAACGAGTACAAAGCTCAGGGTTAGTAGAACCAAATATAATGTCATCAACATATATTTGAACTAAAATGATATGACCTTTTATTTTTCTAAAAAACAAAGTTTTGTCAATCTTACCTCTCTCAAATTTTTCAAGGTGGAGATAAGTAGAAAGAGTGGCATACCATGCACGAGGAGCTTGTTTCAAGCCATAAAGTGCCTTATCCAGTTTATAAACATAACCTGGACGCTTAGGATCTGAGAATCCTGGAGGTTGTTCCACATAAACTTCTTCATTCAGCTTTCCATTTAGAAACGCTGACTTAACATCCATTTGATGTACAGTGAAGTTTTTGTGTACAACATATGCTAAGAAAAGACGAATAGATTCAAGTCTTGCTACTGGAGCAAAGGTTTCGTCATAATCTATGCCTTCCTCTTGTCTGTATCCCTGAGCAACAAGACGAGCTTTGTTGCGAGTTACAGTACCATGTTCGTCCAACTTGTTTCGATAGACCCACTTAGTGCCTATCACTGTTTTGTCAGTTGGTCTCCGAACAAGTTTCCAAACTTTGTTTCTTTCGAATTCAGTCAGCTCTTCTTGCATAGCGCTGACCCAGTTTGGATCTCTGAGGGCATCATCTATTTTCTTTGGTTCAGTTAGAGAAATAAAGTTAACAAATAAACAAATATTACCTGCACTTCTACGAGTCTGAATACCAGCGTTGGGATCACCAAGAATTTGATCGATTGGGTGATTTACAGTCCATCGCTGAGCCGGAGCATGCGTCGCTGACTCAGTCTGAACTGGAGAAACTGAAGATGAGGCTTCAGCTACTTCTGGATTATCAGCTAAGAGAGGAATGCTTGCATTTGTCACTTCATTCACTGATTGCTGAGAAATAGATGGAATTTCTGAGACATTTGGATCAACTGCGGGTATAGTGTTTATAGGAACAGCTGAGACCCAAGATGTTTCAGCTTCACTATTCTGCATATTGGGAATGATAGTAGGACCATCATTTTCAGTTGTATGAGCATGAGTAGTGGGAACATCTTCTGAATCACCAAGATGAGAAAACATCCATTGATTCAGTTCTTCTGTATCAGCGTTCGGTTTAGAGTTCGCTGAACGGGATTCGTCAAACGTGACGTGAATAGTTTCTTCTACAGTTTGTCTTCTTCGGTTGAAGACTCTGAAGGCTTTGGAAACTGAGGAGTATCCAAGAAAGATTCCATCATCAGCCTTAGGATCAAACTTTCCAAGGGCATCTCTGTTGTTCAGTATGAAACACTGACAACCAAAGATGTGAAGAAAGCTGATTGAAGGCTTTCTCCCATGAAAAAGTCCATAGGCTGTCTTTTTGAATCTTTTGACTATCAGCGACCTGTTTTGCGTAAAACAAGCCGTGTTGACAGCTTCTGCCCAAAACTGAGTAGGCAGGTGAGAATCGCTGAGCATTGAACGTGCAACTTCAATAATTGTTCTATTTCTTCTTTCAGCGACTCCGTTTTGTTGTGGTGTTCTCACTGATGAAAAGTTGTGAGAAATACCCTTGCTCTCAAGGAAGGAATCAAGAGAACTGTTTTTGAATTCAGTTCCATGATCACTCCTTATTGAGCGAACAGTCATATTGTTCAGAGTTTCCATTTTCCGAACAAAGGTGATGAGTTCTTCAGGGGTGTCACTCTTAGAACGGAAAAAACATTACCCATGTGTAACGAGAGAATTCATCAACTATGACCAGCGTATATTTCTTTCCAGCGATGGATTGTTTGTTAACGGGGCCAAACAAATCCATATGGAGTAGTTGAAGAGGAGATGACACTGAGGAAACTTGCTTGGACTTGAAGCTTGCCTTGGTCTGCTTCCCTTTTTCACACGCTGAACATAAGGATTCTTTGGCGTATGAATGTTGAGGTAGACCAGTGACTAACTCTTTGGATGAAAGAGTATTCAGTGTCTTGAAGTTGAGATGTGAGAGCCTCTTGTGCCATAGCCAGTTGACATCAGAAGATGCCTTTGAGAAGAAACAGGAGTTCTCAGTGGTTGTTGAGTCCATGTTTATAACGTAAACATTTTCCAAACGATAACCGCTGAGAGCTATCTTCTCCTTTTTGTCAGAGACAAAGCAGGATTCCTTAGTGAAAATCACTTTGTTATCCATGTCGCAAAGCTGACTGATGCTCAGAAGATTATGCTTCAGCCCTTCAACATATGCGACTCTTCTGAAGGATGTTGTACCATTTGAAAGTACACCATACCCTCGGGTGTGTCCTTTTCCATTTCCACCGAAAGTCACAGAGGGACCCTTCTCTTCCTTGTATTCAGCGAGCAGGCTTTTCTTTCCAGTCATGTGTCTAGAGCATCCGCTATCGAGATACCAGATACCCTTCTTAACCTGCAATACAAAGGAAGATTAGTTTTGCTTGGGTACCCACTTCGCCATGTATACTTGTTTTTCAGTGGAAGAGGTTGGAATGGGTTCAACAGTCTTCGCAGCATTTGAAGATTCAGCTTTGTCCTTCTTCACTTTGGTCAATTTCTTGACCTCAGAGGTAGGAGTGACCTTGACCTGACTTGCAACTGGTTTGGTCTTCTTGGGTGCTATCTTCACCTTAGCTATCTTATCAGCTTTGGTGGCTGTGGGACACTTACTTGCAATATGATCGGTAAGTCCACAGTGATAACATTTCCTATAACTAAAATTAGTTCTAGGACCACTTGAGTGCTGAGCTTTTAATTTGGAATTAGAAGTGCCAGCACCAAGTACACTATTGGTTTTTGAAATAGGACGAACATTCAGTTCTTCAGATTTCTTACCAAGGACATCTACTCTGAGTCTAGGAGTAGGTCGCTGAACTGATCCAGAGGTCTGATTTCTAGAACCAGATGAATGAATCACCAAGGATTTAGAAGCATTCAGCTTAGGTACTAAAGTACCCTTCTGAGGATTTTGATAAATAACAATTCCTTTACCTTTGTCTTTAGAGACAGAGGTAGGTTTTGAATAAACCATTTTCTCCTTACCTTTTGAGGTAGGAGTTTCCTCAGGGATTGGTGTAACCGACGAGGAGTACTGAGATGAAGAAGTGTCAGCTATCGAGGATACGAACGTTCCAAATTTAAGCATTGAACGTTCAGTGGTTGGTATTGGAGTATCATATTTATAACCCAGACCACGTTTATCACTCAGAGGAATCTGAGCCTTAATTATCTCAGTGATCTTTGTTGAAGAATTACACCATCCTTCAACAGTAGCTTGTTCAGCTTTTAATGCAGCGATAGCTTCCGCTCGTTCGATTTTGACTAGCTGATTTAAATGGACTTGATCTTTAAAATCTTCTTCAAATTTAGAAAGCTTTTCTATTTGAAGGTGGCAATTTTTAAGCTTTTCAGCGAGATCAAGATTTTGGTTTTCAACCACAGCTTTGCCGTTCATGGCTTCGTATAAACTTCTAGTCAGTAGTTCGATTTTACGGAGACTATCAGCTTCATCAATATTTACAATATTGGTAAAGAAGGAAGGTGATACCTGAATGGCAGATGTTGAAGTGGAGGGAATGTCTGAACTTTCTTCCTCTTCTTCAATCTTGGCCATGAGACATTGATTTGCTTCATCATCTTCAGAATCAGATGATGAGGCTTCTTCATCAGAAGCAGCCCAATCATAGTCATCCATCAGGCCTTTTCCTTTCTTCTTAAAGCTTTTCAGCTTTGCATACTTCTCCTTCATCTTTAAGTATTTGTCGTCTTTATTCCTTGGAACAAAGGATTTCTTTGTAAAGGCTGAAGGTCTCATGATTTTCTTTGACCTGCACTCGTTAGCGAAATGACCTGTCTTTTCGCAGTTGAAACAAGTAGCAGTAGCCTTATCAACAAAAGCTGATGACTTAGGCTTGTCAGCTATAGAAAGAGTTTTGTTCTTTCTAAACATTTTCTTCTTGGCGAATCTCCTGAACTTTTTAGTTAGGAGAGCCAAGGATTCATCATCTAAAGAATCAGAATCTGATGACCTTTCAGAGTTACTTTCTAACTCAGTGATAGTGACCACGGGTCGCTGAGTAGAAGGTTCCTCTGAGATTAAGGCAACAGGGGTGCTTTTGGAATCTTTTACAAGATTCTTCTTAAGATGGCTAGATTGCTCATGATTCAGCAATGTGCCATATAAGGTAGCAAGTGTCAATGATCTTAGATCTTTCGACAGCTTGAGACACATGGAATAATTGTCCCAGCTTTCAGGTAAACATTCTAAAAACTTTGTCAGCACTTCAAAGTTAGAATATTCCTTACCAACCGTTTTTAGATCTATAATTAAGCAATTAAAACGTTGATGTACTTCAGAGAGAGTTTCATTCTTACCAGAGATGAAGCTTTCGTATTGTCTTACCAGGTTGATCTTTCTTGAATCCTGGACTTCAGACGTTCCTTCATACTGAACATATATTGTGTCCCACATGGCTTTTGAGGATTTCAGGTTCATGACGGAATGGTAGACTTCGTCAGGAAGGGCCATGGATAGTATGGATCTGGCTTTTGTATCTATAGCCACTTTCTTCTTGTCTTCATCGGTCCAATGATGGATTTCCTTTGGAATCAGCCTTTCTGGAATAGCAGCTCTAGTTGCAGTGGCTGGAACTGCAGGATCAATTGTTACAGGGATGTGTGGGCCGTTTTCAAGATAGTAAGGTATAGTAGGGTCTACACCTTCTAAGAAGAGTGTCATCCTATTTTTCCATAAGTTGAAGTTATCTCTGGAAAATCTAGGGGGTTTTGCAAGAGAACCATTGTCTATATAGTGAGTGTTTGTGTTTGTGTTTGTGTTGGCCATTTTCAGATAATAGCTAGGAAGAGAAATATCTTAGATTAGATCTTGTTTATGAGATTAAACAAATCTGCTCTGATACCACTTGTTGGTCCCGAAAGGCCTAAACAAGTTTGTAGAAGGGGGGGGGGGTTGAATACAAACACACTATTTTACTTTTCTAAATTGTTTATTGATAAATCATTAACAATTTACAGCTTGTTGCGGAAACAAGATTAAGGATAAACCTAAATCTAAACAAGTTGGAACACTAAGGTTTTCTTGCACTAAGAAAGATAAGGAGATTACTAATAAAATCCTATCTTAAGAGAGATTTGAACTTGTCCAGAGTTAGCAAGTTACTTCAAATGAAGTGAGTTCATCTCTTTATATACTGCATGCATTTAATGCAATTCAGTATACACTTTACACGTGTCATCAGCGGATTGGTTGCATGTCATTGACCTTTGTTGACAACCTTAGTAGCCGCATGAATGAACAATGTAGTATCAGAGTGGTTGTACGATTTCAGATTTTCGGAGGTTCTTTTCTGACATTTCGTACGGTGGCGTGCAAGGGAGGTTAAGACAAAAGTACTTTGTACGGAGGACTTCATGATCAGCTTTCGTTGATTCAGCGATTATCATTTACTATTCAGCGAATGATAAAGTTCAGCGATAGCTAAAGTCTTGTACTAGATACTTCACGTTGAGTGGACAAATCTGAGTCTTCGCTGATCCGCATCAGTTCATTAGGAGACTTGTCGCTGGTTCTTGAGCTTGATCTTCGACTTCAGCGTAGAACCTTTGTTGACGTGAATCTTGTCTTCAGGGATCATAAGTAAACAACTAACTTATCAGCGATCACCATAAGGACTGAACAGACTCATCGATATGGTGAACAGTGTTCGCTGAATGTTTAATCTAAAAGTACGAGAGTTCCTATCAGCAGTACTGTAAGATCTTAGTACTTATCAGCGATAGTGAAACTCTGATACATATTGTTTACTTACAATTTTCACTAAGTATTTAAGATAGGGTCATTATCAAATCACTGAGGGTTTGGATCAACAGGTTCAGGTAATTTTTTAATAACTTCCAATTAGGCTTTGTCTACCTCAACCCCCCTTTTTGAAATCAGGTGTCCAAGAACTTTCCCTTCTTTGACCATAAAATGACACTTTTCCCAGCTTAGGACTACATCAGTCTTTTCACACCTTTCAAGGCTCTTTTTCAAATTTTCCAAACAATTATCAAAAGATGAGCCATATACAGAAAAATCATCCATAAATATTTCAATGGATTCTTCAAGCATATCAGAAAAGATGGACATCATACATCTTTGAAAAGTTGCAGGAGCATTACAGAGACTAAAGGGCATTCTCCTAAAGGCAAAAGTCCCATAAGGACAAGTGAAAGTGGTCTTTTCTTGGTCCTCAGGTGAAATGGCTATTTGGTTGTATCCAGAGTATCCATCCAAAAAGCAATAATATTCTTTTCCGGCTAACCTGTCTAACATTTGGTCAACAAATGGTAGTGGAAAATGGTCCTTTTGTGTGGCTGTGTTAAGTTTACGGTAGTCAATGCAAATTCTCCATCCTGAAACTACTCTAGTCGGGATGAGTTCATTATTTTCATTGGCCACTACTGTAAAACCTCCCTTCTTAGGGACACATTGGACATGACTAACCTAAGAGCTACTGGCTATAGGAAAAATGATTCCTGCATTTAGCCAATTTAGCACTTCCTTTTTCACTATCTCTTTCATGACAAGGTTTAGCCTTCTTTGTGGTTCAATGGATGTGAAGTTCTTGTCTTCTAAGATGATCTTATGTTGACAAATAGAGGGACTAATTTCTTTAAGGTCAGCAATGGTCCATCCTATGGCTTTTGAGTGTAACTTCAACAGATCCACTAACTTCTTTTCTTGATGCAATTCTAAAGTGGATGAAATAATTACATGCAGTTTGTTTTTATCTTTTAGAAAAGCATATTTTAAATGGGGTGGGAGTTGTTTCAACTCCAGGTTAGGTGGTGAAATGATTGATGGTGTGAAAGTCTTCTGCTCACTAGGTTCCAAAGATTCAAACTTAGCAACAGTCTCATCTATTATCTTCTCATCATCATCATCATATTCCTCATCATCCTCTTCCTCCAACCTACAAATTTCCCTAACTCCCTCTTCATGACACATGGTTTCAATCATACTTAAGCTAGAACATTCTTCCATATCATCAGGGTATTTCATGGAATTGAAGACATTGAATGTGACTTTTTGGTCTTGAAGTCTCATGGTCAACTCTCCCTTTTAGACATCTATCAAAGTTCTTTCGGTGGCTAAAAAGGGTCTCCCTAAACGAATAGGAATATCTTGGCCAGCCTCAAAATCTAAGATGATAAAGTCGGCAGGAAAGATGAATTTGTCAACCTGAACTAAGACATCTTCAATTTTACCCTTAGGATAGGCAATGGTTTTGTCAGCTAAGATGAGTGTGACAGTGGTTGGTCTAGCTTCTCCTATACCTAAGCTATTGAAAATAGACAAAGGCATAAGGTTGACACTGGCTTCCAAATCACATAAGGCCTTTCCAACTTCTTTCCCACCTATGGAACAAGGAATGGTAAAACTCCCTGGGTCTTTGAGTTTAGGTGGAATTTTGTTGGTCAATAGAGAACTACACCCTTCAGTCATGGCCACAGTTTCATATTCAGTCAACTTCTTTTTCTTGCTTAGAATGTCTTTGAGAAATTTGGCATAACTAGGCATCTGCTCAATTGCTTCAACAAGGGGTATGTTGATATGCAATTGTTTAAACACATCCAAAAATTTCTTGAATTGCAATTCTTCCTTGTTATTCTTTTACCTTTGGGGAAAAGGAATATAAGGAGGAATTGGTTCAATAACGACTTTCTTTGTTTGTGTTGAGCTTTTAGGGTGGACTTCCTCCACCCTCAAATTTGAATCTTTGACACCTTTTGTTATGTCTTCTTTGACAACATCCTTTGGTTTGTTGACTTCACTTTCAACTGTGTTTTCCTTTGGGATTGGGGTTTTTGGCTCTAAGTCCTTAGGAAGTGGTTCTTCTAGGATGGTGGGCAATGTTGTAGCATTAGACTTGGACATGGGATTCTTTTCTATCACATCTTGGGTTTTTGGTCCAAACTCTTTTTCTATGGTTTTGTCTAAGACTTTCCCACTCCTAAGTGTCACAACTTTCACATGCTCTTTTCCAGGTGGCCTTGGGATTTCTGTGTTACTTGGCAAGGTTCCTATGGGTCTGTTGTTTTGGTTAAGAGCAAGTTTACTGACCTGCGTTTCAAGGTTTCTGATGGAAGTGTTGGTTTGGTTGATAAAACTTTTCAACATTGCCTCAAGGGAAGGGTCTGCTTGTGTGGGAGGTTTGTTTTGAAAAAGGTGGTTTGTTATTTTGAAAATGCTGATTTTGATGATTTTGGTTATGATGGTAGTTTTGAGAACTGCTGGCATGATGCTGGTTTTGAAAATTAGAGTTTCCTTGTTGCTTATGTTCCGGTGGATTTAAACTTGGGCTGGTCCATGAAAAGTTTGGATGTTGTTTCCAATTGGCATTGTAGTTGTTAGAGTAAAGACCATTTCTATTATGAACATAGTTAACTGATTTAGAGTTTTGAGGACAGTGTTAATAAGAATGGTCTCCACTGCAACACACACATTGCACTGAGAGGACAGCTGGGGTAGGTGTAGTGGCAGCCGGTTGTGTTCCCTGACCGGTAGTTATGTTTTTAAGCATATTGGTCATAGAAGCAAGCTGAGTTGTCAATGCGGTGTAAGCATCTAAATCATGCATTCAAACAGTCTTCTTTGTAGTTGGTGCCCTTGGATCAGCCCAATGCCCATTGTTTGTGGAAATCTTTTCAAGAATTTCATACCCGGTGTTATAGGTGTTGGAAGTAAAGGCCCCTCCTGATGTCGCATCAAGCATTTGTTTTGCATTGGAATCTAGTCCATTGTAAAACGTCTCAAGTTGAATACAGTAGGGAATGCCATGGTGAGGGCATTTCTGTTGGGTTTTGTTCAAAACATGATTTCTAAAAACATAATATTTGCAACGGAAGCTTTAAAACTTTGAACAACATTAAAACATTTAACACCCACCAAGGATCCATTTGCATGAACATGAAAGATTAAATATAAAAACATAGAGAGTTTTAGAATATTACAACCTTTGTAGACCTTTGATTATGATAGTTGAAGATGGCTAGAATCCAAGAAAGAACTCCTCTCTAGTAGTCCACCAACAAGCTCCAACACCAATGTATGCTAGTACCCTTCTTGAACAAAATGCAAAAACAACTTCCTCACCACTCTACAATAGAGTTTAGAAGAAAGAAAGAAAAACACACACACTTTGTGTGTGTGTTCGGCCGAGAGCAAGAGAGAGAGAGAGAGGAGAGGAAGAGAGCAAAAATCAAAAATGTAATTTTTCAAGTCCCTTTCAAAAACTAGTCAAGTCTTCTATTTACAAGAAAGGTTTTTTAATCTTATTGGACCTTCAAAAAGAACCAATAGAATTTGAGCCTTCCATGCAATATTACATTTGAAGCCCCTCTAGTTTAATATTAGTTAAAATCTCTATTTTAACTATTTAAACATACTACATTTAGTCCCTCCTAGCAATTTCTAGTTATATATTAAAATCATTATTTTTAATAAACTAGAATTCTTATTTGCATTTTATATTAAGAATTATATTCATTAATATAATTAATAATATTCATCAAGAATTAATATTTATCAAGAATCAAATTCTTATAAATATCAATTTAGTGTCTACTTGTTGTTCGGTGTGACCCTATAGGATCATATATTACCGGTAATATTATTTTATAATCATTCTTGAGCATATAAAACCAACAATTTCCTTAATAATTCCTTAAACCTTTCCCATGCATCGGGAATTGCTTCATCGTCCATTTGTTTGAACATGCAAATTTCATTTCTGGACTTAGCATTCCGGGTAGGTGGAAAATATTTTCTTAATTTTTTTTAGCCATGTCAGCCCATGATGGTGTAGAACCTGGTGTCAATGAATTAAAGCAAACTTTTGCCCGATCCCTTAATGAAAAAGGAAACAGTGTGAGTCTTAGGGCATCAGAAGATACCCCAGGAATCAGGAAAACATCGGTGATCTCTTTAAAAGATTTTAAATGTGAGTGTGGATCTTCCGATGGAAATCCGGCAAATTGACCATTGGATTGCAACATGTGAAACATAATGGGTTTTGGTTCAAAACATGTTGTATCCATGTGAGGCTTTACAATTCCTGAATTTAATTGCTCAAAATTAGGAATTGCATAGTCCATGATTAGCCCATTTTTTGAGTTTGCAAGATCAATGATGTTTAATGGTTCATTTTGGTCATTGTTACCATGAGATTCTTCATCATCATCTTCTTCATTATTAATTGGTTGCTCTTGCCAATCATGACCGGGTGGATTTCCAAAAACTGGAGGATTACCGAAAACTGGTGGGTTACCAAAAACTGGAGGGTTTCTAAAATTTGGTCGTCCTCTAGGATTTTCTAAGTCTGGTGGTCTCATTTGGTTCACTAGAGGTGTGGTCTTACTTCTAAGACGAGTGGTCTTGGTGGTCTATGCTCAAATCCGGGTGGTGCATCCATATCGGGAGGATTCATGGAATTTGAAGTTCTTTGTAACCTCCGTCTATGATGAAAGGTTCTTTCTATGTCAGGATCTAACTCAAAAAGTACCCCACATTAGATTCGTGGCATACACTACACGCAGTGTGATTCAGACGGTGTTAGAAAAACCAAATCTTTTAAAATACTTTTATAACTTTTTAACGTGCCAATCCCCGGCAACTGCGCCAAAAACTTGACAGTGCTTTGAATACACCGATAGACGTGTGCTAATTAAACCTCAACGCATGTATACATCGAGATCTAATGTCGTCTTTCAAGTAATAAAATGGTAAAATACCAGATATCGTTCCCACAGAGATTGGAGTAAAAGCATAATAAAAGTCTAATAAAAGAAATGATTTCCAAGGATCAATTCGAAGATAATGTTTTTTGTTGGATCTGTCACAGATTATATTGAACAATTAATAAAGAAAGCAAGGGTGTAAGATGTTGGGGTGAAGTATAAATATAAATTCTAGCAGACCAATGCTGTGGCAATGCTACAGCATTGATTTCTCGACACTTAAGTTCACCATCTACTTTTCAGGAAGCCCTTCCGGATCTTCAACACTATACTACTGATCTAGCTTTCAACAACCCATGCCTGGGGATGTATCAGGACTATCAATAGTAAAATGATGCCTTCCAAGTATATGGATAAACAAATTACTTTGTTAAAAATCACTCTTCCAAGTTGATCCCATATCTGTTAAGTTGACGTGTTCTGAGTGGTTCATTCCTAATACACACTCTACACTTTAACCATCATGACGATGACCAACTTATCGGGCAAAATCAACACAGAAAAGACAGAGATGACAAATTCCTTTGTCAGTAGCTCTTCCAAGTCTTACTTCCTTTGTCATTCGGATTGACGTGCATATCAATGGCTCATTCTTGATGCCACGACACTTTAACACTTTCAAAGTGATCTAAACGTCATGAAGTAAACTTTTCTTTATAAAACTTAACATGAAATGGTGAACATCATTATTGAGAAATAATATCCACCTTTATTTATAATTAAAACTTCACCCTTTAATCTCACACCCGAGCTACAAAACTTAGCTACTCATACTTGTATTTAAATTGCAATAAATGTAAATTACTGAAATAAAAGACATAATATAAATGACGTAAAAGTAAATGACAAGAATGTAAGTTGCAAGAATTAAAAACAATAAAGAAGTGCATCAATGTTGTCAGCAATGCTGCAACAACTCATGCACACGAACAAGAACAAGATGAATAACTTCAAAGTAAGTTGCATAAAATTAAAGAAAGCAATAAAGTGTTTTCAAATCAGTTTTTGAACTGATCGAAGGCTGCCCAAAATGAATCTAAACACTCCTATTTAAACAAGAGACGAGTGGCATACTAGAAAATATCACAACAAATTTCCTAATGTACCATGTTGCAACTATTCATGTCCCATGTTGCAACTATTCATGTACCAATTACTATTTTAAGGAGACACTACATTGTACTAACATTATTACAAACCAAGGAAGTCTAGTTAAGATGTAACTACACCAATTGGATCCAGTTTGCATGCTTTCTTTCCCAAAAGTTGCGTTCCCCGCTATTTCTCCATCTCTTCTCGTCAGCCTTGGATGCTATAGCATTGAAACAACACTACCTGCACTAAGAACTTATTTTAGCCATTCTACGTTGTAAAAACAAGCAAAATCCCTTACTTAGCTCCATGATTAAGGAAGATACAAATAATAGAATAAAATGACTCAAAAGTTGGGATAAAACAAAATATTATATCTAAAAAGATAAGAAAAAGACACAATATGCATTAAATAAATAATGCATATCAGCGACGCTTTGTCCTCTTCTTCTATGATCTTCTTCAGCTCTGTCTGTACATTCATCAATGTACCCTCACTGAACTTGTGCACCTCGCTAATTCTGATGAACCAATTCTCCCCTTGGCCGTTCAGATAGACAAAACCTGTTTCTGGTTTGGATAAGATAGAATGTACCTGTACGTCTTCGAGAAGATTCAGATTGGGCTTCAATTTGTTGATCTTGTTCTGGTTACTTTCGAGGCCCAACTGAAAGTCGTTGATGTAGGCAAAAGTTATCGTGCACTTCATGAATCTTTTGATCGTCTCGAGGGCTTTGGTGATCGGTAGCGGTCGAATGGTGCGAGTCTTTAAGTCTTTTAGTAGAATCGGGAAGTCGTCCAGGTATAGATTCCTGAAGTCGACTTTCGAGAATACCCATTCTTTACCGTCTTCCCGCTTGACTGTGAAAACTGGAAACCAAACGCTGACAATCCTGTCGGACACGATATCCACAACTGATGTAATTCTGTGTCTCGTGCGAACATGGTGGACTGATCTGTTGCGCTTCATTACCTCCAAATAGTGTTTACAGACTGGATCTCTGAGAAATGAAACCCCATGAACCTTTACCGGGTCTAAGGGCCTGATCCAGTGGACAAATAACTTCTTCTGAGATTCCTCCAGATAAGGAACCAGTATCCGGATTCATTCCCAACGGGCTGGACGAGCAGGTTGAGCCGGTGCTGGAGCTGGAGTTGGAAGTTCTGAAGTATTGGCAGTGTCGTGTATATCTGGCTGAGAAATCGAGATATGTTCGCTTTGAAGAAGAATCTGGTCGTAATCGGCATCATCCATAATCTCATCTTCGCCAGAGAAATCCCACAAAGCTTCTGTTTCTGACTGGATGGCAATTATAGCTTTGTGTCTGCATTCTGTCTCAAGTTCCGGATCGCCGACAGAGTCCTCATCAATCAACTATAGGATAGGTCGCTCCGAAACTGTCAGCACTAAGATGTCGTCTGATTGATCCTCGGGCTTTTCAACCATTGGATCTGCTGACTCTGTTGTCGTTTCCCTGACCGGTGTAGATATCTCCATGTCTTGAACCATTTCGGACTCTGTAGGCTGTTGTTGTTGCTGTGATTCTGGTTCAGTTGGAGTTTCTGTTGTAGCTTCTGTCGTTTTGGTTGACAGCTCGGTCAGTCTCATTCTCTTCTCCCTCTCATGCTGATCAGGATCGTCCTGATCATCATGTCTTCGTTTTGAACTCTGGACCTGACCCTTTGGTACGTGCGAAATATGTGTTTTAATCGCAGTGGGTTGCAATCTGTCCACAGTGGGAAGTGCAAGTGTACACTGTCCACTATGATCGTCACAGCAAGTAATAGTTGGTAAAATACCAGAATCGAATCCACAGGGACAGGACAATCAAGACAATATGGTTCTCATAAGCTCCTTTTACAAGTTTCAATTAGAGAAGAAAATAATACTTTGGTTTGGTTTGGTGAAATAGCTATTTTAACGATTTTACTAAGGTTTTAAAAGGAGGAATGTAGGTTGGATTTTCCCTAGATTTTATCTCAAATACTCGGTCCTTAGAAGTGATCCTCGTATTCGTGGTGGACACTTTCGCTAGAAAAGCCCGGTTACAAAATACTCACACCGTTAGATAAAAATCCCATACTCTTAGTACTTGTTGTTTTGCCAATGGTAATCTCTAAATGAACCTTTTCAGGCCTCGATGGAATGTGTAGAGACAAATACTCTAAGTGTTTTTAATACACAAATTAGCTTGCCTACTACTCCAGTGGGCAGAGATTAGCTCACTATGCCGACCTCACTCTCGTAAGTGTCATAAGAATTCTTTCGAATCCCCTAGCATCATTCAAGCTCGTGTCACTGCGTTCTACTCATTTCTAAGTTAAGAACTAGACTTTAGATCTTTGCAAGTGATCGGCTTGTTCGCATCTTTGGGTAAATATCGAGAATGAATGACCAAAATATCAAATATTCTAAGTATAAAGATTACTCAAGCATTTTTAATAAAATCCATGTACTTCTCCTTTCTACATCCCAAAGGATGTTTAGCCTAACATTTCCGAAATAAAGAAAACAAAAGACGAATACTTGCACATAATAAAACTGAAAGTGGATTGAATAGACTGCTCACAGTGGGGAACAAGAAGTCGTCCCTGCACTGTGTAGTTCGAACTACAATTAAACTAAGAAAGTAAATTACTGAAAATTAAAACTAGTTACTGCAGTAAATAAAAGACTAAAGCTAATGTGGTAGTTGAGAGGCCTTAAAGATAAGCAAAAACTCAAGGATGATATCCAAGCATGCATTTAATGGCACCCAAGTGCTCCTTTATATACTAGGAGAAGGAATTGGGTATTACACAAAAGAGGTGGGTCTTCCAATGGGTAAAGACTGCTGTGTTGTGGCAGAATTCAGCTCTTATGGGTAATCCTTTTACCCAATGGTCCCTTTTCCAAGTCAATCTCCAAGTACAAAGAGGTGTACTTGATGCTATCTTTTAAAGAAGATATCTTTGTACTTCTCCAGCCATTTCTCTGCCATATGAACCTTCCTCCTCCAGAAAAGTAGATACCAACCAATAGTTTCTTTTTCTCTTCTTTTTGATCTGCTCGAAGAGTGGGGGCCCGGAGTGGGCACAACAGTGGTCACTGCATGATAAAACGTGAAAAACACCCAAATTCCACCAAATAATTCATTAAAGACTATGGTTCACTCCTTTTGCTCATTTTCGAGAATTATAACAAGAATGGGGGTTTTTAGAAGTGAAATGGCTAAAGTTGACGAAATAAAATGGAAAATAAAAGGGAATAATAACTCTATTTTTAGAGTTATCACAACCTCAAACTTAAACCATTACTTGTCCCCAAGTAATAAAAAGAAAGAAATAAAATGAACAAAATGCACTAGAACTTTTAGGGACTTACATACTTCTTGACTTGAATGGGTGTTGATCTCCTTCCTTCGATACTTCCTTTGGTTCCAAACTTGAAAATTTCCCTTTTGTGTTTGATGAAATCTTTCCCTTGTTTTTCATTAATCAATAGGGCTTTCTTGGGTTCGATGGGTTTATGGCTTTGAGTATTTTCCCAAGAATTTTTGGCAAGCACTTCCAAACATGGACCGAAAATCTCGTTTGGAGATTTTTATTTCAAGAAGTGGGTGTTTTGGATTTTTCGTGGGTATGTACGCACACTTTCAGGATTTATTTAGGTATGGCTATTTTTGCGAAAGTGGGTATTCCGATGGTCCGGAAAAAGCACACCATCTTTTTCTGGGAGTGAACACTTTGATGGTCCAGAAAGGCACACCATCAAGTTTGTTAGTGACACTCCGTTTTTCTTCTGTTTTTGTATTTTTGTGTTTATCTTTTTTTTTGGGAGGTGGTTATGGTTTACCCACCTCAAACTTAGACTTCACAGTGTCCCCACTGTGGGCAAACTGGAAGTTCCCACCTCAAACTTAAAATCTCACAGTGTCCCCACTGTGACATTGAATTAACGAACAAAGGTGGTGGTTTGGGGTACAAAAAGGATCGTGTTTGGATGCGAAAAATGGCCTATATCATTTCAAGGTATCAAGTTGAGATTCGTACTTACAAAAGGGACATTTTTAAGTCGGAAGCCGAAAGTTGTACCTTAAGATGGAAACGAGATCAAACAAGCAATCAAACAACAAATACGTTAGTACCCAAAAGTACCTACCCAGTGGTAGGATTTTCATGCATCAAAACGCAAAAAAAAAAGAAATATGTAGCAAACATTGTCAAAGCCTAGCCATAGGCACAAAATATAAAACAAACCGAAATTTAAAATTGTTTTAGGAGCAAACGAGATAAACCATTGTTTTAACAAACCATTCAGTGGGTTGGGGTTGCATCTGGTGAACTGGCGGCGTCATCCTCTTCAAACTCGTCATCACTGGCATTGGTTGGCCAATCTTTTCGGTGCGGTTTAACAACTTTTTCTAAAATTCCTTTGATCTCACGGTTTGAAAGTTCGGCCAAACCGTTGGTTTGCGGGTGGTATGCGGTGGCCACTCTATGATGTATGTCTTATTTAGCAAGAACCGAGGCCATGACTTTGTTTATAAAATGGGTGCCTTCGTCACTAATCAATGCCTGTGGTGTTCCAAATCGAGTGAAAATATTTTTATGTAAAAATTTCACCACGGTGTTGGCATCATTAGAGTGACATGCGACAGCTTCCACCCATTTCGAAACATAGTCTACCGCAACCAAGATATAAAAAATGTTATTGGAATTTGGAAAAGGTCCCATGAAATCGATTCCCCAAACATCAAAAAGTTCAACCTCTAAAATGTTGTTAAGAGGCATTTCATTTCTTTGCGAAATATTCCCGGTGCGTTGACATTGCTCACAATTTTTCACAAATTCATACGAGTCTTTAAAAACAGTGGGCCAAAAGAATCCACTTTGCAAGATTTTTGCAGCGGTACGGTTTCCACCGAAGTGGCCACCGTAGTGGGATGTGTGACAACCATGGAGTATTTGATGTTGCTCACTCCCATGGACACAACGCCTCAATATTTGGTCCGCCCCTATGTTGTACAAGAAAGGATCGTCCCAAACGTATTGTCGTGTGTCGTGTAAAAACTTCTTAAATGGTTGTCCACTCATCCCGTGGGTCTTAAGTCCACTTGCTAAAAAGTTCGCAATATCAGCATACCAAGGAATATTATTTTCATGATGTTGAGCGGATAACAATTGCTCATCGGGAAAATTTTCTCTTACCGGAGTGGGATCAACAGTGCCCACTATCTTCTCGAGCCTGGACAAATGGTCGGCTACTTGATTGCTTGTTCCTTTCCTGTCGACGATTTCAAGGTCAAATTCTTGTAGCAATAAAACCCATCTAATTAACCGAGGCTTAGAATCAGCTTTGGTAATTAAGTATTTTATTGCTGCATGATCAGTGTGCACTATGACCTTCGTCCCTATCAAGTATGACCTGAAACGATCAAAAGCAAACACCACTGCAAGTAATTCTTTTTCAGTAACAGTGTAATTAATCTGAGCTTCAATCAGTGTTTTGCTTGCATAATAAATGGGGTGAAAAACTTTGTTCTTTTTCTGTCCGAGAACAGCCCCCACAGCCCAATCGCTGGCATCACACATCACTTCGAATGGGAGTGACCAGTCAGGAGTGGTCACTATGGGTGCTGTGACTAAAGCTTCCTTGATTTTTTCAAAAGCATCTCGGCATTCTTTTGTAAAAATGAAGTCTTTTTCATGCTGCAACAGGGTACATAGGGGTTTTGTTATTTTTGAAAAATCCTTGATGAACCTCCTATAAAAACCCGCGTGACCCAAAAAACTTCGAATACCTTTCACCGTTGTAGGTTCGGGAAGTTGTGCCACTACCTCAAGCTTGGCTTTGTCAACTTCCAACCCTCTTTTTGAGACTAGGTGTCCTAAAACAATACCCTCTTCGACCATAAAATGACATTTTTCCCAATTTAAGACTAGGTCGTGGGTCTCACATCTCACTAGGCTTTTCTCTAAATTTCCCAAACAATTGTCAAATGATGTCCCTATCACAGAAAAATCGTCCATAAAAACTTCTATGGTATCTTCTATCATGTCGGTAAAAATGGCCATCATACAACGTTGAAAAGTGGCGGGGGCATTACACAATCCAAATGGCATTCTCCGGAATGCAAAAGTGCCGTAGGGACAAGTAAATGTGGTCTTTTCTTGGTCCTCGGGTGCAATGTGGATTTGGTTGTATCCGGAGTATCCATCTAGAAAACAATAAAATTCCTTTCCCGCTAACCTATCAAGCATTTGATCGATGAAAGGTAAAGGAAAGTGGTCTTTCTTAGTGGCCAAGTTGAGTTGTCTATAGTCCATGCATATCCTCCATCCCGTGACAGTCCTAGTGGGAATGAGCTCGTTCTTTTCGTTCTTCACTACAGTCGTTCCTCCCTTTTTAGGGACACATTGGACGGGGCTCACCCAACTACTACTAGCAATGGGATAGATAATACCGGCATCTAACCACTTCAAGACTTCTTTCTTAACTACCTCCTTCATGATGGGGTTCAACCTTCTTTGAGGTTGGACTTTCCCCGGGTGGTCACTCTCCAAGTTAGTCTTATGTTGACATAAAGAGGGACTAATTCCTCTAATATCTGCTATGGTCCAACCAATTGCCTTCTTATGCTTTATCAACAAATCGATCAAGAGTTGTTCTTGTTTCTCACTAAGTTTGGAAGAGATAATAACGGGAAGTTTATTATCTTTAGCGAGATAAGCATATTTTAAATGGGAAGGCAATGGTTTAAGCTCTAACTTGGGAGGTTGTTCTATTGAATGGGGTTGAACATTTCTATCCTTAAAGTCCAGAGGTTCAAAAGCTGCAACCATTTCGTTACACTCATCCTCAAAAGTGTCATCACTCTCTGATTCAGAGTGCTCACTGTCATTCCCCACTGTGGGAACTGTTCTCCCCACTGTGGGCAGTGTGTCAAAACTGTGGGTTCCATAAATCGAACTCAAGGCAAAGCAATCTTCGGTATCTATATATTTAAGAGACTTAAAAACATTGAATGTCACCTCTTGGTCATTAACTCTCATCGTGAGTTCCCCTTTGTGCACATCAATCAAAGTACGTCCGGTTGCAAGAAAAGGACGCCCTAAGATGATTGGGATTTCTTTATCGTCCTCATAATCTAGAACTAGAAAATCGGCGGGGAAGATAAATTTATCCAATTGGACCAAAACATCTTCTATTTTTCCCTTGGGATAGGCAATGGACCGGTCGGCTAGTTGTAATGTCACGGTTGTGGGTCTAGCCTCTCCAATACCTAACTTGTTAAAAATGGATAGCGGCATCAAGTTGACACTAGCTCCTAGATCGCAGAGTGCTTGACCTACTTCTTGTCCTCCTATTGTGCATGGAATGGTGAAACTACCTGGGTCTTTCAACTTAGGTGGAATCTTACTAGTGAGGAGGGCGCTACATTCTTCGGTCAAAGCCACAGTCTCAAATTCACCCAACTTCCTCTTTTTGTTCAAAATATCTTTTAAAAACTTAACATAGATTGGCATTTGCTCAAGAGCTTCTACCAAGGGTATGTTAATATGAAGCTGTTTAAAAATGTCTAAGAATTTTTTAAATTGAACATCGACATTTTTCGGCTTCATTCTTTCAGGAAAAGGAATATTTCGTGGGTCGATTTGAGTTTGCTGTGGTATTGGCTTTGGAACAGTAGGCTTTGGGACAAGTCCAAGAGTGAGAAGGTCAGGGATGTCGGTCCCCACTGTGGGGATCACAGTGACTTGAGGAGTGCCCACTGTGGTGCTCACAGTGGATTTTTGAGGCGAATCATTAGATTCAAAAATGATATCTTTCAGATCCTTTCCACTCCTCAGAGTTATGGACTTGACATGTTCTGGTCCTTTTCCTATTACCCTAGCTTGCTCGGTATCACTAGGTAACGTTCCTGGTGGTCTATTCTTAACTTCAACGGCTAGCTGTCCTACTTGGGTCTCTATATTCCTAATGGTTGCTTGAGTTTGATTCATAAAACCCTTGATTGGTATGGTTGTGAGGACTGCCCTTGGTGAAAGCTCTGTGGGTGCTGCCCACTGTGATGTGAGGATTGCCCACTGTGATGTGATTGAAATCCAGGGGGGTTGTGTGGTCTTTGCTGGATATGACTCGGCCCTTGGGGTTGGAGTCCTTGATTACCAGACCAAGAGAAATTCGGATGGTTCCTCCAATCTGGATTATAGGTTTGCGAAAAAGGATTGTTCTGTGGGTTGGTCCCTATGACATTAACAGATTCGGGATTTGTCGGACAAAAATCAAAAACATTCTCCTCTCCACAGAGGGAGCAGTTTTCAGGGAGATGCGTTGCGGAATTGACTTGGCCTCTATTTTGATTTAAAACGATTTTGGTCAAGGCCACTAATTGCGCATTCATGGTTTTAAGTGCCTCGGAATCGATGGTGTTGGTCTTTGGCATGGGTGCTCTCGGATTTGACCATTCGGTATTGTTGTTGGACACTTTTTCTAAGATTTGATATCCTTCGTTGTAAGTCATACTCGTAAATGTTCCACCGGCTGTTGCATCTAAGATGATTTTGGCTGCATTGGAAAGACCATTGTAAAAGGTCTCCAATTGGATGCAATGTGGGATGCCATGATGTGGGCATTTTTGAAGTAAATCTTTAAATCGTTCCCATGCATCCGAAACAGCCTCATCTTCTTCTTGTCTAAACAAAATAATATCATTTCGAAATCTTACATTCCTTGTGGGAGGAAAGTATTTTTGTAAAAATTTATCCGCAAGATCTTGCCAAGTGATTATCGAGTGAGGTGCATGTGCGTTCAGCCAAGACTTCGCCTTGTCCCTTAATGAAAAAGGGAAAATCCTTAGTCTTAATGCCTCATCACTAACACCTTGCAACTGAAAGGAATCGGTCATTTCTAAAAACGATTTTAAGTGCGAGTGCGGATCCTCAGATGGCGATCCTCCAAATTGACCTATGGCTTGGATCATTTGAAACATCACCGGTTTGAGTTCAAAATGCGTTGTTTCAAGGACGGGCCTTCGAATCCCGGAGCCTAAATCACTAACTCCGGAAGTAGCATAGTCCCGTATTTTTCGATCTTTGCTATCGGCAATCGTGATTGTGGTCTCCACTACAGGTGGCGGTATTGCAGCCATGTTCACAGTGGGGATCACAGGGGGTTGTCAATTTTTGTTTCTGCGTCTTCTTCGAAAAGTTTTCTCTATTTCAAGATCGATTGGTAACAAATGTTCGTGTTGTTGCCTTGGCATGCAACACGAAAAGCTTAGAAAAACGAGTTACTCGGGCTCGAACAAAAACTAATGTCTTGAGATTTAAAATCACGCCAGTCCCCGGCAACAGCGCCAAAAACTTGGTACGTGCGAAATATGTGTTTTAATCGCAGTGGGTTGCAATCTGTCCACAGTGGGAAGTGCAAGTGTACACTGTCCACTATGATCGTCACAGCAAGTAATAGTTGGTAAAATACCAGAATCGAATCCACAGGGACTGGACAATCAAGACAATATGGTTCTCATAAGCTCCTTTTACAAGTTTCAATTAGAGAAGAAAATAATACTTTGGTTTGGTTTGGTGAAATAGCTATTTTAACGGTTTTACTAAGGTTTTAAAAGGAGGAATGTAAGTTGGATTTTCCCTAGATTTTATCTCAAATACTCGGTCCTTAGAAGTGATCCTCGTATTCGTGGTGGACACTTTCGCTAGAAAAGCCCGGTTACAAAATACTCACACCGTTAGATAAAAATCCCATACTCTTAGTACTTGTTGTTTTGCTAATGGTAATCTCTAAATGGACCTTTTCAGGCCTCGATGGAATGTGTAGAGACAAATACTCTAAGTGTTTTTAATACACAAATTAGCTTGCCTACTACTCCAGTGGGCAGAGATTAGCTCACTATGCCGACCTCACTCTCGTAAGTGTCATAATAATTCTTTCGAATCCCCTAGCATCATTCAAGCTCGTGTCACTGCGTTCTACTCATTTCTAAGTTAAGAACTAGACTTTAGATCCTTGCAAGTGATCGGCTTGTTCGCATCTTTGGGTAAATATCGAGAATGAATGACCAAAATAACAAATATTCTAAGTATAAAGATTACTCAAGCATTTTTAATAAAATCCAGGTACTTCTCCTTTCTACATCCCAAAGGATGTTTAGCCTAACATTTCCGAAATAAAGAAAACAAAAGACGAATACTTGCACATAATAAAACTGAAAGTGGATTGAATAGACTGCTCACAGTGGGGAACAAGAAGTCGTCCCTGCACTGTGTAGTTCGAACTACAATTAAACTAAGAAAGTAAATTACTGAAAATTAAAACTAGTTACTGCAGTAAATAAAAAACTAAAGCTAATGTGGTAGTTGAGAGGCCTTAAAGCTAAGCAAAAACTCAAGGATGATATCCAAGCATGCATTTAATGACACCCAAGTGCTCCTTTATATACTAGGAGAAAGAATTGGGTATTACACAAAAGAGGTGGGTCTTCCAATGGGTAAAGACTGCTGCGTTGTGGCAGAATTCAGCTCTTATGGGTAATCCTTTTACCCAATGGTCCCTTTTCCAAGTCAATCTCCAAGTACAAAGAGGTGTACTTGATGCTATCTTTTAAAGAAGATATCTTTGTACTTCTCCAGCCATTTCTCTGCCACATGAGCCTTCCTCCTCCAGAAAATTAGATACCAACCAATAGTTTCTTTTTCTCTTCTTTTTGATCTGCTCGAAGAGTGGGGACCCGGAGTGGGCACAACAGTGGTCACTGCATGATAAAACGTGAAAAACACCCAAATTCCACCAAATAATTCATTAAAGACTATGGTTCACTCCTTTTGCTCATTTTCGAGAATTATAACAAGAATGGGGGTTTTTAGAAGTGAAATGGCTAAAGTTGACGAAATAAAATGGAAAATAAAAGGGAATAATAACTCTAAAAATAGAGTTATCACCCTTACATGTATCTTCAAGGCTGGAAACCCTCTCGGAAAGTTTATCGAGGGACTTCTTTACTTCGGATAATGTTGCTGTAAGAGAATCAAGTCGAGTATCTGTCGGTGTTGCCGGGGGTGGTGGTTGGGATTGTGAGCGGAGAATGCTCACTAAGTCAGCTTCGGATGAGGCATCGACGTTGGATTGAGACAACAGTTTATCCAGTAAGGCGGCTTTGAGAGCCTCGACACTCATGTTCAGAATACTCGGGGTTGGAGTAGGCGGTGGCATTCTGATATGTGGTTGCAGTGGGGGGACTTCGGTAGCCAGCCTTTACCCGCGACGGCCCTTTTGATGAAGGCCATATCATCTGAAAGTTGCTTCATGATCGTTGTTTGGACAACCTTTAAGGCGTCGTCCATTTTCTCCTTGGTGACGAACACCGGGTGAGTAACACCGGAGGCACTTAGCCTTTCCGTTGTAGTAGCTGTGGTGGATTGCACCGCAGTACCGCCTATGTTCACGATTGGCGTGATAGTAGCCGTGGTAGGTCTTCCACCCTGTCCTTGCGAGCTACCGGGAGGTAGACTTACTCTGGGCGTTCCGGTCGAGGCACCAAGACTCTCGACATTAGCAGTAGTATCGACCCGTGTCCTAGCCAAAAGAATATTCGCAAAGGGATCGAGAACGGGGGAGGTTGTTCTCTTGTTTCAACACCAGTACCCTCCGAGCGTGATACCGGTGGAAGTTGTGCTGAATCCCCGTGAGAAGATGAAACCGTTTCCTTTTGAGAGGGAGGGTGTGCACTTGCGTCGCTAGGCCCACGACGCCTTCTTCAATACCCCGCTGCAACGGATGCAACGGGATAACAGATGTGGCTGCTTGGCTTGATATAGGCTGGTTGGGAGCAACATGTGAAGATTGCTCCATCACACTTGCACTCTCATGTTTTTTCTTACTTCGCCTTTCTCTTACCTCACTTGTCATTTCTTTTTCGACTATATCTCCCTCCGCTCTCATTTTCTCTCCAAGTATGGCTTCGGGGTTAGGAGTATCACCATCATCATCTTCATCCAACTCGGTAGCGTCACTACCGGATTCCTCTGACCCTTCTTGGGAACCGGAAGCCGAGCCTGATTGAGACTCTGAATCGGACCCGGATCGTGAGCCAGAAGAGGAACCGAAAGTTGTTCCAGAGGCTGAGCCAGACTCGGAGCTAGAAGAGGAGGCTGCCTCTTCCACGACATGTTCTCGAGATATACCTGCAACCTCCACGTCATGCAGAGCTGATTCTTCGGCTCTTGGTGGAGTCGGTGAACGTGGTTGGGGTCGGGGCGAACTAGCACCGCGTGTGGATCTCCTAGCACTTCCCACGCCTGTTCCCCTCACAATATTTTCTCTCATCACGTCCCGTTCGTCAACCCCTGCTTGTCGGACCCCTCTTCCTCGCATACGTGGACGCTGACGTCGTTCAGGTTGCGCTCCTTGGGTAGGTCTAGCCGGATCTGGCTCGTCCATCGGAGCGTCTAGGTTGTTCTCTCTCCTATAGTCTATTACACTCTGTGTCGTTTGGTCCGCGATGGCTAGTAAGTCTGCTAGAATCACCATAGGGACTAGGTTTTATATGACTTGTTTGTTTTGAATTCTAGTCATGCGTGTAGATGATAGTACCTTATGATCGGCGCGTCGAGGTATTGTTTAGGTTGGTCGCCATGAAGTGCACGACTATCAGCTGGAGAAACCGTGGATAAGGCAGAAAGGTGAGGCGTCGGCTGCGTGCTTGCTTCTATTGAACTTGGGCAACGAGCTCCGTCCAGAGTATCGTTGCATAATCAAAATGTCGGCTGTAGATGACTGCGTGGAATAAGCCGAGTAGGTTGTCGGATGTCTGATCAATCCCTCTGTTCACGGCTGATAAACACCTGTTCAATATGGTGAATAGCGTGTACCAAACTAGCTGGAGGCGAACCCTGTTGAAGCTCGATGGTTGAGTTAGGCCGCCTTGATATCCGAGAGCTTGAATGTCTCGGCAAAGAACTTCATCAGAGACTTGCTCGTCATATGCGACATGTCCTGGAATGGCATTTGCTTCCGGCAGGTCGAGGATACGACGGAAGATGTCTCGAGTGATAACGATGTTGGTGGCGCCAATACGGCCTCGAAGTACGTAGTGTTGGCCTAGTTCGAGAGGTTCGAGAGGTTCGAGAGTACGCCAAAGTTGATGCATGTACACGGCTGGAACTGGAGTATGAGCCATCAGCGCTCAGTTAAGTGCGCGGCGCCTCAGAATTGCCACGATGACTGGACATTGGCAAACGAGGATTGTCGGGTCCAGGTGGTAGTTGTTGGGGGTTAAAGGAAGGTTCGGACCATCTGGAAGCAGCGGGGCATTGCCTTGAGGCGGATTGGGATTCGGTTGAGCCATGTTCCTATTAAAAGATACTAGAGTTGAGAATGCTTGGCTTGTGACAGACAAAAGCGAGTCTCGGGGCCCGTGTTCTCGGATTTGGAAACCGAGAGTCGGTTCGGTCCGAGATTGAGCACAACTCGAATCTAAAAAAATGCGAGTTAGTTGTGTGCAAATATGGGCATGTTGGTGCTTGAAAGTGAACAAATCCTCAAACAAACTAGTGAAATCAATTAAACAATAGGCAAAACCAATCGCACAAGAATTCGAGATGATTATGTGTATGTGTGTGCTAATATGTGCATATGTGACCATTCATGTGAACAAATTCTCAAAATATAGCCAAATAGTAGCAATAAACAGTGACCACATGGATAGCACAATGAATAAGACCAAAGGAACAGTAGTTCCGGAAGTGACCACAGATCGAATTTGGAACCTGATGTTCCGGAATTCGTTGAGATCCGGAATTCAATGCATAGCAATACCGGAACTAACAACAAAAAATTGTAAACACCGGAAGTGAACAGTAGATCCGGAATTAAAACACTTCCAGAATTGAGAAATAATCGAATTCCGGAACCAAAACAACCTAAGTCCGGGACTTGGAACGTCCAGAATTAAGGAATTCCGGAACTAAGGAAAAATGAATACCGGAACTACCACTTAAACACCAGAGCTTACAACTTTCGGAATTATTTATAAACACCGGAACTTACGACTTCCGGAATTCTTTATAAACACCGGAACTTACGACTTTCGGAATTCATCATAAACACCGGACATTGCCTCTTCCGGAACTCAATTCCGGATCGCAAGAACCCAATCAACACAGATAATTTAAACGCAAAATTAAGCACCTCAAACCCACAATCAATGATTAAGTAACATATTGCATTCGCATTTAGGGCAAAATCGAAGATTAACTGGGTGAACCGAGTATGATCAACGAACACCGAAGGGTTATGAAACCCTAACAGCACCGTCCCCATGATCTTTAATCGATTTGATCGATTTTCGAATTTGGGTTGTGCGATTTCATGGTGATGTTATGTACTCGATGAAGTGTAGAAACATACCTGTAAGATTGAGATGGTGGAAGAGCCTGAATCGATGCAAAAATCCACAGAGAAGAGGTGAAAGTAAGAAGAGTTGGGTTGAGAGAGATTAGGCGCGAAAGAGTTTGAAAATATGACTAACTTTTTAGAAAATCCGGTTTTTATACCGGTCGATACCGGAAGCGAGTCCGGTACCGGATGCCTTAACTCTCTCGGGACCAATTTCTCTCGACTTTCGACAAATGGCAAAATTAACCCCTAGAGTTTGAAAAACTTTCAAATTTTACCCTGAACTTAAAATTTACACTTTTAGCCATTCAGGTTAGAAATATTTCACTTCTCCCCCTCAACAGTTCGAAAACTGACTCTCCCCCTTAAGATTTGAAAAACTAGCACTGCTCCCCCTCAACTGTTCAAATAAAGTCCCCGATTTTTTTTCATTTTCTCTTTTTCCTTTTTTTTTCATAAAAAAAACTGAAACACAAAATTTAAACAAAACTAAACAAAACTTTGAACGAAATGACAAAAACTCCCCCTCGACATGTCAAACTGACATTTCTCCCCCTCAATTTCGCTGAAATTGCTAACATTACCTCGCAGAGTCGCGAAAACGTACCTTCGGGACTTGGCATTCGAGGAAACAGCTTGAATAGCAAACGGTTAGTAGCACGGGAATAACAAAGACTAGACGAATAAAAATAAAGAGACATGGAAAACTGGAAAATGAAAGAAACACTAAACTCGAAAATACAGAGAACGTGTCACCGATGTGCTTGAAACACCTAAACCACGCTGCGAGACAAGTGTATCTGCTAAGGATACAGTTATCCCGTAGTGTAGGAAAGGTGTGACAAGTACAACAGGGACTCAAACTTTCAGATTGAGCATACCAAGCTTGGACACGAGTTCATGGAACCGTTTTTCGTCCAACGCCTTGGTAAATAAATCTGCAAGTTGGTTTTCCGTACAAACGAAGTAGAGTTCTACCGTACCTTTTTCCACATGATCCTTAATGAAGTGATAGCGTACGTCTATATGCTTTGTCTTCGTATGTTGCACCGGATTGCTTGTGATGGCAATCGTACTCTTGGAGTCACAGTAGATTGGGATGTTGGATTAGTTGTACCCATAATCCTTCAGTTGTGTCCGCATCCAAATCACATGGGAACAGCAGCTAGCCATGGCCATGTACTCTGCTTCCGCCATGGAGGTGGAAACGCAAGTCAACTTCTTTGAGGCCCAACTGACTAAATTGTCACCCAAGAACTGGACGTGACCCATAGTGTTTTTTCGGTCGAGCATACTTCCTGCATGATCAACATCGAAATACGCCGTAAGCTCGAAAACTGTATCCTTCGGGTACCAAAGGCCAAGATTAGCAGTACCTTTCAAATAACGAATAATACGCTTGACTGCTATCATGTGTGACTCTTTAGGATTAGACTGAAACCTAGCACACAGAAAGGTTGAGAACATTATATCCGGCCGACTTTCCGTCAAATACATCAGCGAACCAATCATTCCTCGATAGGTAGTAGTATTCACGGGCTTTCCGTCAGTATCGGCGTGCAACTTCGTACCCGGTGACATCGGAGTACGTGTTTGGGTAAAAATTCACCAGTCTCGACCACGACCAAGGTAAGGAAAACATTTATTACACTTTTTCATAGTAAGGTAAAATCATAGTACTTTACCTTTTAATTAAAGTTGAAATTGAAAGTTATTCACCTCACGACACTCGACCATGACGTCGTCTGGTTCGCACGACCATTGTATGGAACCTTACGACCTCGACCGACTAACGTACAATATTACTGTTACGTTTTCTCAGTGATTAATGCAGGAATCAATGACATTAATGGTCAACGGCTATAACCGACAAGGTCAGTTATGAGCATTCAATCCATCGTCCGTTACGACAGTTATCAGAAGCATTTATGAAGATCATTGAATGATACGAAGACTATAAAAATGAAGGCTCAATCAACATTTCGAGACATCTGATCACACAACATCACACATCATCTGAGAACATCCGAACTCTAAAGAACATTCGAAGCAAAGAACTCTCTCTCAACAGATCGCTCTCGACGCACGACTTTCACACACAACGCATAGTTTCTACACACGATACACCAGTTTTTTACATTCGAAACACTTGTTACTTTACATTTAAAGTATTTTCTTTCATCTGTATTGTAATCATTGTACGATCGACACCCGAAACATAAGGATATCGCCCCTGTTTGGCGATCATAGTGCAGCGACGATTTCCATAGTCGTCCGCGGGTTATTTCCTCGTTAAGGTTTTCCCGCGGCACCAAAATCTTTGTCTCATTTATATTTTCCGCCTTTGTCGTACGCTTTGTCGAAAGATCCCCTTCTTTAGTTGTTAAATTCCACAATCAACCTTAAGTTATCCTTTTGGACAATTTTTGGCATTAACAGTTTGGCGCCATCCGTGGGACCCCATCTAGAGAAAATCTTCGACAAACGTGCGTCTTACTAACGGTTTCTTGTAGTTTCCTCTATTTTCTATTTCAGGAATATGGCAGACCACGGAAACCAAGAGCAAATCATTGTCCAGATGCATGAGAAGCTTGAGAATGCACAAGACGCTCCTGGGATAGTCGACGAGTATCACCTGGAGGAAGTTGTCCTAGATCCAAGCAAGCCTGATCAGAATGTCCTCATAGGGTCATCCCTTGACCCCTGCCAAAAAGATAAGCTAATATCTTTCTTGCAGGAACATGCTGATTGTTTTTCCTGGTCGCACGAAGACATGGTCGGCATAGACCCTGGCATCATTTCCCACAAGCTCAATATCGACCTGTCGTTTAAACCTATCAAGCAAAAGTGCCAGAAATTTGCTCCTGAAAGGAATAAGGTGATAAATGACGAGGTCGACAACCTCTTGAAGACAGGGAAAATTTGAGAAGTGAAGTATCCTGATTGGCTTGCCAATGTCTTGGTCATAGCCAAGAAAAATGGCAAATGGAGGGTCTGTATTGATTTTACAGACCTCAACAAAGCCTGTCCAAAAGATCCTTTTCCATTACCGCATATCAACGCCATGGTCGACGCAACAGCAGGACACGAACTATTGATGTTCATGGATGCGTATTCTAGATACAATCAGATCTTGATGCAAGTCGAGGACCAGGAGAAAGCTGCATTTATGACGGATCGAGGTATATACTGTTATAAGGTTATGCCTTTTGGACTAAAAAATGCAGGTTCTACCTACCAGCGTCTAGTGAATAAGATTTTCAAGGACCATCTTGGCGACACAATGGAAGTGTATATCGACGACATGCTAGTAAAGTCAAAGCAAGCAATCGACCACGTCGAGCATTTGAGGCAGTCGTTCGACATCCTTCGAAAATATAACATGAAGCTCAACCCGATGAAGAGTTCCTTTGGTGTTAGTGCTGGGAATTTCCTGGGCTACATGGTCACTCGTCGAGAAATCAAGGCTAATCCCGACCAGATCAAAGCTATTATCGAGATCAAATCTCCGAGAAATTTCTAAGAGGTCCAAAAGCTCACTGGCCGGGTGGCAGCTCTGAACAGGTTTATCTCTCGATCCTCAGATAAATGCCATCTATTTTACAATGTCCTCAGGAAAAATAGAGGCTTCGAATGGACCGACGGTCATGAGCAAGCATTACAAAAACTTAAAGAATACATGGTGTCGCCTCCTTTGTTGTCAAAACCTCACGATCATGAGGTCTTGCAACTATATTTAGCTGTTAGTCCTAATGCAGTAAGTGTCGTCCTGCCACGAGAAGATGAAAAGCATCAATTGCCGATCTACTATGTAAGTAAATCTCTCTTGGACGCAGAAACCAGGTTTTCCTCTATGGAAAAATTGCTTTTATCGCTAGTCACAGCTGCCAAGAAACTGCGACACTATTTTGAGTCGCATCCTATTACCGTCGTGACTAACTTTTCTCTTAAGTCTGTCTTGAGGAAACCTGAGTTGACAGGTCGTTTGGCAAAATGGAGTATATATCTCAGTAGTTACGACATCGATTTCAAGCCCAGGACCGCAATCAAATCGCAAGCCTTGGCAATTTTCAGCCCAGAATTGGAGAAGGAAGCAGAGCTTGAAGTGTCAACTGTGGCGACTCACGACGACGTGCCTTGGAGAAGGAAGCATAGCTTGAAGTGTCAACTGTGGCGACATCGGAAAAATTCAAATCATTTTCTATTGAACAGATTCCAAGGGACCAAAACACTCAAGCCGACGCTTTAGCAAACCTTGGATCTGCCTTGGTCGAACCAATATTCGACAGTATTCCCATGATCCATCTGGCGACATCGTCCATCGAAAATATCGACGTCGTCCAGATCGAAGACCAAGAAGATGATTGGTCGTGCGACATTCGAAATTTCCTTGTGCACGACCAACTCCTAGAAGACAAGATGGAAGGTCGAAAGATCAGGTTCAAAGCATCCAAGTATGTCGAGATCAGAGATAGGCTCTATCGACGATCATCGACAGACTTAAACCTTAGATGCGTCATCAGCAAAAGTCAACTTCAGAAAATCCTTCAAGAGATGCACGATGGAGAGTGTGGCAACCACTCAGGAGCTCGCAGTCTGGCCAATCGTATCTCTTAACAAGGCTATTTTTGGCCAACCCTGCGACAAGACGCCGTCAGGTATGTCCAGAACTGTGATCCCTGTCAATGACATTCAGGTACGTCCCACAAACCTTCTGAACCTTTACACTCGACACTTATCCCATGGCCCTTCATGAGGTGGGGAATGGATATTGTCGGCAAGCTACCGCATGCTCCAGGGAAAAAGGTATTCCTCCTTGTACTTACGGATTATTTTTCTAAGTGGGTAGAAGCGGTTGCTTTTTCCCAAGTTCGGGACAAGGACGTCTTCACTTTTATCCAGACTAACATCATATGCAGATTTGGGATTCCATCCGAAATTGTCTACGACAATGGATCCCAGTTCATAAGCAACAGGACTCAACAGTTCTGTGAAGACCGTAACATCAAGCTGACGACCTCGACCCCCAGGTATCCCTAAGCAAACGGACTTGCTGAGTCGAGCAATAAGACCATCATTGCTTCGATCAAGAAAAGGTTAAAAGCTGCAAAAGGAAAGTGGGTCGAAGAACTCCCTTCGGTCCTGTGGGCGAATCACACGACATCGCATACGTCCACATGACAAACCCCTTTCTCTCTAGTCTATGGTTGCGAAGCAGTCTTGCCAGTCGAAGTCCAACTCCCAACCTCGAGACATACTTCCGTCGACCACAATCCGGTTGACTTAAGTTATGACCTCGATGCCCTTGAAGAGCTCAGAGAATCAGCATTGATTAGAATGGCGTCACAAAAGCAATCTGTCGAACGACATTTCAATAAAAATGTCAAGGCTAAAGTCTTTCAAGAAGGCGACTGTTAATGCCAAAAATCGCATCAAAGGGACAACTTAAGGTCGATGTGGACTTAATCAACTAAAGAAAGGATCTTTCGACGAGACGTGCGACGAGGAATAAAATAAAGAAACAAGGGATTTGATGACGCAGGAAAAACCTCAATCGAGGAAAAAACCTGTGGACGACAGGGGGTGTCGTCGCTGCACTATGGTCGCCAATCAGGGGCGATGTCCTTGGATACTGGTGTCGATCGTACAGTGATTACAATACAAATGAAGAGAATGCTTCGAAATGTAAAGTACAAGTGTTTGGAATGTAAAACAAGTGTTTGTCGTATACGAAACAAAGTATGAACTGATGGTCAAGGGCTGTTGTCGTGCGTCGAGAGCGATACTTAGAATATTGGTTCTTCACTTCAGGTGTTCTTGAATATTGCTTCGGTTGTTAATCGCCGGATATTCGATGTCTTGAAATGTTGATTGAGCTTGATATTTATTGTGTTCGTGTCCTTAGCTTCATCCATGAATGCTCCTTTAATGGCCTTAACGGTTGGAAACGGTCTCCGGAGTAATGATCTTCGTCTGTTACGGTCGCCGGCTGTTTAATGATTGCATCGGTTATAGTCGTTACTCCTTAATGACTTTGAATCCTGCATTAAACACTTTTATGAGGGATGATGATGGTGCTCTGGGTCTTCGTCGAGACCTTATCTTAATACAAGATATAGTCCTTAATCATACGTCTTACCTGTTCTGGTCGCGGTCGAGCGACATGATTTTTTGCCTAAACAGTTTGCCCTAAAAATTTGAAAATTGAATGTCAAATTTAAGTTTTAAATTTTGCTTGTCGAACGCTTAGACTTGTGACATGGGTTGAGGGACTTACCTGGTTGTCGTGGAACTAGACCGGTTCGCCTTTAACTGAATGAGAAGTTGAAAAGTTATGACGTCATACTGACGCACGATGATGCTTACCAGCTGTCGAGGACAGGTGTCGAAGATCCGGGTGGGTATACGAAAGGGCATGGACGCGTGTTGATTATCGAAACACTCGTCCTGATATGATCGGTTGCATAAATAGAGGTCACGACGGATATTTTTTGATACGTTTTCAAAGTGTTTTTTGAGAAGGGATTTTGTTCTGATTTTTTACCAATTTTCACCCGAACTTATTCGAATCTTTGCAAATCTTCGGCTAGCAGTTTAGAGCGTTTATATAAGATCTTGTTCTGTCCTCCGATTCACAATGTCGACGGAACCTGTTAGCCTTATCATGAATCACGTAGACTTAGATGCTTTTAGGAGTTTGGCAAAAATCTCGGCAAATATAGAGTTGCGGTGTCCGGGGATTGTTCGTTCTATGGACTGTCCCGAGGGATATATTGCTTTGTATGAGTATCCTTTTAAGATAGGGTT
Source organism: Saussurea involucrata (assembly GCA_033807775.1). Classification (NCBI taxonomy): domain Eukaryota; kingdom Viridiplantae; phylum Streptophyta; class Magnoliopsida; order Asterales; family Asteraceae; genus Saussurea; species Saussurea involucrata. Next base: position 21,696,940 of record CM066314.1, read on the forward strand.
TCAGTGGCCGTTTTCTGGTTTATCTAAGTCATTCATGCAGGATTTCGATGTGTCATCGAGACAATTAATGCCCTAACTTTGGCGAGTTCTACTGGTTATTGAGCGAGCGTCCGCAAAATAGGAGTCTCCTATGATCATGAATGATTTCTTGGCGGCGTATCAAGTTAAAAAGGATAAGAACTGGCGTTATAGTCCTTATTCTAAGTTCAGGGGTGATCGTTCTTTGGTTTTGGGAACTGGTGTTAATGATCGTGGGTGGAAGTCGAGGTATGTGTTTGTTCTTGCCGATTCACTGGATTCCAGCAGCGATTGGATGCGGTCAGGCTGGAATAAGACAGGTATGCTTCTCCATTTTCTGAGTTTCATTTTTATGGCATTTACTTACCATTCTTCTCCTGTTATCCTCAAAGATTCAGTTTGACGAAGTGAAACCGACTGCGGATTCCCAGGCTAAGATCAACAAGTTCTTGAGTCTTAGCGTTGACGAACGATCTTTCGTTACGTGGCAATTGGTGGCCGAAGACGAGGACGTGGCGGTGGACGCTGAACGAGAAGAAACGACTGGTAAACATTTTACGATTGTTGATTTTCATCATTTATATTTTCCATCTGATGTTTCATGTATTTCCTGGTTAGTGTCGACTGAGAGGAAATCAGTCTCTAAGGCAAGAGGGAAGCAGATCATGCGTGCCCTTCGAGGTGAAGACGTTTCAACAGCTGGGTCGAGCCAAAAGAGAGCCAGGAGGACGTTCCTGAGGGAACCGTCATCGAGGGATCATAACTCATCGAGAGTTGTTCTGCCTAAAAAGGCAAAGGCGTCATCCAGCCATCCTGGCGCGATGGACGCGACATCGGCAAGTTCGGCACTTCCGACGACAATGACGAGTCCGGTGTTCAAGATGTCAACCCCATCATCTGCCGTCAGGGGCGAGGGGTCGTCGGCCGAAGTCACGACGGTTAATTTTTCATTGCCGTCGGACTTTATGGCGGATGGTGTCCTAGACGGGACGACGTTGTTTCCTCACTTGGAGAGGTGTTTGCTTCCATCTTTCAGGGAGCGTTTTTCACGAGGTTCCGGCCGGAGAGATAGGATCTCAGGTTGCCAGTCTGGCGTTCTCAGTAAGTGTCAATCTTTCATGACTTGTTTCAACGTTCGATGTCGTTCGTTGTCTAACACTTTTTCGTGTCTTTTTAGACGTTCCAGTCGTCTCTGGCATTGTACGCCGAGATGTCGAAAGCCGAGGAGTTGGTGGCGTCTGCTTTGAAAAGGGAGGAGGCGGCGTTGGAGAGGGAGAGGTTGGCTTTGGCACGCGCCGATGAGTTAGCTATTCAACTTTTCGATGCTCAGTACGAACTGCAAGCCCTAAGTAGAACGAGGGAAATGGCAGATGATGATCCTCAGGTCGGGACCTCAGGCAATAATGCGATGGATGTTCCTCCTGCAGTTTAGGAATTTTTACTTCCTTTGTTTTTGCTGGCCGTTGGTGGTCAATTTTTTGGATGTAACATATTGACCTGATGAAATGGAAGTTGTTTTTTTTTATCGAATTGACAATCTCGTCACATAAATGTTGTTAGTTATGTAACTGATTGTGGAATACATGATAAGTCATGCAACTACGTCGCCTATTGTTAGAGCAAGAGTAAGAGCGTAATATGAGAGCATGCGATTAAAGCACCCATTGACACATAAATCGTAAGGTTTTACGCTGACAAACATAAATACATGCGACTAAGGCATACATTCAAAACGCGAAGTTTTTCTAAGTTAAGAAACTCAGACTGCAAAGTCGTTTAGACTATAAGATCGTGCGATTAAGTCGTTCGACGAGCTATGAGGCGTGATCAAGTCATGGACCTGATCATCTATGTCGTGTGATCCTGCGATAAAGCGATGTAGGGGGTTGGTCGTTGGCTAGCCAACGACCCTCCGATGCTTAAGTCAATAGTCGTTTTGTGAGAAAAAATCGTATGAAAAAGAGTTAGAGAACGTACCTTTTCAGACTCTCTCTATTTGCTCCATGTCATTTATTACCTTATTCTTTTTGGGAGGAAAAGACAGGTTTTAAATGACAGAACGACACGGCGATCCTATCGAGAGCTTGATCTTGCGACTTCAGTTTATTTCCGCGGCTTCAAGGTAGACTTGTAGCACTCACGTGCGACTTTTGGCTCGCTTTTGATCTCCTGGATTCCTGTAACGTCCCAAAAATTACAATAAATTTTAACTTTTAAAAATAAACATTTTAATAGATGAAACCTTATTAAATATCCAAAACTGTTTCGTTTGCAAACTTAATAATAAATATTCTCGTTAATAAATGACAGCGGAAATAAATCGTTTAAATAATAATTCTAAACTCATAATTGTAATAACTCTTCACGCGCGCCAGTGTGTACCCGTCACGCCTTGGAGCCACTAGCACCTGAAACCACATTTATAGGAAAAGGGTAAGCACAAAGCTTAGTGAATTCCACCACCTACGCAGGTAGCAATCACACATATATCGCCCCTATGATCTAGAAGGCAAACAACACCCCAATTACAAGTATAGAAACAAATCAAGGTTTAAACATGTAATCACATACCTCGGTCCCACCGAGCCCTCGGTCTCCCCGAGTTCACACAACACTTTTATACAATTCCTCGGTCTCCCCGAGTTCACACAACCATTTTACACAATTCCTCGGTCTCCCCGAGGTGTACACCAAACACATTCCAATCACATATTATATAATTTACAACTAGCTATCACACAACAACTAGTTCACTTAAGCATACAATAACACGAAAGAGCAAACGCAACATATATGTAACTCCTAGTCTACGCAGTGAGAGAACTCACCTTAAAGCACGCAAGTATCCGCAACCCTAACACAAGCCGGCCAACTTCACTCACCTTCTCCCACCTAATTACGTGTTAATAAATGTCAAAGTGAAGCCCCGACCCCAAAACCACGACTACTAGATTACAAGTCACATATTCCAGCTTTTACTCTAAAAACACAGGTCTGTTCAGGACCTGTTTAACCCCTTATAAACTGATAAATCCAGAAATATTATTCAAAAATCACAAAGTCGCATGTCTTAGGGTTTCAGGGACGTATCGCACGCGCTCTAACAATTTTTCTGCAATTAAATATGGATTTTCTAAAAACAGGACACGAAGCTGTCAATTCTGGACCTGCTGAATAAACAGCCAATTTACGCCTAGCTAGAGGGCGAACCGGAATTCCGCTAAAACACGAAAAGTGTGCCCGGGACAGAATGTGAACCGTGGGCACTGGATTCGTCTCAAACCGAGCTACGAAGAAAAAGTTACGGTCGAAATACGAACTGGACAGAATCCTAATATTCACACAAAATGACGATTTGTGAAAACGGTTTAATCGATTCGGGTTTAAGCGACCAGGTCACGGATTAGGATTTTTGGTTACTAAAGTCTGGGCTCACCCGTGCACCACCCACTGCCACCTCCAACAGTGGTGGTCGCCGGCGGCGGCGATGGCGGCGGCGGTCGACGGTGGCGGTTTTTTTTCTTTTTAAACGAACTCCGGCGAGACCACACGAAAACCCGCCCACACGCCCCTCGCACACCAAACAGCCCTTAACCCGCCTTTATAGCCACCACAAGGGTGGCTCTCGGGGCACCACACCGCCGGCAGCCGTGGCTGCGGCGGCGGTGGTCGTTTCGCGGTTACCTGACGACGACTAACAAGAAACGAAACCAAACGATTACCCTATCACACTCCACCCACGCACACACGACCCACGGCCGCCGACCTGCCATCACAGCCCCCGGCTGGAGGCGCACGACGGCGGCAGCCGGCGGCAGCCATGCCTGTACACGCCGACAGCAGTGGTGGTTTTTGCGATCGAACGACGAAGAAAGAAACCAAAGAGGGAGTCTTACCTCGCGACGACACAGCGGCGAACGACAGCGATCACGGCGACTAACCCAACGCCCTTCTCTTTCCGATCGTGTCTCTCTCTCTCTCTCTCTCTCTCTCTCGCGCGCTGTTCTCTCTCTCCGACCAAAACCAGCAGCGACGCTGGTTGTGGTGGTGGGCGGTTTCACGGCAGCAACAAAAAGGAAAGGAAGAAGGTGTTAGGGTTTTGTGGTGTGTTGTTTGCGTGAGAAGAAAACGAGAAGGGAAGGGGAGGGGGAAGGGCCGGTTCCACATGGGCCGAACCCCATGCACCCCTTTGCCCTATTGACACAAACAGCCCCTAGAGTATTAGGGTTATACACATTTAGCCTCTAAATCCAAACTTTTCTCAATTAGGTTATCCCACTAATTCCCGTTAACTACGCAACGATAAAAGGAAACAAAATTAACTTATAAAATAAAACATACCGGGATACGGGATTTACAACTCTCCCCCGCTTGAATTAGACTTCGTCCTCGAAGTCTACGTCCGCAAACAGCTCCAGATAGTTCTCCCGCATCTTAGTCTCGGGTTCCCAAGTCCGCTCGGAACCCCTTCAGTGTTGCCACTGGACATTCACTAACTGGGATCTAAATTTCTCACACCGACTAGAAATTCTCGAATACTTTTCTTACTAACAAAACTCCTTCAAGGACACTGAAATTATGATCGGAAGAACACTCCAACAACTGGATTCATTCCTAGTCACACGACTTCGGTTGCCTCCCAACCTTAAATGTCCCATACATCCCGATTCAACTTTCAAGCTCTAACCATTCTAAAGGTGCTCACCAATATACCCTACAGGATACTCGAATCCGATCATTCCTACCATTACTGCCGATTACTTCCATGAGTTCTATAGACTCCCAAAATTTAGTTCACACGGATCATCAAACCAGTAAACTTATAATCACCCACGGAGGTCATTCCACCATAACCATTCATCACAATTAAGCATCTCAGGGTTACTACTACCATCATCATAATTATTTTAAAATCGGCTACAAATCTCCGATTACACTAAAGGTGTTTGGCCTCAAGCCCAAAAGTCGACACCTAAATATACTACTTACTTCAAAAGGTTACTGCGCATTTATTCTCTTAATTACAAAGGGCATCATTCCCTTAACCGACACTATTCGGTCTACCCTAACAACACGTGTGGAATACCCAATCTTCCACCGTCTACTTATCCTCCACGCTCGCTCTAGGAAACCTAGTTACACCGTAACACGATACACCTTAACGCCTACCTCCCAGGTACGTCTCAAGACTATATCCTCTTAGTGCCTACAGGAAAGTCAAGGTCATAACACATGAATACCGGGGTCTCACCCCGAGATACCCAACCGACCGTTACCAACGACTAACTGACATGACCAAGGATCCAATGCAAACAGTCTACCAACAACGTGCCTATCCCGGAATGACTCACTTCAAAAAGACCGTATGCAATAAAACGACTATTATCAGGTCGGTAGTTACGCAAAAATGGACACGCTCGTCTCACATAAAAATCATGTTGAAAATCATTCCATTGCCGTTAAGTTTACTTACAAAAAATCCAAATTATATGGAACGAAGTTTACCAATCAAAATTTGTGCGCGTCAGTTATTTATACAAAACAAGAAAACGATTTATTGACAATAAAACATTTAGCTGACTAAAAGCGCACCAAACAACTCATGATAAAATGCTACCAAAAATATTCTCCCAAAATTCTACAACACAATCCATATAATGATTGGAAACGCAAGAATTATATAAAGCAATTTTATTTTCAAAATCAAACTTTGTGCATGACTTAGTCGGCATTCTACGTCTTGACTCGTACTACTCCAAATCTTTCTGGTCCATTATCGTCATCCGGACATTTAAACCTCTAAGGGCAAGTTGGAATTCACGTCAAATTATCTTACGACTTTTCCTTAAAACAAAGTCGGCTCAAAAGCCTATAATTCTAGCACAATCATCAATCTTAATCTGAAACGGTCTACTTAAAACAAATGTTACATCAGCAACCCCATCCATAAGTGGACAGCCTAGCCGTCCTATACTACGGCCCTAACGCTCACTACAAGTGTGAGGCACCAAATAATGGGTAGCCTCGCTAACAAACATCACTACAGCAGACACCGAGTTAACTAAGAACGCACTTAATCTCACAACTTAAGCAAAAAGCAACTACATACAATAATCAATAACAGAAAACAAGTGGTGAAATATACCTGTCACCACTTTAGGCGTAGCCTGTGCCTCCTCCACCGTCAGCTGGTGAACTCTGCCTCGAGCCGCCTCCGTCCCCGGCTGACCCGTTTGACCATCAGTAATATGCAATGGGGCATTCGCAGGCGCCCCCTGTGCCCCGCTCCCATCTTCTACCCTCGCACTAGGACAGTTGGCCTTCACATGGCCCGTCTGCTTACAGTTGAAACAGACCATCATCGGCATCTTACACTCCCAGCTGAAATGGCCGGACTGCCCACATTTGAAACATTTATCAGCCCTCTATCCACTAGTATTCCTGGGCTTAAACCCACTGCTCCTTGGACCCGCGTGCGAATCTGTGAATTTCGACTTCTTTGGCACCGCAGAGATTGGTGTCACCGCCTGTGCCGCCTTCCTCTTCTTCGCTTGGGTCTCCAACTCAAGTTCCCTCCTCCGGGCCGCATCCATCATCGCAGATAATGAAGCATACTGAGCCGTGCTCACGAATTCCCTAATCTCGGTACGCAACATGTCCTTGTACCGGGACATCTTCATATCTTCCGAGGCGGCATACTGGGGGCAAAACAATGCCATCTCGATGAACTTACGATTCATCTCCTTCACCGTCTCCGTTGTTTGCATGAGCTCCAGTGACTCCTTAGCAATTCGCTCCATCTCTACCGGAGGTACATATTCTGCGCGAAAACGAACGACGAACTCCTCCCAAGTCAAGGTAGTGCGCTCGGCAAGCGTCAACGCTGTAGCACACCAATCCTTCGCTCCGCCACGAAGTAAGTTCACTGCAAAACGAACCTTCAGATTGTCCGGGCAGCCACTGGTCAGAAAAGCACACTCCATATCGGATATCCATCGCATACTAATGATCGGATTCGGGTCTCCCTTGAACTCAGGCGGAGAACAGGCGGAGAGATCCCGATACTGGAACTCTCGAGTACGGGGCTGTCCCCCTGTAGGCGGTGGAATCGCTGCAATTCGCTCCTCCATCAGAACCACCACCTCATCTCGGATGGCAGTGATAATCTCGGGAATCGCCTCCCCTATCGCGTATGCTACCTCGGTAGCAATCATCTCTCTAATCTGCTCCTCGGTTATCCCGGCCTCAGCCCGCGGTTCAGTCGCGTTGTTTCTTCTAGTGATGGCCATTCTAGGAAAAAGAAATTACAACGAGTTATTAGCACATAATAACTCACCCTACCATGCCCACGCTCGACTCCCTGGATTCCTCGCGACTTTCCCCGACTCGAACATTGATCCTGTGCTTCCGGTAGTAGGAGCTCTACTACTACCATCTACACCTATCACTGTCCGCTCCGAGTCCCATCCCGAGTACCCAAGTAGTTGCTCGCCCAAACAAAAACCATACACGTATGCCTATACTGACGCATGTACACACTCTTCCTAGCTCCCTAGGAATAATCATAATACTCCACTACCCTTGCTAGGGCGGAAACCCCACTAACCCTGACGAGTCGCCTCGTAAATGCACAGTCGTATACAGTGGAAACCAGATAGACATTCGAATATAAGATTATATCCTACAACGGTTGGACTCAAACAAGAGCTGCGCAATAGAACTAAATCCAACATTCTAAGGCTATGCGGTTCCTACTGCATACAACCTATAGTGCATTCACTTAACAACCTATCAAGGCTAGCATAAACTCCTATTAGCAAGCAACAAACATGCAGTACAGTGTAATAAGCACCAAGCAATCAAGCACACATACTCCTATGTTCTAGAAAGCAATCTAGTATACATACTCATATGTAAACACTCTTCCCAGCTCACTAGGAATGTCATCTCATCCCACTACCCTTGCTACGACGGAATCCCTATTAGCCATAACGAGTTGCCTCGCGAATACCCAGTCGCATGCAGCGTGAATCAAATAGACATTCGAATACAAGATTCTATCCTAGAACGGTTGGACTCAAACAAGAGCTGCGCAATAGAACTAAATCAAATATTCTAAGGCTATGTGATTCTTACTGCATACAACCTATAGGGCCTTCGCTTAACAACCTATTATAACTAGCATTAATTCCCACTAGCAAGCAATCATCATACAGTACAATGTAAACCACATAGGCAATCTAGCATGCATACCCTGTGATCTAGAAAGCGATAAATACACTAAGTACTGTACCTTTTCCTTTTGCTCCGGCTGACTGTACACACTGCGCCCTCGATCACCGTTTCCCAAACGGGTTTTCCTTTCTTTTATTTTTCCAAAAATTTTAAGAGAAGAATTTCCTAGCCGCAACTTGAGATCAAACACACCGAGATGCGTTTGATTCACTCAAGCTGTGCTCTGATACCAAGTTGTAACGTCCCAAAAATTACAATAAATTTTAACTTTTAAAAATAAACATTTTAATAGATGAAACCTCATTAAATATCCAAAACTGTTTCGTTTGCAAACTTAATAATAAATATTCTCGTTAATAAATGACAGCGGAAATAAATCGTTTAAATAATAATTCTAAACTCATAATTGTAATAACTCTTCACGCGCGCCAGTGTGTACCCGTCACGCCTTGGAGCCACTAGCACCTGAAACCACATTTATAGGAAAAGGGTAAGCACAAAGCTTAGTGAATTCCACCACCTACGCAGGTAGCAATCACACATATATCGCCCCTATGATCTAGAAGGCAAACAACACCGCAATTACAAGTATAGAAACAAATCAAGGTTTAAACATGTAATCACATACCTCGGTCCTACCGAGCCCTCGGTCTCTCCGAGTTCACACAACATTTTTACACAATTCCTCGGTCTCCCCGAGCCCTCGGTCTCCCCGAGTTCACACAACCCTTTTACACAATTCCTCGGTCTCCCAGAGCCCTCAGTCTCCCCGAGGTGTACACCAAACACATGCCAATCACATATTATATAATTTACAACTAGCTATCACACCACAACTAGTTCACTTAAGCATACAATAACACGAAAGAGCAAACGCAACATATATGTAACTCCTAGTCTACGCAGTGAGAGAACTCACCTTAAAGCACGCAAGTATCCGCAACCGCAACACAAGCCGGCCAACTTCACTCACCTTCTCCCACCTAATTACGTGTTAACAAATGTCAAAGTGAAGCCCCGACCCCAAAACCACGACTACTAGATTACAAGTCACATATTCCAGCTTTTACTCTAAAAACACAGGTCTGTTCAGGACCTGTTTAACCCCTTATAAACTGATAAATCCAAAAATATTATTCCAAAATCACAAAGTCCCATGTCTTAGGGTTTCAGGGACGTATCGCACGCGCTCTAACGATTTTTCTGCAATTAAATATGGATTTTCTAAAAACAGGACACGAAGCTGTCAATTCTGGACCTGCTGTATAAACAGCCAATTTACGCCTAGCTAGAGGCCGAACCGGAATTCTGCTAAAACACGAAAAGTGTGCCCGGCACAAAATGTGAACCGTGGGCACTGGATTCGTCTCAAACCGAGCTACGACGAGAAAGTTACGGTTGAAATACGAACTGGACAGAATCCTAATATTCACACAAAATGACGATTTGTGAAAACGGTTTAATCGATTCGGGTTTAAGCGACCAGGTTACGGATTAGGATTTTTGGTTACTAAAGTCTGGGCTCTCCCGCGCACCACCCACTGCCACCTCCGGCAGTGGTGGTCGCCGGCGGCGGCGGTTTTTTTTTTCTTTTTAAACGAACTCCGGCGAGACCACACGAAAACCCGACCACACGCCCCTCGCACACCAAACAGCCCTTAACCCACCTTTATAGCCACCACAAGGGTGGCTCTCGGGGCACCACACCGCCGGCAGCCGTGGCTGCGGCGGCGGTGGTCGTTTCGCGGTTACCTGACGACGAGTAACAAGTAACGAAACCAAACGATTACCCTATCACACTCCACCCACGTACACACGACCCACGGCCGCCGACCTGCCATCACAGCCCCCGGCTGGAGGCGCACGACGGCGGCAGCCATGGTTGTACACGCCGGCAGCGGTGGTGGTTTTTGCGATCGAACGACGAAGAAAGAAACCAAAGTGTGAGGAGGGAGTCTTACCTCGCGACGACACAGCGGCGAACGGCAGCGATCACGGCGACTAACCCAACGCCCTTCTCTTTCCGATCGTGTCTCTCTCTCTCTCTCTCTATCTCTCTCTCTCTCGCACTGTTATCTCTCTCCGACCAAAACCAGCAGCGGCGCTGGTTGTGGTGGTGGGCGGTTTCACGGCAGCAACAAAAAGGAAAGGAAGAAGGTGTTAGGGTTTTGTGGTGTGTTGTTTGCGTGAGAAGAAAACGAGAAGGGAAGGGGAGGGGGAAGGGCCGGTTCCACATGGGCCGAACCCCATGCACCCCTTTTCCCTATTGACACAAACAGCCCCTAGAGTATTAGGGTTATACACATTTAGCCTCTAAATCCAAACTTTTCTCAATTAGGTTATCCCGCTAATTCCCGTTAACTACGCAACGATAAAAGGAAACAAAATTAACTTATAAAATAAAACATACCAGGATACGGGCTTTACAATTCCCCATGGCGTAGGGAATTTCAATATTTGATGATACGTCGTAGGAACGGCTTTCATATCATGGATCCATGGTCGACCTAAGATGATGTTATAGGGTGACGCACAATCGATGACACTGAACTTGGTCTGCTTGTTGACTCCTCCAGCATAGACGGTCAGGATTATCTCTCCGAAGGTGCTCGTCGCTTCTCCGTTGAAACCGACCATGGTCGTCGAACGTCGGGTGATTTTTGAGCGATCGATTCCCATGGCTTTGATGGTGTTGAGAAAAATGACATTTGCCGAGCTGCCCCCGTCGATCAAGACTCGACGCGTTAGACAGTTACCGACTGTGAGCTGAATGATCAACCCGTCGTGATGCTTCTGATACGAGTCGCCCAGGTCGACGTGGTCGAACACAATATTCATGGCTTCTAGCTCCAAATCTCCTTTTGGTCTAGACGAGCGAGGAATAGGCCGATCATCGGGTGCCTGACTGGCATGACGCTTGGCCGCGGAATACGTCAGACCACATACGTCTGAACCTCCGGTAATGCAATTGACGACTTTCGCGTGCTCGGGGGTCGACGGTCGATGGCTATTAGCTGGAATAGCGACATCGTTGATGATATCCTTGAGATTTCCTTTCGGGAAATGATACGCTAATTCCTTCTTCAATGCGATACAATCGTCTGTCGCATGACCATGATCGACGTGGAAGTCGCACCACTTTGATTTGTCTTTTTTAGCATCGTCCAGGTCGGACTTCTTTGGCCATCGAATGGTCGCTTGGGAACTTTTCAGAGCTTCGACTAGGTCCTTAGCGATCCCTTTTAATTCGTAAGAGGATAGCTTGGGGTACTGAGTGAACTTAGTCGCGGTCTTGGCTTCTGCTTTCGTCTTGAAACGAACATTTGAAATTTGGCGCGCGTGCTCTATTCTGGAAACAGCCTTTGTCTTGAACTCTGGCTTTCTGACGCCTAACGACTTCTTGTCGTCAGTGTGCTTGCGACGAAAGGCGGCATCATCCTCGACCCTCATATATGCTAAGGTTCGAGCTCGGACGTCTTCGAAATTCTCTGTGGGATATTTGGTCAGATCGGTGTATAGACCCGAACTATCGTCCAGACCATGCTTATAGGCTTCGATCGCAGTTTTGATGTCACAATTGCGGATACTGATCATTTCGGCATTGAATCTATTGAAATAACTTCGAATAGACTCATTGGTCTTCTGCACGACATAGTACAAATCACTAGTCTGCTTTTCCATCTTACGACTGCTGGCGAATTGCCGGGAGAATTGGTTGACCAATTCGGCGAACGACCCGATAGATTTGGGTTTGAGATTGATCAACCACTGGAGAGCTGGACCAGTGAGAGTCGCCCTGAAACTCTTGCACATGCATACTTCCTGGTACATGTGTGGAATCGAGATTGTCCACATGAGCTGTTTATACTGCGCGACATGCTCGGTTGGATCGGTCACACCCGAATACTTGGGAGTGAAGGCAGGAATGGTATACTTCTTTGGGACCTTGACGGTGGCGATCTCGTCGATGAAGGGCGACGCCTGATACCCCGAGCGAGGCTCGACGTCGATAGGCACGGCTGCCCCAGGCAACTTGGCGAGCAAGGACATGACGCGCTCATTTTAGTCTTCTAACATCTTCAAACGCTGGGCGACGGGATCGTTAAGATCAGGATTTGCCCCTGTCGAGGGATTGGTCCCTGGACTAGTGCCATTACCATGCGACGAACCATTGGTGTCCCCGTTGAACGGGACAAAATATGGCTGCGACCCATAGTGGAATTGTTGCGGTCCATTCTGAAACGATTGTGGTCCCTGCTGAAAAGGTTGCGGACCACTTTGGAATGGCTAGGAAAACGACTGGGATCCATTCTGAAACGGCTGGGCGCCACCTTGCAATGGTTGTGGTCCATTGTTCAAGGGTGGTGGTCGGATGTGATGAGGGGTAATCTGCCCAGACTGGGGATTCGGAATAAACGGACCCGGCTGCTGATTCTGCATGAATGGACCTGGATGTTGATTCTGTGCGGACGGGCTTGGTCCCGGACCTGGATTCTGGATGAATAGTCTAGGACCATTCTGGGGTCCAAAAGGATTTCTTAGCTGCGCGATCTCTTCAGCTGCTCTGCGATTCTGCTCTGCCATTGCAATGAGTTGATTCCTGGCAACCTCGAGCTCCTGATACATCTGAGCGACGGCTTGCTGCGGATTTCCAGGGGCTGCCATTTTCCTGCAACAGAAAATAGAAGAAACTCCAAGAAACTATTAGTAGAATGCACGTTCGTCGAGGATTTTCTCTAGATGTAGTCCCACGGATGGCGCCAAACTGTTAATGCCAAAAATCGCACCAAAGGGACAACTTAAGGTCGATGTGGACTTAATCAACTAAAGAAAGGATCTTTCGACGAGACGTGCGACGAGGAATAAAATAAAGAAACAAGGGATTTGATGACGCAGGAAAAACCTCAATCGAGGAAAAAACCTGCGGACGACAGGGGGTGTCGTCGCTGCACTATGGTCGCCAATCAGGGGCGATGTCCTTGGATACTGGTGTCGATCGTACAGTGATTACAATACAAATGAAGAGAATGCTTCGAAATGTAAAGTACAAGTGTTTGGAATGTAAAACAAGTGTTTGTCGTATACGAAACAAAGTATGAACTGATGGTCGAGGGCTGTTATCGTGCGTCGAGAGCGATACTTAGAATAATGGTTCTTCACTTCAGGTGTTCTTGAACATTGCTTCGGTTGTTAATCGCCGGATATTCGATGTCTTGAAATGATGATTGAGCTTGATATTTTTAGTGTTCGTGTCCTTAGCTTCATCCATGAATGCTCCTTTAATGGCCTTAACGGTTGGAAACGGTCGCCAGAGTAATGATCTTCGTCCGTTACGGTCGCCGGCTGTTTAATGATTGCGTCGGTTATAGTCGTTACTCCTTAATGACTTTGACTCCTGCATTAAACACTTTTATGAGGGATGACGGTGGTGCTCTGGGTCTTCGTCGAGACCTTATCTTAATACAAGATATAGTCCTTAATCATACGTCTTACTTGTTCTGGTCGCGGTCGAGCGACGTGATTTTTTGCCCAAACAACGACTATGTCTTGCGTCGAGTGTTCCAAAGCACTCAAGATCTCAATGCGGGTAAGCTTTCCATTAAGTGGGAAGGTCCTTATCGTATCTCGGAAGTCGTAGGTAAAGGTGCCTATCGGCTCCAAACCCTTGACAATCAAGATATCCCACGTAGCTGGAATGCAACACATTTGAAAAGGTATTTCTTCTAAACCCTTTTCTCTTATACAAAATTTTTATTTTCATCACAATGATCACTAACTTAAGCGTCAGAGGGTCGTTGGTTAGCCAATGACCAACTTCTGACACAATTTTATCGCAGGATCGCACGACATAAGTTACTAAGTTTATTACATGACATCAGCATACTTTTGCAGGGTCTCATGACATAAGTAATCGGGTCTACTACATGACTTGATTATCTGATCGCATGGACGTATGGTTCAGATTCATCGCACGATTTAAATTTTGCGGTCGATCCACTAAGTGTTTTAACTTAGAAAAATTTCATATTCTAAATGTATGCTTTGAACGCATGTACGTATGTTTGCTTACACGATTTAAAATATCAAAATCTTACGATTCATGTTTTAATCATTGTGTTTCAATAAACGCCTTTGTCGTAAGTACTTACGTTTGTTATATATACGGCTTATGTTCTAAACGTTGCATTACAATGAATGCCTAAGTCGCACGTCTCCTTTATTCATTTTTACTCTTAATCCCACAATTCATCTTATGTCTGTCTGTGACATATATGGGTTGAAATAATGCATGAGTTCAGCGGAAAGGTAATTTTCATTCATGAAATAATTAATTACATCTAAAAGCAACTCGACCACCGACGGTCGAGCATTCCAAAGCAAAACTAAAAAAGTTTTTCTAAGGCAAAGGAGGATCGACGGTCGCATCCTTGCCAGAGGCTTCACCCGTTAAACCCTCGACCACCTCCACCTCTTCCTCCTCGATCTCCTTCTCGTCATCGAAATCGAGATCTCTCGCAGAACCGACGTCACTCAGATAGTAGGCAAGCTCTTCTGACGCCAAGGCAAGGGGATTCTTCCCCGATATGTGTCGCCTCATAATTGCCGCCCGTGCAGTGAGTCGACCCAAGGCAAAAACAGACTTAGCCTCGTCCTTGAGGTCCTTCACCTCTTTCTCCAAATTCGCCACCCTGGATTTGGAGTCTTCAGCCTCTTTTTCACTTGCGGCCAAAGACCCCTTGATCTTGTCCAGCTCTTCCCTTTGGTCGGCAATCGTGGACAGAGATTGTTTCTAGCGCTGGTTTGCCTCATCCTTTGCACGTCCGATGACCTCTAACTCTTTCAGAGCCTCGTCGAGACGTTTGGACATAGTCTCTTCACGCTCCATGGCGACGTTCGCCCTGTCCAACGCTGCGTTCCCTCTCTCGTGAGCAGAGGAAATCCGACCCCTTATCTTCTCCGTTTCAGCGCGCAAGGCAAGAGAAGACTGGAACGCCTATAAAACAGAAGACACACGTTAGTAAACATTCGACAAAGTTAAAACCAGGATAAAATAACACAAGTTTTGAAAGAAAAACTTACCAGAAACGCCCGTCCGGCAATGTGAGATCCCATCTCCTCGATCGGGAATCCCTCAAAACGCTCCCTGAAAGAAGGGAGCAAGTACTTCCCCAGATGGGGAAACAGGTCTATCCCGTCCAGGACATTAGCAGCCATAAAGTCCGACGACAACGTAAAGTTAACCGTTGTGACCTTATCCTCTCCCGTCTAATGGCCCTTTCCCTTGTCAGCCGACAAAGGGGTCAACGTGGTAGACGAAGATTTTGCCGTTTTTGCCGGAGGCGCAGAACTAATGGGTATAGCATCGATTGCATCAGAAGACGTCCTCAACTTCGTAGGTGATGCGACCGACACCTTCGCCTTCTCAGGCGTGACGACTCTCGACGAGTCATCAGCCTTTGAAGACGGTTCCCTCGGGATCGCCGTCCTCGTTTTCTTTGGAACCTCATATCCAGTGGTCGAGGTCTTTTGCCTCTTCTCCTTTCCCTTACGAGCGAGCTCAAGTTGAGATGCTCTCTTAGCACTGGTGGTCAACATTTTTCCATGAGATTCTCCTGGAAAAAACAAAAAGAAAACCTTACACGATGGATGTAAGAAAAAAGATCGAGGTCGAATAGAAATGAGTAATGCACTTACCGGTCATCTCTTCTTCTCCTTCTCTCGACTCCTCTTCTTTCTCCTTTGTCTCCTCTTTTTCCTCCTCCTCCTCACGTTTCCCTTCCAGATTCTCCCCTAGATACACCAAGTCATCGTCGTCGTCGTCCACCAGATGTCGTGTGAAAAACGACCGCTCAACAATGCTGAACTCCAAGAATGCATCGACCTTTGCTTGTGAGTTGGCGTAGGGATTCACGTCCTCAAATTTAATATATGTCGATACACAGAAAACAGGTTAGAAATAAATTGAAGGTTAGCACACGACGTGCGACATAAGAATAAAAAATCTCACCCGACATGTTCCAGCCAGCCCTGATCCAGCCACTCTCAAAATCAAGGGTCGACTTACGTGCAAACGCGTACATGGTCTTCCACTTACGGTCATTTACGGCAGTCTTTAATACCAAGGTACGATCGCCCTTAAACCTAGAAAACAGGCTAAAGCGATGATACCCATCCTTCTTGACTTGATAAGCCAAGAGAAGGTCACGCACATTAATGGGAGACTCCCATTTTTCGGTAAGACGCTCAATCACTTGTACGACTCGCCAGAATTAGGGCATTAATTGGCCCGGCACTAAATCGAATTCGATCATGAAAGCCTTGGCCAGAGGCGAATAAGGCCATTCGAAACCTATCTTAAAAGTGTATTCGTATATTACGATATACCCCTAAGGACATTCATTTGGTCGGGTCTGACCTGCTCTAATTAATTTAACCCCCGCAGGGATTTTTGCTAGACTTCTAAAGTCGTCTAGATCCTTTTGTTCTCGAATAGAACTTATAGGTTCGGTCGACATTTCTAAGCAGATATGCAAAAGATCAAGAAATCGTACCTTATATAGGCGCTATAAATCCTCGAAGACTCTAACTCTTGCAGGTTTGGAAGCAAATCGCTAAAGAAAAGCAAGAAAATCTTTCTCTTAAATCTCTTTTGAAATCGTTAAAAGGTGTTAGCTCAAATCTCTGTTTGTAAAAGTAGTGAAAATAGTCTAAGTACAGAAGTCTTCGACAGAGGCTCTGCCGAGTAGCCGAGTAACTGAGAAGACAGAAGTCTTCGACAGAGGCTCTGCCGGGTTAATCAAGAAGACCGAAGTAAAAGAAGTAACTGAAGACACTTCTAAGCGGACAAGACCACAAAGCCTCTGTCATACTTGACATAGCTTCTGTGGCAAAAAGAAGATCTACGCAAAAGATCTTAACAAGGACGGACATGATTCTTACAATACCTACCATTCGAAGGTTCTAAAGATCAATCGTACAAAGGCGTGACCTGACAACTCCATGTGTCAAACTCTGATAGGTTTCCGCCTAAAGCTGAATAAGGAGCATTTAATGAACGTTGTATCTACAACTATTCCAGAACTGTGTCTTTTACCTTTCAGCTACTGTTCCTGAACAGTGTCTTTGTACCTTCAGTCCTTATTGTCCCCTTTAGGAGTAGTATAAATAGAAGGTTCATGTGAACTCTTCTATTAAGCTTTTAACAACACACACCATTAAACTGCATATTTCTTGTCAATCCTTTGAAGTTCTTGGTGTTCTTATTATATATCAAATACAGTAATCTTTGAGAAACATATGTTATTTACTCTTTGCTTTATTTGATATTGTGTGATCTTCTACCTTACATTATCTTTCAGTTCTTAAATACGCTTCCACACCATACAATCTGAACTAACTGAAAGTTAAAGATCATTGTGTTAGCAAAAAGGAACCAACAATTGGTATCAGAGCAAACCTTGATTTTTAATATCAAGGGATCCACTCTAAAACTATGATTTTTGGTAGAAACTTGGATTTTCAACCTATTCTTCATATTAATCAAACAGTTTCTGTTTTTCTGCCATTTTCGATTCATTCGAACTTTGGTAAACTTATAGAATCTGTTATTCTGATTCATTAAAGCTTTTAAGCTTAAAAAAACTTCATACGAAGCATCCACTTCATACTCTGAAAATCTGCTGTTAAAAACCTTTTTTTTTCTGGATAATTTATCTCTCAAAATGACAAATACAAACAACTTCCTCTCTGCTGGTTCCTTAACCAAACCTCCCACTCTTCTTAGAGAAGAATACCCTCAATGGAAGATTCGAATGATTCACTTCTTTGAGGGTACTGACAAAGAATTGGTTTATTACATACGTAACCCTCCTTTTATTCCCATGATAAGTGTACCTCGTGTTCCTAGCACAGATGACACACCTGAAATCCCAGAACGCACGAAACCAAAGACCCAAGAAAATTGGTCTGATTCTGATTGGGCTAAATACGAAGTTGCTTAGAAAACTAAGAGAATTCTGATCATGGCCATCCCAAATGACCTTTTCCAGTCGATGGATGCATGTGAATCTGCATATGATCTATGGAAGGAACTGGAAAAACAACTAGAAGGAGGAGTCAAAACCCAGAAGAACCGCAGAGCTCAATACATAAATGAATACTATGCCTTTAAAGCTCTGCCAACCGAATCTCTGCAAACTACGTATGATAGGTTCAACTCTCTAATAAACAAGTGCAAGAAGTTCGGCATCCACAGAACCTCTGAAGAAAACAACGTTGTGTTCCTGAAGTCTCTGAATGAAGAATGGCTTCAGTTATCTATGTCTCTGCAAACAAATCAAGACTTAGATTCCTGGACCCTAACAGGCCTCTATGGAACATTGGCAGCACAAGAGCCTCAGGTAGCACAAGCAAAAGCCCAGATCATTGCACCTCTTGCATTGGTCGGTAAGACTACAGAGGTTAAAGAGAAACCAAAGAAAGAGGAAAGAAAGGAGAAGAAGAAGAAAATCATGATGGTAGAAAGTGAAGAAGAAGAGGAAGTAGCAGCAGAAGAAGACACGACCCTGGCCTCGATAGCTAAATCTTTAGCTCTCTTGACTAGGGAATTCAGCAGAGGATACCAGAAGAAATCTGGTAATGAACGATATGAAAGAGAGAATCAAGAAAGAGAAGGGTCAAACGACAGAAGTGGTGACCGACAGAGGTCCAGTGACAGAAATGACAGAGGAAATGACCGACAGAGGTCGGAAGACAAAGCTGGCAACACTCCACAGATTCAAGAGTGTTACAAATGTGGTAAGCCATGCCACTACGCAAATGAATGCCGAACAGAAAGAAGTAGTGACCGACAAAGGTCAGACGACAGAGCTGGAAACTCCACACAGAATCAAGGATGCTACAACTGTGGAAAGCCAGGTCACTTCGCCAACGAATGCAGGAGCAGGTCAAATCGCCCTCAGAGGGATGCAACTTTCTACAAAAAGAAAGCTGAATACTATGCTCAGAAGTCACTAATGGTGAACAAAGAAATATGGGAGTCAGACACATCCTCTGACGAAGGAGAAACAAAGAATGCTCTATTATGTGGCATGGCAGAAGTCAGCTCCGACTCCGACAGTGAGGTATCCACTTCTACCTCTAACTCTAATACTACAGAAGATGACTTGATTAAACTTAACATTGAATACACTGAAATAAAAAAGACTTGTGAAGATATTCAGAAAAAGCTCACCTTCTATGAGAGAGAAGCTAGACTTCTTACTCAAGAAAAAGCTAAAATCTTTAAAGAAAAAGAAGAAATTGAAATGGACTGGAACAAAAAGATAAATCCTTTAAAAGAAAAGATTTATGAACTTAATTCTTCCTTAAAAACAAAGTCTAAAGAACTAATGGATGTTGAGTGCGACAGAATGAACATCCTTGCTCTTAAAAATTATTTTCAAAAGGAAAGAGAAGTCCTCTGTCAAGATTTACTCAGAAGAGATCTTCAAATTAAAAAATTTCAAGATGCTCAAAAGGTGTACGAAAAAATTAACACACAAATAGGGAGACGGGGAATTGGCTTCTGTGATATAGATCCTTATACCGGAACCAAAAGAAACAAGTCTCTATCCTCTCTATTTCACATAGGAGATACAAGAAAACCTGATTTCCAAATATTCTCTCTGTTAGTAAAAGGCAAAAAGTCTCTGGGGAACCTCACAAGAGGAAACCTCTGAAGATGACAAATGTGTGGTTTGAAAACACAGATTTGTCATCTTCAATCTCTGTCAAAAGAGAATCCAAACCTAAGAGGTATCTGAAAACTCAAGATCAGATAGGAATCTTCAAGTTTGGTAAACCCGAGACTCAAACCCAAGTTGCATTTGTCTGCATGATGAATTCTGAAAAGATATTATCAGCAGAGGCACCTGAGTTCAAGCCAAAAATTACAGAAGAAAAACTTGTTATCTCTGAAGAAAACCTCTGTACGTCTTCCAGCGATCAAGATCTTTTTGAAGAAAACTTAACAGATACTTCTGTTAACTTAGAAGATAGTTCCTTAGAAAAGGAAGAAAGTGGGTATGACACATGTTCTGAAAGTCCAGTCTCTGTCGAAAGAGAACCAAGTGACTCAACCTCTGTATATGAGGACGATTCATCCTCTGACGAATCAGATACTGACTCTAAGTCAGAGATCGGACCTAGTGACACAGAGGTTTTTAAACAAACCTCTGAAGTTCTTAACAGAACTATTCATCCCAAGGAGAAAATCACTAGAATTCCTATCTTTCCAGACTTTTTTGGATATGTGCATACAAGACAAAACCTCTCTTGAGCTTGAAATTTTCAAACAACAGAAGTCAATGTCCACTCAAATTCCAACGAGTTCAAAGAGTTTAAAACCCTTAAAGTCTGTTAAAGAAGAACTAACATGGCAACAAAAGGGTAAATGGACTAAAATTAACAAATCTTTTTCTTCTATGACAGTGAAATCTACAGAAGTTCACCACAGAAGGGGAACACAGAAGGCCGCACTCAACAAAGGATTTTGCAAACAACGATCTAGCCTACATAAACCTTCTTGTAATAGAAAGTCTAATGTTAGGATAAATTGTAATGCCTCTGTGCCCCCATTTAAAGTATTCAATGAAAAGTTCAAACAAATCTCTTCGCACATTCAATACTGTCATTGCTTTGATCTTATGTTTAAATTAAACCAACACTTCAAAAGTCCACACTGTCATCTTACTGTACCCAAAGAAAATGATAAATCCAAGGGTAAGAAGAAACAAAATGTTTCTTCAACAGAAGCTAAAACAAAGACCGAGAATGCTAAGGCAAACTTGAAGACCCCTGACAAAACTGGACCCATGTGGATATGGGTACCTAAAACTCTCTAATTGTCTTGCAGAAGCAGTATGTGCCAATCTGGTATCTAGACTCCGGATGCTCAAGGCACATGACTGGCGATAGAGGTCTTCTATCCACATACAAAGAAAAGAACGATGGTGGATCTGTGACCTTTGGAGACAATAAAAAGAAGTACATCAAAGGCTACGGAGTCATAAAGAAGGAACACATAACCGTATGCAAAGTTGCATATGTTGATGGCCTTAAACACAATCTTCTCAATGTTAGTCAACTCTGCGATACGGGATTCGACGTAATGTTCAAAAGAACCTTTTGCTCTCTACAGAGCGAGGACACAGGACTTGAACTTCTGTGAGCCGAAAGAAGAGGAGATCTATATCTCATGAACTTCAATGCAAAGAACAAGAAAGACAAAATCTGCCTTGTTGCATGCAAAAGCGAAGAAGCCTGGTTATGGCACAACAGGTTCTGCCATTTAAACTTTCACACCCTTGATAAACTTGTAAAGCTTGATCTAGTCAAGGGTATGCCAAATGTTAAGTTTAATAAAGATCACTTGTGCTCTGCCTGCGAAATGGGAAAACTCAAAAGAGCTTCCCATAAAGGCAAAACTGATATTTCTTGCACTAGGCCTCTGTACATGCTTCATGTCGACCTCTGCGGTCCAATCGCTACACAGAGCCTAGGTGGCAAGAAATATATACTTGTTTTGATCGATGAATTCTCAAGATTTACATGGGTTGAATTTGTCAGAAAGAAATCAGATGTTCCAAACATACTGATAAATCTAATGAAAAGAATCCAAGTTCTGTATGAGTGCATGATTCAGAAACTGAGAAGCGACAATGGCACAGAATTCAAAAACTCTGTCATTGAAATCTATCTTACAGAAGAAGGAATTTCACAGAACTTCTCTGCTGCACGCACCCCACAACATAATGGCGTGGTCGAACGAAAGAATCGCACTCTTGTGGAAGCAGCCAGAACTATGCTAACCGCATGTGGATTACCAATGACATTTTGGGCAGAAGCAGTATCAACCGCTTGCTATACCCAAAATCGATCAACCATCGTAAAGAGACACATCAAAACACCATATCATTTGATCAACAAAAGACGACCAAACATCAAGTTCTTCCATGTATTTGGATGCAAGTGCTTCGTCTTAAATGATAGAGAAGCAAGAGGAAAGTTTGAAGTAAAGGCAGATGAAGGCAAGTTCATAGGATACTCTGCAACTTCCAAGGCCTACAGAGTTTATCTTCTACGGTCTCGAACGATTGTAGAAAGCATAAATGTTTCTTTTGACGACACCTTCCAAAAGACTTCTGAACAAATCAGTTCAGAACTCGGTCTAAAAGGGGAATCCTCTGGAATCTAAAAAACACGAGAAGAAGACTTAAATATTCTATTTCAAGAGATGTTCCATGACGACATTGATCCCTCTGTCGGAGCCATCAGAGCCTCTGGAGAATCACCTTCTGCCAGCCAGAACGAAATAGG
Source organism: Saussurea involucrata (assembly GCA_033807775.1). Lineage (NCBI taxonomy): Eukaryota > Viridiplantae > Streptophyta > Magnoliopsida > Asterales > Asteraceae > Saussurea > Saussurea involucrata. The sequence continues at coordinate 21,719,551 of CM066314.1, forward strand.
TATCTCTCTAACAGGTCCCTTAAACAAGGAAAACAACCACAGAAGCTACTGAAGAACAGAAGATGATACAACAAGGAAAACAACCACAGAAGCTACTGAAGAACCAACTCCAGAAACCATAGAGGAACCAATAACAGAGGAACGAGAAGACTCAGACTATACTTCCTCAGAGGAACAAACACCACCACTCATTCCAATCATTCCACAATCTGTAGGATCAAGCACGAAAGCAAAATCACCGACAGAGGCTACACCAGAACAACAACTAGAAACCTCTGAAGAGCAACTTGATGAAATCGATGACCATCTCCCAAGAAAAACAAAGTGGACAAAGAGCCATCCTCCAAGTCTTATAGTCGGCGAACCTTCTGAAAAAAGGTAAAAACAAGATCTGCCACTGCTAACTTTTGTTTCTTTACAAACTTTATTAGTGTGATCGAGCCAAAAAGGATCTCTGAAGCCCTTGACGACCCAAACTGGGTAGATGATATGCAAGAAGAGCTTCTACAGTTTGAACGAAACAAAGTCTGGACTTTAGTTCCTCTGCCACGAGGAAAACAAGCCATAGGGACTAAATGGGTCTTCAGAAATAAGAAGGATGAAGATGGAGTGGTCATAAGAAACAAAGCAAGACTAGTGGCCAAGGGATATCGCCAAGAAGAAGGCATAGATTACGATGAAACTTTTGCCCCTGTCGCACGGCTCGAAGCCATAAGAATCTTCTTAGCCTTCGCAGCCCACAGAGGTTTTAAAGTATTTCAAATGGACGTAAAATCTGCTTTTCTAAATGGCGAAATCCAAGAAGAAGTATACGTCCAACAGCCACCAGGGTTTGAAAGCTCTAAGTACCCAAAATACGTGTACTACCTCGACAAAGCTCTGTATGGACTGAAACAGGCTCCAAGAGCATGGTACGAAAGACTTTCTACCTTTCTTCTTGATAATGGTTACGACAGAGGTACGACGGATACCACTTTGTTTTATAAACGAAAAAGTGATGAAATTATGCTTCTACAAATATATGTGGACGACATAATTTTTGGGTCTACAAATTCAGAAGAGTGCAAAAAGTTTGAAAAACTCATGCAGAGTGAGTTTGAAATGAGTATGATGGGAGAATTAACTTTCTTCCTCGGACTCCAAGTAAAACAATCATCAGAGGGAATTTTCATAAATCAAGCTAAATATGTCTCTAACATACTTTCAAAATACAGTCTCTCTGATGCCTCTGTAATGAGAACTCCAATGGCCACAAGAAATAAGCTAGACTCAGATCCAAAGGGCATACCTATAGAGTGCATGCTCTACAGAGGAATGATTGGGTCTCTGTTATACTTAACTGCAAGTAGACCTGCCATAATGCATGCCACATGTCTCTGTGCAAGATATCAAGCTAACCCGAAGGAATCCCATTATAATGCTGTAAAGAGGATCTTCAGATACCTCATAGGGACCAAAAATCTTGGCCTCTGGTATCCGAAGAACTCTGGTTTTGGTCTTAAAGCTTATACAGATTCAGATTATGGAGGCTGCAAGCTCAACAGAAAGAGTACCTCTGGGAGTTGTCAATTCCTAGGTGGTAAACTAGTCAGCTGGACCTCTAAGAAGCAGAACTGCGTATCCACATCTACAGCAGAAGCCGAATACGTTGCCACTGCTAGTTGTTGCTCCCAGGTTCTGTGGATGAAGACTCAGCTTAAGGACTATGGTCACATCATATTCAAGATTCCCATCTTCTATGACTCAAAGAGCGCCATAGCCATCTCTGCCAATCCAGTACAGCACTCGAAAACAAAGCATATCGATATCCGTTACCACTTTCTGAAACACCATGTTGAATATGGGACAATCGAAATGCACTTCGTACCTACAGAATACCAGCTTGCAGACTTATTCACCAAGGCACTAGATGAGAAAAGATTTCTTTTCTTGGTGGGTAAGTTGGGAATGATAAACATGAGTTAAAACCCCTGTAAGTATAATTTAATCTTCTGTAAATATGTACATACATTGCTTTTATTATCTGTTTAATTTATTTCTGAATGTAAATTCTTAATCACCAAGTGTTCTGCACAAAAAAAACTTCTGTAGGATTGCTCAGAACCTCTGACAGTCTTTACAGAACCTCTAAGAAACTTGATCTATGTCCCATATTACTTATCAAATTTTGACCCAAGCATAGATCAAGGGGGAGCAGAAGGAGACCTTGAAATGATCTACATAAGTTGATCATTCAAGGGGGAGCCAAAGAAGAATTGTGATCAACCAAAATCAACAGAGGTCAAGAATTTCGCCGAACAAAGGAAAGTCAAAATGTGAGTATCTCATAAAAATCCCTCAAGAAAACAGTTTTCTAGGACACAAATTTCCAAATATGTCCTAGAAACTTTGCTTATGACATTCCAAAAAGAAAATAATCAAAACGATTGATGAGTCTCTCTTTATGAGAAATTTAAGGTTCCAGAGACTCTGTTAGGCTCAACAGAGCTTCTGTAAGACAGATCCTCTATGACTACAAATTACATAAGAACTCGATCGATCGTCTTGAATGTCATACAGAAGGTCTCAAGTCAAAAGGGTTCATATACCACAGAACTTATGCTAACAAATCAAGATATTTGATGTTTACACATACGAAATCTTTTTAGAAAACAGTTTTCTAGGACAAAAATTTCCAAATATTTCCTAGAAACACTGCCAAAGACATTTCAAACTTCAAATGATCAAAAAGATGCATAAATTATGAGTTATGAAAAATTTGAGGTCATAGAGCCTCTGCTGAGCTCAACAGAGGCTCTGCCAGAGAAAATCTCTGATCGTAAATTTAAACTCTTTCGATCGGTTTGAATATCATCTCAAAAATCTCTTTCGCACAAATGCACACTTTGAGATTCTAAAAGTTTGTTGGTCACAGAGCTCATTTGACCAAAGAAACTCTGCTAACCAACACAGGCTTTTAAAAGGAATCTCTCGCACAAAAACTTTTCCAGAACAGTTTTCTAGGACAAAAATTTTCAAATATGTCCTAAAAACAGTTTATAAAACAGTAAAAACTTTGGATGATCAAAAAGTTTAATAGATTTTTAGTTATGAGAAATTTCCTCTCATAGAGCTTCTGCTAGCTCTGACAGAACTCCAAAACCTCTGTGAATGAAATTTCTTCTCTAAAATCTATCGATCCTCTCCAATGCTTTTCAAACATTTTTGGTAAAGGTGCAAGCAACAGAGGATTCGAAGAGAGTTTCAAACAATAGAGCTCTATCTCTACAGAGCTTCGGTCATTTTCAAACTTGGGGAAATTCTGCAACAATAACGGCTATTTTACTGAGAGTGAAAAATATGTGGAGGAAAAGAAACACACGCGCCAAGCATTAATGGGCCACGCACGACGTCAAGTCGTGCTCTGACACTGCTGACGTGTCACATTTTCATTGGATGTACACGACACACGTTCTCCTGGAAAGTTGAACCCGCCGTTCACACTCAAGTACGGACCCCAAAAATTATTCACTTCCATATATTTACCTCTTCAGATTCTACCCTTCACTATAAAACCCAAGTTACCACTCCTCATAAAACCTTTACGCACACTCATCTTCTTCTCTGGCGAACCATTGCAAAAACCTGCAAAATTCTTATCTTTATACAAGAAATGGCCTCGTCTTCTCAAGCTATCTCCCCTGCACATTCGCCGGCGACCTCCCCTGAAAACCCTGAACACTCTGAACATTCAGAAAACCCTGAAATCGCCAGAGACCTAGAACAAGATAACTCAGGCGATGAAGCAGACTTTGCTCCGACAACCCATCTCCAAGACTTCCTTGCTCATGAACATTTTGCAAATGTTCTACCATTAAAACCCAATAATCACTACCTTGTTCCCTCAAGAACTGCTTTTGGGAAATCACATGCTATACTTCTCCATATCTTGAAACAACATATTCTCTACCCTCTTCTGTCCAAAACCATGGACAAAATCCCTGTCAGATACATAAATCAATTCTGGCAAAGTTGCAGATTTGATCCAGAAAACCGACAGATCAAAGGCTACATCTCCAAACCCGATAAATCCGAACATCTTGAACTCAAGTTCAACAGAACGATGTTCTCTCTAGAGTCCAGCCTACCCACAAAGGGTCTTCTAGGATTAAAGACCTTTGCACAGGAACCTACAGATGTAGAGCTCTGCAGGTTTGTCGAAATGTTGGGGTACAACGTACCACTCAGAAACAGAAATGACTTTCGCAGAGGCAGGTTACCACCTCTGTGGAATACACTCTTTTCAATACTCAACAGATGCTTAACCGGGAAAGTGGGGAGTCCAGATCAATCCTCACACCAAATACTAACCATCATGTACGAAGTCTACTACGACCTACCTCTGGACTTCGCGACTCTCATGATGCAAGAAATGGTTAACACCATCGACAGAAAGAACAACTTCCTAAAGAAAAAGTCAAACACATCAGGAGCTCTACCTCCTCTGCAGTTCCAAAGGATTCTAGGTGTTCTGCTAGAGCCTCTACTCTTGCTTGAAAAATGGCCAATGGAAGGGCCAATAATAAAGATGTATGCTATGAACAAGAACTCCCCAACAGAACATGCTGATGGATACCCTCACTGCAGACCTCTGCCAAAGAAACTTCTAGGATATGCTAGGGACGAAGAACTAGAACTAGAATACATACGCGATCATAGGACTCCAGAACCAAGTCCTATTACACCACCGCGTCTAGGAGTCCCCATAGGTACATGACACGGGGTTTTGACACCCCGCAAACCTTACCGCAAGTGTACGGGTCGAAGTCAAGTAATAGTACTTTAGAAGTACGAGTATCGAATCACGGGGAACTAGGAACTAAGTATCACAATTACTACAACCGCTATTAACTAAACTATCGAATTAAGAGATTGGTTTTAGACTACTTAATTATACTAAATAAAATCAAATCAAACACAAGACAAACAGAACAGCTTTGAAGACTTTGATAGAGAGAAAAGTTGAGGGTTGGAAATCCAATGGTTCTCACATACAAACGTCGGACTCAACTCAACTACCAGTTATTCCTATCAATGAATGCCCAATCTTGATCTAATCGTTGTTCTCTCTCGAGTTACACCGATTTTATTTGCAAAACATGGTTCCTGTTTCAAACAACCGTGATTTCTATTTTGAAAACAATAGTTTTATCTTTTGATCTCAACATATAGGGTCCAAAACGCATTAAGCTTAAGATTCAAACGGGACTAAGATTTACTCGGTATATCTCTATCCTTTGTTACCTCAGACATGCAATTTCTAATTCTATTTCTCAATTACTTCTCTCGAACATTAATTGAAAACAATAAGACAATTGTAAGGTAGCTAATCTCACAAAAGCATTAAACACAAAATTACATTCATTCATTAAAGAGGAAAACTGATAAAGGTTTCAAGTCATCTGTTTACAAGTTTAACCCACATTCATTCCAACCCCCAACATGAACCGGTTAGTTCATGTCGGTGGTGGATTCAAACATAAGAGAAAAGGATGCAAAAGTGTATGTAAACATGATCAAATGTGAAAGATGAAATCGTGATAACAGGTGATGAAAACTCCCTCTTCTCGTGTTCGTCTCTACATTCTGTGATGAATGTATCCGTGGTCGGCTCTCTAACGTGGCTTCGAGGACTCCGAAAAATCGCCCAAAATTGCCCCTGAACTGCTCCCGATCGTCTGCCGTCTGAATGATCTCGAATAATGACCTAAACCCCGGAATAAAATACTGATTTTCGACAAACAGTGAGTTACGCGACTTGCTGCGCGACTTGAAAGTCGCGTAACATGTCGCGCGTTTCTTTTATACTGCGCGGGTCGATTTCTGGTTCGCGGGTCGGGTCCTGGTTCGGTCGCGGGTCTTGGGCTTGGCTTTTGGGCTCCCGTTAGGCTTCGTTTTGACTCGTTTTGGGCTCTTTTTAGCTTCTTTCTCGAGAAATGCCGCCTTTTAGCTAACCTGCATAATTCACTAGATACACCGTAAAATACACGCCTTTTTACTTGAATACAAGCCAATCTCGTTGGTTTGAGAACTGAAAATAACGCCAAAAAGTGGCGTTATCAACAACCCCAAACCGAGCGTTGCTTGTCCCCAAGCAAATTAGCGATAAAATAGAATAAAAACACACAGTGTATTAATAATGACTGCACAATACCCAATCGGTACCAAGTGATGCATCGGTGATTTCCCGTACCCGTGAATGTCTATCTCACTCTCGCCTCATTCTTATTTCGTTTGATCTATGACCTTCCATTGGGGGTTGAACTCTTGATTGTTCCGATTACGTTCGGGTTAGACTAGGTTCAAACATACTAGGGAAAACATTTCGCCTCGACCCTACCTCACGGGATACTCTCTTTGCACTTGAACCTAGGTTATCGCTCGTGTTGTCATGTTTACGGAGGTTATGTGCAAGAATACGCAATAATTGCATGAAAACTCTATTGAAAGACGCACATATGTCCAAAAGTTCGATCTCAGAAAGAAATCAAATAGCAAGACAGGGAATATTAGTAAAGGTAGTCGTAGACCGTAATCACATCTTCCAAAAGATCATCCAGGTCTTTACAAGGGTTGTAATGGGGTTAGGGTTAAGGCTATGAAAAGAAGGGTAAGAAAGGATCAAAAATCCTCGGTGTGTCAATCATTGGCAATTCCTGAACTCTCGTTGCTTCACATTCGCTTACTCGACCCTTTTCGTCATTATTGGAGTCGCATTGACTCTCTTATTTTTCAGCTCTAACTATTATCTAAATAACTGTATTATTATAATTTTTATTTTTATTTTTATTTTTTAGTTGGGACTTCATTGGTCCTCTTTTCTATTTCTTGGGTTGGCTAAGGTTTATGGCTAAAGGTTTAATGTTGGGTTTAGAAGTAATTAGGGTGCGTGTTTGGCTGCAAAGGGGGTTATGGATACACCCAAGAGGTAAAAGGGAATGATATCTAAACACAGGGTTAAGACAAAGCACACAATGCCTGGACTCATATCTTAAGGTCCACACGATATGGTCTACTATACCCTTACCTAATATCCCGATGTTCGTCTTTGATACTCAATGCAATAATGTAGCGAGATCATTCTACATTCACGACAAGGAATTCGAAAAGTGTATAAGGATTAAGTGTATGAATCCCTCGAAATGAAAAACGTCTTTTAGGCTCAAAATCTCACTATCGGGTGGTCTCCACTAATGTCCCTAGTTATGCCCTTTCCCGGTCCTTCCCTAACGGTCACGTCACTATCATAAGGTTCTTCCCACAATGGTTGGTCTCAATCATTCAAAACAAAAATTTTAGCTATGTGATCTAGATACTCAGAAAAGTAGGAAATCTACGTGCATAGACTTGGGCCCGATTGGGCAACCCTAAACCTTACCCACACATTGTCCCCAATGTGCAAGCAAAGTCGTAGGTGATGCGACTCAATCATTGTGCAGTTATTACAGTTATCAAAAGGACGGGCAAGGCATTACATAGCAAGCAAAAAGAGATCCCAACTTTCTAAAATGGGCACCCCAAACCTAGGCCGTGGCCTAGGTTTGCCAATAAAAGCCAACCCCAAACCTCGGTGAAACCGAGGTTTGCACAGGGTTTAAAGAATTGAGTGTGTAGATGTGAAAAAGATAAGGCACCCCAAACCTAAGTGGAACTTAGGTTTGTTGCCTCTCGTTTAACTAATACTGAAACAAACATCATACACCACTCATTAACATAAAGATTTAGAACATACCTGTTTTGCCCGGCCGGAGGATTCTTGACTGGTTGAGCATCAATCGGAGGAGACAGAGAGAACATGCAAAACAAAACAAAGAAAAACAAAGCACAAGACAAAATACTGGAAAAGAAGCATACAAAGCAAGAAAGGAATAAAAACTGCACGAAAAACAAAACGAAGCAAAAGAGACTTACGCGGTTTAGCCCGCAACTTGCAAGTCGCGTGGCAAACCGCGTAACCTACTATTTCAGAAAACCAACAGAAGGTCTCGCGGCTTGCTGCGCGGTATACAAACCGCGTAACAAGTCGCGTATGTCCCTGTTCCAGCTATTTTTGATTTTTCAATTTTTTTTCGATTTTTATGGTTTTTTTTGAAATAAAACACACTTAAACTAAAAATACTAAAAGGAAACAAACCTTGGTGGGTTGCCTCCCACCCAGCGCCGTATTTAAAGTCGTGGCACGACTGTGCGGTTTCAACTTGGCTTCGTATCCGCAGAATTGTACCGTCCACACTTACGGTTCTTCGCGGACTTCTCTACTCCTTCCTCTCTTTCACCACTTCTTCTTTCCAGCAACTTGAACCTCACGTTCTCACCGCCAACTCTGAACGTGATCTCACCCTCTTCCATATCAATCAAAGCTCGGCTCGTGGCTAAGAATGATCGTCCCAAAATCAACGGGACCTCTTCATCTTCGTCTATATCGATCACCACGAAGTCGACTGGAAAGTAAAACTTACCGACCTTGATGAGTACGTATTCAACGACTCCGTATGGGTATCTTATTGACCGATCAGCAAGCTTGAGTGTCATGAACGTTGGACTCACCTCGCCCAATCCAAGTTTCCTGAAAATAGAAAGGGGCATCAAATTAATACTAGCCCCTAAATCACACAAAACTTTATTAAATGAAAACTTCCCGATTTGGATAGGGATAGAAAAACTCCCTGGATCATTGAGCTTCTGGGGAAGCTTATTCTGGAAGATTGCGCTACACTCTTCAGTGAGTGCAATGGTGGATTGGTGATCAATTGCCCTCTTTTTGGAAAGGATCTCTTTCATGAATTTCATGTAAGAGGGCATTTGGGTGAGAGCATCTGCAAAAGGAATATTGATCGTTAGCTTTTTAAACACATCTATAAATTTTGAAAAATTGACCTCATCCTTATTTGCTTTCAGCCTGCTCGGGTAAGGTACTCTTGGTGCTGCCGGCTTGACCGGTGGTGTCACTTCTTTCTTCTTCGGTTCGCCTTTCTCGCTTTCTTCAGATTTAACTTCCTTTACCTTCTCGACCTCTTTTTCCTTATGCTCGACTTCCCTTGCTGGCTCCCCACTCAGTTCTTTGCCATTTCTCAGATAGATGGCATTGCAATGTTCCCGGTTAGTCTTTTTGGGTTGACTCGGGAACGTGCCGGAAGGTCGGTTTTGTAGGGCCTCGGAGATCTGCCCTACTTGCCTTTCGAGGATCTTGATTGCAACCGTATTCTGATCAGTTGCGGTTTTCACCGTGTTCACAGTGCTTGCTAGCTCTCCAACCGTGTTGTCCATTTTCGACATGAACTTCATCATCATCTCTTCCAACCCCAGTTTCTTCTCTCCGGTTGGTCCTTCGTTTCTTTGATTAAAACCTGGAGGACGATAAGCATTATTAGCATTAGAAGAATTTGAAGAGTTAGAAAAATTACCTGGCTGTTGACCGGGTTGACTCCACGAGAAATTTGGGTGCTTTTTCCACCCTTCGTTATACGTGTTGGAGAACGGGTCGTTCCTCGGCTGATGATTCCGGTTTTGCATATACTGAATTTGCTCGGGTGCTTCCGGAATACCTCTATTCATCTGATTTGTGATAAAGGCCAGTTGAGCCTTCAGTTCATTCAGCTCATTACTTTCTTGGACACTTGCAACTCGTCTCACCGCTGATCTCGGAGTGGAGAAGCTATGTTCGGCCAAGTTCTCAATCAGCTCGCACGCTTCCTCATACGACTTGTCCATTAGTGCTCCACCCGGGGCAGCAGTGCTAGCATTTTTGAATTGTGGGTGGAGCCCACTAAAGAAGGTCTGGATGATGACCCAGCCTTGTAGCCCATGATGAGGACACTTCTTGATCATGTCCTTGTAACGTTCCCACGCCTCATATAGCGTTTCTTGATCCCATTGAGAAAAATGGGTGATCTCCGCCATTAGTTGGGCGGTTCTGCTCGGTGGGAAAAACTTTTGGAGGAAGGCTGCTTTCAACTGTGCCCAAGTAGTGATCTGATCTGACGGTAAGCCTTCTATCCATATTTCAGCTCGACCTTTTAATGAAAAACTGAATAGCCTCAGTTTGATTGCGTTCTCCTCCATCCCGTTGATCTTGAAGGTGCTACAAATGCGCTCGAAAGCCCGGAGGTGAGCGTGAGGATCTTCGGTCGGTGCTCCTCCATATTGATTTTGCTGCACCATTACGATGGTGCTCGGCTTTATCTCGAAATAGTTAGCCGCAGTGGTAGGTAGTTGAATGCCTATCCGTGCGGCCGCCACATTAGGATCGGCAAATGACCGCATCAGAACTCTTTCTGGAGGTGGTGGTGGATTGTTGCGGCGAGGTGGAGGATCATTGCGCAGAGGTGGTCTCTCGTCGTCGGACATCTCGAATTTCAGATTCCTTTTGGCTTTCGCTTCCTTACGCAGCCGACGAGCGGTTCTTTCGATCTCCGGATCAAATTGTTCGATCTCTTTTCCTCGGGTCGTCCTTGGCATAAACCAAGTGGTACCTGAAAAGAAGAAAGTAAAGTCAATAATCCAAAAACTGAAAGTGATGGGAAAATAACAAGAAAAGAAAATGCCCAATCTAATAGCGCGTATAGATGGTAGTGCTATTAGTTACAACTAGTTCCCCGGCAACGGCGCCAAAAACTTGACACGGGGTTTTGACACCCCGCGAACCTTACCGCAAGTGTACGGGTCGAAGTCAAGTAATAGTACTTTAGAAGTACGAGTATCGAATCACGGGGAACTAGGAACTAAGTATCACACTTACTACAACCGCTATTAACTGAACTATCGAATTAAGAGATTGGTTTTAGACTACTTAATTATACTAAATAAAATCAAATCAAACACAAGACAAATAGAACAGCTTTGAAGACTTTGATAGAGATAAAAGTTGAGGGTTGGAAATCCAATGGTTCTCACATACAAACGTCGGACTCAACTCAACTACCAGTTATTCCTATCAATGAATGCCCAATCTTGATCTAATCGTTGTTCTCTCTCGAGTTACACCGATTTTATTTGCAAAACATGGTTCCTTTTTCAAACAACCGTGATTTCTATTTTGAAAACAATAGTTTTATCTTTTGATCTCAACATATAGGGTTCAAAACGGGACTAAGATTTACTCGGTATATCTCTATCCTTTCTTACCTTAGACATGCAATTTCTAATTCTATTTCTCAATTACTTCTCTCGAACATTAATTGAAAACAATAAGACAATTGTAAGGTAGCTAATCTCACAAAAGCATTAAACACAAAATTGCATTCATTCATTAAAGAGGAAAACTGATAAAGGTTTCAAGTCATCTGTTTACAAGTTTAACCCACATTCATTCCAACCCCCAACATGAACCGGTTAGTTCATGTCGGTGGTGGATTCAAACATAAGAGAAAAGGATGCAAAAGTGTATGTAAACATGATCAAATGTGAAAGATGAAATCGTGATAACAAGTGATGAAAACTCCCTCTTCTCGTGTTTGTCTCTACGTTCCGTGATGAATGTATCCGTGATCGGCTCTCTAACGTGGCTTCGAGGACTCCGAAAAATCGCCCAAAATCGCCCCTGAACTGCTCCCGATCGTCTGCCGTTTGAATGATCTCGAATAATGACCTAAACCCCGGAATAAAATACTGATTTTCGACAAACAGTGAGTTACGCGACTTGCTGCGCGACTTGAAAGTCGCGTAACATGTCGCGCGTGTCTTTTATACTGCGCAGGTCGATTTCTGGTTCGCGGGTCGGGTCCTGGTTCGGTCGCGGGTCTTGGGCTTGGCTTTTGGGCTCCCGTTAGGCTTCGTTTTGACTCGTTTTAGGCTCTTTTTAGCTTCTTTCTCGAGAAATGCCGCCTTTTAGCTAACCTGCATAATTCACTAGATAAACCGTAAAATACACGCCTTTTTACTTGAATACAAGCCAATCTCGTTGGTTTGAGAACTGAAAATAACGCCAAAAAGTGGCGTTATCAGTACAGAAGTAATAGATAGGTTGACAGATGAAGAATGGGCAACTGCTTTTTTGAAGCATGAAGACAATCAAGCCAGATTCAATGCTCAGAGAAAATCCATCTACTTTGCTTCAAAGAAACACTAACCCTCTGCCTCTACTCCTCAAAAGAAAATTCACAAGAGGAAAACCACAGAGGGTACCTCTACAAGTGTCGCAGAAGGTCATTCCTCTCCTCCTCATGCCACAGAAGTTGGATCTTCTGCTCCTCCCTCTCCCCCAAAGCAAAAGAAGAAGAGAAAATCCAAAGCCTCAGAAGAAGGGGCACCTAAACCCAAGAGGAGAAAGAGCAAGAAGAAAACTGGGAAACATCTGTCTCCTATGCAACCAATAGCAGAGGAAGAAGTGGCAGAAGAAGTAGAGGAACTGGGAACAGATGGAGTAGCAGAAGAACAACCCCAAGAATCCCCTCTGCAATCCCCCAATCCCCTCAACTATGCACATCACGGGGATTTCTCTGAATTCATCCAAAACCCAGAATTCTCCCATACTCTAAACACTGCTGGATGGACTGCAGAACCCCTCTCCCATGGGTCCACAGAAGAACCTGACTTCAGAATCTCTTCTGACTTAGAAGATGATGACCAAACTCCTAGGGATCATCAGGTTGAGACACAAGAAGTGCTACAGAACCCCTTCACCCAACCCGGATTTGATGCACAAAGGGAAAGTCCAAAGGAACAAATAGCTGCAGAAGACCATAACATGGATACCATGTTAGAAAATCCAACAGAGGAGGTGATTGAAATGAGGGAAACAAGGATAGAGGTCTCAGAGATAGATTTAGATGAAGAAGAAGCTAACCAAATACGAAAAGGTCTCTATCATCCACATGTCATGCAATTATACGGCTCTCATCCTATGTATGACTCCCTAGGTTCAAGGGGTGAAGATGTACCAGAAGAAAGGGAGAAAAGGGCAGAAGTGGTCACAACAGAGGTTGAGACCATCGATGGAGAACAAGTGATCGGATGCTTCACAGAAGCAGAAGCAAGAAAAGATGCCTGGAGTAATAGAGGCACACAACCAAAACCAACTCCCAGTGCAACCCACACTTCTATTGCCACAAGTCTAGTGGCAGAGGGCAATATTGAAAAAGAGCAGCACGGCTCGACCCCAACCCAAACCATCCGGACAGAGGAAACTCTTTCATCCTCTGTACCAATAATAACCGGGGAAACCATAATTCCAGGGGAATCCTCTCTAAAGGATTCCTCCTTAGTTCGTGATCTATTGCCCCAGATCACACCCGACATCTTTGCAGAGGAATTTGTTTCCTCTGCCACACGCACACAACTAGGTTCAAACATTTCTTCAGAGGAGATTAAAGTGCACAAAGACGGAGAGACTCTAGACAAGTCTCCGAGTCAACAGAAGGATAATCTAGTACCCACCTCTGGAGTGGATCTAGACAATGTCCTTCACAGAACTTCTGTAGAGTCTGAGGCACTAGTTGCTTCTGCTCGAGGATCAGAAGGAAATCCTTCCGCCCCCAACATCCAAACAAGGGCGAAAGAAGGTGTCTCAGGAACAGAGACTCACTCTGGGGACGAATGTGTTCCCCCAGAGGTTACAACGAGTTCACATGTATCAAGGGATGAGTTCCAAACCCTTGTCACCTCTGTGAACCAAACAATGAAAGAGTTGCAAAGCTCTTTCAAATCTTTTGCAGATACTACATCAAGGGCAATCCTTGATCTGAACACCAAAATGGACACCTTGTCCACAGAGGTGCAAAACGCCATAACCCAGATGAAGTCCTCTGCAACACACACTGCTACTACCACTGCCACCTCTGCAGCAGCTGAATTCGGAAAATCCGCCACCACTGCCTTCAAAGACTCTGTCAAGCACTTCCTTCAGCAACTAAAAGACCAATCTTCAAAATCTAAGGGTCTTACACCTGAAGACCTAAAGAAGGCCTTAGACGAAGTTCAAGAGCAAACTACAAGAAACACTCAAGCCATGAAGCCTTCTAACTACATGACAAGAGCTCAAGTGACAGAACTCGGCCAAGGTATACTTGATCAAATGACCGAATTCATCAAAGCTTTCACCGTTGCCAATGCACACTATGTCAAAGAGTTTCAAGCTAGTGTCGGCAGAATGCGCTTCAACACACAAGCAGAGGTTGAAACACTGCTTGGCCTCTATGATGACTTGTGCGCAAAGATGATTGCTGCAGGGGCTGTTCCACCAAAGAAACCAGATTCAACATGCAGGGCAGAGGGTACGACAGATAAACATCAGGATGACTCTGATGATGACCATAATGGTCCATCAGATCATCCTGAGGGGGAGAATAGAGGGGAGAAACAAAGTGAAAAAGCTGCGAGTAGAGGTCTACCAGCTCCACCAATTGTCGCAGAACCCATCAACCAAGCACCCCCATCTCAAACCCAACAAAGAACACAACTGTCCACATAGGCAACACCCACCTCTGTGGAAATAATCTCTGAAGAAACCCAAATACCAGAAACAATCCAGGTTCAAAAACAGAAGACCACAGAGGCAACACCCACCTCTGTGGAAACTCCTTATGTATTTGGAAAAGATGTCCAAAACCAAGAAGAAGTCTACCTTTTGACATCCTCCGAAGATGAACTACCTTCCCCAACACCCAAAACCAACCCAAAAACCAACACCATTGCTCACAAAAGAAAACATCTGAGCAAAACAACTGAAACCTCTCCAACAGAACCCAAACCCAAATCACCAATCAAGCCCTCTGAAACTCAAGTGTCAGAACCAACAGAGGCAATCCCCAAACCAACAGAAACATCAACAACAAAGCCCTATGAGACTCAAGAGTCAAATCCTACAGAGGCAACCCCATCTCAACTAGCAGAACAGCCGAAGGCAAAAGACAAGGGAAAAGGAATTGTGACAGAGGAACCGCAGAAGAAAAAGCCCAAGCATCAACCTTCAACAAAAAAACTGATGAAGAGCTCTTTCGATGCGTATAAGACACCAAAGCCTGAAGAAGAAGACTGGGCTTTCGGCACTAAACCTCTGTCAGATATTCCTGTTCTGGATCCAAAGACAAATCTGTCAAAGGATCGAGTGGCACAAGTCATGAACCAAATGGATGCTCTGCGCAGAACCTTACCTCAACCACCACCACCACAAATGGAAGAAGTGGTATATAGGTACCTCTACAACAGAATGGGCATAATGGATCAATCAGAACCAACCATTCAAGACCCTGACTTTCGTGCTGACCTCGAAAACCTCTTCACCAGAACAAAACCCAAGCCTAAACATGAAGTCTTCTCAACATCCAAGATCGTCAAAGTCCTATATTGTAAGTTCTCAAAAACCAGAAGCTGACCTAGACTCTCCTACAACATCTACAAGGTCAAAAGAGAGGACATATCAGAGAACCAATTTGCAGATGCAGATCTTAGGAATCTCAATCCTTATGATCTACCTGAACTTCTGGAATGGACAAAAGAGAACTTCACAACCGACGAAGTTCGCAGAGCCTATAGAGTAATAAGAAAGGCCATACGCGAAAAGCTTCTGCTATACAGCATGGTAGATTTTCAATTGGCTCGAGATCTTGGAGTAAAGAGCTTAACCATTCAACCACCAGAAGACTACTGCCCTCCCTCTGCTACACCAAACTCAATCATCACAAATCCAAGGGTCGGGTTAGTATTTCTTGATCCTTCTGGTAAATCAAAGTTGTTCGTAGAGATGGACTGTCAGAAGTACGCAACAAGTACTTTGACAGAGTTTAGAACGATACTAGTGGAACACAGAGGATCAAAGCTCATGAATCAAAGTCTTGCCGACAGACTGATAGAAGTTATCGATGCAACAATCAACTTCCGAAATCTCTGCATCGGCTTCTATCACGAGCTCAAACAAGAAGGACTCGACCGCAGAAGTTTCAATGACTTCAAGAATGCCAACATCTGAGTCAGTCAAACAGATCCTCTGTAATATTTTTCTTTTCAATACAATCAAATGTAATTGCCTCTGGCAAAATCAAATATGAAAAGAAAATATTCTTGTACTTTCAAATTTTTAATTTTCACTACTTAGGGGGAGATTGTTAGCTCAAATCTCTGTTTGTAAAAGTAGTGAAAATAGTCTAAGTACAGAAGTCTTCGATAGAGGCTATGCCGAGTAGCCGAGTAACTGAGAAGACAGAAGTCTTCGACAGAGGCTCTGCCGGGTTAATCAAGAAGACCGAAGTAAAAGAAGCAACATAAGACACTTCTAAGCGGACAAGACCCCAGAGCCTCTGTCATACTTGACAGAGCTTCCGTGGCAAAAAGAAGATCTACGCAAAAGATCTTAACAAGGACGGACATGCTTCTTACAATACCTACCATTCGAAAGTTCTAAAGATCAATCGTACAAAGGCGTGACCTGACAACTCCACGTGTCAAACTCTGATAGGTTTCCGCCTAAAGCTGAATACGGAGCATTTAATGAACGTTGTATCTACAACTGTTCCAGAACTGTGTCTTGTACCTTTCAGCTACTGTTCCTGAACAATGTCTTTGTACCTTCAGTCCTTATTGTCCCCTTTAGGAGTAGTATAAATAGAAGGTTCATGTGAACTCTTCTATTAAGCTTTTAACAACACACACACACCATTAAACTGCATATTTCTTGTCAATCCTTTGAAGTTCTTGGTGTTCTTATTATATATCAAATACAGTAATCTTTGAGAAACATATGTTATTTACTCTTTGCTTTATTTGATATTGTGTGATCTTCTACCTTACATTATCTTTCAGTTCTTAAATACGCTTCCGCACCATACAGTCTGAACTAACTGAAAGTTAAAGATCATTGTGTTAGCAAAAAGGAACCAACAAAACGAAAGGATTTGGCAAAGGTCGCTATTTATGTAAATGATCGTATCAGGTCGAGTCCTTCGTTGATCGACACGTGCCCTTGCCTTTTCGTATAACCACACGGATCGTCAATACCTGACAATGACAGATGCTAAGCATGATCGTGCGTCAGCATGACGTCACGATCTTATCCCCTTTTCGGCTTCCCCTTCAGTTGGAATTGGACCGATTCAGTTCCAAGGCAACTAAGGTAATTTTCGACACGTGTTGTGACCCTAGACGTCCAACTAGCAAAATTTAAAATTCGAATTTGCCTTCTATTTTTCAAATTTTGGGGGCAAACTGTTTGGGTAAAAATTCACCAGTCTCGACCACGACCAAGGTAAGGAAAACATTTATTACACTTTTTCATAGTAAGGTAAAATCATAGTACTTTACCTTTTAATTAAAGTTGAAATCGAAAGTTATTCACCTCACGACACTCGACCATGACGTCGTCTGGTTCACACGACCGTCGTATGGAACCTTACGACCTCGACCGACTAACGTACAATATTACTGTTACGTTTTCACAGTGATTAATGCAGGAATCAATGACATCAATGGTCAACGGCTATAACCGACAAGGTCAGTTAGAGCATTCAATCCAGCGTCCGTTACGACAGTTATCAGAAGCATTTATGAAGATCATTGAATGATACGAAGACTATAAAAATGAAGGCTCAATCAACATTTCGAGACATCTGATCACACAACATTACACATCATACGAGAACATCCGAAGTCTGAAGAACATTCGAAGCAAAGAACTCTCTCTCAACAGATCGCTCTCGACGCACGACTTTCACACATGACGCATAGTTTCTACACACGATACACCAGTTTTTTACATTCGAAACACTTGTTACTTTACATTTAAAGTATTTTCTTTCATATGTATTGTAATCATTGTACGATCGACACCCGAAACATAAGGATATCGCCCCTGTTTGGCGATCATAGTGCAGCGACGACTTCCATAGTCGTCCGCGGGTTTTTTCTTCGTTGAGGTTTTTCCCGCGTCACCAAAATCTTTGTCTCATTTATATTTTCCGCCTTTGTCGTATGCTTTGTCGAAAGATCCCCTTCTTTAGTTATCCTTTTGGACGATTTTTGGCATTAACAGTACGCATGGGTGAACACTGTTCCATCTTGAATTTCCGAAGAATATCCGCGATGTACTTAGATTGATTGATGAATATCCCGGTCGACAGTTGTTGAACTTGAAGACCGAGAAAGAAATTCATCAGACCCATCATACTCATTTTAAAATATTCTTTCATGAGGAGTGAAAAGTTGCGACAATATTGAGGATTCGACGAGCCGAATATAATGTCATCGACATAGACTTGAATTAATAAAATATGCTCACCTTCCCTTTTGATGAAAAGGGTTGTGTCGATCTTACCTTTCGAGAAGCCGGAGTTGATGCGAAAAATAGACAGTTTATCATACCAGGCTCTCGGTGCTTGCTTGAGTCCGTATAGCACTTTGTCAAGTCGGTACACATGATTTCGGTGATCTAGATCTACGAAACCTTCTGGCTGGGAGACGTATACGTCCTCTTTGAGATCTCCATTCAGAAATGTCGTCTTCACATCCATTTAATACACGGTGAAGTTCTTGTGAGCGGCATACGCGAGGAACATCCGAATAGCCTCGATTCGAGCAACTGGTGCAAACATCTCTTCGTAGTCGATCCCCTCTTGCTGTCGATACCCCTTAGCGACAAAACGAGCCTTGTTTCGAACCACGACACCATTCTCGTCCATCTTGTTCTTGACAATCCATTTCGTGCCGATGATGGTTCGATTCTTCGGACGAGGGACCAAACGCCATACTTTAAGACTCTTGAATTCATTGAGCTCTTCTTGCATGACGATTATCCAGTCCGGACCGTGTAAGGCATCTTTCACTGTCGCTGGTTCGACATTGCTCAGGAAAATGGAGAAGAGGCACTCATTTCTGGTTGCCGCCCATTTTTGAGTATTACTCAGCAGTACGGGGGCGGCTTCGTCTTTATCTTCCGTCGTTGCTCTAGTCTGAATAGTTGCTGACGGGTCGCCAATGATTTGTTTCGGGGGGTGCGCTCGAGTCCATTTCCTCGTGTGGGGTAGCGGGTCCGATAGAGGTTCTGAATTATCCGCATCGATGTAGGACCTGAGGGGTAGATTCTGAACCGCTTCAAGTGATGGAACCGGATAGAGACGTGTAGCAGCCGCATGTTGAGAAACAACAGTGGTTGACGAATATGTGGCAGTTGCGTCAGAACTGTTGCTTGCTCCGGGGGTAGATGGAGTGGATTGAACCACTGGTGAAGGAGACGCGGTCGCCGATTGAGTACTTAAAGATGGCGTCGTCACAATCACTGGTGAAGTGGGCGAGTCCTCCGAGGATGTAACGTTGGGGGTTGGTGGAGGACCGGATATGTTGGTCGACACCCCTATGGCTCCATTTGCATTTAAAGAAGCATCAGAAGAAACTTGGGGAAGATAAAAATCATTGTAAATTTTTTCAAATAGTAGATCTAACTCAGATGGTTGTGACTTCGACGTATTGGACGACGAAGAAGCTACTGTTGTGTGCTTGGGTTCCGATCTAGAGAGATCAGAAGCCAGGACTCCAGTTAGCGCGGGTTCTAAATTGTTATGTCCAGAAGCCAAGTCGACCAATTCATCGAAGGTCACATTAATACTCTCGATCACGCTCTTAGTCCTCTTGTTGTAGACTCGGTATGCTTTGGAAGATGTCGAGTAACCGATGAAGATCCCTTCGTCTGCCTTCAGCTTGAGCTTTCTGAGATCATCCTTATCATTCAGTACGAAGCGCTTGCACCCGAACGCATGAAAATAGCCGATGTTGGGGTTGCGCTTGTTGATAACCTCATATGGCGTCTTATTGAAGCACTTGTGGACGATATATCTATTTTGGGTGTAGCACGTCGTCGCAATAGCCTCGGCCCATAGAAACATAGGAAGCCCTTATTGTGTCAGCATGGTGCGCGTCGCTTCCACTAAAGTGCGGTTACGACGTTCCACCATGCCGTTTTGTTGTGGAGTCCTGGCTGCCGAGAAGTTATGCGAAATCCCCACCGAAGTGAGAAAATCACCGATGATGCGATTCTTGAATTCCGTTCCGTTATCTGTGCGAATCGCTATGAAGGTCATCTGTAGGTTGTTCTGAACTCCTTTTAGGTGGTTGACTATGACACCCAGATTCTCCTCCTTTGTACGAATGAACTTGACCCAAGTGTACCTTGAAAAATCGTCCACCATCACCAACACGTACTTCTTGTGACTGATACTTTGAACGCGCATTGGGCCGCAGAGATCCATACGGATAAGCTCTAATGATCGTGACGTGCTTGGAACCGGCTTTGGCTTGTAGGCCACCTTCTTCATCTTTACCATCTCACATGTGGAGCAGAGATGTTCTTTTGCGAATTTGAGTTCTGTCATACCCTTGACGAGTCCACCCATCACCAGCTTATTGATGTTCTTGAAGTTTAGGTGTGATAGCCGTCGATGCCATAGCCAGTTCTGTTGAGTAGTAGCTTTAGATATCAGACAAACGGCTTTGTCGATCTTGACGGTGGCAAGATTGATGGTGTAAAGGTTCGTCTGTCTCGTACCGGCGAGAATCTCCGTTCCATCGTCAGCTCGAATACTGCATCTCTTCGCCTTGAACCGTACTTCAAGATTCTTGTCGCAAAGCTGGCCGATGCTGAAGAGGTTTTGACCAAGACCTTCAACGTAGGACACCCGCTTGATCGTGAGGTCGTCCTGAACTAAGTCGTCATAGCCCATGATCGGGGCCACATTATCGTTGCCAAATTGTACATCACCACAGTACTTCTCCTTGAAGTTGGTGAGTAGCTCCCTTTTACTAGTCATGTGCTTGGAGCATCCACAGTCGAGAAACCACACATGACCGGGCTTCAAAACAGAGATTAAGGATGTTTAGGTACCCATCTGTAAATGGGTTATTTGGTGTTAGGTGCAGCACCTTTGTTTGAGACCCGTTTAGAGCTGGATCTTTTTCATTTCGATTTACGAGAATGATTAGAATTAAACACATGATATGTACCAAACCAATCAGATGCATGTTTAGAATCCATCAAGTCATTAAAACCACACACAGAACAACAAACATAATCACGCGAAAAATCAATCAATTGATGAACATTGTCAAGTTTAACTGGAAATTTAAAACCATGTTCAACAGAGTTATTCAAACCAAAACTATGTTTGTTGTTATTATTCCTATTATTCAAAGCAGAATTAAATGACTTGTTCTTCTCAGGGTACGTCTTAGCATTCTTCTCTACCCACTCTCTCCGAACCGCTTTCCCCCGACCCATACTATCTGAAATTACATTAGATTTATCGTTAGAGGAGTTTGAGAAAACGGATTGTTTAGGCGAGCTCTTACCGGGTTTAGCGCGTTTCTTAGACCGACATTTAGATTTGGTTTTAGAAGTGGTCTTAGAAGCGGTTTTAGAATTCGAACATTCGCCTTTTTCAAAATTAACCGGTTCGGGCATTTTTTTCTAAAAAATGAGTGTGACTAGTAAGCTTAGGAGCTAAATCAATCTTAGAAAAATCATCGTCATGACAAGGAATGGAATTCATAAACTCAGAAAATCTTCGTGCAGAATCAGGTGGAGTGTTGCCATCAGAGTCAGATGAGGAGTTATCCGCAAATGGATTATCAAAAACCGGAAAAAGGTTCTTTTGAACAGACTCGGATTCGATGGCCTTACCTTTATCCTTAAAGCTCAAATCTTTATCATTTGTGTCATCAGACACTCCTATAAAGGCTTTGCACGAGGAACTATGCGAATAGATCGGAGCGTCGTCAAACGAGATTGTTTCAGGAGTGACCGTCGTCATTGGAGTATCCACATAATTCTCCTTAACCATTCTCAGCGTTAAAGCTTATGTCGCTAACGTGGACAGTTGAGAGGTCAACTTGGCAATCTCGGTTCGATAAGCCGCTCTTTCAAATTCGGGTAGTGTCTCGGGTTTTGTTTGTTTGAGCTTTTCGATAGAATCTAAAAGTACAATCCTTTTGGTTTCATAAATGACCTTATCTCTCGCAATCGATTCTTTAAGTTTAAAAATTATATTTTCCAAAATCAGAGGTGGAACATAACGTTTTAGCTCTGATTTATCGTCAGAAACTACATCTGTTGGTGCCGGAACGGGAAGTGGAGTTTCAACCGTTTTGGCGAGCGAACAGATGTCGAAGAAATTATTGGGGAGACAAGGAATTTTTCTTTTTAAATGTGACGCATTAAGCGTTTCATACACGAAAGGGATTTGTACATTTATGTTTTTCCTAGGCGGCGCATCATCCGATTTCGTATTATATTCAGCAGTAGGATTATCAGTTTTAGGTTTTGCCTCTATTGGTGGTAGAGGTATTGTTGGTTGTCTTTTAAAATCCTCAAACTCCTCATCTTCCGGAGATGCCTTAGTCCACTTAATTTTGTACTCGGGATATATCTTATCTAGGCCCATGAAATCGAATTCCTAAAGAGTGGGGACCTTAGACAAGACTTTCTTTAGGTAGCACGGATTATCATATCCGAGTCCCCAAAGTGAGTTGTAGTATTTGAACTCCTTAGGCTTGTTCAAGTGGATGGTTTGTTCAGATTGACCAAGTTTATAAAGTTTGGATTCAAGATCCTTAAGCTTGGTGGTCAACTTCTCATTTTCTTGAACTAAAACACTTTTAGAATACTCCTCCCGAGACTTCTCTAACTTTTGAGTATATTCAGATATTTGGGTCTCGAGGAGTTCAGCTCGTTTTGAAATGGCCGAGCACTCAGTTTGATAGTTTTCTATCACACATCTGTCCTTAGCCTTTTCAATCGCTAGTTTGCCTATGGTATCATATTTGATCTTAGCCTCGGCTTCTAGCTTAGAGATGTGGGTGTCTTTGGTCTTAACCTTATGTTTGAATGAATCTAAAGTACGCACCATTTCATGCATTTGATTAATCAAGTTAGCATTGGAAGAACCACATACCTGACATTCGTGCTTGTCTTTCTTCTTATCGGAAGAGTCATCTTCGGAATCAGATTCTTCCGAATTGAGGCCAGTATAACACATGTGTGCTTCCTCATCTTCAGTCTCGTCATCTGTCTTCAGGAGCCAATGATCGTCTTCCACTAGTAGCGCTTTGCCCGCTTCCTTCTGCCTTGACAGGAGCATCTTGTTCTTGTAGTACTCAGCATTGCGTACTACAGGCTTTCGGCAGTCTTTTGCGAAGTGGGCGCGCCTTCCACAGTTATAACATTTAACTGGTTCATCATTAGCTCGGTCATCGGATTTACCTTCCGATCGCTTCCCTTCTTCATTTCTCTTTCTCCCATCATCAGTCTTTCGCTTTCTATTAGGTCCATGATCTTCATACAATCCAAGTATTGTGTAACAAGATGATGAAGAACATTATTGAAAAGGAAATCTAACCTAGAGAGAACACAAAGTGATTAGAGATCTATATCTTGTATTAATGAATTCACTTCTTACAAACTACAAGTAAAGACCTATTTATAGTCTTCATCACTTGCTACAACAATTAAGCATATGCCCTTTAACACAGCTATTGCTTTACAAAACTTTCTATTATAAAGGACAACTTCAGTGTCCTAACATTCTCCCCCTAAAGTTTTGGAAAGCAAATCATCTTCAAATCATTAGCTCCTCTCCCCCTTGATTTCCTTGTAAAAACTTTAGCGGTGCATTCTTCAAATGTAGGCTTGGCTCCCCCTTGAATGTACTCTTAGCCTCGACTAAATGCACTAATATCATCTTCAAAGTGTATGCATTTAGTGAAAAACAAAGAATCCGTCTTGCTTGAAGGAGGAACGGTAATAAGCACGCACTACTAGGTAGGGATGAGACGACCCAAGCAAATAACATTGTTCAGCAACTGTAGAGAAATGCTCGTCTTCAAAATACTTCAAGCCACTGAATGAAGAGAATCCAGAACTTCAATCTTCAAGAAATAGCTGGATGATTATAAGCACTCAAAAGTCTGAATCACAACCAAAGCACCAGAACAATGATTGCAAGCTCTCACAATTCTGGTTGATCAAGTCAGAAGAATGATAAAGAGCACTCAAAGGTCTAGCATCGTCAACAAAACTTCAGAATAATGATTGCAAATATTCAAGCGTCTCTTCCAATCCAATCAAAGACTGAACTCCAACAATCAACTTCTGAAAATCTTGAAAGACTTGAGCTCTTTTTTTTTTATTTTAATGAGAAATATTTTTCAATAAATTTCTTGGATCCGAAACCATCAGAATTCGGACCATGAAGCATCCGAAACCAATGAATCCGGATTAAGTAGGGTGCGAATTCACTCAATTCGGATCATGTTGAGTGCGAATTCACTCAATTCGGATCATGCTGGGTGCGAATTCACTCAATTCGGATCATGTTGGGTTCGAAATCAAGACAATTCGGATCATGAAGGGTTCGAAATCATGGCAATTTCGTGTCATGTTGGATGCGAAACCATGCCTATCTTGAATAAATGGAATTCGAAACCATTAGAATGAGGATTAGAAAGATGCGAAGCCATCCATACCTTTGAACCTTTAGGTGTAAGCACATTCCGAAATTCAGAACTAAGATGACCAAATTCAGCAATATTTCGGACTTCACAAGATCCGAAACCAACAACTCTGAACAGTTCGAAACCATCTAAGCCATCCAAACAATAGTAGCATCCGAAACCATGAACAGTAAAGCATGAAGGATCCGAAATCATCAATGAACAGTAAAAGATGAAGGATCCGAATTCATCAATGAACAGTAAATGATGAAGGATCCGAATTCATCAAGAATAATCCGAATTCATCAAGAATAATCCGAATTCAAGTAACAGCATCCGAAAATCACTAAAATCATCATAACTTCTTCAATTCTTGACCAATTTCAGTGATTCTTTCGCAGACTTATTCGTAAAATGAAGATGAACAGATTTCTAGTTGATCAAAACATGTAATTCGATCGATTTGGCATACTTTTGATCCAAAAAGTGAGTTCGACTTTTTCTTGAACAAACACCATAAGAATCCGAAATCTGAGCAAAATAGGGCTAAAAACACTTGAATTGTGAAGATCCAATGATCGTATCGATGAAAAACTCTTCGATTTGGCTCTGATACCACTTGTTAGGTTCATGATCTTCATACAATCCAAGTATTGTGTAACAAGATGATGAAGAACATTATTGAAAAGGAAATCTTACCTAGAGAGAACACAAAGTGATTAGAGATCTACATCTTGTATTAATGAATTCACATCTTACAAACTACAAGTAAAGACCTATTTATAGTCTTCATCACTTGCTACAACAATTAAGCATAAGCCCTTTAACACATCTATTGCTTTACAAAACTTTCTATTATAAAGGACAACTTCAGTGTCCTAACACTTTCCTTCGTACTTGTCCTTGTAGTCCCGACGCTTGGTGTTTGTGGAGTACTGCTGGTTGTTATTCATCGGCTTCTTGAAGAACTTTTTCCGTGCGTACTCCTGGGATAACAAGGCGACAACTTTCTCGATGCTATCGAGCTCAGGATCAGAATCACTTTCTGGATCAAAATCTTCGTGTTCAGAATCACTCGGCGCTTCTACTCTATGCGAACTGCGTGAAGCTTGATTGTCCTTCTTGTGAGTCATCAGGGCAAGAGGATCTTCTTTGGTCTTCTCATTGGACTTTTGATATCCCATCAGCTCACTTACATCATCTTCGTCTTGTAGCAACATCTCATAAATCTCATGCAGCGAAACATTCTCTAAAGATCGGTTGTGGCGGACATGAAGAACAAATCCCTTCCACTCAGGTTGAAGATTGTTGAGAAACTTGATGTTGCATTCTAGATTGGACTTGAAGATGTTGTTCTTGTGCAGGTCGTTTAGTAGAGTACAGAAACGCTCGTATGTCTCCGTGAGTGATTCTCCATTCTTGGCTTTGAAGGATTCGTAGCGGGTAAGGCAGTTGGTGATCTTCATCTGATTACCTTCACGACTGCCTTGCATTATTTTAGCAATATGATCCCACATTCCTTTAGCCGTGTCCTTGTAGCTGTCGATGCTACAGTAGATGTTGTTGGGAAGAGTGTATACCAGATAGGTCTTCGCCAGCGTATCTCCATCAGCAAACCGCTTTTTTTCAACTGTTAACCTATTGTATGGTTTGGGCACATTATGTGTTGGAGGTCCACCTTCTTGTGCAGGAACATCCATCAGTGGTGGAACATACGGACCTTCCTTCAGCGAACGAAGAATCTCTTCATATAGCGGCTTGTTTTGGATAAAGCATAGAAACATGTCCTTCCAGACATTGTACTCCCCGCATTATAGAATCGGTGGCTTGAACTCAGATCCGATAGCGAGTGCGTCTTGTGCATTCATTGTGAGAAATTGGTGATCGTAGGACGTGTAGAGAGATTCAAAGGCAATGAAGTGATCTAACGCACAACCTAACGCAAATCTAACGCAGAGTCCTAAAGGAGTGAAAGCCTAAAACAATTCCTAAGATGGATCAGGGATAAACTAAGAAAAGTATTGGAAATGAAAGCAAACATATACTGAAAGAAAGAAAAAGAATTTTGCAGAGTACCAGTTCCGGAATTTAAAGAGTGAAGAAAGCAGTTCCGGAATGTGCACAGTACCTGGATCCGGAATTTAAAGCAAAGTTCCGGAAGTTAACAGGTTCCGGAATTGCAAACAGGATCCGGAATTTTACAGGTTCCGGAATTGCAAACAGGATCAGGAATTTTGGAGAATCCGGAATTTGAGAGAGGTTCCGGAATTTTAAGATCCAGAATAAAGAAGAGGCGAATTTAATGAAACAAATTGATCCGGAATCCATATGCAAAGGGATCCGGAATTACTTCAGATCCGAAAACAATACGAAATAAGATCTGGAATTGCACAAATCCGGAACCAATCAGCAAGGGATCTGGAACATTAAAGATCCAGAATGAGAACCAGGTTCCGGAATTTAAAAACTAAAATAGTACCGGAATTTGGAAATACCGGAACTTGGGATCCGGGATCCGGAATCAAGCAATACCGGAACACAAGACCACAGTTCTGAAACCAACTTCTGGAAATCGAAATACTTACCTGGATGACGAATTTCTGCACTTTTTGACTCGGGAAACAATCTGCAAATACTTAAGAACCAAAAGAAACACGAAGAGAATTCAAAAACAACTACCCAGATGGATTTGATGAGCACTTTTTGAAGAAAATTTGATTTCTATCAAGAACAGGGAGTAAGAACCCACTAACCAAAAATCTCTAAAATTAATGATTTTTACTCAATCAAAAGATTTCAAAACACGATATGATCTTAGAGACGCGATAAGAATGATTCTTCAAGCCTCAATTTCAGTTTTTAACACCAAAATCAAAGCGAAGAAAATTCTTTGAATGAAACAGTCGCACGAAAAGTTTGAATGATCAGAAAAGAAATTACCATTGAATCAGACGTCCTTCTGCTCTGATACCAATTGTGGATCCCAGATTCAATAGTAATCACAATGTAATCAACACAATTAGCAATCAATCATAAATCTCACTTGCATTAATGATGAACAGAAAGAGTTCTTTAGGCAGAGCCGTACACTTTAACAAAAGATTAGGTTATGATCATTAACCCTAAACACAAGGTTATGCAAACTATTTATACTAGAAAACTAATATTACAAACTGTCATATTCAGCCCCTGTACTTCATATTCCACTAACGTGACCTAACATTTTCTTATGTGTTCGTCTCTCCATTGCACTCACATGCACAATCCGAGGGGAAACCGAGAAATTGTTGGTCCCGAGAGGGTTATACAAGTTTGTAGAAGGGGGGGGGGGGGGGTTGAATACAAACACACAAATTTTACTTTTCTAAATTGTTTATTGATATTTATCAAACAATTTACAACTTGTTGCGGAACAAGATTAAGGATTAAACCTAATCTAAATAAGTTATGAGAAACACTAAGTTTCTTGCACTAGAATTAAGACAGAAAGAAGATAAGAATATTAAAGAGTAATATTCTAACACTAGGAGAGAAAGAAGAAGATGGTCGAGCACTTCAATTCTGAAGTAGGGTTCTTCTTATATACTGCATGCATTTAATGCATGGCAGTATTACTTTACATGTGGCAGCAGCTGATTGGTTGCATGTCTTGACCTTTGTAGACAACCTTAGTAGTCGCATGGTGTACAGTGTAGAATCAGAGTTGGTTGTACGATAATGGACAGAGGGGATGTCTTTTCTGACATTTTTGTACGGAGGCGTGCAAGTGGGGGTAAGACAAAAGTAACTTGTAGAGGAAGACTTCATGATCAGCGTTCACTGAAAAGATCTTTATCAGCGAGTGATAAAGTTCAGTGATTGTTGAAGTCTTCTACTTGTAACTTCACGTTGAGTGGACAAATCTTGGCTTCGCTGATATCCGCATCAGTTCATTAGTAGACTTGTCGCTGGTTCTTGGCTTGATCTTCGACTTCAGCGTAGAACATTTGTTGTCGTGAAACTTGTCTTCAGGGATTATAAGTAAATAACTAAAACTTATCAGCGATCACCAAGAGTACTGAACAGGCTCAGAGCTTTATTTGTGAACAGTTTTCGCTGAATGTAATCTAAAGAACATAAGTTTCCTATCAGCGGTACTGTAGAGTCATAGTACTTATCAGCGATAGTGAAACTCTAATACATATTGTTTACTTACAATTTTCACTAAGTGTTTAAAGAGAGTCATTATCAAATCACTGAGGGTTTGGATCAACAATCTCCCCCTATTTGATATTGACATAGCAATGAAAGAAAATTGCTAAGTATGAAAACATAAGGATAAAAAGAACTCATAAAATATTTGTCCCTTTTACTATTTTCTGGGATCTTTTGAGTACTGATGGAGTAAAGTACATTCGCCGAATTTTTTTTTAACTTCGTATAAGATTACAAAGGGAAGTGTAAAAATTACAAGTACAACAAATAAATTTACAAGTATAAAAGATATAAGCTGATAAGGATAGAAGAATAACAAGGAAATCCTATCAGCCAAAATGTTCTTCCTTAACGAGAAGTTCATCAAGGGTCTTTGTTGTAGGTATCATCCAGTCAGGGACCGTTACTCCAAGATCTCGTTTATTTTTTGCTTCTTCAAAGATCAAAGGCTTTAGGTGTTGACCGAGAATATCATTTCTGAATCCACACCAATAGATGAGATCCTTGAGCTGTTCGATAAGAGTGATGGGAAGCTCAGAGACGTGTTGAAAGCGTTCTCGTCCATCATAGTCGTGAAAGAAGATACCATAAGGTTCGCTTAGGACTTTTCCAGGGATGAAGCGTTCACCAGGGGGCAGAGAGGTGTCAAGCGCTGAGAGGTCAGGTTCAGGACCAAGTACTTGAGCACGTGAGAAACCAATACCTGTTTCATTCCGGATAGGAGGACCTGAGTCTGAAGATATTATCTTTTTCTTTGTAGAGGCCCTTCTTCGTTTTTCTGGATTTGTAGAAGGAGGAATATCCACAGCAGAAGAAACCAAGTCGATCTGAGAATTTATAATCTTCTCGACATGGCTCTTGAATTGTGAGCGAGATCGCTGAATGGCTATTCTCATCTCCAACCACTCAGAGAGATCGAAATTTTTGATTGAAGAGGCGTAGAAGGTTTCCTTGGTACCATTTTCTCTTAAAATATCGACCTCAACGAATGGAACGTCTATTGACATTTTTCCCTTGATGTATACTTTGTTGATTTTGGCATCCCTAGATCGATAGTGCAGTCTTTCTTTGCACCATTCCAAGGTGGAATCGGATACCTTGGTCTTTTCTTCGATGATCTTCTGAGCGTCTTCCCATAATTGACGTTGGACTTCAATGGGAGTTCTCTTCAGATCAGGGTCCTTCACCGATTGTTTGACAAGTTGCATGGCGTAAGCTTTATCTTGTTCTTCAGCTTTCCTTCGATCAGCGAGTTGTTTTTCATCCTTGAGATGATCAGTGTATTCTTTCCTTGACAGTCTGAACTTAGGAGCAGGGATTTTATCACGAGGAAGGATGATTCGCCGATCTTCAAGCTGTTTGATCATAGCTTCTGTTTTCTTCAGGTCTTCTTCACTTAGCGTTTGAGGAGCTAAGGAAGGTCTGTTTTTGTGAGAGAGCAGTTGTTCTTCATGTTTATCAGTCTCAGTGGTGAGATCTAAGACTGGGATTATTTCTTCAGCGATAGGAGCTGGGATTATTGTTGATGAAGTTGCAGCCATAGGAACTTCATCTGGATTCTCAAACAGGGGAGAGGACTAGCTGAAACACACCGATCTTTTAAATGAGATCATTTGGGAAGAAAGAGATAGAGAAAAGAATGGGGTTTAAGTGTATAGAGGGTTTATGGAGAGGAGGGCTGAGATTGAGAAGGGATAGAGGAGGGATGCAGTGTAAGGGAATAAGAGATATTGTACCTGACAAACTGGCTTTATCTGAAGAATTGGCAGATTGCCTTCTGCAGTGGGGCCTTTGTTCTTGCCTTTGTCAGCTTCAGTTGCTGCAGGTTTTGTCGTAGTCGTCTCCCCTGATGATTCTTTTATTATAATCCCTTTCTGAACAGGGACCTTATTGGGCTGGACGAAGAAGAAGTCATCATCATCATCGTCATCATCATCATATTTGGGAGATGATGATGGTTCGTCGTCCTCAAGGTCGAGGTCTTCATTGTCTTCTTCTTCTTCATCAACTTCAAATTCTTCCTCGTCTGCATAAGGAACGGTAAAATCAGTATCGGTTTCAAGATGCTCTTCGAGTTACTCCCCCTCAAGTCCAGAGGGAGGTTTCTCGGTTCCCTCAGGGTTTTCAATTCCCTGAGGTTTCTCGGTTGTAGCAGCAGCATCGGAGAAAATACCCTCCCCCCTAAGAGTTATGGGGAAGGTCTTCAAGACTTCTCTTCTCCCCCTCAACATTTTGGGGACGGTCTTCAGTCTTCTCCCCCTCTTCCACATGATGGTTGGGGGAGGAATGAACAGTCTCAGCAGTAGCGGCAGCATCAGTGTGCATTGGTTTTGTGTATACCTGCAGGCGGGTTGATGAAGTTATCAAAACCTTGTTGACCTGAGTAGTGTTCCATGTCGCCTTCAAGAGTGCCTTGGCGCATAGAAGTGCTTACAGGTCCTATAGATGTATCCATCATCCTATTGAGAGTGTCAGCAGCTTTATCATGTATGATGACGGTTGTTCCAGAGAAAGAAGGAAAAAGAGGTGGAGTGTCCAAAGATTGAGTGGGAGGAACAAAGGTTGAGAAGAGGGATTTGGTGCGGGGTTCAGCGTTGGATTCGCTGAGAAATACTTCTTCAGTACTTAGAGGGTCTGAAGGAGAGGGGTTCTGTTCCAAAGCTATAACCTCAGCGTTTAGAGACGTTGAAGTTGGGATGGAAGGGGTGGCTTGATCAGTTGTGGCAGAGCGTACCACGAAACTATCCAGCGGTTCTAAAGGAGGAACCGTGGAGTCTTCAGCATGTGAATGCTTGGGGGTTGCTCCTTGGTTTTCTTGATCCTTTGAGAAACAAGTGGGGAAGTAGAGTGTTTCCTTTTCTTAGACGGAGTGGAGGGTGCAGTCTGGGTATCAACAATTGGGATTACCGCTGAGGTAGCCGCAGAAGTAGAAGAAGTTTCAGGATTGAGAATAGATAAGAGTGTAGAGAGACGTACCTCGTTTGGTAGTGGCTTGAAGTCAAGAACTTTAGGGTCGACCTTTGCGAGTCTTAGGTCGCCCACCTTCGGGTATTTGTTCTTCAGGCCTTGTAGGAAGAGGGCACTGACAAACCGAGGATAAGGAACACATGTTGGTCTGTCAGCAGCATTCACCCTGAACATCAAATCATCGAAAATGATTTGTGCCCAATCAATGTGGAGACCCTTCAGTAGTGAGTATCCCATGGCCTGTTGGGGTTGAGATGCTTGGTCAGAAGATCCAGTCTTCGCTGTCAGGCAGCTGATCAGATGAGCAAAGATGAAGTTCATCTAGCTCGGCATTTTGGACTTCTTGATGGCCGTCAGCTTCTTCTCGGGGAGTTTATCTCTCCATGTGTCCCATACGTACTTCATTGCATCGAAGAATGCAATCAGTGTTTCTCTATCGGCTGAGTTGTTTTTGGGATTGGGGAAAGGGACAAAGCATTTTTCTTTTGTGGTTGCGGGAAGGTTGAGGGCACACCTGATATTACCAGGTGTAATCTTGGAAGTACCATGATCAGTGTCAAAGGGAATGACATCGATTTTCTTCTTTGGGTCCTTGGAAGAGGTAATATGAGCACTTCTGGCAGAATACCAGAACTGAGCTAGTAGATGTCTATTCGCTGGAGGAGCGATGGATAGAGCTGTATAGATAGGGCATGTCTTCAGAAAGTTCACAGCATCATCCAGGTGTGTGACTTGCTTCTTCTCAGGGAAGTCGTAGAGAGCATATGGGTTGTTGCTCTGAAAGGTAACTTTCTCGATTGTAAAGGTAACCTGAGGAGCTTTGGTGATCACAATAGCTTCAGCAGTAGTAGCGGACTTGGTAGTAGGAGCGTTAGTGGTAGAAGATGCCATTTATGTTTATCACATATAAACATGAAGAAGATGAACAAAAATGTATTGATGTGGAAAGATTTTCCAAATAAGATGTTTTTGGGTTTTGCACATTTCATTCAGACCAAAGATGTCTTAATGAAGATTAGGGTTTTTCTTGTTTTGAAAAGAAATACAAAACATAGAGAACATTTGTTTTCCAGTTTCTGTTAGAAGAAGAGATTCTGGAAAAACATATGAAGATGCAAGTTTAAGATTTTTGTTTTAAACTTGAAGAACAACCATGAAGATTGTGTTCATAAAATCATGAAAAAGAAATGATTTCATTTTAAGAAAGTATCTTTTGTTCGATCTGTTAAAAACAATAATAAGATCGAAAACAAGTTTATTAGTTGCAATGAAGAAGAAATATTAACCTGTGATGTTAACGATGAAGATGAACAGTTAATATTTTGAATGCAACATAGATTTCTTGCTTGAAGGAGATGAAGTCCGCGTAAGGTGAAAACATAAACTCCAATGTGTTTATATAGTGAGAGTAGAGAGAGAAAAACTGTGAGCGGGAAAGTTTTTCATCATGACTCTGACACGTCCCTTGAGTTTGATTGGTCAAGAAAAACGAAATGGGCAAACGTATGTCAGAAAAGCATGCCATGGTCTATCCGTTACGATGACGTCATAAACGTCCTTTCATATTTAGGATGTCTTTGAGGTTTTTGAAAGACTCAGGGATAATATTTGAAAACATGAGGCACTGAATGAAAATATCAGTGTTAGATTTTAGAAATTTCAAAATATCACTGAAAGGAAGAGATATTCAGCGATGCAATTTGTTTTGAAATCTTGCATTCATATGCGAACGTCAGCGAGTAAAGAGAGAACATACCTTAACATCAGTGAATCAAGTTTGTTCAGAGAGAAGATGATTAATGGGTTATACTAGTTCATTATTATCACTGATCAAATGAGAACCGCTGAAGATTTTATTCTTCAAAGTTCAGCATTCCAAGCTCGCTGATGAGAAAGTTGAATCTTGTCTCATCAAGAGGCTTGGTGAATAGATCAGCTAACTGAAAATCAGTTGAGATAAAATGAAGTTCTATATCACCATTCATCACATGATCTCTGATAAAATGATACCTGATTTCGATGTGTTTGGTCTTTGAGTGTAGCACTGGATTGTTGGCTATAGCGATTTCACTTGTATTGTCGCAATAGATTGGAATCTTTGAGAGTTGAAGGTCATAGTCTAGTAGTTGATTTCTCATCCACAAGACCTGAGAACAACAGCTTCAAGCAGCTACATACTCAGCTTCAGTGGTTGAGGTGGACACTGAGTTTTGCTTTTTACTTGTCCAACTCACCAGCTTTCCACCCAGGAGCTGACATCCTCCTGTGGTGCTTTTCCTATCCATTTTGCAACCTACAAAATCACTATCTGAATAGGCGATTAGATCAAACCCTGAGTCTTTGGGATACC
Source organism: Saussurea involucrata (assembly GCA_033807775.1). Taxonomy (NCBI): domain Eukaryota; kingdom Viridiplantae; phylum Streptophyta; class Magnoliopsida; order Asterales; family Asteraceae; genus Saussurea; species Saussurea involucrata. The sequence goes on from CM066314.1 coordinate 21,753,503, forward strand.
AAAGACCTAGGTTAGGCGTACCCTTAAGGTAACGAAAGATTCGCTTTACAGCGATCATATGAGATTCCTTAGGTTCAGCTTGATATCGTGCACACAAACAGGTTGCGTACATAATATCAGGTCGGCTAGCTGTAAGATACAGAAGAGAGCCGATCATCCCACGGTATATAGTGACATTAACAGGTATTCTAGAAGGATCCTTGTTTAGTGTCAGCGGCGGTGCCATAGGGGTTTTCAAAGCTGAACTCTGAGTTAAATCAAATTTCTTCAGCATATCTTTAACATACTTACCTTGGTGAATGAAAGTTCCTTTTTCACTCTTTTTGATTTGAAGACCAAGGAAATATGTTAGCTCACCCATTGTACTCATTTTATATTCAGCTTTCATCCTCTTAGAGAAACGAGTACATAGATTAGGGTTAGTGGAACCAAATATAATATCATCGACATATATTTGAACAAGAATAATATGACCTTTTACTTTCCTGAAAAATAGAGTTTTGTCGATTTTACCTCGCTCAAAATTTTCAATATAGAGATAAGTAGAGAGAGTGTCATACCATGCACGGGGAGCTTGCTTTAAGCCATAAAGTGCCTTATCCAGTTTATAGACATAACCTGGATGCTTAGGATCTGAGAATCCTGGAGGTTGTTCCACGTAGACTTCTTCATTCAGCTTTCCATTTTGGAACGCTGACTTTACATCCATCTGATAAACTTTGAAGTCCTTATGTACAGCGTAAGCTAAGAATAGACGAATAGCTTCTAGTTTTGCTACCGGAGCAAAGGTTTCGTCGTAATCTATGCCTTCCTCTTGTCTGTATCCCTGAGCAACAAGACGAGCCCTGTTACGGGTTACAGTTCCATGTTCATCCAACTTGTTTCGATAGACCCATTTAGTGCCTATCACTGACTTGTCAGATGGTCTTGGAACGAGATTCCAAACTTTGTTTCTTTCAAATTCTGTCAGCTCTTCTTGCATAGCGCTGACCCAGTTTGGATCTCTGAGGGCATCTTCTATTTTCTTTGGTTCAATCAGAGAAATAAAGTTAACAAATAAACAAATGTTACCTGCACTTCGACAAGTCTGAACACCATCGTTCGGATCACCAAGAATCTGATCAATAGGGTGATTAATAGTCCATCGCTGAGCCAGAGCATGATTCGCTGACTCAACCTGAACTGGAGGGGCTGAAGATGAGGCTTCAGAAACTTCTGGTAGGTCAGTCAAGAGAGGAAGAGGTGCAGATGGAATTTCATTCACTGATTGCTGAAAAGTAGATGGTATATCTGAGATAGAATGATCAGAAGCAGGCATAGTGTTTAAAGGAACAACTGAGACCCATGAGGATTCTGCTTCACTAGTCTGCATGCTTGAGATGATAGTAGGACCATCATCTTCAGCAAGATGAGTATGAGATGGAGGAGGGGGAATGTCTTCTGAATCACCAAGATGAGAAAACATCCATTGATTCAGTTCTTCAGTATCAGCAGAAGGCCTAGAGTTCGCTGATCGGGATTCATCAAACGTGACGTGGATAGTTTCTTCTACAGTTTGTCTTCTACGATTGAAGACTCGGAAGGCTTTGGAGACTGAGGAGTATCCAAGAAAAATTCCATCATCAGCCTTAGGATCAAACTTTCCAAGGGCATCTCTGTTGTTCAGTATGAAACACTGACATCCAAAGATGTGAAGAAAACTAATTGAAGGCTTTCTCCCATGGAAGAGTTCATAGGCAGTCTTCTTGAATCTTTTGACTATCAGCGACCTGTTTTGCGTAAAACAAGCAGTGTTGACAGCTTTTGCCCAAAATTGAGTAGGTAGATAAGAATCGCTGAGCATTGAACGTGCATCTTCTATGATAGTTCGATTTCTTCTTTCAGCGACTCCATTTTGTTGCGGTGTTCTCACTGAGGAAAAGTTGTGAGAAATACCCTTGCTCTCAAAGAAGGAATCAAGGGAACTGTTTTTGAATTCAGTCCCATGATCACTCATTATTGAGCGAACGGTCATGTTGTTCAGGACTTCCATTTTCCTGACAAAGGTGATGAGTTCTTCAGGGGTGTCACTCTTAGAACGGAGAAACGTTACCCAGGTATAGCGAGAGAATTCATCAACTATGACCAATGTATATTTCTTTCCAGCGATGGTTTTTTTGTTAACAGGGCCAAACAAATCCATATGAAGAAGTTGTAGAGGAGATGACACTGAAGAAACTTGCTTGGATTTGAAACTAGCTTTGGTTTGTTTCCCTTTCTCACACGCTGAACATAAGGATTCCTTAGCGTATGAGTGTTGAGGTAGACCAGTAACCAATTCTTTAGAGGAAAGAGTATTCAGTGTCTTGAAGTTGAAATGGGAGAGCCTCTTATGCCATAGCCAGTTGATATCAGATGAGTCTTTTGAGAAGAAACAGGAGTTCTCAGTGGTTGTAGAGTCCATGTTTATAACGTAAACATTTTCCATACGATAACCGCTGAGAGCTATCTTCTCCTTTTTGTCAGTGACAAAGCAGGATTCCTTGGTGAAAATCAATTTGTTATCCTTGTCACATAGCTAACTGATGCTTAGAAGATTATGCTTCAGCCCTTCAACATACGTGACTCTTATGAAGGTTGTTGTACCATTAGAGAGTACACCAAACCCTCGGGTATGGACTTTTCCGTTTCCACCAAAGGTCACTGAGGGACCCTTCTCTTCCTTGTATTCAGTGAGCAGACTTTTCTTTCCAGTCATGTGTCTAGAGCATCCGCTATGGAGATACCAGATACCCATCTGATAACGCCACTTTTTGGGCGTTATTTCCAGTCCATAAACCAATGAGATTGGATTGTATTTAAGCAAAAAGGCGAGATTTTACGGTCTATCTAGTGAATTGTGCAGGTTATCAGAAATAAGACGAGCATCGAGAAAAGGAGCGAAAAAGACCCAAAAGAGAGCCCAGAATGAAGCCCAATGGAAAGCCCAATAACCGACCCAGATCCGCGAACCAAACCCGAACCAGACCCGACCCGAAATTCAGTCAGAAACACGCGCGGCTTTCCCCGCGGCTTGCAAGTCACGGGATAAACCGCGTAACCCTATGGATCGATTCCTATACTTTGAGTTTTCCGGAATTAGGTCATTATCACGACACGTGCGACGGGAGGCATCGAGAGGGCGATTTTTAGAGTATTTTCACGTAGTTTGGAGCCACGAGAGAGGACCGATTGAAGACAGTTCACCACGCAAAGTGAATCAGAGCCGAGAGAGAAGGGATTTCATCATTATTTACAGTTACCACGACAACCATGATTTCAGAAACCACTTTCTACCTTAATTCTCGTGTTTTTGTTCACCCCAACATGAACTAATCTTTAGATGTTGGGGGTTGGAGGAACTATGGATTTATGATGGATGACGTGTAAACGAACGGTTATTTTTACCCGATTTGATCTATGAAGTATTTGAATTCAGCTTTCATTATCAATTGTAGTCTGATCACCTCCAATTGACTTTCATGGTTTTTGATTAAGTTTGAGAAAATTAATTAAGAACTAGATCAAGTAATCAAATTCCGGAAAAGATGATTCGGGCAGAGATAGCTGAATCACTTTCCGCTCAGAATAGTTTGACTCAATGTGTTTTGAAACCCTAGGTGTAGATCGAGAGATTAGACCTACAAGTTTTGAGATAAAATCTGTTTTGCTTGAGAAAGTACAACAGTGACTTTTACAAACTAGGGTTCATAGAAAAATAGTCGGTAAGAATTATTGTTCGGGTATTCGTTCATCAGTAGTATAACCATAGGGAATCCAACCCTCAACCTTTTCTTTATCAAAAGTCCTTTCAAAACCTTCTGTTAAGCGATTCTAGTATTATTTTAGTCGTCTTTAGTTTTTAAATCAAAGTATAAACCACAACTCAAAATATCGATCGTTCAGTTAATAGCAATTGTAGTCATTGTGATACTTAGTTCCTAGTTCCATGTGTTCGATATTCGTACTTTCAGTACTATTACTTGACTTCGACCCGTACACTTGCGGTTAGATTTAGGGGGGTGTTAACCCACCTATCAAGTTTTTGGCGCCGTTGCCAGGGAACTAGTTGCAACTGATAGCACTACCAGCTATAAGCGCTATTACATTGAACATTTTTTTTATTATTTTATATCCATCACTTTCAGTTTTTGGGTTGCTAATTTTGTTGTTTTTCGTTTCAGGTACTAATTGGTTTATGCCAAGGAAAACCCGAGGGGAGAAACTCAAACCGATCGATCCAAAAATCGAAAGAACCGCCCGTCGTTTAAGAAAAGAATCAAAAGCCAAAAAAGATATCAAGATCGAGATGGCCGACGAAGCACCTCCTCGCAACAATCCTCCACTACCTCCGGAGAGGGTGCCTATGCGATCATTTGCCAATCTAAATATGGCAGCCGCACGTATAGGGATCCAACCACCCACCACTGCGGCAAATTACTTCGAGATCAAGCTGAGCACCATCGTAATGGTGCAACAAAATCAGTTCGGGGGAGCACCAACTGAAGACCCTCATACACATCTTCGTGCATTTGAACGGATCTGCAACATTTTTAAGATTAATGGGATGGAGGAGAACGCGATAAAACTGAGACTATTCAACTTTTCCTTAAAGGGTAGAGCTGAAATTTGGATAGAGGGCCTACCAGCAGATCTCATCACTACATGGGCAGACCTGAAAGCTGCGTTTCTCCAGAAATTCTTCCCACCCGGAAGAACCGCTCAATTAATGGCTGACATTACTCATTTCTCGCAATGGGATCAAGAGACCTTGTACGAGGCATGGGAGCGATATAAAGACATGTTGAAGAAGTGTCCACATCACGGGTTGCACGGATGGGTGATCATCCAAACTTTCTTTGGAGGTATTCACACGCAGTTCAAGAACGAAATAACTGCTGCCGCGGGTGGAGCTTTAATGAACAAAACGTATGAAGAAGCTGTCGAGTTGATCATGAATTTAGCCGAGCATAGCTACGCCACGCCACGATCCTCTATCAGACGGGTAGCAAGTGTTCAAGAAAATGACGAGCTGAAACCATAAAGGCTCAACTGAACGCACTCACGAGTCAGATGAAGGGGTCTTCTCTTCAATCCACATTCATGATGGATGAGGGTATGCCGGATATGGCACCACCCATGAGTGAACCGGAGCAAGTTCACTTTATGCAAAATCGGAATAATCAGCCAATGAATGATCCGTTTTCGAATACATATAATGAGGGTTGGAAAAAGCACCCTAATTTTTCATGGAGTCAACCGCAAGGGCAACCCGGTCAACAACAAGGTAATCATTCTAACTTTGCCAATTCTTCTAATACTAACAATGTTTATCGTCCTCCAGGTTACAACCAACGGAATTTCAATGAGGGATAGTCCGGAGAGAAGAAGCCGGGACTAGAGGACATGATGATGAAATTCATGTCTAAAATGGACAGCACGGTTGAGGGATTAGCCGGTACGGTCAACACAGTCAAGGCTGCCACTGATCAGAATACAACATCTATAAAGTTGCTTGAAAGGCAAATGGGGCATATTTCTGAAGCCCTACAAAACCGAGCTCCCGGGAAATTCCCGAGCCAAACCGAAAGGACAAACCGGGAAGATTGCAAGGCCATTCATCTGAGGAGTGGCAAGGAGCTGAATGGGAAACTGACACGAGAGCCAGCATCAAAGGAAACCGAGTCCAAAGGGGAAGATTACGAGATGGTAGATATGGATGAGTTAGAGGCTGACGAAGAGGTTGTAATTGAAGAGAACTCAAAAAGTGAAGAGAAGAAGAAGGAGCGGCCAACCATTCCAAAGCAAACACCGGTCAAGCCGGCAATTCCGAAAGTGCCATATCCAAATAGGCTTAAAGCCCACAGGGAAGATCTTAACTATTCTAAATTTCTTGAAGTCTTTAAGAAATTGCATATTAACATCCCTTTTGCAGATGCTTTGGCACAAATGCCCTCGTATGTGAAGTTTTTTAAAGATATTCTATCTAACAAAAGGAAGATCGAGGAGCATGCGACAGTTGCACTTACTGAGGAGTGCAGCGCGATTATCCAACATAAGCTTCCCCCGAAGCTTAAGGATCCAGGGAGTTTCACTATCCCTGTTAATATAGGAAATTCGGAATTTAGTAAAGCTTTGTGTGATCTTGGAGCAAGTATTAGTTTGATGCCCTTGTCTATTTTCAGGAAACTCGGACTTGGAGAAGTGCAACCGACCAGTGTGATGTTACAGCTTGCTGACAGATCCATCAAGTACCCGTATGGGGTAATTGAAGATGTGCTTGTCAAGGTGGACAAGTTTTATCTCCCAGTGGACTTCGTGATCCTCGACATGGATGAGGATAAAGAGATACCGCTTATACTGGGCCGACCATTCTTGGCCACGGGAGGAGCATTGATCGACGTGAAGGGGGGAAAGCTCACCTTGAGAGTGGGTGACGAAGAAGCCATCTTCAATGTTTTCCGGGCAGCAAAGCAAAGCATGAGACCAAATGAATGTTACCAGGTAGATGTGATGGAGTCCGTGATGAGATAAACATGTGGCATGCAAGTTTTCGGCGATCAACTGAATAATGTGTTGATGGGAATCGATGATGATCCGGAAAGCGAGATTGTGATGCAATTAAATGCATCATCATCATACACAGGCCCGAGAAGACCGATCATTGAAGATTTGGGAGAACCAATTCCCAAATCCGAACCGTCATCGAAGATACCACCAAAGCTCGAGCTTAAACCGCTGCCCGATCATCTCGAGTATGCATACTTGGGAGATAAGGAAACTTTACCGATAATTATTGCATCCAAGTTGAGTTCCGAGAATAAAGATAAGTTACTACGAGTCTTGAGAGAGCACCAAGCCGCTATTGGATGGACGATAGCTGATCTGAAATGTTTAAGCCAGACATTTTGCTCGCACCACATCAATCTTGAAGAAGGGCATCGACCGGTAGTTCAACATCAACGTCGGCTCAACCCAATTATGAAAGAAGTGGTCCGGAAGGAGGTTCTAAAACTCCTTGATGCTGGAATTATATATCCGGTTCCGGATAGTCCATGGGTGAGCCCGGTTCAAGTAGTGCCAAAGAAGGGTGGTATAACAGTTGTTCGAAACAACAACAACGAGCTGATCCCTTCCCGAACAGTTACCGGGTGGAGGGTGTGTATTGACTACCGAAAGCTGAACGATGCTACAAAGAAAGATCACTTCCCTCTTCCATTCATTGATCAGATGTTGGAGCGACTATCTGGGCACGAGTACTACTGTTTTCTAGACGGTTATTCCGGGTATAATCAGATACCAATAGCACCCGAGTATCAAGATAAGACGACCTTCACATGTCCGTATGGTACGTTTGCCTACCGGAGGATGCCATTCGGTTTATGTAACGCTCCAGCAACCTTTCAGAGGTGTATGATGGCGATCTTCTCAGACATGGTGGAGCGGACGATTGAGATTTTTATGGACGATTTTTCCGTGTTCGGGCCTTCATTCGATACATGTTTGGAACACTTGAGAGCTGTCCTACAAAGATGTGAAGAGACGAGTTTAGTACTGAATAGGGAGAAGTGTCACTTCATGGTGACCGAGGGAATAGTGCTGGGTCACAAAGTGTCAAAAGCAGGAATTGAAGTGGATTAGGCAAAGGTGGCGGTGATCGAGAATCTTCCTTACCCGAACTCCGTCAAGGGAGTCCGAAGCTTCTTGGGGCATGTCGGGTTCTACTGGCGGTTTATTAAGGATTTTTCTAAAATTACTAAACCTTTGTGTTCCTTATTACTTAAAGATGCTAAATTTGAGTTCACTGATGATTGTATATCTGCTTTTGACAGGTTAAAGAAGGAGTTAATATCTGCACCGATCCTCACGGCACCGGATTGGAGCTTACCATTTACCTTGATGTGTGATGCGAGTGACACCGCTGTTGGAGCGGTATTGGGTCAAAAGAAGGATAAGTGAATGCATGTGATTTACTATGCGAGTAAGACCTTGGATGATGCTCAGCTCCATTATGCTACTACCAAGAAGGAATTGTTAGCGGTCGTATATGCTTGCGAGAAGTTCCAGTCATATCTAGTGGGGGCCAAGGTAATTGTTTACACCGATCACTCCACTTTGAAGCATCTAATGGCCAAGAAGGATGCTAAACCGAGACTGATCTGTTGGGTACTTCTACTCCAAGAGTTCGACTTGGAAACTCTGGATAAGAAGGGTTCCGAGAACACGGTGGCGGATCACCTCTCGAGACTTGAGGGAGGTGAGGAGCAAAGGAAGGACAAGAACATCATTAACGACTCATTTCCTGATGAGCAGCTTTTCAAGGTTAGTCATTCCGAGCCCTGGTTCGCAGACATGGTAAATTACTTGGTGGGAGGAGTAGTGCCTTATCAGATGAACTCCCACCAAAAGAAGAGATTTCTCTTTGAGGCCAAAAGGTACTATTGGGACGAGCCTTATCTCTATAAGTCATGCGCCGACGGAATGATCCGGAGATGTGTCCCGGAGGAAGAAAAGGCCAATATCCTCAACCATTGCCACACCTTGGAATGTGGGGGCCACTTTAGCACCGATAGAACAGTGGCAAAGATTCTTCAATCAGGTTTCTTTTGGCCGTCTATGTTCAAAGAAACTCGAGAATTCATCTCTAAGTGTGATCGGTGCCAAAGAACGGGGAACATGTCCAAGAGAGATGAGATGCCAATGCAAATTTTCATGGAAGTCGAACTCTTCGACGTGTGGGGCATAGACTTTATGGGACCATTCTCGAACTCGTACCGGAATGAGTACATCTTGGTAGCAGTGGATTACGTATCTAAGTGGGTGGAGGCAATCGCGACTCCTACAAACGATTCTAAAGTAATGATTAATTTCCTACGAAAGAATATTTTTGCGAGGTTTGGAGTCCCGAGAGTACTGATCAGCGATGGTGGGAGTCACTTATGTAATCGTTATCTAGAAGAAGTTTTAAAGAAGTACTCGGTGAAGCATAAAGTCACTACACCATACCGCCCACAAGCCAACGGCCTAGCAGAAGTTTCCAATAGAGAGTTGAAGCAGATTTTGGAAAAGACAGTGAACTCATCACGGAAGGATTGGTCATTGAAGTTAGACGACGCATTGTGGGCATATCGGACGGCATACAAGACCCCGATTGGCACCACACCATACCGACTTGTTTTGGGAAATCATGCCATCTACCAGTGGAAATCGAGTGTAGAGCATTCTGGGCGATCAAGAAACTGAACATGGAGTTAGATGCAGCCGGTAAGAAGTGATTATTTGTAACGTCCCAAAAATTACAAGCAAATTTAAATTTTTAAATAAACAATTCATTTATAACAACTCATTAAATGAATCCCAACGTTTCGTTTGCAAACTCATAATTAATATCTTCATAATAAAACCCAGCGGAATAAACGTTTAATTATTAAAAACCATAAAGCAACCAGCTCTCCTCGCGCGCCAGTGTGTACTTGTCACGCCTTGGAGCCGCTCGGACCTGAAACCACAGTTTATTGGGAAAGGGTAAGCACGAAGCTTAGTGAATTCCAACACATGCGCAGATAGGAATTATATACACATCACCCCTATCCGCACATAAGCAACAACATCACAATTACATAAAACGAGTAAACATCTACAAGTAATTATGTATCCAACACCTCGGTCCCACCGAATTGTAATGTAACACCTTTATACTAAGCATTCAAACCAATCAAATATTACACACCACAAACAACTAGTTCACACCACAAAGACAGTAGTACATACAAACTATTATGACATGCATACAACCCCTAACTACACAGTGAGAAAACTCACCTCGAATGCGCGCCCAGCTTAATAACACAAATCAAGCTTCACAATTACGGTCACTTCCCAGCACCTAAATGCATGTTAAAACGTGTCAATACGAGTCCGGACCCTATGACACGACACACGCTTATACCGTCACTAAAACTAAATTCCGTTCACCCAAAACAGGTCTGTTCGGGACCTGTTTCGACCCCTTTAAACCCAGAAAATTCCCAATATTATTTCATGACCAGAAAGTACTCTGAGTTAGGGTTCCAAGGACATATTATACGCCTCCTAACGATTTTTCTACAATTTACTACGGATTTTACAAAAACAGTTTCCGTAACAGCGAAATTCAGCACCTTCCAGTATAAAACGACAAATCGACCCATGCTACGTCCCGAACTGGGTTTTGCACAAAACACATGAAAGTTTCTAGACTCAAAAAGGGAACTTTTGACACCGGTTTCACCCCAAACAGAGTTACGAGCAGAAAGTTATGATTTTCGCAAGATCAAGGCAGATTCCAGAAGTTTTCACATGAAATGACGAAACACCGAACTTGCGACCACTATTTCGCCCAGTTAGAGACCGAACCAGTTTCTCGCTAAAACACGGAAAACTTGCTCGACCCTGAACTTGAACCGTGGGCGCCAGTTTCGGCTCAAACGGAGTTACGACGGAAAAGTTATGGTCGCGCGAAAACTGGACAGCACACTAAAATTTTCATAAAAAGATAACTTTATAAACGGTTCGCGGCTCAAACGATTCGGGGTTTACGCTAAGAGTGCGACCCACTGCCACCGCCCTCCACCCACAGCCACCGCCCTCCACCCACAGCCACCGCAGCGGCGGCGTGCGGCGGTGGTGGTCTCTCCAGAAAAACGAAAAGGAAAAGAAAAGAAACGAGACGAACGAGAGAACGACTTACCTCAAGACGACGCCTCACCACCACGACCGATCTTCTCTCCCTCGACTCCTCCGACGGACAGCAGCAGCGGCGACCTCCGCTAACAGCAACCGCGGCGACAGGTGGGGGGGGGGGGGGGGTTTCCGGCCAACTCCTCTCTCTCTACCTCTCGGTTTCTATCTCTCTCTCTACCTCTTCTTCTCGCGATCTCTCTCTCTTCGGCCGCACCACCAGGAAACGAGAAGAAAGAATGTAGGGTTAAGGAAAAGTTTGGTTGCTTAGATTACAAGAAAGAGAGAAAACAAGGCTGGAAAACGGTCATGGGCCGAGACCCATGCAAAGGGTTTCAAGAATTGCACAACTAGCCCCTCAACTATACCTCATCTCACAATCTATAACAAAAGACACGTAAGCTAACATTTTTGGTCCTTTTTGACACCAAACCACTAACCAAAAACAATTAAAGGCAACAATTTAAAATGGTTTAAAGATTTATTACGCATTCGGTCAAACTTGCTAACCCCGTTAGTAAAGATTCGCTAAAAGAACGATATTAAAGCAATTAATTAAAATATATATAAACATACCGGAACACGGGCTTTACAACTCTCCCCCACTTGGATTAGACTTCGCCCTCGAAGTCTCTGCCTACGAATAGCTCCGGATAGTTCTCCCTCATCTCAACCTCAGGTTCCTAAGTCCACTTGAAACCCCTACTAAACTTCTCGAATACTATTCTTACTAACGTACTCTTTCTAAGACACTGGGATTATGATCGGCAGAACACCCCGACAATTGAAATCATTCCTAGCCAAGCGACTACGGTTGTCCCCCAACCTTAGATATTCCATACATCCCGAGTCAAATCTCAAGCTCTAACCACTCTAAAGTTGCTCATCAGTATACTCCACATGATACTCGATTACGATCCCTCCTGTCATTAATTGACGATTAACTTCTACGAATTCTAATAGACTCCAAAGATTTTCAATAACTTATATTAACAAAACATCGACCCCCTGCCGAACATCGGTCCAACCGATTACAATACAAACATCGGCCACCCGCCGAACATCGGTCCAACCGATTACAATAACAAACATCGGCCACCCGCCGAACATCGGTCCAACCGATTACAATAACAAACATCGGCCACCCGCCGAACATCGGTCCAACCGATTACAATAACAAACATCGACCACCCGACGAACATCGGTCCAACCGATTACAATAACAAACATCGGCCACCCGCCGAACATCGGTCCAACCGATTACAATTACAAACATAAGCGTGGTATTATCCTAGACACTAACACAAATAGATATCCCCCACAACCAAATCAACTAACACACACGTAGGTCATTCCACCATAACCATCCATCACAAGTGATCATTTCAGGGTTACTACTACCATCACCATGATTATCTTAAAATCGACTACAACTCTCCGATTATACTAAAGGTGTTTGGCCTCAAGCCTAAAAGTCGACACCTAAATATACCACCTACCTCGAAATGGTTGATGCGCATTTATTCTCTTAATAACAAAGGGCATCAATCCCTTAACCGATACTATTCGGCCTACAGTACTAACGCGCGTGGAATACCTACCTTCCACCGTCGACGTATCATCCACACTTGCTCTACGAAGCCAAGTCACACCGTATCGAGGATACACCTTGACGTCTACCTCCTAGGTAACGACTCAAGACCCAGCACACCGGAACTACCTCCCAGGTAAGTGCCCACAACTATATCCTCCTAGTACTTACTGGAAAGTCTAGGTTAAAACACATGAATACCGGGGTCCCACCCCGAGATACCCAACCGACCATTACCAACGACTGACTAACGTGTCTAAGGATCCGAAGCAAACAGCCTACCAACAACATGCCTATTCCGGATTGACTCACTCACCCAAACATGTAAACACTCAACGTGCAAAGAATGCCAAACGGTGCGACAAAAACAACTCATCAACTAGACTCCACATCGAGCCATTAAAACCGGGCAATTAGCCCATGACAAACTCCAAATCAAAACCGAGCAAAATGCTCCACGCTTGCTAGACCCATAAGTCGGTCAAAAACACATTTAAATAAAGTTTAAGCAAGCGATACTCTTAAATAGCATTAGTCCCAAACTCGACACGAGCTAAACAAAAGGACTCACACCCTTAAAATTCTCAAAATGACCCATATCACTTATAAACGCACTTCCCAAATGGTTTACAAAATCATTTACAAAATATTCTCAACGTCAAGATTTTTCATTTCAAAAAGACCGTAAGCAATAAAACTACTATTACCAGGTCGGTAGTTACGCAAAAATGGACACACTCGTCCCACATATGAAAATCATGTTAAAAATCCTTTCATTGCAGCTTAGTAAAGCGAAATAAATAATTTCTGTGAAAATGAACCTTCACGGTTCTAGTATGAATTGGCTCATGACATGCACTTAAAGTAACCGCTTAACCTTAAACAGGATGCGACAAAGGTGTGCACAAAATTTCAAAATCGGTTCCACGACGTTTGACCCCAAAATTTCTCTTTTTAAATCATAAAATGTCGTGGCACAGGGTCCACCAACAAATTTTTACGTGCGTCAGTTAGTCATCCAAAACGATGAAACGGTTTACAAATATATTTTTGTTAAAACACAATTGTCTTGCGAAATTTTCAAACTTAAAGATAGAAATCAATTCGCTTTTATCATTTGCAAATATCGACTAAAACCTCATAAAATCTCTAACTGGGGTAGGCGTGCAAGCTTGTAACACTTCCTTAAAATTTTCTTGCAATGACACAAAAGCTCCAATTAACTCACACCAAATCTCAAAAGGTGGGGTTCTTTAAATTGATTTCCAAAATTTCCCCAAATGGTCACATAAACAAATAAGATATGCACCTCGCAAAATTAAACTCACACGACTCAACATGCCGTAAAACAAAACTTCATGGACCCTAATGAACTCAATGACTCTAAGTCAATAAAATAGCACCATACATTGTGCCCCCAAAGTCAAATTGCCAAAAGCAAAAACATGAATGAGACGCCAAATTCCCAAAAATCTCTTCCCACGGTAAAACCATAAAAGAACATTGTTTAACCAACTTATTTTAACCAAATCACCCAAATAGTCTTATACAGACACCGCGGGATGTAACTTTCCGTCTCAACTCTAACATATGTGGAGGAATTCCAATGTTAAAGTCGCAAACCGTAGTCACTTGCCCAACATTTTAAACACCACAAAACACGGATATCATCATACCCGAAAGAACCGTTGGAAATAATCAATGATACAATTTTAACAAAGTTTGCAACTCTCGTGATAAAAAAGTTTCATGCACTTTCAAAACCATAATTCGAAATCTTGTGTGTGTACTAAACATTTCCCAAAATTCCAAAACACCATCCCTAAAAGGATTTGAAACACCAGAAGTAGTTAATGCAATTTTATTTTCAAAATAAACTTCGTGCATGACTCAGTCGGCATTCCACGTCTCGACTCATACTCCTCCAAACCTCTCCAATCCACTATCGTCCTCCGAACATTTAACCTCTTAGGGCAAGTTGGGAAATTACGTCAAGTAATCCCTACGATTTTTCCTCAAATCCAAGTCGGCTCTATAAGCCTATGGCTCTAGCACAATCTCCCATCTTGGCCCGAAATGATCTGCTTACAACAAATATCATCCTTATCGTCACTCCAAGTGACTAATACTATAATCGTCTTTCTATTCCAACGACTACTAGATTAGAACCTTCGACACTACCCCAACGATCATCCCATCAAAGCAACTCAAGTACACACATGTACCAGTGGATCTACTATAATTGTCTCCCCTCGTGACGGCTATTCAGGGTAGATAATACAACGCGTTATTAGCACATAATAACTGATACTAACAACACTCACGCTCAACTCCTTGGATTCCTCGTGACTTCCCCGACTCGAGCATTGATCCTGTGCTTCCGGTAGTAGGAGCTCTACTACTACCTTCCACGCCTATCATCGCTCGTTCCGAGTCCCATCCCGAGGGTCCAAGTAGTTTCTCGCCGAAACTATACACATAACATAATTAATCCACACATGCCAGTTCAAGAACATATCCTAAACAGGCAAACTCATACAACTACTGTATATATAAGACCATCGGTCTCCCCGATCAGACAGCCACAATTGTATACATAATAAACCATCGGTCACCCCGATCATACAACAACAATTAAATATATAATTAACCATATGCCCGCACCAGCATATATATACATCCACCCTTCCTAGCTCCCTAGGAATTTCCTCTTATCCCACTACCCTTGCTACTACCGAGTTCCTACTAATTATGACGAGTGACCTCGCGAATACCCGATTATATGCAGTGTGAAATAAATAGACAGTCGAATACAAGACTCTATCCTAGAACGGTTGGACTCAAACAAGAGCTGCGCAATAGAACTAAATCGAATATTCTAAGGCTATAAATCTCTTACTGCATACAACCTAGAGGGCAACCACTTAGTAACCTATCATAATTCGCATAAATTCCTAATAGCAAGTAGTTCAACATACATCATGGTGTTCACAACAGGCAATCTAGCATGCATACTCTATGATCTAGAAAGCAATAAAACACTAAGTACTGTACCTTTCCCCTTTGGCTCCGGCTGACTGTACACACTACGCCTCCAATCACCGTTCTCAACGGAATTTTCCTTCCTTTTATTTTCTAAAAACGATTTTAAAGGAATCTTATAGCCGCAAACTTGAGATCAAACACACCGAGGTGTGTGTGATTCACTCAAGCTGTGCTTTGATACCAAGTCGTAACGTCCCAAAAATTACAAGCAAATTTAAATTTTTAAATAAACAATTCATTTATAACAACTCATTAAATGAATCACAACGTTTCGTTTGCAAACTCATAATTAATATCTTCATAATAAAACCCAGCGGAATAAACGTTTAATTATTAAAAACCATAAAGCAACCAGCTCTCCTCGCGCGCCAGTGTGTACTTGTCACGCCTTGGAGCTGCTCGGACCTGAAACCACAATTTATTGGGAAAGGGTAAGCACGAAGCTTAGTGAATTCCAACACATGCGCAGATAGGAATTATATACACATCACCCCTATCCGCACATAAGCAACAACATCACAATTACATAAAACGAGTAAACATCTACAAGTAATTATGTATCCAACACCTCGGTCCCACCGAATTGTAATGTAACACCTTTATACTAAGCATTCAAACCAATCAAATATTACACACCACAAACAACTAGTTCACACCACAAAGACAGTAGTACATACAAACTATTATGACATGCATACAACCCCTAACTACACAGTGAGAGAACTCACCTCGAATGCGCGCCCAGCTTAATAACACAAATCAAGCTTCACAATTACGGTCACTTCCCAGCACCTAAATGCATGTTAAAACGTGTCAATACGAGACCCGTACCCTATGACACGACACACGCTTATACCGTCACTAAAACTAAATTCCGTTCACCCAAAACAGGTCTGTTCGGGACCTGTTTCGACCCCTTTAAACCCAGAAAATTCCCAATATTATTTCATGACCAGAAAGTACTCTGAGTTAGGGTTCCAAGGACATATTATACGCCTCCTAACGATTTTTCTACAATTTACTACGGATTTTACAAAAACAGTTTCCGGAACAGCGAAATTCAGCACCTTTCAGTATAAAACGACAAATCGACCCATGCTACGTCCCGAACTGGGTTTTGCACAAAACACATGAAAGTTTCTAGACTCAAAAATGGAACTTTTGACACCGGTTTCACCCCAAACCGAGTTACGAGCAGAAAGTTATGATTTTCGCAAGATCAAGGCAGATTCCAGAAGTTTTCACATGAAATGACGAAACACCGAACTTGCGACCACTATTTCGCCCAGTTAGAGACCGAACCAGATTCTCGCTAAAACACGGAAAACTTGCTCGACCCTGAACTTGAACCGTGGGCGCCAGTTTCGGCTCAAACGGAGTTACGTCAGAAAAGTTATGGTCGCGCGAAAACTGGACAGCACACTAAAATTTTCATAAAAAAGATAACTTTATAAACGGTTCGCGGCTCAAACGATTCGGGGTTTACGCTAAGAGTGCGACCCACTGCCACCGCCCTCCACCCACAGCCACCGCAGCGGCGGCGTGCGGCGGTGGTGGTCTCGCCGGAAAAATGAAAAGGAAAAGAAAAGAAACGAGACGAACGAGAGAACGACTTACCTCAAGACGACGCCTCACCACCACGACCGATCTTCTCTCCCTCGACTCCTCCGACGGACAGCAGCAGCGGCGACCTCCGCTAACAGCAACCGCGGCGACAGGTGGGGGGGGGGGGGGGGGGGGTTTCCGGCCAACTCCTCTCTCTCTCTACCTCTCGGTTTCTATCTCTCTCTCTCTACCTCTTCTTCTCGCGATCTCTCTCTCTTCGGCCGCACCACCAGGAAACGAGAAGAAAGAATGTAGGGTTAAGGAAAAGTTTGGTTGCTTAGATTACAGGAAAGAGAGAAAACAAGGCTGGAAAACGGTCATGGGCCGAGACCCATGCAAAGACACTTAACCTAACATTTTTGGTCCTTTTTGACACCAAACCACTAACCAAAAACAATTAAAGGCAACAATTTAAAATGGTTTAAAGATTTATTACGCATTCGGTCAAACTTGCTAACCCCGTTAGTAAAGATTCGCTAAAAGAACGATATTAAAGCAATTAATTAAAATATATATAAACATACCGGAACACGGTCTGTAACATCCCAGGCCAACCGTACCAGATATTGTCCGCTTTGTCCGCACACCTAGACTCACGGTTTTAAAACGCGTCTGATAGGGGAGGTATCAAGTTCCTCTTACAAGGCAACCTTTGTTCCCCTCCCCAACCAATGTGGGATCTTACAATCCACCCCCCTTGGGAGCCCAGCGTCCTCGCTGGCACACCAGTCCGGTTCCCGGCTCTGATACCATCTGTAACATCCCAGGCCAACCGTACCAGATATTGTCCGCTTTGTCCGCACACCTGGACTCACGGTTTTAAAACGCGTCTGATAGGGGAGGTATCAAGTTCCTCTTATAAGGCAACCTTTGTTCCCCTCCCCAACCAATGTGGGATCTTACATTATTGCAACTATGTGAATTAGAGGAACTCCGGCTGGGTGCATTCGAGAACGCGGCCATTTACAAAGAGCGGACCAAGAAATTCCATGACCAGCAAATTCGTGAAAAGGTACTTGTTCCAGGTATGAGTGTTTTATTATTCAACTCACGTCTTCGTTTATTTCCAGGAAAGTTGAAGTCTAAGTGGTCTGGACCATTCACCGTCAAGGAGGTATACCCGTATGGAACAGTGGAGCTACAAGGAAAAGACGGGGCGACTTTCAAAGTGAACGGCCAGCGGGTGAAGCCGTATTATGGAGGAGAGACGGTGGTATCTGAAACGATGTACTTGGATGAACCGAAGGAGTAATCGGAAGGAAGGTCGAGCCACGACCGAAACCAAGGCGCTGGGTGGGAGGAAACCCACCGAGGTTTGTTTTCTTTTTAGTTTCGTTTTAGTGTGTTTTTAGTAAATAAAAAAATAAAACAAAATAGTTGAACAGTGGGTTACGCGGCTTATCCCGCGGTTTCCAAACCGGGTAACAAGCCGCGGGGCTCTCTGGATGAGTGTTGGAACAGTGGGATACGTGGCTTATCCCGCGGTTTACAAACCGGGTAACAAACCGCGGGCCCCTCTGAAGTGTTTCGAAACAGAGAGTTACACGGTTTATCCTGCGGCTTGCAAGCCGCGTGGAAAACCGCCCGGGTCCACTGTCAGATTAGGGTTTCTTATGTCGTTTTGTGTGCAGTTTTTCTACTTTATGTCTTTTCCTTCTTATTTCCTATTTTCATTTCTTCTTCTTCCTTCTTAATTTTCTGCAACTCTCTCTCTCTCTCTCTCAAACTCTCTCTAACTCCATCGATTTTCAAGAGCTCTCTCCACCATTTTTCAGTGTTTGTGCTCTCCATTCTTCAAGACCAAGGTATGTAACTACTCCTATTTTGTTTTTGGTTTTCTTTGGTGATGATATGGTGTAAGTATGTGCTTAATCCTCCATTTCTTGCTTCCAAGTTTTGATAGGCTTAGTTCTCCTTTGTTCTGATTTCTCACAAATGTGTATGTTTTTATAGATGTTTTATGCTTAGACTTTACTTACATGCTCATTGTATGTTCATATGATGATTTTATACTTCTATGCAATTGGGTATGTGATTTTTGTGAGGATATATGCTTAAAATCTGGGATGGGAACTTTTTGGGAAGTAAAATGGGGATAACTATGGTAGGATCTGTGGTTTTTGTGGAATAACCCCATGTTTGTGCATAAATAGTAAAATGGGGATTTCTTGGTAACATGAAGTCCCTACTGTATATTTGGAGGTTTTGTCCTTTAGTGCAAGCATAGCCAAACCTAAGTTTCACTTAGGTTTGGGGTCGTCATGTTATTTTTCACTAGTGCAAATCAGTGAAATTTTTTAAGATGTATGCACTAGGAAGTATGTGGTGATTGGGTTCAATCTGCATGAGCTAAACAGTATTTTATTAATAATCTGCATGCATGGGATTTGTGAGTTTTTATCGGTACGTACACGTAAAGAAAGGAGATGCAACAAACCTAAGTTTCACTTAGGTTTGGGGTGCCTTACTTTTCAACATTCACACACCCACATCAGACTATTTGCAAACCTCGGTTTTACCGAGGTTTGGGGTGGCTATGAGCGAGATAACTCATTCGAGTTTATTCTTTTATTGTGTAGATATGAGGACCCACACGAGTACCTACCTAGCCTTCCCGGACTACGAGCGGATCCATCCAACCAATCGGAGGAGAATGTTCGACCGAGAAAACCCTGATAAGAACGAGCGAATAGAGAAGATGAGGCTGAACGAATGTACCCTTTCGGGGAGCGCGGTGTCAAGATTACGGACTTACCGGCTGGTTCCAGAGTGCCGGAGATCATAGAGCAGCAGTCTTGGGAGGGATTCATCCGAACCCCCCACATGTATTGCAACGCAACTGTTATAAATTTTTATGCGTGCATGATCCCAGCGGTATACCACGACCGATGCGTGGTCAAGATGGGCGACAGGGAAGTCCGGATCTCTCCGGCAGATATCAATGCATATATCCGTGCCCCCCCGCCGGCCCGAGCTTAGTGCCACTTATGGCTTATCCCCCCACCCGGCATTCCATGAGCAGCTGAGTCCGATTATCGCCGCCTCTCTAAGGCGGAATGGACATACTGGGTGGAACAATACGCACCAGAGTATCTTGAAAAGTGAGATGCACTATGACATCGCCTTTCTCATGCTGTTTATCAATGCTTCTCTGAAGCTTTCGACTCACAACACCACCGCCGACAGCCAAGTGGCGGAAATCCTTTATTCACTGCACAACAATTTGCCGATGGACATCGGCCACATCATCTGGATGGAAATATTAGACGCCGGTATGACCCTTGACGGTATCTTACCGTTTCCTTGTTTGATAACTCATTTTTGTAGGGAAGCCGGTGTCCCGACCGGACAACTCACTGCATCCAAAAAGGATTTCTGCAAGACTCAGTATAGACACAAAATCACGGCAGCGGGGAAGCTAGAGGAGAGACCAAGAAGGGATCCGGACAGTGATCCAGATTTTGACCCGGCGGCACCAGCAGAGGAAGCGGACGAGCACACCGGCGACACGCCGCCTTATATGCGCCGATTTAGGGACCAGATGCGGACACAGGTTAGCGGGATAAATGCGCATGTGGACCTTGGGTTCCAAAACTTGAACCTACGCATGGATGGCTACGACGCGCGCCTCACCCAAGCTAGCTTTCCACCAGCACCACAAGCACCGGCGCAACCCGAAGGAAGGAGGAGAGTGAGAGGACGGCGAGACGGGGGTGCTTCGTCATCATCCCGCCGGTAGATGGGTTTATTTTCATGATCTCTTTTGACTTGTTATGTTCTTGATGCTTATGTACTGTTTTTATTTGTTTCTGTCGGATGAATGTAATAATAACACACAACAATATTATCGCACTATGTATCACTTATCTGTACATTGGGGACAATGTGTGGGTAAGGTTTGGGGTTGCCAATCGGGCCTCCGTTAATGCACGTTGATGTCCCATACTTAAGAATGGTTAGATCATGGTAGCCAATACGTTCTTGTTTTGAATGATTGAGACCAACCATTGTGGGGAGAACTTTGTGACTGAAACGTGACCATTAGGGAAGGACCGGGAAAGGCATGACTAGGGACATTAGTGGAGACCACCCAAGAGCGAGATATGAGCCTAAAAGACGTCTTTAATTTCGAGGGATTTAAACACGAAAATCATATACACTTTTTCGAATTCCTTGTCGTGATTATAGAGTGATCTCGCTATAATATCGCATTGAGTAGCAAAGACGACCATCGGGATATTGGGTAAGGGTATAGTAGACCATATCGTGTGGACCTTAAGAGATGATTCCAGGCATTGTGTGTATGTTTAACCGTTTTTAGCTATCCTTCCTGTCAACCCATTATGTGTGTATCCATAACCCAATTTTGCAGCCAAACACTCACCTTGTTCGTTTCTAAACCCACCATTTAACCCGAGCCAAAAACCTTAGCCAACCCTTATCCGAAAGTGTGTCAACCAGAAGCAGTAATGAACAGCAAAAGATAGAGCATAGAAGAAAAAATACAGGCCAGTCACGAGAATAAATTGGGTGCAGTTTAACCCAAAAGTTAGAAAAAGAGGGCCAATGATGCCCCAGTCAATTAAAGAGGACCAATGAAGTCCCAAAAAAAAAATTGCAGTTATTTAGATAGCCTTACAGCAGCTAAATAAGTGAGTCAAAGCGACTCCAGTAGTGATAAAGAGGGCCAAAAGATAGGAAGTGAAGTTAGAAAAGTTCTGAACTGCTAATGATTGACACGCCAAGGATTTTTGATCCTATTACCCTTCGTTTCTTAGCCATAACCTCAGCCACGTTACAACCCTTGTAAAGACCTGGGTGATCTTTTGGAAAACGTGATTAGCGTATACGACTACCCTTACTGATATTCCCTGTCTTGCTACTTGATTCTTTCTAAGATCGACTTTTTGGACACCTGTGCGTCTTTCTTTAAAGTTGTCATGTGATTTTTGAGTATTATTGTACATAACTTCCTATACATGACAACATGTGCGATAACCTAGGTTCGAGTGCAAAGAGAGTATCCCGTGAGGTAGAGTCGAGGCGAAATGTTTTCCCTAGTATGTTTGGACCTAGTACAACCTTAATGTAATCGGAGCAGTCATGAGTTCAACTCACAATGGAAGGACATAGATCAAACATAATAATAATGAGGCTAGGATGAGATAAGCATTCACGAGTTTGGGAAATCACCAGTGCATTACGTGGTACCGATTGAGAGTTGTGTTGTTATTATTTCATGGATATATGCTTTATTTCTATTTTTATCGCTAATTTGCTTGAGGACAAGCAACGCTCGGTTTGGGGTTGTTGATAACGCCACTTTTTGGGCGTTATTTCCAGTCCATAAAACAATGAGATTGGCTTGTATTTAAGCAAAAAGGCGATATTTTACGGTCTATCTAGTGAATTGTGCAGCTTATCAGAAATAAGACGAGCATCGAGAAAAGGAGCGAAAAAGACCCAAAAGAGAGCCCAGGACGAAGCCCAATGGAAAGCCCAAGAACCGACCCAGATCCACGAACCAAACCCGAACCAGACCCGACCCGAAATCCAGTCAGAAACACACGCGGCTTATCCCGCGGCTTGCAAGCCGCAGGATAAACCGCGTAAGCCTCTGGATCGATTCCTATACTTTGAGTTTTCCGGAATTAGGTCATTATAACGACACGTGCGACGGGAGGCAGCGAGAGGGCGATTCTCAGAGTATTTTCACGTACTTTGGAGCCACGAGAGAGGACCGATTGAAGACAGTTCACCACGCAAAGTGAATCAGAGCCGAGAGAGAAGGGATTTCATCATTATTTACAGTTACCACGACAACCATGATTTCACACACCACTTTCTACCTTAATTCTCGTGTTTTTGTTCACCGCAACATGAACTAATCTTTAGATGTTGGGGGTTGGAGGAACTATGGATTTATGATGGATGACGTGTAAACGAACGGTTATTTTTACCCGATTTGATCTATGAAGTATTTGAATTCAGCTTTCATTATCAATTGTAGTCTGATCACCTCCAATTGACTTTCATGGTTTTTGATTAAGTTTGAGAAAATTAATTAAGAACTAGATCAAGTAATCAAATGCCGGAAAAGATGATTCGGGCAGAGATAGCCGAATCACTTTCCGCTCAGAATAGTTTGACTCAATGTGTTTTGAAACCCTAGGTGTAGATCGAGAGATTAGACCTACAAGTTTTGAGATAAAATCTGTTTTGCTTGAGAAAGAACAACAGTGACTTTTACAAACTAGGGTTCATAGAAAAGTAGTCGGTAAGAATTATTGTTCGGGTATTCGTTCAGCAGTAGTATAACCATAGGGAATCCAACCCTCAACCTTTTCTTTATCAAAAGTCGTTTCAAAACCTTCTGTTAAGCGATTCTAGTATTATTTTAGTCGTCTTTAGTTTTTAAATCAAAGTATAAACCACAACTCAAAATATCGATCGTTCAGTTAATAGCAATTGTAGTCATTGTGATACTTAGTTCCTAGTTCCCTGTGTTCGATACTCGTACTTTCAGTACTATTACTTGACTTCGACCCGTACACTTGCGGTTAGATTTAGGGGGGGTGTTAACCCGCCTATCACAACTCGATCCCTACCCAAACCAAACAGCCAGAGGTCACTCTTTCGACTTCTGCGCCCACAGAAACCGGGGAATCCATTCCTAGGGAGTATCCTCAAAGAGACTCACCTATAGTTCGTGATCCATCGCCCCAGATCACACTAGAACACCTTACAGAGGAATTCGTTTCCTCTGCCACGCACAATATAGGGCCAAAACTTCTTTCAGAGATAAGTAGTGAGCACAAAGACGAAGAGACTCTAGACAAGTCTCCGAGTCAGCAGAAGAACATTTCGATACCCACCTCTGGAGTGGATTTGGACACTGTTCTTCGCAGAACTTCTGTAGAGATTGAAACTCAAATTTCTTCTCGAAGATCAGATGGAAATCCTTCCACCCCCAACGTACAAACAAGGGTGAACGAAGGTGTCCCAGGAGCAGGGACTCACTCTGGAGACGAATGTGTTCCTCCAGAGGTTACCATAGGAACACAAGTATCAAGGGATGAGTTCCAAACCCTTGTCACCTCTGTGAACCAAACCATGAAAGAGTTGCAAAGCTCTTTCAAATCTTTTGCAGAGACAACATCGACGGCCTTACTAAATCTGAACACCAAAATGGACAATCTGTCCACAGAGGTGAAATCCGCCATTACCCAGATGAAGTCTTCTGCTGAAACAACTGCCACTTCTGCCGCCAAAGAATTCGGGATAGCCGCAACTTCTGCGTTCAAAGAATCAGTCAAACATTTCCTTGAACAACTGAACAAGCAATCCAACAAAGCAAAGGGCATTACACCTGCAGGTCTACAGAAGGCCCTGAAACACGTACAAGAAGAAGCAATGCGCAACACTGTGCTGATGCAGCCTAAAGACTACATGACCAGAGCACGGCTAACAGAGCCCGGGTAGAATGTGATAAACCAGGTCACAGAAGTCATCGTCTCCTTCACTACTGCAAATGCCAACTACGTTAAAGAGTTCAGAGCAAGTGTCGGCAGAATGCGCTTCAACACAGAAGCAGAGCTTGCAACTCTATTCGGCCTCTGTGATGATGTATGCGCAAAGTTGATGACCGCAGGAGTAGAACTACCAAAGAAACCCAAAGCTTCTTGCCGAGCAGAGGGTACTTCTGATAAGGGTCAGGATGACTCTGATGATGACCACCCTGGTCCATCAGATCATCCTAAGGGGGAGAATACAAGGGAGAAAGCTACGAGCAGAGGACTTCCAGCTCCACTAATAGCCGCAGAACCCATCAACCAAGCCCCTCCAAAACAAACCCAACAACAACAAACTCAACAGACCACAGAGACAACACCCATCTCTATGGAATCAACTGCTGAAGAAACCCATGTACCAGAAACTGCTCAACAGACCACAGAGGCAACAACCACCCCTGTGGTAATCATCTTGGAAGAAAGTCCTTCAACAAACCAACAACCCGGAGGAACAGAAGCTCAAAAGACCACAGAGGAAACATCCACATCTGTGGAATTCCCTACAATGTTTGGAGTAGATGCTCAACATCTGTCATCCTCTTCAGAAGAAGATCTTCCCTCCCTAACTACAAAACCAACAGAAAAACCCCAAACTGTCCCAAGAAGAAATTCTATTACCCACAAACCAAAAAGAGCAAAGACCTCTGCTTCTTCTGTTCTAAGAAATATGCACAACACAATGACTGAACGAATGGCGGAAAGAGCAGAAGAAAGGCAAAGGTTTACATCATCTTTTCGAATGGCAAGAAGATTCGACATTCCTCAACCCACAGAAACCGAGCTCACAGAAGAAGTCACCAAAGAACCTCCAACCGAGGTTACAGAGCCAATCAAGCCAACAGAACCAACGCCACAAAAGTCCTCTCAAACACAAGTGTCAAAACCTACAGAGGCAACACCCATCATTCCAATAGAAGCGCCAACACCCAAACCAACAGAGGTAACAGATTCTGAACCTTCAAAGGCCAAAGACAAGGGAAAGGCGAAACTGACAGAAGAGCCCAAGAAAAAGAAATCATTGCCCAAGCCTACAGAGAAATTGATGAAGAGCGCCTTTGATGCCTTCCAAACTCCAAAGCCTGAAGAAGAGGACTGGGCATATGGATTGAAGCCTCTACAAGACATTCTACTAACAGGTAGAGCTGCAGAAGTTGTTCGACAGATGGAGAGTCTCAGAAGACAAGTACCACCACCTGGTCCAACATACGAAGAAATGGAAGAAGTGGTATACAAATACCTCTACAAACAACCCTTTCAGACCAATCATCCAACAGATCACGTCACATATCCAAAGATCAGAGAAGAATTTGAGAACATCTTCACCAGAACAAAGCCAAGAACCAGAGCAGACGTCTTCTCAATCCACAAATTCAAAAAGGTAATCTTCTGTAGGTACTCCTTTATAAGAACCTATCCAAGTGTCAGGTACAATCTTTACAAAGTCAGAAGGGTAAACAATTCAGAAACCACCTTCGCTGATGCTGACCTAAGGAATCTGAATCCCTATGATCTACCTGACCTTCTGCAATGGACGAAGGACAACTACAACACAGAGCCAAACACCAGAGCCTATCAAGTGTTGAGAAAAGCAATGAGGGAAAGGCTTTTGATCTACAGTTTCACAGACTTTCAGCTAGGAAAGGATCTTGGTCTCAAACATCTGAACCTTCGACCACCAGAGGATCGCTGCCCACCTGACGCTGTGCCCAACTCAATCATTACAGAACCAAGGTTCGGGTTAGTATTTCAAAACCCACAAGGCGAAGTCAAACTTTTTGTGACCATGGACTGTCAGAAGTACGCAACCAGTACTCTGAACATGTTCAGAGCAAACCTTGTAAAATACAGAGATACCGAGCAAATGGATAGAGATGCTGCAGATGCTTTCATCAGAGAGATTGATGCTACAATCCGCTTAAGAGAACTCTGCGTCAGTTTCTACAACGAGATCAGAGAAGTCGGAAGAGACAACAGAAGCTACAACGATTTCAAAGACGCCAACATCTGATTCTCAAACAAAATCTCTGCAAACCATTTTCAGTTTATCTTTCATAATACTCAAATGTAAAATGCCTCTGGCATATTTCTGAATGAAAGAACTTTTGAGGTATTGTTTAACCTCTGTCTTATCTAACTTAGCCTAAAGTACTTCAATGTCAAATTTTTATTTTTCACTACTTAGGGGGAGATTGTTAGCTTCAATCTTCCTAATCGTAGAAGTATCTAGAAGTAGTGAAAAATAGGCTAAGTGAAGAAAGCCTCTTACAGAGGCTCTGCCACTTTCGAAAGATCAAGGTCAAGAGGCTACAGAAGCTACAGAGGTGTCCTACAGAACCTCTGTCTTACGCACAAAGAAGACCAAAGACTCGGAACCCGGTGAAGACTTCTCTACAGAAGACCATACCTCAGAACCTCTGTAACCCTTTACAGAGCCTCTGCGGTTCAGACTGAAGACTTGGACGATATTTATAATATCTTGCCACTGTTGAAGAAATATCTTGCTACTGTTCCTAGGACTTGTCCATCAACTTGCATGATAGCATGCCCTGTCCAACTTCAACACGTGTCAAACTCTGAGTGGACTCAATAGGGCTTAGTACAACATAGACGTCTGCGGCATTAAATGCAATACAACACGTACAACTGTTCATGCCATCCGTTCTACTATTCATGCCATCCGTTCTAACAGTAGCTCATGCTTTATGGTCCCCTAGAGTAGTATAAAAGGAAGTCTCTTGTTGAGATCTTCCTTAACAATCTTAAGGACTTAACGAAGAATCTGAGTTTCATGCTTATGCTTTATATCGTCAAACCTGTTAAGCATTACACTCTCTCACACACACCAAACAGTTCTTAATTTGTTCTTGGTGTTCTTATTATATATCGAACGACAGTAATCTTCAAGATATCATTTTGTTCTTAAAATACTGTTTCTTTATATTGTGTGTTCTAAATCTATCAAACATATCTGTTAGTTCTTTAAATACGCTTCCTCATCAAACATAAACTCGAACTAATAGATCTGTTAATCTTGTCTAAGCAAAGCGGGAACCAACAGGGGTGTTAACCCGCCTATCACCATCTTAACCTGCAAACAAAGGAAGATTAGTTTGACTTGGGCACCCATTTCATTTTGGGCTTAGATTTGTCAGTGGTGGTAGAGGAAGTGGAAGGTTCAGCAGTCTTCGCAGCATTTGAAGATTCAACTTTATTTTCAGTCTTCACTTTGGTTAATTTCTTAACCTCAGTGGTCTTCTTTGCCTTGGGGCATTGATCTTCACCTTGGCTATCTTTTCAGCATTGGTGGCTGTCGGGCACTTACTAGAAATATGATTTCTAAGTCCACAGTGATAACATTTCCTATAACTAAAAGTAGCTTTAGGACCATTTGCATGCTGAGCCGTTAGTTTTAAATGAGCAGGGCCAGCACCAAGTATACCTTTGGCATTGGAAATGGGAGGAACTATCAGTTCTTTAGATTTCTTACCAATAACATTCACTCTGATTCTAGGAGTAGATCGCTGAGCAAATCCAGGGATCTTGTTCTTAGAAGTAGAGGAATGAGTCACTGAATCTTTAGAAGCATTTAGCTTAGGTACAAAGGTACCCTTCTGAGGTTTTGGATAAACAATTTTCTCTTTACCTTTAGAAGTTAAGGTAGAGATTTCCTCAGTGATAGGAGTTTTTAAAGAGGAACACTGAGATGAGGAAGTGTCAGGGATAGAGGATACGAACATTCCAAACTTAAGCATGGAATGGTCAGTGGTTGGTTCTAGAGAATCAGCTTTGTAACCAAGACCACGTTTATCACATAGGGGAATCTGAGACTTTATTATCTCAGTGATCGTTATTGAGGATTTACACCATCCTTCAACAGTAGCTTTTTCAGCTTTTAATGCAGCGATAGCTTCTTCGCGCTCGATTTTGACTAGCTGATTTATATGAACTTGATCTTTAAAATCATCTTCAATTTTAGAAAGTTTTTCTATTTGACGGTGACAGTTTTTAAGTTGTTCAGCGAGATCAAGGTTTTGATTTTCAACAACAGTTTTGCCATTCATGGCATCATATAAACTCATAGTCAGGAGATCGATTTTTCGAAGACTATCAGCTTCATCAATTTTTGAAATATAGGTAAAGAAAGAAGGTGATACCTTAGAGGTAGGGGATGAAGTAGAGGGAATTTCAGTTTGTTCTTCCTCTTCTTCTATCTTGGCCATGAGACAAAGATTGGCCTCATCATCATCTTCTGAGTCAGATGATTCTTCTTCATCAGAGGCAGCCCAATCAAAGTCAGCCATCAGGCCTTTGCCTTTCTTCTTAAAGCTTTTCAGCTTTGAATATTTTTCTTTCAGCTTTTTGTATTTGTCATCCCTAGCCCTGGGGTTAAAGGTTTTCTTGGGGAAGGCTGAGGGTCTAGAGACTTTCTTTGATCTGCACTCGCTAGCAAAATGTCTTATCTTTTCATAGTTATAGCAAGTAGTAGTAGCCTTATCAATAGAAGTTGATGATCTAGGCTTGTCAGTGAGTGCGAGAGTTTTATTCCTTCTGAAGTTACTCTTTTTAGCGAATCTCCTGAACGTATTAGCTAGGAGTGCTATAGATTCATCAAGATCTGAAGCGTCAGAATCTGATGAGCATTCAGAGTTAGTTTCCATCTCAGTGATAGTAGATCGCTGAGTGAAAGGTAACTCTGAGAGTAAAGCAACAGGTGTGCTCTTGGAATCTTTTACAAGATTCTTCTTAAGATGACTCGACTGCTCATGATTGAGCATAGTGCAATATAAGGTAGAGAGAGTCATAGATTTTAGATCCTTTGATAGCTTGAGACACATTGAATAATTGTCCCAGCTTTCAGGTAAACATTCTAAGAACTTTGTCATAATTTCAAAGTTAGAATATTCCTTACCAACGGTTTTCAGATCTATTATTAAACAGTTAAACCGCTGATGTTCTTCAGAGAGAGATTCATTCTTACCACAAATGAAGCTTCTGTACTGTCTTACCAGGTTGATCTTTCTAGAGTCCTGGACTTCAGACGTACCTTCATACTGAACACAGATTGTGTCCCACATGGCTTTGGAGGTTTTCAGGTTCATGACGGAATGGTAGACTTCGTCAGGAAGAGCCATGGAGAGGATGGATCTGGCTTTAGTATCGATAGACACTTTCTTCTTATCTTCATCAGTCCACATATGAATTTCCTTGGGAACCAACCTTTCAAGAATGGCAGCTCTATTCTCAGTGCCTGGAACTTCAGGGTCGATTCTAACAGGAATATATGGGCCATTTTCAAGATAGTAAGGCATAGTAGGGTCTACACCTTCTAAGAAGAGGGTCATCCTATTTTTCCACAGATTAAAGTTATCTCTGGAAAATCTAGGGGGTTTTGCAAGAGAACCATTGTCAATATAGTTTGTGTTTGTGATAGTAGCCATTAAGAGAAATAGCAAGGAACAGAAAAGATTAGTATAAGCAAGATCTTGTTTATGAGGTTAAACAATATGCTCTGATACCACTTGTTCGTCCCGAGAGGGTTATACAAGTTTGTAGATGGGGGGGGTTTGAATACAAACACACAGATTTTACTTTTCTAAATTGTTTATTGATATTTATCAAACAATTTACAACTTGTTGCGGAACAAGATTAAGGATTAAAGCTAATCTAAACAAGCTATGAGAAACACTAAGTTTCTTGCACTAGAATTAAGACAGAAAGAAGATAAGAATATTAAAGAGTAATATTCTAACACTAAGAGAGAAAGAATAAGATGGTCGAGCACTTCAATTCTGAAGTAGGGTTCTTCTTATATACTGCATGCATTTAATGCATGGCAGTATTACTTTACACGTGGCAGCAGCTGATTGGTTGCATGTCTTGACCTTTGTAGACAACCTTAGTAGTCGCATGGTGTACAGTGTAGAATCAGAGTTGGTTGTACGATAATGGACAGAGGGGATGTCCTTTCTGACATTTTTGTACGGAGGTGTGCAAGTGGGGGTAAGACAAAAGTAACTTGTAGAGGAAGACTTCATGATCAGCGTTCACTGAAAAGATCTTTATCAGCGAGTGATAAAGTTCAGCGAGTGATAAAGTTCAGCGATTGCTGAAGTCTTCTACTTGTAACTTCACGTTGAGTGGACAAATCTTGGCTTCGCTGATATCCGCATCAGTTCATTAGTAGACTTGTCGCTGGTTCTTGGCTTGATCTTCGACTTCAGCGTAGAACATTTGTTGACGTGAAACTTGTCTTCAGGGATTATAAGTAAACAACTAAAACTTATCAGCGATCACCAAGAGTACTGAACAGGCTCAGAGCTTTATTTGTGAACTGTGTTCGCTGAATGTAATCTAAAGAACATAAGTTTCCTATCAGCGGTACTGTAGAGTTATAGTACTTATCAACGATAGTGAAACTCTAATACATATTGTTTACTTACAATTTTCACTAAGTGTTTACAGAGGGTCATTATCAAATCACCGAGGGTTTGGATCAACAGAAATCCCCATGCTCAATTCGAGGGGGAGCGAGAGAATGATCTTTCAAAGTAAAACAGATACTGTTTTGGGATTTTTCAAACACTCAGGGACCAAAATTGGAATTTTCCAAACTTTTCGGACAAGTTTCCGGATACCCCTATCCGGATAGGTTTCCGGACCGGACACCTATCCGGACCGGATGGGTATCCGGATGACCCACCCGGAAAGTGGCTCCTATATATAAGTCTTCCGGACAAACTCCTATTTCTATCATCTGGATTCTCCAAAACCCACAAAAGTCCTTCATTTTTCTCTCTCACTCGGACACCCTCTCACCTCGATCACTCTCGCTCGATTTCGGCTCTAAACTCAGGTATGATCCTCGTATATCTATCTCGATCTCGTGTATACTTGTTTCACGCACTTAA
This sequence comes from Saussurea involucrata, assembly GCA_033807775.1. Lineage (NCBI taxonomy): Eukaryota > Viridiplantae > Streptophyta > Magnoliopsida > Asterales > Asteraceae > Saussurea > Saussurea involucrata. Next base: position 21,784,961 of record CM066314.1, read on the forward strand.
TCCCACCAATCAACAACTGAAATAGTCGATTACGGGTTTCCGTAAACCCCTTTTTCACATCAATACGCATTCACGACGGCTCAATGTATTTTAGACCGAGTTACTTGCTATCGCATGTCTTTATTCTTAAATTGACACTGATAGATTACTTAGATGCATGTTTGAGACTGTTTTTGGCACGAATGATCATATCCGGATGTCGTCCGGATAGTTTCATACAATCCGGACACATTCAAATCGTCCGGAAACTACCATGAGTTTGAGATATTCTATCCGGACAAATGCTACATCCGGTAACCCTAGTTGTCCGGAAACCTAAGGGTTTTCGGTAAGTTCAACTATCCGGATAAAAGTTGTTGTCCGGTAACCATTGTGTCCGGTAACCTCCGTTGTCCGGACACTTAATTGTTTCCGGTAAGTTCAACTATCCGGATACTCTTTTGACCAGATAGTCCTTTTGTCCGGATAGTCCTTTTGTCCGGACACTCTGGTTGTCCGGATACCATGTTATCCGGAAACCTCTATTTCCATATGTTCTTGTCCGGACACTACCAACTCAATCAGTCCAGTACCCTTTCTCTCACTGCCAGTCCTCAATCTGTTCCAGATTGAGCTGATTATTGCTAAGGTACTCGCCGACGCTTGTTCAAACCGCCTGTTGGCTAACACTGTTATTTTTCAGATATAAAAGGCGGATCAAGAACAACAACAACCACAGGAGAAAATTGCTCCTCAAGAGGAATTCGTTGACGAAGCAGCTGACAATGCTTTGGTCCAACCATACCATGGCATTGAAATCGAAGCCAACAACCACCAACTGGACGCCGCCGAGTTCCGACCACAACACCGGGTGGTCGTGGATATCCTCCTTGGTCACCCTCTCCGCGAGTCCCTCACAGCAACGACAGATGTCCATGTGCTATACATCTATCAAGTGTGGCTATCTGCACAAGTCAACATGGCCGCCAACTCTCAAACCATCACAACGTGGATCGACAATCACCCTTTCACGCTCACACCTGAGTCGTTCCGCCGTCTACTATCACTCCCAAAAGCCACCACTGACGGACATCAAGCATACGACCCCGCGGTCAATGACTCGACTCTGTGTGCCAAAAGACGCGCACTCGGCTACAACTACGCCCTTGACCGCCCTTCAGCGTTCAACCGGAAGTTCCTAGTGCCCATCTGGTACACACTGTTCACAATTCTGAACAGGTGTCTATCATCTAGGTGGAGGGGAATAGACCAATGCAGAACCGACTTCCTACGGCTATTCCATGTTGTATGCTACAACAGGCACATCGACTACACCATGGTGGTATGGCGTGAACTGGTTCAGGCGATCAGACAAATCGGGGGATCAAAGCAGAAGAAATTCCTCCCGTATCCAAGATTCCTTTCACTGGCCATCAGACAACACATGGACGCGAATCTAGTTATACCGCGACGCATTAACCATCCGGTATGTCCGCCTTTCCATTTACGCTATCTTGTGATTCACAACCCATCCGACGCACGAGCCATGCCCTTATCTGAAGCCCTACTGGCATACGCGGACCCCAATGCACCGAGTGTGTTAGATTATAGACAAGAGTTAGGTGCTCCCATGGTCCAACCAGAGCCGGAGGGACCTCCCCAGGGACATAGACCTGAGAGGCGTGAGGGTCCAAGGACGAGAGGAGGTAGAGTCCGGGTAGCTGGGGCTCCCGGACGGGGTGTGTTGAGAGTGCATGGGAGGGGAACAGGCGCGGGTGGTGGATTGGATACGCATGCCAGTACTACCCAAACCAGCCGACCCGAAACCAGCCAGCAGCCACCTGTACGAACCACCCGGTTGATGAAGCCAGACCGTCAACTAGACTACACGAGGTCCCGGTTGTCACTGCCCCTCTACTTGACGAGGATCTCGACACTGACACAGCCGAACCGATGTCACCATTCGCCCAGGTCGAAACTTTCGAATCCCGACACTGACACCGATACAGAACCATCAACTGTGGCAACTGCGACCGAAGACCAACCTGAAGCCCAGTTGAGTTTAGCTGAAAGGGAGATAGACAAGGATATCTCTGACCATGAAGACCCGACGGTTGAAAAGCCAGAGGGAGAATCACAGAAATTGGTTACGTATTCTGCATTAGAAAGGCCTACACTTGATCTGATTGATTCAGATTCCGAGATCGACCCCGAGACTAAAAATGCATGGTATGAAAAAGCCACCAGTGCAATAAATCTTAAGGTAAACTTGATCTTTTCTACTGATGCCGACGACAACGTTGACTATGACCAGTTTCTAATGCAAAACTTATATGGTACACCTGCCCACACTTCTATGATTCCCGAGACTTCAACTGCTACAATTCCGACAACTCCTCAACAACCAACAGCCTCTAATCATCCTCCTCCTCCACAGCAACAAATTCGATTGGAGAAGATCATGATCCTTATTCCTCACTTGGAGGAATCCCTGAAGAAGCTCTACGTTCACAGGTTACGCCCGATTGAGCCAACATTCTACCTTAGGATTTCCAAATTCGACAAGGAATACCAAAGCCAGTATGTAAACGCAATGAAGCGGTATCTGCCAGTTAGCCAAGTCTGAACGAAGCACAAGATCACTGAAGTGCTCAACGTCCAAACCGGCCGAATCCTTAGAGTCATGTTTCCTGTATTCACCGTCCAACGCGAAGACGGAAATAAATGGAGATTTTCCGAAGTTGACTTTCAGAACCTCAGACCGTTCGACTTCCACGCTCTACTGAAAGACCTCCGAACAAGAACTATCCGACCACTTCATGTAACGAAAGCGCTTGAGGCTGTCCGTTGATTCCTAATTCACATAATCATGATGTCCTACCTAACAGACTTTCAAATGGGAATCGAGAACAGAGCAAAGAAAGTAAACCTGCTGAAACCGAATCTGAAAGCACCCGAGCTGAAGATGTATCCCGAGAACGCACTGCTTCTGGAACCAGAATTTGGGATCGTATACCTCAATGATCAGAAAAAAGAGGTTTCTCCGCTTCAGCCAGGTCGACAGATTCTGCGATGGCACACTCCTGAAAGTCATAGATGCTCTTCGAAATATCATCACTTACGAATCCGAAAATCGAAAGTCTTCGTTTGTTCCCAACTCAAACGAGATTACCACTCAAAAAGCCTTGGAAGTGATAGAAGACTGCATCGACTACCGCCGAGCCATCCGAATGTTCGAGATCCACTTTGCGCTTCGAAAGAGATACGTCGAGAACTGGCGCGAACTCGAACTTCAATTCAAAGGGGGAGATTGTTAGGGATAAAATAAGGTTGAATATAAGTTCAATGGTCAAAGTGTTATTATTTATTTTGAGTCTTATTATGTAATGGGCCATGGGCTTGCTTGTTTAGGGCCCATGGTATATAAAGCGTTGTTTGTTTAGAATTTAGAAGTAATCGTCATTATTATTCAATCACTAGAATTGTAATTCTCTCTCAATTAATCAAAATGAATACAAGATGGATGACAACTTGAAATCAACAATTGTTCTTGATATTGCTTATTGATTCTATTGTTACCTGTCAATCTGGGATCTACATGCTTAAATTGCCTTATAATTCTTGAGCAGTAGTCTTAAGTAATTTTTTTTGGTATGTTTCAGTAATCCAGTATGTCTGAAAGAACCTTGAGAAGTAGATCCGTGCCAGTGGTGGATATAAATCTAGTTGTAGGAGAGATATGCGTGGAGGAAATCCTGGAGGAGGAACCGGTAAATCTTCCAAGGCGAGCGGCCACCCGCGGGAGGGGAGGAGGTCGAGGGAGAGGACGAGGTAGACCGTCGTTGCGAGCTGCCTCTCAGGCGGTTAGGGCGGGCATGGCAACCAGAAGAGGGAAAAAGATGCCAACAACCCGTCGAGCTAAGAGTGTGGGAGCGCCTGAAGTGTGTGAGCCCTTGCATCAAGAAAGTACCACTTCGGTAGGCGGGGGGAGTCAATCGGACAGTCCGAGGAGAAACCAGAACCAAGATTTTGTGATTGAAGAAAGGTTTACGGCTGAAATGGGTAAATTACAGGAGACCTTGCAAGCATTGTTGGAAAATCAGATCAAGACTACATCAGGGGGATGAACGAGAAGTGAGAACGAGACGAGGACTGAGGCTTCTGACCTACCTTCGACTGTGGTGGGAGACCATTCATTATCAACTCCGTTTGTGGCTAATGAACCGAAGGCCACAAAAGGGTGTACCTTCAAGACTTTTACGTCGTGCAAACCTCCATCTTTCAACGGGGAACATAATCCAGTTTTAGCTATGAGGTAGATACGCAAGATGGAGTTAGCTTTCGACACGAGCAAGTGTGTCGAGGAAGACAAAGTGTTGTTTGTCATGTCTATGCTGAAGGCAGATGTCATTTTCTGGTGGGATGTCAAGACGGGATGTAAGGGTTCGGAGATCGCAAAAACAACTACATGGGAACTGTTTACTAAAAGATTCAAAGCTCAGTTCTGCCTAGTGGCGGCCGTTAAGAAGCTCGAGGAGGAATTTATGGGATTAGAGCAAGGGACGATGTCAGTCCAAGAATATACGTCAAAGTTTATTGAGAAAGCCCGGTTTGCCGAATTGTATGTGCCTACTGAGGAGAGGCGCATAGAGAGATACATCTGGGGACTAAAGAGCAGTGTGAGGGAGTTGGTTCAGGTGATAGATCCGATTACGTTTCAAGCTGTGGTGGATACTGCGGAACTCACAGAGAAAGAAAAGAACAGGCAGATGTCGGAGAGAGTGGGGGACAAACGAAAATGGGAAGGACCGAACCGTGATGTTAAGAGGCCGAGTGCACCCAAACCCGAGCTGCGGGCGGGATTCAGATCAAGCGAGAGACCGTGTGGCAAGTGTAATCAGATGCATAAGGGGGAGTGTTTGGCGGATAAGGAAGGATGTTTCAAGAGTGGGAAGACGGGACATATGGCACGAGATTTCTGTAGTTCGAGATCGTGTTATCATTGCGGTTCACCAGACTATGTCAAGATGGATTGTACGCAATTGAAGAGGGGGTTTGATGGGGGTTACGGTGGATATAGTGGAGGAAGAGACGGAGATAGAAAGGTGGAGCCTGCTCGCGCGAAGGCGAGGGCTTTCCATATGTCGACAGAGGAGGCGGTGAATACGCCTGATTTGGTGACAGGTACTTTCCCTATTGACTCGACATTTGCTAAAGTATTGTTTGATTCGGGCGCCAATCGTTCGTTTGTGTCGCCTAACTTTATTCGGAAATTGCAAGTGAAACCCAAGAGGTTGAACTTTGGGTTTGAGGTAGAAGTAGCATATGATAGTCGAGTCTGAGTGAAAGAGGTCTATGAGGGGTGTAGCATTGATGTAGATGGTCACTTGTTCCCTTTGTGTTTGTACCCTTCGGGGATGGGGGAGTTTGATGTGGTTTTAGGGATGGATTGGTTAGCGGATAATGACGCTAACATAGTGTGTAATAAGAAGTTGATTCGTATCGCCTTGCCTGATAAGAAGGAAGTAGTAATATATGGGGATCATCGAGATAGGAAGTCGTGTTTGATATCTATGGTGAAAGCTACGCGATGTTTTGGGATGGGATGTTTGGGGTACTTAGCTTACGTGCTAGATGCTAAGAAAGAGAAGAAGGGAGTCGGGGATGTGCCTATAGTAAGAGAGCACCCTGAAGTGTTTTCGGATGACTTGACGAGTCTACCACCAGATCGACAAGTAGATTTTAGAATAGATTTGATGCCTGGGGCGGCACCGATTGCACGTGCGCCCTATTGTCTGGCACCAGCGGAAATGAAGGAGATGATGACGCAACTGCGAGAGCTTCTCGACAAGAGTTTCATTTGTCCGAGCTCATCGCCTTGGGGAGCACCGGTGCTATTTGTTAAGAAGAAGGACGGATCTATGCGAATGTGCATAGATTATCGTAAGCTAAACAAGGTGACAGTAAATAACAAGTACCCGCTTCCGAGGATTGATGACCTCTTTGACCAGTTGCAAGGTGCGAGCTATTTCTCGAAGATAGACTTGAGATCGGGTTACCATCAGCTGAAGGTGAGAAAAGAAGACGTACCTAAGACGGCCTTTCGTACAAAATATAGACACTTCGAGTTTTTAGTTATGCCCTTTGGCTTGACTAATGCCCCATCAATGTTCATGGACTTGATGAACAGGGTGTGTAGTTTGTTGTTGGACAAGTGTGTGATCGTTTTCATTGACGACATACTGATCTACTCCCGATCCTGAGGTGATCACGAAGAGCATCTCTGAGCGGTTTTGGAATTGTTAAAACGTGAGAAGTTGTACGCTAATTTTTCGAAGTGCGAGTTCTGGTTGAGAGAGGTTCAATTTCTGGGTCACGTAGTGTTGGCGGAGGGTATCAAAGTGGACCCTGCCAAGATCGAAGCAATTAAGGATTGGGAGCTGCCAAAGTCGCCGTCGGAAGTAAGAAGTTTTCTTGGGTTAGCGGGCTATTACCGGAAGTTCATTCAGGACTTCTCTCGAATAGCCACACCATTGACCGCGTTGACAAGGAAGAACGTCAAGTTCGTTTGGACCAAAGCTCAAGAGGCCGCATTCGGGAAGTTGAAGGAGAGTCTGAGCAGCGCTCCAATTCTGTCATTACCAGATGGATCAAAAGGTTTTGTAATTTACAGCGATGATTCTAAGCTTGGGTTAGGGTGTGTACTGATGCAGAATGCGAAGGTGATTGCCTACGCATCTCGACAGTTGAAAGATCATGAGAAGAACTACCCTACTCACGACATGGAGCTAGCGGCAGTGGTGTTCGCTTTAAAGATATGACGACATTACTTGTATGGAGTGAAGTGCCAGATCTACACTGATCACAAAAGTCTTAAGCATCTTTTCGAACAGAAGGAATTGAACATGAGGCAGAGGAGATGGATGGAACTGCTGAACGATTACGACTGCGAAATCCTTTACCACACGGGTAAGGCGAATGTGGTAGCTGACGCGTTAAGTCGAAAAGAGCGAGGAGAATCGACCAAAGTAGTGGCCTTCAGGGTCGAGGCGACATCGAACCTCCTGGACGAGGTCAAGAAGTTCCAAGAGGAGGCGTTGTTAGAAGAGAATGTAAAGAGTGAAAGGATCGTTGGGATTACGTCTTTGCTCAGTGTCAACAGTGGTGGGTTGAAGTATATGAAAGATCGGGTGTGGGTTCCTAAGTTAGGGAACCTGAGAGTAAACATTTTGGAAGAAGCGCATAAGTCGCGATATTATGTGCACTTGGGGACGAATAAGATGTACCGGGACTTAAGACAGTTTTACTGGTGGCCAGGAATGAAGAAAGACATCGCCCATTTTGCGGAACGATGTGTGACGTTTCTGAAGGTTAAAGCAGAACATCAGCGCCCTTACGGGGAACTTCAGTCTACGGAGATACCAGTGTGGAAATGGGACAACATCACCATGGATTTTGTTACGAAGTTACCAAGGACTCCGAAGGGTAACGATGCGATATGGGTGATTGTGGATAGTCTCACCAAGTCCGCGCATTTTCTACCAATCAGGGAGTCGGATCCATTGGAGAAGCTAGCCCGGTTGTACATTAGTGAGATCGTATCGAGGCACGGGGTGCCGCGATCGATTATGTCCGATTGCGATAGCCGGTTTACGTCATCGTTCTGGAGAAGTCTTCAGCGAGAGTTGGGTTCACAAGTGAAGTTGAGCACAGCATATCATCCCCAAATGGATGGTCAGACCGAAAGGACTATTGAAACATTAGAGGATATGCTCAGAGCATGTGTAATTGATTTCAAGGGTTCTTGGGAAATACACCTACCTTTGATAGAGTTCTCGTATAACAACAGTTACCACGCGAGTATCCAAGCAGCACCGTTCGAAGTTTTGTACGGACGGAAGTGTCGAATGCCGTTGTGTTGGAATGAAGTGGGAGAAAGATAGTTAGCAGGTCCAGAAATTGTGCAAATGACTGCGGATAAGATAGAGCTAATCTGTGAGAAAATGAGGATCGCTCAAGATCGGCAAAGGAAGTACACAAACAAAAGAAGGAAACCTATCGAGTTTCAAGTAGGCGACATAGTAATGCTGAAAGTCTCGCCTTAGAAGGGAGTAGTACGTTTTGGGAAGAAAGGAAAGTTGAGACCGAGGTATGTGAGGTCTTTGGTCATTTCTGAACGGGTCGGAGCAATAGCCTACAAGTTAGACTTGCCAGAAGAATTAAGGGGACTTCATCCGACGTTTCATGTCTCGAACCTCAAGAAATGTTTGGCAGAGGCAGATATGGTCGTTCCTTTGGAAGATATCTGTGTCGATGAGAGACTGACGTTCACAGAGGAACCAGTGGAGATTGTGAATAGCAAGGTCCGAAAGTTAAAGAACAAGGAGATCAGGCTAGTAAAGGTGCAGTGGCGGTTTCATAAAGGCCGAGATGCGACTTGGGAGGTAGAATCGGACATGAGGTCCAAGTACCCTCATCTTTTCGACAATGGAATACCGGGGACGGAATTCTTTTGAGGGGGAGGTATTGTAATAACCAAGTTTTCTTTTTAAAAGAAGTGTAAGATGGGTGGAATAAATATGAAGTCTAAAGTTTTGAGGGGCCATTATGTAATTTGGTTGGAAGGTATAAAAACCCCAAATTGGGCACAAAACCCTACGTGGTGCATTTGGAAAGCGGCGGTGTGTGTGTGTGTGTGTGTGTGAGCTGAAGAAGGAAATCAATCTAGCAATTTGATTCTTGGAAGGAGGCAAGAGGAGGATTTCATCAGGGTAACTCAAGCATCATTTTGCAAAAGTAATCCCCTAATCTTATGCTCTTATTGTAATGTCAAGTGAGTTTTATGTTTTGAGGAGTTTCTAGAATAATCAAGGACCTAATTGATGTTTAGGTTGTATAAAGATATGATTATGTTGTTTAGTAGTGTATTAGCCTTTCTTACGTTCATTTTCTCCATATTTTGATCCTTGTACATCGATTTGGATGGTGGTTTAGTCTCTAGGAATGTCGTAAAAACGATGTGCGTCTGGTCCGGAGCTGGCAGAGACCGGGATCCGGAATTGGGACCGGAAACCGGAATGGACCGGAATCCGGAATAGGATCGGATCCGGAATAGGATCGGATCCGGAATGGATCGGAATCCGGAATAGGACCGTATCCGGAGTGGGGGGAAACCGGATTGCTATCGGAACCGGAATCCGGTATGTGGGACCCGGAAGTGACCCCGGAACCCAAAAGGGGATCCAGTTTGAGTGTGCTGTCCGGAGTTTGACATCGGACTTAGAAGTGCTTTTGCGATCAAGTTTTGTTAAGGGTCTGTGTAGATTGTTGTGAGAAGCCAACTTAAGACTTATTACTTTATTTTCTTTGAACCATAGGTGTTCAACCTAGGAATCAGAAGCTCGAGTGAGAAGTACTGTGCAAAGGTAGCAGGTGAGTTTTCCTAACTAAATACGTGTTTTAAACGTGTTTTTCTGAAGTAGATAAATGAATAGAAATGCCATGTTTTATTACATGAAAATGTGTGAATGAAAGTAAATTGAGATGTATGCATACATTATTGTTAGATGTAAATTGACTAAGTCGGGGGGTGTGGCCCGCCAGTGCTCATACCGGGGGGTCCCGTTTATGCCATGGGAGGTGTGACCCAGTAAGGCAGTGTGAGACTGACACGTTGTCACTTCCGAGTGACTTCAGTGTGCCATTTACATGTGTGGTGTTACCTGAAAGTTTTGTTTAAAGTTGTTATCTATGAAAGTTATGAATTGGTTTAAATATATTATCGAACTGTTGTTACTTGAGGGATCTCACTAGACCTCATGGTCCAACCCTCACATTTTTTTCCAAACTAAACCTTTTCAGGGAAGCAGATAGTAGGAAGCTCCGGTGAGAGTCAAGAGAAGAATTAGAGTCTGGATGCTTCTAGAGAGTGTTTCACTTACACTTTATAGACTTTATTTTATTCTCAGTTGTGAATAGGTTGTTTCCACCAACCTAGTTGAGACAGAGGTACTGAAATTTTGAGACCGTTTTTGGGATGTTTTATATTTTATGAATGAAATGCTTTTAGTTCTGCTTGGGTTGTTACAGATGTCATAGGCTATCTGATATCCCTCAATTTTTAGAGTTATTTGTCATCAATTTTAAACCTAATTTAACCTTTTTCATACCCATTTGAGCCTTTCTACTTCTCTTGGTCTAAGTTGTTCCAAAATGTTGAAAATAACCAAAAAGATCAAAATGTTGCGTTTGGTGTACCATTGTGGCCACAGTGTCAGTACTGTGGCGAGTGCTGTGTAAATCCGATTTTCTGCAGATTTGGAGAGCATTTTTGTGCAAAGTGCAGACCTGCATGATGGGGTCAATGCTGAGTTTTAACCAAGTTTGAAGACATAATATGGACAAGGGAGATGGTGCCAAAAGGTGGGAAGAAGACAACCATGAGAGGTCACTTTCTCCTCTCAAGTCCCTTTCAACCTTTTCTCCTCTCCTCCAATATATAAAGGAAGCTTGGCTTGGCATTTGGGACATCATCTTATCATCCAAAGCTCTCAAAAACTCAGTGGAAAAATAGTTGTAGCATTTACATTTCAGTATTTTAGTTCTTGTAATTTGCTTTTCAAGTATTTACTTTTTGTTACCCACTGTGGAACACTTGTGGCCACAGTGGTACGTTATCGTTTACGTTTAATGCAATTCCAGTTTACTTATTTCTTCCACTATATTATGTTTTCTGTTCTTATGAGTAGCTAAACCCCCATTTGGGTGTGGGTGTAAGCCAAACCCGAGAGGGTAAAAATGTAACACTTGGGTGTTACTACATTTAGTTATTTTTTCGGTTTAGTCATTCGAGTCGGAACATAACGCAACGCGGACAAGCTGATCACGTGTACGTGTTAATATTAGATCTTAGACCTCGAGAGGGGCGGATCCGAAATACGGCTTGAATGATGCAAGGAGGTTTGAGAAAATCTTCAATAATTACATAGAGATATGGGTTGTTGCATAACCGAGCTAAGGTCAAAACGCCGGTCGAGTAGGTGTGACATAGAGATATGCGCATCTCTTTACATCCGGCAAGACTAAGATTTTCGAGATCTACTTAGTAAGGTTGGTAAACCGAAAGATAGCTTGTGTAGGAACTTTATAATAAAATCGTTATTACAACCTTTACGACGTAGCTTCGAGAGGAGGAAATCATGTGGGACAAATTGTGACCGATTTTATTAACCATTTAAGTTATTAAATAAATACTCTCAAGGGGAAAACTTACACCCGTACCCGCTTTTTAATTAATCGCGTTAATTTTATAATTAATTATTTGCTCAAAACCAACTTCAAACAAATTATTAAAAACCTCAACTTTGCACCGGAAGTTCGTAGAAATCTCCGATTCTTGGTAGTCCAATCCCCGTGGATACGATATTGGGTTCTTACCATTATATTACTTGTGAGCGAACACAATGCGTGGTGTATACTTGCGCCATTATTGTGCCCATTTTACGTGTGGATATTTTGCTATCAAGTTTTTGGCGCCGTTTCCGGGGATTGGCACGATTTTCATCCCAAGATATTGATTTCTACTCGAGCCCGAGTCGCGAGTTTCTTTTTGTACTTCTTCGTGTTGTATGCCACGGCTACAACACGGTGAACTTTTGCCTCTAGATCCCGAAATCGAAAGAACCGTTAGGAGACGTCGAAGGGGTAGAAGAGGACGAGGTAATCGACAACCTCCGGTAAACAACACTATGGGTGACGTTAACCCACCACCGCCACCAGTGCAAACCACGGTTGGCATTGCCGATGACAAAGATAGAAAAATACGGGACTACGCTACCCCCGAATTTGCTCAATTAAATTCGGGAATTTTAGTACCCGAAATCGAGGCCTTGAATTTTGAACCTAAACCGTTAATGATTTCCATGATCCACACGATGGGTCAATATGGAGGTCTACCATCGGAGGATCCACACTCACATTTAAAATCTTATTTAGAAATTGTGGATGCCTTTAAAATTCAAGGTGTTGATAAAAATGCCTTAAGGCTTATGCTCTTCACTTTTTCACTAAGGGATAGAGCTAAAGCTTGGCTAAATTCTCGACCACCCCATTCCATAGCAACATGGACCGAATTGGCGGAAAAATTTCTGAAAAAATACTTTCCTCCAACGAGGAACGTTAAGCTCAGAAATGAAATTTTGTCGTTTCGCCAAGGGGACGACGAGGCGGTATCAGATGCTTGGGAGAGATTCAAGGACCTTCTTAGGAAGTGCCCCCACCATGGAATCCCTTGTTGCATCCAATTGGAAACCTTTTATAATGGGCTTGCAAATTCTGCAAAAATTGTTCTTGATGCGACGGCCGGAGGAGCATTTACAGGTAAGACTTATAACGAGGGTTTTGACATTCTTGAAAAGATTGCAAATAATAACACCGAATGGTCAAACCCACGTGCAACTACATCTCCCACCAATAGTACACCGGGAGTGCATGAGATAGATGCCATCATCGCTTTAAATGCTCAAATTGTTGCTTTAACAAACTTGGTAAAAAATAATTTGAACTTAGGAGATAAAAATCAAGTGCATGCCATAAACGTTAATGTGATGAACGAAATTTGTGCATTTTGTGGTGAGAATCATGCGTATGAAAACTGTCCAGGAAACACTGCCGCCGTTAATTTTGTGGCTAACAACTCGCGATATAGTCCATATTCGCAAACGTACAACCCGAATTGGCGAAACCACCCCAATTTTCTAGGGCTGGAAATCAGGGACTACAACCCCCAGGGGTAAATTCTGGACAGAATAGGCCGCAAAATCCCCCGGAATTTCACCACAGTGGGCAGTCCCCACACCCTCACCACAATGGACAAGCTTCGCATCACAACGGGCAAAACTCTAGGCAACAAGGACCGACTGGCATTGGATCTTTGGAATCAATGCTTAAGGGTTTCATTAACCAAACCAATGCTACATTACGAGGTTTTGAAACCCAACTCGGTCAATTTGCCAACGATATTAGGGGACGACCGCATGGTACCTTACCAAGTGACACCGAAACCCCTAAGCCAAACGGTAGAAAGCACGTCAAGGCCGTCACCTTAAGAAGTAGCAAGGATCTTGTGGACATCCCCGTTTTGCAAGAGAAAGAAGAAGTAACCCACGATTTTGACCGATGCCATTTTCCCGGGTTATTTCCTTCAACCTCCAAAGAGCCACAAACTCACTCTACCCCTGTTGTGAGTGAGCCTGCTACTCCAGAGTCCCCAACTCCTAACGACACAACCATAGCATTAACCACAGTGGTGACATTGTGGCCACTTCCTGAGGCAGAAACTTAACGACCAAGAAAGTTGTAGAGCCTGACCTTAGGGACCTCCCATTTCCTGGTAGAATGAAGCAAAAGAATGTGGATGTTCAGTTTAAGAAGTTTTTAGACATCTTTAAACAACTCCACATAAACATACCTTTGGTAGAAGCTCTCGAGCAAATGCCAAACTATGTTAAATTTCTTAAGGACATCCTAAGCAAGAAAAGACGCCTAAGTGAGTTTGAAACGGTAGCTTTGACCAAAGAGTGTAGTGCCCTCCTCACATGTAAGATCCCGCCTAAACTCAAGGACCCGGGAAGTTTCACCATCCCGTGTTCTATTGGAGGCCAAGAAGTAGGACATGCCTTATGTGACCTAGGAGCTAGCATTAATCTTATGCCGTTGTCCATTTTCAACAAGCTAGGAATAGGAGAAGTCCGCCCTACCACCGTAACATTGCAATTAGCGGATAGGTCCATCGCTTACCCGAAAGGTAAGATTGAAGACATTTTGGTCAAGGTTGACAAATTTTTTTTTCCAGCTGATTTTCTGATCTTAGACTATGAAGCCGACAGAAACGTCCCCATAATTTTGGGACGACCCTTTCTAGCCACAGGAAGAACCTTAATCGATGTCCAAAAGGGAGAGCTCACTATGAGGGTTAACGACCAGCAAGTGACCTTCAATGTTTTTAAATCCCTGAGGTTTCATGGAGAGATAGAGGACTGTTCGGCCATTAGTGAAGATTTAAGTTTGATTCTGGACCAGTGTGGCCACACCCTCTCCACTGTGGTGGCAGAGGACGACCTGGACGTTAGCGACGAAATTTTAAAGGACTTAGCAGCCTTTGAGCAGTTGGATTTTAAGGATAAAACAACCCAATTGCCGTCCATAATCCAACCGCCCGATTTGGAGTTAAAACCATTACCTAGTCACCTTAAGTATGCTTATCTTTTGGAAGACGACAAGCTCCCCGTGATCATTTCATCTAAGTTAAATCATGCACAAGAGGAGAAATTGTTAGAGCTTTTGAAGAAGCATAAGAAAGCACTAGGTTGGACCATAGCCGACATTAAGGGAATAAGTCCTTCGCTTTGCCAACATAAGATTATTTTGAAAAATAATAGTATTGGCAAAGTGCAACCGCAAAGGAGACTTAATCCCATTATGAAGGAAGTGGTTAAGAAAGAGATTTTGAGGTGGCTAGATGCGGGTATAATATATCCGATATCTAGTAGTAGTTGGGTGAGCCCGGTCCAATGTGTTCCAAAAAAAGGTGGCACCACGGTGATACCAATGAGAAAAACGAGCTCATCCCAACGAGGACCGTGACCGGTTGGCGTATTTGTATGGATTATAGGCAATTAAATTTAGCGACGAAAAAAGATCATTTTCCATTACCATTTATAGACCAAATGCTTGATAGGTTAGCGGGAAAAGAATTTTTTTGCTTCCTAGATGGGTATTCGGGGTATAATCAAATTCATATTGCACCCGAGGATCAAGAGAAAACCACTTTCACTTGTCCATACGGTACATTTGCATTTCGACGAATGCCCTTTGGTCTATGTAATGCACCCGCCACTTTCCAACGGTGTATGATGTCTATATTTTCGGATATGATTGAAGACACCATGGAAGTGTTTATGGATGATTTTTCCGTCATTGGTACATCGTTTGATAATTGCCTTGATAATCTTAAAAAGAGTTTGGAACGTTGTGAGAAACATGACTTGATTTTAAATTGGGAAAAATGTAATTTTATGGTCCAAGAAGGGATAGTTTTGGGACATTTGGTTTCCTCGCGAGGTTTAGAAGTGGATAAAGCCAAATTAGCAGTTATAATGCAATTGCCCGAGCCCACCTCGGTCAAGGGTATTAGAAGCTTCTTGGGTCATGCCGGCTTTTATCGAAGGTTTATAAAAGATTTTTCCAAAATTGCAAAACCTTTATGTAATTTGTTGCATAATGACCAAAGTTTTGACTTTAACCAAGAATGTAAAGACGCTTTTTCCAAAATCAAAACCGCACTTGTTTCGGCTCCAATTGTAATAGCCCCGGATTGGTCGTTGCCTTTTGAGGTAATGTGTGACGCTAGCGATTGGGCCGTAGGTGCCGTTCTCGGACAAAAGCGACAAAAAATGTTTCATCCGATATACTACGCAAGTAAAACTTTAATTGATGCGCAAATAAATTATACAACCACCGAAAAAGAATTACTTGTCGTAGTTTTCGCTTTTGACCGTTTTCGGTCCTACCTTATTGGCACAAAAGTTATTGTTCACACCGACCACTCCGCAATTAAATATCTCCTCACCAAAGCGGATGCCAAGCCTCGGCTTATTCGATGGGTCCTACTCCTCCAAGAGTTTGATATTGAGATTGTGGACCGAAAGGGAGTCGAAAATCAAGTGGCGGATCACCTCTCTCGTTTAGAGGGTGTGATCTCAAGTGGGGGAAACCATGCAATTAAAGAATTTTTTCCCGATGAGCAAATCTTGGCAATTCAACACTTTCATGAAGAAAAATGTCCATGGTATGCGGACATAGCCAACTACCTTGCTAGTGGGCTACGACCGTACAACCTTAGCTCGCAACAATTCAAAAAATTTCTTCATGAAAGTAGAAAATACCTTTGGGACGATCCTCGCCTTTTTAAGTTGGGTGCCGATCAAATTTTAAGGCGTTGTGTCTCCGAATCAGAAATGCCGCACATTTTTCAAGAATGCCATGCGTCGCCCTACGGAGGTCACTTTGGTGGCCAACGCACGGCGGCAAAAATTTTACAAAGCGGATTTTATTGGCCATCGGTTTTTAAAGATTCATTCGAGTTTGTGAAGAAATGTGATCGTTGTCAACGCACCGGAAACGTGTCTCAACGTAATGAAATGCCTCTCAATAATATTTTAGAAGTGGAACTCTTTGACGTTTGGGGCATTGATTTTATGGGACCTTTCCGATGTCGTTCAATAACCAATATATATTGGTTGCGGTCGATTATGTTTCCAAATGGATTGAGGCACTTGCTTGTCCTCACAATGATGCTAAAACGGTGATAAATTTCTTACAAAAAAATATTTTCGCCCGTTTTGGAACACCTCGAGCTTTAATTAGTGACGAGGGAACACACTTTATAAATAAAATGTTAAGTGCGGTCCTTAGCAAATATAACATCCAACATCGAGTTGCAACCGCTTACCATCCGCAAACAAACGGGCTGGCCGAGCTTTCTAACCGTGAAATTAAATCTATTTTAGAGAAAGTCGTCAAACCCCACCGTAAGGATTGGTCGCTTAAGTTGGATGATGCGCTTTGGGCATACCGCACCGCTTACAAAACACCTTTGGGCATGTCACCATATCATCTAGGGTTCGGAAAAGCTTGTCACCTTCCGCTAGAACTCGAGTACAAAGCATTTTGGGCCACGAAAGAATTAAACATGGCTGAGGACACAACGGGAAATAAACGAAAATTGCAACTTGTTGAACTTGAGGAAATCCGGCACAATGCGTACGAGAATGCAAAAATTTATAAAGAAAAAACCAAGCTTTGGCATGATCGTCGCATAAATCACCGGGATTTTTCGGAAGGACAACAAGTGTTGCTTTTTAATTCTCGTTTAAAATTATTTCCGGGTAAACTCAAATCCCGTTGGTCCGGCCCTTTTAAAATCGCAAAAGTAAGTTCTTTCGGCATGGTGGATTTAATAAATCCACAAGATGGGAGCACATTTCGTGTAAATGGTCACCGTGTTAAGCACTGCCTCCCCGAGGAAGTGCCTAACACAATTGCGAGCGAAATCTGAAGTTGTGGGGGTTAGAAATAACCCATGTAAATATTAGGATTTAGAATTTCTAATTTTAATTAAGTTATTTTCGGATTATGTGTGTAGGTGATCCATTGTGGATGCAGTGTGGTGAGGAAGTAACCAGCAGTTAAAGAGAAGACTCAACCCCCTACATGCTTTGCATGTTGGACAAAAAGAAACCTCAAGTAAAAGAATGGGTCAAAGTCTGATTTCTCTGTTTTTGAAATTTTTAAAACTCCTTTTTCTACACCAAAAGCTGTTGTTTCACCAAAGCACTCATTTGTCCTCTTTTTAGAAAAAAACCAAAAAATAAAAGCACAAAAGAGAAAAATCAGTTTAGATAGAAAATAAAACAAAAGAAAACAAAGCCTTTTTTTCTTGAAAACCGTCGCCCTTAGTCCCCTCACCTTCTCTTTCCTTTTCTTTTCACCTTTCTCCATCACCATCACTCCCTACTCTAACCTAACGCTAAAGCTAAAAGCAAAACCACTCTCTCTCACATCCCAATCCATAAACCGGTTTCCTTTTTCCCATAAACCCAAGAGTTGTTTTCTTTTCCCACCTATCACCCATTCAAAACCCTTCACTTTTCTTCTCTTCATCTTCTTCTCCACCCCATCACACCACCATTTTCAACCACTCTTCACCATGGCTCGGCAAAAGCTATGCACACCCGGACCTAATCGCCCGAGTCGAGCCGCCCTCCGCCACCGTACCGCCGCCGCTGTGTCAGCCAACGCCACCGCCATCGCCGCCACCTCCGGGGCGACTACCATCGCCGTCGCCGCTGTGTCGACCACCACCACCTCCGTCGCAACCACCACGACGACCGCCGCCGCCGCTGCGTCCCACGCAACCACCACTGTCGCCGCCGTGTCTAGCCACACCATCGCTGCCGCTGTCGCAACCCAGCCAGAAACCACTGTCATTACCAGCACAGCCTCCATCGTCACCACCGGCGACGACCCACTACCATCCGCGCCGAGCTCTTCTCCGGTAAAAATATTTCCACTTCTCGATCTTCGGGTACCCACATCCATCTTTTCCCAACCATCTTCTTCCGACCCAAATGCTTCATGTTTTATGTCGGAAGAGGACACCCATGTCACCATTACCTATTTTCACTCTCACATCACCTCCCCACCTATACACACTGATTCTACCACCTCACCCACCATCACCATTATCCCCAACACAACCACCCCATCCAACCCACGACTCTCATTTAGCCCACCAAAATCCATGCCCGAAGTTCATGATTTTGATTTAAATAAAATGGGTGACACGGAGTTGCCGGGGTATGAAACCGACATTGCCCGTTATTTTGAAAATGAAAATCCCGACGAGGTGGTGGTAGAAATTGTGGCTGAAAAAGATAAGGGAAAGCGGCCCATGCATGCAGAACCAACTCGACGTATGACTAGAAGTGCCACTGCTGCTCGTGGTGGCCACTGTGGTGGCAGTGTGGCCACATCGGCTGCTGCGACCCAACCGGGTTCTGAATCCTCCTCACACGATGATTCTTCATACGAGGACCCGGATGCTTTTCAGACCCGTCACGGCCAGAAACGGCCACGCACGGCAAGCGACATGCCCTTTGACCCGGAAGATAAAGCCGAGCTTGCGGAACCGTCCAGACGTGCCCGACGTCGCCGTCCACGTGTTGCACGCCCTCGATCCTTCGAAGAGAGGTACAATATTGTTATCAGCAAATCCCCTTTGATTGAGCGCGGTTTCGACACCGCTCTGACCCGTACATATGATTTTATCGAACCACACTTGACCGCCCATGGGTGGTCAAACTTGATTGGTCAACCTTGCTTTGTGAATATGACTGTGGTTCGGGAGTTCTACACTGCTATTACTGGGTCTTCGGGCGATATCGCCAATGTTAGGGGTGTTCGTATTACCTACGATGGTACCGCCATTAATGCGGCTTTGGGTCTCACAACACCCACGGAGTGTCCTTATAGGCGGATGACACAGCTTACCACCCCCGCTGAGGACGAGGCCATCGCCTCCGCACTTACCATACCCGGTTTTGGGTGGACTGTGGACCGTTCCCATACTGTTATCCGTTCCGGCCACTTGACTACCGAGGCAAGCTTATGGTTCCTCTTTCTCCGTCACAATCTGATGCCGACCGTTCATGACAGTACGCTTTCGTGTAATCGTTTCATCTTATTGTATTGCATTCTTACGGACCGGCGGGTCGATTTGGGGTCTATCATGCACTTGATGATACGGGAGGCCACGTCCCGTGCCAGTGCTCGTCTTATTTTTCCGGGTCTGCTTACCCGTTTATTCCAGGCTAACAAAGTGCAGGTTTACCCGGATGATGATCGTTAATTCCATTCCTCGACTATTGATCAAGGCTCCGTAACACGCATGAAGCATTCGTTTCGTTACGGAAGCGGAAGGCAGCCTACTACGCATCCCATGGCAGCCTCTACCTCTCGTGTGCCCCCGACCGCACCACGTCAGGTCCCCGACGCAGTTTACGGCACTGAGACTTGGCTGTAGATTCTGACGTTGCAGTTGGAGACACTCTCACAGGCTGTCCAGGGTTTAGAGAGTGCTCGCGCGACCACAGATACACGTCTCGAGCAACTAGAGTCATGGTCCGCGGCTTTTTGGGCATACACCCGCGATCGTGACCTCTTGTTTGCTCGACACGCTCTTCCTACAGGTACCGCTCTGCCCGCCTTCCCAGCCATCCTTGATCCTCCGGCATCTCACACTTCGACCAGCACCGTTCCTACTTCAGTTCCCGACACCACTTCTGAGGCCGGCCACAGTGGCTAGCCACCACATCCCTGATCTTACGGTTTTTGAAATATTTTGGAACAACTGCTTTGTCTTTCCTCTTTTATTTGCTTAACTTCTCTTGGGTACCTTTTGTGGCTTGTTTTGTTACTGTCCAATGACCGCACTTAACCTATATTTGGTGATATTTTAGGCATGGTCATATTATGATGTTACCTTCTTTGTTGCACTAATCGTTCACTTGCAGGTGCTTTTAGATCTTTAGTTGCATGTTTCTTCTTCGTTTGAAAGGACGTAGGCCATCTTTCATTCTTGGCCCATACACGACCCTTGTCGCCTAGCCGATACACAACCCGACTCTCCTTCCCCGCAATGAGGACATCGCTAACTTTATGTTTGGGGGGGAGACTTTGTTAAAAACCCACAATATTTTTAAAAGAAAAGTTTACAATTGTTACGTCACATATTTATTCACACATTGTAAACAAGGAAATTTTGGGTCCATATTCGAGAAAAGTTATTTGGCTATCAAAAGAGCAAAAGTGGAAAATTTAAGCCACACAAAAAAAATGCTCAAAACAACCCGTTGGAGCAAGCCCCACATAAAATAATAAGTTTGGGGGAAAAAGGGTAAACCCAAGAGTCAAGAAAACAAACCGCAAACACTAACCCATCCAAGTCCTACCGATCAAACGAGGAAACGTCAACGAAGGAAATAAAGCGCACCGGCAAAACTCCAAGGTAATGCATCGTTATCCCAATCTCAACCTGTTGCAAAACAACCATTTTTTTTTCTTTCGCTAAAAATTTCGGTCAATTTTGTTTTTTCTCTTTGTTCTTTTTACTTGAGGACAAGTAATATCTCAAGTTTGGGGGTGTGATATCCCTCAATTTTTAGAGTTATTTGTCATCAGATTTAAACCCAATTTAACCTTTTTCGTACCCATTTGAGCCTTTCTACTTCTCTTGGTCTAAGTTGTTCCAAAATGTTGAAAATAACCAAAAAGATCAAAATGTTGCGTTTGGTGTACCATTGTGGCCACAGTGTCAGTACTGTGGCGAGTGCTGTGTAAATCCGATTTTCTGCAGATTTGGAGAGCATTTTTATGCAAAGTGCAAACCTACATGATGGGGTCAATGCTGAGTTTTAACCAAGTTTGAAGACATAATATGGACAAGGGAGATGGTGCCAAAAGGTGGGAAGAAGACAACCATGAGAGGTCACTTTCTCCTCTCAAGTCCCTTTCAACCTTTTCTCCTCTCCTCCAATATATAAAGGAAGCTTGGCTTGGCATTTGGGACATCATCTTATCATCCAAAGCTCTCAAAAACTCAGTGGAAAAATAGTTGTAGCATTTACATTTCAGTATTTTAGTTCTTGTAATTTGCTTTTCAAGTATTTACTTTCTGTTACCCACTGTGGAACACTTGTGGCCACAGTGGTACGTTATCGTTTACGTTTAATGCAATTCCAGTTTACTTATTTCTTCTACTATATTATGTTTTCTGTTCTTATGAGTAGCTAAACCCCCATTTGGGTGTGGGTGTAAGCCAAACCCGAGAGGGTAAAAATGTAACACTTGGGTGTTACTACATTTAGTTATTTTTCGGTTTAGTCATTCGAGTCGGAACATAACGCAACGCGGACAAGCTGATCACGTGTACGTGTTAATATTAGATCTTAGACCTCGAGAGGGGCGGATCCGAAATACGGCTTTAATGATGCAAGGAGGTTTGAGAAAATCTTCAATAATCACATAGAGATATGGGTTGTTGCATAACCGAGCTAAGGTCAAAACGCCGGTCGAGTAGGTGTGACATAGAGATATGCGCATCTCTTTACATCCGGCAAGACTAAGATTTTCAAGATCTACTTAGTTAGGTTGGTAAACCGAAAGATAGCTTGTGTAGGAACTTTATAATAAAATCGTTATTACAACCTTTTCGACGTAGCTTCAAGAAGAGGAAATCATGTGGGACAAATTGTTACCGATTTTATTAACCATTTAAGTTATTAAATAAATACTCTCAAGGGGAAAACTTACACCCGTACCCGCTTTTTAATTAATCGCGTTAATTTTATAATTAATTATTTGCTCAAAACCAACTTCAAACAAATTATTAAAAACCTCAACTTTGCACCGGAAGTTCGTAGAAATCTCCGATTCTTGGTAGTCCAATCCCCGTGGATACGATATTGGGTTCTTACCATTATATTACTTGTGAGCGAACGCAATACGTGGTGTATACTTGCGCCATTATTGTGCCCATTTTACGTGTGGATATTTTGCTATCACTATCCCATCCTTGAAACATGCTTATAACATATATGTGTGGCTTACCTTTGTGTTCCCACCACATTCGATGGAATCGGGCCTCCCCCGTCACCGAAGGGTGTTGTCTTGGGTATTGAATTTGAGTATTCATGATTTTTGTGACGTTTTATATTTATATGGATTGTTTTCCATGATTTATGAGCTGAGAATTATGCCTCATCCACGTTTGGATGTTTCGAATAATAGAGCTTTATTCACGTTTACTTTATTTGGGAATTTAATATATATTCACATTTTGAGTGAGTTTTGGTTCGGAGTTCATTTTGGGAAATGCTTTATATTGGAGACTTCGTCACGAAATTTGTGTGCGTTAGGAAAATGGGTTGTTTGCGTATTTAATATAAATCTTTTTTGGAAATCATGATTTAAGTTGCACTCCTTTCGTTTAACGAATTATTTAACCATGATGAAAACTATTGAACTCACTAGGCGTTAGACTAACCTTTTTATTTGTCGGCATGTGCAACATGTTCCGGTTGGAGAATAATAATAGTGACAATGTGAAGAGTTGAGAGCTAGTTGTGTGCTCGAGAAGTGAATAGCTTGGTGAAGTCTTCCGCATATTGGGAATACCAATTTTATATTTGGATTGTGTAACACCCAACCTTATGTAGTCTCGGCGTATGACATAAATTATTGAATGTTGAAGTTTTTATGTTTTAAAGTTGAGGTATTTCCAAGGATGGATTGTAGAAGGGATTTTATCCTTTATTTAGTTATTTTATCGAAGTTTTTATTTAGTTGCTATTTCTAATTTTGAGGGTGTTACATGGTCGGAGGATGGTTGCATATTGCCGAAAGAGGGAGAGGAAGGAGATGGTAGTGGGTGAGGGAGGAGGGACGCATGGCGTAACTTTATTGGAGGTTTCAAAGTGTTCTTTTAATTAAGAGAAAATCGGGGAAAGAGTTAAAATGACGAAGTTGTCCCTGAGTTAACGGATTATTTAACGGTGTTAAAGACAAGGACCTAGCTCGTATTGAAATATAAACCACAAGGACGACCAATGTACTTATTTTAAAAGAGGGACAACAACTAGATTCTAAGCAAATCATGAGGACCAAAGATGTAATTTACTCTATATACTACTTTAAACCTCTACCACAATTCTCTTAGGTGGCGTTTGGTTTATAGATTCGGAAGGAATCTAATGGAATTGAAATATTGAATTCCATTGACCAAATTCAATTTCTTCGTTTGGTTCGTTCTTTTTTAGGTAAGGAATCTCTAAATTACATCAAATTACAAAAAGGAGGGAATTTAACATTCTTTAGTAACTGTGAAGTGTTTTGATGGAATGAAATGTTGCATTTTCATAATCTCAAATATTTTCTTTAACCTAAATATAACATAATTAATTTAATTTAATACTTTATTTTTATTTTTTATTTTTTATTTAATATGGTTTAATACATTTTTTATTTTATTTTTTAAAATATAATTTTGTTAATATGACGATATATTTATTTGGGTTGTGTATATTATATTTTTACACATTAAAGTATTTATAGTTAAAAATAAAATATTTAATGAATATTTATTAAAGCATTTTTTGTTTAAAAAATTTAAAATTATCCTAAAAGTTAATTTCAATTTCAAAGCTACATTCTATAAAGCAAACAGACATATTTCAATTCTTTTAACAGATTTCATTCTAATTCTATCAACCAAACAGGTAGTCAAACTTGACAACATTCCATTTCAATTTTTTTGTAAGTCAAATTTCTTTGACATATTTCATTTCATCCAAAAGCATTTTGCGAACCAAACGCCACCTTAAACTCCAACAACTAAATTTGACACTAAATAAGTAAATATATATGTTTAATATTATATAACAAAACAATAAGGGTGCGTTTGGTTCGGCAGATTCCGACGGAATTGGGTGGAATTGGAATGGTCAATTCCATTGACTAAATTCCATTGTGCTGTTTGGTTTGCAATGGAATGGAATTGATTTTCATAAATTCCATCCAACTAAGGAATTCATCATTCCTTAACAAAAGCTGTGGAATTGAAATCCATTCCTTCCATGTTTATGAAAATGACAATAATACCCCATTCCAAGTGTGCAGCGATCAGAAAACCAACACCACCACCTCTCCATCCCACCTCCGTCGATCACCCTTCCCCCAGCTCCAGAAACCAACACCACCACCTCTCCATCCCACCTCCGAACCCAGCACCACCACTTCCAAGGCTCCAAAACATCACCACCAACCTTCAACAGCACCTACCTTCGCCACCACTGTAGAAATCGATTTGGGGTTTTGACGTGGGTTTGTTTTCGATCGAAACCAGAGAAATCTCCAATCGTTAAATCTCCAACCGAAACTAGAGAAATCGATTTGGGGTTTTGACGTGGGTTTGTTTATTTCAGATTTGGGGTTTTGATTTGGGTTTGTTGTGTGGGTTTTGATTTGGGTTTGTTGTTTCAGATTTGGGGTTGTTTATCGATCGATTGATGTGGGTTCATGTGTGGGTTTTGATTTGTTATTTTAGATTTGGGTTTTGATTTGGTTTTTTTTTCTAAATGGTAAATTACATATTTTATTCCAATTAAATGTTTTTAAAATTGTTTATAAGAATGAAAAAAAAAATTAATTTTAAGAAAGGCTATTTTGTCATTTTTCACAATTCCATTCCGATTCCATTGCAAACCAAACAGACAGATTTCAAGATTACATTCCATTTCATTTCAACCAAACAGCTGGTCAAACCTGAAAACATTTCATTCTAATTCCTTCCAGATTTCAATTCCTTTGACAGATTCCATTCCTGCAGAAAACATTCTTCGAACCAAACGCACCCTAATATTTTATTTCTTGTGGTCGCTGTTTTGGAGTAGTCTGTTTCTTAATTTTGGAGTTTTTTTTTTCTTTTTTATTGTTGTTGGTTTGTAAAAATCTGGTTGGTTTGGTTTGATGCTGGCAAACCTCCTGCTTTTTTGATCTTCCTGTTGAGGCTGTTTGGTGCCTTGAGGTGTAGTTGTATTTTTTTTTTTGGTAATAAAGGTTGTTTTTCTAAACAATATAATATTTTATTTATTTTACTATATTTTGTTAGATTTAATAATCTATTTCGAATATTAATATCAAATATAATATTGTTTATTTACAAACATAATAAAACATATTGTTGACTATAACTACAAATATTTTAATTATGTATTTTAAGGGAATTTAATTAAAATACTCAAAGTTTGACTTTGACTTACCAAAATACCCAAAATCTCGATGAGTTTACCAAAATACCCAAAATTTCCGCGGTGGGCCCCGCGATCGTGGGCTAGGGCCTACGTGGCACCCCGTGTTGTGCCAAAGTGTCCCGCGGAGCCCCCCAACTTTGCCCGCGGTGACACTTTTGGTCCCTCCCCGCGGAGGTTGCCCGTGGTGGGCATAAAAATTTACAGTTTTGGTCCTTTTTGCAAAAAAAAAATCATTTTTGGTCCTTTTTTGCTCGAATTTTTGCATGCTTTTACTGGGTTTTTTCCACAATTATTGTACTTTGAAGACCAATTTGTGGTTGAAATTCACTGGCTTGTTTCATCAATGTTGAATCATTGTACTTGGAATACCAATTTGTGGTTGCAATTTATGTTGGTTGTTTCATCCATAAATATCAGTAAAATGCAATCCATAATTCACACCCATTCCGTACTTCTTTCTTGCTTTCTTTCTTTAGTATTTTGTTTTTGAGATACTACTGAAAAAATGAGTTCATCTGTTGCAAAAGCTAAGCTATTTTTCTGTTTCGATGGTGAATGGGTGAAGACAACAATGAGTGGAATTTTGCTTATAAATCTAAGCATGGTGTAAAATTGTCAGTAAACTATACTTATCAGAAGTTTGTTGCATACGCCATGCAAAAATGTGGAATCAACCCTTCTGCTGTTTGCAAGTTAGTGTTTAAGAATGGTGATGGGTCATTTGTGGAGTTATCCAACGATGGGGATATCTCTGGTTTTCTGCAGTTTGCAGCCGAATCAGAAAGATCGCCATTACTTTTTGTGTATGTCGAATCCTCGGTGTGCGATGAAGACGACGACGACGGTGACGACGACGGTGACGACGAAGGTGATGACGACGCTGATGACGAAGACCTCCAAATGGAGCAGCCTGATTCTCAATTTCAGCCGTCCCACGACCCAACAGTTCATTTGGATCATGCATATGGTCTTAACGACTTTATTCCTGATTATGTTCCGGAGACGCAACAACAACAACCACAAGAAGGACGTTGTGCTGGAGTTGCTGATGACGAAACCTATGTTTTCAAAACGGGTAATGCTGATAGAGACAGATCAGATACCGATAGTGATGATCACGAAGAATATACCCCTAGTAATAAATCATTTAGTCAGTTAAATGACTATTTTGATATGCCCCCTATTATTCCAGACCAGAATACCCATACACAAACCTACGAACCTACACCTTATAATCGCAGTTTAAGGTTAAAAGTAGGTCAGATATTTGATTCAAAGGATCACTTAGCAAGTCAGGTCGGACTTAAGTTCATGGAAGAGGGTTTCGAAAGTCACACGCCGAGATCCGAAAAAACCCGATACGAAGTTGAATGTGCGAGAGAAAACTGTAAGTGGAGGATGTACGTGATTCTCGCGGGAGAGAAAGGAGGGGCGTTACTTATTAGAAAATTGGACGACGTACACACTTGTTCGAGGACGCAACTGAATCCCCACCACAAACAAGCCACCAAAGGGACTTTGGGTGCGATACTGAAAGGCAATTTTCTTGATGCTAGCAGGTCATTGCGTCCAAAGGACATCATGGACGATGTACACCAGCAGTTCGGCGTCATGATTGGTTACCACCAAGCTTGGCGTGCGCGATGCAGGGCACTGCTATTGGTGAGAGGCACGTTCGAGGAGTCGTTCATATTTATATAATTTGCAGCTGCAGAATCCAGGTACTGTCACCCAGCTAAGGACCGATTCACATGGACGGTTTGAGATGTGCTTCGTGGCCCTTGGACCCGTGGTACGTATTTTAACACGTCATATGTTTACACATTATAAACTATAACATTTACAAAGGTAAACCACCTACGTTTTTGCAAATCCGCACATTTCTGGCAAATCTGCGTCGTGTCCTGTTAATAGACGCTGCCCATTTAAAGGGCCCTTACTTGGGTATGATGTTCCTGGCAGTTGCCATGGACGGGGATAACTCCATCGTTCCAGTAGCTTTCGGAGTAGGCAAGTCCGAAACCGGGGACGAGTGGACTTGGTTTTTGTCCATGTTGAGACAAGCTATCGGAGACCCACAAGGGTTGGTGTTTATGTCCGACAGGGCTCCTTCCATAAGCACCGCAATCTCTGCCATGTACCCAAACGCCCCTCACGCCTATTGTTGTCGACATTAGGGGATGAACGCCAAAACCCAGGACAAACGTATTACCACCTACAAGGATGTCTACTGGGAGGCATGCAGAGCATATACGGATCAGGAGTTTGACCGGTACATGAATCTTCTACGAGTTAGTGCACACAAAGCAGCCAAAGTCATGGACGCTGTTGGACCGGAGAGGTGGTCCGCGGCCCATTTTCCTGCACAACGGTATGACATTCTGACCTCCAATAGTGCAGAGTCGGTGAATGCACTCTCCCGTTTTGCGCGTAGATGTCCGATTGTTAATCTTATGGACTACTTTCGGAGCTTTCAACAAGAGTGGTACCAACTTCGACGCCGAAAAGGAGCTGAGCTGCAAAGTAGACTCACACCAGCGGCAGAGGAGATAGTTCTCTTCAGGGCGCGTCACGCGTCGACATGGAGGGTAAGAGAAATCGGGTATGAGAGGTACGAGGTTCAGGATAACCATCTTCACGCGACTGTCCATATGACCGACCATGTTTGTTCCTGTTTCCAATGGCAAAAATCTGGGTTACCGTGCGGTCATGCCATCGTTGCGGCAAGACATATGGGTCGTAGAGATTGCAGCGACTTGGCTGTAACTTTCTTCTAGTCCGAAACTTACCGAAGAACATACGCA
The DNA here is from genome assembly GCA_033807775.1 of Saussurea involucrata. Classification (NCBI taxonomy): domain Eukaryota; kingdom Viridiplantae; phylum Streptophyta; class Magnoliopsida; order Asterales; family Asteraceae; genus Saussurea; species Saussurea involucrata. The sequence goes on from CM066314.1 coordinate 21,813,171, forward strand.
GAGGTAATAAATCCAGCTGGACCCCGGAAGCATGGGTGTATCCACCCGACCCCCTTCCGCCATGCTATCCACCGTTAAACGATAAGAACAGAGCGGTGAGACCTAGAAAGAACGACCGACGTCCATCACGTGGTGAAGGTTCGATACAGCGAAAATGTACTCGGTGCCAATGCATAGGACATACTCGTGGAGAGTGTCCAAATCCCGCCCCTTCAACCATGCCAAGGAGTAGACGTTCAGTCAGCCAAGTAAGTAACACGCAGGGCCCATCGGAGCTTGAGCCACATGAAACTATATCATATGATACCGTTGATCTGAACGTTGATTTCCCTTGATTGGGACGATAAATATTGTATGTTTAGTGCGCTTGTTTTGATATATAACATGATTTTATCTACTTTATCTGCCCGTTGTAATTTATCAAACATAACTTATGTACGTTGATCTGAACATTGATTTCCCTTGATTGGGACCAGTTATCTTTTGAAAGGTACTTGAAACAGAACATGGGATGATGATCATAATAGTAGTAGTCTAAATGAAGACAATAGTAATGGTAGTAGTCTAAATGGAGAGAATAGTAATGGTTATATAGAAAGACAAGGACCTAAGTTGTGTTAGAGCAAAGACAGGGACCTAAGTTGTGTTAGAGCAAAGACAGGGACCTAAGTGCAGTAAAAGCATCCACATTTGCCTATAAATAACCCACGCTAGATTAGTCGTAAAACACATATACGAGAACATATTATTCGTTAACGTATTCTTACATGGCATCCCCAAACCTTCATGTTTGGTGCTTTAGGCGTTTATCTGAATCGCTTTCAGACACTGGCAAAGAGTTATATGGTTAGTGTGCATGTTTCATTGAGTTTTGCTTGTTACTACCGTTGTTCTACGAACTAACTATATTAATTAATGTTCATCAATAGGTGCATATCCACAGTTGTTCACCATGAAAGTCCACCATGGTGGGTACTTCACGGAACCACCCATAAGACATTATTTCCGTGGTCTAGAAATTTATGTTGACATGTTAGATGTGGAGGATCTTTCTACGCAACTGCTTGAACAGATCATGAAAGAGCTGGACTATGAAGAACCAAAATATAATAGGTTGTATTTTAAGAGGCCGAATGCAGATTTCTTGACTGGACTGGTAGAATTGAGTACCGACGAAGATGTAGCCAACATACGCCAGTATGTTGACGGCCATACTGTGATTGAAGTGTACATCGAGAAAGTGGAGCTTAACACTTTGAGACTCGTCTCGCCAGAGCATGTAAGAAGTCGACCCAGATTGTCAAAAACCAAACCATCGTCTAGCCGTAGCCTTAAATTTGGATAATTTTGTACTGTATTGATTAGTATGTGTTTGTTATGAAATAATCTTGTATAACATCTATGAGTTGTATTTTTAATATGAACCACTTTTTACACAAATTTCTGACTACTTAAACACTACTTTTCAGACAAATTAAAGATCTTTATTCATGACAAATTAAACAACAACATACAAACAGGAAAGGAACGAAACAACAATGTCGAACTGGAAAAGTACAAAACAACAACACATAAACAACAAAGTACTAAAGCAACACCCGTACCACCACCTACTGAAAAATTGATTTAGTTTGATCAATCCAACTTTGCTTGTCGCTTATCTTCGCTTGAAGAATTACGAAGTCTTGCGTAATGTGGTGAATTTCTTTTTTTTTCTCGACGAATACGAGCCTCCCTATCTTTTATATCCCCTTTCATCCTTTTGATCTCCTTTTCTTCCACTTCGATCCTTGTCAAGTGGACTTTCTTCCTGGCAATAATCTATTTTCACTCTTCTATCAGTTGGTCTATTTCATTTTCCCTTGCTGCTATCGCCTTCTGGAGTTTAGGTGGCATTCCTTCAGGTGTAGACGATGGGTTAGATGACGATGTCATTTGTTTACTAAAGAAAGAAAGCAAGTGAAAGAAAGCAAGAAAGAAGGATGTAATGGTGTGAATTATGAATTGCATTTTACTGATATTTATGGATGAAATCTCAAACATGTCAGTGAATTTGAACCACAAATTGGTCTTCAAAGTACAATAATTGTGAAAAAAAACAGTAAAAGCATGCAAAGATTCGTGCAAAAAATTACCAAAAATGATTTTTTTTGCAAAAAAGGACCAAAACTGAAAAACTTTATGCCCATCGCGGGCCCACCGCGGGCAACCTCTACGAGGAGGGACCAAAAGTGTCACCGCGGGCATAGTTGGGGGGCTCCGCGGGACACTTTGGCACAACACGGGGTGCCGCGTAGGCCCTAGCCCGCGATCGCGGGGGCCACCGCGGAAATTTTGGGTATTTTGGTAAACTCATCGAGATTTTGGGTAATTTGGTAAGTTAAAGTCAAACTTTGGGTATTTTAATTAAATTCCCGTATTTTAATCAATCAAAATCATGTAAACATTTCAATTTCAAACACATTCTCTTTTTCTTCCACGTATGGTGTCAATACATTTGCAATTAATAACGGGGGGTGTTGAATACTTTAGAAATTGAGAAATCAATTAAAACCACCAAATATCAAATAATTTTATAATATATTATTATTTATTGTTATTGTTTTATAATATATAGGGAGAGGTTCAAATGAGAAGTGCTAAATATATAACAAGTAAAAAAGTGATCTTAGCCATTCATTCGGTCAAGAACGGCGGCTTTGACCGAGAAGCAGCGGATAATTTCCCGCGTGGTTTGCGCGTGATCTGCACAAGATAGAGGGTAGTTTCGTAAAAAAATACGCAGGACGAGTTCATATATGAATCTTTGTAATTCACATATGAACTCTTTTTAACTAATTCATATATGAATCTTTATGATTCATAAATGAATCAGTTAATTAGTTCATATGAAAATTAGTTAAAAACAGTTCATATATGAATCACAAAGGTTCATATACGAATCAGTTAATTGGTTCAACTGATTTATATATGAATCTACAGTTAATTAGTTTCATATATGAAACACAGGTTCATATATGAATCAGTTAATTGGTTTAACTGATTCATATATGAATCTACAGTTAATTAGTTTCATATATGAAACACAAAAGTTTATATATGAAACACAAAAGTTCATATATGAATCACAAATGTTCATATATGAATCACAAATGTTCATATATGAATCAGTTAATTGGTTCACTGATTCATATATGAACCTACAGTTAATTAGTTTCATATATGAATTAGTTAAAAATTGTTCATATATGAATTACATGGGTTCATATATGAACAGATAGTTTATATATGAATCACATATGTTCATATATGAACTTGTCCCGTGTTTTTGTAAAAGTTATGAAATTACCCTTCTATTTTTGGAACAACCGTAACTTTTGACTAATTAAAACCGATCTTGACCGAATAAATGGTCAAAATTACTTCTCTACTTCTCATGTATTTAGCACTTTTCATTTGAACTTGTAGCATAATATATATATGTATATATATAAATGCATATGTTATATTTTTAATTTTATTATTATTATATACTATTCATATTAATAATTATTATTAAATATATGTATATATATACCATCCCTTGTATATCTGCATATATACATATATTATAAATTATTTATATTTATATTATTATACATAATTTATTTTTATTTTTTATTAAATACATATGTCCATATATATATATATATATATATATATATATATATTATGAAGAATAGATGATTCATCCTACCAAAACCTCTACAAAACCATCTTCAATATCGGATAACGTTTCTAAAGTCATCCCACCGGAACCTCTATATAGTTTTAAACGTCTCTCAAGTCTGACTAAGAGGGTGTTTGGGATTGCATATTTAAATGACTAATCTGCTTATTTCATTTTGTCACTGCATATAAGTTATTTCTAGTGTTTGGATTGGAAAAAAGAAAAATTGTTTATGACTTTTTGTCATCGCAGATAAATTGTTTTTAATAAGTTAGTCCATACTGACTTATCAACTTATTTAAACAACTTATGACTTTTTTGGTTATTTTACATGTATAAGCAATCACAAACACCTCTAAATAGCAAATTGTTAGCTTATTACGTTTTGATACCCCAATAAGTTAATCCAAACACTTTTTATAAAACTCATTTTTATCACCACATAAGTTGATAAGCATTAAAAAAAAGCATAAGTTGTTTTAAATAAGGAATCCCAAACACCCCCTAAGAGATGATATGCATGCCAAGAATCCTAATACAACGAATTTTTTTTCCTTTCAATTATCTCTTTGTTGATATATGGACTACGTCGTATTTAGATCGAATAAATAAGAATACACAACTTTTACGTATTAATTATATTACAGATAATGTCATTTTAGAATAAATGAAAATGTAATATAAATTATTTTATATTTTATTTATATACTTTTTACTTTTTATGTTTTATTTATCGTTAAAACTTAACGTTTATGTTTTATTTTTATATCAATAAACTTTATTTTCTTTAAATAAAAGAAAAAAATAAAAAGAGAGAAAAAAAACCAGAAAGACGTGAACATAAATGATGGAATGTTATACATAAATATAAAAATATAACAGAAAATATAATATACATAGGGCTGTAAACGAACCGAACGTTCAGCGAACCGTTCGTGAATCGTTCGGCGGGAAGTTCGCTTATGTTCGTTTATTTAATAAATGAACGAACATGAACACGTTTTTTTGTTCGTTTAGTTAAATGAACGAACATGAACAATGGTCTCGTTCGTTCATTTATGTTCGTAAACGTTCGTTCATTTATGTTCGTTAATGTTCGTTCGTTTACGTTCGTTTATGTTCGTTTGTGTTCATTTATGTTCATTTATGTTCGTTTATGCCTGTTTATATATATAAACATATTTATATAATATGAAATTAATGTGTAAAATCATCAAGTAATTTGATCTTTTAGAATTTATTTTTTATACCTCCTAAGTTAACCCGGTTTTTCATTTTGTTACGACATTTTTTACGAACGAAATGATGAGTACGGTGGTTGGCTTTTGTTCATTTGGGTTTATCCGTTTATATTCATTTAAGTCCGTTCGTTTATGTTAATTTAAGTTCGTTCGTTTACGTTCGTTTATATTCATTTAAGTTCGTTCGTTTACGTTCGTTTATGTTCATTTAAGCTCGTTCGTTTACGTTCGTTTAACTCTTAATGAACGAACATAAACGAACACGAACAAAGAAAATCTCTTAACAAACGAACATGAACACAAAAAATCTCTTTCATTTGTCGTTCGTTTGTTCGGTTAAGTTAAACGAACGAACATAAACAAGTCTTCTTTCGTGTTCGTTCGATTCGTTTACAGCCCTAAATATACATAATAGAAAAGAAAAAAATATTTTTATAAATAATTCATATTAATTAAAATATAATATAAATAAACTAAAAAGAAAAAAATTAAAAAAATTAATTAATAATTTATATTAATAAAAATATAATACAAATAAAAGCAGAAAAAAGTAGAAAACAAAAGAAAACCATAAAAAATATCAAGTTATATGTAAAATAATATGGTGCAACGTTGTAGAATAAATTTAATATTATTAAAAGTATAAAATAAAACATATATTAATTAATAAACCATATTAATTAAAGTATAAAATAAATAAAAAAGAGTTAATTAAGAATTTATATTAATTAAAACTAAATATAAATATATTTAAATAACAAAAAGATAAAGGACAAAAACAACAAAAAGACAAAATACAAAATAATAATAAAATAGCCTTAGGGCAAACCGCAAGGGCATCCACAATGGTAAAACTTTATGAAAGACTTGAAAGAAATAAAAATATATAAAAAATATGTTTGTCCCACCAATATATATACTTTCTCTCACTTTTGCTTCTCACATTCATTATTTCAAAGACTTGAGGAACATCAAACCTTTGATAAGTAAAGTCATTTTCAAGTCTTTGTCTCCAATGGTCAAGTCATTTTTAAGTCCTTATCAAACATTCTTAAAATACCATCGGAGATCCTCTTAATAATGCATTTAGTGGTAGGTAGTTGGTAGTCAACTGTGGATCTTAATAATGCATTTAGGCCATCCGCAGCGCCCAGTGGGCTCGAGCTCGGGCTCGTGCGAGCTCGGGCGGGCAGCGGTGGGGGGGACGCGGGCTTAGGCCACGGGCTCGGTGTGCGGGCTTTCAAACCCGAGGAACCCGAGAGCTCTCCAACGGCTTCTTTTATTATTTATTTATTTTTTTTAAATCTTGAAAATAAATAACTCCCAACGGCTACTTTTATAAAAAAAATTAATTTTTTTTCCAATTTAATCACACTATATATATTAACCCCCAACCTCTTATTTTTTCACACCAACAATCTCTCAAACTCTCTCAAATTCTCTCAAACTCTCTCAAATTTCATCATGAATCCAAACAAAACACCTAGATCCCGTCGTAATCGACCAGATACACCACAACCGCAAGAAGACCCGGAGCTTGGTTTCCAAGCGTTTACACAACCAGGTTATCGTCCGCAATTTTCGCAACAAATTCCGCCACAAATTTCGCAACAATATCCGCCACAATGGTCGCAACAAAATCCGCCACAATATTTTTACAACTCATTAGGCCATTCGCAACAAATTCCTTACCAACTTACACGTTCCGGTATGATTGAACAAGGTTTTACTCCGACCAACTTCAATCCTCCTTCACCCTTCATCAATCTCGCCGACGACATTGTTCCGGAAACCCAACATTCTAGCCCGCACACACCACAATCCATCTACACACAACCATCAAACCCTCAACCATCGAGAAAAGGAAAAAACAAACAATATGAAAATAGAGCCCCCAAACAGATGTGGACTAAAGATGAGGAACTCGTGTTAGTGTCGGCGTGGGTTGACGTTTCGGAGGACCCCGTTATCGGTAACGCACAAACCCATGGTAATATTTTTATTTTTTTTATTATTATTATTGTTATTATTAATATTATTATTATTATTATTATTATTCTTGTTAATATTCTTATACTTGAATTTACATAAATGTAGATAGTTTTTGGACCCGAATCGGGGAAGTGTTCTTTAGTTCGATGGGTCGCGGAAATTATAGAACAACTCATCAACTCAACACGAAGTTCAACGACCTTAATAAAAGAATAAATTCTTTTGGCGGCTTCTACAACAACTTGGTCACTAATAGATCAAGCGAAATGAGTGAGGCCGACATTTCACGAATGGCACACGAACGCTACCGAGCACAAATTGGGTTTGCTTTCACTCACGAACAAGCTTGGGAAGTCCTAAAAAAATGTCCAAAATGGGGAGCCGTTCCAACGATGACGACAACTTCATCGCGGGGTTCAAAACGTACCAAACCTTCCGATGATGACGATGACGACAACTTCATCGAACAACTTCAACGACCCATCGGGAGAAACAAGGCAAAAAAAACATCAACGAGTAATACTTCCGGGACGAATACGAACGAAAGTGTTACTCAGTTGTTGACGACGTTCAACGACAAGATTGATGATACAATGGAATACAAAATGAAAAAACTCGATCTCGAAGTTCAAAGGTTGGAACACGAACGAGAAATCGAACGAGAAAAACGATTTGAGAAAGACTTCGCGTTTTTCATGACCCCGCATGATCACCTTACGGGAGACGTTTTGAGGGTTACTTTAACGAGAAAAAGAGCAAATTAAAAATTTTAATAATTGGTAGTGTTTTGTATTTTTTAATTTTTAATTTTTTAATGAATGATATGAATTTTTATTTTTATTATTTATCTTATTTTTATTTATTAAAAAATATATAAATATTTTTATTTTGTTAAATAATTAAATATATAAATAAAAAAATAAAAAAAATGAGGTGACAAGAGGGCTTGAGGGTAGTGCTGGAGGTCTTTAGAGCTTGAGAGCTTACCTGATGTGGCGCTGATGTGGCGCTTGAGGGCTTCTACGGAGCGCTGAGGATGGCCTTAGTGGTAGGTAGTCAACTGTGGATCTTAATAATGCATTTAGTAGTAGGTAGTCAACTGTGGATTTTAATTAACAAATAAAAAATATATGTTTGTGGCCGACACCTCGAAGGGTAAATAATAATACAGACACGCTTTTCATACATTGGGTAGGTACCAACCTGTGAGGGTCTTAATAGCCACATCATATATGTACCCATCATATATGTTTAAAACTTACCTAACGTACGGTTTAAAACTTTTACGATATACTTTACATTTTTATTATATTATATTATATCATATTTTATAGTGCTGTTTGGTTTTGAATCATTAAATCGCTGTTCAAATCGTCTACACATATATATATTTTTTTATCTTTTTAAAGTATATATTATATACACTATCTTTAGTTAATTGAAACTAACTAATATATCATTGATTATTTATTTATTTTCAGTATCACGTTATAAATTCCTTATTCCTTAAACTGCTATCTCGATACCGATCCTTGAAGGGCACTACTTAGCGAAGGGTAAAGAAAGAAGCGATGATCCACTTATACTCGCTAGGGATTACTCTATCACATGCATCCTAGCTTGTCTCACCTCTTCCTTGAAGGTCCCATGGACAATTCGAATCCTTAGAGTATCTCCAACAACATTGTTAAAATAGAAAAAAATTGGTTTTTGTTTGTCATTCTTCTCTAACAGCATTGCTATCTTATTTGTTAAAATAGAGATTCATGGAAAAATCTCAAAATAAAGAGAACTCTCTATATTTCTCTAAATAGGAGAGAAAAATAATTATTTTATTCAATCCCACTAATAACATAAATTTTTTATCATTTTATATTAAGTTTTTTTTAAAGTGTATTGGAAATATATATTACAAAATATTATATTAATATAATTTGTGTTAAAATCTCTAAAATAGCAAATGTGTTGGAGATGAATGTAACTATTTTCAGAGATTTTAACATTTAATTCTCTATTTTAGAAAAAATATAGAAAAACTGTTGGAGTATCTCCAACAACATTTAATTCTCTATTTTTATTTGTCATAATTTATAGTCGAATTGATTTTGAATTTTATTTTTTTGGGTGAATCCAGATTAGTTATGTAACTCTTTAGTTTATTTACAGTATTTTTAATTACACATTTCAGAAGTACTGGAACCTTTTATTGCATGCAATTTGGACACATCTTTGTCGAATTTATTTTGATGTTGTGATTTTATAATTATCGGATTGAAATCTGTTAGGTACAAATCGCACCACAATGCACCACACCGTTAAGGCTTTAAGGTTTGAGGCATATGCATGCGGTGCAGTTTGCGATTTGCAAAAATACCCCTGTATAAATAGGATCAATTTGATTTAAGCAAATCAATTTGCTCTTATACCAAATGTAGATCCAAATCTCAAATTGAATCAATGGTCTAAATAAAATATGTAAAGCGAAAGCAAATTAGATCAAAACAGTTATAAATGGATGAATGGTTAATCAAAATGAAGGAAAATAAAATCATAAAATCGTAGTCATATGATTAACCGTGGCCATAAATCTTACATGGATAGAAAATGATGAGGGTATTTGGAAATGGAGTGTTTCTAAGAAGCAACTCACATTCACAAATGTAATAACCAAGTTTTATTTTTAAAAGAAGTGTGAGATGGGTGGAAGGAATATGAAGTCTAAAGTTTTGAGGGGCCATAATGTAATTTGGTTGGAAGGTATAAAAACCCCAAACTGGGCACAAAACCCTAGGTGTTGCATTTGGAGAGCGGCGGTGTGTGTGTGTGTGTGAGCTGAAGAAGGAAATCAATCTAGCAATTTGATTCTTGGAAGGAGGCAAGAGGAGGATTTCATCAGGGTAACTCAAGCATTATTTTGGAAAGGTTATCCCCTAATCTTATGCTCTTACTGCAATGTCAAGTGAGTTTTACGTTTTGATGAGTTTCTAGAATAATCAAGGACCTAATTGATGTTTAGGTTGTATAAAGATATGATTCTGTTGTTTAGTAGTGTATTAGCGTTTCTTGCGTTCATTTTCTCCATATTTCGATCCTTGCACATCGATTTGGATGGTGGTTTAGTCGCTAGGAATGCCATAAAAACGATGTGCGTCTGGTCCGGAGCTGGCAGAGACCGGGATCCGGAATTGGGACCGGAAACCGGAATGAACCGGAATCCGGAATAGGACCGGATCCGGAGTGGGGGAAACCGGATTGCTATCGGAACTGGAATCCGGTATGTGGGACCCGGAAGTGACCCCGGAACCCGGAAGGGGATCCGGTTTGAGTGTGGAGTCCGGAGTTTGACATCGGACTTAGAAGTGCTTTTGCGATCAAGTTTTGTTAAGGGTCTGTGTAGACTGTTGTGAGAAGCCAGCTTAAGACTTATTACTTTATTTCCTTTGAACCACAAGTGTTCTACCTAGTAATCAGAAGCTCGAGTGAGAAGTACTGTGCAAAGGCAGCAGGTGAGTTTTCCTAACTAAATATGTGTTTTAAACGTGTTTTTCTGAAGTAGATAAATGAATAGAAATGCCATGTTTTATTACATGAAAATGCTTGAATGAAAGTAAATGGAGATGTATGCATACATCATTGTTAGATGTAAATTAGCTAAGTCGGGGGGTGTGGCCCGCCAGTGCTCATATCGGGGGGTGTGTCCCGTTTATGCCATGGGAGGTGTGACCCAGTAAGGCAGTGTGAGACTGACACGTTGTCACTTCCGAGTGACTTCAATGTGCCATTTACATGTGTGGTGTTACCTGGAAGTTTTGTTTAAAGTTGTTATCTATGAAAGTTATGAATTGTTTTAAATATATTATCGAACTGTTGTTATTTGTGGGAGCTCACTAGACCTCATGGTATAACCCTCGCATTTTTTCCAAACTAAACCTTTTCAGGGAAGTAGATGGTAGGAAGCTCCGGTAAGAGTCAAGAGAAGAATTAGAGTCCGGACGCTTCTAGAGATAGTGTTTCACTTCCACTTTATAGACTTGATTTTATTCTCAGTTGTGAATAGGTTGTTTCCACCATCCTAGTTGAGGCAGATGTACTGAATTTTTGAGACCGATTTTAGGATGTTTTATATTTTATGAATGAAATGCTTTTAGTTCTGCTTGGGTTGTTACAATTGGTATCAGAGCCGGGAACCGGACTGGTGTGCCAGCGAGAACACTGGGCTCCCAATGGGGGTGGATTGTAAGATCCCACATTGGTTGGGGAGGGGAACAAATGTTGCCTTATAAGAGGGACTTGATACCTCCCCTATCAGACGCGTTTTAAAACCGTTAGTTCAGGTGTGTGGACAAAGCGGACAATATCTGGTACGACAGGTCTGGGATGTTACAACATCAACCCAAACCGGATCTTTAGTCCACGGAGACATCAACTCAAACCGGATCTTTAGTCTATTGATACATCAACCCAAACCAGATCTTTAGTCTATTGTGACATCAACCCAAACCGGATCTTTAGTCAATTGAGGCATTAACACAAACCAATCTTTAGCCTAGTGAGACATCAAACCAAACCGGATCTTTAGTCCACAGAGACATCAACCCAAACCAAATCTTTAGTCTATTGAGGCATCAACCCACACCGGATCTTTAGCCTAGAATCACCAAGTTCAACCTTATCCGGGCCTTTACCTTGGAATCTCACCATCCAAAACAAGCTTGTTTACTTTAGAAATTAATACATGAATCCAAAAGAATAACCAACGCATTCAAATCATATAATTCTCAAATAAGATGTAATGCATGAAAATCATAACCAAAACTCTACATTGAGCTACCAAAATCAGACAAAGGTCCCCAAGACCCAACAGAGTCAAACCCGAGCCATAAGCTCAACCGGTCAAATGACCATTTGTTAAAAGTCGTAAAATGCAATAAAGTACATATTACTAAAACAAAGAAAATACCCCAAAGAAAGGCATAATAAACGTTTGGCTAAATACAAGGGCCAACGTGGTTACGTAAAGCCAAAATACATCTTTACCCAAAATATTTGTCTCTCAAATCATAATTGTCCTTTGTAACACCCTAAAAACGGGGTAAATTTAAGCGGAATTTTTCAAACAAAATGAACCATTTAAATAAAGATCAACAGTTATTCATGAGTTTGCGGGAAAAGCGTTTACAACAAAAATAAAGCGATACATCAACAACAACCTATTAATTTAACTTAAGATTGTTTAGATTAAAATCGGGTGTCGCTATCTCAATTACAAAAATGCTCGGCTAAGGCCATCAACCACCGCTATCTCGTCTATTCCAAAAACGCTATCTCTCTTCATCACACTTCCCTCAACCCCGGGAATTCCCACCGCTAGGAAGGCCTGCTAAACACAACATACAATAAGAAGTGTTAGCATATAGCCTATCAAAATAGCATTAGTATAATAAGAATAAAATACGTATTGAATAAGATGTCGTTCCATCCAATACTGATTCGTCGTTCATTACATCATTGTATTCACGCAAGACATCAACCCGCTCTAGGTCTTTAGTCCCACTCGAACATCAACCCAAACCGGGTCTTTAGTCCAATAAGGCGTCAACCCCAAACCGGGTCTCTAGCCCTCAAATACGTCAACCCAAACTAGGTCTTTAGTCTAGTGACATCAACCCACATCGGATCTCTAGTCACGAAGGCATCAATCCAAACTGAATCTTTAGTCTAAACGACATCAATCCAAACCGGCTCTTTAGTCTAAACGACATCAATCCAAACCGAATCTTTAGTCTAAACGACATCAATCCAAACTGGATCTTTAGTCGACGACATCAATCCAAACTAGATCTTTAGCCCCTTTTTCCCAAAGGTAAAGAGTTCGTCATATTCATTAACCGTCAATAAAGACGTATACATTATTTGTCCCAATCACAAAGTCTCCACAATATACAAGACTCCATATTCACTAACCATAAATTAGGAGTAGTTACTAACATATAAAGACATTAACAATTATTATTACTTCAAAAATCACCATTTACATTAAAACCCTAAATTGACTCAAACCCACTAACTTCATATAACATAGAACTGTTGATAGCATCCAAGAAACATATCATCATAACCACAACATGAAGATTCATCCATTTTTATCATTTTTGACAAGTTCAATCCCTAAACCTTCCATAAATGGAAGGTTAGGTGATTAATCACAAAATCAAGAAAGTTTAGTAAGTAAGCATAAACAAGAACAGTTAAAACATTTGATAATTAAACATAAGTGAGCTTGGTAGAGTAGAACACTCACAATCTAGGTTTTGAGGGAAAAACCTAGAAAATAGAGAAACACTAGCTTTGGAGAGGAAGGTGGAGCTTGAGACTTGATCTACACTTCACTTGTGCTTTAATGGAGGTCTAGGTTGAGCCTTTAATGGCTTCCAACCAACAATCTTGTGGGGAATTAATGTGGGGAGAGAAAGGGTAAGTTTTGGGAGGGTTAGGGCCAAAATCGCCTTCAATGGGGAGGGAAATCGACTTTGGAGTGATTTGGTAAAGTAGGAGAGAGAGATGGGAAAGTTGGGAGAAAAGGTGAAAAACGTCAGATGGCATGCGGACGTCCGCGATGCGCTCCATGCGGACGTCCAGCTTCAGTTCTCAGCCAGAATGCCCAAACTCTCTCTATCTTCCGCGGACGATCTGCGAACCTCCGCATGCATGCGGATGTCCGGACTCAGGTCCATGCGGACGTCCACTTTGGCCAAAATCCCCAAAACTCCATTTTCAAGTATGAGGACCTAGCATGCTTCTATGTCATTCCTAAAATATCAGATAGCATATATAGACCACATAAAGGCACACGTATAACACATAAAGTCTCTAAAAGTCTCAACGCTAAAGACTCCATACGATTAAGATGCAAACCATAAAGCGAAATACAAAAGAAAAGGGTTATTCCGACGACACGGGTGTTACAATCCTCCCCAACATGGAAATGATTTCGTCCTCGAAATCCTAACTAACTATGCAAACAAACAGGGGTATCTCTACTTCATATCTTCCTATGACTCCCAAGTCACATTGGCACCTCGGTGATGTTTCCATTTGACCATGGTGACCTCTTTACGCCGTAGTCTCTTAACCTCCCTTTCTAGTATGGATTCGGGCTCTTCCACACAACGATTGTCGTCAACTCGAATTTTTGACAACAGTATCACGCTCTCTTTGTCCGCTAGGCACCTTCGTAAATAGCATACATGGAATGTAGGGTGAATTCCATCCATCTCCGGTGGCAGCTCCAACTTTTAGGCTTGTAAACCGACACGCTCCAAAATTGTGAATGGTCCTAGGAAACGAGGACTCAACTTCCTACGTTTCCCAAAACGGATTAAACCCTTCCAAGGATATACTTTCAACATTACACGGTCTCCCACTTGGAATTCCATCGGTCGTCTTTTCTTGTCGGCATAACTTTTATGTCGATCTTGAGCCGCCCTCAAGCGTTTCCGAATGATTTTGACTTTATCGGTCGTTTCTTGCACAATTTCCAGTCCCAGAAATTATTTCTCTCCCGTCTCTAGCCAACACACGGGAGTTCTGTACTTCCTCCCATACAATGCCTCAAATGGCGCCGCTTCAAGACTAGAGTGGTAACTGTTGTTGTAAGAGAATTCTACCAAAAGGTAGATGTGTGTCCCAATTTCCACCAAAGTCAATCACACACGATCTAAGCATGTATTCTAACGTTTGAATCATCTTTTCACTCGGCCCGTTCGTTTGAGGATGATACGCCGTGCTCAAGTTTACTCTTGTACCCAACTCTTCTTGTAAAGCTTGCCAAAATATCGAAGTGAATCGGCTATCACGATCGGAGACTATCAACACGGGTACTCCATGTCTAGACACCACTTTGTCGATGTACAGTTTAGCTAACTTGTCAATCGGAAATGCTTCTCGCATTGCTAGGAAGTGTGCACTCTTGGTCAAGCGATCCCCGATCACCCAAATGGTATCGTTTCCTTTCAAGGTCTTCGGCAACTTGGTCACGAAGTCCATCGTGATTTTCTCCCACTTCCACTCGGGTATCTCCAATGGTTGCAAACTTCCATAACGTCGTTGGTGTTCGGCTTTCACTAGAGAACAAGTCACGCAATGTTCTACATAATGTGCCACATCCACCTTCATCACCGGCCACCAATAATGCACCTTCAAGTCCCTATACATCTTAGTACTCCCCGGATGTATGGTGTACTTGGACTTGTAAGCCTCATCCATGAGTAATTCTCGGTTTCCCCCGATCTTGGGTACCCACACTCGCCCATTGAATAACTTCACTCCGCGGCTATTCTCCGTTAGTAGTTGACTTTGTTTCACCATCACTTCCCCCTTGAGGTTCTCTTCCAAAAGGGCTTCAGTTTGCGCCGCCTTAATTCGCTAGATCAAGCTCGATACTAGTTCAATTTGTGAAAGGTTGGCACGAAGGCTTCCACTATACTCTTTCCGACTTAGGGCGTCGGCCACAACATTTGCTTTACCCGTATGGTAGAGCAATTCGCAGTCATAATCCTTGAGTAATTCTAGCCACCTTCTTTGTCTCATATTTAGCTCTTTTTGATCGAAAACGTACTTCAAGGTCTTATGGTCCGTGTACAACGTACATTTCGTTCCTAGAGATAATGTCGCCACAACTTTAACGCGAACACTACCGCCGCCAATTCCAAGTCATGAGTGGGGTAGTTCTTTTCATGCACTTTAAGTTGCCTTGACGCATAGGCGATGACCTTTCCTCTTTGCATTAGAACGTATCCCAAGCCCGACTTTGAAGCATCGCTATAAACCACGAAGTCTTCCGATCCCTCGGATAACGACAAAAGCCTCACACAGTTTCCTTTGCAACGTACGAAATGCTCTCTCTTGTTTCTCGGTCCAAACGAACTTCACGTCTATCCAGGTCAATGCCGTCAGTGAGGAAGCAACCTTGGAAAAATCTTAAATGAACCTTCGATAGTAGCCCGCCAAACCCAAGAAACTTCAAATTTTCGATAGGATCTTCGGAGGTTCCCAATTCATCATAGTTTCGATTTTGGAAGGGTCTACCTTCACTCCGTCTCGGGTGACCACGTGTCCTAAGAATTGAACCTCTTCCAACCAAAATTCGCACTTGGAGAACTTCGCATACAATTTCTCTCTTCTTAAGACTTCCAACACCTCCCGTAAGTGTCGCTCATGATCTGCATCGTCTTTGGAATACACCAAGATGTCGTCTATGAAGACAATGACCGACTTATCCAAGAAGGGTCGGCACACTCGGTTAATCAAATCCATGAACACCGCCGGTGTATTGGTTAATCCAAATGGCATCACCAAGAACTCGTAGTGTCCATATCGCATCCAAAATGCCATCTTTGGAATGTCACTCTCCTTTACCTTGACTTGATGATAGCCTGAACGTAGATCGATCTTTGAGAAGCAACTCGCTCATTGGAGTTGGTCGAACAAATCGTCTATTCTAGGGAGTGGATACTTGTTCTTCATGGTCACCTTGTTTAACTCCCGGTAATCGATACACATCCTCATCGTGTCGTCTTTCTATTTTCACAAATAAGACCGACGCTCCCCATGGTGACGATCTCGGTCTCACAAACCCCTTCTCTACAAGTTCTTGGAGTTGCACCATCATTTCTTTCATCTCGGATGGGGCTAAGCATTAAGGGGCCTTGGCAATCGGTGCCGCTCCCGGAACCAATTCTATCTTGAATTCTACCTGGCGATCGGGTGGCAAACCAGGCAAGTCTTCTGGGAATACATCGGAAAACTCGCATACCACTCGTACGTCCTCTAGTTTCTTCTTCTCGAGTTTAGCGTCTAACACGTATGCCAAGTAAGAGGCACACCCCTTAGTTAGGCACCTATGGGCTGTAAGCATAGAAATGATTGCTACTTCCCCCTTCCGCCTTTCACCATACGCGGTTACCACGACACCACTCACGACAGGTAAGCGGATTAGCTTCTTGGCGCACAAGATTTCCGCATGATTAGCCGCTAGCCAATCCATCCCAACCACTACATCGAACCCACCTATGACCATGGGCATTAACTCTATCGGGAATTTCGTCCCCTCGATTTCCAACACACAACCTTTCATTATATCACGAACCACAACCTGACCACCGTCCGCTATCTCTACCACTATAGCATCCTCTAAACTACTAGTGGGTAGGGACAACTTTTGGAAAAAGGAAATCGATACAAACGAAAAACTGGAACCCGAATCAAACAACACACATGTAGGTACGGAGTTTAGGAGAAACGTACTCGATACTACATCTGTCGAGGCCTTCGCCTTGTCTCCCGTCATCTAGAATGCTCATCCTGTCGCTCTTGGAGGGTCCACCTTCTGTCCTCCGCTTCCCCTAGTCTTTGCTTTCAGACACTCGCTTCTAATATGGCCCGGTTCTTTGCATTCGAAACAGATGATTCCCTTGGCCGGGCAATCATTGCGGACATGCCTCGACATTCCACACTTGAAGCAAGTCACCTCATTTGGTTTGCACGGACTGTGATGCTTGCTTCGGCATTTGGGGCACCACCTAGCTTCGCGCCTAGGGTCGGCCCCTCGGTAGTTGCTACTGAAAGATCTTGGTTTCTTGGAGGGTGTTGAACTCCCCTCCTACTTCCTCTTTTCTGGCACCCGGTCACTCACTTCCTTGTCCCGACTGTACGCATCTTCAACTAATTGGGCTTCCTCGATTTCCTCGCAGAGGGTGGAGGCCTTAGATACTCGGACCATAGTCATCATGTCCAACGGGAGGCCCTTAAATGTAAGCCTTGATCTTCTCTTTCTTATTCGGGACCAGATGTTCCACCAACCCTAACTTGTCCATGAATTGACGGTTGTACTCTTTCACCGTCAAGTTACCCTTCCTCAAATTCCGAAAACTTTCCTCGATTCGGTCCATTGCCCTTTCATTGCAATACTCCTCTAACACCTTCTTTTTGAACATTGGCAAGCTCAGTTTGGCCAACACAGAAGCTTCTAGAGAAGTGGAATAGATATTCCACCAAGTGAGGGTTGCCCCTCTCAACATTTGCGAGGCAAATTTAGCCTTTTGACTTTCCCCACATTCACTAGTTCGAAAGGCCTGTTCTATTTCCCTTATCCAGTTCATGCAAACAACCGGATCGTCGGTGCCCTTGAACTCGGGTGGTCGGCAACTAAGGAAGGTTTTGAAGGAACACACCTTCCCTCGTGTCATTGGTGCCCAATCCATCAGTAGGGATCTCGTTTCCGGTAGCCCCGAATCCCACCACTATCACATTCTCGGCAACCATTTCGTGCCTACGATTGTTGGTGTCTCGGTTTTTCAACAATTTCAGAAACTGTTCCTGCTACTGTGCCATGGCTCGGTTCATGGCCGCCATCATTTGGTCCATCATTCTGGTCTCAGCCGTTACCTCCTCTAAAACAGGGTCAGACGTTTCCAAGTTCCGTCGAATCACATGTTCCGGTCCGCCACCCAACAAGTTAGTGTTAAGTGGGGGTCCCTCCGTCACCGTCACCCTCGGTTGGTCGGCAGTAGACACCGTAGCATCAAGGCCATCCGGCCTACTACGAGTATTAACCATTAGCTTGTCTGCCACACATTCGAAAATGGAGGTAAGTAACATGGTAAAAGATTCATATAAATGATCGTACCAACAGCCTCATCAATCATCATAATTATAGCAATCTAAGCATGCTCACGTAACAACAAATTCATAATAGAAGTAGCTAATTGACATTATGAACATGTTACACGTAAGGATCCTTGTTACCAAAATCATAATTTTTAACTAATGCAACACCATCGACTCTAAGACTTTCTTATCTTAAGAGTTCTATCCATTTCATCGTTCACCGCTTAAATCGATCTAGTTTAAGTCTAGGCATCTCACGTCCATACATAGTTCGCTTAAACCATTGCTCTGATACCAACTTGTAACACCCTAAAAATAGGGTAAATTTAAGCCGAATTTTTCAAACAAAATGAACCATTTAAATAAAGATCAATAGTTATTCATGAGTTTGCAGGAAAAGCGTTTACAACAAAAATAAAGAGATACATCAACAACAACCTATTAATCTAACTTAAGATTGTTTAGATTAAAATCGAGTGTCGCTATCTTAATTACAAAAACACTCGGCTAAGGCCATCAACCACCGCTATCTCGTCTATTCCAAAAATTCTATCTCTCTTCATCACACTTCCCTCAACCCCGGGAAGTCCCGCCGTTAGGAAGGCCTGCTAAACACAACATACAATAAGAAGAAGTGTTAGCCTATAGCCTAGCAAAATAGCATTAGTATAATAAGAATAGAATACGTATTGAATAAGATGTCGTTCCATCCAATACCGATTCGTCGTTCATTACATCATTGTATTCACGCAAGACATCAACCCGCTCTAGGTCTCGAGTCCCACTCGAACGTCAACCCAAATCGAGTTATTAGTCCAATAAGGCGTCAACCCTAAACCGGGTCTCTAGCCCTCAAAGACGTCAACCCAAACTAGGTCTTTAGTCTAGTGACATCAACCCACACCTTATCTCTAGTCACGAAGGCATCAATCCAAACCGGATCTTTTGTCAAAACGACATCAATCCAAACTGGATCTTTAGTCTAAACGACATCAATCCAAACCGGATCTTTAGTCGAAGGCATCAATCCAAACTAGATCTTTAGCCCGTCTTTCCCAAAGGTAAAGAGTTCGTCATATTCATTAGGCATCAATAAACACGTATACATTATTTTTCCCAATCACAAAGTCTCCACAATATACAAGACTCCATATTCACTAACCATAAATTAGGAGTAGTTACTAACATATAAAGACATTAACAATTATCATTACTTCAAAAATCACCATTTACATCAAAACCCTAAATTGACTCAAACTCACTAACTTTATATTACATAGAACTGTTGATAGCATCCAAGAAACATATCATCATAACCACAATATGAAGATTCATCCATTTTTATCATCTTTGACAAGTTCAATCCCTAAACCTTCCATAAATGGAAGGTTAGGTCATTAATCACAAAATCAAGAAAGTTTAGTAAGTAAGCATAAACAAGAACATTTAAAACATTTGATAATTAAACATAAGTAAGCTTGGTAGAGTAGAACACTCACAATCTATGTTTTAAGGGAAAAACCTAGAAAATAGAGAAACCCTAGCTTTGGAGAGGAAGGTGGAGCTTGACACTTGATCTACCCTTCACTTGTGCTTTAATGGAGGTCTAGGTTGAGCCTTTAACGGCTTCCAACCAACAATCTTATGGGGAATTAATGTGGGGAGAGAAAAGGGTAGGTTTTGGGAGGGTTAGGGCCAAAATCGCCTTCAATGGGGAGGGAAATTGACTTTGGAGTGATTTGGTAAAGTAGGAGAGAGAGATGGGAAAGTTGGGAGAAAAGGTGAAAAAACGTCAGATGGCATGCGGACGTCCGCGATGCGCTCCATGCGGACGTTTGGCTTCAGTTCTCAGCCAGAATTCCCAAACTCTCTGTATCTTCCGCGGACAACCTGCGGACCTCCGCATGCATGCAGACGTCCGGACTCAGGTCCATGCGGACGTCCACTTTGGCCAAAATCCCAAAAACTCCATTTTCAATTATGAGGACCTAGCATGCTTCTATGTCATTTCTAAAATATCAGATAGCATATATAAACCACATAAAGGCACACGTATAACACATAAAGTCTCTAAAAGTCTCAACGCTAAAGACTCCATACAATTAAGATGCAAACCATAAAGCAAAATACAAAAGAAAAGGGTTCTTCCGAGGACACGGGTGTTACAGCCTTCGACCCAAAACCAAAACGGTTTACCATCTCTAAAATGTTCACAAGGTCGGGAATGACCAAAATCCAACACACGTTTGTATTTTCTGTAACACCGTAAAATTTAAACATTTAAAATAGGGAATTTCCGAAAAATGGATAAAATAAAACTTCATAAAATAAACCAACTAAAACCCTTAATCTAACGGGTTAGTTTGGACAAGGTTTAAATTAACGAGTATCGAGACATAATACACAACAACCTACTAATCTAGAAATACATTAAACTAGATTAACACGGGTGTCGCTATATCTTCAAAAAACTCACATCTCGAATTCCCAAAAAGCCCGACCTCCAAGCTTCTAAATCATGGTCGGCAAATCAACGCGTCAAAGACGCACCGCTAGTGGGACCTGAAATCCACTATTCACAATACCGCATGTGTTAGACCGAAAGTCTAGAGAGAAAATAAAAGAATTCACAATATTTATAAAAGTAAGCGGTATTGTAAGATCATGTCAGGTTACCAGATCCGTGTGATAGTAGTTACCACAATTCATTCCTTGTCAAAGTGTTCCGACCTGATCATAATTACCACTGTTCTAAAAGGCTCACTGCGACAGCCGCCATGGCGTGCCGTGGCTCAAGGCTTGTGTCTCACCCCACGTTATGCCTGTGGCACGCCATGGCCTAATGTGCGGTCTTTTGTAACGCGATATTTGGTTTTTCTTTACGTTTTTAATGTTTTATTACTTGTTTTTAATATATAACATAATTTAACTTGTTTATTGTCATTGACTCGTCGATTAATAGTATAAAACATATGTTTTTATACATAATATTATATATGATATAGAGATTTCCCATCATAAGTCACACCTTGTTAAACGCCATGGCCTCGCTGTGGCTCCTAAGGCTTGAGGCTTGGCCTCGCCGCCACGCCACGCCTCACGCCATTTAGAACCTTGATAATTACACAATAGAAAGACTCTTGAAATACGGGGGAGACCCGTTACCATCGGGGTGACGAGAACACGTGAATGGAGTCACCCATGATGTTATTGAAATGCACATCAAGTCCTGGTTTTAGTTCCCATGCCATCAAGACATCACAACCTCAAACCATCTTTTCATACCTTTATTGCCTACTCCGTCGAGTTACACCTCAAGGACTTACGAGACCATATTGCCTATCCAAACTAGACGAGGTACACCTCAAGGACCTCAATGCCCCTATTGTCTACTCGCTAGTGGCCCAAGGTGGTCGACAATTTATAACAAGTAATTCATACAAATCCAATCCTCGTGCACAAGGAGTTAGATACCAAAATTATCAAATAGAATCATATATCAATTTAGTAGGCATCTATTAGTCATAATGTGCCAATTGTCACCCTATAGACGTGATCTAACCACCCATAGATAATGGTTCACAAATCATTTATCACATACCAAATTATAGAGAGTACATTTAGTTCCATTTTTAAATCTAACATCATATCTCCAACCTTTTACTTAGAAATCACGAAAAGTCATCATAATATCGTTTCAAGAATTGCAATAAACATATTTGGGCCAAAATATGAAAACCCTAGTTTTTGGGTCAAAAGTCCAAACAACAAGATATTTACGCCTTTCAACATGGTTAGAACATTTAAAGAGGAAATAATGATATGCAAACCCACATTTAATCAAAAACCCATGAAACCCTAAATTAGGTTAAAACCCAATGTGACCATATTTCAAGTATACATATATATAATGATGTTTAATGAAGGTTTATAGGTTAAGAAGACTCACCAATGGGATTTTGTAAGAGAAAACCCCCACTAAGAAAGAAACCCTAGAAATGGTGAAATCTTGAGAGTGGATGAACTTGGATGTAGTTTGACCCCTTTAAAGCTTGCTAGGCCATAAGGACAATAATATTTTAAGTGACTAATCTTTAAAAAAGTGAAGCCATAAATGCTAGGGTTTAAGGTGCACTGCACGAGCAGGGAGGAGAAAGAAAATGGAGAAAATCGTCCAAGAGGAAGAGAGTATCGACCAGCTGCAAAAAAGGGAAGAAAAATGGCATGATTCTCCCCAAAAACGACTTTAAGTAGCATCCCTCTCGACCCCGCGCACGACAATGCCCTTTGCGACTATGCCCCGGACAATGTCGTCGGGCATAGTCGTTGCCCACATGCAGCTTTCTGTTTGATTCGGCTTAGTTGCTGCGATAATGCCACCGCGACTATGCCCCGGGCATTGTCGCCGGGCTCTAGCCCGCTGCTGTCCAAAGACTTTGTTCGGCCAACGATCCCCCCCTCGAGGCTGTGCACGACCCGAAACGACATGCATGCAAAGACTCGAAGACTCAAGAGTGAAACCTTAAAATACACGCACCTGAGTGTTCAAAGTTTCCTAACAATGGTTATCTTTAGGGAAACTTTAAAGTTGAAAACTACAAAGGTGGTGGAGATAATTCGAGACCAAAGGTGGGGTGGTTTTACTTACTTGAGAAATCGGGGTGTTACATTTTCAAAACATCCCAAAACACAAACTATGCATATTTCCAACAAACACTAAAAGTGCATTTTTACCAAATAACCTTCATTTATACAATAAATCATCAAAACACTATCATTTATGATTTATTTATCAAGTTACCCAAAAATCCCAAATGTGAGTGTTTTACAAGATTTGTACTGCTCAACACTTCAAATAATCAAAACCCACCAAATATCAACAATTGATAACTTCGTGTAAAACACATAAACACTCAAAATAAACATTGTTGGCATGTGCAACATTTTCACAAATCAACTTGAATTCATCTTGCTAGATTTAGGCTAAATCTAGATGTTCCCCAAACTTGAGCTCTTTTGAAGAAACTTGAATCCTCAAGCAAAACTTCCAAAAACCTAGATCCACAAGTTTCCAACCATAAATATTCATATTCAAACACTTAAAACCATTCCCCAAGCATTTCACACCAAAATCTCCCTGAATACCAAAACCCTAATTTCTTAGGTGGAGAAAAGAGAAGATTACCTCAACCACAACTTGAGTCCACCAACAAAACGCCTCTAGGTTACCAAAATGAACTTCCAACTCCAAGAATGAGAGTGATATGAAGAACTCTTGCTCTAAGCTTCCATTCTTTAGCTTGATGGAGAACAACCACTTTCATACCCAAAGAAAAGGTTCTAGAAAAGGTTAAGGTCCATAAAATGGTGTGGGTTTGATTTGGGAGAGAAAGATGAGGAGGAGAGGATGATTTGGGGTTTGGGAGGTGGGGGTCGAGTGAGGGAGGAATAGACTAGGTCTGATCTGGTTTATAAAAGGTAGGAGAGAGAGGAGAGAAAAGTTGAAAGTGAAAAAGGGTGAAAAATTCGTCAAACACAATGCGACGTCCGCTTGAGGCCCTATGCGGACGTCCACTTCAAACTTTCCTGAAAACCCCTCAAACCTCTGTTGCTTCCGCGGAAACATGCCGAAGTCCGGTCCTATGCGGACGTCCCTTGACCCCAAAAGCCAATTTTCCAAAATTGAACATATGAGGAGAAGGTGCGGCATCAGAAGGTTATAACCAAACGAACACTGAATTCTATCATAAATATGGCACCCTTAGCTTATGAAGTACCTCTTAACATTAAAATGTCCACGTCTTAGGAGTTTAATGCATAAATAAATTAAAACGGATTCTATAACCTTACCGACAAAATTCGGAGTGTTACTGTAACACCCGTAATTTTCGGATAAGTTCAATTTCGAATCAGTGTGAAACCGGTCTTTTAAGAAAAATATGAAAAATAGGATTTTTGTTTAAATCTTAGATTTTATGGTCTTGTTGGATGGGGAATTCGAATACGAGTCCAACTAGTCTTTCCGGAGCGAAAATGGAGCTATAACGAAGAAGTTATGGCTAAAACAGTTTCGGTACCGCGTAGCTACTATGACCAGCGACTATGACCATGTCATTGTCGCACCAAGGGTACAGCCTATGGTACACCTTGTGCGACTATGAACAGCGACTATGAATGTGTCATTGTCGCGTGTCATTGTCGCGGACGGGTACATGGTTGCTGTCAAATACGAAATTCACACCCCAAACTTCATTTCTTCATATCTCTCTCATTTCAACTCCGATTTTGGCGATTCAAGTTGCTATGGTTCCGATTTTGAGAGCTCTTCAAATATCTAGAAAGATTTTTGAAGTTCATAGGAAGATGCAAGGGTGTTTGGTGGTGGTAAGTCTCTCAAACCTCTTCCCTTTTCTCTCCCAAATCGTTTTCCTTCTTTCCTCACAAACCCTAACCGATTTTGGGGCTTTTCTTGGAGATTAATGTGTTTCTTATCCACTTTATGCTAGTGATTTCATTTATTGATGCAAGAGCAAGTTTCATCCACAACACTAGAGATTTTTTGGGTTTTCTAGGTTTTCATCAAAACCTAAGTGGTGAGTTCATCCTCCTAGCCTCTATACTTTCATATGAGTTATAAATGTTCCATTGATGATCTCCTAGTGTTGTTTCTCCAATTTCGGTTTGGATGATTTTGGAGAAGTTAGGTTAATATTGGGATTTTGGTCAAAATGGAGATTTTGATATAAGATGTTTGGGGAATGGCTTTAAAGTGGTTGAATATGAAAATTCATGGTTGGAAGTTATGAATTTAGGTTTTTGGAGGTTTTGGCTTGAGGATACAAACTTCGTCAAAGGAGCTTACGTTTGGAGAAATTCTAGATTTAGCCTAAATCTAGCAAAGTGAGTTCAAGTTGATTTGTGAAAACTTTGTACATGCCAAAAATAGTATTTTCCAAATGTTTGTGTGTTTTACTTGAAATTACCAATTGTTGAAGTACTTGGTTAGTTTAACCCTTTTGGAGTATTTATCTTCATAAATGTTGGAAAACACCCATATTTGGGATTCTTGGAATATTTGATGTGTAGAAATCATAATATGTCTTTGAAAGATTAATTGTTCAAAATGAAGTCTATATAACGGTGTAATCATGTTAGTGTAATTGATTTTATAAACCATTTAGAAAAGTATAAATTAATATCAAGGGTCGTTTTGAGGATGTTAAGGGTATGAGTCCTTTTGGGAAACCCTTTTTGTTTAACTGCGTCGGGTTTTGGATTAATAACGATTTTGGGGTACTTGTTTACCCAACTGTTGTTTAAACTCATTTTACGCGATGATGACCGTTATATAAGGGTCTAGCGAATTTGGAGCATGTTGCTCGGGTTTGTCTTTGAGAAAGTTTGGGAACATTTGTCCGATTTTAAATGGCTAAATGTGGAGTTTTATTTATGGTTTGTATTTATTGCAACTTGACGCATTTTATTGCTCACTATTGATATTTACATGCTTGGGTGTTTTAATCATTCTGGGTTGAGCAAGTTTGGTAGACTGTGTTGCATTGGATCCATAGGCATATGAGTCAGTCTTTATTTGATGGTCTATCTCTTTGTGCACGAGGAGTGGACTATGGGGACGCATGGTTATATGCGTAGGCCGTGGGGGCCACTAGCGAGTAGGCAATAAGGGACATTGAAGTCCTTGAGGTGTAACTCGTCTAGGGTGGATATGCAATATGGTCCCCGTAAGTCCTTGAGGTGTGTAACTCTGTGGGGTATGCAATCAAGGCAATTTATTTATGGTTTGAGGTTGTGATGTCTATATGTGTAACACCCTAAAATCAGTGTTAATTTGAGCCTTAAATTATGACAAGTTATGATTAAATAACATCCAAACTTTAATATAAGAAATGAATTAACCGTGAGGAGTTATATTTACAAGTACAGAATCCTTCAAATAACCTATTAATCTAATCATGTCACTATAATTAGATTAACTAAGTTATCTAGGCAGTCCATCAAAATCTCTTTTCGTTAATTGACTCCTTCGCTATCTCAAAACGCTCGTCCCACATCCCTTTTACTTTCCCGAGCTAGTACCTGGTAAGAAAACATCATTTGAAACAATTAGGCTAATGCCTAGTGAGAACATTCGGTTTCAAAATAATATTTGCATAAATCAATGTAAACAAGGCATGACAAACCTGGTTTACTCTTTTCTTACCATACGCATAACCATCCTTCCATAACGGGGATAAACCCGATTACATGACTACGATCTGACACTAGGTCAATCATTTCTCATGTTCCAATTCCATGACTATGACCTGACCCTAAGTCAGCCATTTCTCATGGTCCAGAGCCGCACTACGAATCTTCACCGACTCTAGCTTTAAGCTCTTATCCAATAAATCGCAATAACACATGCCCATTTATTAGAAAGGAAGTAGAGATTACAAGTACTTTTGTCAATCCCTTTTTCTTCCTTGAGAAATCGTGGAATAAACGTAATTCCTGATTCTTACGTACATCAGAATAATGAATAATGGACATATATTCTACGTACACATAATCACTAGTGCCTATGGATCCATTACACTTACTACACACCTGCCTAGTATCAAACTAGAACAGTCATTAAGCCTAACAACCTACCATTCAACTGTAAGTATGTTCAAGCCACTAGAATTGCATTTCAATTCCTAAATCGTACCTGTTTAGAAGTCAGCAAATCCTAAAGTTACTGAATACTCCAAAAGTGACCGGACTGTACCAGTTTCCGGACACCTCAAACTATCCGGGCATCACAAGGTTTCCGAATACCCAAGACTTACCGGATACACCAACTTTCCGGATACCCTCATCTTTCCGGATACATCAACTTATCGGGTATTTCACTAATCCGGATGACACCCAGAAACCAAGGTAATCCGGATACCAACCGGTAACTTATTTCATCCGGAAACTATACGAAATTTAAGACTTACCGGATACTTCGTCTCGTCCGGAAACATTCATATGGGAGGCTTCCGGATACTTTCAGTTTACCCGGAAACCTTAAACTGCAGATTAGAAATTCGTCCTAAAATCATATCTGTTCCGTTCAGTTTGTTCTTAACTCAACCATACAGTCCCAAAATAGTTTATACACACATCTATAACATTTAATTTGGCAGAAAACATAGATTTAAGCAAAAGTGAATGAACTCGCCTTTAAAGGAGATAAACCCACTTTTGCACAACCCAAACGCTTCAATTCTGCTGTCAATGATTCTGGAATCTAAACACAAATGAATCTGTTTACAACTAAGCAAATACAACAAACCAAATCTGAATCTATGGTGAATTCCTTACAAATTTTGAAGACCAAATCTTGAGTTTCCTCTTCTATTTGTTTTTCTCTTTTCTCTCTAATTTTCTTTCTCTTTCTCTTGTCTCTCTCTAAACCGACCCAATCAAGATGATAAATCAGATATTTATCAACTTTCACCTCTTATCCACACACTTTTGTCAAATGACCCTGTTGATCCAAACCCTCGGTGATTTGATAATAACCCTCTCCATTCTACTTAGTGAAAATTGTAAGCAATCAATGTATAAGAGTTTCACTATCGCTGATAAGTACTAAGACTGTATTCAGTACCGCTGATAGGAAATCTCGTTCTTTAGAATAGACATTCAGCGAACCCTGTTCATTCAGCAAGCTCTGAGCATGTTCAGTCTTGCTGATGATCGCTGATGTTCTTAAATTGTTCAGCGTAACTGTTCACCATCCTTATGTTCTTAGGAACATTAGCTCTAAGCCTGTTCAGACCTATTTGGTGATCGCTGACAGTCATAGTTGTTTACTTATGATCCTTGAAGACAAGTTTCACGTTAATATAGGTTCTACGCTGAAGTCGAAGATCAAGCTCAAGAACCAGCGACAAGTCTCCTAATGAACTGATGCGGATCAGCGAAGACTCAGATTTGTCCACTCAACGGGAAGTATCAAGTACAAGACTTCAGCTATCGCTGAACTTTGTCATTCGCTGATATAGAATGATAAAGCCCTGAATCAACGAAAGCTGATCATGAAGTCCTCCGTACAAAGTACTTTTGTCTTAACCACCCTTGCACGACTCCGTACGATATGTCAGAAAAGAACCTCCTTATTGTCTGAAATCGTACAACCATTCTGATAATACACTGTTCAAACATGCGGCTACTAAGGTTGTCTACTAATGTCAGATCCAACAACCAATGAGCTGCTGCCACGTGTAAAGTGTAAACTGCCATGCATTAAATGCATGCAGTATATAAGAAGGACTCCAGCTTCATTCTTGAAGCACTTGCTAACTCTGGTTAAGTCACCTTCTTATCTTGAGAGGTTATTATTAGTAATTTCCTTCTCTTTCTTAGTGCAAGAAAACTTAGTGTTCCAACTTGTTTAGATTTGGATTTATTCCTTATCTTGTTCCGTAACAAGCTGTAAATTGTTAATGATTTATCAATAAACAATTTAGAAAGTAAAATCTGTGTATTTGTATTCAACCCCCCCCCCCCCCCCCCCATTCTACAAACTTGTATAACCCTCTCGGGACCAACAAGTGGTATCAGAGCAGATTTGTTTAATCTCATAAACAAGATCTTATCTATACTAATCTTCTCTTTACTTGTAGAAATTGTTGGGTTTTGTTCAAAAAGGATTTCAAAATAAAATATTTGCAACGGAAGCTTAAAACTTTGAACAACATTAAAGCAAGTTTAATACCCACAAAGGATCCATTTGCATGAACATGAAAGATAAAAATACAAAGGGGGTTTTAGGAAATACAACCTTTGTAGTCCTTTACTAGATCTTCAAGTATGGTGATGGCAAGAACCCAAAGAAGTGTTCCTCTAAAGTAGTCCACCAAGCAATCTCCGACACCTTGTAGTATGCTAGTACCTTCTTGAAAGTCTTGATGCAAAGAACAATTTCTAACTCAAGTATACAATAGACTTGAGAACAAAAGGAAGCAAAAACAAAACACACACTTTGTGTGTTCTTTGTTTTCGGCCGAAGCCAAGAGGAGAGGGAGAGAGGAGATTTTTTGGGTCTTGTGTTGTCTAACCTATTTCTCTTGAAAAGGCCAAGTATTATTAAAACCAAGGGTCTTCTCTATTGGACCACAAAAGGGTCCAATGAGGAGCATTTTGCCTCCCAACTAAGCCAATGAAAACAAGGGAGGCCATGCAAAGATACAATAAAACCCTTCTAGTTTTAAGATGGTTAAAATCATATTTTAACTATCTTAAACTTTTCTCCTCAAGTCACTCCTTGCAATTTTAGTTACAAAATAAATCCATCATATGTATTATTTT
Organism: Saussurea involucrata; assembly: GCA_033807775.1. NCBI lineage: Eukaryota > Viridiplantae > Streptophyta > Magnoliopsida > Asterales > Asteraceae > Saussurea > Saussurea involucrata. The sequence goes on from CM066314.1 coordinate 21,843,123, forward strand.
TGTGTAACCAAAATTTAATAATTAATTTTTGCATCTAATATTTATGAATCATATTCATTAATATTTTCAAGAAATAATTAATATTTATCAAGAATCAAATTCTTATAAATATCTCTTTTGGTGTCTACTTGCTATATGGTGTGACCCTATAGGATCATATATTACCGGTAATATTATTTTATAATCATTCTTGAGCATATGGAACCAACAATCTCCCACTTGCTCAAGATTGTATTATAGAATGATATAGACCGTGGTGGACGTCTAGCAACATCTCACTGCCCCCAGCAATGTATGACTGTAAATGCCATTCAACAAACATCCAATTCCCATAAGCTCATAGCTTCAATTGATGTATAAGGTGTGGTATCAGTTATCCCTTTGTTTTAGACATCATGTTGAATATAAGACATGGATCACTATCATTCTCATTTATTGTTCAACTTTTGGTAAGGCGCCTTAGATGTCTCACTCTTAACATATTAAGAGAAACAAATCCCATCTTGACTACATACGCTTCTTATGCAGTTCATGCCATGCCCAATGATGGCCTTTATAGCTGCCTTTTTCAAGAACAACGGTTAACCATATCAAAGCATAACACTCCCTACACTTGAGTCCCAAATATGCATCTCAGGTCGAAGGATACAAAGATACTACCTTTTTTTCAAGAATCGCTTATGACGACGATCCATGAAGTGATCTTGAAGCGGGTTAAGTCCAGTACTTGTTCCTTTAACAAGTACCTATGAACTTGGTTGCAACATTTTGCCATTTTTACTTTTAAAAGTCAACCAATCCAATTCATATTAGTCTTACTTCATAGTTGTTCCCACAATTATGATCGACTATAGACATTTAGAATAACCAATTTATTCAAGGATTTAAACATGCTAATATAGAACACAACGAGTATGAAAAAGATCATATCTAATATATCTAATTGAATACAATACTTGTTGTTTTTAATTGTTCCAAAATCCAAATACTAAACCGAATCAAATCCATTCACTAGAGTAACGAAGTCCTATAGCTCTAGCGTGATCCTCATGCTTAGCTGGTGGAAGGGACTTCGTGAATGGGTCTGCCAAGTTCTGATCTGTATGAACTTTGCGAATACTTATTTCACCGCTTTCAACTTCATCACGTATGTAGTTGAATTTCCGACGAATGTGCCTGGTCCTTTTCTGTGACATGGCATCATTAGCTATGGCTATGGCACCCTCATTATCACAAAGGATTTCTAGGGGATCCTGAATGGTAGGGACCACCCCTATACCTTCAATGAACTTCTTCATCCAAGCAGCTTCATGTACAGCCTGTGATGCTACGATGTATTCTCACTCTATAGTGGATTGTGCAACCACACTTTGCTTGGAACTCTTCCAAGAAACGATGCCTCCATTCATAATAAAGACAAAACCAGACTGTGATTTGCAATCATCTCTATCCGTCTGGAAGCTAGCATCAGTATAACATTTTATACTAAGGCTTTCTTCCTGACCTCCATAGATTAGGAACATCTCTTTGGTTCTTCGTAAGTACCTTAGAATGTTCTTCACAGCAATCCAATGACCTTCTCCCGGATCTTGTTGGTATCTACTCGTCATGCTCAAAGCATACGATACATCCGGTCTTGTGCATATCATATCATACATGATAGATCCAATTGCCGAAGCATATGGAATGCCATCCATTCTCTTTCATTCAGCTTCTGTGCTAGGACATTGAGACTTGCTCAATATGGTTCTAGATGGCATTGGCAATGACCCTTTCTTAGAGTCCTGCATCTTGAACCTTTTCAAGATTTTATCAATGTATGCATTTTGGCTTAAACCTATAAGTCTCCTTAATCTATCTCTATAGATCTTTATACCAAGAATATATGCTGCTTCACCCAAATCTTTCATTGAGAAACATTTCTCAATCCAAGCCTTAACCTCTTTCATAGAGGGAATATCATTTCCAAAGATTAGTAGGTCATCCACATACAATACAAGGAATGTCACAATGCTCCCACTAGTTTTCTTGAAGACACATGGTTCATCTTCACTTTTAATGAAGCCAAACTCTTTGATTTTCTCATTAAAACGAAGATTCCAACTTCGAGATGCTTGTTTTAGTCCATAAATGGATCTCTTAAGTTTACACACTTTATTAGGATACTTAGACATCTTCAATTAAGTGTCCATTAAGAAAAGCCGTTTTGACGTCCATTTGCCATATCTCATAATCATAATATGCAGCAATGGCAAACAATATTCTAATAGACTTGATCATAGCCACAGGAGAGAAGGTTTTATCATAGTCAATACCATGAGTTTGTGTGAAACCTTTCGCCACAAGTCTTGCTTTATATGTGTGCAAATTTCCATCCATGTCGGTTTTCTTCTTAAAAACCCATTTACTTCCTACAGACTTGCTGTTGGGAGGAAGATCAACCAAGTCCCATACTTGATTATCGTACATGGATTGCATCTCAGTGTTCATGGCTTCGAGCCAATGATCAGATTCAGAACCTGTCACGGCAATTTGGTAGTTGGTGGGCTCATCAGAATCCACCAAGAAACAACATTCATCATAAGATATGGAAAACCCATATCTTTCTGGTTCCTGTCGTACCCTACCAGATTTGCGAATACTTTGTGTCTCATTTGTCTCCTGACCAACCATTTGTTCAGGTTCAACATCTCGTTGTTGAGTACTAGTGCCAACCTCAGGTGCATCAGCTAATGGTTCTTCCTCAAGTACCATTTGCCTCCCTCCGGCTTCTTCCATTAGAAACCTGGTTTCCAAGAATTCAGCCTTTCGAGCAATAAAAACTTTATTCTCGGCGGGATTGTAGAAATAATATCCTATACAATCTTTAGGATATCCTACAAAGATGCATTTAGTAGATCTGGGATCTAATTTGTTTGAAGCTTCTTGTCTCACATAAGCCTCACATCCCCATACCCTTAAATAGGATAAGGATGGAACCTTTCCATGCCAAACCTCATAAGGTGTTTTATCTACTTTCTTGGTTGGAGCCATATTTAAAATACGGGTAGCAGTAATTAAGGCATAACTCCAAAAGGATAAAGGAAGAGTACTTCTATTCATCATAGAGCAAACCATATCTAGTAAGGCCCGGTTCCTCCTCTCAGACACACCATTATGTTGTGGTGTTCTAGGTGGAGTAAGTTGTGAAACAATCCCACGAGCTTCTAGATGATTTAGGAATTCATCACTTAGATATTCACCTCCTCTATCGGAACGAAGGACTTTAATGGTTTTATTGAGTTGATTCTCAACTTCACTTTGAAATAATTTGAACATTTCACATTTCACATGCTTCATGTTTATGCTTCATCAAATAAACATAACCATAACGACTAAAGTCGTCAGTGAAGGTGATGAAGAATCTAGCACCATCTCTTGCTATGGTTCTGAAAGGACCGCATACATCAGTATGTATGATTCCTAACAGGTCTTTAGCCCTTTCACTAGAACTAGATAAATGAGCTTTGGTCATCTTCCCACATAGACAAGATTCGCATATATCAAATGATTCTTTCTCATTTGCCTTCAAAATACCACTCTTTTGAAGTTGGGATATGCGTTTCTTGTTTATATGGCCAAGACGACAATGCCATAAATAAGAGTCGTTCAAATCATTCTTGAGTCTTTTGGTGTTAGCATGGTATATAGAACTATCGTTTATGGAACCATCTAGTTTTACTTCGTATATACCATTTAGAGGTCTAGCCTCGAAATAGAACATATCATTTTTGTAAGCATGAATAAAATCGTCATTAAAACGATAAGTAAAACCAGATTGTTTTAAACGAGCAACTGAAATGATATTCCTGGTCAAGCCAGGGACATAACACACATTATTTAATGTCAAATACAGGCCATTCGGTAAATGTAAATCGTAATCTCCTAAAGCTTGAGCTTCAACTCTTGCTCCATTTCCAACGTGGAGTACGATTTCGCTTGTCTTCAGTCGCTTACTTCTTCTGAACCCCTGTAACATATTACATATGTGAGTTCCACACCCAGTATCAAATACCCAAGTGTTAGGTGAAAAAGTAAATAGATCTAACTCTATCACATAGATACCTGAAGTGCCTTCCCCGGTCTTCTTCTTCTTCAACTCCGCAAGGTAAGTAGGACAATTCCTTTTCCAGTGACCAACCACGCCACATTCACAACATGCGTCTTCTTTGGCCACCTTCTCCTTCTTTTTAGTTGGTGGGGGTTCGGGCAACTTTCTTGCCTTTGCCCTTCACAAACTTAGCCTTGGAGTTAGTAGTTTTGGGTATCTTGGTTCCACCTTCACGAATCATGAGCACATGAGGGGTTTTCTTTGGGAGATTCTTATCAGCAGTTTTGAGCATCTGATGCAGCTCTAAGATAGGTTTCTCCCAACCATTCATGTTGTAGTTCATGATGAAGGGGTCATAGGATTTGGGTAAAGAATTCAGAATAATATCCGTAGCCAAATCCGTTGGATATTTAGAGCCAAGACGCTCCAAATGATCCAAGTGACATTTCATCATGAGTACGTGATTGCTCACATTTATTCCTTCCGCCATCTTACATGCATGCAACGATCGAAATGTTTCGAATCGTTCAGTGCGGGCTTGCTGTTGGAACATTTCCTTCAGCTGATTGATCATATCAAATGCCGTGTGATTCTCGAAAATCTCTTGGAGTTCGGGAATCATTGTGGCTAGCATGAGGCTCGATACTTCGACCGAATCATCCACATGTTTCGACCATTCAGCGTGAGGAGCTCTAGGAGTAACGGGAGGTTCATCGGGAATAGGGGTATCCAACACATACAACTTCTTTTCCGGCCTGAGAACAATTCTCAGATTTTGACGCCAGTTCAGGTAGTTGGTGTGGTTAAGTTTTTCCTTTTCTAGGAGAGATCGAAGGTAATTGGTGTGGTGGTTCGCATTAGTGGACATCTACAAAATTTTAACAAAGTTCTATTTAGTATTTTCGATTTTTAAAACTTTATTTATTAACACCCTTTATGTATTTAAAACATTTATAATATAAAGTCTAGGATCCAACGTTGCAAAACAAATAAATGGTTAGGTAACCTTTATCCCATCTATTTAATTCAACATGGTAGGTGACGTTCGCCAATTACATCCAAATGTAATTCCTAGTAATATGGGATCCTTAACAATGTTTGTTTTGGCATGTTTGATCCCATCTATGCCTCGGGTTTCTAGTGCTTAGGTGACCTTTATCACAAAAGATCCCCGATCAAGTCATCCAACTTGAACAACTTGTGGAATCGGCGCATAACTAGTGGTTAGGTGACCTTTATTCCACTAGAAAACGCGAGACCACCTCGGCCATCAAAATACGATCCAAGTAATTAGGTGACCTTTATCCCACAAGTATCATACAAGTGACGTGCGAGTGTTTTCAAAAGGACGGCATAGACTTGCGTTTATAAAAGGGATTTTAGATGTTTTATAATTCTAGTTTTATAAACATAATGTATCATGTATATTGCATGCATCCAATATCACATGGTACTTATAAATTGAAAAACATATTTTTCTTTTATTGGTTCTTTTAGTTAAAATAAAATCTCCATTTTATTAACTATTTCGTAGCGGTCAAATTAATATCCTATATCAGGATATTAAGGTTTGAGTTTGAGCGCATTTGAACCAATTTTAGTCCTTTTAATATTTGACTTGGAGTTTGGATGAGTTTTAAAATCACAACTTTAACTCAATTTTAGTACTTCAAAATTTTAAGAGTTTTTATAATAAAACTCCTTTTATTTAAAAACCCATTTTTATCATTTTACTTTAAAATGTTATTTTGAAAAGCCAAACTCCAAAAGATGATTTATTTTATGTTCAAAATATTATCTAGCATGCAAGAACCTATTTCAACCACACATTATAATATCAACATAAAAGAAAATCAACAATATGTAAAAGGTGTATAAACCAAGCCAAAAACTAGTGACAATTCTTGTGAACCAAACAAGAATGTCAAGTCCATTCCTAAGGGACAAAAGGACCAAAACTTCCAAAACGAAGTCCTCAAGCTCCCACTTGCCAAAGCAACCATTTGCATGCAAATCTTCTAGGAACTCCATGGTGTGTGCAATTTCTCCTTGAAAGTCTTCATTCTTCAAACTTGTTACATTTTTATATATAAATAAACTAATCTAACATTAATCTATCTAATACAAAAATTAACAAAATGAAAAATGCCTATTTACTATTACATATTTTATGAATAAATAAATATTACAACCAAAAGAAAAAACAACACAACCAACATCACAAAGGGTCTTTGGCTTGTTTATACACATCATATACAAAACAACAAAATAAACAAACACTTTGTTTTTTCTAAGGCAATTTTTATGACAAAAAATGCATGTAAATTTTGGTCACATTAAATAACAATTATAAACAAAAATTGCCAAAGATGCCATGTATGAACTTCTTCATACAAGATGAAAAATCACACATGGCTTCCAAAAACCAAGTTTTTCATATAAACAAGAAATCTTAACATGCATGCAAAAGTGGCTCTGATACCACTTGTTGGGTTTTGTTCAAAAAAGATTTCAAAATAAAATATTTGCAACGGAAGCTTAAAACTTTGAACAACATTAAAGCAAGTTTAATACCCACAAAGGATCCATTTGCATGAACATGAAAGATAAAAATACAAAGGGGGTTTTAGGAAATACAACCTTTGTAGTCCTTTGCTAGTTCTTCAAGTATGGTGATGGCAAGAACCCAAAGAAGTGTTCCTCTAAAGAAGTCCACCAAGCAAGCTCCGACACCTTGTAGTATGCTAGTACCTTCTTGAAAGTCTTGATGCAAAGAACAATTTCTAACTCAAGTATACAATAGACTTGAGAACAAAAGGAAGCAAAAACAAAACACACACTTTGTGTGTTCTTTGTTTTCGGCCGAAGCCAAGAGGAGAGGGAGAGAGGAGATTTTTTGGGGCTTGTGTTATCTAACCTATTTCTCTTGAAAAGGCCAAGTATTATTAAAACCAAGGGTCTTCTCTATTGGACCACAAAAGGGTCCAATGAGGAGCATTTTGCCTCCCAACTAAGCCAATGAAAACAAGGAAGGCCATGCAAAGATACAATAAAACCCTTCTAGTTTTAAGATGGTTAAAATCATATTTTAACTATCTTAAACTTTTCTCCTCAAGTCCCTCCTTGCAATTTTAGTTACAAAATAAATCCATCATATGTATTATTTTTGTGTAACCAAAATTTAATAATTAATTTTTGCATCTAATATTTATGAATCATGTTCATTAATATTTTCAAGAAATAATTAATATTTATCAAGAATCAAATTCTTATAAATATCTCTTTTGGTGTCTACTTGCTATATGGTGTGACCCTATAGGATCATATATTACCGGTAATATTATTTTATAATCATTCTTGAGCATATGGAACCAACAGAAATGACCACCAATACAAACACAAACTATATAGACAACGGTTCTCTTGCAAAACCCCCTAGATTTTCCAGAGATAATTTCAATCTATGGAAGAATAGGATGATTCTCTTCTTAGACGGTGTAGATCAAACTATACCTTTATATATCGAACATGGTCCTCATATCCCTGTTAGAATAGATCCTAAAGTGCCAGCCGCTGAGAATAGACCAGCTATTCCAGAGAGACTGGTGCCTAAGGAAATACACATGTGGACAGATGAAGATAAGAAGAAAGTAGGACTAGATACCAGAGCTAGATCCATCATATCCATGGCGCTACCTGACGAAGTCTACCATTCCGTCATGAACCTGAAAAGTGCCAAAGCCATGTGGGACACAATCTGTGTTCAGTATGAAGGTACGTCTGAAGTCCAGGACTCAAGAAAGATCAACCTGGTAAGACAGTACGAAAGCTTCATTTCTGGTAAGAATGAAACTCTCTCTGAAGTTCATCAACGTTTCAACTGTTTAATTATAGATCTGAAAAACGTTGGTAAGGAATATTCTAACTTTGAAGTGCTGACAAAGTTTTTAGAATGTTTACCTGAAAGCTGGGACAATTATTCCATGTGTCTCAAGCTGTCAAAAGATCTCAAATCGATGAATCTTTCTACCTTATATGGCACGTTGCTGAATCATGAGCAATCGAGCCATCTTAAGAAGAATCTTGTAAAAGATTCCAAAAGCACCCCAGTTGCTTTAATCTCAGAGGAACCTTCTACTCAGCGACCCTCGGTCACTATCACTGAGTTGGAGAGTAACTCTGAAAGTTCTTCAAACTCCGACTCTTCAGATTTTGATGAATCTTTGGCCCTCCTAACTAAAAATTTCAGGAGATTCGCCAAAAAGAAAATGTTCAGAAAGAATAAACCTCTTTCTATCTCTGACAAACCTAGATCATCAGCTCTTGTTGATAAGGCTACTGCTACTTGTTTTAACTGTGAAAAGATAGGACATTTCGCTAATGAGTGCAGGTCAAAGAAAATTTCGAGAAACTCAGCGTTTCCTAAGAAATCCTCTAAACCCAGGTCTAGAGATGACAAATACGCCAAGTTGAAAGAACGGTATGCGAAGCTGAAAAGCTTTAAGAAGAAAGGCAAAGGCATGATGGCTGACTATGATTGGGCTGATTCTGATGAAGAAGAATCATCATCTGACTCTGAAGATGATGACCAAGCCAATCTCTGTCTCGTGGCCAAGATTGAAGAAGAGGAAGACAAGTCTAACATTCCCTCTACTTCAGCCTCTACCTCTAAGGTATCTTCTTTACCAATATTTTAAATATTGATGAAGCTGATAGCCTTCGAAAGATCGATTTGCTGACTAGAAGCTTATATGATGTTATGAATGGAAAAACCATTGTTGAAAATCAGAACATAGATCTTGCTGAACAACTTAAACAGTGTCATCTTCAAATAGAAAAGCTTTCTAAAATTGAAGAAAATTTAAGAGATCAAGTCCATTTAAATCAGCTAGTCAAAATCGAAGGCGAAGAAGCTATCACTGTATTGAAAGCTGAAAAAGCTACTGTTGATGGATGGTGTAAATCCTCAGCAATGATAACTGAGATAATTAAGTCTCAGATACCTTTGAGTGACAAACGTGGTATAGGTTATAAAGCTGATATTGAAAAACCTACCACTGAACATTCCATGCTGAAATTCGGAATGTTTGTCTCCTCTATCTCTGACACTTCATCGTCTCAGTGCTCCTTTTCTAAAACACCATCTCCTGAGGATAAACCTACCTTAGTCTCTAATGACAAAGATAAAGGTATTGCTTTTGAAAAACCTTCCTTAGTCTCGAAAGACAAGGGTAAAGGAATTGCTTATGATCAAAATCCTCAGAAGGGTATCTTTATACCTAAGATGAATGCTTTTACAGCTTCAGTGATTCATCCATCTGGTTCAGGGAACAAGAACACTGGATATGTTCAGCGTGGATATATTCAGCGATCTACTCCCAGAATCAAAGTGGATGTTACTGGTAAGAAATCTGAAGAACTGATAGTTCCTCCTATTTCCAATACCAATGGTGTACTTGATGCTGGTGTTGGTCCCGAAGGGCTATACAAGTTTGTAGAAGGGGGGGGGGGGGGGTTGAATACAAACACACACAGATTTTACATTTCTAAATTGTTTATTGATAAATCATTAACAATTTACAGCTTGTTGCGGAAACAAGATTAAGGATAAATCCTAAATCTAAACAAGTTGGAACACTAAGTTTCTTGCACTAAGAAGGAGAAGGAAATTACTAATAATAACCTATCTCAAGATAAGAAGGATGAACTTGTCCAGAGTTAGCAAGTTACTTCAAAATGAAGTGAGTTCTTCTTCTTATATACTGCATGCATTTAATGCATTGCACTTTACACTTTACACGTGGCAGCAGCTGATTGGTTGCATGTCATTGACCTTTGTTGACAACCTTAGTAGCCGCATGTTGAACAGTGTAGTATCAGAGTGGTTGTACGAATTCAGACAATAGGAGGTTCTTTTTCTGACATATCGTACGGAGTCGTGCAAGTGTGGTTAAGACAAAAGTACTTTGTACGGAGGACTTTATGATCAGCTTTTCGTTGATTCATCGATCCATCATTCTTTATCAGCGAATGATAGAATTCAGCGATAGCCAAAGTCCTGTACTTGATACTTCAAGTTGAGTGGACAAATCTGAGTCTTCGCTGATCCGCATCAGTTCATTAGGAGACTTATCGCTGGTTCTTGAGCTTGATCTTCGACTTCAGCATAGAACTTATGTTGACGTGAATCTTGTCTTCAGGGATCATAAGTAAACAACTAACTTATCAGCGACCACCATAAGTACTGAACAGACTCAGAGTATTATGGTGAACAGTTTCGCTGAATGTTTAATCTAAAGAGCGAGAGTTCCTATCAGCGGTACTGTAAGATCTTAGTACTTATCAGCGATAGTGAAACTCTGATACATATTGTTTACTTACAATTTTCACTAAGTTTATAAAAGAGGGTCATTATCAAATCACTGAGGGTTTGGATCAACAATCTCCCCCTATTTGATTATGACATAGCAACAGAGAAAATTGCTATTTAATGAAAACAAAAAGGATAAAAAGAACTCATAAAATATTTGTCCCTTTTACTGTTTTCTGGGATCTTTTCTGTACTGATGGAGTAAAGTACGTTCGCTAAAATTTTCCTTTAAACTTTGTAAAGATTACAGAGGGAAGTGGAAAAATTACAAGTACAGCAAATAAAATTTAAAAGTACAAAAGATGTAGACATAAGGATAGAAAGAATTACAAGGCGATCCTATCCGTCAAAAGGTTCTTCCTTGATGAGAAGTTCATCGAGGGTCTTTGATGTGGGAATCATCCAGTCAGGGACATCTACTCCTTGATTCTTTTTCTTCAGAGCTTCTTCAAAAATCAAGGGCTTCAGGTGTCTAGCTTTAATGTCGCGTCTGACTTCACACCAGTATATGAGATCTCTGAGTTGTTCGATGGGAGCGATGTGGAGCTCAGAGACACATTGAAAGTGATGATTTCCATAGTAGTCTAAAAAGAATATACCATAGGGATCACTTACAACAGTGCCAGGAATGAAAGTTTCTCCAGGTGGTAGGGAGGTGTCAAGCGCTGAGAGATCAGCATCAGGGCCAAGAACTTCAGCACGAGAGAAACCAATACCTGTTTCATTTCGTATAATAGGACCTGAGTCTGACACTTTCTTTACCTTTGCAGAGACTCTTCTTTGCTGAGGAGGAAGAAGAGTAGAAGGAGGAATATCCACAGCAGAAGAAACCAGGTCGATCTGTTTGTTTAAGATCTTCTCGACATGGGTTTTGAACTTTGAGCGCGATCCCTGAATGGCTAATTTCGTTTCTAACCATTCAGAGAGACCAAACTTTTCTAATGTTGCAGCATAGAAGGTTTGCTTGGTTTTGTCTTCTCTGTAGACATCGACTTCAACAACAAGAACGTCTGCATACACTCTTCCTCTGATGTTTACTTTGATGATTTTGGATGGTCTAGATCAATAGGTCAGCATTTGTTTAGCCCATTCCAAAGTCGTGTCAGAGACCTTAGTCTTTTCTCTAACGATCTTTTGAGCATCATCCCATAGCTGACGTTGAACATCAATGGGAGCTCTTTTCAGCTTGGGATCTTTTATTGATCGTTGAGTAAGCTGGATGGCGTATTCTCTGTCTTTTTCTTCAGCTTCCCTTCTTTCAGTGATCAGGCGTTCAGCTATGAGGTGTTCCTTGTATTCCTTTTGGGAAACTCTGAACTTTGGAGGAACGGAAGGAAGTTGATCACTCTTCAGAATGATTCGCTAATCCTCGAGTCTCTTGATCATTTCATCTCTCTTTTCTTGATCCTCCTCACTTAGCTTTTGAGGAGCCAAGGAAGGTCTGTTATTGTGAGAGAGTGTCTGTTCTTTAGGTTCATCAGTCTCAAAAATCAAATCTAAGACCGGGATTATTTCTTCAGCGTTAGAAGCTGGGATTATTGTTGGTGAAGTCGCAGTTGTAGGAACTTCAGCGATATCCTCAAATAAGGGAGAGGACGAGCTGATACACGGCGATCTTACGAATAAGAACATGGGTAGAACATAGAGAGTGGGATAAAGTGTATGGAGGTTTATGGAGTGTAGAACTGATAGTGTATAGAAGAGGAATGTTGTGTAAGATTAATGTACCTGACAAACCGGCTTGTTAAGCAAGATCATCAGATTTTCATCTTCAGCGACATTTTTTCCTTTGCCCTTGTCAGCTTCAGATGCTGATGTCGTTGTCTTTGTCCGCTCCCCTGAAGGTTCATTTATCAGAATCCCTTTAAGAGCTATTGTTCTCTGAGCAGGCTTGACGATAAAAGAATCATCTTCATCGTCATCTTCGTCATCATCATTCTTTGGAGAAGAGGATGGTTCATCATCAGACAAGTCGATGGCTTCTTCATCTTCAGCTTCAGACTCAGCTTCTTCTTCGAGTTGCTCCCCCTCAGATACAGAGGCGAGCTTCTCGGTTCCCTCAGGGTGTTCATCTCCCTGAGGTCCAGCGGCTGCTTCAGCTTCAATAGTCTTCTCACCCTCTTCAGTGAAGGTAAGGTCTTCATTCTTCTCTCCCCTGATAGATTCATCATGGGAAAGGTCTTCAGCGCTCTTGGAAGGGTCTTCAACGCTCTTCTCCCCCTCTTTTTCATGATGACTGGGGAGGAATGAGATGATTCAGCAACTCATGTGGTTTCCCTGTCTTCTTGGCCAGGGATCCCCACACAGATTTCAATCGCTGATAATCTGTTTTCTATGCCATAAATACCAGGATTGATCTTCACAAGTTCAGCACGATCCGCCGTAGTAAAAGATGGAGGTGCAGGGGCAGGTGCAGGGGCGGTCGTGTTGGTCAGGATCTGCTGCAACAAAGTGTTCATAGAAGTGATGTCATTCTTCATCGTGTTCACATCAGTCTTCACAGAACTCATATCAGTTTTTACTTAACTGACATCAGCCTTTACAGCAGACATATCACCTTCGAGTGTGCCAACCGATGTCTTCAGCGTTGTGACTTCGCTGGACATGGTGTCAACTGATTTCTTGATGTCTAGGTAGTCTGTGTAGATGTCAGTTAGAACTTTGGCAAAATCACCGAGTGATTTATCAACCTTCTCCAAGTCAGCTTTGGAGGCATTCTTTTCGACGACAGTTGTCAGCTTTGTAAGATTCTCTCCAGCGTTTGTTACAGCTATAGAGTTGTCGGAAAGAGTAGTAGTGAGACCTGTCAGTGACGTCTCTAGTGTCTTCAGAGATGCGTTGATGTCTCTCAAATTAGGACCTGTAACATATAAAAACTTGTGAACAAAGGAAAGCTCAGAAGTTTGGGGTTCAGTTACAGTGTATAGGGGTTGGTGTGTACCTGTAGGAGGATTGGTGAATTCATCAAAATCGTGGGTTCCTGAGTAAAGTTCCATATCGTCAGCGAGAGTACGTGGACGTATGGTCAGCTCTGCAGGTCCTATGCCCATCACTCCTTGAAGAGTATTTTCTTTAGCTTTTGGAGGAAAGACAGGTGCTTCAGTGATAACTGAAGTGGTGTCCAAATGAGTAGAGGGAGAAGTGAAGGGTAAGAATGGAGGTTGGTTACTGAGTTCAGCGTTGGATTCGCTGAGAATCACTTCATCAGTCTTTTAAGAGACTGAAGGAGGTTGGGTAGATTCCAAGTTTGTAACCTCAGCATTTGGAGACGCTGAAGTCGGGATAGAGTGGGTGGCTTGTTCAGCTGTGGCAGAGCGTACCACTGAACTTTCCTTCAGCTCAACAGGAGGAGCTGAGGAGTCTTTTAGCAATAGATTTCTAGGGTTGCTCCTTGGTTTTCTTAGTTCTTTTGGAACCAAGTTGGGTGTCAGAATGTTTCCTTTTAAGAGGAATAGAGGTTGCAGCTGGGGTATCAGCGGTGGGTTTGTCCGCTGAAGGAGCTGCAGAAGTAGAAGAAGTAGGGTTTAGAAGAGTTAACAGAGTTGAGAGACGTACCTCATTTTCTACTGGTTTGAAGTCGAGAATCTTAGGACCGACCTGAGAGAGTTTCAGGTCACCATCAGTTGGGTAGCTGTCCTTCAGGCCTTTTTTGAAAATGGCGCTGATGAATCGAGGATACGGAACCCATGGAGATCTGTCAGCGACGGTGTCCACTCTGAGTACCAGGTCATCATAGATAATCGATGCCTAGTCTATATGTAGACCTTTCAGCAATACATATCCCATTGCTTGCTGAGGTTTAGCGGCTTGGTCAGAGGAGCCGCTCTTGGCAGTCATGCAGCTGATCAGATGAGCGAAGATGAAATTCATCTCGCTAGGCATTTTCGATTTCTTTATAATGGTCAGCTTCTTCTCGGGCTTCATATCCCTTCTAGTTTCCCATACATAGCCCATTGCATCAAAGAATGCAATGATGGCTTCCCTGTCTGAGTTTTTCTTGGGGTCAGGGAGGGGAACGAAGGGTTTTTCTTTGGTTGCGATGGGAAGGCTGAGGGATTTGCGAATGATGGCAGGGGTGATCTTCATGGTGCCATATTCGATATTGCAAACGATGCAGTCAATTGTTTTGGAGGGGTCTTTGGCTGATGGTAGCTGAGAGTGTCTGGCAGAGTACCAGAATTGTGATAGCAAAAGCTGATGTGCGGGAGGGGTTATGGTCATGGCTGTGGAGATGCAGCAATTCTTGAGGAATTTCACAGCATCATCTAGATGTGTGACTTGCTTTCGAGGAGGAAACTCGAGAAGCGCATAGAGGTTATTTACTTTAGTCCAATCCAGCTTGTCAAGAGAGAACTTGACCTGAGGAGCCTTGAGGATTTCCACTTCCTCAGCAGTATCATCAGCAGCAGTGTTCTCAGCGATGGTGTTCTTGGGAATGTCAGAAGATGCCATTTTCTGTATTATCAGTTCAACCAAATATTAATAGATAAGAATAATCTTAATGTGGAAAGATTTTCCAATAAGATGGTTCGAATTTTGTCCATTTCATTCAGACAAAATGAAGATTAGGGTTTTTCTTGTTTTTGAAAAACGAAATTTCAAACCCAATAAAAATCTTGTTTTCCAGTTTCCTTTGAAGATTGGGATTCTGGAAAAACGAATGAAGAACAAGTTTAAGATTTTTGCATTTAAACTTGAAGAACAACCATGAAATGGTTGTGTTCATAAAACCATGAAAGAGAATGATTTCATTTTTAAGAAGTTCTTTTGTTTGATCTTGTTAAAACAATGAGAAGATCAGAAACAAGTAATTTGCATTTGGTAAATAATAAGAACATATTAACCTTTGATGTTTGAAGAAGATGAACAGTTGTTCTTGAAAAATTGAGAGCAAAATGCAACAGTGAATTCTTTCTTTGCTTGGAGGAGAAGTTTGCGTAAAAGGAAAATATAAACGAAGAATTTGTTTATATAGAGAGATTTAGAAAGAGAAAATCTTGAGCGGGAAAAGATTTTCATCATGACACGGACACGTGTTTGCATTTGATTGGCGAGTAAACGAAACGTGCAAACGTGTGTCAGAAAGAAGAACGTGCCAGGGCTTATCCGTTGTAATGACGTCATAACTGTCCTTTCATATTCATGGTTGTCTCTGAGGTTTTGAAAAGCTCAGGGATACGTTTGCAAATATGAAGCACTGAATTTAGAAATATCAGTGAAGGTTTTTAGAAATTTCAAAGTATTGCTGATAAGGAAGAGATATTCAGCGATGTAATTTATTTTGAAATATTACATTTACATGCGATTGTCAGAGAGAGAAAAACATACCTTGATATCAGCGAATCAAGTTTATTCAGAGAGAAGATGATAGAATAGGTTATACAAGTTGATTTTATCCCGAGGGCTATACAAGTTTGTATAATCGTATCGCTGATCAAAATGTGAACCGCTGAAGATTTTACTCTTCAAAGTTCAGCATTCCAATCTCGCTGATGAGAAAGTTGAATATTGTCTAATCAAGAGGTTTGGTGAACAGATCAGCTAACTGATAATCAGTTGGGATAAAGTGAAGTTCTATATCACCATTCATCACATGATCTCTGATAAAATGATACTTGATTTCGATGTGTTTTGTCTTTGAGTGTAGCACTGGATTATTGGCTATAGCGATGGCACTTGTGCTGTCGCAATAGATTGGAATATTTGAGAGCTGAAGGTCATAGTCCAGTAGTTGATTTCTCATCCACAAGACCTGAGAATAGCAGCTTCCAGCGGCTACATACTCAGCTTCAGCTGTAGAGGTGGACACTGAGTTTTGCTTTTTTACTTGTCCAACTTACCAGCTTTCCACCCAGGAGCTGACATCCTCCTGTGGTGCTTTTCCTATCCATTCTGCAACCTGCAAAATCACTATCTGAATAGGCGATTAGATCGAATCCTGAGTCTTTGGGATACCAAAGACCTAGATTCGCTGTACCCTTAAGATATCGAAAAATTCGCTTTACAACTTTCATATGAGATATCTTAGGTTCAGCTTCATATCGTGCACACAAGCATGTTGCAAACATAATATCGGGTCGGCTTGCTGTAAGATACAAAAGTGAGCCGATCATCCCACGGTACAAAGTGACATTAACAGGAATACCCTTAGTATCCTTATCAAGTGTCAGCGGTGGTGCCATAGGGGTTTTCATAGATGAACTTTCAGTTAAGTCGAATTTCTTCAGCATATTTTTAACATATTTTCCCTGATTAATGAAAGTTCCTTTTTCATTTTGCTTTATCTGAAAACCAAGGAAATATGTTAGTTCACCCATCATGCTCATCTTATACTCATCTTTCATTCTATCAGCGAAGCGAGTACAAAGATCAGGGTTAGTAGAGCCAAATATAATATCATCAACATATATTTGAACAAGAATGATATGACCTTTTACTTTCCAGAAAAATAGAGTTTTGTCGATTTTACCTCGCTCAAATTGTTCAATATGGAGATAAGTAGAAAGAGTGTCATACCATGCACGTGGAGCTTGCTTTAAGCCATAAAGTGCCTTATCCAGTTTATAAACATAACCTGGACGCTTAGGATCTGAGAATCCTGGAGGTTGTTCCACATAGACTTCTTCATTCAGCTTTCCATTTAGAAATGATGACTTAACATCCATCTGATATACTTTGAAGTCTTTGTGTACAGCGTATGCTAAGAATAGACGAATAGATTCTAGTCTTGCTACTGGAGCAAAGGTTTCGTCATAATCTATGCCTTCCTCTTGTCTGTATCCCTGAGCAACAAGACGAGCCTTGTTGCGGGTAACAGTTCCATGTTCGTCCAACTTGTTTTGATAGACCCATTTAGTGCCTATCACTGTTTTATCAATTGGTCTTCGAACAAGTTTCCAAACTTTGTTTCTTTCGAATTCAGTCAGCTCTTCTTGCATGGCGCTGGCCCAGTTTGGATTTTTGAGGGCATCATCTACTTTCTTTGGTTCAGTTAGTGAAATAAAGTTAACAAATAAACAAATATTACCTGCACTTCGTCGAGTCTGAATACCAGCGTTTGGATCACCAAGGATTTGATCAATTGGGTGATTTATAGTCCATCGCTGAGCCGGAGCGTGAGAAGTGGAGTCAACCTGAACTGGAGGAGCTGAAGATGAGGCTTCAACGACGTCTGGAGTATCAGCCAAGAGAGGAATGGATGCAGTTGTCATTATATTCACTGATTGCTGAGAAGTAGATGGAATGTCTGAGACATTGGATTCAGAAGCAGGTATAGTGTTTATGGGAACAGCTGAGACCCATGATGTTTCAGCTTCACTATTCTGCATATTTGGAATGATAGTAGGACCATCATCTTCAACTATGTGAGCACGAGGAGTGGGAATATCTTCTGAATCACCAAGATGAGAAAACATCCATTGATTCAGTTCTTCAGTATCAGCGGACGGTTTAGAGTTCGCTGAACGGGACTCGTCAAACGTGACGTGAATTGTTTCTTCAACAGTTTGTCTTCTTCGATTGAAGACTCTGAAGGCTTTGGAAACTGAGGAGTATCCAAGAAAGATTCCATCATCAGCCTTAGGATCAAACTTTCCAAGGGCATCTCTATTGTTCAGTATGAAACACTGACATCCAAAGATGTGAAGAAAGCTGATTGAAGGCTTTCTCCCATGAAAAAGTTCATAGGCTGTTTTATTGAATCTTTTGACTATCAGCACCTGTTTTGCGTAAAACAAGCGGTGTTGACAGCTTCTGCCCAAAACTGAGTAGGCAGGTGATAATCGCTGAGCATTGAACGTGCAGCTTCAATAATTGTTCTATTTCTTCTTTCAGCGACTCCATTTTGTTGCGGTGTTCTCACTGATGAAAAGTTGTGAGAAATACCCTTACTCTCAAAGAAGGAATCAAGAGAACTGTTTTTGAATTCAGTCCCATGATCACTCCTTATTGAGCGAATGGTCAAATTGTTCAGGGTTTCCATCTTCCGAACAAAGGTGATGAGTTCGTCAGGGGTGTCACTCTTGGAACGGAGAAACATAACCCATGTATAACGAGAGAATTCATCAACTATGACCAGTGTATATTTCTTTCCAGTGATGGATTGTTTGTTAACAGGGCCAAACAAATCCATATGGAGTAGTTGTAGAGGAGATGACACTGAGGAAACTTGCTTTGATTTAAAACTTGCTTTGGTCTGCTTCCCTTTTTCACACGCTGAACATAAAGACTCTTTGGCGTATGAGTGTTGAGGTAGACCAGTGACTAACTCTTTTGAAGAAAGAGTGTTCAGTGTCTTGAAATTCAGATGAGAGAGCCTCTTATGCCATAGCCAGTTGACATCAGATGAGGCTTTTGAGAAGAAACAGGAGTTCTCAGTGGTGGTTGAGTCCATGTTTATTACATAAAATTTTTCCAAACGATAACCACTGAGAGCTATCTTCTCCTTTTTGTCAGTGACAAAGCAGGATTCCTTAGTAAATATTACTTTGTTATCCTTATCGCAAAGCTGACTGATGCTTAGAAGATTATGCTTCAGCCCTTCAACATATGCGACTCTTCTGAAGGTGGTTGTACCATTTGAGAGTACACCAAACCCTCGGGTATGTCCTTTTCCATTTCCACCGAAAGTCACAGAGGGACCCTTCTCTTCCTTGTATTCAGCGAGCATGCTTTTCATTCCAGTCATGTGTCTAGAGCATCCGCTATCGAGATACCAGATACCCTTCTGAACCTGCATTACAAAGGAAGATTAGTTTTTCTTGGGTACCCACTTAACCATGTGTACACATTTGTCAGTGGAAGCAGTTGGAATGGAAGGTTCAGCAGTCTTCGCAGCATTTGAAGATTCAGCTTTGTCAGTCTTCACTTTAGTTAATTTCTTAACCTCAGTGGTCTTCTTTGCCTTGGGGGCAATCTTCACCTTAACTATCTTATCAGCTTTGGTGGCTGTGGGGAACTTACTAGCAATATGATCAGTGAGTCCACAGTGATAACATTTCCTATAACTAAAAGTAGTTATAGGACCATTTGAATGCTGAGCTTTTGATTTTGAATTAGAAGGACCAGCACCAAATAAGCTTTTGGCTTTAGAAATGGGAGGAACATTTAGTTCTTCAGATTTCTTACCAAGGACATCCACTCTGAGTCTAGGAGTAGATCGCTGAATAGACCCACGCTGAGTAGATCCAGAGATCTGATTCCTTGATTCAGAGGAATAAATCACTAAAGCTTTAGAAGCATTCAGCTTTGGTACTAAAGTACCCTTCTGAGGATTTTGGTTCAACGCAATTCCTTTACCTTTATCTTTAAAGACAGAGGTAGGTTTTGGATAAACCATTTTCTCTTTACCTTTTGAAGAGGCAGAGATTTCCTCAGGGATAGGCGGTCTAGAGGACGAACACTGAGAGGATGAAGTGTCAGCGACTGAGAATACGAAAGTTCCAAATAAGAGCATGGAACGATCAATGGTTGGTTCTTGAGTTTCATATTTGTAACCAAGACCACGTTTATCACTCAGGGGTATCTGAGACTTAATTATCTCAGTGATCTTTGTTGAAGAGTTACACCATCCTTCAACAGTAGCTTTTTCAGCTTTCAAAGCAGCGAGAGCTTCTGCTCGTTCGATTTTGACTAGCTGATTTAAGTGCACTTGATCTTTAAAATCTTCTTCAATTTTAGAAAGATTTTCTATTTGAATGTGACAGTTTTTAAGATGTTCAGCGAGATCAAGGTTTTGGTTTTCAACTATTGTTTTGCCATTCATGGATTCATATAAACTTCTAGTCAAGAGATCGATTTTACGGAGACTATCAGCTTCATCAATATTTGCAATATTTGTAAAGAAGGAAGGTGATACCTGAATTGCAGATGTTGAAGTAGAGGGAATATCTGAACTTTCTTCCTCATCTTCAATCTTTGCCATAAGACAGAGATTGGCTTCATCATCCTCAGAATCAGATGATGATTCTTTTTCTTCAGAAGCAACCCAATCGTAAACCATCAGGCCTTTGCCTTTCTTCTTGAAGCTTTTCAGCTTAGAATATTTGTCATCTTTATTCCTGGGAATAAAGGATTTCTTGGGAAACACTGAGTTTCTCGATACTTTCTTAGACCTGCACTCGTTAGCGAAATGTCCAATCTTTTCGCAGTTAAAACAAGTAGCAGTAGCCTTATCAACAGTAGCTGATGATCTTGGCTTATCAGTTATTGAAAGAGGTTTGTTCTTTCTGAACATTTTCTTTTTGGCGAATCTCCTGAACCTTTTAGTTAGGAGAGCCAAAGATTCATCATCATCTGAAGAGTCAGAATCTGATGACCTTTCAGAGTTGCTCTCTAACTCAGTGATAGTGACCGAGGGTCGCTGAGTAAAGGGTTCCTCTGAGATTAAAGCAACAGGGGTGCTTTTGGAGTCTTTTACAAGATTCTTCTTAAGATGGCTTGATTGCTCATGATTCAGCATCGTGCCATATAAGGTAGCAAGGGTCATTGATCTTAGATCTTTTGACAGCTTGAGACACATAGAATAACTGTCCCAGCTTTCAGGTAAACATTCTAGAAACTTTGTCAGCACTTCAAAGTTAGAATATTCCTTACCAACAGTTTTCAGATCTATTATTAAGCAATTAAAACGTTGGTGAACTTCAGAGAGAGTCTCATTCTTACCACAAATGAAACTTTCATACTGTCTTACCAGGTTGATCTTTCGAGAGTCCTGGACTTCAGCAGTACCTTCATACTGAACACATATTGTGTCCCACATGGCTTTTGAGGATTTCAGGTTCATAACGGAATGGTAGACTTCGTCAGGAAGAGCCATGGATAGTATGGATCTGGATTTTGTGTCGATAGCCACTTTCTTCTTATCTTCGTCAGTCCACGTATGAACTTCTTTGGGTACCAGCCTTTCTGGAATAGCAGGTCTATTCTCAGCGGCAGGTACTGCGGCATCAATTCTTACAGGAATAAATGGGCCGTTTTCAAGATAATAAGGCATAGTAGGGTCTACACCTTCTAAGAAGAGAGTCATCCTATTTTTCCATAGATTAAAATTATCTATGGAGAATCTAGGGGGTTTTGCGAGAGAACCGTTGTCGATATAATTTGTGTTTGTGTTAGTAGCCATTTTTCAGAAATAGCAAGGAAGAGAAATCTTAGTATAGATTAGATCTTGTTTATGAGATTAAACAAATCCGCTCTGATACCACTTGTTGGTCCCGAAGGGCTATACAAGTTTGTAGAAGGGGGGGGGGGGTTGAATACAAACACACACAGATTTTACTTTTCTAAATTGTTTATTGATAAATCATTAACAATTTACAGCTTGTTGCGGAAACAAGATTAAGGATAAATCCTAAATCTAAACAAGTTGGAACACTAAGTTTCTTGCACTAAGAAGGAGAATGAAATTACTAATAATAACCTATCTCAAGATAAGAAGGATGAACTTGTCCAGAGTTAGCAAGTTACTTCAAAATGAAGTGAGTTCTTCTTCTTATATACTGCATGCATTTAATGCATTGCAGTTTACACTTTACACGTGGCAGCAGCTGATTGGTTGCATGTCATTGACCTTTGTTGACAACCTTAGTAGTCGCATGTTGAACAATGTAGTATCAGAGTGGTTGTACGAATTCAGACAATAAGGAGGTTCTTTTTCTGACATATCGTACGAAGTCGTGCAAGTGTGGTTAAGACAAAAGTGCTTTGTACGGAGGACTTTATGATCAGCTTTTCGTTGATTCAGCGATCTATCATTCTTTATCAGCGAATGATAGAATTCAGCGATAGCCAAAGTCCTGTACTTGATACTTCACGTTGAGTGGACAAATCTGAGTCTTCGCTGATCTGCATCAGTTCATTAGGAGACTTGTCGCTTGTTCTTGAGCTTGATCTTCGACTTCAGCGTAGAACTTATGTTGACGTGAATCGTGTCTTCAGGGATCATAAGTAAACAACTAACTTATCAGCGATCACCATAAGTACTGAACAGACTCAGAGTATTATGGTGAACAGGTTCGCTGAATGTTTAATCTAAAGAGCGAGAGTTCCTATCAGCGGTACTGTAAGATCTTAGTACTTATCAGCGATAGTGAAACTCTGATACATATTGTTTACTTACAATTTTCACTAAGTTTATAAGAGAGGGTCATTATCAAATCACTGAGGGTTTGGATCAACAGCTGGTCCTTCCAATTTTAAAAATATGGCTCAGCATGCAAAAGATCCTAAAACTACTTTCAGTTATAGGAAATGTTATCACGGTGGACTTACCGATCATATTGCTAGTAAGTGTCCAACAGCCACCAAAGCTGAAAAATTAGCTAAGGTGAAGATCATTGCCCCCAAGGCAAAGAAGACCAATCCTGGTGCAAATCAGGTCAAGGTGAATCCTACCACTGAGGTTAAGAAACTAACGAAGGTGAAGACTGACAAAGCTGAATCTTCAAATGCTGCGAAGATTGCTGAACCTTCCACTTCCTCTACCACCGCTGACAAATCTAAACCCAAATTGATGTGGGTACCTAAGTCAAACTGATCTTCCTTTGTTTTGCAGGTTAAGGGTATCTGGTATCTTGATAGCGGATGCTCAAGACACATGACTGGTAAGAAAAACCTGCTCGCTGAAAACAAAGAAGAAAATGGTCCCTCAGTGACCATTGGTGGAAATGGAAAAGACTATACCTGAGGGTTTGGTGTACTCTCAAATGGTACAATAACCTTCAGAAGAGTTGCTTATGCTGAAGTGCTGAAGCTTAATTGTCTAAGCATCAGTCATCTTGCAACATTGTAAATCAAACCCTAAATCATTTGATTTAACCGCCTATTCAGATAGTGATTTTGCAGGTTGCAAAATGGATAGGAAAAGCACCACAGGAGGTTGTCAGCTCCTGGGTGGAAAGCTGGTGAGTTGGACAAGTAAGAAGCAAAATTCAGTGTCCACCTCAACTGCTGAAGCTGAGTATGTAGCCACTGGAAGCTGTTGTTCTCAGGTCTTGTGGATGAGAAATCAACTACTGGACTATGACCTTCAGCTCTCCAAAATTCCAATCTATTGCGACAGCACAAGTGCCATCGCTATAGCCAACAATCCAGTGCTACACTCAAAGACCAAACATATCGAAATCAGATATCATTTTATCAGAGACCACATGATGAATGGTGATATAGAACTTCATTTTATCCCCACTGACTTTCAGTTAGCTGATCTATTCACCAAACCTCTTGATGAGACAAGATTCAACTTTCTCATCAGCGAGCTTGGAATGCTGAACTTAGAAGAGTAAAATCTTCAGCGGTTCACATTTGATCAGTTAATTACTTGTTGATAACCCTCAGTGTTAAATTTGTATAACGACAAGTAGTTCAGTGATAAAAATGAACTGAGTATTCTGAAACTTGTATAACCCATTCTATCATCAACTCTCTGAACAATCTGATTCGCTGATACCCAGGTATGTTTTTCTCTCTGACACGCGCATTTTCATGCAAGATTTCAAAACAATTTATGTCGCTGAAACTCTTTTCTCTATCAGTGATACTTTTAAAATTTCTTAAACCTTACTGATATTTCTATTCAGTGCTTCATGTTTTCAAAACATCCCTGAGTTTTTCAAAACCTCAAAGACATTTTAAAATGTGAAAGGACATTTTTGACGTCATCCTTACAGGATTAACCCCTGGCACGTTCTTCTGACACACGTTAGGCACGTTTCATTCGTTCGTCCAATCAAATGCCAACACGTGTCCGTGTCATGATGAAAAACTTTCCCGCTCATAGTTTTTCTCTCTCTCCTTTCTCACTATATATACTTCTCAAGTGTATATTTTTTTCTCTCTCGCGAAAAACTTCCTTCTCAAGTTTTCTCAAGAACACTGTTGCATCTTGAACATTTCGAGTTTTCCCAGAAAACTGTTCATCTTCTACAAAGATCACAAGGTTAATATTCTTATATTACTTACTTGTTTTAACTTGTTTTGGATCTTATCATTGTTTTTAAAAGATCAAACAAAAGAAACCATTCTTAAAATGAAATCATATTATTTCGTGGTTTTATGAATACAACCTTCATGGTTGTTCTTCAAGTTTATATTTCAAATCTTAAACTTGGTTCTTCATATGTTTTTCCAGAATCCTCTATATTTCAAATCTTAAACTGGAAATCATATATGCTTCATTAAGTCATTTTTGACTGAATGAAATGGATAAAATACTCAATGAAATGGACAAAATCTTCAAACTCATATTTTGTTGTTCATATTCTTCATGTATGTGTTTATAGCAGAAATGGCATCCACTGATACTCAGCTTGCTGCTGAACTCCCAAAGGCTGCTCAGGTCAAATTTAGCCTGAAGAATGTAACTTTTCAGAGCAACAACCCTTACGCCCTACTAGAATTCCCTGAAAAGAAACGAGTCAATCATCTGGATGACGCCGTTAAATTCCTTCAGAATTGCCCTATCTCCACAGCCCTAACCATTTCGCCTCTAGCTGATAAACACCTACTGAGTCAGTTCTGGTATTCTTCCAGAAGTGCTCAAATCCCCTCCACTCGAAACCCTAAAAAGACCATCAGTGTCATTCTCTTTGACACTGACCATGGAACTTCAAAGATTACATCTGGTAATCTTAGGTATGTCCTGAGCCTCCCCGCAGCCTCTAAAGAGAAACCCTTCGTCCCATTCCCTGACCTCAAAAAGAACTCCTCAGACAGGGAAGCCCTGATAGCATTTTTTGATGCTATGAACTATGCTTGGGACTTGGGAAGAGATGTTCGCCCTGACAAGAAGCTGACCATTAAGAAGAAATCGAAAATGCCCAGCGAGATGATTTTCATATTCACTCATCTGATCAGCTGCCTCACCGCCAAATACGGATCATCTGATCAAGCCTCGCAGTCTCAACAAGCCATGGGGTACTCCTTGCTGAAGGGTCTCCATATAGACTGGGCTCAGATCATCTTCGATGACATGCTGATACGAGTCACTGCTGATCCACGTCCAACATGGGTTCCATACCCAAGATTTATCAGTGCTCTGTTAGCACAAGGACTGAAGGATAAGTATCCAAAGGTAGGAGACCTGAAACTATCCCAAGTCGGCCTAAAAGTTCTCGACTTCAAGCCACTACAAAACGAGGTACGTCTCTCTACACTCTTATCTCTTCTTAACCCTCCTTCTTCTATTTATGTGGCTACTTCAGCGACAATACCCCTCGCTGATACCCAGGCCACAAAATCCATTCCTCGTAAAAGGAAACACTCCACTACCCCAACTGATTCCAAAAGGATCAAAACCAAGGAGCAACCCTCCCAGCAATCTCATGCTGAAGAAACTTTCGTGGTACGCTCTGCCACAGCTGAACAAGCCACCCCTTCTATCCAAACCTCAACGTCTCTACACGCTGATGTTATAGACTTGGAATCGACCCCACCTCCTTCAGCCCCTCAAAGGACTGAAGAAGTGATTCTTAGTGCATCCAACACTGAATCAGCTATACACCAAACCTTCTCAACCTTCGCTTCTCTCTCTACTCCATTGGTCTCTAATCCAGTTTTCACCTCGATCACTGGAGAACCCGTCATTCTTCCAAAAGCTAAAGCTGATACAACACAAGGAATGATGGATACAGGACTTGCAGGAATGTCCATGCGTCAAGAAACTTTCGATGACGACATGGAACACTTCTCAGGACACAGAAGTTTTGATGACTTCTCCTTCCCTCCTACAGGTATACACCAAAACATATACATTGTAACTAAACCCCAAACTTCTAAGCTTTCCTCTGTTCATAAGTTCTTATCTGTTACAGGTCCTAATTTGGCTGACATCAACGCCTCTCTGAAGAGCCTGGATACGAAGCTGACAGGTCTCACCACTACTCTATCGGGAAACTCTTCAGCTGTAACAAACGCTGGAGAGAATCTTACAAAGCTAACGAAAGTGGTTGAACAGAAAGCCTCCAAAGCTGATTTGGAGAAGGTTGATGGTACTCTTGGTGAATTTGCCAAAGTTCTTGCTGACATCTACACTGACTACACCTCTCTCAAAGCTTCAGTTCAAACCATGTCCAGCGAGGTCACAACGCTGAGGACATCGGTTGGAAATCTTCAAGGAGAGATGTCTGTTGTAAAGACTGACGTTAGTTCTGTCATGACTGAAGTAAGTTCAGTAAAGACAATAGTACAGTAGATCCTAAATCACATGATCGCCCTTGCCCCTGCACCTTCACTTTTACTCTGGCGGATCGTGCTGAACTTTTCAAGATCACTCCTTCTATAACTGGCCTGGAAGCCAGATTAGGGGAGATTGAAGATTATGTTGGTGTCCCTGGCCAAGAAGACAAGGAACCAACACAATCTATCCCACCTGCTGAATCTTCACATTCCTCCCCCACTCATCAAGTGGAAGAGGGGGAGAAGGCTGATGACCTTCCCCATGATGAGACTGCTGAGGGGGAGAAGAGCTCAAAAGACCTTCCCCATGATGAATCTATCGAGGGGGAGAAGACTGAAGAAATTACCCTTACTGATGAGGGTGAGAAGACAACTACTGGACCTTAGGGAGTTGAAAACCCTGAGGGAACCAAGAAGCTTACCTCTGTATCTGAGGGGGAGCAACTCGAAGAAGCTGCTGAAGAATCCGATGAAGGTGAAGACGAAGAAGCCGCCGACATCTCTGATGATGAACCATCATCAGATAACAATGATGATGATGATTTTGATGATGATGATGATTCCTTCTTTGTCTCTCCAAAGAAAGCTACAGCGCTTAAGGGAGTCGTAATAAAAGAACCAACAGGGGAGCGGACAAAGCCTTCAGCGTCTGAAACTAAAGGCAAAGGAAAAGGTGTCGCTGAAGAAGAAAATCTGATGATCTTGCTTCAAAAGCCAGTTCGTCAGGTACTTTACATCTTATTTCCTTACTCTGAATCCCTCCTCTATATATACACATTATCAGCTCTTTACTCCAAACACAAAACCTATACACTTAAATTCACTTCTTTTCTCTCTGTTCTACCCAAGTTCTTATTCGTAAGATCGCTGTGTTTCAGCTAGTCCTCTCCCCTGCTTGAGGATACTGAAGTACAACCAGCTGCTGCTAAAGCTGAAGAAATAATCCCAGTCTTGGATTTAATCACCGAGACTGATGAACCCGAAGAACAGACGCTCTCTCACACAAACAGACCTTCCTTGGTTCTTCAAAAACCAAGGGAAGAGGATCAGAGAAGAAGAGAAGAGATGATCAAGAAGCTTGACGCTCAGCAAATAGTTCTGCCTCATGCCAAAGTTCCTGCTGCAAAGTTCAGGATATCAAGGAAAGAATACGAGGATCATCTCAGAGTTGAACGCCTTCTCGCTGATAAAAAGGAAGCTGAAGAAAAAGATAAGGCTCTTGCCATCCAGCTCGTCCAAGAATCAGTGGAAGACCCCAAGCTGAAACGAATTCCCATTCAAGTCCAACGTAAGCTTTGGGAAAATGCACGGAAGATCGTCGAGAAGAAGACAAGTGTATCTCAGACCACCCTGAAATGGTGTGAAGAGAAAGTACACTTCAGATATCGACCTGCGAGGATCAACAAGGTACATATCTCTGGAAGAACAACTATCGAAGTACCTATTGTTGATATCCAATTGTTCAGAGAGAATGGCCAAACTGAAACCTTTCGCGCTGAAACTGTCAAAAGGTATGGTCTCTCTGAATGGTTGGAAATGAGAATAGCCATCCAGCAATCACAATCAAAATACAAGGATCATTTTGAAACAATTATAAATCGACAGATCAATTTGGTCTCATTTGCTGTGGATATTCCCATTCCTCCTGCTCCTGCACAGAAAAGAAAAAGGGCCTCTGCAAAGAAGCTACAAGAATCAGATTCAGGTCCTCCTATATGAAATGAAATTGGTATCGGTTTCTCTCACGCTGAAGTGCTTGGTCCTGACCCTGATCTATCTGCCCTAGACATATCTCTGCCACCCGGTGAACGTTTCATCCCTGGTAAGGTCATAAGTAATCCTTACAGTATATTCTTTCATGACTACAAGGGAAAAGAATGTTTTCAACGCATCGCTGAGCTACCAATCACTCCAATCGAACAGCTCAGAGATCTCATATACTGGTGTGAATTCAGAGATAACCTCCTTGGACACTTCATGAAGCCGCTGATCTTCAAGGAAGCCCAAGTAAGAAGAAATCAGGGAGAAAAGGTCCCTGACTGGATGATTCCTACAACCCAGACCCTTGATGAACTTCTCATTAAGGAAGAACCTCTATAAGCTGATAGGATCGCCTCATTCTGCTATTTTATCAGTTATTCTTTTGTACTTGTAATTTATTTCCCTTGTACTTCTAATTTTTCAACTTCCCTTTGTAACCTTATACAAAGTTTAAAGAAAGATTTCAGCGAAAGTACTTTACTCCATCAGTATGGAAAAGATCCCAGAAAAACAGTAAAAGGGACAATATGTTATGAGTTCTTTTTATCCTCATGTTTTTCAAACTTAGCAATTTTCTCTGTTGCTATGTCAATATCAAATAGGGGGAGATTGTTGATCCAAACCCTCAGTGATTTTATAATGGCCCTCTCCATTCTACTTAGTGAAAATTGTAAGTAATCAATGTATAAGAGTTTCACTATCGCTAATAAGTACTAAGACTGTATTCAGTACCGCTGATAGGAAATCTCGTTTTTTAGAATAGACATTCAGCGAACCCTGTTCATTCAGCAAGCTCTGAGCATGTTCAGTCTTGTTGATGATCGCTGATGTTCTTACATTGTTCAGCGTAACTGTTCATCATCCTTATGTTCTTAGGAACATTAGCTCTGAGCCTGTTCAGACCTATTTGGTGATCGCTGACAATCATAGTTGTTTACTTATGATCCCTGAAGACAAGTTTCACGTTAACATAGGTTCTACCCTGAAGTCGAAGATCAAGCTCAAGAACCAGCGACAAGTCTCTTAATGAACTGATGCGGATCAGCGAAGACTCAAATTTGTCCACTCAACGTGAAGTATCAAGTACAAGACTTCAGCTATCGCTGAACTTTGTCATTCGCTGATATAGAATGATAAAGCCCTGAATCAACGAAAGCTGACCATGAAGTCCTCCGTACAAAGTACTTTTGTCTTAACCACCCTTGCACGACTCCGTACGATATGTCAGAAAAGAACCTCCTTATTGTCTAAAATCGTACAACCACTCTGATATTACACTGTTCAAACATGCGGCTACTAAGGTTGTCTACTAATGTCAGATCCAACAACCAATGAGCTGCTGCCACGTGTAAGTGTAAACTGCCATGCATTAAATGCATGCAGTATATAAGAAGGACTCCAGCTTCATTCTTGAAGCACTTGCTAACTCTAGTCAAGTCACCTTCTTATCTTGAGAGGTTATTATTAGTAATTTCCTTCTCTTTCTTAGTGCAAGAAAACTTAGTGTTCCAACCTGTTTAGATTTGGATTTATTCCTTATCTTGTTCCGTAATAAGCTGTAAATTGTTAATGATTTATCAATAAACAATTTAGAAAGTAAAATCTGTGTATTTGTATTCAACCCCCCCCCCCCCCCCCTTCTACAAACTTGTATAACCCTCTCGGGACCAACAGACCCAATACACCTCTAAGTTTCTAATTTTTACATAAAAACACCAAACTTTGGTTACTTAACTTTTAACCTCAAAGATTCAAATACTTATAAAAATAGCACAAAATATAACTCAAATACAACCAACTTCATTTATATTATAACATAATATAACGAAATTTCGGGATGTTACAATACTCCCCAACTTGAAAATGATTTCGTCCCCGAAATCAAAGTTAGGTAAACAAGTGAGGATATCTAACCTTCATATCCTCCTCCGTCTCTAACGTTACATTAGCACCTCGATGATGCCTCCACTGAACTTTTAACATAACCACTTCCTTACCACTACGTAACTTTCTAACTGACCTTTCCAAAATTGCCTCTGGTTCTTCCACACATCGGCTCTTTTCGTCCACCCTTACATCAGTAATTGGAATCACATTGTCCTCTTCGGCCAAACATTTCCGAAGGTAACAAACATGGAAGGTATTATGGATTCCTTCTAATTCAGGTGGAAGATCCAACTGATATGCTTGCAATCCAACTCTCTTAGATATGGTGAAAGGTCCTAGAAAACGAGGACTCAACTTTCCGCGTTTACCAAACCTTATCACACCTTTCCATGGAGATACCTTAAGCATTACACACTCCCCAACTTGAAATTCTTTTGGTCTTCTTTTCGGATCAGCATAACTCTTTTGTCGATCTTGAGCCACTTTCATATGCTTCCGAATCTCTTTCACTTTATCAGCTGTTTGTTGCACAAGTTCCGGACCAGCAAACTGCTTTTCTCCAGCTTCTAACCAACACACTGGAGTTCTACATTCACGACCATACAAAGCTTCAAAAGGTGCTCTTCCAATACTGGAATGGTAACTATTATTATACGCAAATTCTACTAACGGTAGATGCGTATCCCAGTTACCTCCAAAATCTAACACACACGACCTTAGCATATCTTCCAAAGTTTGAATGGTTCTTTCACTTTGCTCGTCAGTTTGTGGATGGTAAGCAGTGCTCAAATTGACCTTCGTACCCAATTCTTCTTGAAGTGACTGCCAAAACCTCGAGGTAAACCGACTATCACGATCTGACACTATAGACACCGGTATACCATGCCTTGACACCACTTCATCAATATACAACTTTGCTAATTTATCGATTGATGACGCTTCTTTCATAGCTAGAAAATGAGCACTCATAGTCAAGCGATCCACGACTACCCAAATTGTGTCGTTACCCTTTTGCGTTCTTGGTAACTTCGTCACAAAATCCATGGTAATCTTGTCCCATTTCCATTCCGGAATCTACAAAGACTGAAAACTTCCGTAAGGCCTTTGGTGTTCCGCTTTTACCAACGAACATGTCATACACATTTCTACTATTTGTGCCACATCTGTCTTCATAGCTGGCTACCAATAGTGTAACTTCAGATCCCTATACATTTTAGTACTCCCAGGATGTATAGAATACTTAGATCTATGGGCGTCTTCGAGAATCAACTCTCGACTTCCTCCAATCTTTGGTATCCAAACACGTCCTTGAAATAACTTAATTCCACGGCTATCTTCAGTCAATTGAAGATGTTGCTTGCTCATCACTTCTTCTTTTAGATTTTCTTCCCGTAAGGCTTCCGCTTGTGCCTCCTTTATCCTATCAATCAATCTTGACGTCACATCAATCCTAGTATTAGTCGTTTTCAAACACCCACTATACTCTTTTCTGCTTAAAGCATCGGCTACAACATTTGCCTTACCGGGATGGTAATGCAATTCACAATCGTAGTCTTTGAGTAGTTCTAACCAACGCCTTTGCCTCATGTTTAATTCTTTCTGATCAAAGACATGTTGTAGGCTCTTATGATCAGTGAATAAAGTACACTTCGTTCCATATAAATAATGACGCCATAGTTTTAAAGCAAACACGACTGCTGCTAATTCCAAATCATGAGTAGGATAATTCTTTTCGTGATCTTTAAGTTTTCTTGATGCATAAGCAATCACCTTGCCTCGTTGCATCAACACACATCCCAAACCCATCTTTGATGCCTCACTATATACTACCAAATCTTCCGTTCCTTCTGGCAACGCAAGAATAGGAGCTTCACACAACTTCTGACGTAAAGTTTTGAAAGCTGCTTCTTATTTCTCCGTCCAAACAAACTTTACATTCTTTCGAGTTAACACGGTCAAAGTAGAAGCAATCTTTGAAAAATATTTAATAAACCTCCGATAGTAACCTGCTAGACCCAAGAAACTTCTTATTTCAGACGCACTCTTCGGTGTCTCCCAGTTCGTCATTGCTTCTACCTTCGCTGGATCTACTTTAACTCCTTCAGAAGTAATTACATGCCCTAGAAATTGTACCTCTTTTAACCAGAATTCACACTTTGAAAACTTAGCGTACAATTTCTCTTTCCTCAGAACTTCTAAGACTTCTCGAAGATGGCATTCATGATCGTCTTCATTCTTTTAATAGACGAGTATGTCATCGATGAACACAATGAAAAATTTATCCAAGAATGGTCGACATACTCTGTTCATCAAATCCATGAACACTGCGGGAGCATTAGTCAACCCAAATGGCATTACAAGAAATTCATAATGTCCATACCTTGTTCTAAACGCTGTCTTAGGGATATCTTTATCTCTTACTCGAACTTGATGGTACCCCGACCTCAAATCAATTTTAGAAAAACATCCTGCACCTTGAAGTTGATCAAACATATCATCAATTCTTGGAAGCGGATATTTGTTCTTAATTGTTACCTTATTCAGCTCACGATAGTCAATACACATTCTCATAGTGCCATCCTTCTTCTTAACAAACAAAACCGGAGCTCCCCAAGGCGAAGAACTCGGTCTAACAAAACCTTTATCCAACAACTCCTGAAGTTGAGTCGTCATTTCCTTCATTTCGGCCGGCGCTAAGCGATACAGTGCACGCGCTATTGGTGCCGATCCAGGGATAAGATCAATACGAAACTCTACCTGCCTTTCAGTCGGTAGACCTGGAAGGTCATCGGGGAATACATCCGAGAATTCACGTACCACCTTAATATCCTCCAATTGTTTCTTTTCTGACCTTACATCTAAAACATACGCAGATAGGATGAACATCCTTTCATTAGACATTTACGTGCCTTTGTAACAGAAATTAATGGAATTTCCCCTTTTTGCTTTTCCCCAAAGATGAGTACCTCATCCTTATCAACCATTGGAATCCGGATTAATTTCTTTGCACAAAGTATCTCTGCCTGGTTGACTGTCAGCCAGTCCATACCCACAATCACATCGAATCCTCCAATTTCCATCAACAACAAGTTGATCGGAAATTTCGTTTCCCCTACTGAAATAAAACCACCATCTAGTCTTTCATGAACCAAAACTTGACCCACGTTAGATACCTCAACTACTAAGACATCTTCCAAGGTAGTGACAGGCACATCTAACTTGTGATAGAACGACTTGGACACAAAAGACAAATTTTCACCACAGTCAAATAAAATGCGCGCAGGAATTGAATTAATGAGGAATGTACCCGAGACGACATCTTTCGATTCTTTAGCCTCATCAGTTGTCATTTGAAATGCCCGACTCGTTGGCTTTGGAATATTTGGTTTCTTGTTTTGATCTCCACTCTTTTTCAACTTTGGGCACTCCCGACGGAAGTGACCCGATTGCTTACACTTGTAGCATAATGATCCTTGAATAGGACAATTATTCATAAGATACCCACTTTTACCACACTTATAACATTCCAATGTTGTCACCCGACACGGTCCATAGTGTTTATTCCTACACTTTGAACACCAATTCGGTTCACGTCACGATTCATAATGAACACTTTTTCCCGCTGCTTTTGATTTCTGAGAAGACTCTGACCGGCCCTCCCATTTTCGTTTTTCTCCAACCTGAGTCTTTTCTTCCTTGTCTTTAGCGTAGACTTCTTCCATCACTTTATCTTCCTCTATTGTCTCTCTTAATGTTGATACCTTAGCATTTCGGAAACGTGACATCATGTCCGCTGGCAAACCCTTCAAATACACTTTAATTTTCTCCTTTTCAGTTGGAGCCACATGCCCCACCAAATTCAGCTTTTCCATAAAAATTTCAGTATACCTCCTAACAGACATATTACCCTTCTTAAGAGTCCGAAACTCTTCTTCGATCCTATCCATCTCATTCTCATTACAATACTCTTCCAAAATCTTTTTCTTGAATGACTCCCAAGTCATGCCAGTCAAGACTGGAACTGCAATTGTAGCTGTCACTACATTCCACCATGTTAGTGCATTGCCTCTTAGCATTTGAGATGCAAATCTAACCTTTGACTTCTCATCGCATTCACACGCTCGAAAAGCTTGTTCCATTTCCCTGATCCAGTTCATGCAAGCTACTGGATTATCTTCTCCTTTAAATTCAGGTGGTTTACAGCTTAAGAAGGTTTTATATGAGCAGACCCTCTCCACCCTTCTTTCCGCTTCCAATCCTGGGTTACGAATTGAATTTATTGCCCCAGCACCAATCTCTGGTCGTCGTAACTCCGAACTCCGATCATTTACTTCCTTCATAAACATTTCAGTTTGTTGAGCCATTGCATTAGTCATCATTCTCGTCATGTTGTCCATCATACGAGATTCCAGAGTCGATTCTGGTGTTTCTTGGTTAGCAGCACTGGTACCTATTTGGTGTACCTGACTATCCGTACCTCCCAATATAGATGGCCTTGGCGGACTCCCATGAAATTCACCAATTTCTGGTCGCTTTTCCCTCGACCAATCAATCATAGACCTATCCATCGAAGAAATAGGGGATAATGGCGGCGTATTCACCATCGTTCTGACATAACACAAAGAAATAACCATAAGAAATGGTTACACATAACTAGACATACCAAACTTACTTTATCGATCATTAGTCACCGTAATGAATTAGAAACAAGTATGCTTATGTAACAATATATTCATAATAACAGTAGCTAATTGGAATTGTGAACATATTATACATGAGAATCCTCGTTATCATCATTACAATACCAAGTTCACGTATTTCAGTCGACTCTAAGACTATCCCGTCTTAGTACTTCTACCCGTATCTCACAAAATCATAACTTAACTTCTCTCAGCTTAAGTCTAAGTATCTCATCAGCATACTTAGTTCACTTAAACTATTGCTCTGATACCATATTGTAACACCCGAAAATAAGTGTTAATTTGAACCTTAAATTATGACAAGTTATGATTAAATAACATCCAAACTTTTATATAAGAAATGAATTAACCGTACGGAGTTATATTTACAAGTACAAAATCCTTCAAATAACCTATTAATCTAATCATGTCACTATAATTAGATTAACTTAGTTATCTAGGCAGTCCATCAAAATCTCCTTTCGTTAATTGACTCCTTCGCTATCTCAAAACGCTCGTCCCACATCCCTTTTACTTTCCCGAGCTAGTACCTGGTAAGAAAACATCATTTGAAACAATTAGGCTAACGCCTAGTGAGAACATTCGGTTTCAAAATAATATTTGCATAAATCAACGTAAACAAGGCATGACAAACCTGGTTTACTCTTTTCTTACCATACGCATAACCATCGTTCCATAACGGGGATAAACCCGATTACATGACTACGATCTAACACAGGTCAATCATTTCTTATGTTCCAATTCCATGACTATGACCTGACCCTAAGTCAGCCATTTCTCATGGTCTAGAGCCGCACTACGAATCTTCACCGACACTAGCTTTAAGCTCTTATCCAATAAATCGCAATAACACATGCCCATTTATTAGAAAGGATGTAGAGATTACAAGTACTTATGTCAATCCCTTTTTCTTCCTTGAGAAATCGTGGAATAAACGTAATTCCCGATTCTTACGTACATCAGAATAATGAATAATCTACATATATTCTACGTACACATAATCACTAGTGCCTATGGATCCATTACACTTACTACACACCTGCCTGGTATCAAACTAGAACAATCATTAAGCCTAACAACCCATTCAGCTGTAAGTATGTTCAAGCCACTAGAATTGCATTTCATTTCCTAAATCGTACATGTTTAGAAGTCAGCAAATCCTAAAGTTACTGAATACTCCAAAAGTGACCGGACAGTACCAGTTTCCGGACACCTCAAACTATCCGGGCAACACAAGGTTTCCGGATACCCAAGACTTACCGGATACACCAACTTTCCGGATACCCTCATCTTTCCGGATACATCAACTTATCGGGTATTTCACTAATCCGGATGACACCGGAAACCAAGGTAATCCGGATACCAACTGGTGACTTATTTCATCCGGAAACAATACGAAATTTAAGACTTACCGGATACTTCGTCTTGTCCGGAAACATTCATATGGGAGGCTTTCGGATACTTTCAGTTTACCCGGAAACCTTAAACTGCAGATTAGAAATTCGTCCTAAAATCATATATGTTCCAGTCAGCTTGTTCTTAACTCAACCATACAGTCCCAAAACAGTTTATACACACATCTGTAACATTTAATTTGGCAGAAAACATAGATTTAAGCAAAAGTGAATGAACTCACCTTTAAAGGAGATAAACCCACTTTTGCACAACCCAAAAGCTTCAATTCCGCTGTCAATGATTCTGGAATCTAAACACAAATGAATCTGTTTACAACTAAGCAAATACAACAAACCAAATATGAATATATGGTGAATTCCTTACAAATTTTGAAGACCAAATCTTGAGTTTCCTCTTCTCTTTCTTTTTCTCTTTTCTCTCTAATTTTCTTTCTCTTTCTCTTGTATCTCTCTAAACCGACCCAATCAAGATGATAAATCAGATATTTATCAACTTTTACCTCTTATCCACACACTTTTGTCAAATGACCCAATACACCTCTAAGTTTCTAATTTTTACATAAAAACACCAAACTTTGGTTACTTAACTTTTAACCTCAAAGATTCAAATACTTATAAAAATAGCACAAAATATAACTCAAATACAACCAACTTCATTTATATTATAACATAATATAACGAAATTTCGGGATGTTACAATATGGCATGGGAACTAAGACCGGGACATGAGTTGTAATCCATCAACATCGCGGTGACACCAGTCACGTGTTCTTGTCACCAAGATGGAATCGGGTCTCCCCCGTCACCGAAAGGTGTTGTCCTTGGGTAGTATTTTTATCCATATTTTTGGTGACACTCTTTATTTATATATGAAATGTATTCATTGTTTATTGGCAAAATTCTATGCCTCATCCTATTTGAATGTTTTAAATATTGGAATTTTGTCCATGTTTATAATTCTTGGTATATTTACGTCTAAACATGTTTTGAGTGAGTTGGAGTTGGAATTCATTTTAGAAAACGCTTTATACATGTTAGGAACTTTTCTCCTAGATTTTGGGTGCGTTGGAAAATGAGTTGTTTACATCCTTTCATAAACTCTTTTGAAAATCATGATTTATGTCGCAAACCTTCTTTCTACAAATTATATAAATCATGCTATAAACTCTTGAACTCACTAGGCGTTAGCCTAACCCTTTTTATTTGTCGGCATGTGCAACAGGTCTCAGGTTGGGAGTAGTTCTAGTGACACGTTGGAAGGGTCGTGTGCTACTAAGGTGCTCGTGAGGTGAATAGCTTAGGGGATGTTCCACATTCTTCATTGGGATTAGTAACTTATAATTGGATTAAGTAACACCCGTGGTGAACGTAGCCTTCTTAGTAAGTTTTGAGTTATATATTGTTTGAGAATAATCATAGATTTTAAATTAAGGTATTTCCCATTTTGGATTGTAGGGATAAATTCTGTTATTGTGAAAGTATTATCGAAATTTTTAATTAGTTGCTCTTTCCAATTCGAGGGTGTTACAAGTTGGTATCAGAGCATAAGTTTGAGAGAATTAGGTGTTGATTTTGGATACCTAGACTCAAACTAGCGTTCTTTTAGGTAAATGAGAGTGAAATTCACCATTAGGCACTTTAAGATATGATGTTTTGAGGTCAATAGAAGTTGTTAGGAACGAGAATCACGTCGAGAGTAACAAGGATAATCATGTACGGTGCGTTCATCGTGACACCTGGCCAGTGTCATGGTGAACCTACTAGTACATGTGCATACTTGAATTGCTTTAATGTGATGATCGTTGTGGGTAGTGAAGCAGCTTCTAAGCTAGTAGTCGTTGGGATAGATGGAAGATACTAGCAATAGTCACTTAGAGTGACGATAAGCATGATAATTGTTTTAAGTAGACCGCTTTGGGTCAAGATTGATGCTTGGATTAGAACCATAGACTTATTGAACCGACCTTGATTCAAGGAAAAACCGTATGTAGTTTCCAACTAGCCTTAAGAGGTTTGACTATCCGGATGACAATAGTGGACCGGAGGGATTTGGAGGAGCATGGGTTGAGACGTTGAGTGCCGACTAAGTTATGCACAAAATTTAGTTTGAAAATAAATTGCATCAATTACTTATTGTGTTTCAAATCCTTATAGGGATTGTGTTACAAATTTGGAAAATGTTTAGCACACACACACGATTTTAAATCATAGTTTTGAACGTGCATGAAACCATTTTATTGCGGGAGTTGCAAACTCCGCCGGGACTTGTTTTGCTTTATTTCGTTATTGTCCAACGTTTTTTTCGGGTACAGCGATATCCATATTTTTATGATATTTAAGATGTTGGGCAAGTAACTACGGCTTATGACTTTAACATTGGATCTCCTCCATATGTGTTAGAGTTTGGACGGAAAGTTATCTTCCATGATGTCTATATAAAGCTATTTTGGAGAATTTGTTTAATGTGAGTTTGTTAAACAATGTTGTTTATATCGAATTACAGCAAGAAGGGATTTTTTTTTGGATTTTGGCGTTTTAGTCATGGTTTTGCCTATTGCAATTTTGACTTTTAGAAGCATAATGTTTGGTGTCATTATATTGACTTGAGATTATTGAGCCCATTGAATTTCATAGAGTTTGTTTTATGACGTATTGAGTCGCGTGAGTGTAATTCCACAACGTGCTTACTCCATTTACTTATGCGGAAAATTTATGAGTTATGTTGGGCATTTTGTCCCACTCGAGCTTTCTTGAGAAATATTAATTTTATGCCATAAGGCGACCAAAGGTGATGAGTTTGGAACTTTAGTGTCGCGTAAGTCCCCTTTCAAAGATTTGTGTTAACATGTATTTCGTTGCAACTAGTTCAATGTATGGATCGATTTATACATGACATAAGAAATGCATGAATGAACACCTTGGTAGTAACAGTTGATTGTTTTATTAACATTTCAAGTAAACGTATTATATCGACTAGGGGTATGCATCGCTTGGTAAACATTGCTTCTCAACACTTTGTTAAACCAGTCGTGCATGAAAATGTTTTATTAACTCATTGCACAAATGAAGACCATTTGGTCAAAATATGCGTTAGTATTGTAGAGATCATGCATAGTTCACAATATACTACATTTTGAAGATACAAAGGTGTGAGCCGTTGACATTTGGTCAACTTTAGTTCGAAGAATATTTTGGAAAATTGAAAACCTTTTGGTTTTGGGAGGAAATGTGTATTTTGAGTATTTTAACAAATACATTTTTAAGCATTGACGTTTTAACGTTTTATGTTCCAAATACGAAACTTTGAGGAAAATACTTCGTGATGAAGATTTTAGAAAATTGTTTGCCTAAAACTATGGTGCGTGGAATTTCTTATGTTTTGAACATTGACTCGCACCGTTGGTGCAATTCGGGATTTGAAGTCGGGTTGAACCATGTTTAGTATCAACCATTTACTAGCTCTTATCTTTCTCCTAAGTTTTTGGAAAACACATTGATGTGTGCAAACCTTGTTAGGAACGTTTTACTCATGTGTCATCGCATGACCGGATGAGAAAATTTTAGAAATGGATTTAAAGAAGTTCATCTTTTGAAACTTTGTCGTGAACTATTTGTTGCATGTTATTTCATTTCAAGAAAATTCCCGGTAGGTGTTACAAGCTTGCATGCCTACCCCAATTTGAGGTTCCCTCATAATGTTTTAGTCGATATCTTCAAATGATGGAAACGTATTGGTTTTGATTTTAAACTTGAAACGGACACGAGTCGTTTTATGTTGTGACCAAAGTGCATTTATGAATCGTTCCATCGTTTTTGTAAAATAAATTGGCACGCGCAGATTTCGATTGGTAAACCTTGTTCCATGATATCTTATGGTTAGAAAGGAAATTTTGGAGTCAAATGTCATTTGGGACTTCTTTTGAAATACGTGCACACCTTTTTGTTGCACCCTGTTTAAGGTCGAGCAGTTACTTTACGTGCAGGTCATGAGTCAATCCATACTAGAACTTTGGCGGTTTATTTTAAAGAAATTGTTTATTTCGCTTTTGCGTTTTGTGGGTAAACGGAACTGCAATGGAATAATTTTCAACATGATTTTTATATGTGGGACGAGCGTGTCCATTTTTGCGTAACTACCGAATTAACGATAGTAGTTTTCTATGCGTACGATTTATTTGATATGAAAATCTTTACATTGAAATTTTGTGAATGGTTTTGATTAATTGGCATATTTATTGAATAACGCACTTGAAAACCTTGAACTCGTTAGGACCTTGAAAAGGGTAAGTAACCCAGTTAAGGGTAAGTGCGTGTAGCACTTCGTCGGTGGAAGGTTGGGTATTCCACGCGTGTTAGTATTATAGGCCGGATGATATCGGTAGCAAGGTCAATGTGTTTGTGGTAATTGGAGGGTTAGACTTGCGGTAACGCATGTTGAGGTTGGTATAACCGTTTTGTTGACAACCTTAGTTTCGTGGAAACAGTCGGTAAGCGGAACTCGTATGTGGAGTCCTGTTAGAGTTCAAAACTTGGTGGTATAACTAGGTGTCAACCTTTGTGGGTTTGAGGTCGGAAACCGTTAGTGTAATCGGGGGATTGTAGTCCGATTTTAAAAGAATGATGGTGATGGTGGTAGTAACCGTAAGATGCTCAATTGTGAGGAGTGGTTTTGGTGGAATAACCTTGTGTATGGTTAATGAACTTGTTGGTCGATGATTTATGTTGAGACGGATTTTAGAGTCTATTAGAACTCGTTGGAGTTAAGCGACAGTCAATGGTAGGAATGATCGGAATTAATGAGTCTGTTGGGTTCATTAGTGAACAAATCTTGGAGTGATTTGCGGATTGAAACTGAAATCGAGAGGTATGGGACACTTTAAGGTTGGAAAACAACCGAAGACGTCTAACTAGGAGTTACTCCAATGGTTAGAGTGTTCTTCCGGACTTAAGTAACGTGTACTTGAAGGGGTCTTGCTGGAAAGAAAATTATTCGAGGAATTGTCTTTATAGACGGTGTGGGAAATTTGGATTCCAGTTAGGAATGGATGAATTATGGTCGGCGGTCAGTCGGATTAACCTTGGGTTGTAGAGGATGTAGATTTCGAGGACGAAATCATTCTAAGGTTGGGAGGATTGTAACCCCCGTAATTTTCGGATAAGTTCAATTTCGAATCAGTGTGAAACCGGTCTTTTAAGAAAAATATGAAAAATAGAATTTTGGTTTAAATATTATATTTTATGGTCTTGTTAGATGGGGAATTCGAATACGAGTCCAACGAGCCTTTCCGGAGCGAAAACGGAGCTATAACGAAGAAGTTATGGCCAAAACAGTTTCGGTACCGCGGAGCTACTATGACCAGCGACTATGACCGTGTCATTGTCGCGGATGGGTACCTGGTTGCTGTCAAATACGAAATTCACACCCCAAACTTCATTTCTTCATATCTCTCTCATTTCAACTCCGATTTTGGCAATTCAAGTTGCTATGGTTCCGATTTTGAGAGCTCTTCAAGGATCTAGAAAGAGTTTTGAAGTTCATAGGAAGATGCAAGGGTGTTTGGTGGTGGTAAGTCTCTCAAATCTCTTCCTTTTTCTCTCCCAAATCGTTTTCCTTCTTTCCTCACAAACCCTAACCGATTTTGGGGCTTTTCTTGGAGATTAATGTGTTTCTTATCCACTTTATGCTAGTGATTTCATTTATTGATGCAAGAGCAAGTTTCATCCACAACACTAGAGATTTTTGGGGTTTTCTAGGTTTTCATCAAAACCTAAGTGGTGAGTTCATCCTCCTAGCCTCTATACTTTCATACGAGTTATAAATGTTCCATTGATGATCTCCTAGTGTTTTGTTTCTCCAATTTCGGTTTGGATGATTTTGGAGAAGTTAGGTTAGTATTGGGATTTTGGTCAAAATGGAGATTTTGATATAAGATGTTTGGGGAATGGCTTTAAAGTGGTTGAATATGAATATTCATGGTTGGAAGTTATGAATTTAGGTTTTTGGAGGTTTTGGCTTGAGGATACAAACTTCGTCAAAGGAGCTTACGTTTGGAGAAATTCTAGATTTAGCCTAAATCTAGCAAAGTGAGTTCAAGTTGATTTGTGAAAACTTTGTACATGCCAAAAATAGTATTTTCCAAATGTTTGTGTGTTTTACTTGTAATTACCAATTGTTGAAGTACTTGGTTAGTTTAACCCTTTTGGAATATTTATCTTCATAACTGTTGTAAAACACCCATATTTGGGATTCTTGGAATATTTGATGTGTAGAAATCATAATATGTCTTTTAAAGATTAATTGTTCAAAATGAAGTCTATATAATAGTTTAATCATGTTAGTGTAATTGATTTTATAAACCATTTGGAAAAGTATAAATTAATATCAAGGGTCGTTTTGAGGATGTTAAGGGTATGAGTCCTTTTGGGAAACCCTTTTTGTTTAACTGTGTCGGGTTTTGGATTAATAACGATTTTGGGGTACTTGTTTACCCAACTGTTGTTTAAACTCATTTTACGCGATGATGACCGTTATATAAGGGTCTAGCGAATTTGGAGCATGTTGCTCGGGTTTGTCTTTGAGAAAGTTTGGGACATTTGTCCGATTTTAAATGGCTCAATGTGGAGTTTTATTTTTGGTTTGCTTTTATTGCAACTTGACGCATTTTATTGCTCACTATTGATATTTACATGCTTGGGTGTTTTAATCATTCTGGGTTGAGCATGTTTGGTAGACTGTGTTGCATTGGATCCATAGGCATATGAGTTAGTCTTTATTTGATGGTCTATCTCTTTGTGCACAAGGAGTGGACTATGGGGACGCATAGTTATATGCGTAGGCCGTGGGGGCCACTAGCGAGTAGGCAATAAGGGACATTGAAGTCCTTGAGGTGTAACTCGTCTAGGGTGGATATGCAATATGGTCCCCGTAAGTCCTTGAGGTGTGTAACTCTGCGAGGTATGCAATCAAGGCAATTTATTTATGGTTTGAGGTTGTGATGTCTATATGGCATGGGAACTAAGACCGGGACTTGAGTTGTAATCCATCAACATCGCGGTGACACCAGTCACGTGTTCTTGTCACCAAGATGGAATCGGGTCTCCCCTGTCACCGAAAGGTGTTGTTCTTGGGTAGTATTTTTATCCATATTTTCGGTGACGCTCTTTATTTATATATGAAATGTATTCATGGTTTATTGGCAAAATTCTATGCCTCATCCTATTTGAATGTTTTAAATATTGGAATTTTGTCCGTGTTTATAATTCTTGGGATATTTACGTCTAAATATGTTTTGAGTGAGTTAGAGTTGGAATTCATTTTAGAAAACGCTTTATACATTTTGGGAACTTTTCTCCTAGATTTTGGGTGCGTTGGAAAATGAGTTGTTTACATCCTTTCATAAACTCTTTTGAAAATCATGATTTATGTCGCAAACCTTCTTTCTTCAAATTATATAAATCATGCTATAAACTCTTGAACTCACTAGGCGTTAGCCTAACCCTTTTTATTTGTCGGCATGTGCAACAGGTCTCAGGTTGGGAGTAGTTCTAGTGACACGTTGGAAAGGTCGTGTGCTACTAAGGTGCTCGTGAGGTGAATAGCTTAGGGGATGTTCCGCATTCTTCATTGGGATTAGTAACTTATAATTGGATTAAGTAACACTCGTGGTGAACTTAGCCTTCTTATTAAGTTTTGAGTTATATATTGTTTGAGAATAATCATAGATTTTAAATTAAGGTATTTCCCATTTTGGATTGTAGGGATAAATTTTGTTATTGTGAAAGTCTTATCGAAATTTTTAATTAGTTGCTCTTTCCAATTCGAGGGTGTTACAGTTACATCTTTCACGGCCATCTCCGATAGCCAAGAATATGAATATATTCTTCAAAGAGAACAAAGCAAGAAAAATGGCCAATTTAAGTCTTTGGTGGAGAGGGAACCTTTGAAGATGCAAACGATGTGGGGGCAGAAGAAGTCGTGGCTTTGGATTTATTGGTCAAGAGTAGAACATCTTCTGTTGGTCCCGAAGGGTTATACAAGTTTGTAGAAGGGGGGGGG
Organism: Saussurea involucrata; assembly: GCA_033807775.1. NCBI lineage: Eukaryota > Viridiplantae > Streptophyta > Magnoliopsida > Asterales > Asteraceae > Saussurea > Saussurea involucrata. Next base: position 21,887,575 of record CM066314.1, read on the forward strand.
GGGGGGGGTTGAATACAAACACACAGATTTTACTTTTCTAAATTGTTTATTGATAAATCATTAACAATTTACAGCTTGTTGCGGAAACAAGATTAAGGATAAACCTAAATCTAAACAAGTTGGAACACTAAGTTTCTTGCACTAAGAAAGAGAAGGAAATTACTAATAATAACCTATCTCAAGATAAGAAGGATGAACTTGTCCAGAGTTAGCAAGTTACTTCAAAATGAAGTGAGTTCTTCTTCTTATATACTGCATGCATTTAATGCATTGCAGTTTACACTTTACACGTGGCAGCAGCTGATTGGTTGCATGTCATTGACCTTTCTTGACAACCTTAGTAGCCGCATGTTGAACAGTGTAATATCAGAGTGGTTGTACGATTTCAGACAATAAGGAGGTTCTTTTTCTGACATCTCGTACGGAGTCGTGCAAGGGTGGTTAAGACAAAAGTACTTTGTACGGAGGACTTCATGATCAGCTTTTCGTTGACTCAGCGATCTATCATTTTATATCAGCGAATGATAGAGTTCAGCGATAGCTAAAGTCTTGTACTTGATACTTCACGTTGAGTGGACAAATCTGAGTCTTCGCTGATCCGCATCAGTTCATTAGGAGACTTGTCGCTGGTTCTTGAGCTTGATCTTCGACTTCAGCATAGAACCTATGTTAACGTGAAACTTGTCTTCAGGGATCATAAGTAAACAACTAATTTATCAGCGATCACCATAAGTACTGAACAGACTCAGAGTATTATGGTGAACAGTGTTCGCTGAATGTTTAATCTAAAGAGCGACAGTTCCTATCAGCGGTGCTGTAAGATCTTAGTACTTATCAGCGATAGTGAAACTCTGATACATATTGTTTACTTACAATTTTTCACTAAGTATATAAGAGAGGGTCATTATCAAATCACTGAGGGTTTGGATCAACAATCTCCCCCTATTTGATTATGACATAGCAACAGAGAAAATTGGTATTTAATGAAAACACAAGGATAAAAAGAACTCATAAAATATTTGTCCCTTTTACTGTTTTCTGGGATCTTTTCTGTACTGATGGAGTAAAGTACGTTCGCTGAAATTTTTCTTTAAACTTTGTAAAGATTACAGAGGGAAGTGGAAAAATTACAAGTACAGCGAATAAAATTACAAGTACAAAAGATGTAGACTAATAAGGATAGAAAGAATTACAAGGCGATCCTATCCGTCAAAAGGTTCTTCCTTGATGAGAAGTTCATCGAGGGTCTTTGATGTGGGAATCATCCAGTCAGGGACATTTACTCCTTGATTCTTTTTCTTCAGAGCTTCTTCAAAAATCAAGGGCTTCAGGTGTCTAGCTTTAATGTCACGTCTGACTTGACATCAGTGTATGAGATATCTGAGTTATTCGATGGGAGCGAGGTGGAGCTCAGAGATACGTTGAAAGTGATGGTTTCCTTCGTAGTCTAGAAAGAATATACCATAAGGATCACTTACAACTGTGCCAGGAATGAAAGTTTCTCCAGGTGGTAGGGAGGTGTCAAGCATTGAGAGATCAGCATCGGGGCCAAGAACTTCAGCACGAGAGAAACCAATACCTGTTTCATTCCGTATAAGAGGACCTGAGTCTGAGACTTTCTTTTCCTTAGCAGAGACTTTTCTTTGAGGAAGAAGAGTAGAAGGAGGAATATCCACAGCAGAGGAAACCAGGTCGATCTGTTTGTTTAAGATCTTCTCGACATGGCTTTTGAACTTTGAGCGCGATCCCTGAATGGCTAATTTCGTTTCTAACCATTCAGAGAGACCAAACTTTTCTAAGGTAGCAGCATAGAAGGTTTGCTTGGTCTTGTCTTCTCTGTAGACATCCACTTCAACAACAGGAACGTCTGCGTACAGTCTTCCTCTGATGTTTACTTTGATGATTTTGGATGGTCTAGATCGATAGGTCAGCATTTGTTTAGCCCATTCCAAAGTCGTATCAGAGACCTTAGTCTTTTCTCTAACGATCTTTTGAGCATCATCCCATAGCTGACGTTGAACATCAATGGGAACTCTTTTCAGCTTGGGGTCTTTTATTGATCGTTGAGTAAGCTGGATGGCGTATTCTCTGTCTTTTTCTTCAGCTTCCCTTCTTTCAGCGATCAGGCGTTCAGCTCTGAGGTGTTCCTTGTATTCCTTTTGGGAAACTCTGAACTTTGGAGGAACCGAAGGAAGTTGATCACGCTTCAGAATGATTCGCTGATCTTCGAGTCTCTTGATCATTTCATCTCTCTTTTCTTGATCCTCTTCACTTAGCTTTTGAGGAGCCAAGGAAGGTCTGTTTTTGTGAGAGAGCATCTGTTCTTCAGGTTCGTCAGTCTCAGAGATCAAATATAACACCGGGATTATTTCTTCAGCGTTGGGAGCTGGGATTATTGTTGGTGAAGTCGCAGCTGTAGGAACTTCAGCGATATCCTCAAACAGGGGAGAGGACTAGCTGAAACACAGCGATCTTACAGGTAAGAACATGGGTAGAATAGAGAGAGAAAGAGTGGGATAAAGTGTATGGAGGTTTGGAGAGAATAGAACTGATAAAGTGTATAGAGGAGGGATGTGGAGTAAGGAAGAGGTTAATGTACCTAACAAACCGGCTTTTTAAGCAAGATCATCAGATTTTCATTTTCAGCGACACTTTTTCCTTTGCCCTTGTCAGCTTCAGATGCTGATGGCTTTGTCTTTGTCCGCTCCTCTATAGGTTCATTTATCAGAATACCTCTAAGAGCTTTAGATCTCTGAGCAGGCTTGACGATAAAAGAGTCATCATCATCATCATCTTCATCATCATCATTCTTTTGAGAAGAGGATGGTTCATCATCAGATAAGTCGATGGCTTCTTCATCTTCCGCTTCAGACTCAGTTTCTTCAGCTTCTTCTTCGAGTTGCTCCCCTTCAGATACAGAGGTAAGCTTCTCGGTTCCCTCAGGGTGTTCACCTTCCTGAGGTCCAGCGGCTGCTTCAGTTGTCTTCTCACCCTCTTCAGTAAAGGTGAGGTCTTCAGTCTTCTCTCCCCTGATAGATTCATCATGGGAAAGGTCTTCAGCGCTCTTCAGCGCTCTGATACCACTTGTTGGTCCCGAAGGGTTATACAAGTTTGTAGAAGGGGGGGTTGAATACAAACTGTAACATCCCAAATTTTCGTTATTAGTATTTTAATAAGAATTGGGATGTTTTCGTATTTGTTGTAACCTTGGGATTTTATGGAAGTCTTATAATCCAATTTAAGGTTGAAATGCAAAAGATGAAAGTTTAGTGTAACTTTTGGAAAGAATTAAACTTAGAGGTATGTTTGGTCATTTCCTAAATGTGTGTGTGGATAAAGGCTGAGGATGAGAAATTATCTCATTCATGTCTGTTTGAGTCGGCAACAAAGAGAAAAGACAGAGAGAAAGAAGGAGAACAGAAGAAATCGAGAAATTGATTTCATTCGGTAAGAATCGATTGTAATATTGGAGAAATTCGATTTAGATGTCAGTTTATGAATGAATCTGTACCTTGGGTTTGAATTGCAGAATCATATTCAAAATATTGAAGTTCTTGTTTGTGCAGAAGTCGGTTTCACAGCATAAGGTGAGTTCATTCGATTCGTTGTACAAATCAGTGTTTTTAAGTTACACTAACCTTAATATAGCTGTATAAATTGATTGAGGATTGAATGGAATACATAGATTGAACTGATTTCATGTTTTAAATCGATTTGAGGACTTGTTGAACGGACAGTACGCAAAACCTTGAAAGTCCCGGTAGTGGAATGTCCCGGTAGTGGAATGTCCCGGTAGTGGACTGTCCCGGTAGTGGAATGTCCCGGTAATGCAAGTCCCGGTAGTGCAAGTCCCGGTAGTGCAAGTCCCGGTAGTGGAATGTCCCGGTAGTGCAAGTCCCGGTAGTGGAATGTCCCGGTAGTGGAATGTCCCGGTAGTGGCAAGTCCCGGTAGAGGCAAGTCCCAGTAGAGGCAAGTCCCAGTACAGGTGAGTCCCGATACAGCATATCGGGAGTTGAGTAAAGAAACCAGTATATCTAAATGGTATCAAAATTAGATATGGCTCAAGGATATGATAAGTTAAGTATCTAGAGGCCTTGAATTATATGTATCTTTCCGGATGTAATGAAATGTGCATTTATGTAAATCGTGGAGATATGCGATTTAGGAATTGTGATGGGAATTATATAGCTTGAACATACATACCCTTGAAAAGTAGTATGTTAGGTTTATATACTGCGCTAGTCGATACTAGGCAGGAATATAATGTTATATTAAATAAGATTTATATGTGATTCGCTCATACAGTTGCTATGAGGAATCTGTGCGATATATACATACATATATATATATATAGTTGAAGTCTCAATTGCAAACCAATCAGTTTGTGCAAACCCCGTGCAAACCAATCTACAATCATGAATCTGCAATTTTTTTATGTTGATGCTTCATGAATCTATATTTTGGCTTCATGAATATAAAATTTGGATTCATGAATATATAATTTGGCTTCATGAATCTATATTTTCCGATAGAGCCCTAAAATACCCTTATGGATATAAAAAAGAAGTTATGGATATAAAAAAATAAGTTAGGTGATTGGTGGAGATGAAAAAATATGCTAAAAGCCCTAACATACCCTTATGGATAAAGAAAAAAAAGTTACGTGATTGGTAGATTGGTTTGCACGGGGTTTGCACAAACTGACTGGTTTGCAATTGAGACATCCCCTATATATATGTATATATATATATATATATATATATGTATGATTTGCTCATACTGAATGATATGAAGAATCTACAAAGAATAAATATAATTCGCTTATACGGTTGCTATGAGGAATTTATATTGAGTAAATACCTATATGAGTACAATTAGGTGATATGGATCCATAGGCACTAAAGTTTGGTAATCACATGGAATAGGCGTGTGGTATTACTCGTTTAATCGTTATTCCAGTGTGTGTGGGAAATCATGGAATAGGCGTGTGGTATTAATCGTTATTCCTGATTTCTAAGGAAGAGAGTGAGATTGACATAAGTGCTTGTGATCTCTGCTTCCTTACCGATAAATGGGCGTGTGTAATCGCGATTTATTGGTTGAGAGCATTAATCTAGAATCCGTGAGGATTCGTAGTGTGGATCTAGGGCGTGATATGATGACGAAATTATTGTCAGTCATATTCATGAAATGGGGAAATAGGCAAGTGTGCATTGCAATTTCTGGAATGTGGAAATGGGCAAGTGTACATTGCAATTTCTGGAATAGATGTGTACGGAAATGGGCATGTGTATATTGCGATTTCTGGATTAAGAGCATTACTCTAGAATTAGTAAAGATTCGTAGTGTGGCTCTGAGACATGATATGATGATGGAATGTGTGTCAGTCATATTCATGGAATTGGGTAAAATCGTGTTAACGGAATAGAGTTACACGTATGGTAAGAAAAGGGGAACCAGGTTTGTTATAACTTGTTTACATTGATTTTACAATTATTATCTTGGAAACGAATGTTCTCACTAGGCGTTGGCCTAATCGTTTCAAATGATGTTTTCTTACCAGGTACTAGCTCGGGGATGTAAAGGGTTGTGGGACGAGCGTTTTGATATAGCAGAGGTGGATGAAATTAACAAAGAAGAGGTTATGATGGATTGATAGATAACTTGATTAATATGGTTGTAGTGACATAATTAGATTGATAGGTTATTTGAAGGATCTTGTAATGTGAATATACTCTTGATGGTTAATCCACTGCCGGTTTTTATAAGTTGAAGTATTTATTGTCATAACCTGTTATAACTTGAGGTTTAAATTGGCTCGGATTTTGGGGTGTTACACAAACACACATATTTTACTTTTCTAAATTGTTTATTGATAAATCATTAACAATTTACAGCTTGTTGCGGAAACAAGATTAAGGATAAACCTAAATCTAAACAAGTTGGAACACTAGGTTTCTTGCACTAAGAAAAAGAAGGAATTTACTAATAATAACCTATCTCAAGATAAGAAGGATGAACTTGTCCAGAGTTAGCAAGTTACTTCAAAATGAAGTGAGTTCTTCTTCTTATATACTGCATGCATTTAATGCATTGCAGTTTACACTTTACACGTGGCAGCAGTTGATTGGTTGCATGTCATTGACCTTTGTTGACAACCTTAGTAGCCGCATGTTGAACTGTGTAATATCAGAGTGGTTGTACGATTTCAGACAATAAGGAGGTTCTTTTTCTGACATCTCGTATGGAGTCGTGCAAGGGTGGTTAAGACAAAAGTACTTTGTACGGAGGACTTCATGATCAGCTTTTCGTTGATTCAGCGATCTATCATTTTATATCAGCGAATGATAGAGTTCAGCGATAGCTAAAGTCTTGTACTTGATACTTCACGTTGAGTGGACAAATCTGAGTCTTCGCTGATCCGCATCAGTTCATTAGGAGACTTGTCGCTGGTTCTTGAGCTTGATCTTCGACTTCAGCGTAGAACCTATGTTAACGTGAAACTTGTCTTCAGGGATCATAAGTAAACAACTACTTTATCAGTGATCACCATAAGTACTGAACAGACTCAGAGTATTATGGTGAACAGTGTTCGCTGAATGTTTAATCTAAAGAGCGAGAGTTCCTATCAGCAGTACTGTAAGATCTTAGTACTTATCAGCGATAGTGAAACTCTGATACATATTGTTTACTTACAATTTTCACTAAGTATATAAGAGAGGGTCATTATCAAATCACTGAGGGTTTGGATCAACATCTTCCTCTTCATTCTCGACTTCTATGATGTTTTAAGGTCTTGTTTGAACTGGTATAGCGGGAGCAGAGGTCTCGGACATAGTTCCATCAGGAGTAGAGGCCTCAGGCATAGGTACATCGGGAGAGGCAGAAGGCATCTCTGGGTCATTCCTTATCATTGAATCATTCCCAAATGGATATTCTTCTGGTTGAACTTGAGGATTTTGAGTGGTCTTCTGTGGTTAGGTAGTCTGGATAGAAACAACTTGTTTAGGGGTTGTAGTGATGGGTTCGTTTGGCAGTTTAGACTTCTCCTCCTTATGAGGATCTTGAGGACCTGAAGCATCTGGACCCTCTTGATTGTCATATTTCTTCTCTTTTGCTGTTTCAGCTTGACAAGAGGTTGATGATTTGATTTTCTTCTTCTTGTCAACCTTCAGATTCTTCTTTACACTAGATTCTATCATATCGACGGTGTCACCCGCAGCCAGAGTAGCTTTCATCAGAGTGACAAATCGTTTAGCACCTGCAACGGCCTTTGTTGTTTCAATTACAAATTGATTACCCATGTCATGAATTTTTTAAGAAGTACATGACCTAGGCGTGTGACTTCGGCTCTCTTCACGTAGTCTGATGGAATAGATGGTTGAATCATGGTTGAAGTGACCAGGGTCTTGATTTCAGCTGTAAACTTTGAAAATTGCTCTGCAAAGAAAAGTTCGGGTTAAGGTTGTGGTTGCGCAATCTGCTTCTAAACAACTTATATGTGGCTGAACTTTGGTTCTGAGTCAACATGGAGTGAAGCGATTCAAGCTTGGTTTTGCTGGAGGTTGACTCGACTGTTAGAGCATCTATTTTAGTTTGGAGGGTAGTTAAGTCTGATGCATAAGTTGATGGCTCTGGTCGGGTGATGGTGCTTTTTAGATCATCCAAAGATCTCTGTATAATGTCAACAAGGACTGGAACTCATCCTTTCTAACATACATATAAAGGGTAACATTCGACTCAGCACATGGGTCGAGTTTTATCCTTGTTCCTGGGATGCCTCCAAATCCTGGTTTGACGTGGAGATTTGAAGGACTTCCCTCCGATCCTTGAGACTCATCCATAGATGAAGAAGCTCTGGACGTTCTGATTTCCTTACCATCATGTAGGATTCAGAGTCCATTACATGTTCAAGGAAATGAGGACTTGAGGGTTGATCAAGAACTTTCTCATCGTGTGCACCTATAGAAGATCGCTCTGAACGGTCTTAGGGGATGTTTGTGTATAGAGGCAACAAATGCCTCTATGTAGGGAGGTGCTGTACCATGGGGAAAATTGGTACTTATCTCTTCAATAGTTACACCCAGTTGAGAGGGTGCAACCAGAGGTATGGATTCCCCTTGGCTAATATGTAAACCAAAAGCAGAAGGAGTTGCTTCTAGTCGGCTGGACGGGACAGGGTTCGATGTGTGCACCTCTGTTTCAATAACCGTTGATGTTTGACCAGCTCGGTTAGTGGATGTGGAAGTACAAGGAGTTGGGCTTGGATGTGCGCCATCAATGGCATCTTTTCGCATGTTCTCCTCCTTCGTTCGTTCTATTTCAATCACCATAGGGTTAACCTCTGCATGACATCTTTCTGGATTCTCTCTGAATGACCTCTCTCCTCTAGTGCTTTTCTTTCTTCCTCTGCTCTCCTTTCTTCTTCCTTCTTTATCTCTATCTCACTTCTTCTCTTTTCCTCACCTAATGCTTCTTCTTGTAGTATCTCTAGCTCTTGCTCACCTCTTACAACTTCCTCTTCTTGCCTAACTTTTGCTTCTACTTCTCTCACTACGTCCTCAGTCCTCACAACTACTTCTTTCTCTGATCTCACACTTATGCATGCTGGGGTTTTAGGCCTCAGTTTTAAGGTCTGATTAGCACGTCTGTACTCCCTCTTGATCCTCTTGTCTTTGGTGTAGGATTGCATCTTCTTCGATAGAGGCCTTGCATTCAGGTATCCCTCTTTAATGACAGTTGGTCTATACGTTTTCATCTCATAAGTTTTCACATGATGTCTTATGAGTCCTGGCTTGGGAAATAAAGACAAGCACATTGGGAAGAGTAGAGCAGATAGGGACTTACCCTTGATCTCGTTTTGGCGTTTCTTGAACACAACGGCTACTATATCTATAAAGATTAGTCTAGCATAATCTAGAGGTAGGTATAAGTAGATCCCATACAGAATAGTCAGGATGTTAAAACGTGACGTGTCTTGACTTCCAAGCTTACAGGTCAGATTTATATTGAGAATTTTGAACAAAACATTCCACATAGGGGGTAAGTACTGTTTTCTAAAATCAGAGGGATAATCCTTCTTCCCGTTGTACCCTATTGTTGGGTCACCGATAATTTGAAGTTGACCTCCATATATTCTTTATAAATTCTTTAGAATACGTCTTTTGTACTTAGATAAAAGTTAGTTCTTTGTAATAGCTTAGTCATACGTAACTGTTCGACAAAATCGAAGACTAGTCGAAATCAACAAGAAGTGAATCCACCGATGCGAATCAAAGATGAACTTCCCAAATCAACTAAGCTATCCTGCCAATTTTTACATGACAAATCGGGGGGGTCCTCAAAATCAGAGGATCCTTCCCTTGTCTTTTTGCTGAGGAAAATCTTCACCAACTTTGTACCTGATAGATACATTCTCTGCTGTCTAAGGAAAAGATCTTTGTCCCATGATAAGAAAAAAAGGACACTTTATCTTTATCAAGGACAAGTCTGACTTTCAATCCCATCATGACAAGTGTCCCATGCATTTAATGCATATGGTGGTATTTAAAGGTGAAGACTTCTCCCATGCAAGGTTACGCTTTTTTAGAGATTTCCTGAGTACTCAAGCAAAATTGGCAGAACTTTCTCTTCCTCAAGAACTTCATAACTTTGTTACTAAGTGTTTTCAAGTTGTGTTTAGTTTTCTGTTTTCTTAGTGAATGATTGTTAGGGTAGATTTTATTTGTTCCTTTCCGCAACAATCTTAAAGTTTATGTGTGTAGTTCTTGATTTTATTATCTATAAAGAATATAGTGGAAACAAAATAGATTCAAACAGTAGACGAGATGAAATAAGAGTAACAAACACATATTGTAGCCATCATCGTCATATAATGTATTGATTAAATTTGAGAAGTACAATGAAGAACACACCAAGAACACGTACTTAGTGTGTGTAAAAACTCTCTCAAATTCACTCTCTCTCAAAAGTAGTGTGTATAATCTTTGGTGTGGTCGTGAGAGTAATATTTCAAGCATGCTATTCTAACAAACCAAATCTATCTATATATAGCCTAGGATCAGGAAAGTCAATCTTTGAACCAATTAGAGGATTCCACCTGTAACGGTGAAATAACCGTTTTAAGTTGACGTGGTAGGATATAATTGGAAGTTCACACTTATAGAGATTGGACTTATTGAACTAGAGCAAAGGTACAGAGTTGGCCAGAGGCTCTGCCTCTCCGTGTTGATCTTTTGGTTAGGTGCATGTTGCTTGACACGAGTTGTTTGATCAAGGCTCTGGTTCAACGTGTCGCTGGTGCACTTGATCCAGGACCTGTCTTCTTTTTACAATACTTTTACATTGAATGAACTTGGGGAAAACAACAGAAGCAAATAGAAAATCAGAACCTTATGAAAAAGAACATATTTCAATTAAGAATGAATAAAATCTTGATGCTCGCTCAATTGAAATATTACAAAATGTATCGCTCTCGAAAATTGTAGACTATGTTTGAATGACGATTCTCATACTCAAACAGTCTATGTGACTGATTGCAATCAGGAAAAGCTAGAAATTAATTGCTGGATTGATTTCGTATTTTCTATGGTAATTGCTATAAATTATTTTCTCTTCATTTCGTGGTGTTTCTTGAGATGGTTTTTATGAGTGTTTAGATGTAAAGAGTAGAGTACCACCAATATCTCCAGATTTGTAACCTACACTCATCCCAAATCTAGGAAGAACCACAAGGACGAACCATTGTGACGAACCACCATCACCAACCCAGATCTATGACCTAAATGTAGCATGTTCATACAAAAAAAAACCTTGGGTTTTCAATTAGGGCTTGATTTTAGGATTTAACATAGGGTTTGATTTTAGGTAGGGTTTTAGTTTTTGAATAGAATTTGGTTAGGTTTTTACTAAATTTGGGATACTTTGCCTGATAAGAAGAACGGGGGGAGGGGGATTGTCGCTAGGGGAGAGAAAAGAGAGGGCGAGGTGGAGTGGGTGTCTTAATGACATAAACTACAAAAATATCTAATATACTAAATAGAAAAGAGTAAATAGACCAAAATACCCCCTGGGTTAATTAACGATTTTAAGTGGAGCTAGTAAGATGGACGAAATATGTAACAAATTGGCAACCGCACTACCAAAAAGTGTAACAAAGTATCAACTCCAATGACTATAAGTGTAATTATGACAATTTAGGAACGAAACTTGATAACAAGTGATAACTATAGGGACCAAAGATGTTATTTACTCTTAATTATAAATATGTTGTTGGTCTGTTTATGTTATTGGCTTTTAGGAATAATAAATTTATATAAGGTAGAATATAAAAAGTTTAAATTTATCAAAACTAAAAGATAAATCTAAATGTAAATCTAAATTGTAATATAATTTACATGATAAAATGAATAGAAACATGCAACGATTGGTTTAATTTCTATTTAGTGAAATGAATATTTATTTTCGTCAAATGATGTACACAGTTTTAAAATTCCTATTTTATATAATTTATACGAGTAACATGTTAATATTGTAATATTTTATGACGTAAAGACTCGTTTACAAAAAAGTTACGACAAAGTAGACAAAAAAATTGACATTCACATCATCAAATATTAAATTAAAAAGAAATTTGTGAAATTGTGTTATATTGATTGAGAAATTTTGAAACTTTATTACATTAAAAAGAAAAGTCTAAAATTTTGTTAATTTTTTAAGGAAAAAAATTCTTTGTTATACTAATAAAATTTAGAGTAAATTACATTTTTAGTCCTTGGGGTATGTCGAAAATTTCTATTTTTGTCCTTACGGTTTTGAAATTACAATTTTCATCTTTATGGTTTATAATTCATAACTTTTTTTGTCCTTGTGATTTAAGTGTTATTGCTTCTTTCATCCCTATGGATTACAATTCATTTCTATTTTAGTCCTTCATACATAGAAGTAGTATTTTGGCCTCAGGGACGAAAATAGAAATGGAATACAAACCATAGGGACGAAAACCGAAATTTCTAAACAACAGGGATGAAATCTGCAATATATGGCAAACTACAGGGATGAAAAACGTAATTTACTCTAAAATTTAAGAAATTTTTTTACATTTAATATCATCATACAATAAATGAAAATAAAACTACATAAATATGATATTTGAAAAAACAATTTATAATTTTATAGTGTATGATGTTATCATTAACAATAATGTATAAAGTACTATTGATATTAAATTTACAGATTGGTGAAAGATTTGTCGTTGAAGATGATTTGCTTGCTTCTTCTACCTACCCAATGTCTCCCGAAAGGTGATCATGCGATGATATGAAAAACTCGAAGTCTTGTTGATATCGTTTTTCTCGTTCGATTTCTCGTTCGAGCTCCAACTTATCTCGTTTGAGTACGAGTTTTTTCATTTTGTACTCCATTGTATCATCAATCTTCTCGTTGAACTTCGTCAACAACTGAGTAACGCTTGGAAACCAAGCTCCGGGTCTTCTTGCGGTTGCGGTGTATCCGGTCGGTTACGACGGGATGTAGGTGTTTTGTTTGGATTCATGATTAAATTTGAGAGAGTTTGAGAGAATTTGAGAGAGTTTGAGAGAGTTTGAGAGAATTTGAGAGATTTTGGTGTGAAAAAATAAGAGGTTTGGATTAATATATATAGTGTGATTAAATTGAAAAATATATATATATATATATATATATATATATATATATATATATATATATATATATATATATATATTTAAAATAGCCGTTGCCAACGTCTTTATTTTCAAATTATTTAAAAAAAATTATAAAAAAAAACAAATAGGCCTCGGGTTGAACGGGTTTTGGAACCCGCCTCCCAAGCCCGCATCGGATGCCCCCCCCCCCCCCCGTACCGCAGCCCGCCCTACCCGCTCCCAAGCCCGAGCCCGAGCCCGCATGCGATACGGAAGGCCTAATAATTTGTTTGGTTTCAAGCGAGATATTAAACATTAAATTAACAATATAATAAAAGGCAGGTACTAATGTAAGTTTTCCCCGAGAGCATATTAGTAACTTAATTGGTCAACAAAACCGGTCACAATGATTTTATTATAAAGTATCCACAAATACCAACTTTCGGTTTACCAATCTCACTAAGTAGATATCGAATATCTTAGCCCGCCAGTCTAGAGAGATGCACATATCTCTATGACACACTCACTCAAAAACGATTTTATTATAAAGTATCCACAAATACCAACTTTCGGTTTACCAATCTCACTAAGTAGATATCGAATATCTTTGTTAGGTCCATGATCTTCATACAATCCAAGTATTGTGTAACAAGATGATGAAGAACATTATTGAAAAGGAAATCTAACCTAGAGAGAACACAAAGTGATTAGAGATCTACATCTTGTATTAATGAATTCACTTCTTACAAAGTACAAGTAAAGACCTATTTATAGTCTTCATCACTTGCTACAACAATTAAAGCCCTTTAACACAGCTATTGCTTTACAAAACTTTCTATTATAAAGGACAACTTCAGTGTCTTAACAATCTTAGCCCCGCCAGTCTGGAGAGATGCACATATCTCTATGACACACTCACTCGACCGACATGTGGACCTTAGTTCGATTATGCAACAACTCATATCTCTATGTGATTTATGAAGATTTTCTCAAACCTCCTTGAATCATTCAAGCCGTATTTCGGATCCGCCCTTCTGGAGGTCAAAAATCTAATATTAACACACAAGTGATTAGCTTGTCCGCGTTGAGTTATCTTCGACTCAAATGACTAAACCGAAAAGTTATCAAATGCGGTAACACCCAAGTGTTACATTTTAACCTCTCGGGTTTGGCTTACACCCGCACCCAAAAGGGTGGTTTAACTACTACTTATAAATAAAGACATACGGGAAGAAAAGAAATACTAGAACGTAAATTGTATTAATCTAAAACTGGCCACTGTGGTTATAAGGCTCACCACAATGATTACGGAATTAAAATTGCAGAAAGTTAAACTGGCTAAAGAAAATACAAGAGTAAGATAGAGTTAAGCTAAATCTTCAAATGCTTGAAGAGTTGGACGTCTCCTAATGCCAAGGTCAATCCTCTTTGTATACAAGAAAAGGAAAAAAAATGACTTGAGAGGGTGAAAATGACTTCTCAAAGCTTGTATTTACCCTCATTTGTCTTGATCAATTTGTCATCTTACTTCTCTTTTTTCATGTAAAGCATCAATATTGATGAAGATGAAGATGAAGATGAAGATGAATCTCATACCTTCAAGATTTCACACACCAAAACACAATGCTCTCCAACTCTAGCCTTCCAAAATACGTTTTCTGAGAATGAGAAGGGTTTTGAGGGTTTTACCCTCATTACCCTTAATTACACACTAGACCCTACAGATTGAGAATCTTCAAAAGTTTACCCTCAACTTCCACATCCTTCTAAAAAATAACAAGGGTTACGGTTATTGCGAATACATCAAATGGCAATAATGTTTAGTTTAACTTTTATTTAATACAACGAATAATTATATTTTCATTAATATAACAAAATTTTAAATTTTCTTATCGTATTCATTTTAACTTCTTTTTGAAAAGTCTACGATGGAGTAGACAAAAAAAATGAGATTCACATCATCAAAAGGAAAAAGTGCTTGTCTTTCAAAAAAAAAACATTAAATAAGAAAATCTAAAATTGTATTAACTTTTGATTTTACTTTTTTTTACATTAAACAGCATTTAAGATAAATTTTGTCACGTTAAAAAGCATTTATATGTAAGGAATAAAATTTAATGGAATTATACAATAAATTAACAGTAAAATATATTCAAACTTAAAAGATCAATTTGTGATTTTAATATCTTAACACCAAACAAATGTAAATTGGGAATATAATTTACCAAATGTAATATTTTACTAATAAAACGTAATCTTAATATAAAATACAGTGTTTTATTACAAACGTAAATAATGCACAAAGCTTTGATGTGCTTTGTATTATATTTACATTTTTTTATTTTCTAATAATATTGGCTGTCTTTTTTTAAAAACGTAAATAATGCATAAAATAACAATTGGTCTACACGTGTCTTCTAGAGAGATGCCAAACTCCTACCTACCAAGATATTTTCTAATTCATTGACCACTCTGTCAAATGGTATTTTATTCCATGAATCAAAAACATAGCTCGTCACCTCCTTTTATAGTACCAATATATGAGATAAATATAACCAGAGATAACTACCAACGATACTAGGATAATTATCTAAATACTAGGATAGATATCTAAACATTGAGCTTATCTAATATGCCCCTGCAGTCGAAGCGACGGGAGAGCCGACGCGAAGACTGGAGCAAAATTCCTCAAACTGTAGACGCGGTAGACCCTTGGTGAAGACATCGGCGAACTGAAAACGAGAAGGTACATGTAAAACCCGAACCTGACCACGAGCAACAAGATCGCGCACAAAATGAATATCTAGCTCCACGTGCTTTGTGCGGTGATGTTGAACAGGATTACCAGAGAGGTAAACCGCACTGATATTATCGCAATATACCAAGGTTGCCTTCGAAACCGCACAATGTAACTCAAGGAGGAGGTTACGATTCCAACAGGTCTCAGATACGACATTTGCAACAGCCCTATATTCAGCCTCGGCACTGGATCTAGAAACAACAGGTTGGCGCTTTGACGACCAAGATATAAGAGAATCCCCGAAAAAAATACAATAACCAGACGTAGACCGGCGAGTATCCGGACAGCCCCCCCAGTCCGCATCAATATAGGCAACCTGACCTGGAGAGGAGGAAGGCGATAAATGTAAACCCAAATGAAGTGTTCCTTTGACGTAACGTAGGATTCGATGCAAGACGTGAAGATGAGGTTCCCGTGGGTCATGCATGAAAAGGTAGATCTGTTGAACCGCGTACGAGATGTCGGGTCGTGTAAAAGTTAAGTATTGAAGTGCACCGGCAAGGCTACGATATAAGGTGGGATCCGCAACCGGGGAACCACAAGAGGCGCTTAATTTCTTATTTGTATCAACTGGAGTAGTAGTGGAGTTACATGTAGCCATATTCGCCCGATTCAAGATGTCGCTCGCATACTTAGACTGTGAGAGAAATAACCCATAGGCATTACGAGACACCGAAATACCTAAGAACTGGTGTAGATCCCCAAGATCTTTCATAGCGAACTCATTACTTAAGTTTGCTATGATCGATTTTCTAAGCGATACGGAGGAGGCTGTCAAAATAATATCGTAAACATATAATAAAAGATAGGCCATGTTATTACCTTTACTGTAGACGAATAATGAGTTATCAGACCGACTCTGAGTGAACCCGATCGACTTAACAAACGTAGCAAAACGAGTGTACCACGCTCGAGGGGCTTGTTTCAAGCCATAAAGGGACCGTTTCAAGCGGCAGACATGATCGGGAAACACACGATTCTTAAACCCCGGAGGCTGATACATAAAAACTGTCTCGTTTAGATGTCCATGTAGGAACGCATTCTTGACATCTAATTGTCTAATGTCCCACTGCTTAGAGAGTGCCAAAGTTAGAACCGTTCGTATAGTAGCCGGTTTAACCACCGGTGAGAAAGTCTCATAGCAATCTACGCCCACCTATTGAGAGCTTCCATTTACGACCAAACGAGCTTTATGGCGCTCAAGAAGGCCATTAGCATGAAATTTATGTGTAAATACCCACATACAACGAATAATATTAACACCGGGAGGCCGAGGCACAAGCTCCCAAGTATCGTTAGTAATAAGTGCTTTATACTCATCATTCATCGCATTTGCCCAATTATGATATTGGATAGCATCTAAGTGAGATTTAGGAAGAGGAGAAATGGAATGGCTTACGGCAGATAATGCATACTTTGGATTGGGTTTGGTAATGCCGGCCCGATGACGAGTTGTCATAGGGTGTAACGGTGGATTCGAGACATGTGTAGGAGTCGGGACGGTAGGCGAAGATGACGGTGTCGAGTCTGAATTGGTTTGGTGTGGCGAGTGTGGAGAAGGTGGTGAGGGAGAAGAGGGTGGCGAGGTGGAATGGGTAGGCGGTGGCATGGTTTGGGTGGACACCGATTGTGGAAATCGATAAACAGGATGGGAGGGAGTATCCAAAAAATCATAAGTCATGTGAGGGGTGGTGTCCTTAGAAAAAGGAAATACCGACTCATCAAACGTGACATGCCTTGAGATAATGAACTTTTTGGACGCCATATCGAAGCAATGATATCCACGGTGATTTTGGGGAAAACCTAGAAAAACACATGGGGTGGAGCGGGGTTGTAGTTTATGGATGGTAGAGGCTGGTTTATGAGGAAAACATAAGCACCCAAACACCCTTAGATGAGAATATGAGGGAATTTTATGATAAAGGGTTTGTGTTGGAGAACGGTAGGCAAGAAGTTTTGAGGGTAATATGTTATGGAGATAAGTAGCCGTTTGAAGGGCGTAAGGCCAGAAGGTTGGTGGGACGTGAGAATGAAGTAACAAGGTGCGAGTAGTCTTGTTCAACGATTGAAGTTTCCGTTCGGCTTTTCCGTTTTGGGAAGACGTATAAGGACACGAGAATCGAATATGAATGCCATTTGTAGAACAAAACTGAAGAAATTAGGAATTGTTATATTCTTTCCCATTATCACATTGAAACTGTTTTATTTTCTTCTCAAATTGGGTTTCAATGTACGCAAAAAATTGTTGAAACAACGCAAAAGTTTGAGACTTATTTGCCATTGAAAAAGTCCACACAAAATTGGTATAATCATCAAGGAAAAGTAAATAATACCGATGGCCACTTGTACTCAAAACCGGGGAGGTCCAAATGTCACCGTGTATTATTTCAAATGGCATAGATGACAAAGAAGTAGAAGAACTGAAAGATAACTGATTATGTTTACCAAGTTGACATGAGTGACAAACACACGAACCATACTTTCCTAAACTAGAAATCAAACGACTCGAAACTAAATTATGCAAAATCTGATCTCCCGGGTGGCCTAAACGGTCATGCCAAATTGAAGGAGAAATGACGACAAATGCGGATGGAGGTGAAGTTGAACTTGAAGTAAGAGGATAAAGCGGACCAGTGCTATCGCAGCGGAGGAGTCTGGTACCCTGCATGAGATCCTTAACGGAAAAACCAAACGGGTCAAACTCAATAGAAACAGAATTATCGCGAGTAAATTGGCGAACCGAAACAAGGTTCTTTATTAGCTTAGGAACATGAAGAACATTGTTGAGTTTAAATGGAGGGAAGGGTGGTGACAGAGATGTCATACCAGAACCATGAATTGGGAGAGAATTTCCATTACCAACAATGACACGAGGAGATAAAGAATTATTACAATGATAAGAGAGTGTACCTTGGTCCGATGTCATATGAGACGTAGCACCTGTATCCATATACCATTTTTGGTCCGGTGGATTGAGCGTCATAGTATGGAGGGCTGATTCGATATCTGTTGGAGCGAACTGGGATTGAGCATCAACATGGTATGCTTGGTGGGAGGATGTACCCGAGGGACGGGGATCACTGGATGACGGTCGTGGAGCCCACGGAGGGGTTGAATACCCCATTGTAGGATATGGACTCGGCGGTGAGTACCATTGTTGCTGCTGCCATGGACTATAGGAAGGAGAATACCATTGTGGGCGGGGCCAAAATGAAGCACCGCGACCGCGGAAACCACGACCACCACGGCCTCGGAAAGAACGTCCACGGCCTCGACCACCGCGACCCCGTGAAGCAAAGAAATCCGGTTGTTGTGGCATGTTAGCCGGGAAAGAATGGTGTGACGGAGCCTGCGGAGTCTGCATAGGTGCCGAGGAAACAACTAATGCAGCTGGTGAAGGCGTTGGTGTCGAGGAGAGAGGTTTGGCCTTCCGTGATTCTTCTAGCTTAAGCATACTACGAGCGCGATAAAAATCCGGTAGAGGATCTGATTGTCGAATAATGGTAGCAATTCCATCATACGCATCAGATAACCCAGCAACGAATTGTAAAACCAAACCTTGGTCAGAAACCGGAGATCCTACATCGGCAAGTTGATCTGCCAATGTTTTAAGTTGTTGACAATAGGCCGAAACAGAAGTGAAATCCGACTGTTGAATACGGGAAAATTGATTTTGAAGTAGAACCGCACGAGAGTGTCGATTGTCTTGAAACAACTGCTTAAGTCGATTCCAAGCCTTTTGAGCCGTAGAGTTCGGTTCCAAAATCGTTTGAAGAAGATCAGGAGAAATCGTACCATATATCCATTGTTGGACGATTGCGTCTAAACGCTTCCATAAATTCGGTTCAACCGAATCATCTTTCGGAGGGACAATATGATCAAGGACTTGAAAAGCGGTAGCATGTATCTTAAACAACTCGGCCCAAGAGGCATAATGGACTTTCTCGGTTTCTAACGTGATGGGGATAAAGGTTTTGATGTTATTCATCGTAAGGGCGGGGTGAAACGGGGTAGAGGATGACGAGCTTGAAGAGTTCGGTGTACCAGTCATGGTTGCTGCTGCTGCTGGTGGCGACACTAATTAGGAGGATGAGGAAGGAGGCTCTGATACCATGTCAAATGGTATTTTATTCCATGAATCAAAAACATAGCTCCTCACCTCCTTTTATAGTACCAATACATGAGATAAATATAACCAGAGATAACTACCAACGATACTAGGATAATTATCTAAATACTAGGATAGATAGCTAAACATTGAGCTTATCTAATACACTCAATTAAAGGTACGCTTATTTTTAGGGATGTTTGAATTTATTTGCATCGTGATCACTCTTTTAGGAGGCTCATCGCAAAAGTCGTCGTGGTGTTTAATGACTTAAGACTTGTGTCTCACGTCATATTATGTCTGTGACATGTTATGGTCTAATATGCGGTCTTTTATAAGGTGATAATCGATTTTTCTTTATGTTTTCAATGTCTTATTTGTTAGTTTTTTTAATATATAAGATAATTTAACTTTTATATTATCATTGAATCATCGATTAATAGTACATAACATATGTTTTTATATACTCCCTCCGTCCCAATTTAAGTGTCCATATTTCTATTTTAGTTTGTCCCAAAATAAGTGTCTACTTTCAAAAGTAAACTTTCACTCTCCTATTCTATCCTTAATTATGAGGTGGAGAAAGTTTCTCTCAATATTATTAAGGGTATAATTGTAATTTGGCTATTTAAAAAGTGTAATAATTACACATTTCTAAAACTGTGTGTCATTTTCATTGTGGACATTTATTTTGGGACGAAGGGAGTATATAATATTATATATGATATAAAGATTTTCCGCCATAAGTCGAGCTTTGATAAACGCCATGGCCTTGTCGTGACTCCTAAGGCTTGGCCACACCGCCATGTCACGCCTCACGTTATTTAGAACCTTGATCATGATAAATCAACTAATTACATCATGAAATGTATTAATTTAATATATATCAATTAAATTGGTTGGTAATTTTATATCCCAACTTCAAAAACTTAGTTAGCATATGATATTGAAAAGTATAGCACAGTAACACCGTACTCTAATAGCCTCAAAGCCATAGTAACATAACTCATATAATAAAACCAAATGGTCCCAAAAATTCAAGTCATAAGTTTAACAATATTCTCAAAGTATAACAGCGGATACACACATCTACAACTGAGATATCAATCTAAACTAGAGGAGCTATCTTTATAGCGCCATCTCTATCCCTTCAATTATTCTCCTTACCTTTGGAAGAAGCTTCAATTACTTTCTTACCATAAAATAGTTTTAGTTTTGAAAAGAATGTGAGGGTTAGACCATGAGATCTAGTGAATCTCCTCTCAAAACAGTTTAACAAATCTTAAACAGTTATATGCACACTGTCACAAGGCCCATCAAAAACAATTAAACAGTCTAATACAACTTGTTTTTTTGCACAGTGTTCATAGTCACTCATCAACTCACAGTGATGTCCGCAATCAGGGCCCAAGAAGACTCCCCATGGCCCCCAGTAGATGTCATTCCAGTTTGCACAAGAAATAGATTCAAGCACACGGTATAAGTAACTCCCAAAAGATATTCACAATTCCAAGGTACGCTAATCCCACTACGCAACCCGACACCAAAATCAATACCCCAATTCATGAAAATCATATAAGCGAAGAGGAAACACTCACAAACACTCAGCGAGGAAGAAACACTAACAAGGTCGAGAGAGTTAACAAGGAGAAACCCCCCCCCCATCTTCAACAACACCACCAGGGGTCGCCTCTTCACAGGCGACTCTTGAAGATTTCTTGGTACGCTCCGCCACTTCTGACGCTGCAACAACAACCACGTCAGCGAGCTTCTCAATCGCTGACGTATTGCTGACAACGACCCCACCACTCTCAGTGCCTCAAAGTACTGACGAGTTTGATTTCGGCAATGTCAGTGCCGACCCGAAACACTGCACGACCTTCTCTTCAACTCTTGTTTCTCCCACTATCTTTGGTCAACACGTCTACCGCACCAGCGACAACGCTCGCTGACGTACAAGAATCGCTGCTTCAGGATCTCATCCGCAACAATATCGTAGGACATGATGGTCTCCCTCTCGGAGGATCTCATAGCATGTCCTCTGTGTCGTTTTCTTCTCTAGAGCGCGACATGGAGTATTTTTGCGGGAGTAGTCATTTTGACCACTTCTCGCAACCATCAGGTATTCCACCTTCCCTACCTTTCTCTTCTCAACCCTTCCTAATTTTGAGCTTTCCTTTGCTCAAAGTTCTTCTTTTCTTATAGGTCCTAATTTGGGCACGATCACCCCCTCAATCAAGGTGGTCAGTAATCGGGTGGATTCTCTCACCACCAACATCTCCAACACCACCACTGCAATAAACTCAACGGGAGAAACGCTGAAAGATCTCTCCACCTCCCTCTCCTCCAAGGCTGACAATTCTCAGCTTTCTGCCTTGAAGGAAGAGGTGACGAATTTAAAGAAGGATGTGGAAACTAACTTCTCATCCCTGCAATCGCTAACCTCCACAGTCTCAGCGCTAAGCACTACAGTTGGCTCACTGCAAAGATCTGTCACTGACCTCAATTCCAAGGTCAATAACACCAACTCCCTCCTTTCCTCAATTTTAAATAAATTGAATGAACCGGTGGCTACTCTCATCCCCTCGTTTACCAACGAAGACCGAAAGCAACTGGGGATGGTGGCTAATTTCATCTTACATGCCACCTCAGCGATCCCTGGCCTTAAATCCAGGGTGGAAAATCTTGAGGCCGCAAAAGCCTCAACCTCAGTGACTCCTGGCTTGGTAGACAGGAACACTGAGGGTGCAGCTGCTAATGCTGTTGCTGAAGCCACTCTCTCCACTCCCCCCTGAAATGATGATGACAAAAAGGGGGAGAATGAGAAAGAAGATCCTCCTCACGCTGAGGGGGAAGAAAATGAAGAAGACCCTCCTCAAGTTGAGGGGGAGGTAGAGAAGATGTAGTCCCCTCCTTCTTCCCCTGTAAATATTCCCTCAAAAGAGGATGAAGAAGAAGAAGAGGAGGAGAAAGACCTAGAAATCCTCGACAACGAGCCCTCCATAAATGCTGATGAAGATGATGATAACGATGATGATGATGAGGAAGCAGGCCTCTGGTTTAAACCTGCCTCCATCAGGGTTCCCGCTCAAAAGGGCGTCGTCATCAAAGAAACAGGGGAGAAGACTGCTAAATCTCCCACAAAGAAGTCTTCCCAGGGCAAGCAAAAAGGGATCACTGCCTCTAGAAATTTTAAAATCTGCTTTGTCGCTGAGAGGGAGCAACCTACTCAGGTATGCCTCTCCATTATTCCCTACTCTGCTTCTATTCACTCTCACCTCAGACCTCTCCTATACATTTAGCCATTTTTCTCTATCTTTTCTTTTCCTCAAACCTAACTCTTGTTTCTTTTATTCAGCTAGTCCTCTCCCCTGCTTAAGGGACGAGCTGAAGAACCACACCAACAACCAATAATCCCAGTATCTACTACTGATCAATTACGAATAATCCGAGTCTCAGTAATGGAGACTGATGAACAAGAAAAAGAAGAGGAATTGCTGAGTCACCCAAACAGACCCTCACGACCTCTTCAAAGGTCTGAGGATAAAGAAAAAGAAAAAAGATCACCAATGATCCTCTAGCTAGAGATTCAGCGTCTACGGGTCCCTCCTCAATCTGGTCTAGAGTTCCTAACCCCTGAAGAACTTGAGGAATCCATCAGGGTTGAGAAACTCCTCACTGAATGTCAAATGGATGCACAATTTGCCCTTAAGGTAGCTTAGAGCTCAGTTTCTGATAAGAAAGTAAAGAAGTATCCGATCATGGTTCAGCAACAACTTCTGAAAGACATTAGGAAGGAAGCTCGCAAACAAAGAGCCAACAACGATTCTATGATGGAATGGTGCAGAGGGAAAGTTGATCATAGATACCACCCCAGCCGAATCATCAATGTGATCTTGAAGGGAAAAACCAAAAAGGCATCAGTGATGGTGGAAGTTACTATCATCAGAGAGAATGGGTACTCGCAGAGGATCTTCATATCCAAGTTGGAGCTATTCGGGTTTGATGAGTGGCTTGAAATCATGAGTACCATTCAAAAGTCTAAGTCAAAATACAAATCCCACGTGGAGAAGTTTTTGAATGTACACATCAACAAGATCACATCTACAATGGACATGCCTCCTCCTCCTGCGCTTCTTCAAAATCGAAGACCTGCCCCCATCGAAAAAAAGCGAACCTCAACCTCTGGTGAGCCTGCTATCAGAAATGAACCGGAATAGAATTATCAAGAGAAGCAGTGCTCGGACCTCCTCCTGATCTCTTAGCTTTGGACTTATCACTGCCACCAGGTGGACCTTATATACCTGGCCAAGTGATAAGTGACCCCTATGGTATCATCTTCTTGATTGGAATGGTATCCGGTGACTTCAACGTTTTTCAGAGCTTCCCATCTTCCCTGTCAACCAACTCAGAGATCTTATCCACCGGAGCAATCAATCAAGACTAGGCCTCTTCCTCAAAACCCATGTACTCAACGAAGCCAAACTCAAAAGGGAACAAGGTGAAGTGGTACCTGATTGGATGATCCCTGAAACTGAAATACTTTGATGAGATGCTCTTCAAAGACGAACCTCTATAGCTGATAGATTTCCCTTTTGTACTCTCTTTTTATTTATCAGTAGTTACTTTTTATACTTGTAAATTGTTCTTTCACTTGTACTTGTAATTTTCAACTTCCCTTGTAATCTTTTTACGAAGTTAATGAAATTTTCAATGAAAGTACTTTACTCCATTCAGTACTAGAAAAGATCTCTGAAAACAGTAAATGGGACACGCATCTATGAGTCACATTTATCCTTATGTTTTTAACACTTAGAAATTTTCTTTTGTTGCTTTGTCATCATCAAATAGGGGGAAATGGTTTATCCAAACTCTCTCAGTGATTAGATGATGACCCTTAGAATTACTTAGTGAAAATTACAAATGACATCTGTATGTATAAGTGTTTCACCATCAGTGATAACATACTGAGTCTGTTCAGTATCACTGATGGTAACCACTGTTCTTAATAGTATTTCCGTAGCAATAAATGTCCATCAGTGATAACCTGAGCCTGTTCACCTATCACTGATGATCGCTGATAGTTTCAAATGTAAACAATGTTATTTGTAACCCCCGAAGACAAGTTTCGCGACAAAGAGTTCATCGCTGACATCGAAGACAAAGCTGATGAACAAGTGACAAGTCTACTAATGATATGATGCAGACATCAATGAAACCAAGACAAGTCCACACACACGACATTTCAAGAAGAAGACTTCAGTGATAACTGACTTACATAAGATTTTTTCTGATAGAAGATCCACTCAGCGATCGCTGATTATGAAGCTTTTCTTCAAGATATGTTAGTCTTATCTACTTGCACACTCCGTACGACTTGTCAGAATGGACATGCCTTTGTCCAAGATCGTACAACCACTCTCCCACTACACTGTTCACCATGCGGCCTAAAGCATGTCTTGCTAAAAGTCGGAATCATGCGCCCAATCAGATGATGACAAGTATAAAGTCCTCCTGACATGCATTTAATGAAGTGGGTATAATCAGAAAGAATGCCCCTTCAGTTTGAAGGTGGTCTTCGCTGAACTTCTTAGTGCTTAGAAAAATATCGTTATTTTTCTATATCTTCTTTTCTCTCTATTTCTTTTGGAAGAACACTTAGTGATTATCAAGTTTGTTTAGATTAGGTTCTACTTAATCTATTCCGCAACAAACTGTAAATTGTGTTTGATTTATCAATAAGCAATTTAGAAAACCAAAATCTTGTGTTTGTATTCAACCCCCCTTCTACAAACTGTTTACTTGTATAACCCTTCGGGACCAACACCTTGATTTATACTTTTAAACCCAAAACCTAAACCTTAACTTCCAAGAAGATACCAAGGAGAAATGGTGAAGAAACTCAATAAATCACAAGAAGATCATCAATCCTAAAATGTTTTTTCTAATTATATAAAATCAAGAGACCAAATGGGTAGGAAATTTCCCAATCCAAACCATAAACCCATTACTTGAGACCTAAAGATGAAGAGAAGGAAATTACTTCTGGAGATAAAGAATTCCAACCCTTAAAATATGTTTTCTCCTTCAATCGTCTCCTAGAAAATCACCAATCCTTAAACCTATTTTCTTTCTACTTCTCCCCCTAAGCTTGTATAATCTCAGATTTTAATAAAAGAGGTTATTACAACACTTCCCCTTAGAAGGATTTTGTCCCCGGAATTCCATCGCCGAATAAATGCGGATACTTGGACCTCATCTTGGATTTTGCTTCCCAAGTCACTTCTTACCCCTTATGAAACCGCCATTGGACTTTCACCATACTAATCTCTTTGGTCCTCAACTTCTTAATCTTACAATCGATGATCGCCTCTAGTTCCTCCATAAGATGCAATTTCTCATTCACTTACCCTTCTTGTAACGGTATTTCCATACCAACCTCGCTAAGTGACAGTGATTTGAATACATCGATAGACGTGTGATAATTAAACCTCAACGCAAGTATACATCGAGATCGAATGTCGTCTTTCAAGTAATAAAATGGTAAAATACCAGATATCGTTCCCACAGAGATTGGAGTAAAAGCGCAATAAAAGTCTAATAAAAGAAATGATTTCCAAGGATCAAGTCGAAGATAATATTTTTGTTGGTTTTGTCACATATTATATTGAACAATTAATAAAGAAAGCAAGGGTGTAAGATGTTGGGGTTAAGCTTAATTATAAATTCCAGTAGACCAATGCTGTGGCAATGCTACAACATTGGTTTCTCAACACTTAAGTTCACCATCTACTTTTCGGGATGCCCTTCCGGATCTTCAACATTATACTACTGATCTAGCTTTCAATCAACCCATTCCTGGTGTTGTATCAGGACTATCAATAGCAAATGATGCCTTCCAAGTATATGGATAAACAAATTAATTTGTTAAAAATCACTCTTCCAAGTTGATCCCATATCTGTTAAGTTGACGTGTTCTGAGTGGTCCATTCCTGATACGCACTCTACACTTTTACCATCATGACGATGACCAACTTATCGGGCAAAATCAACCCAGAAAAGACAGAGACGACAAATTCCTTTGTCAGTAGCTCTTCCAAGTCTTACTTCTTTTGTCATTCGGATTGACGTGCATATCAATGGCTCATTCCTGATGCCATGACACTTTAACACTTTCAAAGTGATCAAAACGTCATGAAGTAAACTTATCTTTATAAAACTTAACAAGAAATGGTGAACATCATTATTGAGAAATAATGTCGACCTTTCTTTATAATTAAATCTTCACCCTTTAATCTCACACCCAAGCTATAAAAATTAGCTACTCATACTTAAAATTAAATTGCAATAAATGTAAATTACTAAAATGAAAGACATAATATAAATGACGTAAAAGTAAATGACAAGAATGTAAGGTGCAATAATTGAAAGCAAGAAAGAAGTGCAGCAATGTTGTCAGCAATGCTGCAGCAACTAATGCATATGAACTATAAAAAGAAGAAGATGAAGAAGAAAGCTTGCATAAATTTGTAGAAAGCAATAAAGATATCTTCTAATCAGTTATGAACTGATCAAAATCCATCCCTAGACAAATGCCTTGCACCTCTATTTAAGCAAAGAGGTGTGGCACAAATGTAAAAATCAAAACTAATCTTCTAATGTACCTTATAAGTACATTACATTGTACTAACCTTAAACAAAAGCTAACTACAAAGTACTTGTTCCATTACAACCAAATTGAACTAGACTTAAAGATTAACTATCTACTTAGGCTTGGTTTTCACTTGCAATCTTCTCAAAAATTACGCTTCCACCATTGATCTTGTTCCAAACGTCCAGCCATCAATGCTGCAGCATCCAATAGCAACAACAGTCTGTTTTAGGAACAAATTAGCCACTTTATGTTGTAAAAACAAGAAAAATCAATTACTTAGCTCCATGATTAACAAAGGTAAAAATAAGATAATAAAATGACTCAAAGTTTGGGATAAAGCAAAATAATTTATCTAAAATTAGAATAAAAAGGCACTTTATGCATTGAATAATCAATGCATATCACTAAGCACTTCCTCAAATTCGAGACATGAAACGTGTTGTGGATACCTTGTATTGTCAGGTAGGTCTAATTTGTACGCTACTTCTCTGACCTTTTCGACAACGGCAAACGACTCGATATAACGTAGGCTCAACTTTTCTTTTTTCCCAAAACGCACCACCCCTTTCCAGGGTGATACTTTTAACATTACATTATCCCTGACTCGGAACTCAATATATTTTCGTCTCTTGTCTGTATAGCTCTTCTGTCGGTCACATGCATCTTTCAATCGTTCCCTCACTTGAACAATCTTGTTCGCGGTCAATTGGATAATCTCGGGCCCCAATTGTTTTTTTCCGACCTTATTCCAATAAAACAAAGTTTGTCACTGTCTACCATATAGTACCTTATAAGGAGCGACCTTAATACTAGGATGATAACTGTCGTTGTAGGCGAACTCAATTAACAGCAAATGGCTCTCCCATGAACCATGAAAATTTAGGGCACAAGCCCTCAACATATCCTCCACGTCTGTATAGTCCACTCACTCTGACCATCAGTCTGAGGGTGGTAAGCGGTGCTTAGCTTGACCCCATTTCTCTTTAAAAACTCTTCCAAAAAGTCGAAGTGAAACGACTATCGTGATCTGACACCATCGATAATGGAACACTGTTTGGGCAAAAAACCACGTCGTACGACCACGACCGGAGCATATAAGACGCACGTCATAATCCAAATCTTGTATCAAGATAAGGTCTCGACGAGAACCCAGAAAATATCCATCGTCGCCCGTAAAAGGTAAGTCGTACGTCCCCCATGACGCTCGACCATAGTATCGCCCGTCCCATACGAGGTACGACCATCGCGTAAGATCATCGTACCTTCGACCAATACTAACGTTAACCTTGACTGTTACGTTTGTTAAGTGTTTAATGCAGGAGTCAAAGTCATTAAAAAGCAACGGATATAACCGACGCAACCATCAACAATCGATAGCCGTAACGGACGAAGATCATCATGGATAATCACTCCGGCGACCGTTTCCAGCCGTTGTAGCCGTTGATTGAATCATTAATGGAGTTAATTAATGACGCGAAGGCTATAAAAGACAAGCTAAAGCTTCATTTTAAGGGACATCGGTTAAAATCCAATACACTCCAGCGAACATCACTACACAGCAGAGAAAATCATCCAAACTCATAGCAAAGAACATTCAAACTCTGGAGATTAAGTACTGAAAGCCAGAATCTTACAGCGAACTCAAGAACACTCGAAGGAAAGCTCAAGTATCGCTTTCGACGCACGACAACAGTCCTCGACCAGAAGTTCACACTTTGTATTCACACACGACAAACACCTGTTTTCACATTTAAACACTTGTACTTACATTTCGAAGTATTTCCTTCATTTGTATTGTAATCATCGTACGACCAACGCCAATACCAAGAACGTCGCCCGTGATTGGCGACCATAGTGCAGCGACGACATCCCTTATCGTCCGCAAGTTTTTCCTCGTTTGAGGTTTTTCCTGCGTCATCAAATCCCTTGTCTCGTTTATTCTTTCTCTCGTTGCACGTCTCGTCGAAAGATCCTTTCTTTAGTTGATTAAGTCCACATCGACCTTAAGTTATCCCTTTGGTGCGATTTTTGGCATTAACAGTTTGGCGCCATCCGTGGGACCTCATCTAGAGAAAATCCTCGACGAACGTGCACCCTACTAATAGTTTCTTGGAGTTTCTTCTATTTTCTGTTGCAGGAAAATGGCAGCCTCTGGAAATCCGCAGCAAGCCGTCGCTTAGATGTATCAGGAGCTCGAAGTCGCCAGGAATCAGCTCAATGCAATGGCGGAGCAGAATCACAGAGCAGCTAAGGAGATCGCACTGTTAAGAAATCCTCTTGGGCCTCAAAATGGTCCTATGCCGTTCGTGCAAAACCCAGTTCCAAGATCGTTCGACCAGAATGGCCCTAGACCATTTGTCCCGAATCCAGGTTCATCCGCGCAGAATCAACATCCAGGCCCGTTCATGCAGAATCAACATCCAGGGCCGTTCAACTCAAATCCTCAGTTTGGGACAGTTCCTCCTCAGCACATAAGCCCCCCACCCATGAATAATGGGTCTCAGCCATTACAAGGGTCGCAGCCTTTCCAACAAGGGTCGCAACCATTTCAGCAGCCATTTCAGAATGGACCTTAAGGTGGATCGCAGCCTTTCCAGCAAGGATCGCAGCCGTTTCAGAATGGACCGCAGCAATTCCACTATGGGTCGCAACCATATTTCGTCCCATTCAACGGGGAAACTAATGGTTCGTCGCATGGTAATGGCACTAGCCCAGGGGCCAATCCATCGACAGGGGCAAATCCCGATCTTAACGATCCCATCGCTCAGCGTTTGAAGATGTTAGAAGACCAAAATGAGCGCGTTCTGTCCTTGCTCGCCAAGTTGCCTGGGGCAGCCGTGCCCGTCGACGTCGAGCCTCGCTCGGGATATCAGGCGTCGCCTTTCATCGACGAGATTGCCACCGTCGAGGTCCCAAAGAAGTATAACATTCCTGCCTTCACTCCCAAGTATTCGGGTGTGACCGATCCAACTGAGCACATCACGCAATATAAGCAGCTCATGTGGACGATCTCGATCCCATTTATGTACCAGGAAGTATGCATGTGTAAGAGTTTTGGAGCAACTCTCACCGGTCCAGCTCTCCAATGGTTAATCAATCTCAAACCCAAATCCATCGGGTCGTTTGCTGAGTTTGTTAATCAATTCTCCCAGCAATTCGCCAGCAGTCGTAAGATGGAGAAGCAGACTAGCGACCTATATTACATCGTGCAGAAAGCTAATGAGTCTATTCGAAGTTATTTTAATAGACTCAATGCCGAAATGATCAGCATCCGCAATTGCGACGTAAAAACCGCAATCGAAGCCTATAAGCGTGGTCTGGACGATAATTCGGGTTTATATACCGACCTGACCAAATATCCCCCGGAGAATTTCGAAGACGTCCGAGCTCGGACCTTAGCATATATGAGGGTCGAAGACGATGCAGCCTTTCGTCGCAAGCATACTGACGACAAGAAGTCGCTAGGCGTCAGAAAGCCAGAGTTCAAGACAAAGGCTGTTTCTAGAGTAGAGCCAGCGCGCCAAATTTCAAATGTCCGTTTCAAGACGAAAGCAGAGGCCAAGACCGTGGCTAAGTTCACTCAGTACCCCAAGATATCCTCTTACGGATTCAAAGGACCCACAAAGGACCTAGTCGAAGCTCTGAAAAGTTCCCAAGCTACCATTCGATGGCTAAAGAAGTCCGACCTGGACGATGCTAAGAAAGACAAATCAAAGTTGTGCGACTTCCATGCCGATCATGGTCATGCGACAGACGACGGTATCACATTGAAGAAGGAACTAGCATATCATTTTCCGAAAGGAAATCTCAAAGATATCATCGACAATGTCGCTGTTCCAGCTAATAGCCATCGACCGTCGACCCCCGAGCATGCGAAAGTCGTCAATTGCATCACCGGTGGTTCAGATGTGTGTGGTCTGACGTATTCAGCGGCCAAGCGTCATGCCAGCCAGGCGCCCGATGATCGGCCTATTCCTCGCTCGTCTAGACCCATAGGAGATTTGGAGCTAGAAGCTATGAAGATTGTGTTCGACCACGTCGACCTTGGTGACTCGTATCAGAAGCATCATGACGGGTTGATCATTCAGCTTACAGTCGGTAACTGTCTAACACGTCGAGTCTTGATCGACGGGGGCAGCTCAGCAAATGTAATTTTCTCAACACTATCAAAGCCATGGGAATCGATCGATCGGAAATCACCCGACGTTCGACGACTTTGGTCGGTTTCAATGGAAAAGCGACAAGCACCTTTGGAGAGATAATTTTGCCCGTCTACGCTGGAGGAGTCAACAAGCAGACCGAGTTTAGCGTCATCGATTGTGCGTCGGCCTATAACATCATCTTAGGTCGACCATGGATCCATGATATGAAAGCTGTTCCTTCGACGTATCATCAAATGTTGAAATTCCCGACGCCATGGGGAATCCAGGAGATCAAGAGTGAGCCAAAAGTCGCTCGTGAATGCTACAAGTCTACCTTGAAGCCGAGAAAATAAACTGAAGTCGCAAGATCAAGCTCTCGACAGGTTCGTTCTTCTATCCCTAAATTAAGATCTTTTCCACAGGGATAAATCTACTACGGTGCCTCGTCGCACGACAACATAGTCAACCGCAGAACAATATTTCTCCGTGTCATTCTGTCATTTAAAACCTATCTTTTCCTCCCAAAAAGAGTACGGTAATAAATGACAGGGGGCAAATAGAGAGAGTCTGAAATGGTACGTTCTCTAACTCTTTCTCATACGATTTTTTCTCGGAAAACATTTACTGACTTAAGCATCGGAGGGTCGTTGGCTAGCCAACGACCAACCACCGACATCATTTTATCGCAGAATCGCACGACAGATTATCGCAGAGTCGCTCGACAGTAATCATTAAGTCTACTATATGACTTTAATATCGCAAGGTCGAACGACATAAACGATCAGGTCTCTAACTTGATTATTTCTCCACAGGGGCATACGATACAAACTCGCTGTACGATCCGGTCGTACGATCGCAGAGTCTAAACGATTTTACCCCTAAGTCTATTAACTTAGAAAATGCTTTCATCGCGTGTTTTTATATTTGTTTTACGTTCTTGCCATCGTATTACAATGAATTCCTTAGTCGCATGATTTCATACGACTTTATAATCAAACGTGATTCGAATAAAGCATAAGCAAAAGATATATATTCATAAACCACTATATACATACTCAACCCCCGATAGGTCAAGTGGCAAAAACAAACAAGGAAAGAAAAAAAATTCTAGATGACAGGAGGAACATTGGTCGTATCCCCGCTCGAAGACCCGACCTGAGGGCCTCCATCTGCCGCTCCTACCGCACGAATCTCCTGCAATTCATATTGAGCATCGAAAAGTTGGACAACCAGCTCATCGGCATGCGCCATGGCCAACTTCTCCCTATCTAAAGCCGCTCTCTCCCTTTCCAACGCTGCTGCTTCTCACTCAAGAGCAGACGCCATCAGATCTTCAACTCTTGACGTCTCATCATGTAACACCAAGGAAGACTGGAACATTTGTGAAAAATAAAAGGTGCATTCAAGAACATTCAACAAAGATTACACAAGTCATGAAAGATTGACACTCACCGTGAACGCCAGACTGGCAACTCGAGATCTCATCTCTCCGGCCGAAACTCTCCCCGAAAGACGGGAGCAAATACTTTCCTAGATGAGGGAACGACGTCGTCCCGTCTAGGACACCATCCGCCATAAAGTCAGACGGCAATGTAAAATTGACCGTCATAACTTCGGCCGACGATCCCTCCCCCCTGTCGGCAGGTATTGGGATCGACACTTGATACGCCGGTTTCGTCACCGTCGCCGGAGGCGCAGAACTTGCTGGTGTCGCGTCCATCACGCCAGGGCGGCTAGATGACGCCTTCGCCTTCTTAGGCAGAACGACTCTCGACGAGTCATCAACCCTCGACGACGGTTCCCACAGGACCGTACTCTTGGTTCTCTTCTGGCTCGACCCAGCTGTCGATACATCTCCTCCTCGAAGGGCATGCATGATTTGCTTCCCTCTCGACCTAGAAACTGATTTCCTTTCAGTTGGCACTGATCAGGAAAAATGCGAAGCGTTAGACAGGAATAAGAAATAAATGGTAAAAGACAGGAAACCATAATACACCCACCTGTCGGTTCCTATCGTCCACTTTCCTCTTCTCCTTCTCCTTCTTCCTCCTCCACAACGTCCACCACCACGTCCTCGTCCTCGGTCGCCAGTTGCCACATGGCGAAAGATCGGTCCTCGACGCTGTAACTAAGGAATCTGTCAATCTTGGCACGAGAACCTTCATTCGGGTGCGGAACGCCGAACTTTATATCTGAAGACAACAAAAGGAGAAGAGTAAATAAAAGGTTAGAAAAACCATACTATGATCGAAAAAGAGCATACCTCCCATATTCCAGTCGGGACGGATCCACTTGCTGGCGGCGTCCAGTAAATCAACACGTACGAACACATACCTGGACCCCCACCCCCGATCGTTCACTCCAGTATTCAAAACTAAGGCACGATCGCCTTTATATCTGGAATACGGGCTATAACGCCCACGCTTATCTCCCTTAACTTGGTACGCTTCCAAGAAATCATTCAAAGACATAGGGGGGTCCAAATCTGCAGACAAACGCTCAATAACCAAAAGAACCCGCCAGAGTTGAGGCATCAACTGCCTCGGCGACAAACCAAAGCATCGCATCAAATTCTTAGTCAAAGTCAAAAACGGCCATTCGAAGCCAATCTTGAAAGGATATTCGTATATCACGAAATACCCCTCGTGGCAATCCTTAGGACGAACAGTCCCCGGACTTGTTAGCTCTACTTCTAAGGGAATCTTCGCAAGACGCCTAAAGTCGTCTAAATCTTCCTGGCTAACGATGGAACTCTCTGGGTCAGTCGACATTTCTTACTAGGGGAAAGAAGGCAGTGAAAGCTGAAAGGAATAAGCAATGCGTTATATAAACGCCCTAAATCCCAAACAATCTCCGCTAAATCAAAGGGATTTGGAAGAAGAATGGCAAGAAGAGCAAAGCGGAATTTCTTTCCAAAATAAACTCAACGTAAGAAAAGAAAGGATTCGTCGTAATCTTTATTTATGCAGTCGATCATGTCAGGTCGAGTCCCTGGATAACCGTTGCGCGCCCCCGTCCTTCCGTATGACCGCAGGGATCGTCGCCACCTGTCCTTGACAGCTGGTAAGCATCATCGTGTGTCAGTATGACGTCACGACCTCGTTTCCTTTTCAACTTCTCGTTCAGTTAAGAGCAGACCAGCTTAATTCGAAGGTAACAAAGGTAATTCCTATCACTTGTCATATTTTTTCGACTGAAAAAATTTAAAACTCGGATTTGCTATCCTTCTTTCAAATTTTAGGGGCAAACTGTTTGGGCAAAAAACCACGTCGTACGACCACGGCCGAAGCAGATAAGACGCACGTCATAATCCAAATCTTGTATCAAGATAAGGTCTCGACGAGAACCCAGAAAATATCCGCCGTCGCCCGTAAAAGGTAAGTCGTACGTCCCCCATGACGCTCGACCATAGTATCGCCCGTCCCGTACGACCATCGCGTAAGATCATCGTACCTTCGACCAATGCTAACGTTAACCTTGATTGTTACGTTTGTTAAGTGTTTAATGTAGGAGTCAAAGTCATTAAAAAGCAACGGATATAACCGACGCAACCATCAACAATATATAGCCGTAACGGACGAAGATCATCATGGATAATCACTCCGGCGACCGTTTCCAGCCGTTGTAGCCGTTGATTGAATCATTAATGGAGTTAATTAATGACGCGAAGGCTATAAAAGACAAGCTAAAGCTTCATTTTAAGGGACATCGGTTAAAATCCAATACACTCCAGCGAACATCACTACACAGCAGAGAAAATCATCCAAACTCATAGCAAAGAATATTCAAACTCTGGAGATTAAGTACTGAAAGCCAGAATCTTACAGCGAACTCAAGAACACTCGAAGGAAAGCTCAAGTATCGCTCTCGACGCACGACAACAGTCCTCGACCAGAAGTTCACACTTTGTATTCACACACGACAAACACCTGTTTTCACATTTAAACACTTGTACTTTACATTTCGAAGTATTTCCTTCATTTGTATTGTAATCATCGTACGACCGATGCCAGTACCAAGGACGTCGCCCCTGATTGGCGACCATAGTACGATCAGGTGCTTCACGTAACTCATCAGGACCCATTTTTAAATGGGTACCTAAGACCCACTAATCTCTGTTTTGTAGCCCGGTCATGTGTGGTTTTTAGATTCTGGATGCTCCAAAAACATGACTGGTAAGATGGAGCTGCTCACCAACTTCACAGACAAATATTGTGGTGATGTGTGATTCGGAAACAATAATGTAGCCCGATCATAGGGTACGACGACTTCGTTCAGGACAACCTCACCATCAAAAGGGTGTCCTACGTTGAAGGCTTAGGTCACAATCTTTTCAACATCGGCCAGTTTTGTGACAAGTATCTTGAGGTTAACTTCAAGGCGAAACGATGTAGTATTCGAAATAAAGACAGAAGAAAACTGCTCACCGGTACTCGACGAACGAATCTTTACACTATCAACCTCGCTTCCTTGAAGACAGATAAAGTCGTGTACCTGCTATCCAAAGCAACAACACAACAGAACTGGTTATGGCACCGACGACTTTCACACCTCAACTTTAAGAACATAAACAAACTGGTACTCGGTGGTTTAGTCAAAGGAATGCCCGATCTGAAGATCAAGAAAAAGCACCTGTACTTCGCCTACGAAATGGGCAAGATGAATAGGGCGACTCACAAACCAAAGGCGGTTCCAAGCATCTCGAGGCCTTTGGAACTCGTTCACATGGACCTTTGTGTCCCGATGCGCGTACAAAGCATTAATCACAAGAAGTACGTCCTGATAATGGTGGACGATTTCTCAAGCTACACCTGGGTCAAGTTTCTTTGTACAAAGGATGAGACCCCAGATCTAATCATCATCCATCTGAAGAGTGTCCAAGTAAATCTGCAGCTCTCAGTTCAATCGATTCGGACGGATAATGGTACGAAATTCAAGAACCGTACATTGGGTGACTATCTCACGTCGGTTGGGATTTCACACACGTTCTCAGCTGTACGGACTCCTCAACCAAACGGCGTAGTGGAACGTCGCAATCATACGTTGGTGGAAGCTGCACGCACTATGTTGACCCTGTTCAAGCTTCCTCTTTTCTTATGGGCCAAAGCCGTCGCCACTGCCTGTTACACGCAGAATCGATCCATCCTCAACAAACGCTTCAATAAAACGCCTTACGAGATTATCCACAAGTGCATCCCGAACATCAAATACTTCCAGGTATTTGGATGCAAGTGCTTCGTGAAGAACGATTAGGACGATCTCGGTAAGTTCAATTCCAAGACAGGCGAGGGGATCTTCATCGGATACTCGACTTCATCAAAGGCGTTTCGAGTTTATAACAAGTCCACTAAAACCGTTGTTAGTACCATTTATAACAAGCAACAATCCAAGTATTTGATAGATTGGGTAATAAGATGAGATATAGAAGAATATGGTGTATTGTTGAAGATGAAAGCAACCTAGAGAGAGAATGGATCTCTCTCTAGAACACACACAAACACCATGGATGTCTACATTGTAATGATTACCCTTAACCCTAATTACAGCCCAAGCCCATATGACAATATCCCAAGCCCATATAACAATTATAACCCTTTACAAATTTATCTTATAATTAGGACATTTTGTGTCCTAACAGCCGTCATCGAAAGCGTAAATGTGACATTCGACGAACTGGTCGACTTGGCTTTTGAACACCTCAGTTCAAAACCCGTTTTAACCGGTGTGCTGGCTTTCGAGCAATCTCGTTCGGGATTCGTACAAACACCAGTAGATCCAACTTCTTCCACTTCGTCGAAGACACACCGTTCCGACTTAGATCTACTGTTTGAGCATTTCTTTAATGATTTTTATATACCTTTCACCTCTAATGTTGAACTTTTGAATGTATATGGAGCTGTAGTTGTCTCCTCGCATATCTCTGGTCCCTCGACATCACCTAACTCAACCTCGTCGGAGGCTTCACCATCCACACCAGTGGTCCACTCATCACCTTCGTCAAGCGACTGACTCCCCAGCAGTTCCATCACCTCAATCCTCCCCAGAATCAAGTGACAAAGCATCCACTTCTTGGTCGACGGATGACACGGCCGACGCCTCCTCGTCCAATACTCGGTCTGATTGTAACACCCCGGTTTTTGGAAGGTATCGGTATTTTATGATAAATAAGAAAAAATAGGATTTTGGATTGAATCCTAGATTTGATGGTCTTGTTGGATGGGGAATTCAAATACGAATCCAACGGGCCTTTCTGGAGCGAAAACGGATTGTAACACCCCGGTTTTGGAAGGTATCGATCTTTTATGATAAATAAGAAAAAATAGGATTTTGGATTGAATCCTACATTTTATGGTCTTGTTGGATGGGGAATTCAAATACGAATCCAACGGGCATTTCCGGAGCGAAAACGTAGCTATAACGAATAAGTTATGGCCAAAACAACTTTCGGTACCTGGAGCATAAATACGGGATTTTTAGCCATCGGGTACCTGGAGCATAAATACGGGATTTTTAGCCCTAAACTTCATTTCCTCATATCTCACTCATTTCACCTCCGTTTTTGGCGATTCAAATTGACATAGTTTCGATTTTTAGATTTTTTCAAGGATAAAGTGTTAGTTTTGAAGATCATTGGAATATTAAAGGGTGTTTGGTGGTGATAAGTCTCTCATTTCTCGCTCTCGAATCTCTTCTCTTCTCTCCAAATCGTTTCCCCTCTTTCCCTTACAAACCCGAACTGATTTTGGGACTTTTTCATGGAGATTTATGTGTTCCTTCTCCATTTTATGCTAGGGGTTTCATTTATTGATGCAAGAGCAAGTTCCAACCACAACACTAGAGATTTTTGGGGTTTTCTAGGTTTTCATCAAAACCTAAGTGGTGAGTTCATCCTCCCAGCTTCTATACTTTCATATGAGTTATAAATGCTCCATTGATGGCTTCCTAGTTTTTATGCTTAACAAATATTGGTTTGGATGATTTTGGGGAAGTTAGGTTAATATTGGGGTTTTGGTCAAAATGGAGATTTTTATATAAGATGTTTGGGGAATGATTTTAAAGTGGTTGAATATGAATATTCATGGTTGGAAATTTATGGATCTAGGTTTTTGGAAGATTTGGCTTATGGGTTCGTGTTGCATCAAAGGAGCTTACGTTTGGAGAAAATCTAGATTTAGCCTAAATCTAGCAAGGTGAGTTCAAGTTGATTTGTGAAAACGTTGTACATGTCAAAAATGTATTTTTCCAAGTATTTGTGAGTTTTACTTACAAATTATCAATGGTGGAGTTATTTGGTAAGTTTGACCCTTTTGAAGTGTTTAACTTTATAAAGTTTGTAAAACACCCATATTTGGGATTTTTGAATATTTTAACGTGTAGTAATCATGAATATGTCTTCAAACGATTTATTGCTCAAATATAGTTCATTCAATGGTTTTCTTTCATGTTGGGTAATTGATTTTATAAACCATTTGAGAAAAGGCACATTTTAGTGTCATGAGTCATTTTGAGGATTGGGAAACCCCTTTGTTTTTAACCCGTGTATAGTTTTGGCTTAATAATGATTTTGTGGTACATGTTTACCAAAACGATGTTTAAATGCGTTTTGTATTATAAGGACCGTTATTTATGGGTCTAATGGGTTTTGAGCATTTTGCTCGGTTTTGACTTTAAGGAAGTCTTGGGGACATTTTGTCCGGTTTTGATGGCTCAATGTGGAGTCTTATTTATGATTTGCATTTATTGCAACACGTTGCATATTATTGAACATTATTGATATTTACACGCTTGGGTGTTTTAGTCATTCCGGGTTGAGCATGTTTTGTAGACTGTGTTGCATTGGATCCATAGGCACGTAAGTCAGTCTTTATTTGATGGTCTATCTCTTTGTGCACGAGGAGTGGACTATTAGAACGCATGGCTTTTGAACTTTGAGCGCGATCTGTTTGTTCAAGATCTTCTCGACATGGCTTTTGAACTTTGAGCGCGATCCCTGAATGGCTAATTTTGTTTCTAACCATTCAGAGAGACCAAACTTTTCTAAGGTAGCAGCATAGAAGGTTTTCTTGGTTTCATCATCTCTGTAGACATCCACTTCAACAACAGGAACTTCAGCGTACAGTCTTCCTCTAATGTTTGCCTTGATGATTTTGGATGGTCTAGATCGATAGGTCAGCATTTGTTTAGCCCATTCCAAAGTCGTATCAGAGACCTTAGTCTTTTCTCTAACGATCTCTTGAGCATCATCCCATAGCTGACGTTGAACATCAATGGGAACTCTTTTCAGCTTGGGGTCTTTTATTGATCGTTGAGTAAGCTTGATGGCGCATTCTCTGTCTTTTTCTTCAGCTTCCTTTCTTTCAGCGATTAGGCGTTCAGCTCTGAGGTGTTCCTGGTATTCAGCTTTGGAAATTCTGAACTTTGGAGGAACTGAAGGAAGTTGATCACGCCTCAGAATGATTCGCTGATCCTCGAATCGCTTTATTATTTCCTCTCTTCTTTTCTGATCCTCTTCACTTAGCTTTTGAGGAGCTAAGGAAGGTCTGCCTCTGTGCGAGAGTAGTTGTTCTTCTGGTTCATCAGTCTCAGAGATTAAATCTAAGACTGGGATTATTTCTTCAGCAGCAGCTGGTATTATTGGTGAAGTCGCAGTTGTGGAGCCTTCAGCGATATCCTCAAACAGGGGAGAGGACTAGCTGAAACACAGCGATCTTACGAGAAAGAACTTGGGTAGAATCAGATAGAGAGAATTGGTTCAAGTGTATAGGCTTGGGTAGTAGACCTGATAATGTATGATAGAGGAGGGATGGAGTGAGAGATGTTTAACATACCTGACAAACCGGCTTTTCAAGCAAGATCATCAGATTGTCATCTTCAGCGACGCTTTTGCCTTTGCCTTTCTCAGCTCCAGAGGCTGAGGGCTTTGTCTTTGTCCGCTCCCCTGAAGGTTCATTTATCGAGATTCCCTTAAGAGCTTTGATCTTCGGAGCAGGTTTGACGATAAAGAAGTCATCGTCATCTTCGTCATCATCATCATCATTCTTTGGAGAAGAAGATGGTTCATCATCAGGGATGTCGACGACTTCATCATCTTCTGCTTCGGATTCAGTTTTCTCAGCTTCTTCTTCAAGTTGCTCCCCCTCAGATATAGAGGCGAGCTTCTCGGGTTCCTCAGGGTTTTCATCTCCCTGAGGTCCAGCGGTGGTTTCTTCAGTATTCGTCTTCTCTCCCCTGATAGATTCATCATGGGAAAGGTCTTCAGCACTCTTGGCGAGGTCTTCAGCGCTCTTCTCCCCCTCTTTTTCATGATGACTGGGGGAGGAATGGGTAGATTCAGCAGCGTTGGTAGGTTCTCTGTCTTCTTGGCCGGAGAGACCTACACAAACTTCAATCTTTGCTAATCTGTCTTCAAGGCCAGAAATAGCAGGATTGATTTTCTTCAGCTCAGTGCGATCTTCCGCTGTGAAGTTGTCAGGATCGAATCTTAACAAGATAATTAACACTTAGAATTCAGAATTAAAGAATCTGCGGAAAAGAACTTTAATTCTCACAATCAAGAACAATGTAACAGAAAATTCACAATTTTGTATTCACTGTTTCGATTCACAATATTACAACCAAACCTCAATCTTGTTGAACAGGCTCAACAAGACGACTTCTACTTCTCTAGAAATAGGGTTCTTACACCTTGAGGTTAAATCTCTCTGAAAACGATCGAATTCTTTTTCACACGTATATTGTGTATATTCTCGTCTATCTAATAGCTATCTATCAATACTATTTATACAAAAATAATTACAAGATAACTATCAAAATAAGATTGATCTTCAGAATATTCTTTTAAGTATATCTTCAATCAATCCATCTTTATCTCCAAAAGTATCGCATACCAATCTTAACAAACTCAGCAGTATTAATCTTCATTCTTCATGAGCAGTACTAACAAACTCCAGCAGTAGTAATATACCAGCAGTATTAACTTTGTTCAGCAGCATTAATGATGTACCAGCAGTAGTAACTTTGACAAGCAGCACTAACCTCACATAAGCAGCATTAATAATGTTCCAGCAGTATTAATATCTCAGCAGTACTAACCTTGAACTAGCAGTAGTATCGTTGTTCTGGCAGCACTAACATTGATCTGGCAGTACTAACTTGTTCTGGCAGTAGTAATGTTGTTCTGGCAGTACTAACCATACTTAGCATATCTTCAGTTCCCAACAATCTCCCCCTAACTTGACTTTTCAGGATGAGAAGTTAAGTTCTTCAGATGATGCTTCCAAAACCTAGTCATCAACGCATAAATTTGGATCCAATCCCAGACTTTGATTGAGGATCCTTTTTACAAGGTATCTTGCCATCTTAGAGTCTTTGTTACTCACCAACTTAGCATGCAGCATTCCATTCAACTTTTTCATGTTGTGCTTGTATACAACATCCACCAAATAATATTCATGAAATGTATTGTCAAGAGAGATGACATACACTCCACAATTCTCAATGAGCATCCAGTTGGTGATGATTTGAAAATTCCTTGCCATCAAATGCTGAACTGCTTCTGGTTTGAACATTAAGCACAAGTATTCAAGAACTATCTTTGTGATAGACATACCTTGCTCTGTCAGCATGTTTCCATATAGGCTCATTCCCACCTTGAACACCTCTTCCAAGTCAGATCTAGAGCATGTTCTGATAAGTTTTCCCCAAGTAGGACAAACTTCAAACTTTCCATCTGCCCTTTTGATTCTGATGAACTCCTTTCTTCCATCCTTCAATGTGTCCCAGAAGATGATCTCAGGAGGCATGGAAGACAATGGTGTAGTCTTGATTGGATTAGTATCAACCACAGTAATATACAAATCACATTGAGCATTTGATTGTGATTGTACATTGCTTGGTTGACCTGATGAAGTTGCCACTTCTTCTTCAGCAACTTTTGGATTAGATTTCTCTTTAACTGCTTCCTCCTGTGCTTCTTCTACAGTTGGATCCACCCTTGGCTTCTTTATATATTTCTTCTTTGAGGCTATTGACTTTGTTCTTGGCCTCTTTGTTCTTTTGAAAGATTTGACAGCTTCAGGAGTGGTTTCAGCTGTTTTTTCTTTGTGGCTCTTAGCAGCACTAACAGTTTCTGCTGCCTTTTGTTTTTCAGCAGCAGTAACCATTTCTACTGCTATAGCTGTTACTGCTTCTTTTATGACTTTTAATACTGCTGCTTCGACACTGTCCTTCACAATCCCATATATCTCGTCATCAATCTCTGCTTTAGTTACTGTAGGAACAGATTATGCTTTCTTCTCACTTTCAGCTTCTTTTGCAACTTCAGCAGCAGTAACCGTTTCTGCTGCTGGTTCTGTTTCTGCTTCCTTTGTAAGATCAGCAGCAGTAACGGTTTCTGCTGCTGTTTCTGTTTCTGCTTCCTTTGTACTATCTGCAGCCTCCTCAGTCTCCCCCTCAACCTTATACTCCCCTCAATGTTTGCATCCTCCATGTTTAGATCTGAGTCTGACTCCCCCTTTTTGGAAGCATCATTGGTAGGGTTTCTTCTCCTAAGGACAAATTGAGCTCTCTTCTTTCTGTGCATCAACTTAGTGATCATCTTCCTTTGCTTCTCAAGCTGTGAGTTTTGAATGAGGACCACTTTCTTGAGTTCATCAATCTCCTTTTTCTGATCCATGACCTCAATGTTGCTATTTGTAATAGTTTCCATCAATTCCTCGTACGTATACCTATCCTCACCCTGTTTAGGAGTTTTTACCTCCCTTAAAGGATCATTGGAAGTTTTAGCAGATGTCTCTTGCCTAGCAAAAGCACTATCTACCCCATTGGTTTCTTGGCACTTGGGACCTCTGGATGATTTCTCACCCTGAGTTGCCAGGATGAAGGGCTTAGTTATTTTACCACTGGCCTTCTCTTTGCTAGCAGAAGTAGTGGCAGCCTTGCGACTCACATGCTCAACCTTCTCCTTAGTGAGCACCTTCTTGGGGTTGGGAGACACCCCTGTGGTTTCCCTTTCGATATTCTCCATTGGAGAATGCTCCAACAGAGGGCTTAAAGGCTTCGGGCTCTTAGGAGATACATCAAGGGAAGGAACCTTGTGTACCTTTCTTCTTTCAAACTTTTTGGTTATGGTGGGAGTGGGTCTTTC
This sequence comes from Saussurea involucrata, assembly GCA_033807775.1. Lineage (NCBI taxonomy): Eukaryota > Viridiplantae > Streptophyta > Magnoliopsida > Asterales > Asteraceae > Saussurea > Saussurea involucrata. Next base: position 21,931,087 of record CM066314.1, read on the forward strand.
AAGAATGGACTGAGGGATGTCTTTTGTGATGGAAGGTTGGGATTGGTCATCAGTGGGTGTGTCTAATGAGGGCCTTGATCCTGATGCCATACCTTCATTTGTGTGGGACACAACCATCATTGTAGAGAACAATGGTGTGTCAACTCCTTCCGAGTCCCTAGGAAGTCTCCTCATATTTGAGAAAACCTTCCCTTTAGGGGATTTTGGTACATATACCTCATCAAATAGAGGTATATCCGTCAATTCCATAGTTATCACTTCTTGAACAAACCTTGGATACATATAAAAACGCCTTTTGGATTCCAGGTTTGCTACAAGATCATTGAAAAGCATTTGAGAAAAATTAAACTTCCTGCTAGTGGCTAAGCAGACTAGAGCATAAGCAATAGTACTGCTGAACTCACTCCATCCAGTAGTTTTCTTTGAAATACAATGCATTAGGGTATGAACAAAGAATCTCCATTGAGTAAAGAACTTTGACTTGTAGAATTTAAAAACTCCAATGGGACCTTCATACCCCATTCTTTGTAAAGATGAGAATAGTTCTTCATTGGAAATAGAAGTTATACCTGAGGCATCATCCAATCGAAGAGTGATGCGAAGAAGTTCTTCTGAAACTTTCAAGGGTTTGTCACATACCCTTGTTTGGATGACTTTCTGCCCATCTTCGGATTCCACGGTGGCATTGGCCCAGAATTGCGTCTGATGCTCGATGTAGATAGTCGGATTCACCGTTAGGGCATACGAAATATGAGTGGACTTGAGAAAATCCACAATTTCAAGAAATCCTTCGGCCTGCTTCGGCTTCTGAAGCATTGCAATCTCATTATGCTCGTCGACAAACTCCATAATCGTTGTGCTTCCTGAGGATTTGTAAAGAAAACACAGAGATTCTAGGGAGAAGAGGTTAGAACGAGAGAGAGAAGAAGTTAATGCGAAGAGTTGTTATGAACTTTGGCGGGCAAACAGGGGTATTTATAGCAGTATTTGCCCTAGATTTTCAAAAGCAGTATTAACGACATAAGCAGTATTAACTGCGAGGCAGTATTAACTACACAAGCAGTATTAACGACTGAGCAGTATTAACTACATAAGCAGTATTAACTGTGCACTAGCAGTATTAACTACTGAGCAGTATTAACTGCAAAGCAGTATTAACTGTGCACTAGCAGTATTAACTACATAAGCAATATTAACTGTGCACAAGCAGTATTAACTACTGAGCAGTATTAACTGCAAAGCAGTATTAACTGTGCACTAGCAGTATAAACTCTGCACTGGCAGTAGTAACTCTGCACTAGCAGTAGTAACTCTGCATTAGCAGTAGTAACTCTGCACTGGCAGTAGTAACTCTGTATTAGCAGTAATAACTCTGCACTGGCAGTAGTAACTACACTTACACTTTTCTACACTTGGTAATCTGAGGGAAACAGAGGATCCTGAGAAAGAGAGTTAGTAGCACCAAATATATGAAGAAATACAGGTATAAAAAACAGAAAATCATGAATTTATTCTAGGTTGATCATGCCCACACTTGTTACCAAAAAGGTGAATCTACCCACATCAAAAGCTTTTGTGAATAGATCAGCAAACTGGTCATTTGTATGAACTTTAGCAACCTGAATTAATTTCTTTTCATTGCAATCTCTTATAAAGTGATACCTTATCTCTATATGCTTTGTTTTTTAGTGTTTGACTGGATTATTAACAATGCTAATAGCACTGTTGTTATCAATGAAGATTGGAGTGTGAAGAAATGTTACCCCATAGTCCAACATCTGATTCTGAATCCATAGAACCTGAGAGCAGCAGCTTGCAGCAGCTATGTACTCAGCCTCTGTGGTAGATAAGGACACTGTGGTTTGTTTCTTACACTGCCAAGATACTAGTCTTGTACCCAAAAACTGACATCCACCTGAAGTAGACTTCCTATCCATGTTAGCTCCACCCAAGTCACTATCTGAGTATGCAAGCAAGTCAAAAGATGATTCATAAGGATACCAGAGACCTAGTCTAGGTTGCCCTCTTAGGTATCTGAAAATTCTCTTGACTGCATGAAGATGAGATTGCTTTGGTGTAACTTGAAATCTGGCACAAACACAAACTGAAAACATAATATCTGGTCTAGAGGCTGTGAGATACATGAGAGATCCAATCATTGATCTGTAATGATGGACATCCACATCCTCCCCCTCAAGATCAGCAGTGAGCTGTTTGTGTGTCTCCATGGGTGTGCTTGCTGGCTTTGAGTCTGATAAACCAAACTTGTCCAGGATGTCTTTCACATACTTGGATTGGCTAATAAAAATCCCATCTTTCCTTTGTTTTACCTGAAGCCCAAGAAAGAAAGTAAGTTCTCCCATGGAACTCATCTTGAAGCTTTTGTGCATTAACTCCTCAAACTCTTTACACATTTGATCATTGGTGGATCCAAAGATGATGTCATCCACATAGATCTGAACAAGTAATGTGTCTTTCTTTCTCCTCTTGATAAACAGGGTCTTGTCAATTACTCCTCTTTCAAAGTCATTTTTCAAGAGATAGGTAGACAGGGTGTCATACCATGCTCTTGGGGCTTGATGCAAACCATAAAGAGCCTTCTTCAACTTGTATACTCTGTCAGGGTGCAATGGATTCTCAAATCCAGGGGGTTGACAGACATATACTTCTTCCTCAATACTTCCATACAGAAATGCACTTTTGACATCCATTTGGTACACTTTGAACTTCATGTATGAGGCATAGGCTAGAAATAACCCGATTGCTTCAATCCTTGCTACAGGAGCAAAGACTTCCTATAATCTACTCCTTCTTCCTGAGTGTACCCTTGTGCAACCAGTCTAGCTTTGTTTCTGATCACAATCCCTCTGTCATCCTTCTTGTTCCTAAAAATCCACTTGGTGCCAATTGCTCTATGACCTTTTGGAAGGTCTACCAAGTCCCAAACATCCTGTAATTTGAACTGTAGCAGCTCCTCTTGCATTGCCTCTATCCAGCTTGGGTCTTTCATAGCATCATAAGCCTTTTTGGGCTCAATCTGGGATAGAAAGCAAGTAAGAACAGTGTTAACTGTATTTTGCTGCTCTTGCAACTCTTGGAGTCTGCTTTTCTTTCTAGTCATCATGGGAGATGCAATATCTCCAATCACCAACTCAGGAGGATGATTTTTCTGAGTTCTTGTTGGATGACCAGCTTCCTCTTGTATGTTCTCATCCAGATTTGACTCATTTAATTCTGGATTTGTTTCTGCTTCTTCAGTCACCTCAGATTCTCTGGAATTTGGACCTGAAGACTGATTTTCCTCTGCTCTCCTCTCTTCTTCATTCTGAATAGGTTCAGTCTCCTCTTGTTGTTCACAGAATTCAACAGGATCAATGGAAGGGAGTGGAAATATCACAGATTGAATTCTGTGTTCTGATGTTGGTGTATCCCTTTGTCCTGCATATACATCACTACTGAAACCCAAAGAATTAGTGAGTGAATCAATGTCAAATAGCCAATTAGGACCTGAACCAATAGGATTTGGTGTGTTCTCATTGCATTTGACATTGTCACTTTCTTCAATTATTCTAGAAGAGGTATTAAAAACTCTGTAGGCCTTACTCTGAGATGAATACCCAACAAGAAAACCATCATCTGCTTTGCTATCAAACTTACCTAAGTGAGATTTGGTATTGAGAATAGTACAAGGACATCCAAATGGTTTGAAAAATCCAATATATGGTTTCTTTTTATGGAAAAGTTCATAAGGTGTCTTGTTTTTAGGCTTTACAACTAAAACTCTGTTTTGAACATAGCAGGCAGTATTAACTGCTTCTGCCCAAAAAGTAATTGGTAACTTTGAATCAGCTAACAGAGATCTAGCAGCCTCAATCAGTGTCCTATTCCTTCTCTCAGCAACACCATTTTGTTGTGGAGTCCTAGGAGCACTGTATTGTCTCTCAATTCCTTTTTCTTCACAAAAGGTGTTTAGATCAAAATTTTTAAACTCAGTTCCATTATCTGATCTAATGACTTTCACTCTTTGATTTGATTGGTTTTCAATTTTGAGAATAAAAGATTTGATCAGTCCACTTGTCTCATCTTTAGTTCTCAGAAAATATACCCAAGTAAATCTAGAATAATCATCAACAATAACTAAGCAGTATGATTTCTTGCCAATACTCATCACATTAGTAGGACCAAACAGATCCATATGTAACAGTTGAAGAGGATTTGAGATAGTGTTTATCTCTTTGGTCTTATGAGAAGTTTTGTGTTGTTTGCCTTTGAGACAAGCAACACAATGATCATCACATGAATAGACTTTGGATGGCAAACCCCTTACAAGGTTATTCTTAACAAGTTTATTCATTGTTTTAAAGTTCATGTGACACATCCTTCTGTGCCAAAGTGATGATTCATCCAAAGAAGCTTTTGAAACTAAACAATTTAGGGATGAACCGGATGACACACTTTCCAAATCTAAACAATATACATTATCCTTCCTAGGAGTTCTCAGAAGTATCATGTTTTCATCAACCACTTTGTATCCAGGAGCAAGGATAATACATTCAGAATCAGTAAACAATATGCTATGCTTCTTGTCACAAACCTGTGATACACTTAACAGGTTGTACCTCAATTGCTCAACATAGTACACATCTTCAAAGGTCATCTTACCTTTTGAAACATCACCCTTACCACTTATCTTTCCACCAGCAGGATTATTCCCAAATGCAACATGTCCTCCATCAATCTTTTTGAAATTTTTGAGGCAGGCCATGTTACCTGTCATGTGCTTGGAGCAACCACTATCAACATGCCAAATGCTCTTCCCCTTGAGCTGTTGGTTGCCCTGCACATTAAGATAAATCAGTTAGTTTTGTTAGGAACCCAAGCCGAAGTGGTCTTGGGTCTCCCTTGCTCATCAAAGTACTTGCACTTGGTTTTGATGAGATTTTCAACCTTAGGTACTGCAGTACTGGAGTACTTTGTCAATATGATTGGTTTAGCAGCACTAGAAGTAGTATTAACCTCAGAAGTACTAACAGTGCTAGCAGTACTAACACTGGGAGCAGCAGTATCGTTAGCAGCACTATCAGTACTAGCAGCAGTATCAGCAGTACTAACAGAGTTAGCAGTATTAACAGAGTTAACACTGCTAGAAGCAGTATTAACAGAGTTAACACTGCTAGCAACAGTATTAACAGAATAGGAAGTACTAACAGTGTTAGCCGCACTAATACTGCTAACAGCACTAACTTTTGAAGAATTACTAGCAGTATTAACACTACTAGCAGCACTAACTCTTGAAGAAGTACTAACAGTGTTAGCAGTACTAACACTGCTAGCAGTAACTTTTGAAGAATTTCTAGCAGTATTAACACTGCTAGCAGCACTAACTCATGAAGAAGTACTAACAGTGTTAGCAGTACTAACACTGCTAGCAGCAGTATTATTTTTAGTGCCTTTTGTAACCCACATTGTAACACATTCCTTTTCAGGCCTTTTCTTTATGTGGCTTTTTGGTTCAGCTTGTTTCTTAGCCACATTTGTTCTTGTAGGCTTCCTATAGCCAGAAGGTTTTTGATAACTTCTTTGAAAACTTCTCTTTTGGTTAATAGGATTGAAGAAACAGTATTTGGCTAGATGATTCAGTTTGCCACAAATAAAGCAAGGTTTTGGTCTGTTAATCTTTTGCAGATCAACTCCTTGCCTTAGTGCCCACTGGTTATTCCAGTTCCTTTGATTTCCCCTCTTATTATCATGTTTTTGGGGCTGATACTCTTGAGATTTCCTGCAAGAACACTGTTCACAAGCATTAGAGTTCACAACAGTGGTCTGTGTGTAATGAACTTTCTTTCCTTTTACAGTCCTTTTCATCTCCTTACTCCTTCCACCTTCCTCATTAGTCTTGTTGTGATTTTCTAATGGGATCTCATCACTGTCCTTCTTAGAATCTTCCCCATCAGATCCATCTTCAACAACAACTGCATCTAATGGGTCTACACTAGTGGCTCCTTCAGATAAGTCCTTACTATCCAAGGTTTCTAAAAGGTCTGACCTAGGAGGGATGTAGTTGTTGTTGTAGGGTGGGGGAGTGGCATTATACCCTAGGCCTGTTTTCATCTTACCATGGACTTGAGCATTTATTATTGTGTCCATGGCTTTAGAAGCTTTTGAAAACTTTTCAACATCAGCTGTAACTTTCTTAAGTTCTTCTTTTAATTTTTCACACTCTTCCCTAGACTCTTTCAGTTGGAACTCCAGACCACCTTTTTCCCACTTCCAGTAGTTAGTATCATATGAGTGTTGAAGTTCATTGGCTTGAAAGACCCTAATCTGTTCTTCAAACCTCTCAACAATCAACACATAGTCTCTTCTATCCTTTTCTAACCTTTTAAGATCATCACACATACCCTGATTGTGATCTCTATACCTTTTAACAGTGTCTATACAAGCTTGAGTACAGAGATTAGATTTTACCTCAGTGGGAAGATCTGAAACTTCAGCCATAAGTGCTTGATTTTGGATGGCTTCTTCTGCTTGGTCACTCCAGTCAAATCCCATTCCTTGTTGAGAAACAAGAGCTTGAATGGAGCTTCTGTTTTGATTGGAACTTCCAGCCTGAGTTTGTTGATGGCTGTTGTAAGATGTTCCTCCTCTGCATTCCCTGGCAAAGTGTCCCATCTTGTGACACTTGTAGCATTCAACTTTGGATTTGTCAAATCCAGCACCATCCTCTCTTCTTTGGGAAAAATTGTTTCTCCCTGTCCTCTTAATGAATCTCTTCACTCTCATAGACAGCATAGCCATCTGCCACTTTATATCCATCTCTTCAAGATCATCAGCATTAACCTGTTCTAAATCATCATTAATCAAAGAGGAATTTATATGACTGGAAAAGAAAGCTTCTAGTACTGTATCTTTGGACTTTTCCTGATTGACTGAACCAGCAGCACTAACTGAACCAGCAGTACTAACTGATTCATGGTTAGCAGTAGAATCAGGTGATGCTGAAAGAAGTGCCGCATTATGAACATATCCAGAGGGCTTCTTTTTGGCTTCAACCTCTGATTCAAATACTCTAAGATCATTGTACAGATCATCAAGTTCCTTATCTTCCAGTTGGTCATTCTGTCTGAAGGACACAGTGTACATTGTCCATTCTTCACCCAATGATCTTAAGAACTTCCTGTTGACATCATCAGCCTCCATCTTTACTCCTACAGTGGCTAATTCTCCAATCAGCTTATTAAATCTATCAAACGTTTGAGTCATGGACTCATTCTTGGTAGAAGTAAAGTTTTCATACTGCTGCTTGAGAATTGCCTTTTGATTTCTCTTTGTGCTTTTGGTGCCAGTAAATCTTTTCTCCAAAGCATTCCATAGAATCTGAGCATCAGTGCAGTGATGGAATTGATGCTGATACTCATTGGGAATAGCCAAAAGCAGGGTGCTTAAGGCCTTCATCTCTGTTTGTCTGACTTTCCTCTCTGCATCAGTCTTTGGAGGAGGTCTTTTGCCATCTGGTCCAGTCCTTCCTTCAGCACATGGACCATTCTCAATGATATCCCAGATGGAATAATCAGTAAGCAGAATGTACTGCTTGATTCTGATTTTCCACATGTCAAATTCATTGGGTCTGAGCATGGGAACTTTAGATACAAGAGTACTGTTTGATTCAAAAGAATTTTCCATAATGACTGTAGAATTCTAAGAAACACAAGCTCTGATACCACTTGTCAGTATCGAATCTTAACAAGATAATTAACACTTAGAATTCAGAATTAAAGAATCTGCGGAAAAGAACTTTAATTCTCACAATCAAGAACAATGTAACAGAAAATTCACAATTTTGTATTCACTGTTTCGATTCACAATATTACAACCAAACCTCAATCTTGTTGAACAGGCTCAACAAGACGACTTCTACTTCTCTAGAAATAGGGTTCTTACACCTTGAGGTTAAATCTCTCTGAAAACGATCGAATTCTTTTTCACACGTATATTGTGTATATTCTCGTCTATCTAATAGCTATCTATCAATACTATTTATACAAAAATAATTACAAGATAACTATCAAAATAAGATTGATCTTCAGAATATTCTTTTAAGTATATCTTCAATCAATCCATCTTTATCTCCAAAAGTATCGCATACCAATCTTAACAAACTCAGCAGTATTAATCTTCATTCTTCATGAGCAGTACTAACAAACTCCAGCAGTAGTAATATACCAGCAGTATTAACTTTGTTCAGCAGCATTAATGATGTACCAGCAGTAGTAACTTTGACAAGCAGCGCTAACCTCACATAAGCAGCATTAATAATGTTCCAGCAGTATTAATATCTCAGCAGTACTAACCTTGAACTAGCAGTAGTATCGTTGTTCTGGCAGCACTAACATTGATCTGGCAGTACTAACTTGTTCTGGTAGTAGTAATGTTGTTCTGGCAGTACTAACCATACTTAGCATATCTTCAGTTCCCAACAGAAGTTTTCAGATGCAGGGACGGGGCCAGGAGCAGGATCAGGAGTATTCGCTTTGTGTAGCAGCTGCTCGATCATCGTTTTCATCGAACCAACATCGGTCATAACAGAGCCTAAGTCAGTCTTCATAGTAGACATATCCCCCTCTAGATGTCCAACCGATGTCTTCAGCGATGTAAATTCGCTGGACATGGACGAAACTGAGCTTTTGAGAGAGGTGTAGTCTGTGTAGATGTCAGCGAGCACCTTGGCGAAGTCGCTGAGAGTTTTATCAACCTGCTTCATGTCATCTGTGGAAGCCTTCTTCTCCACCACCGTTGTCAGCTTGTTCAGATTCTCTCCAGCGTTTGTTACAGCTGTAGAGTTATTGGAGAGAGTAGTGGTGAGACCTGTCAGCTTTGTCTCCACAGACTTCAGAGAGGCGTTGATATCTCCCAAATTAGGACCTGTAACATATAAAACCTTGTGAACAGAGGAAAGCTCAGAAGTTTGGGGTTTAGTCACAGTGTTTATGGGTTGTTGTTTACCTGCAGGAGGATTGGTGAATTCATCGAAATCACGGGTTCCTGAGTAAAGTTCCATGTCATCTTCAAAAGTGCCTATGGATTGTTCTGCAAGTCCTGTCTTCATCATTCCTGGAGAATCAGCTTTAGGTTCCGAGGAAATGATGGCAGCTCCAGTTAGATCTGGAGTAGAGACCAAATGAGTGGAGGGAGGAGCGAAGGATAAGAATGGGGGTTGGGTTATGAGTTCAGCGTTGGATTCGCTGACAATCACTTCATCAGTCTTTTGAGAGACTGAAGGAGGTTGGGTAGGTTCCAAGTTTGTAACCTCAGCGTTTAGAGACGCTGAAGTTGGGATAAAAGGGATGGCTTGTTCAGGTGTGGCAGAGCGTACCACTGAACGTTCCTTCAGCTCTGCAGAAAGAGCTGAGGAGTCTTCAGCATGAGATTGCTGGGGTTGCTCTTTTGTTTTCTTGATCCTTTTAGAACCAAGTGGGGTTGAAGAATGTTTCCTTTTCTTAGAAGGAGAGGATTTTGTAGCCAGGGTATCAGCGATGGGTATTGTCGCTGAAGGAGCCACAGAATGAGAAGAAGAAGGGTTGAGAAGAGACAAGAGTGTAGAGAGACGTACCTCATTCACCATCGGTTTGAAGTCGAGTATCTTTGGGCCGACCTGAGAGAGTTTCAGGTCACCTTCAGTTGGGTAGGTCTCCTTCAGGCCATATTGGAAGATGGCGCTGATGAATCGGGGGTAGGGAACCCATGGAGGTCTGTCAGCGACTGTGTCCACCCTTAGAACTAGGTCATCATAGATAATCGATGCCCAGTCTATGTTGAGACCTTTCAGCAGTGCATACCCCATTGCTTGCTGAGGTTTAGCGGCTTGGTCAGAGGAGACGCTCTTTGCAGTCATACAACTGATAAGATGAGCGAAGATGAAATTCATCTCGCTGGGCATTTTCGATTTCTTGATAATCGTCAGTTTTTTCTCGGCCTTCATGTCTCTGCCGATTTCCTATACATAGCCCATTGCATCGAAAAATGCAATGATGGCTTCCCTGTCTGAGTTTTTCTTGGGGTCAGGGAGGGGAACGAAAGGTTTTTCCTTGGTAGCTATTGGAAGGCTGAGAGCTTTGCGAATAATGGCAGGGGTGATCTTCATCGTGCCATATTCGATGTCGCAGAGGATGCAATCGATTGTTTTGGAGGGGTCTTTGGCTGAAGGTAGTTGAGAGTGTCTGGCTGAGTACCAGAATTGTGAGAGCAAAAGCTGATGTGCAGGAGGTGTTATGGTCAGGGCTGTGGAGATGCAGCAATTCTTTAGAAAATTTATAGCATCATCTAGATGTGTGACTTGCTTTCGAGGAGGAAACTCGAAAAGCGCATAGAGGTTGTTCACGTTAGTCCAATCCAATTTATCAAGGGCAAACTTGACTTGAGGAGCCTTGAGGATGACCACTTCCTCAGAATCAGCGGAGATGTTCTCAGCGGTAGCAGGAATGTCAGATGAAGCCATTTCTCTGTATTATCAATTCAACCAAAGATGTTAACAAATAAGAATTATCTTAATGTGGAAAGAATTTCCATTAAGATGGTTCAAATTTTATCCATTTCATTCAGACACAAATGTCTTAATGAAGATTAGGGTTTTTCTTGATTTTAAGAAACGAAATATAAAACCCATTTATTCTTGTTATCCAGTTTTCTATGAAGAAAGAGATTCTGGAAAAACGAATGTGTGAAGAACAAGTTTAAGATTTTTTCATTTAAACTTGAAGAACAACCATGAAATGGTTGTGTTCATAAAATCATGAAAGAAAATGATTTCATTTTAAGAAGTTCTTTTGTTTGATCTTGTTAAAACAAAGAGTAGATCAGAAACAAGTTATTTGCATTCGGTAAATAATAAGAACATATTAACCTTGATGTTTGATGACGAAGATGATGAACAGTTCTTGAAGTTTTTGAAATCACAAATGCAACAGTGAATTCTTTCTTGCGGAGGAAGATTGATCGCGTAAAAGAAAAATATAAACAAAGAATTTGTTTATATAGAGATTTTAGAAAGAGAAAATATTGAGCGGGAAAAGATTTTCATCATGACACGGACACGTGTTTGCATTTGATTGGAAGTTTGAACGAGACATGCAAACGTGTGTCAGGAAGAGAAAACGTGCCGGGGTTTTAACCGTTGTAATGACGTCACAACTGTCCTTTCATATTCTTGGTTGTCTCTGAGGTTTTCAAAAACTCAGGGATACTTTTGAAAACATGAAGCACTGAATGAAAATATTCAGTGAAGGTTTTAAGAAATTTCAAAATATCGCTGTTAAGGAAGAGATATTCAGCGATGCATTTTGTTTTGAAATCTTGCATTTTCATGCGATTGTCAGAGAGAGTAAACATACCTTGATATCAGTGAATCAAGTTTATTCAGAGAGAAGATGATAGAATGGGTTATACAACTTGATTTTATCCTATCGCTGATCAATGTGAACCGCTGAAGATTTTATCCTTCAAAGTTCAGCATTCCAAGCTCGCTGATGAGAAAGTTGAATCTTGTCTCATCAAGAGGTTTGGTAAATAAGTCAGCTAACTGATAATCAGTTGGGATAAAATGAAGTTCTATATCACCATTCATCACATGATCTCTGATAAAATGATATCTGATTTCTATATGTTTGGTCTTTGAATGTAGTACTGGATTGTTTGCTATAGCGATGGCACTTGTGCTGTCGCAATAGATTGGAATTTTGGAGAGCTGAAGATCATAGTCTAGTAGCTGGTTTCTCATCCACAAGACTTGAGAACAACAGCTTCCAGCAGCTACATATTCAGCTTCAGCTGTGGAAGTGGACACTGAATTTTGCTTTTTACTTGTCCAACTTACCAGCTTTCCACCCAGGAGCTGACATCCTCCTGTGGTGCTTTTCCTATCCATTTTGCAACCTGCAAAATCACTATCTAAATAGGCGGTTAGATCGAATCCTGAATCTTTGGGATACCAAAGACCTAGATTCGCTGTACCCTTAAGATATCGAAAGATTCGCTTTGCAGCTTTCATATGAGATATCTTAGGTTCAGCTTGATATCGTGCACATAAGCATGTTGCAAACATAATATCGGGTCGGCTAGCTGTAAGATACAATAGAGAGCCGATCATCCCACGGTACAACGTGACAGTGACTGGAACACCCTTAGTGTCCTTATCAAGTGTCAGCGGTGGTGCCATAGGGGTTTTCATAGCTGAACTTTCAGTTAAGTCGAATTTCTTCAACATATCTTTAACATACTTTCCCTGATTAATAAAAGTTCCTTTTTCAGTTTGCTTAATCTGAAGACCAAGAAAATATGTTAGTTCACCCATCATGCTCATTTTGTACTCATCTTTCATTCTATCAGCGAAACGAGTACAATGCTCAGGGTTAGTAGACCCAAATATAATGTCATCAACATATATTTGAACTAGAATGATATGACCTTTCACTTTTCTAAAAAAAAGTGTTTCGTCAATCTTACCTCGCTCAAATTTTTCAATATGGAGATAAGTAGAAAGAGTGTCATACCATGCACGAGGAGCTTGCTTCAAGCCATAAAGTGCCTTATCCAGTTTATAAACATAACCTGGACGCTTAGAATCTGAGAATCCTGGAGGTTGTTCCACATACACTTCTTCATTCAGCTTTCCATTTAGAAACGCTGACTTAACATCCATCTGATGTACTTTGAAGTTTTTGTGTACATCATATGCTAAGAATAGACGAATAGATTCAAGTCTTGCTACTGGAGCAAATGTTTCATCATAATCTATACCTTCCTCTTGTCTGTATCCCTGAGCAACAAGTCGAGCTTTGTTGCGGGTTACAGTACCATGTTCGTCCAACTTATTTCGATAGACCCATTTAGTGCCTATCACGGTTTTATCAGTTGGTCTCTGAACAAGTTTCCAAACTTTGTTTCTTTCGAATTCAGTCAGCTCTTCTTGCATGGCGCTGACCCAGTTTGGATCTTTGAGGGCATCATCTACTTTCTTTGGTTCAGTTAGTGAAATAAAATTTACAAATAAACAAATATTACCTGCACTTCGTCGAGTCTGAATCCCAGCATTTGGATCACCAAGAATTTGATCAATTGGGTGATTTATAGTCCATCGTTGAGCCGGAGCGTGAGACGCTGACTCAACTTGAACTGGAGGAGCTGAAGATGAAGATTCAGCGACGTCGAGAGTATCAGCCAAGAGAGGAATGGATGCAGTTGTCATTATATTCACTGATTGCTGAGAAGTAGATGGAATGCCTGAGACATTTGGTTCAGCGTTAGGTATAGTGTTTATAGGAACAGCTGAGACCCAAGAAGTTTCAGCTTCACTGTTCTGCATATTTGGAATGATAGGAGGACTATCATCTTCTACTGGATGAGCATGAGTAGTGGGAATAACTTCTGAATCACCAAGATGAGAAAACATCCATTGATTCAGTTCTTCAGTATCAGCGGACGGTTTAGAGTTCGCTGAACGGGATTCGTCAAACGTGACGTGAATAGTTTCTTCTACAGTTTGTCTTCTACGATTGAAGACTCTGAAGGCTTTGGAAACTGAGGAGTATCCAAGAAAGATTCCATCATCAGCCTTAGGATCAAACTTTCCAAGTGCATCTCTGTTGTTCAGTATAAAAGACTAACATCCAAAGATGTGAAGAAAGCTTATTGAAGGCTTTCTCTCATGAAAAAGTTCATAGGCTGTCTTTTTGAATCTTTTGACTATCAGCGACCTGTTTTGCGTAAAACAAGCAGTGTTGACAGCTTCTGCCCAAAACTGAGTAGGCAGGTGAGAAACGCTAAGCATTGAACGTGCAGCTTCAATAATTGTTCTATTTCTTCTTTCAGCGACTCCATTTTGTTGCGGTGTTCTCACTGAAGAAAAGTTGTGAGAAATACCCTTACTCTCAAGGAAGGAATCAAGAGAACTGTTTTTGAATTCAGTCCCATGATCACTCCTTATTGAGCGAACGGTCAGATTGTTCAGGGTTTCCATCTTCCGAACAAAGGTGATGAGTTCTTCAGGGGTGTCACTCTTAGAACGGAGAAACATTACCCAAGTGAAGCGAGAGAATTCATCAACTATGACCAGCGTATATTTCTTTCCAGCGATGGATTGTTTGTTAACAGGGCCAAACAAATCCATATGGAGTAGTTGTAGAGGAGATGACACTGAAGAAACTTGCTTTGACTTAAAGCTTGCTTTGGTCTGCTTCCCTTTTTCACACGCTGAACATAACGACTCTTTGGCATATGAATGCTGAGGTAGACCAGCGACTAACTCTTTTGATGAAAGAGTATTCAGTGTCTTGAAATTTAGATGAGATAGCCTCTTATGCCATAGCCAGTTGACATCAGATGAGGTCTTTGAGAAGAAACAGGAGTTCTCAGTGGTTGTTGAGTCCATGTTTATTACATAAACATTTTCCAAACGATAACCGCTGAGAGCTATCTTCTCCTTTTTTTCAGTGACAAAGCAGGATTCCTTAGTAAAGATTACTTTTTATCCATGTCGCAAAGCTGACTGATGCTTAGAAGATTATGCTTCAGCCCTTCAACATATGCGACTCTTCTGAAGGAGGTTGTACCATTTGAAAGCACACCATACCCTCGGGTATGTCCTTTTCCATTTCCACCGAAAGTCACAGAGGGACCCTTCTCTTCCTTGTATTCAACGAGCAGGCTTTTCTTTCCAGTCATGTGTCTAGAGCATCCGCTATCGAGATACCAGATACCCTTGTTAACCTGCAATACAAAGGAAGATTAGTTTTTCTTGGGTACCCACTTTACCATGTATACACATTTGTTAGTGGAAGTAGTTGGAATGGAAGATTCAGCAGTCTTCGCAACATTTGAAGATTAAGCTTTGTCTTTCTTCACTTTGGTTAATTTCTTAACTTCAGTGGTAGAATTCACCTTGACCTAATTTGCACCAGGGTTGGTCTTCTTTGCCTTGGGGGCAATCTTCACCTTAGCTATCTTTTCAGCTTTGGTGGCTGTGGGGCACTTACTAGCAATATGATCGGTAAGTCCACAGTGATAACATTTCCTATAACTAAAAGTAGTTCTAGGACCATTTGAATGCTGAGCTTTTAATTTCAAATTAGAAGTGCCAGCACCAAGTAAACTATTGGCTTTAGAAATGGGACGAACATTCAGTTCTTCAGATTTCTTACCAAGGACATCCAATCTGAGTCTAGGAGTAGATCGCTGAATAGATCCAGATATCTGCTTCCTTGATCCAGAGGGATGAGCCACTGAAGCTTTAGAAGCATTCAGCTTTGGTACTAAGGTACCCTTCTGAGGATTCTGGTAAATAACAATTCCTTTACCTTTGTCTTTAGAGACAGAGGTAGGTTTTGAATAAACCATTTTCTCCTTGCCTTTTAAGGAGGTAGGAGTTTCCTCAGGGATTGGTGTAACGGACGAGGAGCACTGAGAAGATGAAGTATCAGCGACTGAGGATACGAACGTTCCAAATTTAAGCATTGAACGCTCAGTGGTTGGTTTTGGAGTTTCATATTTGTAACCCAAACCACGTTTATCTCTCAGGGGAATCTGAGACTTTATTATCTCAATGATCTTTGTTGAAGAATTACACCATCCTTCAACAGTAGCTTTTTCAGCCTTTAATGCAGCGATAGCTTCTGCTCGTTCGATTTTGACTAGCTGATTTAGATATACTTGATCTTTAAAATCTTCTTCAATTTTAGAAAGCTTTTCTATTTGAAGGTGGCAGTTTTTAAGCTTTTCAGCGAGATCAAGATTTTGGTTTTCAACCACAGTTTTTGCCGTTCATGGCTTCGTATAAACTTCTAGTCAAGAGATCGATCTTACGGAGACTATCAGCTTCATCAATATTTGCAATGTTGGTAAAGAAAGAAGGTGATACCTGAATAGCAGATGTTGAAGTGGAGGGAATGTCTGAACTTTCTTCCTCTTCTTCAATCTTGGCCATAAGACATAGATTTGCTTCATCATCTTCAGAGTCAGATGATGATGCTTCTTCATCAGAAGCAGCCCAATCATAGTCAGCCATCAGGCCTTTATTCTTCTTCTTAAAGCTTTTCAGCTTTGCATATTTTTCTTCCAGCTTTGAATATTTGTCATCTTTATTCCTTGGAACAAAGGGTTTCTTTGTAAAAGCTGAGGGTCTAGAAACTTTCTTAGACCTGCACTCGTTAGCGAAATGTCCTGTCTTTTCGCAGTTAAAACAAGTAGCAGTAGCCTTATCAACAAAAGCTGATGATCTAGGCTTGTCAGTTATGGAAAGAGGTTTGTTCTTTCTAAACATTTTCTTTTTGGCAAATCTCCTGAACTTCTTAGTTAGGAGAGCCAAAGATTCATCATTATCTGAATAATCAGAATCTGATGACCTTTCAGAGTTACTTTCTAACTCAGTGATAGTGACCGAGGGTCGCTGAGTAGAAGGTTCCTCTGAGATTAAAGCAACAGGGGTGCTTTTGGAATCTTTTACAAGATTCTTCTTAAGATGGCTTGATTGCTCATGATTCAGCAACGTGCCATATAAGGTTGAAAGGGTCATTGATTTTAGATCCTTTGATAGCTTGAGACACATAGCATAATTGTCCCAGCTTTCAGGTAAACATTCAAGAAACTTTGTCAGTACTTCAAAGTTAGAATATTCCTTACCAACAGTTTTCTGATCTATAATTAAACAATTAAAACGTTGGTGAACTTCAGAGAGAGATTCATTCTTACCAGAAATGAAGCTTTCTATTGTCTTACCAGGTTGATCTTTCTTGAATCCTGGACTTCAGACGTTCCTTCATACTGAACACATATTGTGTCCCACATGGCCTTTGATGTTTTCAGATTCATGACGGAATGGTAGACTTCGTCAGGAAGAGCCATGGATAGTATGGATCTGGCTTTTGTATCTATAGCCACTTTCTTCTTATCTTCGTCAGTCTATTGAAAGATTTCCTTAGGTACCAGCCTTTCTGGAATAGCGGGTCTATTCTCAGCGGCTGGAACAGCAGCATCAATTCTTACAGGGATGAATGGACCATTCTCTAGATAGTAAGGCATAGTAGGGTCTACACCTTCTAAGAAGAGTGTCATCCTATTTTTCCATAAGTTGAAGTTATCTTTGGAAATCTAGGGGGTTTAGCAAGAGAACCATTGTCTATATAATTTGTGTTTGTGTTGGTGGCCATTTTTAGATAATAGCAAGGACGAGAAATATCTTAGATTAGATCTTGTTTATGAGATTAAACAAATCCGCTCTGATACCACTTGTTGGTCCCGAAGGCCTATACAAGTTTTTAGAAGGGGGGGTTGAATACAAACACACAGATTTTACTTTTCTAAATTGTTTATTGATAAATCATTAACAATTTACAGCTTGTTGCGGAAACAAGATTAAGGATAAACCTAAATCTAAACAAGTTGGAACACTAAGGTTTCTTGCACTAAGAGAGATAAGGAAATTACTAATAATAACCAATCTTGAGATAAGAGATTGAACTTGTCCAGAGTTAGCAAGTTACTTCAAAAGAAGTGGGTTCATCTCTTTATATACTGCATGCATTTAATGCAAGTCAGTATACACTTTACACGTGTCATCAGCTGGTTGGTTGTATGTCATTGACCTTGGTTGACAACCTTAGTAGCCGCATGGATGAACAGTGTAGTATCAGAGTGGTTGTACGATTTCAGACAGTCGGAGGTTCTTTTCTGACATTTCGTACGGAGTCGTGCAAGGGGGGTTAAGACAAAAGTACTTTGTACGGAGGACTTCATGATCAGCTTTCGTTGATTCAGCGATTATCATTTTCTATTCAGCGAATGATAAAGTTCAGCGATAGCTGAAGTCTTGTACTTTATACTTCACGTTGAGTGGACAAATCTGAGTCTTCGCTGATCCGCATCAGTTCATTAGGAGACTTGTCGCTGGTTCTTGAGCTTGATCTTCGACTTCAGCGTAGAACCTGATAACGCCACTTCTTGGCGTTATTTTCAATTCTCAAACCAACGAGATTGGCTTGAATTCAAGTAAAAAGGCGTGTATTTTACGGTTTATCTAGTGAATTATGCAGGTTAGCTAAAAGGCGGCATTCCTCGAGAAAGAAGCTAAAAAGAGCCCAAAACGAGTCAAAAGAAGCCTAACGGGAGCCCAAAAGCCAAGCCTAAGACCCGCGACCGAACCAGGACCCGACCCGCGAACCAGAAATAGACCCACACAGCAAAAAGCATACGCGCGACTTAGCCCGCGACTTGCAAGTCGCGTGGCAAGTCGCGTAAGTCACTGTTTGTCGAAAATCAGCTTTATTTTCCGGGGTTTAGGTCATTATTCGATATCATTCTTACGGCAGACGATCGGGAGCAGTTCAGGGGCGACTTTGGGCGATTTTTTGGAGTCCTCGAAGCCACGTTAGAGAGCCGATCACGGATACATTCATCACGGAACGTAGGGACGAACACGAGAGGAGGGAGTTTTCATCACTTTTATCACGATTTCATCTTTCGCTATTAATCATGTTTACATACACTTTTGCATCCTTTTCTCTTATGTTTGAATCCACCACCGACATGAACTAACCGGTTCGTGTTGGGGGTTGGAATGAATTCGGTTTGTAGCATGTAACGAATTGATCTGAACTTTTATCAGTTTTCCTTAATTAATGAAGCATATGATTTCGTTCTTAATGCATTTGTGAATTTGGCCAATTTACAATTGATTCATTGTTAGTAATTAAGTTCGCGAGGATTGATTGCTATTTAGAATTAGAAGTTGCATGCCTAAAGCCCAAAAAGGTTATAGAGATATACCGAGTAGGCTTTAGTCCCATTTAAACCGTTAGGTTGATATCGAGAGATAAAATCTAGCCAATTTAACATAAATCGAGTACTTAATGTGTTTTGGAACCCATAAGTGAGATCGAGAGATTGAACTTATCCTTTTCAAAATAAAATCCGTTGTTGGTCGAAAGAAAACGACGATGATCTTAAAAGATTTGGAAATCATTAAGGGGATTAACTGGTAACTGTTTTGAGTCGATTGTTTGCATGTGTATAATCTGGGGATTTCCAACCCTCAACTTTTCTCTCTATCAAAGTCTTCAAAGCTGTTCTGTTTGTCTTGTGTTTGATTTGATTTTATTTAGTACAATTAAGTAGTCTAAAACCAATCTCTTAATTTGACAGTTCAGTTAATAGAGCTTATAGTAATTGTGATACTTAGTTCCTAGTTCCCCGTGATTCGATACTCGTACTTTCTCAAGTACTATTACTTGACTTCGACCCGTACACTTGTGGTAAGATTCGCGGGGTGTCAAAACCCCGTGTCAAGTTTTTGGCGCCGTTGCCGGGGAACTAGTTGTAGCTAATAGCACTACCATCTATACGCGCTATTAGATTGGGCATTTTCTTTTCTTGTTATTTTTCCATCACTTTCAGTTTTCGGATTATTGACTTTACTGTCTTCTTTTCAAGTACCAATTGGTTTATGCCAAGGACGACCCGAGGAAAAGAGATCGAACAATTTGATCCGGAGATCGAAAGAACCGCTCGTCGGCTGCGTAAGGAAACGAAGGCCAAAAGGAATCTGAAATTCGAGATGTCCGACGACGAGAGACCACCTCCGCACAATGATCCTCCACCTCGCCGCAACAATCCACCACCACCTCCGGAAAGAGTCCCGATGCGGTCATTTGCCGATCCTAATGTGGCAGCCGCACGGATAGGCATTCAACCACCTACCACTGCGGCTAACTATTTCGAAATAAAGTCGAGCACCATCGTAATGGTGCCGCAAAATCAATATGGAGGAGCACCGACCGAAGATCCTCACGCTCATCTCCGGGCTTTCGAGCGCATTTGTAGCACCTTCAAGATCAACGGGATGGAGGAGAACAATCAAACTGAGGCTGTTCAGTTTTTCATTAAAAGGTCGAGCTGAAATATGGATAGAAGGCCTACCGTCAGATCAGATCACTACTTGGGCACAGTTGAAAGCAGCCTTCCTCCAAAAGTTTTTCCCACCGAGCAGAACCGCCCAACTAATGGCGGAGATCACCCATATTTCTCAATGGGATCAGGAAACGTTATATAAGGCTTGGGAGCGTTATAAGGACATGATCAAAAAGTGTCCTCATCATGGGCTACAGGGCTGGGTCATCATCCAGACCTTCTTCAGTGGACTCCACCGCAATTTAAGAACGACATCACGGCTGCCGCGGGTGGAGCACTAATGGACAAGTCGTATGAGGAAGCGTGCGAGCTGATTGAGAACTTGGCCGAACATAGTTTCTCCACTCCGAGATCAGCGGTAAGACGAGTTGCAAGTGTCCAAGAGAGTAATGAGCTGAATGAACTGAAGGCTCAACTGGCATTCATCATAAATCAGATGAATAGAGGAATTCCGGAAGCACCCGAGCAAATCCAGTATATGCAAAACCGGAATCATCAGCCGCGAAACGACCCGTTCTCCAACACGTATAACGAAGGGTGGAAAAAGCACCCAAATTTCTCGTGGAGTAAACCCGGTCAATAGCCAGGTAATTTTTCTAACTCTTCAAATTTTTCTAATGCTAATAATGCTTATCGTCCTCCAGGTTTTAATCAAAGAAACGAAGGACCAACCGGAGAGAAGAAACCGGGGCTGGAGGAGATGATGATGAAGTTCATGTCGAAAATGGACAGCACGGTTGGAGAGCTAGCAAGCACTGTGAACACGGTGAAAACCGCAACTGATCAGAATACAGCTGTAATCAAGATCCTCGAGAGGCAAGTAGGGCAGATCTCCGAGGCCCTACAAAACCGACCACCTGGCACATTTCCAAGCATGGCCGAAAAGAGGAACCAAGAGAATTGTAATGCCATCTATCTGAGAGATGGCAAGGAGCTGAATGAGGAGCCAGCAAAGGAAGCCGAGAATGATGTGGAGATCATTGACATGGATGCATTAGAGGCTGATGAAGAGCGTATGAGGAAAGAGAAGCCGAAGGAGAAAGAAGTGACACCACCGGTCAAGCCGGCAGCACCAAGAGTACCTTACCCGAGCAGGCTGAAAGCAAATAAGGATGAGGTCAATTTTTCAAAATTTATAGATGTGTTTAAAAAGCTAACGATCAATATCCCTTTTGCAGATGCTCTCACCCAAATGCCCTCTTACATGAAATTCATGAAAGAGATCCTTTCCAAAAAGAGGGCGATCGATCATCAATCCACAGTTACACTCACTGAAGAGTGTAGTGCCATCTTCCAGAATAAGCTTCCCCAGAAGCGCAAAGACCCAGGGAGTTTTTCAATCCCTATTCAAATTGGGGATCTTAGTTTTAATAAAGTGTTATGTGATTTAGGGGCGAGTATTAATTTAATGCCGTTATCTGTTTTTAGGAAACTCAGATTGGGAGAGGTGAGCCCAACATACATGACACTCAAGCTCGTGGACAGATCAATAAGGTATCCATACGGGGTGATTGAAGACGTGCTGATCAAAGTTGGTAAGTTCTACTTCCCGGTAGATTTCGTGGTCATCGACATAGATGAAGATGAGGAAGTCCCGCTGATTTTGGGGAGGTCCTTCCTGGCCACGAGTCGAGCATTAATAGACATGGAGGAAGGAGAGATTACCTTCAGAGTTGGCGGTGAGAACGTGAGGTTCAAGTTGCTGGAAAGAAGAAGTGGTGAAAGAGAGGAAGGAGTAGAGAAGTCCGCGAAAAACCGTAAGTGTGGACGGTTCAATTCTGCGGATACGGAGCCAAGTTGAAACCGCACAGTCGTGCCACGACTTTAAATACGGCGCTGGGTGGGAGGCAACCCACCAAGGTTTGTTTCCTTTTATTTTTACTTTGCGTGTGTTTTTATTTCCGAAAAGCCATAAAAATCGAAAATTCAAAAAAAATAAAAGCCAAAAATATTTTTGAAACTGGGACATACGCGGTTTGCCACGCGGTTTGTATACCGCGCAGCAAGCCACGGGACCCTCTGTTTGTTTCTGAAACAGTAGGTTACGCGGTTTGCCACGCGACTTGCAAATCGCGGGCTAAACCGCGGGAGGCCCTGCTTCTTCGTTTTGTTTTTCGTGCAGTTTTTATTCCATTCTTGCTTGGTGTGTTTCTTTTCTAGTATTTTGTCTTGTGCTTTGTTTCTCTTTGTTTTGTTTTGCATGTTCTCTCCGTCTCCTCCGATTGATGCTCAACCAGTCAAGAATCCTCCGGCCGGGCAAAACAGGTATGTTCTAAATCTTTATGTTAATGAGTGGTGTATGATTTTTGTCTCAGTATTAGTTAAACGAGAGGCAACAAACCTAAGTTCCACTTAGGTTTGGGGTGCCTTATCTTTTTCACATCTACACACTCAATTCTTTAAACCTTGTGCAAACCTCGGTTTCATCGAGGTTTGGGGTTGGCTTTTATTTGACAAACCTAGGCCACGGCCTAGGTTTGGGGTGCCCATTTTTAGAAAGTTGGGATTTCTTTTTGCTTGCTATGTAATGCCTTGCCCGTCCTTTTGATAACTGTAATAACTGCACAATGATTGAGTCGCATCACCTACGACTTTGCTTGCACATTGGGGACAATGTGTGGGTAAGGTTTGGGGTTGCCCAATCGGGCCCAAGCTCATGCACTTAGATTTCCTACATTTCTGAGTATTTAGATCACATTAGCCAAAAAAATTTGTTTTGAATGATTGAGACCAACCATTGTGGGAAGAATATTGTGATAGTGACGTGACCGTTAGGGAAGAACCGGGAAAGGACATGACTAGGGACATTAGTGGAGACCACCCGATAGTGAGATTTTGAGCCTTAAAGACATTTTTCATTTCGAGGGATTCATACATTTAATTCTTATACATTTTTCGAATTCCTTGTCGTGAATGTAGAATGATCTCGCTACATTATTGCATTGAGTAGCAAAGACGAACATCGGGATATTAGGTAAGAGTAGAATAGACCGTATCGTGTGGACCTTAAGATATGATTCCAGGCATTATGTGTTTTATTTTTAAACCATTTTTAGCTATCGTTCCCTTTCACCCGTTTGTGTGTATCCATAACCCCTTTTGCAGCCAAACACACACCTTAATTCTTTCTAAACCCACCATTAAACCTTTAGCCAAAAGCCTTAGCCAACCCTTATCCGAAAGTGTGTCAATCGGAAGCAGTAATGAACTACTCGAGATAGAGCAGAAAAGAATAGAATAGGGCAGTCATGAGAATAAAATGGGTCAATGTAACCCGAGAAGTAGAAAAGAGGACCAATGAAGTCCCAAAAAAAAAATATACAGTTATTTAGATAATAGTTAGAGCTGCAAAATAAGAGAGTCAAAGCGACTCCAATAGTGAAGAAAAGGGCCAAGGAAGCGAATGTGAAGCAACGAGAGTTCAGGAATTACCAATGATTGACACACCGAGGATTTTTGATCCTTTTTACCCTTCGTTTCTTAGCCTTGACCTTAGCCCCATTACAACCCGTGTAAAGACCTGGATGATCTTTTGGAAGATGTGATTACGGTATACGACCACCCTCATCGATATTCCCTGTCTTGCTACTTAATTCTTTCTGAGATCAAACCTTTGGACATTTGTGCGTCTTTCTTTAGAGTTGTCATGTAATAATTTGAGTATTCTTGTACCTAACCTCCGTAAACATGACAACACGAGCGATAACCTAGGTTCGAGTGCAAAGAGAGTATCCCGTGAGGTAGGGTCAAGGCGAAATGTTTTTCCCTAGTATGTTTGGACTTAGTCTAACCTTAACGTAATCGGAACAGTCATGAGTTCAACTCCCAATGGAAGGTCATAGATCAAGCAAAATAAGAATGAGGCGAGAGTGAGATAGACATTCACGGGTATGGGAAATCACCGATGCATCACTTGGTACCGATTGAGAATTGTGCAGTCATTACTAAATTCACTGTGTGCTTTTATTCTATTTTATTGCTAATTTGCTTGGGGACAAGCAACGCTCGGTTTGGGGTTGTTGATAACGCCACTTCTTGGAGTTATTTTCAATTCTCAAACCAACGAGATTGGCTTGAATTCAAGTAAAAAGGCGTGTATTTTACGGTTTATCTAGTGAATTATGCAGGTTAGCTAAAAGGCGGCATTCCTCGAGAAAGAAGCTAAAAAGAGCCCAAAACGAGTCAAAGGAAGCCTAACGGGGGCCCAAAAGCCAAGCCCAAGACCCGCGACCGAACCAGGACCCGACCCGCGAACCAGAAATCGACCCACACAGCAAAAAGCATACGCGCGACTTAGCCCGCGACTTGCAAGTCGCGTGGCAAGTCGCGTAAGTCACTGTTTGTCGAAAATCAGCTTTATTTTCCGTGGTTTATGTCATTATTCGATATCATTCTTACGGCAGACGATCGGGAGCAGTTCAGGAGCGACTTTGGGCGATTTTTCGGAGTCCTCGAAGCCACGTTAGAGAGCCGATCACGGATACATTCATCACGGAACGTAGGGACGAACACGAGAGGAGGGAGTTTTCATCACTTTTATCACGATTTCATCTTTCGCTATTAATCATGTTTACATACACTTTTGCATCCTTTTCTCTTATGTTTGAATCCACCACCGACATGAACTAACCGGTTCGTATTGGGGGTTGGAACGAATTCGGTTTGTAGCATGTAACGAATTGATCTGAACTTTTATCAGTTTTCCTTAATTAATGAAGCATATGATTTCGTTCTTAATGCATTTGTGAATTTGGCCAATTTACAATTGATTCATTGTTAGTAATTAAGTTCACGAGGATTGATTGCTATTTAGAATTAGAAATTGCATGCCTAAAGCCCAAAAAGGTGATAGAGATATACCGAGTAGGCTTTAGTCCCATTTAAACCGTTAGGTTGATATCGAGAGATAAAATCTAGCCAATTTAACATAAATCGAGTACTTAATGTGTTTTGGAACCCATAAGTGAGATCGAGAGATTGAACTTATCCTTTTCAAAATAAAATCCGTTGTTGGTCGAAAGAAAACGACGGTGATCTTAAAAGATTTGGGAATCATTAAGGGGATTAACTGGTAACTGTTTTGAGTCGATTGTTTGCATGTGTATAATCTGAGGATTTCCAACCCTCAACTTTTCTCTCTATAAAAGTCTTCAAAGATGTTCTGTTTGTCTTGTGTTTGATTTGATTTTATTTAGTACAATTAAGTAGTCTAAAACCAATCTCTTAATTTGACAGTTCAGTTAATAGAGCTTATAGTAATTGTGATACTTAGTTCCTAGTTCCCCGTGATTCGATACTCGTACTTTCTCAAGTACTATTACTTGACTTCGACCCGTACACTTGCGGTAAGATTCGCGGGGTGTCAAAACCCCGTGCCAGAACCTTTGTTGACGTGAAACTTGTCTTCAGGGATCATAAGTAAACAACTAACTTATCAGCGATCATCATAATGACTGAACAGACTCAGAGCATTAATGATGAACAGTGTTTGCTGAATGTTTAATTTAAAAGAGCGAAAGTTCCTATCAGCGGTACTGTAAGATCTTAGTACTTATCAGCGATTGTGAAACTCTGATACATATTGTTTACTTACAATTTTCACTAAGTATATAAGAGAGGGTCATTTTCAAATCACTGAGGGTTTGGATCAACAGAAAGGTTTGAGGTTGTGATGTCTTTATGGCATGGGAACTAAGACCGGGACTTTAGGTGTAATCCAGTAACATCATAAGTGGCCTAACTTTATGTGCCCGCCACTTTCGATGGAATCGGGTCTCCCCTGTCACCGAAAGGTGTTGTTTTTGGGTAGTTACTTTTATCCATATTTTCGGTGACGCTCTTTATTTATATGAAATGTCTTCATGGTTTATTGGCAGAGTTCTATGCCTTATCCTATTTGGATGTTTTAAATATTATTGTTTTGTCCACATTTATATTTCTTGGGATATTTAACGTCTAAGCACGTTTTGAGTGAGTTGGAGTTGGAATTCATTTTGGAAAATGATTTATACATTTTGGGAAATTTTCTCATATATTTTGTGTGCGTTGGAAAATGAGTCGTTTATATCCTTTCATAAACCATTTTGGAAATCATGATTTATGTCGCACACTTTCATTCTACAAATTGTATAAATCATGTTATAAACTCTTGAACTCACTAGGCGTTAGGCTAACCTTTTTATTTGTAGGCATGTGCAACAGGTTCAGGTTGGGAGTAGTTGTAGTGACACTACGAAAGGTAGAGTGCTAGTAGTGTGCTTGAGAGGTGAATCGGTAGTGAAGTCTTCCGCATTGAGTTTTGGGGAATAGCAATTGTACTTGAGTTAAGTAACACCCGATGTGAACTTAGCCTTTGTATTTAAGACTTGAGTTATATGTATTGATAAGCATATACGGTGCGTTCATAATGACACCTGACCAGTGTCATGGTGAACTTACTAGTTACATGTGCATACTTGAACCACTTTAATGCGATGACCGTTGGGGTAGTGAAGAGTTTCTAAGCAAGTAGTCATTGAAAGAGATTGACGATTTTAGCATTAGTCACTTAGAGTGACAATAAGCATGATAATTACTTTAAGTGGACCATTTCGGGTCAAGGTTGATGGTTGGAGTAGAACCATAGGCTTGTTGAATCGACCTTATTTCGAGGAGAAATCGTAAGGTTAATCGATGTAGATTCCAATTTTGCCTTAAGATGTTTGAGCATCCGAATGACGGTAGTGTGACCGCAGGGAATTGGAGGAGTATGGTTTGAAACGTTGAGTGCCGACTAAGTTCATGCACAATTTTTTTTTAAATAAATTGCATCAGTTATTTCTTGTGTTTCAAATCCTCATGTGAATTGTGTTACAAAATCTCGAAAAATGTTTAGCACACACAAGATTTTAAAATCATGGTTTTGAACATGCATGAAAAATATTTTATTGCGGGCATTGCAAATTTTGTCGGGACTTGCTTTATTTTGTTGAGGTCCAACACTACTTTCGGATACGGTGATGTCCATAATTTAATGTCGTTTAAAGTGTTGGACAAATGACTACGACTTATGACTTTAATATTGGATCTCCTCCACATATGTTAAGGTTTGGACGGAAAGTTATCTTCCATTATGTCTATGTAAAGTTATTTTGGAGAATTTATTTAATGCAAGTTTGTTGATCAATGTTGTTTATATGGTATTACAACAAAAAGGAGATTTTTGGAATTTTGACGTTTTAGTCATGATTTTGTATATTGAAATTCGATTTTTGGAAGTGAAAGGTTTGGTGCCATTTGTTGACTTGAGGTCATTGAGTCTCGTTAAGTTTCATGGAGTTTTGGTCTAACGACGTTTTGTGTCGCGTGAGTGCAATTTCATAATGTGCATACTCCATTTATTATGTTGGAATTTATGAGTTATGTTGGGCATTTTGTCCCACTCGGGTTTTAGTGAGAAATATTATTTTATGCCATAAGACGACCCAAAAGGGATGAGTTTTGGAACTTTGGTGTCACATATTTTCCCTTTCAAAGATTTGTGTTAGCACATTTTGTTGCAACTTGTTCAGTGTACGGATTGATTTATACGTAGCGTGAGTAATGCATTAAAGGACGTTCTGATATTATTTCTTAACAATTTTCTTTATGCGCTTTCGGTTAATTGATTATTTTTTTATTTTTCCCGCAAATGCATGGTATTGATCTAGGGATATGCATGACTTGGTAACCACGAACCCTCGACACTTTGATAAATGAATCGTGAATGAGAATGTCTTATTAATGCATGGTTTACGATACGGTACGTTTTGAAAACACGAATGTGTGAGTCGTTGAACTTTGGTCAATTTTGACTCGATAAACATTTTGGAAAATCGTAAACCTTTTTGGTTTTGGAGAAAATGTATGTTTTGGGTATTTGTAATGAGTAAATTTTAAGCATTGATGTTTTAACGTTTTATTTTGCGAATGAAAAACTTTTGTGAAAATACTCCGTGGTGGGGATTTTCGAAGAATATTTGTTTAAACCTAGGGTGCATGAAATTATTAAAGTTTTTGGAACATTAATGCGCACTGTTTGTACTATTCGAAGTTTGAAGTCGATTTAAAACCTTTTTGGTGTCAACCGTTTACAAACACTTCTTGTTCTCCTCAGTTTGAGAGAACGCATAATTGTGTGTGCATTTTGTCAAAGAGGTTTTACTCTTATGTCATTATATGACTAAATGAGAAAATTTTGAAATTTGAATTAATGAAATTTTCTATTTCAAGAGTTTAGTGTGGGCTACCTATTGCATGTAATTTTATTTCCGAAAAACCACTAGGAAGATGTTACAAGTTTGCATTCATACTCCAATTTGAAATTTCTTCACGATACTTTAGTCGATACCTCCGAATGGTGAAAGCGTATTGATTTTGTCTTTAAACTCGGAACCGACACAAATCATTTTATGTTTTGACTAAAGTATATTTATGGAATTGTTTCACCGTTTTGTGAAATAAGTTGACGTGTGCGAACTTTGTTGGTGAATTTTGTTTCATGCTATTTCATGATTTAAAAAGGAAATATTTGGAATAGGATGGCATTCAAACTCCTTTTGAAGTATGTACAAGCCTTTTGGTTGGACATCATTTAAAGTGGAAAATTACCTTACGTGCATGACATAGATCAATCCATGCTAGGACCGTAGCGGTTCGTTCCAAAGAAGTTGTTTATTGTGCTTTTGCGTTATTGTTAAGGATCTAAATTTCGATGAAATAGTTTTCAGTATGATTTTCATATGTGGGACGAGTGTGTCCATTTTTACACAACTACCGAATTGATAGTAGTAGATTTCGTGCGTACAATTAGATTGATATGAAAACCTTTATGTTGAAAGTTTCTATAAACGTTTTCGATTGGCATATTTGTTAAATATTTCGCTTGAGAAACCTTGAACTCATAGGAATCTTGGTAAGGTTAAGTGACCCCAGTTAAGAGTAAGCGTGTGTAGAACTTCGACGGTGGAAGGTTGGGTATTCCACGCGTGATGGTACTGTAGGCCGAATGGTATCGGTTGCAGGGCTGATGTGTTTTGTAACCGGAAAGCTAAACTAGTGGTATCTTCTGTTAATGTTGGTGGTAGCCGTTCTTGTCGACAACCTTGTTTTGGGGTCTTGGTCAATTTTCGCATGAGGGACCCTTATGGACACCATATTATTAACCTTGGTTTTTGTTGGAATGTTTGACGAATGGAACTCGTGTGTGGAGTACTGTAGTTGTTTGAATCCTGGTGGTATAGTTAGGTGTCAACTTTGGATTTTGAGGCCATGAATCGTCAGTGTATTTGGAGAGTAGTAGTCCAATCTTAAGGGATAATCGT
The DNA here is from genome assembly GCA_033807775.1 of Saussurea involucrata. Taxonomy (NCBI): domain Eukaryota; kingdom Viridiplantae; phylum Streptophyta; class Magnoliopsida; order Asterales; family Asteraceae; genus Saussurea; species Saussurea involucrata. The sequence continues at coordinate 21,960,378 of CM066314.1, forward strand.
ATCGCTTGTGGTGATTTTAAGAAACTCATATTGTGATAACTGGACTTGGTAGGATGACTTTCCTTGAATAGTAAAAGAATCTGCAGATTAGATGGTTGGTAATTAGGTGTATTCTAGGAGTTGTATAATCTTTGAATCAAGGATGATCGTCCGCTTGGTGAATAAAGGTACCCGTTAAAGTAAAGAGTAGTTCGGTAGCAGGAACATTTGGATTCGGAGATTTTGTTGCTTTCAGAGTGATCAACCTTTGACTGATTGGGAGTTGGAATCTGTCGTTGGGGAAGTATGGAACACCTGAGGTTAGGAGACAACCAAATCCATGCGGTTAGAAATTACTCTAGCAAGTTGAACATGCTTTCGGATGTGAGGGTAACGTATATGGGTTGGCCTTGGCTGTAAGGGAACTAGATTTCGAGGACGAAATCTCTTTAAGATTGGGAGGATTGTAACACCCCGGTTTTTGGAAGGTATCGGTCTTTTATGATAAATAAGAAAAAAATAGGATTTTGGATTTAATCCTAGATTTGATGGTCTTGTTGGATGGGGAATTCAAATACGAATCCAACGGGCCTTTCCGGAGCGAAAACGGATTGTAACACCCCGGTTTTTGGAAGGTATCGGTCTTTTATGATAAACAAGAAAAAATAGGATTTTGGATTGAATCCTAGGTTTGATGGTCTTGTTGTATGGGGAATTCAAATACGAATCCAACGGGCCTTTCCGGAGCGAAAACGGAGCTATAACGAAGAAGTTATGGCCAAAACAACTTTCGGTACAATCTCGGCTAAAGTAACCAGCGAAAGTGACACTTGTGTCACTCTCGCGTGTCACTCTCGCCGGTTTTGTACCGAGAGCCTTTTGACCACGGCGAGAGTGCCCAGCGAAAGTGACACTTGTGTCACTCTCGCACATCACTTTAGCCATCGGGTACCTGGAGCATAAATACAAGATTTTTAGCCCTAAACTTCATTTCCTCATATCTCACTCATTTCACTTCCGTTTTTGGCGATTCAAATTGCCATGGTTTCGATTTTTAGATCTTTTCAAGGATAAAGTGTTAATTTTGAAGATCATTGGAATATTAAAGGGTGTTTGGTGGTGATAAGTCTCTCATTTCTCGCTCTCGAATCTCTTCTCTTCTCTCCAAATCGTTTCCCCTCTTTCCCTTACAAACCCTAACTGATTTTGGGACTTTTTCATGGAGATTAATGTGTTCCTTCTCCATTTTATGCTAGTGGTTTCATTTACTGATGTAAGCGCAAGTTTCATTCACAACACTAGAGATTTTTAGGGTTTTCTAGGTTTTCATCAAAACCTAAGTGGTGAGTTCATCCTCCCAGCTTCTATACTTTCATATGAGTTATAAATGCTCCATTGATGGCTTCCTAGTTTGTATGCTTAACAAATATTGGTTTGGATGATTTTGGGGAAGTTAGGTTAATATTTGGGTTTTGGTCAAAATGGATATTTTTATATAAGATGTTTGGGGAATGATTTTAAAGTGGTTGAATATGAATATTCATGGTTGGAAATTTATGGATCTAGGGTTTTGGAAGATTTGGCTTAAGGATTCGTGTTGCATCAAAGGAGCTTACGTTTGGGGAAAATCTAGATTTAGCTTAAATCTAGCAAGGTGAGTCCAATTATTTGTATGTTTTACTTAAAAATTATCAATGGTGGAGTTATTTGGTAAGTTTGACCCTTTTGAAGTGTTTAACTTTAAAAAGTTTGTAAAACACCCATATTTGGGATTTTTGAATATTTTAACGTGTAGTAATCATGAATATGTCTTCACACGATTTATTGCTCAAATATAGTTCATTCAATGGTTTTCTTTCATGTTGGGTAATTGATTTTATAAACCATTTGAGAAAAGGCACATTTTAGTGTCATGAGTAATTTTGAGGATTGGGAAACCCCTTTGTTTTTAACCCGTGTAGAGTTTTGGGTTAATAACGATTTTGTGGTACATGTTTACCAAAACGATGTTTAAATGTGTTTTGTATTATAAGGACCGTTATTTATGGGTCTAATGGGTTTTGAGCATTTTGCTCGGTTTTAACTTTAAGGAAGTCTTGGGGACATTTTGTCCGGTTTTGATGGCTCAATGTGGAGTCTTATTTATGATTTGCATTTATTGCAACACATTGCATATTATTGAACATTATTGATATTTACACGCTTGGGTGTTTTAGTCATTCCGGGTTGAGCATGTTTTGTAGATTGTGTTGCATTGGATCCTTAGGCACGTAAGTCAGTCTTTATTTGATGGTCTATCTCTTTGTGCACGAGAGTGGACTATTGGAACGCATGGTTATATGCATTAGGCCGTGGGGCCACTAGCGAGTAGGCAATAAGGAACATTGAAGTCCTTGAGGTGTAACTCGTCTAGACTGGATAGGCAATATGGTTCCATAATTCCTTGAGGTGTAACTCGACAAAGAAGGCAATAAAGGCATGGGAAAGGTTTGAGGTTGTGATGTCTTTATGGCATGGGAACTAAGACCGGGACTTGAGGTGTAATCCAGTAACATCATAAGTGGCCTAACTTTATGTGCCCGCCACTTTCGATGGAATCGGGTCTCCCCTGTCACCGAAAGGTGTTGTTTTTGGGTAGTTACTTTTATCCATATTTTCGGTGACGCTCTTTATTTATATGAAATGTCTTCATGGTTTATTGGCAGAGTTCTATGCCTCATCCTATTTGGATGTTTTAAATATTATAGTTTTGTCCACATTTATATTTCTTGGGATATTTAACGTCTAAGCACGTTTTGAGTGAGTTGGAGTTGGAATTCATTTTGGAAAATGCTTTATACATTTTGGGAAATTTTCTCATATATTTTGTGTGCGTTGGAAAATGAGTCGTTTATATCCTTTCATAAACCATTTTGGAAATCATGATTTATGTCGCACACTTTCATTCTACAAATTGTATAAATCATGTTATAAACTCTTGAACTCACTAGGCGTTAGGCTAACCTTTTTATTTGTAGGCATGTGCAACAGGTTCAGGTTGGAAGTAGTTCTAGTGACACTACGAAAGGTAGAGTGCTAGTAGTGTGCTTGAGAGGTGAATTGGTAGTGAAGTCTTCCGCATTGAGTTTTGGGGAATAGCAATTGTACTTGAGTTAAGTAACACCCGATGTGAACTTAGCCTTTGTATTTAAGACTTGAGTTATATGTATTGATGGAGGTATTTCCCGTATTGATTTATAGGGAGAAATCCTATTATTTTGGTTGTATTATCGAAAATTTTATTTAGTTGCTCTTTCCCAGTTCGAGGGTATTACAAGTTGGTATCAAAGCATACGTTTGAGAGAATTAGGTGTTGATATTGGATACCTAGACTCAAACTAGCGTTCTTTTAAGTAGATGAAAGTGAAATTCACCTTTAGGCACTTTAAGATAGGATGTATTGAGGTCGATGGAGTTGCTAGAAACGAGAATCACATCAAGAGTGGCAAGGATAAGCATATACGGTGCGTTCATAATGACACCTGACCAGTGTCATGGTGAACTTACTAGTTACATGTGCATACTTGAACCACTTTAATGCGATGACCGTTGGGGTAGTGAAGAGTTTCTAAGCAAGTAGTCATTGAAAGAGATTGACGATTTTAGCATTAGTCACTTAGAGTGACAATAAGCATGATAATTACTTTAAGTGGACCATTTCGGGTCAAGGTTGATGGTTGGAGTAGAACCATATGCTTGTTGAATCGACCTTATTTCGAGGAGAAATGGTAAGGTTACTCGATGTAGATTCCAATTTTGCCTTAAGATGTTTGAGCATCCGAATGACGGTAGTGTGACCGCAGGGAATTGGAGGAGTATGGTTTGAAACGTTGAGTGCCGACTAAGTTCATGCACAATTTTTTTTTATAAATAAATTGCATCAGTTATTTCTTGTGTTTCAAATCCTCATGTGAATTGTGTTACAAAATCTCGAAAAATGTTTAGCACACACAAGATTTTAAAATCATGGTTTTGAACATGCATGAAAAATATTTTATTGCGGGCATTGCAAATTTTGTCGGGACTTGCTTTATTTTGTTGAGGTCCAATGCTACTTTCGGATACCGTGATATCCATAATTTAATGTCCTTTAAAGTGTTGGACAAATGACTACGACTTATGACTTTAACATTGGATCTCCTCCACATATGTTAAGGTTTGGACGGAAAGTTATCTTCCATTATGTCTATGTAAAGTTATTTTGGAGAATTTATTTAATGCAAGTTTGTTGATCAATGTTGTTTATATGGTATTACAACAAAAAGGAGATTTTTGGAATTTTGACGTTTTAGTCATGATTTTGTATATTGAAATTCGATTTTTGGAAGTGAAAGGTTTGGTGCCATTTGTTGACTTGAGGTCATTGAGTCTCGTTAAGTTTCATGGAGTTTTGGTCTAACGACGTTTTGTGTCGCGTGAGTGCAATTTCATAATGTGCATACTCCATTTATTATGTTGGAATTTATGAGTTATGTTGGGCATTTTGTCCCACTCGGGTTTTAGTGAGAAATATTATTTTATGCCATAAGACGACCCAAAAGGGATGAGTTTTGGAACTTTGGTGTCACATATTTTCCCTTTCAAAGATTTGTGTTAGCACATTTTGTTGCAACTTGTTCAGTGTACGGATTGATTTATACGTAGCGTGATTAATGCATTAAAGGACGTTCTGATATTATTTCTTAACAATTTTCTTTATGCGTTTTCGGTTAATTGATTATTTTATTATTTTTCCCGCAAATGCATGGTATTGATCTAGGGATATGCATGACTTGGTAACCACGAACCCTAGACACTTTGATAAATGAATCGTGAATGAGAATGTCTTATTAATTTATTGTATAAATGGAGGTCATTTGGACAAAGTATGTTTTAGTGTTGTGTGAATAATGCATGGTTTACGATACGGTACGTTTTGAAAACACGAATGTGTGAGTCGTTGAACTTTGGTCAATTTTGACTCGATAAACATTTTGGAAAATCGTAAACCTTGTTGGTTTTGGAGAAAATGTATGTTTTGGGTATTTGTAATGTGTAAATTTTAAGCATTTATGTTTTAACGTTTTATTTTGCGAATGAAAAACTTTTGTGAAAATACTCCGTGATGGGGATTTTGGAAGAATATTTGTTTAAACCTAGGGTGCATGAAATTATTAAAGTTTTTGGAACATTAATGCGCACTGTTTGTACGATTCGATGTTTGAAGTCGATTTAAAACCTTTTTGGTGTCAACCGTTTACAAACATGTCAGGATCGAATCTTAACAAGACAATAAACACTTAGAATTCAGAATTAAAGAATCTGCGGAAAAGAACTTTAATTCTCACAATCAAGAACAATGTAACAGAAAATTCACCACTTTGTGTATTCACTAAATTGACTCACAAGATTACAACCAAACCTCAATCTTGTTGAACAGGCTCAACAAGACGACTTCTACTTCTCTAGAAATAGGGTTCTTAAACCTTGAGGTTAATTCTCTCTGAAAACACAATCGAATTTAGAATTTTCTCTTGTATCTCATGTCTTTAATAGCTATCTATCAATAAATATATATACTGAATAATTACAAGATAACTATCAAAATAAGATTGATCTTCAGAATATTCTTTTAAGTATATCTTCAATCAATCCATCTTTATCTCCTTCAATCTCGCATTCCATGTTCTGATCACAAGCAGTATTAACTTCATTCTTCTCAAGCAGTACTAATAATCTTTCAGCAGTAGTAATGTTTGATATGCCCAAGCAGTACTAACAGTTTTCGTAAGACACCAGCAGTACTAACTTTTGTTCAACAGCATTAATGATATTCCAGCAGTAGTAATATACCAGTAGTATTAACTTTGTTCAGCAGTATTAACCATGTACCAGCAGTAGTAACTTTGACAAGCAGTACTAACCTCACATAAGCAGTATTAATAATGTTCCAGCAGTATTAATATCTCAGCAGTACTAACCTTGAACTAGCAGTAGTATCTTTGTTCTGGCAGCACTAACATTGATCTGGCAGTACTAACTTGATCTGGCAGTAGTAATGTTGTTCTGGCAGTACTAACCATACTTAGCATATCTTCAGTTCCCAACAATCTCCCCCTAAATTGACTTTTCAGGATGAGAAGTTAAGTTCTTCAGATGATGCTTCCAAAACCTAATCATCAACGCATAAATTTGGATCCAATCCCAGACTTTGATTGAGAATCCTTTTTACAAGGTATCTTGCCATCTTAGAGTCTTTGTCACTCACCAACTTAGCATGTAGCATTCCATTCAACTTTTTCATGCTGTGCTTGTATACAACATCCACCAAATAATATTCATGAAATGTATTGTCAAGAGAGATGACATACACTCCACAATTCTCAATGAGCATCCAGTTGGTAATGACTTGAAAATTCCTTGCCATCAAATACTGAACTGCTTCTGGTTTGAACATTAAGCACAAGTATTCAAGAACCATCTTGGTGATAGACATACCTTGCTCTGTCAGCATGTTTCCATATAGCCTCATTCCCACCCTGAACATCTCTTCCAAGTCAGATCTAGAGCATGTTCTGATAAGTTTTCCCCAAGTAGGATAAACTTCAAACTTTCCATCTGCCCTTTTGATTTTGATCAACTCCTTTCTTCCATCTTTCAATGTGTCCCAGAAGATGATCTCAGGAGGCATGGAAGACAATGGTGTAGTCTTGATTGGATTAGTATCAACCCCAGTTATATACACATCACATTGAGCATTTGATTGTGATTGTACATTGCTTGGTTGGCCTGAGGGAGTTGCCACTTCTTCTTCAGCAACTTTTGGATCAGTTTTCTCTTTCACTGCTTCCTCCTGGGCTTCTTCTATAGTTGGATCCACCCTTGGCTTCTTTACATCTTTCTTCTTTGAGGCTATGGACTTTGTTCTTGGCCTCTTTGTTCTTTTGAAAGATTTAACAGCTTCAAGAGTGGTTTCAGCTGTTTCTTCTTTGTGGCTCTCAGCAGCACTAACAGTTTCTGCTGCCTTTTGTTTTTCAGCAGCATTATCTGTTTCTACTTCTTTTGCAACCTCAGCAGCAGTAACCGTTTCTGCTGCTGGTTCTGTTTCTGCTTCCTTTGTAAGATCAGCAGCAGTAACGGTTTCTGCTGCTGTTTCTGTTTCTGCTTCCTTTGTAATATCAGCAGCAGTAACGGTTTCTGCTGCTGTTTCTGTTTCTGCTTCCTTTGTAATATCTGCAGCCTCCTCAGTCTCCCCCTCAACCTTATGCTCATACTCCCCCTCAATGTGTGCATCCTCCATGTTTAGATCTGAGTCTGACTCCCCCTTTTTGGAAGCATCATTGGTAGGGTTTCTTCTCCTAAGGACAAACTGAGCTTTCTTCTTTCTGTGCATCAACTTAGTGATCATCTTCCTTTGCTTCTCAAGCTGTGAGTTTTGATAGAGGACCACTTTCTTGAGTTCATCAATTTCCTTTTTCTGATCCATGACCTCAATGTTGATATTTGCAATAGTCTCCATCAATTCCTCGTACGTATATCTATCCTCACCCTGTTTAGGAGTTTTTACCTCCCTTAAAGGATCATTGGAAGTTTTAGCAGGTGTCTCTTGCCTAGCAAAAGCACTACCTACCCCCTTGGTTTCTTGGCACCTGGGACCTCTGGATGATTTCTCACCCTGAGTTGCCGTGAGGAAGGTCTTAGTTATTTTACCACTGGCCTTCTCTTTGCTAGCAGAAGTAGTGGCAGCCTTGCGACTCACATGCTCAACCTTCTCCTTAGTGAGCACCTTCTTGGGGTTGGGAGACACCCCTGTGGTTTCCCTTTCGATATTCTCCATTGGAGAATGCTCCAACATAGGGCTTAAAGGCTTCAGGCTCTTATGAGATACAGCAAGGGAAGGAACCTTGTGTACCTTTCTTCTTTCAAACTTTTTGGTTATTATGGGAGTGGGTCGTACAAGAATGGACTGAGGGATTTCTTTTGTGATGGAAGGTTGGGATTGGTCATCAGCGGGTGTGTCTAATGAGGGCCTTGACCCTGATGCCATACCTTCAGGTGTGTGGGACACAACCATCATTGTACAGAACAATGGTGTGTCAACTCCTTCCGAGTCCCTAGGAAGTCTTTTCATATTTGAAAAAACCTTCCCTTTAGGGGATTTTGGCACATATACCTCATCAAATTGAGGCATATCCGTCAATTCCTTGGTAATTACTTCCTGAACAAACCTTGGATACATATAGAAACGCTTTTTGGATTCCAGGTTTGCCACAAGATCATTGAAAATCATTTGAGAAAAATTAAACTTCCTGTTAGTGGCTAAGCAGACTAGAGCATAAGCAATAGTACTGCTGAACTCACTCCATCCAGTAGTTTTCTTTGAAATACAATGCATTAGGGTATGAACAAAGAATCTCCATTGAGTAAAAAACTTTGACTTGTAGAATTTAAAAACTCCAATGGGACCTTCATACCCCATTCTTTGTAAAGTTGAGAATAGTTCTTCATTGGGAATGGAAGATATACCTGAGGCATCATCTAGTCGAAGAGTGATGCGAATGAGTTCTTCTGAAACTTTCATGGGTTTGTCACATACCCTTGTTTGAATGACTTTATGCCCATCTTCGGATTCTACGGTGGCATTGGCCCAGAATTGCGTCTGATGCTCGATGTATATTGTCGGATTCACCGTTAGGGCATACGAAATATGAGTGGACTTGAGAAAATCCACAATTTCATGAAATCCTTCGGCCTGCTTCGGCTTCTGAAGCATTGCAATCTCATTATGCTCGTCGACAAACTCCATAATCGTTGTGCTTCCTGAGGATTTGTAAAGAAAACACAGAGATTCTAGGGAGAAGGAGTTAGAACGAGAGAGAGAAGTTAATGCGAAGAGTCGTTATGAACTTTGGCGGGCAAACAGGGGTATTTATAGCAGTATTTGCCCTAGATTTTCAAAAGCAGTATTAACGACATAGCAGTATTAACTGCGAGGCAGTATTAACTACACAAGCAGTATTAACGACTGAGCAGTATTAACGACTGAGCAGTATTAACTACACAAGCAGTATTAACGACTGAGCAGTATTAACTACACAAGCATTATTAACTGCTAAGCAGTATTAACTACTCAGCAGTATTAACGATTGAGCAGTATTAACTGCAAGGCAGTATTAACGACACAGCAGTATTAACTACACAAGCAGTATTAACTACTTAAGCAGTATTAACAACAGAGCAGTATTAACTACTAAGCAGTATTAACTGCAAAGCAGTATTAACTACTGAGCAGTATTAACTACGCACTGGCAGTAGTAACTCTGCACTAGCAGTAGTAACTCTGCACTGGCAGTAGTAACTCTGCACTAGCAGTAGTAACTATACTTGCACTTTGCAGCACTTGTCAAATCCTCAAATGTCATCTTACCTTCTGACATCACCTTTACTTTTACCACTTATCTTACCTCCTGCAGGATTATTTCCAAAAGCAACATGTCCTCCATTAATTCTTTTGAAATTCTGGAGGCAGGCCATGTTACCTGTCATGTGCCTGGAGCAACCACTATCAACATGCCAGATGCTCTTCCTCTTGAGCTGTTGGTTGCCCTGCACCTAAGATAAATCAATTAGTTTTTATTGGGAACCCAAGCCGAAGTGGTCTTGGGTCTCCCTTGCTCATCAAAGTACTTGCATTGAGTTTTGATGAGGTTTTTAAACTTATGTACTGCAGAATTGGAGTATTTTGTCAATATGATAGGTCTAGTAGCACAAACACTAGAAGCAGTATTAACCTTAGAAGAAGTACTAACAGAGTTAGCAGTACTAACAGAGTTAGCAGCACTAACAGAGTTAGCAGTACTAACAGAGTTAGCAACACTAACTGAGTTAGCAGTACTAACTGAGTTAGCAGCACTAACTGAGTTAGCAGCACTAACAGAGTTAGCAGTACTAACAGAGTTAGCAGCACTAACGGAGTTAGCAGCACTAACACTGCTAGCAGCACTAATTTTTTAAGAAGTACTAACAGTGTTAGCAGCACTAACACTGCTAGCAGCATTATCTGAGGCTGCAGTACTTTTAGGAACCCGCATTGTGACACATTCTTTTTCAGGCTTTTTCTTCATGTGGCTTGTGGCTTTAGCTTGTTTCTTAGCCACATGGTTCCTTGCAGGCTTCCTATAACCATTGGATTTATAAAAAGGTCTTTGAAAATTCATCCTTTGGTTAATAGGATTGAAATAACAGTGTTTGGCAAGATGATTCAATCTGCCACAGATGAAACAAGGTTTTGGTCTGTTAATCCTTTGCAGATCAACTCCTTGCTTTTGTGCCCACTGGTTATTCCAATTTCTTTTATTTCCCCTCTTTTTATCATGTCTTTGGGGTTTATTCTCTTGATATTTCTTGCAAGAACAATGTTCACAAGTTTTAGAGTTCACAACAGTGGTCTGTGTATAATGAACTCCCTTTCCCTTGTCAGTCCTTTTCATCTCATTGTTCTTAACACATGGACTTTCACATTCCTCATCAGATCCTACTTTGTCAGTCTCATCCTCAACAACTACTTTATCTAATGGATCTACTTCAGTGGCTCCTTTAGGTAAGTCCTTCCTATCCTTGGTTTCTAATAGGTCTGACTTAGGAGGGATGTAGTTGTTGTTATAGGGTGGGGTGTGGCATTGTACCCTATTCCTGGTTTCAACTTACTATGGATTTGAGAGTTGATTATGTTGTCCATGACTTTGGAGGCACAAGTAAACTTTTCTACATCAAGTTTAACTTTCTCAAGCTCTCCTTTTAGTTTCTCACACTCTTCCCTAGACTCTTTCAGTTGGAACTCCAGACCACCCTTTTCCCACTTCCAGTAGTTTGTATCATATGAGTGTTGAAGTTCATTGGCTTGAAAAGCCTTAATTTGTTCTTCAAACCTCTCAACAATCAATACATAATCTCTGATGTCCTTTTCTAATCTCTTAAGGTCATCACACATTCCCTGATTGTGATCTCTATACCTTTTAACAGTGTCTATACAAGCTTGAGAACAAAGATTAGATTTTACCTCCGTAGGAATATCTGAGACTTCTGCCATGAGTGCATGATTCTGGATTGCCTCTTCTGCTTGATCACTCCAATCAAAAGTACTGTTTGATTCAATAGAATTTTCCATAATGTTTGTAGAATTCTAAGAAACACAAGCTCTGATACCACTTGTCAGGATCGAATCATAACAAGACAATAAACACTTAGAATTCAGAATTAAAGAATCTGCGGAAAAGAACTTTAATTCTCACAATCAAGAACAATGTAACAGAAAATTCACCACTTTGTGTATTCACTAAATTGACTCACAAGATTACAACCAAACCTCAATCTTGTTGAACAGGCTCAACAAGACGACTTCTACTTCTCTAGAAATAGGGTTCTTAAACCTTGAGGTTAATTCTCTCTGAAAACACAATCGAATTTAGAATTTTCTCTTGTATCTCATGTCTTTAATAGCTATCTATCAATAAATATATATACTGAATAATTACAAGATAACTATCAAAATAAGATTGATCTTCAGAATATTCTTTTAAGTATATCTTCAATCAATCCATCTTTATCTCCTTCAATCTCGCATTCCATGTTCTGATCACAAGCAGTATTAACTTCATTCTTCTCAAGCAGTACTAATAATCTTTCAGCAGTAGTAATGTTTGATATGCCCAAGCAGTACTAACAGTTTTCGTAAGACACCAGCAGTACTAACTTTTGTTCAGCAGCATTAATGATATTCCAGCAGTAGTAATATACCAGCAGTATTAACCATGTACCAGCAGTAGTAACTTTGACAAGCAGTACTAACCTCACATAAGCAGTATTAATAATGTTCCAGCAGTATTAATATCTCAGCAGTACTAACCTTGAACTAGCAGTAGTATCTTTGTTCTGGCAGCACTAACATTGATCTGGCAGTACTAACTTGATCTGGCAGTAGTAATGTTGTTCTGGCAGTACTAACCATACTTAGCATATCTTCAGTTCCCAACAATCTCCCCCTAACTTGACTTTTCAGGATGAGAAGTTAAGTTCTTCAGATGATGCTTCCAAAACCTAATCATCAACGCATAAATTTGGATCCAATCCCAGACTTTGATTGAGAATCCTTTTTACAAGGTATCTTGCCATCTTAGAGTCTTTGTCACTCACCAACTTAGCATGTAGCATTCCATTCAACTTTTTCATGCTGTGCTTGTATACAACATCCACCAAATAATATTCATGAAATGTATTGTCAAGAGAGATGACATACACTCCACAATTCTCAATGAGCATCCAGTTGGTAATGACTTGAAAATTCCTTGCCATCAAATACTGAACTGCTTCTGGTTTGAACATTAAGCACAAGTATTCAAGAACCATCTTGGTGATAGACATACCTTGCTCTGTCAGCATGTTTCCATATAGCCTCATTCCCACCTTGAACATCTCTTCCAAGTCAGATCTAGAGCATGTTCTGATAAGTTTTCCCCAAGTAGGACAAACTTCAAACTTTCCATCTGCCCTTTTGATTTTGATCAACTCCTTTCTTCCATCTTTCAATGTGTCCCAGAAGATGATCTCAGGAGGCATGGAAGACAATGGTGTAGTCTTGATTGGATTAGTATCAACCCCAGTTATATACACATCACATTGAGCATTTGATTGTGATTGTACATTGCTTGGTTGGCCTGAGGGAGTTGCCACTTCTTCTTCAGCAACTTTTGGATCAGTTTTCTCTTTCACTGCTTCCTCCTGGGCTTCTTCTACAGTTGGATCCACCCTTGGCTTCTTTACATCTTTCTTCTTTGAGGCTATGGACTTTGTTCTTGGCCTCTTTGTTCTTTTGAAAGATTTAACAGCTTCAGGAGTGGTTTCAGCTGTTTCTTCTTTGTGGCTCTCAGCAGCACTAACAGTTTCTGCCGCCTTTTGTTTTTCAGCAGCATTATCTGTTTCTACTTCTTTTGCATTAAAGTGAAAAATTACCTTACGTGCATGACATAGATCAATCCATGCTAGGACCGTAGCGGTTCGTTCCAAAGAAGTTGTTTATTGTGCTTTTGCGTTATTGTTAAGGATCTAAATTTCGATGAAATAGTTTTCAGTATGATTTTCATATGTGGGACGAGTGTGTCCATTTTTACACAACTACCGAATTGATAGTAGTAGATTTCGTGCGTACAATTAGATTGATATGAAAACCTTTATATTGAAAGTTTCTATAAACGTTTTCGATTGGCATATTTGTTAAATATTTCGCTTGAGAAACCTTGAACTCATAGGAATCTTGGTAAGGTTAAGTGACCCCGGTTAAGAGTAAGCGTGTGTAGAACTTCGACGGTGGAAGGTTGGGTATTCCACGCGTGATGGTACTGTAGGCCGAATGGTATCGGTTGCAGGGCTGATGTGTTTTGTAACCGGAAAGCTAAACTAGTGGTATCTTCTGTTAATGTTGGTGGTAGCCGTTCTTGTCGACAACCTTGTTTTGGGGTCTTGGTCAATTTTCGAATGAGGGACCCTTATGGACACCATATTATTAACCTTGGTTTTTGTTGGAATGTTCGACGAATGGAACTCGTGTGTGGAGTACTGTAGTTGTTTGAATCATGGTGGTATAGTTAGGTGTCAACTTTGGATTTTGAGGCCATGAATCGTCAGTGTATTTGGTGTTGATCCTAACCCTCAGTGATTTGATAATGACCCTCTCTTATACTTAGTGAAAATTGTAAGTAAACAATATGTATCAGAGTTTCACTATCGCTGATAAGTACTAAGATCTTCCAGTACCGCTGATAGGAACTCTCGCTTTTTTAGATTAAACATTCAGCGAACACTGTTCACCATTAATGTTCTGAGTCTGTTCAGTCATTATGGTGATCGTTGATAAGTTAGTTGTTTACTTATGATCCCTGAAGACAAGTTTCACGTCAACAAAGGTTCTACGCTGAAGTCGAAGATCAAGCTCAAGAACCAGCGACAAGTCTCCTAATGAACTGATGCGGATCAGCGAAGACTCAGATTTGTCCACTCAACGTGAAGTATCAAGTACAAGACTTCAACTATCGCTGAACTTTATCATCTGCTGAATAGTAAATGATAATCGCTGAATCAACGAAAGCTGATCATGAAGTCCTCCGTACAAAGTACTTTTGTCTTAACCACCCTTGCACGCCACCGTACGAAATGTCAGAAAAGAACCTCCGAATATCTGAAATCGTACAACCACTCTGATACTACACTGTTCATCCTTACGGCTACTAAGGTTGTCAAACAAGGTCAATGACATGCAACCAACCAGCTGATGACACGTGTAAAGTGTATACTGACTTGCATTAAATGCATGCAGTATATAAAGAGATGAACTCACTTCTTTTGAAGTAACTTGCTAACTCTGGACAAGTTCAAATCTCTCTCAAGATAGGATTTTATTAGTAATCTCCTTATCTTTCTTAGTGCAAGAAATCTTAGTGTTCCAACTTGTTTAGATTTAGGTTTATCCTTAATCTTGTTTCCGCAACAAGCTGTAAATTGTTAATGATTTATCAATAAACAATTTAGAAAAGTAAAATCTGTGTGTTTGTATTCAACCCCCCCCCCCCCCCCCCTTCTACAAACTTGTATAGGCCTTCGGGACCAACAAGTGGTATCAGAGCGGATTTGTTTAATATCATAAACAAGATCTAATCTAAGATATTTCTCTTCCTTGCTATTATCTGAAAATGGCCTCCCACACAAACACAAATTATATAGACAATGGTTCTCTTGCAAAACCCCCTAGATTTTCCAGAGATAACTTCAACTTGTGGAAAAATAGGATGACACTCTTCTTAGAAGGTGTAGACCCTACTATACCTTACTATCTTGAGAACGGCCCACACATCCCTGTAACAATTGATCCTTTAGTTCCAGCCACTGCAACTAGAGCTGCTATTCCAGAAAGGCTGATTCCTAAAGAAATCCATCAGTGGACCGACGAAGATAAGAAGAAAGTGGCTATAGATACAAAAGCCAGATCCATACTATCCATGGCCCTTCCTGACGAAGTCTACCATTCCGTCATGAACCTGAAATCATCAAAAGCCATGTGGGACACAATATGTGTTCAGTATGAAGGAACGTCTGAAGTCCAGGACTCAAGAAAGATCAACCTGGTAAGACAATACAAAAGTTTCATTTCTGGTAAAAATGAAACTCTCTCTGAAGTTCACCAACGTTTTAATTGTCTAATTATAAATCTGAAAACTGTTGGTAAGGAATATTCTAACTTTGAAGTACTGACAAAGTTTCTAGAATGTTTACCTGAAAGCTGGGACAATTATTCCATGTGTCTCAAGCTGTCAAAAGATCTAAGATCAATGACCCTTGCTACCTTATATGGTACATTGCTGAATCATGAGCAATCTAGCCATCTTAAGAAGAATCTTGTAAAAGATTCCAAAAGCACCCCTGTTGCTTTAATCTCAGAGGAACCTTTTACTCAGCGACCCTCGGTCACTATCACTGAGTTAGAGAGTAACTCTGAAAGGTCATCAGACTCTGATTCTTCAGATGATGATGAATCCTTGGCTCTCCTAACTAAAAAGTTCAGGAGATTCGCCAAGAAGAAAATGTTTAGAAAGAACAAAACTCTTTCCATAGCTGACAAGCCTAAGTCATCAGCTTTTGTTGATAAGGCTACTGCTACTTGTTTCAACTGCGAAAAGACAGGTCATTTCGCTAACGAGTGCAGGTCAAAGAAAATCATGAGACCTTCAGCTTTTACAAAGAAATCCTTTGTTCCAAGGAATAAAGATGACAAATACTCAAAGCTGAAGGAGAAGTATGCAAAGCTGAAAAGCTTTAAAAAGAAAGGAAAAGGCCTGATGGCTGACTATGATTGGGCTGCTTCTGATGAAGAAGCCTCATCATCTGATTCTGAAGATGATGAAGCAAATCAATGTCTCATGGCCAAGATTGAAGAAGATGAAGAAAGTTCAGACATTCCCTCCACTTCAACATCTGCCATTCAGGTATCACCTTCTTTCTTTACCAATATTGCAAATATTGATGAAGCTGATAGTCTCCATAAAATCGATCTATTGACTAGAAGTTTATACGAAGCCATGAACGGCAAAGCTGTGGTTGAAAACCAAAATCTTGATCTCACTGAAAAGCTTAAAAACTGCCACCTTCAAATAGAAAGGATTTCTAAAATTGAAGATGATTTTAAAGATCAAGTCTATTTAAATCAGCTAGTCAAAATCGAACGAGTAGAAGCTATCGCTGCATTAAAAGCTGAACAAGCTACTGTTGAAGGATGGTGTAATTCTTCAACAAAGATCACTGAGATAATTAAGGCTCAGATTCCTCTGAGTGATAAACGTGGTCTGGGTTATAAATATGATACTCCAAAACCAACCACTGAACGTTCAATGATTAAATTTGGAACGTTCGTATCCTCAGTCGCTGACACTTCATCATCTCAGTGCTCCTCGTCCATTACACCAATCCCTGAGGAAACTCCTACCTCCTCAAAAGGTAAGGAGAAAATGGTTCATTCAAAACCTACCTCTGTCTCTAAAGACAAAGGTAAAGGAATTGTTATTTACCAAAATCCTCAGAAGGGTACCATAGTACCAAAGCTGAATGCTTCTAAAGCCTCAGTGACCTACCCCTCTGGATCTAGAAAGCTGGTCTCTGGATCTATTCAGCGATCTACTCCTAGACTCAGAGTGGATATCCTTGGTAAGAAATATGAAGAACTGAATGTTCGTCTCATTTCTAAAGCCAATAGTTTACTTGGTGCTGGCACTTCTAATTCTAAATTAAAAGCTCAGCATACAAGTGGTCCTAGAACTACTTTTAGTTATAGGAAATGTTATCACTGTGGACTTACAGATCATATTTCTAGTAAGTGCCCCACAACCACCAAAGCTGAAAAGATAGCTAAGGTGAAGATTGCCCCCAAGGCAAAGAAGGCCAACCCTGGTGAAAATCAGGTCAAGGTGACTCCTACCACTGAGGTTAAGAAATTAACCAAAGTGAAGAAAGATAAAGCTGAATCTTCAAATGCTGCGAAGACCGCTGAACCTTCCATTCCAACTACTTCCACTGACAAACGTGTATACATGGTTAAGTGGGTACCCAAGCAAAACTAATCTTCCTTTGTAAATGCAGGTTAAGAAGGGTATCTGGTATCTCGATAGCGGATGCTCTAGACACATGACTAGAAAGAAAAGCCTGCTCGCTGAATACAAGGAAGAGAAGGGTCCCTCTGTGACTTTCGGTGGAAATGGAAAAGGACACACCCGAGGGTATGGTGTACTTTCAAATGGTACAACATCCTTCAGAAGAGTCGCATATGTTGAAGGGCTGAAGCATAATCTTCTGAGCATCAGTCAGCTTTGCGACATGGATAATAAAGTGATTTTCACTAAGGAATCCTGCTTTGTCTCTGACAAAAAGGAGAAGATAGCTCTCAGCGGTTATCGTTTGGAAAATGTTTATGTAATAAACATGGACTCAACAACCACTGAGAACTCCTTTTTCTTCTCAAAGGCATCTTCTGATGTCAACTGGCTATGGCACAAGAGGCTCTCACATCTAAATTTCAAGACACTGAATACTCTTTCCTCCAAAGAGTTAGTCACTGGTCTACCTCAGCATTCATACGCCAAAGAGTCTTTATGTTCAGCGTGTGAAAAAGGGAAGCAGACCAAGGCAAGCTTCAAGTCAAAGCAAGTCTCCTCAGTGTCATCTCCTCTACAACTACTCCATATGGATTTGTTTGGCCCCGTTAACAAACAATCCATCGCTGGAAAGAAATATACGCTGGTCATAGTTGATGAATTCTCTCGTTACACATGGGTAATGTTTCTCCGTTCTAAGAGTGACACCCCTGAAGAACTCATCACCTTTGTTCGGAAGATGGAAACTCTGAACAATATGACTGTTCGCTCAATAAGGAGTGATCATGGAACTGAATTCAAAAATAGTTCTCTTGATTCCTTTCTTGAGAGTAAGGGTATTTCTCACAACTTTTCGTCAGTGAGAACACCACATCAAAATGGAGTCGCTGAAAGAAGAAATAGAACAATTATTGAAGCTGCACGTTCAATGCTCAGCGATTCTCACCTACCTACTCAGTTTTGGGCAGAAGCTGTCAACACTGCTTGTTTTACGCAAAACAGGTCGCTGATAGTTAAAAGATTCAAAATGACAGCCTATGAACTTTTTCATGGGAGAAAGCCTTCAATCAGCTTTCTTCACATCTTTGGATGTCAGTGTTTTATATTGAACAATAGAGATGCACTTGGAAAGTTTGATCCTAAGGCTGATGATGGAATCTTTCTTGGATACTCCTCAGTCTCCAAAGCCTTCAGAGTCTTCAACCGTAGAAGACAAACTGTAGAAGAAACTATTCACGTCACGTTTGACGAATCCCGTTCAGCGAACTCTAAACCGAACGCTGATACTGAAGAACTGAATCAATGGATGTTTTCTCATCTTGGTGATTCAGAAGAAGTTCCCACTCCTCATGCTCATCCAGTAGAAGATGATAGTCCCACTATCATTCCAAACATGCAGAACAGTGAAGCTGAAACATCATGGGTCTCAGCTGTTCCTATAAACACTATACCTGCAGTTGATCCAAATGTCTCAGAAATTCCGTCTATTTCTCAGCAATCAGTGAATGAAGTGACAAATGCAAACATTCCTCTCTTAGCTGATAATCCAGAAGTAGCTGAAGCCTCATCTTCAGTTTTTCCAGTTCAGACTGAGTCAGCGACGAATGCTCCGGCTCAGCGATGGACTGTAAATCACCCAATCGATCAAATTCTTGGTGATCCCAACGCTGGTATTCAGACTCGTAGAAGTGCAGGTAATATTTGTTTATTTGTTAACTTTATTTCTCTAACTGAACCAAAGAAAATAGATGACGCCCTCAGAGATCCAAACTGGGTCAGCGCTATGCAAGAAGAGCTGACTGAATTCGAAACAAACAAAGTTTGGAAACTTGTTCGGAGACCAACTGACAAAACGGTGATAGGCACTAAATGGGTCTATCGAAACAAGTTGGACGAACATGGTAATGTAACTCGCAACAAAGCTCGTCTTGTTGCTCAGGGATACAGACAAGAGGAAGGCATAGATTATGACGAAACTTTTGCTCCAGTAGCAAGACTTGAATCTATTCGTCTTTTCTTAGCATATGTTGTACACAAAAACTTCACTGTACATCAGATGGATGTTAAGTCAGCGTTTCTAAATGGAAAGCTGAATGAAGAAGTGTATGTGGAACAACCTCCAGGATTCTCAGATCCTAAGCGTCCAGGTTACGTTTATAAACTGGACAAGACACTTTATGGCTTAAAGCAAGCTCCTCGTGCATGGTATGATACTCTCTCTACTTATCTCCATATTGAAAAATTTGAGAGAGGAAAGATTGACAAAACTTTATTTTTTAGAAAAGTGAAAGGTCATATCATTTTAGTTCAAATATATGTTGATGACATTATATTTGGTTCTACTAACCCTGAGCTTTGTACTCGTTCCGCTGGTAGAATAAAAGATGAGTATAAAATGAGCATGATGGGTGAACTAACATATTTCCTTGGTCTTCAGATTAAGCAAACTGAAATAGGAACTTTTATAAATCAGGGAAAATATGTTAAAGATATGCTGAAGAAATTCGACTTAACTGAAAGTTCAGCTATGAAAACCCCTATGGCACCACCGCTGACACTTGACAAGGACACAAAGGGTGTTCCTGTCAATGTCACGCTGTACTGTGGGATGATCGGCTCACTATTGTATCTTACAGCTAGCCGACCCGATATTATGTTTGCAACATGTCTGTGCGCACGATATCAAGCTGAACCTAAGATATCCCATATGAAAGCTGTAAAGCGAATCTTTCGATATCTTAAGGGTACAGCGAATCTAGGTCTTTGGTATCCCAAAGACTCAGGATTCGATCTAACCGCCTATTCAGACAGTGATTTTGCAGGTTGCAAAATGGATAGGAAAAGCACCACAGGAGGATGTCAGCTCCTTGGTGGAAAGCTGGTAAGTTGGACAAGTAAGAAGCAAAACTCAGTGTCCACTTCCACAGCTGAAGCTGAATATGTAGCCGCTGGAAGCTGTTGTTCTCAGGTCTTGTGGATGAGAAATCAGCTACTAGACTATGATCTTCAGCTCTCCAAAATTCCAATCTATTGCGACAGCACAAGTGCCATCACTATAGCAAACAATCCAGTGCTACACTCAAAGACAAAACACATAGAAATCAGATATCATTTTATCAGAGATCATGTGATGAATGGTGATATTGAACTTCATTTTATCCCAACTGATTATCAGTTAGCTGATTTGTTTACCAAACCTCTTGATGAGACAAGATTCAACTTTCTCATCAGCGAGCTTGGAATGCTGAACTTTGAAGGGTAAAATCTTCAGCGGTTCACATTTGATCAGCGATACGTTTATACATTCTTGTATAACCTTCGGGATAAAATCAACTTGTATAATCCATTTCATCATCTTCTCTCTGAATAAACTTGGTTAAACTGATATCCAGGTATGTTTTCTCTCTCTGACAATCGCATGTAAATGCAAGATTTCAAAATAAATTGCATCGCTGAATATCTCTTCCTTAACAGCGATATCTTGAAAGTTCTTTAAACCTTCACTGATATTTTCTATTCAGTGCTTCATGTTTTTCAAAAGAGTCCCTGAGCTTTCAAAACCTCAGAGACATCCTAAAAGAATGTGAAAGGATAGTTGTGACGTCATTGCAACGGATAACACCAGGCACGATTTCTTTCTGACACACGTTTGCACGTTTCGTTCAAACTTCCAATCAAATGCAAACACGTGTCCGTGTCATGATGAAAACCTTTTCCCGCTCAAGATTTTCTCTCTCTAAAAATCCCTATATAAACAACTCTTGGTTTATATTTGTCTTTTACGCGAACAATCTTTCTCCGCAAGAAAAGAATCCTCTGTTGCATTTGTGCTCTCAAAAACCTCAAGAACTGTTCATCATCTTCTTCATCAAAACTTCAAGGTTAATATGTTCTTATCTTTTATCAAATGCGTATAACTTGTTTTCGATCTTCTCATTGTTTTAACAAGATCAAACAAAAGAACTTTGTAAAATAAAATCATTTCTTTCATGGTTTTATGAACACAACCATTTCATGGTTGTTCTTCAAGTTTTAAATCTAAATCTTAAACTTGTTCTTCATTCGTATCCAGTTTTCTTTTAGAAACTGGAATACAAGACTTTATGGGTTTTATATTTCATTTCAAAAATCAAGAAAAACCCTAATCTTCATTAAGACATTTTTGTCTGAATGAAATGGACAAAATTCGAAAAATCTTAATGGAAAATTATTTCCACATTAAGATAATTCTTATTTGTTAACATCTTTGGTTGAACTGATAATACAGAGAAATGGCATCTTCAAAAATCAATGTCACCGCTAAGTCCATCTCCACTGACTCTGAGGAAGTAGACATCGTCAAAGCCCCTCAGGTTAAGTTCGAGCTGGATCAACTAGATTGGACCAAGGCCAACAATCTCTCAGCTCTTCTCGAGTTTCCTCTTCAGAAGCAAGTATCACATCTGGACGATGCTGTGAGTTTTCTGAAGAACAGCCCCATCTACACAGCCCTGACCATAACACCTCCTGCCAGTCAGCGGCTCTTATCCCAGTTCTGGTACTCTGCCAGACACACTGAGCTACCCTCTGCCAAAGATGCATCCAAAACCATCGACTGCATACTCAGCGATACTGAGTATGGCACCATCAAGATAACCCCTGCCATAATCCGAAAAGCCCTGAACTTCCCAATTGCTACCAAAGAAAAACCCTTCGTTCCATTCCCTGACCACAAGAGGCACGCTGACAAAGAAGAAATCATTGCCTTCCTGGACGCAATGGGTTATATCTGGGATATTGGAAGGGACAAGAAGCCTGAGAAGAAACTGACGCTGATAAAGAAATCCAAGATGCCCAGCGAGATGAACTTCATCTTCGCACACCTGATCAGCTGCATGACAGCGAAGTCCGGCTCTTCTGATCAAACCGCCCAACCTCAGCAGTCCATGGGATACGCACTGCTGAAAGGTCTAAACATTGACTGGGCCTCCATTATTTATGATGACCTGATTCAACGTGTCGATTCTGCCGCTGACAGACCAGCATAGGTTCCTTACCCACGATTCATCAGCGCCATTTTTCAATATGGCCTAAAGGACAGCTATCCTGAAGAGGGTGATCTGAAACTTTCTCAGATTGGCCCTAAAGTTCTCGACTTTAAGCCTGTCGCCAATGAGGTACGTCTCACTAGTGAGAATTGTAAGTAAACAATATGTATCAGAGTTTCACTATCGCTGATAAGTACTAAGATCTTCCAGTACCGCTGATAGGAACTCTCGCTTTTTTAGATTAAACATTCAGCGAACACTGTTCACCATTAATGCTCTGAGTCTGTTCAGTCATTATGGTGATCGCTGATAAGTTAGTTGTTTACTTATGATCCCTGAAGACAAGTTTCACGTCAACAAAGGTTCTACGCTGAAGTCGAAGATCAAGCTCAAGAACCAGCGACAAGTCTCCTAATGAACTGATGCGGATCAGCGAAGACTCAGATTTGTCCACTCAACGTGAAGTATCAAGTACAAGACTTCAACTATCGCTGAACTTTATCATCTGCTGAATAGTAAATGATAATCGCTGAATCAACGAAAGCTGATCATGAAGTCCTCCGTACAAAGTACTTTTGTCTTAACCACCCTTGCACGCCACCGTACGAAATGTCAGAAAAGAACCTCCGAATATCTGAAATCGTACAACCACTCTGATACTACACTGTTCATCCTTACGGCTACTAAGGTTGTCAAACAAGGTCAATGACATGCAACCAACCAGCTGATGACACGTGTAAAGTGTATACTGACTTGCATTAAATGCATGCAGTATATAAAGAGATGAACTCACTTCTTTTGAAGTAACTTGCTAACTCTGGACAAGTTCAAATCTCTCTCAAGATAGGATTTTATTAGTAGTCTCCTTATCTTTCTTAGTGCAAGAAATCTTAGTGTTCCAACTTGTTTAGATTTAGGTTTATCCTTAATCTTGTTTCCGCAACAAGCTGTAAATTGTTAATGATTTATCAATAAACAATTTAGAAAAGTAAAATTTGTGTGTTTGTATTCAACCCCCCCTTCTACAAACTTGTATAGGCCTTCGGGACCAACATTTGGAGAGTAGTAGTCCAATCTTAAGGGACAATCGTATCGCTTGTGGTGATTTTAAGAAACTCATATTGTGATAACTGGACTTGGTAGGATGACTTTCCTTGAATAGTAAAAGAATCTGCAGATTAGATGGTTGGTAATTAGGTGTATTCTAGGAGTTGTATAATATTTGAATCAAGGATGATCGTCCGCTTGGTGACTAAAGGTACCCGTTAAAGTAAAGAGTAGTTCGGTAGCAGGAACATTTGGATTCGGAGATTTTGTTGCTTTCAGAGTGATCAACCTTTGACTGATTGGGAGTTGGAATCTGTCGTTGGGGAAGTATGGAACACTTGAGGTTAGGAGACAACCAAATCCAAGCGGTTAGAAATTACTCTAGCAAGTTGAACATGCTTTCGGATGTGAGGGTAACGTATATGGGTTGGCCTTGGCTGTAAGGGAACTAGATTTCGAGGACGAAATCTCTTTAAGGTTGGGAGGATTGTAACACCCCGGTTTTTGGAAGGTATCGGTCTTTTATGATAAATAAGAAAAAAATAGGATTTTGGATTGAATCCTAGATTTGATGGTCTTGTTGGATGGGGAATTCAAATACGAATCCAACGGGCCTTTCCGGAGCGAAAACAGATTGTAACACCCCGGTTTTTGGAAGGTATCGGTCTTTTATGATAAACAAGAAAAAATAGGATTTTGGATTGAATCCTAGATTTGATGGTCTTGTTGGATGGGGAATTCAAATACGAATCCAACGGGCCTTTCCGGAGCGAAAACGAAGCTATAACGAAGAAGTTATGGCCAAAACAACTTTCGGTACAATCTCGGCTAAAGTAACCAGCGAAAGTGACACTTGTGTCACTCTCACGTGTCACTCTCTCCGGTTTTGTACCGAGAGCCTTTTGACCACGGCGAGAGTGCCCAGCGAAAGTGACACTTGTGTCACTCTCGCACGTCACTTTAGCCATCGGGTACTTGGAGCATAAATACGAGATTTTTAGCCCTAAACTTCATTTCCTCATATCTCACTCATTTCACCTCCGTTTTTGGCGATTCAAATTGCCATGGTTTCGATTTTTAGATCTTTTCAAGGATAAAGTGTTAGTTTTGAAGATCATTGGAATATTAAAGGGTGTTTGGTGGTGATAAGTCTCTCATTTCTCGCTCTCGAATCTCTTCTCTTCTCTCCAAATCGTTTCCCCTCTTTCCCTTACAAACCCTAACTGATTTTGGGACTTTTTCATGGAGATTAATGTGTTCCTTCTCCATTTTATGCTAGTGGTTTCATTTACTGATGTAAGCGCAAGTTTCATTCACAACACTAGAGATTTTTAGGGTTTTCTAGGTTTTCATCAACACCTAAGTGGTGAGTTCATCCTCCCAGCTTCTATACTTTCATATGAGTTATAAATGCTCCATTGATGGCTTCCTAGTTTGTATGCTTAACAAATATTGGTTTGGATGATTTTGGGGAAGTTAGGTTAATATTGGGGTTTTGGTCAAATGGAGATTTTTATATAAGATGTTTGGGGAATGATTTTAAAGTGGTTGAATATGAATATTCATGGTTGGAAATTTATGGATCTAGGGTTTTGGAAGATTTGGCTTAAGGATTCGTGTTGCATCAAAGGAGCTTACGTTTGGGGAAAATCTAGATTTAGCTTAAATCTAGCAAGGTGAGTCCAATTATTTGTTTGTTTTACTTAAAAATTATCAATGGTGGAGTTATTTGGTAAGTTTGACCCTTTTGAAGTGTTTAACTTTAAAAAGTTTGTAAAACACCCATATTTGGGATTTTTGAATATTTTAACGTGTAGTAATCATGAATATGTCTTCAAACGATTTATTGCTCAAATATAGTTCATTCAATGGTTTTCTTTCATGTTGGGTAATTGATTTTATAAACCATTTGAGAAAAGGCACATTTTAGTGTCATGAGTCATTTTGAGGATTATAAAGGGTATGAGTCCAATTGGGGAAACCCCTTTATTTTTAACTCGTGTAGAGTTTTGGGTTAATGATGATTTTGTGGTACATGTTTACCTAAATGATGTTTAAATGCGTTTTGTATTATAAGGACCGTTATTTATGGGTCTAATGGGTTTTGAGCATTTTGCTCGGTTTTGACTTTAAGGAAGTCTTGGGGACATTTTGTCCGGTTTTGATGGATCGATCTGGAGTCTTATTTATGATTTGCATTTATTGCAACACATTGCATATTATTGCACATTATTGATATTTACATGCTTGGATGTTTTAGTCATTCCGGGTTGAGCATGTTTTGTAGATTGTGTTACATTTGATCCATAGGCATGTAAGTCAGTCTTTATTTGATGGTCTAACTCTTTGTGCACGAGGAGTGGACTATTGGAACGCATGGTTATATGCGTTAGGCCGTGGGGCCACTAGCGAGTAGGCCATAAGGGACATTGAAGTCATTGAGGTGTAACTTGTCTAGACTGGATAGGCAATATTGTTCCATAAGTCCTTGAGGTGTAACTCGACGGAGTAGGCAATAAAGGCATGGGAAAGGTTTGAGGTTGTGATGTCTTTATGGCATGGGAACTAAGACCGGGACTTGAGGTGTAATCCAGTAACATCATAAGTGGCCTAACTTTATCTGCCCGTCACTTTCGATGGAATCGGGTCTCCCCCGTCACCGAAAGGTGTTGTTTTTGGGTAGTTACTTTTATCCATATTTTCGGTGACGCTCTTTATTTATATAAAATGTCTTCATGGTTTATTGGCAGAGTTTTATGCCTCGTCCTATTTGGAGGTTTTAAATATTGGAGTTTTGTCCACGTTTATATTTATTGGGATATTTAACGTCCAAGCACGTTTTGAGTGAGTTGGAGTTGGAATTCATTTTGGAAAACGCTTTATACATTTTAGGAACTTTTCTCATATATTTTGTGTGCGTTGGAAAATGAGTCGTTTACATCCTTTCATAAACCATTTTGGAAACCATGATTTATGTCGCAAACTTTCATTCTACAAATTGTATAAATCATGTTATAAACTCTTGAACTCACTAGGCGTTTGGCTAACCTTTTTATTTGTCGGCATGTGCAACAGGTTCAGGTTGGGAGTAGTTCTAGTGACACTACGAAAGGTAGAGTTCTAGTAGTGTGCTCTAGAGGTGAATTGGTAGTGAAGTCTTCCGCATTGAGTTTTGGGGAATAGCAATTGTACTTGAGTTAAGTAACACCCGATGTGAACTTAGCCTTTGTATTTAAGACTTGAGTTATATGTATTGATGGAGGTATTTCCCGTATTGATTTATAAGGAGAAATCCTATTATTTTGGTTGTATTATCGAAAATTTTATTTAGTTGCTCTTTCCCAATTCGAGGGTGTTACAGTCTGAACAGCCTGCAGCCACCAATTCACTCCATCCATCTTCGTCCCTCGAAGCTGTACAAGATCTTCCTCCTGGATCATATCTCGATCCAGACAACTCTCAACCGTCGACAGAGCCATGACCTCATACCCGGAAATGGACACGGGCACATCCTAGTGACCAGATTATTGGTGACCCATCTGCTCCAGTCCAGACAAGAGCCACTGTGGAGACTGAAGACACCACACCGGCACTATTTAGCAAAGTCCAGACATGGGCTTCCACTGGCAATGAGTGCCTCTTCTCCATCTTCCTGAGCAACATCGAACCATCTACTGTCAACGAAGCCTTGAACGACCCTGACTGGGTGATCGCGATGCAAGAGGAATTAAATGAGTTCGAAAGCCTCAAGGTATGGCGTCTCGTACTACGCCCGAAGAACAAGACGGTCATCGTTACCAAATGGATCTTCAAGAACAAGAAAGACGAAAACGGGATCGTCGTTCGGAACAAAGCTAGACTAGTGGCCAAATGGTATAGACAACAGGAGGGGATCGACTATGAAGAGACGTTTGCCCCGGTAGCACGAATCGAGGCATATGTCGTTCACAAGAACTTCACTGTCTTCCAGATGGACGTGAAGACGGCTTTCCTAAATGGAAAACTCAAGGAAGAGGTGTACGTCTCCGAACCTGATGGATTTGAAAGTGCTTCGCATCCTGACCACATGTATCTCCTCGACAAAGCTCTCAATGTCCTGAAGCAAGCATCGCGCGCATGGTATGATGCCCTATCCTCCTATCTCACGAAGGCAGGTTTCTCGAAAGGTAAGATCGACACAACTCTTTTTATCAAGAGAGAAGGTAAGGACATAATTCTTATTCAAATATATTCGACCACATGAAATCATATTTGGCTCTACAAACCCCAGATATTGTCGCAACTATTCAGTCCTCATGAAATCACATTTTAAAATGAGCAGAAACAGGTAAGTCTTCTTAGTCATTTAAAGTTGAGGGGGAGTTTTTCGTAAGTTTGAAAATTTAAGGGGGAGTTTTCGAATTTTTTAGAAGTTGAGGGGGAGTTTCGTAAATTTTTGACAAGTTGATGAAAAAGTTGAGGGGGAGTTTCGTACTTAATTGACAACTTGGTTCCAAATTTTGTCTAAAACAAATTTGTAAACAATTTAATAAAATACCCCAAATCGGCCCAACTCCCGGCTCGGCCCAACTCCCGACTCGAGCTATCCCTACCCGGGAATGAACCCTAATCGGGATTGACCCTACCCGGGAATGGCCCCGCGTTAGCATTGGGGAACCATCTCCCGGGAGTCGACCATATATATAAACCCCGACTTGGTTCGTTTCTCATTACGACTTTCAAAACTCTCGCTCAAACTCTCCCGGTCGACTGATTACTCTCAAACTACTTGTTTTTGCTCTTTCTTCTAGATTCTCGCACGATATCCGTCTAAGGTAAGTTCTAATCATTTGTAATCTCTCACCGATCACACACTCACTATTAATTTGTCCTTCGATCGGTCGTTTGAACTCAATCGCACCTGTTTCCGCCGACTAGGGTTTCAAAACCCTATCCATCGATCTCTCGATCGAAATTGACTATGTCTACGGGCGTTATTGGGGTTCTCGACCTATAAACTCATAGGATTGCATTGATTTTACTTATTTTAGTCCAGATTCGATATGTGTTTGGGTTTCCCGACCGAAAACCCGAATTACGCCATCTCCCAGGTCGACTCTCGTGGTTGCATATCTCAGGTTCTTATGTTCACCGGGAATCTCCTTCTCCCGGTCGTCTCCCGGGGTTGCGATTTCCCGGGTGTTGGCTCACTACCGCATAAAAATGTCATGATGCGTTACTCGGGTTTCTATCGGTTCCCGGTAACTTCGAGTTTCTCGATACTCTAATCGGTTCCCGGTACTCTTAGAGTTTCCCGGTACCCTTAGGTTTCCCAGTAATCTCCTAGGTTCCCGGTCACTTATTCATTTCTCGGTATCTTTGGTTCCCGGGACTGCCCCTAGGCTTCAAATCTGGGATTGTACACCCGGAACACGGTATGATCCGGGAAATTTATCTTTGGTCTGTGTTGTTCCTGCATTGCCCAGTGCTTTGTCAATTTCCTCGATGTCCAGGTATGACTTGTCTCTCTCATGTATCATGTCATCTAACTTGATATGTTTTTCTAGGTTCCCACATGGCGCAACAAAATATTATTGACCTCATTGCCGATGTCGCACTCCTTCCAGCTGTCCCAGACCTCCAACTTACAACAAACAGTTATCACCACGACACTGCGAACATCCTCTGCCAGTGTCAAGTGATAGTTGAAATTCTGAAGGGCCACTCGCTGCACCATGCCCTGACTGCTACTGCCGAAGTCCTGAAAATTTACTTACAGCAATTCTGGAGATCCCTCGCCATTGTTACCGATGGGACGGGGAGATGTCTTGAAGACCGCATAGACGTCACACCGGTCATCCTCACTCGAGAACTATTCCCACAAATCCTCCAGCTTCCTGATGCCACTTTCATTCCTGGCAGAGTCCGGTTTGATCCTTCTGTCACGGATGCCACTTTATGCCAAGAGATGCGCTCGCTTGGCTATGACAGGGAACTCATTCACACTTCCCACTTCACCTACGCCCATCTGACGCCAGAATGGTATACTCTGTTTACCATTCTCAACCGCTATCTGTCCTCTATCACCAAAGGAATCGACCAGACTAGCAGCAACATGGTTCGACTGATTCACGGTGTTGCGTTCCACCTTCACACGGACTACGTCTCACTGCTATGGCATGAGCTAGTTCAGAAAGTCAATATGAAGGAGGCCAACAAGAAGCAGGCGTGCCTTCTGTTCCCGCGCTCCCTACAAATCATCATCGCCTACTTCTTGGATGCATATTCGACTATCCCTCGGCGATCCGCTCATGAGGTATGCTCTTCCAACCGCATGACCAGGGTACAAAATAAGCCCGAAATCGCGGGCCTTATCCCTATGATAATCCCTGAAGGACTGCTAGCTCTCCCAAATCAATCGGCACCTAGTAGGATAGAATATAGGAGAGTACACAACCTCAATGCTCCAATGGTCCAGCCAGATCCGGCAAGACCTACCCAAGGTGCAAGAACCGAGCGACGTGAGGGTCCTAGAACTCGATGTGGTAGGGTCCGGAGAGCAGGGGCTCCCGGACAGGGTATGCTGAGAGGAAATATAGTGAGGGGAACTCAAGCGGGAGGTGCCGAAAGATTATTACACGAAAATAGCACATCTCGCCGCCCAGCCACCCCACTTCACATATCCACTAGTACGTGCGAAATATGTGTTTTAATCGCAGTGGGTTGCAAACTGTCCACAGTGGGAAGTGCAAGTGTACATTGTCCACTATGATCGTCACAGTAAGTAATAGTTGGTAAAATACCAGAATCGAATCCACAGATACTGGACAATCAAGACAATATGGTTCTCATGAGCTCCTTTGGTTTGTTTCAATTAGAGAGGAAGCAATAGTTTGTTTTGTTTGGTGAAATAGCTACTTTGACGATTTTGCTAAGATTTTAAAAGAAGGAATGTAGGTTAAATTTTCCCTAGATTTTATACTAAATACTTGGTCTTAAAAGTGATCCTTGTATTCGAGGTAGGCATTTTCGCTAGAAAAGCCCGGTTACAAAATACTCACACCGTTTAGATAAAAATCCCATACTCGTAGTATTTATTGTTTTGTCAATGGTAATCTCAAAAATGGACCTTTTCAGGCCTCGATGGAATGTGTAGAGACAAATACTCTAAGTGTTTTTAGATACACCAACTAGTTTGCCTACTACTCCAGTGGGACGAGATTAGCTCACTGTGCCGACCTCACTTTCGTAAGTGTCATAAGAATTCTTTCGAATTCCCTAGCATCATCCAAGCTCGTGTCACTGCGTTCTACCCATTTCTGAGTTGAGAACTAGACTTTAGATCCTTACAAGTGATCGGCTTGTTCGCATCCTTGGGCATAAATCGAGAATGAATAACCAAAACAACAAATATTCCAAGTATAAAGATTACTCAAGCATTTTTAATAAAATCCAGGTACTTCTCCTTCCTACATCCCAAAAGATGTTTAGCCCATAACTAAAGTAAAGAAAGCAAAAGAGTAGAAGTTGCACATAACTAAACTGAAAATGACTTGAATAGAACCCACAGTGGGGAACGAGAATTCGTCCATGTCACTGTGTATGTCGAACTACAAATTAAACTAAGAAAGTAAAATACAGAAAATTAAAGTTAACTACTGCAGTAAAATAAAGAACTAAAGCTACACTAATGTGGTAGTTGAGAGAATTCAAGAGCTAAGCCTTTACCAACATAAAACATCTACCAAAATCTACTTATAAATGGCACCCAAGGCTCCTTTATATACCAGAAGAGAGAGCATGGGTACAAACAATGGGCTTGTCCAATGAATAGTATCAAATTGAAGATCATCTCTTTGAATAGTCTTTTTACCCAAGTGGTCTCTTCACCTTTTGCCAAAAGTCACTTTAAGGTACAAGGTGTACTTTTTGCTATCTTTTTTTAGGAAGACTTGTACTTTCTCCAGCTCATTTTTCCTTGCCATTTGAACCTTCCTTTCTCCAGAATATTTACATCCCAACTAGTAGTTTCTTTTTTTCCTTTGTCTTCTCGTTAGCTTGATAGTGGGATCCAGAGTGGGCACTCCGCAAGTCACTGCGGATAAAACGTGAAAAACAACCAAATTCCACCAAATAATTTATTAAAGACTATGGTTCACTCCTTTTGCTCGTTTTCGTGAAATAAACCAAGAATGGGGGTTTTGAGAAGTGAAAATGGCTAAAATTAACAAAATAAAATGTAAAATAAAAGGAAATAATAACTCTAAAAATAGAGTTATCACAACCTAGTGGGGTAGAATATAGGAGAGTACACAACCTCAATGCTCCAATGGTCCAGCCAGATCCGGCAAGACCTACCTAAGGTGCAAGAACCGAGCGACGTGAGGGTCCTAGAACTCGATGAGGTAGGATCCGGAGAGCAGGGGCTCCTGGACAGGGTATGCTGAGAGGAAATATAGTGAGGGGAACTCAAGCGGGAGGTGCCGAAAGATTATTACACGGAGATAGCACATCTCGTCGCCCAGCCACCCCACTTCACATATCCACGCAGACCTAAGCTGATGACCTCGACCTCCACGATGTGCAAGTCATTGAAAACACACACATGGCTGCACAAGAAGCTCCCGCATCGTCATCCATCTCCGAATCTAGATTCGAATCTGGGTCTACCTCTAGATCTGGCTCTGGTTTAGAATCGGGATGAAAATCCGGGTCATAATCTGGTTCTGAGTCTGGTTCCGCGTCAGGGTCCTCCGGATCAGATGATGAGTCAACTGACACGGATGATCAGAATGACGATCAATTTCGTCTCGACCCTACACCCAAAACGCAAGCCAATCCTGGGGAGATAAGGAGAGGCAATCTTCCCAGATTGACCTCGACCAGCCAAATTCAAGTCAGGTAGCCACATCTACTACCCCATCTCATTCGTTGGGACAGGGTATTGAAACAGACGTCGTGGACCTAGCGACGCAATTACACACCCTCCCCAGCCACTTAGAAGTCTATCAACAGACTTATGTTTCAATTGCGCACGGGGACGTAGCACAACTTCCACCAGTCGAGTTCAGGTGTTGAAGCAAGAGTAATCCCGCCCCAGTCCTCGACTTCTTTCTGTGCACCATTGAGTTTAGAGTCATTTGCATATCTACTTTTTTCGGCTAGGACACAATCAATTACTACAACTACCGTCGAGATTCTCCGTGAATCGACCGGAACACCTAGAGTAACTTTACCACTTGGTGGATTACGAGGAACGGGTGGAAGACCTGCCACAGCTAACATCACGCAAACCGTGAGCGCATGCGGTACAACGGTGCAATCCACCGTTGTTACTACAACTAGCATTCTACGTGAGCCAGGTGTTAGTATCCCGGAGTTAGTCTCCAAGGAGTATCTGGATAGTGTTTAGGCAAAAAATCACGTCGTACGACCACGACCAGAGCAGGTAAGACACACGTTATAATCCAAATCTTGTATTAAGATAAGGCCACGACAAGAACCTAGAAAACATCCGTCGTCTCTCGTAAAAGGTAAGTCGTACGTCCCCCATGACGCTCGACCATAGCATCGCCCGTCACGTACGACCATCGCGTAAGATCATTGCACCTTCGACCAAAGCTAACGTTAACCTTGACTGTTACGTTTGTTAAGTGTTTAATGCAGGAGTCAAAGCCATTAACAGCAAGTAGCCGTAACGGACGAAGAGCATTATGGATAATCACTCCGGCGACCGTTTCCAGCCGTTGTAGCCGTTGATCAAAGCATTAATGGAGCTAATTAATGACGTGAGGACTATAAAAGACAAGCTAAAGCCTCATTTCAGGGGACATCAGAAGTACATCCAATATACATCAGCAAACATCACCAAACAGTAGAGAAAATCATCCAAACTCATAGCAAAGAACATTCAAACTCTGGAGATCAAGTACTGAAAGCCAGAATCTAACAGCGAACTCAAGAACACTCGAAGGAAAGCTCAAGTATCGCTCTCGACGCACGACAAACCGCCCTCGACCAGAAGTTCACACTTTGTATTCACACACGACAAACACCTGTTTTTACATTCAAACACTTGTACTTTACATTTCGAAGTATTTCCTTCATTTGTATTGTAATCATCGTACGATCGACGCCAGTACCAAGGACGTCGCCCCTGATTGGCGACCATAGTGCAGCGACGACACCCCTTGTCGTCCGCAGGCTTTTTTCTCGATTGAGGTTTTTCCTGCGTCATCAAATCCCTTGTCTCGTTTATTTTTTCCCTCATCGCACGTCTCGTCGAAAGATCCTTTCTTTAGTTGATTAAGTCCAAATCGACTTTAAGTTGTCCCTTTGATTCGATTTTTGGCATTAACAGTTTGGCGTCATCCGTGGGACCTCATCTAGAGAAAATCTTCGACGAACGTGCATTCTACTAATAGTTTCTTGGAGTTTTTTCTTCTCTCTATTACAGGAACAATGGCAGCCCTTGGAAATCCGCAGCAAGCTGTTGCTCAGATGTATCAGGAGCTTAAAGTCGCCAGGAATCAGCTCAATGCAATGGCAGAGCAGAATCGCAGAGCAGTTGAGGAGATCGCGTGGTTAAGAAATCCTCTTGGGCCTCAAAATGGTCCTAGGCCGTTCGTGCAGAACCCAATTCCAAGATCGTTCGACCAGAATGGCCCTAGACCATTTGTCCCGAATCCAGGTTCATCCGTGCAGAATCAACAGCCAGGGCCGTTCAACTCAAATCCTCAGTTTTGGACAGTTCCTCCTCAGCATATAAGGCCACCACCCGTGAATAATGGGTCTCAGCCATTACAAGGGTCGCAGCCTTTCCAGCAGGGGTCGCAACCATTTCAGCAGCCATTTCAGAATGGACCTCAAGGTGGATCTCAGCCATTCCACAGTGGATCGCAGCCTTTCCAGCAAGGATCGCAATCGTTTCAGAACGGACCGCAGCAATTCCAATATGGGTCGCATCCATATTCTGTTCCTTTCAACGGGGACACCAATGGTTCTTCGCATGCTAATGGCACTAGTCCAGGGTCCAATCCCTCGACAGGGGAAAATCCTGATCTTAACGATCCCGTCGCCCAGCGTTTGAAGATGTTAGAAGACCAAAATGAGCGCGTCCTGTCCTTGCTCTCCATGTTGCCTGGGGCATCCGTTCCCGTCGACGTCGAGCCTCGCTCGGGGTATCAAGCGTCGCCCTTCATCGACGAAATCTCCACCATCGAGGTCCCAAAGAAGTATAACATTCCTGCCTTCACTCCCAAGTATTCGGGTGTGACCGATCCAACCGAGCATGTCGCGCAGTACAAGCAGCTCATGTAGACGATCTCGATCCCATTTATGTACCAGGAAGTATGCATGTGTAAGAGTTTCGGAGCAACTCTCACTGGTCCAGCTCTCCAATGGTTAATCAATCTCAAACCCAAGTCCATCGGGTCGTTTGCTAAGTTGGTTAACCAGTTCTCCCAGCAATTCGCCAGCAGTCGTAAGATGGAGAAGCAGACCAGCGACCTATATTACATCGTGCAGAAAGCTAATGAGTCTATTCGAAGTTGTTTTAATAGATTCAATGTCGAAATGATCAGCATCCGCAATTGCGACGTCAAAACCGCGATCGAAGCCTATAAGCGTGGTCTGAACGATAGTTCGGGTTTATATACCTGACCAAATATCCCCCGGAGAATTTCGAAGACGTCCGAGCTCGAACCTTAGCATATATGAGGGTCGAAGACGATGCAGCCTTTCATCGCAAGCACACTGACGACAAGAAGTCGTTAGGCGTCAGAAAGCCAGAGTTCAAGACAAAGGCTGTTTCCAGAGTAGAGCCAGCGCGCCAAATTTCAAATGTTCGTTTCAAGACGAAAGCAGAAGCCAAGACCGCGACTAAGTTCACTCAGTACCCCAAGATATCCTCTAAAGGATTCAAAGGATCTACAAAGGACCTAGTCGAAGCTCTGAAAAGTTCCCAAGCTACCATTCGATGGCCAAAGAAGTCCGACATGGACGATGCTAAGAAAGACAAATCAAAGTGGTGCGACTTTCATGCCGATCATGGTCATGCGACAGACGACTGTATCGCATTGAAGAAGGAACTAGCATATCATTTCCCGAAAGGAAATCTCAAGGATATCATCGACGATGTCGCTGTTCCAGCTAAAAGCCATCGACCATCGACTCCCGAGCATGCAAAAGTTATCAATTGAAATTCCCTACGCCATGGGGAATCCAGGAGATCAAAAGCGAAAATAAACTGAAGTCATAACATCAAGCTCTCAACAGGTTCATTCTTCTATCCCTAAATTAATATCTTTTCCACATGGATAAATCTACTATGGTGCCTCGTCGCACGACAACATAGTCGATCGCAGGACAATATTTCTCTGTGTCATTCTGTCATTTAAAACCTATCTTTTCCTCCCAAAAAGGATACGGTAATAAATGACAGGGGGCAAATAGAGAGAGTCTGAAATGGTACGTTCTCTAACTCTTTCTCATACGATTTTTTCTCACAAAACGTTTACTGACTTAAGCATCGGAGGGTCGTTGGCCAGCCAACGACCAACCCCCGACATTGTTTTATCACAGAATCGCACGACAGATTATCGCAGAATCGCACGACAGTAGTCATTAAGTCTACTATATGACTTTAATATCGCAAGGTCGAACGACATAAACGATCAGGTCTCTAACTTGATCATTTCTCCACAGGGGCATACGACAAAAACTCACTGTACGATCTGGTCGTACGATCACAGAGTCTAAACGACTTTACTCCTAAGTTTCTTAACTTTCATACACTGAATGAATGCTTTAATCGCGTGTTTTTATATTGGTTTTACGTTCTTGTCATCGTATTACAATGAATACCTTAGTCGCATGATTTCATATGTATTTTATGATCAAATTCATAACCAATGTGATTTGAATAAAGCACAAGTTCAAACAAAAAGTGCATTTAAAAAAGATCGTCAGGTACACGCTCGACCACCAACGATCGAGCAGCAAAGCAAACAAAATAAAAATTCTTAAATTAAAGGAGGAACATCCGTCGCATTCACGCCCGAAGTCCCGTCCAGAAGGCTTTCGCCTGCCACCTCCTCCTCAGCATCCTTCCCATCGTCCGAGTCAAGATCCCTCTCGGTCCCAACACCATTCAGATAGATGTCCAGCTCCTCCTTCGCCGAAGCAAGAGGGTCTTTCCCCAGCAAATGTCGTCGCATGATCGCCGCCCGAGCAGTCAGACGAGCTATGGCAAAAACCGACTTACCCTCGTCCTTTACAGCTTGCACTTCTTTCTCCAAACTCTCTACCTTGGATTTATAATCTTCAGCCTCTTTTGAAACAGCGACCAAGGATTCCTTAATTTTTTCCATCTCCTCCCTTTGTTCAGCAGTCATGGACAAGGATTGCGTCAGACGATGCCTAAGATCTTCCTTGGCAAGATGAACGATCTTCAAATGTTCTAAAGCATCGTCAAGCCGCTTCGAAAAATCCTCAGCATGACTTATAGAGGCACTCGCTCTGTCCAGCGCCGCTTTCTCTCTTTCACGTGCAGCAGACAGGAGATCTTTCACTTTCGCCGTTCCACTTCGCGAGGCCAAGGAAGCCTGAAGTGCCTGCGAAAACATAAAAAACAGACATCATCAGTAGACAACGACAACGACAACGACAACGAAGTCTGGGCCTAGACAAACTAAGTCTTGAAAGAAAGACTTACCATGAACGACAAGCAGGCTACATGGGCACCCGTCTCCTCGATAGGAAACCCCTCAAAAC
Organism: Saussurea involucrata; assembly: GCA_033807775.1. NCBI lineage: Eukaryota > Viridiplantae > Streptophyta > Magnoliopsida > Asterales > Asteraceae > Saussurea > Saussurea involucrata. The sequence goes on from CM066314.1 coordinate 21,997,390, forward strand.
GGTCCCTGAAAGATGGAAGCAGGAATTTATCCAGGTGAGGGAACAGGTTCATCCCATCCAGGACATCACCTGTCATAAAGTCCGATGGCAGCGAAAAGTTGACCGTCGTGACCTTCTCCCCTCCCGTCGAGTGATCCTCGCCCTTGTCGGCTGACAAAGGATTCGACGCGGTAGACGGGGACTTCACCGTTTCCGCCGGAGGCGCAGAATTGATGGGTGTCGCTGCAATCACATTCTTAGGTGACCCGACCCCTACCTTCTCAGGTGAAGCGACTCTCGACGAGTCATTAACCCCAGCCGACGACTCCCTCGGAGTCGTCGTCTTCGTCTTCTTCGGGATTTCAGGGCCAGCGGACATGGCTTTTAGCCTCCTCTCCCTGCCCTGACGAGCATATTCCAGCTCAGTTGCTCTCTTAGCAGAAACCTTCAACACTTTAGGTTGAGACTCACCTAGAAAAAAGGAATGTCATAAAGCACGCAAAGGAAAAAGACTCGAGGTAACATAGGAAGAAAAGGAAAGTAAAACTTACCCGCCATCCCTCTCCTTCCTCTCGACTTATCTTCTTCATCTTCCCTTCCTTTCTCTTCACACCTCTCCCCCTGATTCTCTCCTGAAGATTCTAAATCGTCGTCATCCGCCGAATGTCGCACGACGAAAGTCCTCTCGGCGACGCTAAATTCTAAAAACGAATTGATTTTCGCTTGAGAGTTAGCGTCTGGCTTCACGACCTCAAATTTTATGGCTGTCAACATATAAAAAACAATTTAAAAATCATATGTAAATCATCTACAGCGCACGCCAGATGAATTAACGAGGCTCACCCGACGTATTCCGGCTCGTCCTAATCCACTCACTCTCAGAGTCAAGGGACAACTTACGCACGAAAACATATCGAGATTTCCACCCACGGTCGTTCACATCCGTTCCTAAGACCAAAACGCGATCGCCCTTGAATCTAGAATGTAAACTACATCGATGACATCCGTCCATCTTGGCTTGATAAGCCGAGAGGAGGTCCTGTACATTCATGGGAGAATCCCATTTCTTAGTAGCACGCTCGATCACTCGTACGACTCGCCAAAACTGGGGCATCAACTGACTCGGTGCCAAGTCAAATTCTAACATAAACGCCTTGGCCAGAGGAGAAAAAGGCCATTCGAAACCTATCTTAAAAGGGTATTCATAGATTACGATATACCCCTCGGGACACTCGTTTGATCGGATTTGGCCTGGACGGATCAATTCGACCCAAGCAGGAATGTTCGCTAACTTTCTAAAGTCCCGGAGGTCCGATGACTCTTGAATAACACTCTCAGGATCCCTCGACATTTCTAAACAAAATTTGCAGAAGTCAGAGAAATCGTACCTTACTTATAGGCGCGTTAACCCTCGAAGAAACCTAACCAAGTCAGAGATTTTCACAAGTTCGGAAGATATCAGACAAAGAATGGCAAGGAAATCACAGCACAAACTCTTCAAGGGCGAAATAAGGAAATGATTCGTCAAAATCCCTATTTTAGACCAAAAAACAGGGTTGGATCGAATCCCTGGATAACCGCCGCGCATCTCCGTCCTTTCGTATGACCACAGGGATCGTCGACACCTGTCATCGACAGCTGGTAAGCATCATCGTGTGTCAGTATGACGTCACGACCTCGTTCCCTTTTCAACTTCTCGTTCAGTTAAGAGCGGACCAGCCTAGTCCCAAGGTAACTAAGGTAATTTCCGTCACCTGTCATATTTTTTCGACTGACAAAATTTAAAACTCGGATTTTGCTACCCTTCTTTCAAATTTTGGGGGCAAACTGTTTTGGCAAAAAATCACGTCGTACGACCACGACCAGAGCAGGTAAGACACACGTTATAATCCAAATCTTGTATTAAGATAAGGTCACGACAAGAACCTAGAAAACATCCGTCGTCTCCCGTAAAAGGTAAGTCGTACGTCCCCCATGACGCTCGACCATAGCATCGCCCGTCCCGTACGACCATCGCGTAAGATCATTGCACCTTCGACCAAAGCTAACGTTAACCTTGACTGTTACATTTGTTAAGTATTTAATGCAGGAGTCAAAGCCATTAACAGCAAGTAGCCGTAACGGACGAAGAGCATTATGGATAATCACTCCGGCGACCGTTTTCAGCCGTTGTAGCCGTTGATCAAAGCATTAATGGAGCTAATTAATGACGCGAAGACTATAAAAGACAAGCTAAAGCCTCATTTCAGGGGACATCAGAAGTACATCCAATATACATCAGCAAACATCACCAAACAGTAGAGAAAATCATCCAAACTCATAGCAAAGAACATTCAAACTCTAGAGATAAAGTACTGAAAGCCAGAATCTAACAGCGAACTCAAGAACACTCGAAGGAAAGCTCAAGTATCGCTCTCGACGCACGACAAACCGCCCTATACCAGAAGTTCACACTTTGTATTCACACACGACAAACACCTGTTTTTACATTCAAACACTTGTACTTTACATTTTGAAGTATTTCCTTCATTTGTATTGTAATCATCGTACGACCGACGCCAGTACCAAGGACGTCGCCCCTGATTGGCGACCATAGTGGAGCGACGACACCCCTTGTCGTCCGCAGGTTTTTTCCTCGATTGAGGTTTTTCCTGCGTCATCAAATCCCTTGTCTCGTTTATTTTTTCCCTCGTCGCACGTCTCGTCGAAAGATCCTTTCTTTAGTTGATTAAGTCCACATCGACTTTAAGTTGTCCCTTTGGTGCGATTTTTGGCATTAACAGATAGCGCCTTAAAGGCTGTCCAAACCGAGCTTTCACGTAAATTGAAGGAGGATATGTATTTTATTAAACGATTGATAAAGGGGAAAGACGTCCTGATCGAGCCCCCATCCCAAACACCTATTCCACCTCTGCAACCTCTGCCAACCCCATAGAACATGAGCATCGATGATCTGAAAGCAGCTTACTAGACAAACTCATGTCACAAGCCAACATCGACACATCTACCGAAGCTAATCTTGTTGGTCTTCTCAGATCACAAGGTCCAGCCCCTACCGCTCAACTAGATACCCAATCCCAAATAAATGCCAAACTTGAACGCCTTACATCCACCCTTGAAAATGTTCAAAGGACCCTTTCCACTCTGTCCGAGAGGGTTGCCAGCCTGGAATCCACATGTAAAGGCCAAGTATAGGGATTAAAGCGCCGACATGATGACCAGGATGATCCCGATCAACATGAGGGGGAGAAGCGCCAGAGAACGGCCGAGCTGACAACCACTGAAGTAGTCACGGAAACTCTAGAAGGTACAGAGTCTATCAATCAGAGTTCATATCAGACTATGGTTCAAGATATGGAGTTAGAGTCACCGGTCAGGAAATTTCAAGTGCCAGAAACAGCAAACCCAACAGTTGAAATTCCCGAGGGTGAAGAAGACGAGCTCATCATGTTGACAGTTCCAGAAAGATCAGATCTGGAGTTAATTGATGATGAGTCCGAGATCGACCTTGAAACTGAAAAGTTATGGAATAAGAAGGCCATAGTAGCAATCATAGCTGAAACGAATATGTTATTTTAGTTTTCAGATGATGAAGCCATGGACGACAACGACTACGATCAGTTCTTTCTTCAAAGTGACCAAATTGCTGAAACTCCACATTAGACGGAACAAGACACTGCTGAAACATCTTCTGGGATACCTGCTCCTGTCCCACAACCATAAATGGCTCAACCCCAACCAAACTAACTAGTACGCTGGGAGAGAGTCAGGATTCTGGTACCATTTCTCGATGAATCCCAGAAGAAGATTTTTGTACACTGGATCAGACCTCTTGACCCGGTGATGTGCTATGGAGTATCCGACTTGGACGAACTAGTTCGATCTCAGTATTTAGAAGTCATGAAAAGGGGTCGAATGGTAAGTGAAGTCAAGACTAGTCACCGAATCACATAAATTGTCGACATCGTCTCAGATAAAATCTTGAAGGTCTGGTTTTCAGTTTTCACAGTGAAAAGAGAAGATGGTAAAGAGTGGACCTTCTCAGAAACAGACTTTAAAAACTTGAATCTGAAGGATTTCCTGGTAATTCTGCGTGAACTGAAAACACGAACCATCAGACCGCTACCAGTTACAAAGGCTCTGGAGACCATTAAAAGGTTCATGAAGTGCACCATTAAAAGGTAAACCTGCTCAAGCCCGATCTGACGTTACGTGAACTTGAAGACTTGCAGGTACATTGGTTACTTTATGTTCGATTCAATACGATTGATTAATCTTTGATTCTTTGTGTTATTTCAATTGATTGCACTTGATATTGGGATCCACAAATATATTATCTATAAAGAATTAAATTTAACATTTTTTAGATTTAGAATAATATTTCAACCTTTTTATATACATTTTTTCTAATTCGTATTACTTTTTTATGTAAAAAAACATATAGAGCCAACAATGTTTAATCAAGCAATTACACACGATGTTATGATTTTGTTCACATATAAATATCTATATTCTACAAAAGTAAAATTTTAAAAATATGTAAAATTATAAACATGTTTCATTTTGAATTAAATATGATATTCAACACATTTAATTTAAAATTTCTCATATAAATAAGAAAAAAAATCCTCAATTCCCTATTGGAGATCCCAATTTTCTTATTGATGACAAGATTAAAGTTGTGAGCATATTCTCCAAGATTGAGAATCAAAAGAGACCAAGATTGAGAATAAAAAATAGGGGATGGAGATTGGTCCATCCCATTCCCATTTCTAGTTTTTATTGAGAAAGTCTTGTAGATGTGGTCAATAACAAAACACGTGAAATATGTAAATGTGATTGAGAAAGGGAAATAGAAAAAATATGTCCTTCGTTAACTTCTTTATCAATTATCATACTTGGTTATTAATGCTCATACCCACACCCATACTCACACTTATTATATACCTACCCTTTAACATTCAATCTTTCCTTTTCCTCTTTCACCTTCAAAATGGACTTTAAAAACATCATATTTTTTATAGATTTCTAAAAATCAGAAAAAATAATTAAAACTTATGCAGCGACTTCTCTTTGCATAAGTTTTTAGATTTTTCTGCGTAAACTTTTTTTCCAACGTAGAGTATATGTGGTGCACATGTGGACTTCACGCAGACACGTGGGACAGAAAATTTTATGCAGAAAAAACTCTGCGTAAACTTTGTTAAAAATGATTTTTCTTTAATTTTTTGGAGGAAAACCAAACTTACGCAGAGAGTTTTCTCTGCGTAAGTTTGTCTGCGAAACTTTTGGGTATTTGTGGAAGTAGGGTGGTAAATGGGTATATGAAGAAGCATGGGGTGTAGAATGCGTATTTGAGGCAAAATCCACATTTTATAGCCTTCACTGCATTAAATGCTATCCTTTAACTTTAACTTTAACTTTAACACGTGTCTCCGCCAGATTTGTTGATCCATACATACTTGTACTTTTCACTTCAATTTTTTGTGTTGATGTAGACAAGAGTTAATTATTCCCATCCTTTTGGGTGCAGAGAGAACGGTAAAGTATTATAAGTATCAATTAAATAATACTTTAGAACATACTTATAATGACATGCCTTTTGGCACGTACTCATACTTTAGGATAAGAGTCAAGAAGAGTTAGGTGAACCAAACTTGATGGCCAAGTTTGCACTTCAAATTCGGCTTGCCAATAGTAGTATTTGTCAGACTACTACTGAATATATTTTGTATTGATCTTATTTTGGCTAGACGACAAAAAATTCCACTTTGGTGACAATCTAACCACTCTTTAACTAATCTTCGATTTTGTTGAAGGCTTTTTACTCTTGGAACAATATAGATAGTAACAAGACTTTTACAAATAAAAATCTTATTTGTCTATTTGAAGTATAAGTTATACAATAGTTACTAGTTATAGACATTTTGTGAAAGATAGATGTGGCGGATAATAAATACATGCAATAATTCAAAGGAGTATGAAATCCTATGCTAGTAACAATCTGATGACTTCTTGAGAGTGTTCATCGGATTGTGACATTTATTCAAATGCACAAAATCCGACGGGTATAAATCTGATGGTTCAAGGGTTTGATTCCTTCATATTATTTCAACCTTATTGAATGTCTAATCCGATGGTTTGAGTATACATCGGATTGGACCTGTTTTTGTTGACAGATAATACAAATTATTTCTAAGTGTTTGAACTTTAGATGTTTATTTGTATTATGTACAAATCCATTGGTTGAGACTTATCTATATTTATGTTAATTTGGAGATTGTAAAATCATCAATGATTTTAAGGTGAAAAATAAGATAAAAAATCGATGACTATCAATATCCAGATAAGAGATAAATTAAAATATCTGTTTTTTTCCATGGTTATCTTTATTATTTAAAACAAGACTTGGAATTAGAAATTTTAAACTAACGATTAAAATTGCTTTTCCCACTCTTAAAAGTTTGGGCTTCTCACTTGAACATGGGGACCTTTTTTTACACTACAAAAATTAGTTTAAAAAATAAATCTATGTTATTTTAAATCTCTCCTCTATCTCCTCTCTCATTTTTTTTTAAATACTCCCCTATTTTCTCTCCTCTTTCCATAACATACACATACACCGAAATTGAATATTTACATGTTGTGAACACACTCGAAATCTACAAGATCTTGTATAGTTTGTGAACATATTGTGAACACCGACTAAATCAATAAAACTAAATCTAAATCTACAAATTTTGAACATCATGTGAACCTTGTGAACATCATTTGAATCTTGTGAATTGTACATGTGTATGTTCCACGCAGAAGAGAGCAGAGAAAGAGGGAGATAGATAAGTATGGATTTTCCTAAAAAGATACATTATTATTTATTTATTTAATAAATAACAATATTTATCTTCTTAATTTTCTCAATAGTTATATTTAATTTATGACTCAGGTTGAATATCATAGATCTAATAAATTTTGGAGTTCTCAAATAATTAAATTCCTACAAGCAATGCAAACTCTTCTTAACTAATCATATTTCATTAAGGTTTGGGGTTTAAGATTTGAGGATTTCAGATAATTAGAAAGGTAGTTTGGACATTTACTAATTAGAGGATAATTTATGATATTGTTGATAGTTATCTTTCCTTTTAAAGAAAATCTGGATTTAGTGTTTTTTAAGGTAACCATCAAGTATAATGAGTTTTTTTTGGTAATCAATAATTTCAGTTTTGGTGTATATCCTGTTTTTTTTTTCTAAATATTTTCGTCGATCAAATTTTTTTTTTGTTTGCAAATGATGATTTTTCGTTTTCATCAATGACGTGTACGTTTGATTCCTTAGTTATTGGATTTATGTCGTACAATGAAATATGAAATATGAAGTCACCACTATTTTCATTATTTCAACAATGAAATTGAGTAATTTGTATTTGGTTTCATGTTGGTTTCATAAACAAAATTGATTTTTGTACTCGTAAAATCAAAACAACTGCACAAACCAATCTCACACACTTGGTTTTTTTGATCTATGAATGAAATGAATGATCAATATTTTTGGTAACAATTTGAATATGGGTTATACATTACAGTCAACTCTAATCATTTTTAAAATTTAAATTACACTTTATATCCCTATAATTAATTATTTAATTTTTTTACATCCCTTAACTTTTCATTTTTCAATTTACACCATTATCATATTAACATATATAATCGTATATTAACTAACATTAAAAATATGTTTACTCTTTAACAAATTATACTATAACTGTTTCGTCAATACTTCAAAATGAGGCTAATATTGAATATCTTTTATTTAATCATATTATTATACATAATAAATTCTAAAAAAATATTTTTAATACTTTAACATTATACTCTTATAGTTATTTATTTAATTAATTTATTTTATATATTTTATTTTTCATTTCAATTTCATTTTACACAATTATCTTATTAATATACATAATCATATATTAACACACATACATAAAAAACATTTTATTTTACAAATTACACCATTATAATCATCTCCTTAATGTCTTCAAAATACTCTATTGAAGGGACGAAAACCAAGCGAAATTACATAAGTGAGAGACCATATCCAAGTTTCGATAGTTGAGGAACGGAAAGTGTTGAAATCTATAAACTTTAGGGGCCAAAAGTGAAGTTTACTCTATAATAAAATATTGACTAAAGTCTTCGGCATGTAGCTCGCAAAGACGCGGGGCGACTTTGTGCAAATACAAAACATTTCTCGAATTCGATCCCCGACCCCACCCCCATGGTAACCTCACCCGCTTAGTAAGCCAAAAATACCCTTTTATATTGGTGTTTTTAAAGGCAGGTTCAATGTAAGATTTAAAGTAACCAAATAACCGACTAGTTGTTCTCTTTTTTATTCCTCACATGGGTTCATACTTCATACGTTTGCAATTAATAAATGCATTTAACGTGGATAGGTGGTAACCGACTCTCAATATGTATATTTTAGTTGACAATCTAAAACCTGTTTCGTCATTTTAGACGTCCATCAAGTCATCTGTTTTTCAATATGTTTTGTAAAAATTGACTATTTAGAGCATCTTCAACCCTCACCGTTATAAATTCCCTCCAAATACAGGTCAATAAATACGATAACAAAGTACTTTTCCAATCACATATTAAAATACTACAAAACTTCAATTTCGAAACCACCACATATAACAAAAAAACAATTTTACTAGTTATTATACCGACCAATGAATTTTGGTCCACAAACATAAAGTTTTACCTATGGCTTAGAGAAATATTTGCAGCCATTTCCAAACAAGTTTTTCAAAATAAAAATTTCAGGGATTTCCTATTACAGCGGATTTAAAACTTCTTTTAAAATAGAAAGAGTATGAGAAAAAAAGGATGAAAATCTTCATATTTGAAAATTTTCTAAATTTGATTACCTATAAGAGAAGAAGATTTTTTTTATTTATTATATCAATGAAATTATTTTAAAAGAAATAAATAATATTTTATGAGTTGTCTTTAATGTTTTAATAATATAATTAACTATATAATTTTCAAAATAGAAAATATGTTGAAGATAAAGATAATTTTGACATGTTTACTTCTTTAAGAGAATCTCTTGGAGATGCTCTTATCTATACTAGTGTATTAATGTAACAAACCAAATTCCAAAACAAACAATATAATTAAAATATCCCAAACGGGTCCAATACATAACAAAATATCCCAATCAGAGTTACAAAACTTGCAGCGGAAACAAACTTCCTCAGTCGAGAACTAACTAAGCTAACACGCTAAGTTAAAGAGAGTTACAGTGCTCTAAACTCGATCCCTCCATCTCTACATTCGAACCTTCTCTTTTCTCTTAGACGAAGCACCACTAACGCGTTTCCCTGAAAATGGTTTTAGTTTGGAAAAACGAGGGTTAGACCATGAGATCTAGTGAATTCTCTCTGAAAAGCAGTTTATACAAAAACATGCATAACATCATTGCTCTATCCGCCATAAGGCCCAACCAATAATTCCATAACAAACAGGGGTATTTGCACAGTATTCATAGACCATATACGCTCCCAGCAACAACCACGATCGGGGCCCAAGCAGACTCCCCTCTCGACTTCGGGGCCCAAGCAAACTCCCCATCTCCCTCATGTGCAGGAAACGGATTCCGTGCACATCGAGTAAATATTTTAACTCCCAAGGGATCGTTAGATTCCAAGGTACACTAATCCCACTGTGCAACCCGACTCCACATAACATACAAACAAAACTAGGAATAAAATACCAATGCATGCATCATTATAAAACAGTTCGTAGCATGCGAAGTAAACATTTCCAAAACATATCATTTATGCGAGGAATTTATAAAGAGTTTATATATGAAACATGCCCGCATCTCATACCATATTCAATAGAACCCAAAAACGTTGATCATATATTTGCACCAAAAAGGGTGTAAGGGAACTCACCTGATTGCTGGAAATCAACATACACCAAGTCTCACTCCCGAACAAGCCGAACCCCTACAAGTCGACCAAACGGACAAGAGTGACGAGTCTCTTAAATATCCCCCCTCCTAGGATATAGTATCCGAATATCCCCCTCCGGATATACAATCTGGATAACCTTATCCGGAAAACCTCACCCAGACAACTTCATCTGGATAACTCCCTCCGGATATACAATCCAGATATCCCCCTCCGGGTATACAGTCCGGATATCCCCCTCCGGATAACCTTATCCGGATAAACTCATCCGGAAAACCTCACCCGGACAACTCCCTCCGGGTATACAATCCGGATATCCCCCCCCCGAGTATACAGTCCCGATAAACTCATCCGGAAAACCTAACCCAGATAACTCCCTCAAGGTATACAATCTGGATATCCCCCTCCGGGTATACACATCTGGAAAACCTCAACCGGACAACTTCATTCGGATAACTCCCTCCGGATATACAATCCGGATACTCCCCTCTGGGTATACAGTCCGGATATCCCCCTCTGGATATACAATCCGGATAACCTTATCATGATAAACTCATCAGGATGCTGCGATTTCCAGATAGACGAATAGAAAACCTAATTTCTACTTTATTTGATTTCAACCAAGGGTTCTTTGTTACAAACCAATTCCAATACTTATCTGGGTTATCACATTTAAAGTTTACGTCTATTTATCGTTGATTTCTGCACAATAATACCCCATTATTAAGCCAAATCAAATACTTTTCAAAGTTGAGAACCCAGGCTAAAAGTCATGTGTTTTCTCCTACTCAAATCAACACATACAAAGCATTAGGTAGCTACTAAGGGATGATTAACTTACTTGCAAGGATTTCTCCCAAGCAACTCTTCAAGATTTCTTGCAAGCTTTCAATTTCCTTATCTTCTTTCTATGCTCTCGGTTGTAGCCGCACAAATACACAATGACACCAAATTAGGGATTTATTCCCCTTTTTATACCCTTCAATATTTACATCCAAGTCCCCTAAGCTTCTTTTCTTAACTTGAACCACAATTTATCCAAAAGTTTACATTTTAGGAGAACAGTTGTTACAACTAAGATGTAAAACGGTTATTTTTAAAATTCAATGTTATATTTAATATCCTTATAATTAGTTATTTAGTTTACTTTTATCCCTTATTTTTTTCATTTTTCATTTTAGATCATTATCGTATTAACATAAATAATCATATATGAACTAAAATGCATTAAAAATACATTTTTTCTTTGAAATTAGACAATTGTCGTCAATACCTTCAAAATGAGCTTAATATTGAATATTTTTAGATTTAATCATATTAATAAATAAAGTAATCTACATTTTTCGTCCATGTGAATTCTTGATAATTTCGGTTTCGTCCCTGGTTTTCATTAATTACGATTTTAGTCATTATGGTTTATAGCTTATTTCGATTTTCGTCCCTGTCCCTAATGCCATTTGTCTTTCAGTCGTTAACTTATTGGCAAACCAGTCCTTCGTTTTCAATTTCTTTACTATCAAAAAAGTTTATTTTATAGTGTATTAAATTAAATTATATAGAAATAATCCCCCACCCCACCTTACCCTTACCCGAAGAAATCCCCCATGTCGTTTCCATGAACTTCACCATCTCAGGGTTGCAACTCCGACGAAACTCTGCTTCTCCGACGAACAAATCTTCGGCAGGATAGTCACCACGTGACCTTCACTTCCGGTAGTTGTTACTACTCCTCTCAGTGAAGCACTATGGTAGCTCTGAAACATACCCTTCAACTGCTAACTACTCCGCTCACCACCTTAATTAAAGCTTCATCTCTACGCTCCATCTTTATCTCCTCCTCCATCTTCTCCGGTTTGGGTGGGAGATTTGCGGTAAATAGAAGATACGATATGTGTTGTAATCAAAATATCTCCAACATGTTTCTCCTTTCCAGTTTCTCTAAACATGTAGCTAAGATTGGAAACATGACCCATTTATAGTTGGTCTATTTCAAGTAGGTTTTCAGCTTAGGTTGTGATAGAACCAATTTCACGATTATAAAAAGAATAACAAATAATTCAATAAGAACAAATAATCAAATACAAGTATGGATAGAAATTATGCACCTTTTCGATGAAATTACCGGATTGAACGTGTTTGATATGGATAGAGGCCTGACAACACAGTGCCCTTAGATGAAATTTCGTCCCAATCGTGCTCGGTTTTGAACATCGTCTTGAGGATACTACTATCCGATTGAATTGATGCACGTCAATTCAATCCCATCGAATCCATATTGTGTTTCGTTCAAAAACAAGAATTTAGGGAGGAGAAATTAGATAGAGTCTGATAATTTTCGTGCCCAAATATGGAGGGAAACCTCCAATATTTATAGATTTTTTGTCATAACCAAAATCAACCGCTAAAACTGCTCTAGAGATCTGCACGGGTTGTGGCGCAGGTTTACCTGCACGGAATACCGTGGGAGACTCTGTTTGGTCGATACCAGGAATTTGGCACGAGTTCTGGAGCAGCTTTAACCGCGCGGTAAGTTGCGGGAGACTCTGTTTGTTCTATAACACAGAGCCCGGCGCGGGAAGTGGCGCGGCCTGGGTCGTGTGAAAACCCGCACGGAAGACTGTTTCGGTTTAAACAAAAATCTCATTAAATGATCATTAGAGCCCAAGAGTCCCAAGTCCATGCTTTTGACCATTAAATTCTTGTTATGCTCTCTCTATAGCCCAAGGAAGTTCCCTTACTTGGATCGTTCTCCATTTTGATAACTAGTGTGAGATTAGGCTATAACCCCACAAAGGTTTTCCAATACTTTCATATGTAGGACACTAATTAGAACTAATACCCAACAATACCCCACATTTGAATAGAAAATAAGATAAAACAAATAGGAAATTATTTTGCTATTCATGAAGCTGAATATGATATATATATCAGGAAAGATGTCTTTTGGACTTGAACCATCCTTAGTTAGTACAAATCAGATATTTATACACACATCGATTCTTATAGTTTTGGGTAGTGAACATAGTCTTGAACTAACCACGTTTGATAGTAAATCTAGGCAAAACGTATCACATACATCATATTTATACACACATCGATTCTTATAGTTTTGTTCATTTTGGTCGTGAACGATATCCTTTCTTCATGAGATTTGTAGAGAACGTAGCCATCTTGGTTTCCATAGATGCGACCACACATCGATCTCACATAGGTAATGACAATCAAGAACATTATGAGTGTTCCACTGTAGTAGCTATTAGCATTATTAAGAATTAGAATTCAACCCTTAAACGTCAACGGAAAAACACAGCTGAGGATATCATAGGAATATGCATACCTTTGTGTTTGTTCCCGCTTGAGCCTTCCTCAACTAGTTTGCCTATTGAACCTAGACCATGGGATCTCCAATGTTGCCAGGTTAGATTTCCGCCAAGTATCGACTCATTGTATTGGCTTTAAGCCCATTCCCCTTGATGTAAAGATGACTTGCTCTCTATTTAGGCCCTTTGTCAAAGGATCTGCTATATTTTCCTTTGACTTTATATATCATTGGAGATTATTCCATTTTTCAGCAAGTCTTTGATTGTATTCTCTCTACGCCTTATATGCCTTGATTTGCTATTGTAAATATGATTCTTTGCTCTAGTTAGAGCAGCCATACTATCACAATGTATACAAATGGTCGTCACAGGCTTAGGCTATAACGGAATACCTTCTAGGATGTTTTTAAGCCATTCGACTTCTTCAACAACTTTGTCTAGTGCGACAAACTCAGCCTCCAAAGTTTGAACGGGCATTCACCGTTTGCTTTGATAATTTCCAAGATATTGATGCTCCACCAAGGGTAAACACATGACCACTTGTGGACTTACCTTCTGAATGGTTGGAAATCCAATTAGCATCACAATATTCTTCTATCACGGGAGGATACTTAATATAATGCAGACCATAATACATTGTATTTTTAGAATATCAGAGCCCTCCAACTAGTGCATACCAATGGTCTTTACCTGGATTGTGTGAGTAACGACTTAGTCTACTCACCGTATATGCTAGATCTGGTCGTGTACAATTCATGATATACATCAAACTTCCAAGTACTTGAGTATACTCTAATTGGGATACACCATCTCCATGATTCTTCTTTAGATGACTAGAAGGATCAAACGGAATAAGGACCGGTCGATCATCATAGTGTCCAGATTTTCTAAGGATCTTTTCTATATAATGGGACTAAATAAGGATATATCCTTCAACGGTTCTTTGAACTTTGATACCAAGTATGACATCGGCTACCCCCAAATCCTTCATATCAAATGAGGAATGTAGCATTTTCTTGGTTTGGTTGATTATATCCATATTAGTCCCCATTATCAGCATATCATCCACATACAAACATATTATGACATAGGCATTCTTATATTGTTTAACATATACACATTTATCACATTCATTAATCTGAAATCCTTGTGATAAAAGAGTGTTATCGAACTTCTCGTGCCATTGCTTTGGAGCTTGTTTAAGTCCATATAGGGACTTAACCAATTTACAGACTTTGTTTTCTTGACCTTTAACAACAAACCCTTCGGGTTGTTGCATATAAATTTCTTCGCCTAATTCACCCATTAAGAACGCGGTTTTCACATCCATTTGGTGTATTTCCAAATTGTGAATCGCGGCTATCGCCATCATTGTTTTTATAGAGGTTATCCTTGCAACCGGTGAATAGACATCGAAGAAATCTTGACCCTCTTTTTGGCAATACCCTTTAACTACTAACCGAGCCTTGTACTTTTCTATAGTACCGTTGGGTCTAAGCTTTCTCTTAAAGATCCATTTATGTCCTATTGGTTTATGTCCCTGAGGGAGATCTACCAGTTTCCAAGTGTTATTTTGTAAAATGGAATCTATTTCGCTTTGGATTGCCTCTTTCCAATAAGGATCTTCCGAAGAATCCATCGATGCCTTATAAGTTAGAGGTTCTCCTTCTACATTAAAGGTCACATAGTTTGGTCAAAGTCTTTGGCCACCTTCCCACGTTTACTTCTTCGAGGTTCTACTTCCTTTTGAACCTGAGAAGTACCTTCACCATTTGCATTTGTACTTTGGTCTAACCCATTATCAGTTGTAGCATCTTCATTCCCTCTTTTCCTTGGATTAGAGATAGATTTCTCCTTATCCTTATATGGGAATATGCTCTCAAAGAATTCTGCTTCAGCAGATTCTATTATAGTATTTGTGTGTATATCCTCTACATAGGACTTATATACCAAGAATCTATAATTTGCACTATTCTTGCCCGGGCCAAGGTTGATGCAATCTATAGTCTTTGGTCCTAGCTTAGTCCTTTTAGGTAGAGGAACTTGTACTAGCAACCCTACACTTTCATTCTTTTATAGGAAGGCAATTTACCTTTCCATATCTTATAGGGAGACTGACTACTCTTCTTATGAGGGATTTATTCAAAATCACATTTACAGTAAGACATGCTTCACCCCATAAACTATGTGGAGCCCCCGACGTGATCAACATTGAGTTAATCATGTTCTTTAGAGTTATGTTTATCCTCTCGGCTACCCCATTTTGTTGAGGGGGTATAGGGTGTCGTTGTTTGATGCACAATACCATGGGAGGAACAAAATTCAACAAAGTCATGTGACTCATATTCCCCTCCTCTATCAGACCTTAGAATTTTGATCCTCTTTTCAAGTTGATTTTCAACTTCGGCTTTATAGATTTTAAACATATTTAAAGCCTCATCCCTGGTATTGATCAAGTACATATAACATAATTTACTGCAATCATCTATAAAGGATATATAGTACTATAGTAGTTCTTTCCCCCTCGGGTTGGAGTTGACTTAAAGTCACACAAATCGATATGAGTTCGACTAAGAACTTGGTTAGATTTTTCGACAGATTTGTGGGGATGACTAGAGTATATAGACTCAACACAAGTCTCACACTTAGTCATTTTGTTCATTGAACACTTAGGTAACATGCCAAGATTCATCATCCTTTGTAAGGACCGAAAGTTGACATGACCTAACCGAGCATGCCATAAATTAGAGGAGTCAACCATGTAAGTAGAAGCAGTGCTAGTGTAACACCTCGAAAAAATCCATAAATATTTATATATTTATTTGGTAAAATGTTTAAGATAATGGGATGATTTTATTTTAAACATTATGTCAAAAAGGATCAAAAACAAGAATTACTAAAGTTGTAATTCAATTGTGAAATGGTGAAACTTTGAGGTTAGTTTTGTTAATTGGCTATAATTAAGGGGTAATTGGTAATTTAATGGAATTGAGGTATAAACCTCTGAGTCGGCTGAGGAATTGAGATTTATCTCAATTTCCTTGTGGTGAAGTCGGTTCCAGAAGAAAGAAACAGAGAGAGAAGAAGACGTAAGCAAGCTGATTTCATTTGGTAAGGAATTCATGGTGTGTTTGATGAATCCTTTTCAAATTTGATGATTATGTGTTATTGTAATTAGGATATCGATTCAGTAGCCAGAAAAGATTGAAGGTGAATCTTTGGAATTGCAATCTATATTCAAGTTCGTAACCCAGGTGAGTTCATCCTTAAATTTTGTCTTAATAAGATTTGATAAGTTGAATTGAATGGGTTTTGTTAAAGTAATGGTAACTCTATGAATGGATACGAATGAAATTTTAGGGTATTGAATGAAATATAAAGAAACTGGGTAAAATGGGTGAAGTCCGGAAGATGAATGGTACCGGATTCCGGATTGGTCTCGGATTCCGGATTGGTACCGGGTTCATATCGGTTTCCGGAATTGTGTTTCCCAGATTAGGTTACCGGATACCGGATTCCGGATGGTTTTCTGATAAGTTCCGGAATTTAGATTCTGGATTGGGCTTTCCCGGATTCCGGATGGGAGTCCGGATAATGGTCTCCGGATTCCGGATGTGATCCTGAATGGTTCCGGATTTGTGAGTCCGGAACCTATTTCCGGATAGTTCCGGATAATGGATTTTCCGAATAGAATTCCGGATGTGTTATCTGGATAAGCTTTTCTAAGTTGAATTGAATGGGTTTTGTGCTAAGTAGCCGAAGGGGGACAGTTGAGGATAAGGATATGAAAATGTTTGAGCATTTGAGTAAATATGCACGTAAACTAGTAAGTGTAATGGATCCATAGGCACTGGCAGTATTTGTAACGTGGAATAGGCATAAAGTAAATTGTAATTCTCGTTGACCTAAAATGAGGAATAGGCATAAAAGTAACTTGTAATTCCCATTTCATAAGGTGATGTGAAACGTGGAATAGGCATACCCGTTGACGTGAAATGAGGAATAGACATATAGTAAATTGTAATTCCCATTTCGTATTGTGATGAGAAATCTAGGAATAGGCGAGAGTTAATCGTAATTCCTGATTTCTATGGGAAGGTAAGAGATAGGCATAAAGTAAATTGTAATCTCTACTTCCACTCCAAGATATAGGCATAAAGTAAATTGTAATTTTTTGGACATGAGCTACGACCTCGAATCTGTAATGATTCGTAGTAGGCTCTCGAACGTGATGATATGACTTACTGATGGTTAGTCATATTCATGATATCGGGTATGTTCCCGTCATCGCAAGATGAGTATGTGTATGGTAAGAATGGTGATAAACCAGGTTTGTTTACACGCTTTGTTTACATTGGTTTCCAAAGCTTATAAGTTTTAATTTGAAAATGGATGTTCTCACTAGGCGTAAGCCTAATCGTTTTAAATAATATTTCTTACCGTGTACGAGCTTGGGGAAGTAACGGGAAGAGGAACGAGTGATTTATGGTATTCAACTTTTGGTGATAAGTGGAGAAGTTAGCATATACGAGGATGCTTTTGATGAATGGCCTAGACAACCAATTTAATCTAATTTAAGTTATGATTTGTGAGATTTGGGTAGGAGTACTAAGACAGGATAGTCGTAGAGTCAATGAAAATACGTGAATTAAGCATTGTAATGATGGTAACGAGGATTCCCATGTATAGTATGTTCACAATTTCAATTAGCTACTGATATTATGAATATATTGTTACGCAAGCATACTTGTTTCTAAATTGTTACAATGACTAATGAACGTTAAAGTACATTTCTTGTGTTTGGGTACGTGTAACCATTTCTTATGGTTATATTTTTGTTCTAAATCTCAGAACGATGGTGAATACACCAACCAGATCCCCTAATTCTTCGGAAGATAGGGCAGTAAATGATTGGGTGATGGAAAAGCAACCTGAAATGGGTGGAACTCACGAAAGTCCTCCGGGGCCACCTATAATGGGGGAGTAGAAAGTCAAGCGCAAAAAACGATTGCCGGTACTTCTGTTGGTCCCAAAGGGGTTATACAAGTTTGTAGAAGGGGGGGGGGGGGTTGAATATAAACACATGAATTTTATCTTTCTAAATTGTTTATTGATATATATCAAACAATTTACAGTTTGTTGCGGAACAAGATTAAGGAATAAACCTAATCTAAATAAACTATGAGAACACTAAGATTTCTTGCACTAGAAATAAAGAGAAAGAAATAAGAACACTTAAGACAAGTATTCTTACACACACAGATTCAGCAAGATATGGAATGGCCGCGCTTATTCAAAATGAAGAGGAGTTTCCTTTATATACTGCATGCATTTAATGCATGTCAGTATACCTTTACACGTGGCAGCCTCTGGTTGGTTGCATGTTTTGACTTCAATAGACAACCAAGTGGATGTATGACGAACAATGTAAGATCATAGTTGGTTGTACGGTTCTTGACAAAAGGGATGTCCGTTCTGACAAAATCGTACGGGGGCGTGCAAGGGGATAAGACAAAAGTTACTTGTAGAGGAGGCTTCATGATCAGCGTTCGCTGAATGATTCTTTATCAGCGAATGATAAAGTTCAGCGTTCGCTGAAGTCTTCTACTTGAAACTTCACGTTGAGCGGACAAGTCTTGGCTTCGCTGATATCCGCATCAATTCATTAGTAGACTTAGTCGATGGTTCCTTGGCTTGATCTTTGACTTCAACGTAGAACATAGTTGACGTGAATCTTGTCTTCAGGGATCATAAGTAAACAACATAAGGTATCAGCGATCATCAGTGAGACTGAACATGCTCAGGGCGCACTGATGAACAGTGTTCGCTGAATGTATAATTTAAAGAGCATGAGTTTCCTATCAGCGGTACTAAACAGACTTAGTATTTATCTTTGATAGTGAAACTCTAATACATATTGTCTACTTACAATTTTCACTAAGTGTTTCTCAGGGTCATTATCAAATCACAGAGGGTTTGGATCAACAACTTCTAATCCGGTGACGACCGAATCCACAATGGAATCTCGCATGATGAAGAATATGATGCGAGTTATTAATACAGCACTGGCACAACAACAAGAGATGTTTATGAAAGCGTTAAATGACAGAAGTGTTGAGTCTCAAAGACCGGAGACGGATACTGGTACGGTAACTCCACCTGTTAATCCAACAGTGAATGTTAATAGGAGAGTGGAGAGAGTTTGCTCTTATAAAATGTTTCTGAGTTGCAAACCACCGGAGTTTGCTGGAGCAGATAATCCAATAGCATGCATGAATTGGCTTAGAGAGATGGAACAGGCTTTTCGAGCTTGTGAATGCGACGAAGAATTGAAGGTCAGGTTTGGTTCTCAAATGTTACGAGGCAACTCTTTAACCTGGTGGAATATCATAACATTGATAGTGACGACTCTAGTCTTGGCTGCTATGACGTGGGAGTCATTCAAAAGGAAGATTCTAGAGGAGTATTGTAATGAAAACGAAATGGATCGAATTGAAGAAGAGTTTCGGACTCTTAAGAAGGGTACTTCGTCTGTTCGGGAGTACACTCGATTATTCATGGAAAAGCTTAATTTAGTGGGGCATGTGGATCCAACGGAGAAGGAGAAGTTTAAATCCTATCTGAAGGGCTTACCGGCTGACATGATGTCCCGGGTGCGAAATTCTAAAGCCTTGACGTTGAGGGAAACAATAGAAGAAGCTAAAGTAATAGAAGAGGTATATGCCAAAGATAAGGAAGAGAAGATGCAAGGGGGAGAGAAACGAAAATGGGAAGGTGAGTCGGAATCTTCTCAGAAATCGAAATCGTTTGGCAAGAATGTTCGTTTCGAATCTCGTCGGGAACTGAACTGATGTCCAAAATGCCGAAGTAAACATTTTGGCCCGTGTTGGGTGGTTTTGAGTGAATGTTTCAAATATGACTGGTCATCAAGTTGCAAACTGTCCCATCCTGGGCTGACATGTTTCGAGTGTAAACAACCCGGTCATTTTCGAAAAGATTGCCCAAAGCTAAAGAAGAGTGGAGATCAGGGAAGGAAACCAAATACCCCAAAGCCAATGGGCCAGGCATTTCATATGACGGCTGATGAGGCAAAGGAATCTAAAGATGTTGTTTCTGGTACTTTTCTCGTTAATTCTATTCCCGCACGAATGTTATTTGATTGTGGCGCCAATCTGTCTTTCGTATCAAAGTTGTTTTATCAAAAGTTAGCTATGCCTGTCACTACCTTGGAAGATGCCTTAGTAGTCGAGATAGCTAACGGGGGTGAAGTCTTAGTTCGTGAAAGACTTGAGGGTTGTTTGATTTTGTTAGAGGAAAATAAATTTTCGATTGACTTGTTGTTAATGGAAATTGGGGGGTTTAATTTATTTATGGGTATGGATTGGCTAACAATCAATCAGAAAGAAATTCTATGTGCTAAGAAATTAATTCGGATTCCTATGCCTGACAATGATGATGTGTTCTTCTTGGGGGAAAAGAGAAAAGGGGAAGTTCCACTGATTTCTGTTGCAAAAGTGCGTAAATGTCTGGTAAAAGGATGTTCATCCTACTTAGCATATGTTCTGGATTTTAAGGCGGAAAAGAAACAAGTATTATCCATAAGGGTAGTACGTGAATTACCAGATGTATTTCCTAATGATCTTCCAGGTCTACCGTCAGAACGACAAGTAAAGTTTCGAATTGATCTTGTTCCGGGAGCGACACCGATATCGTGTGCACCGTACCGTTTAGCGCCAGCTGAAATGAAAGAGATGATGTCTCAGCTTCAAGAACTGCTCGACAAGGAATTTTTTAGGCCAAGTTCTTCACCTTGGGGAGCTCCGGTATTATTTGTTAAGAAAAAGGATGGCCCTATGAGAATGTGCATCGACTATCGGGAGCTAAATAAGGTGACTATTAAGAATAAGTATCCGCTTCCAAGGATTGATGATTTGTTTGATCAACTCCATAGTGAGGGATGCTTTTCAAAGATTGATCTGAGGTCAGGTTATCATCAAGTACGAGTAAGGGATGAAGATGTTCCCAAGACGGCGTTCAGAACGAGGTATGGGCATTATGAATTTCTTGTGATGCCATTTGGGTTGACAAACGCTCCAGCCATGTTCATGGTCCTGATGAACAGAGTGTGTCAACCATTTTTAGACAAGTCTGTCATTGTGTTCATTGATGACATACTTGTTTATTCAAAGAATGAGGCCGATCATGAATACCACCTTCGTGAAGTCTTAAACCTTCTGAGGAAGGAGAAATTGTACGCAAAATTCTCAAAGTGTGAATTTTGGTTAAAAGAGGTACAATTTTGGGGCATGTGATTACTTCTGAAAGGGTCAAAGTAGATCCGGCAAAGATTGAAGCAATGACAAACTGGGAAACACCAAGGTGTGCATCAGAGATAAGAAGTTTCTTGGGTCTGGCAGGTTATTATCGGAGATTTATAAAAGATTTCTCAAAGATCACTTCTGCCTTGACCATTCTAACTTGGAAGAATGTAAAGTTTGTATGGACTGAAAAGCAAGAGTCAGCTTTCAGGATGTTACGACATAAGTTGTGTGAAGCTCCTATTCTTGCACTACCGGAAGGAATGGAGGATTTAGTCATGTATAGTGATGCGTCAAATATGGGTTTGGGGTGTGTGTTGATGAAACGCGGCAAGGTTGTGAGTTCCAGATTAATGCAACGAACAGTAGAAATCAATAGATTTGAACAAACAATATGATTTCAATTGGTCATCCAATTCACTTTAATTCAACAGAGACAATTACAATACCATTAGAAAGTGTAAATTGACAACTAGCCTAAAAACTAAGGCTTACAAAACATTATATACCATGGGCCCACAACATTCAAGCACATGGCATGTTACACATAAAGGCTCGAAATGATAAATAAAAAATTAACCCTTGAACTTCTATTCAACCTGATTTTGACCCTAACAATCTCCCCCTTTGAATTGAAGTTCGAGTTCCCTACCAATTCTCGACGTATCTCTTTCGGAGCGCAAAGTGGATCTCGAACATTCTGATGGCTCGGCGGTAGTCGATCTGATCTTCAATAACTTCTAAGGCATTACGTGCGGTTGTCTCATTTGAATTGGGGACAAACGACGTTTTTCGATTTTCGGATTCATAAGTGATGATGTTTCGAAGAGCATCTTTGACTTTGAGGAGTGTGCCATCGCAGAATCTGTCGACCTGATTGAAGCAGAGAAACCTCTTTTCTTTCTGATCGTTGAGGTATACAATCCCAAAATGTGGTTCTAGAAGCAGCGCGTTCTCGGGATATTTCTTCAGTTCGAGCGCTTTCAGATCCGGTTTTAGCAGGTTTACCTTCTTTGCTCTGTTCTCGATTCTCATTTGGAAGTCTATAAGGTAGGACATCATGATTGTGTGAATTAGGAATCGACGAACATCCTCGTGCGCTTTAGTTACTTGAAGCGGTCGGATGGTTCTGGTTCAGAGGTCTTTCAGTAGAGCGAAGAAGTCGAACGGTCTGAGGTTCTTAAAGTCAGCTTCGGAAATTCGCCATTCATTTCCGTATTCGCGGCGGACAGTGAAAACTGGAAACATGACTCTAAGGATTCGGCCTGTTTGGATGTTGAGCACTTCAGAGATTTTGTGCTTCCTTCGGACTTGGCTAACTGGCAGACACCGCTTCATGGCATTTATGTACTGGCTTTGGTATTCCTTGTAGAAGTGGGAAATCCTAAGGCAGAATGTTGGCTCGATCGGGCATAACCTGTGAATATAAAGCTTCTTCAGAGATTCCTCCGGGTGAGGAATAAGGATCATGATCTTCTCCCATCGGATTTGTTGTTGTGGAGGAGGAGGATGATCAGAAGCTGTTGGTTGTTGAAGAGATGTCGGTTCTTTAGCAGTTGAAGTTTCAGCTATCGTAGAAGACTCGAGAGCCTGTGTAGTGTGGGCAGGTGTACCATTAAGGTTTTGAAGCAAAAACTGGTCATAATCAACGTTGTCATCTTCATCAGTAGGAAAGATCAGGTTTACCTGGAGATTTATTGCACTGGCGGCTTTTTCGTACCACGTATTTTCGGTCTCGGGGTCGATCTCGGAATCTGGATCAATCAGATCTATTGCAGACCTTTCTGATGCAGAGTAAGTGACCAATTCCTGTGATTCTCCGTCGGGCTTTTCAACCATTGGGTCTTCGTCGTCTGAGATATCCATGTCTATGACCATCTCATCTAAGCTCAACTTGGCTTCAGGTTCGTCTTCGGTTGCCACAGTTGATGGTTCCGGTTGAACCATGGTTGTTTCAGGGATGATTGGGGCGGACTCAGACAATTGTTGTCTCTTATTCTCCCCCTCACGTTGATCATGATCTTCCTGGTCATCATGTCGTCTCTTGAGTCCGCCAGCTTGACTCTTGCAGGTGTCTTCGAGTGAGCTGACTCTTTCGGACAATGTTTTAAGCGCTTGTTGAACGTCCTTGAGAGTCTCGTCAAGCTGGTCCAATCTGATGGTTATGGATGACGAAGGAGCAGATACCTGGGAACGAAGAACTGATACCAGGTCCGCTTCAGTAGAGGCATCGGTGTCGGTGTGCTGGAGCAGTTGAGCTAGAAGCATAGTCTTGATCGTATCCACCGAATAAGATGGCTGAACGGGAGCCGATGGATGTGTTGGTACGGATTCAGATTCGACTACCTTCTCTTTACCTTTGATTACGCTTTTGAGTTTGTCGAGCTCGGTGGTGAGCTGCTGCTCCATTGCCTCGCGGGCAGCCTTTAGGGCTTTGTCTAGATATTCCCTTGACATTACGTCGGGTGACTTAACTCCGGCATCACTTAGATTACCCGTTGAGGCATCTACCTTAGAGGTAGAGCCACCTACGTTCACGGTTGGCATGGGGACATACCAATTGGTGTTTTAAAAGCAGTTCTGTATGCCCATAAAGCATCATCTAATGTAAGCCTAGTCTTTCCTGTGTGGTTTCACCACTTTTTCCAGGATTCCTTTGATTTCCCTATTAGAAAGGTCAGCCAGTCCATTTGTCTGTGGGTGGTATGCAGTAGCTGTTATGTGGTTAACATTGTATTTTTCAAGAGTTCCTTGTAATACCTTATTTACAAAATGGGTACCATCATCACTGATTAGTACCTTCGGGGTACCAAACCTTGTAAAAATGTATTTTTAAGGAATTTAACCACAGTTTTTGCATCATTGGAAGCACATGCAATTGCTTCCACCCACTTTGACACATAATCAACAACCACTAGAATGTATTGGCAATTATTGGATGGTGGAAAAGGTCCCATAAAGTCAATTCCCCACACATCAAACAATTCCACTTCCAAGATTCCATTCAAAGGCATATCATTTCTTTGAGAAATGGAACCAGTCCTTTGACATTCATTACATCTTTTGAAAAAATTGTGGGAATCTTTGAAGAGTGTTGGACAATAGAAACCAGATTGTAAAACTTTGGCTGCAGTTCTTTGACTCCCAAAATGACCTCCATATGCTGATGTGTGGCAATGGTGTAAGATTTCTGCCACATCATTTTCTGGAACACACCTTCTCAGGATTTGATCTGTACCAAGTCTAAACAGAAAAGGGTCATCCCAAAGATAAATCTTAGCATCATGAAAAAAACTTTTTAAGCTTATGGCCAGTACAATCAGGAGGTCTG
The DNA here is from genome assembly GCA_033807775.1 of Saussurea involucrata. Taxonomy (NCBI): domain Eukaryota; kingdom Viridiplantae; phylum Streptophyta; class Magnoliopsida; order Asterales; family Asteraceae; genus Saussurea; species Saussurea involucrata. The sequence goes on from CM066314.1 coordinate 22,022,321, forward strand.
ATGCCACATGATAGTGTAACATCCCAGACCAACCGTACCAGATATTGTCCGCTTTGTCCACACACCTGGACTCACGGTTTTAAAAGGCGTCTGATAGGGGAGGTATCAAGTCCCTCTTATAAGGCAACCTTAGTTCTCCTCCCCAACCAATGTGGGATCTTACAATCCACCCCCCTCGGGAGCCCAGCGTCCTCGCTGGCACACCAGTCCGGTTCCTGGCTCTGATACCATCTGTAACATCCCAGACCAACCGTACCAGATATTGTCCGCTTTGTCCACACACCTGGACTCACGGTTTTAAAACGCGTCTGATAGGGGAGGTATCAAGTCCCTCTTATAAGGCAACCTTAGTTCTCCTCCCCAACCAATGTGGGATCTTACAATCCAAGTTGTAAAGCCCGTATCCCGGTATGTAATTTATTGGTATTAATCCTTTTCTTTTAAGTTTGAGTTTTTGAGGTTTCCGTTAACGGGGTTAGTCGAGTTGGGTCAAATCGTTAAAAATGTCAGAATTTTGGGTTAGTTGCGAGAAGGTTTAAGTGGAGGGACTAGAAGTGACAAGGGCCAAAACACCTCAAGGGTTCGGCCCATGCAAGTTGTAACCAAAACCCTTTGTTTTTCTTATTGTGTTTTGTTGTGTGTGTCCATGGCGTGAGTAGCAAGCTAGAAAAGAAATAGAAACAAAACCCTAAGCTATCTTCCCTTCTCGTTTCTCTCACGTAAACCTCACAACCATAGCACCTTCTTTCCTAGTTGCTGCCGTGAACCACCAAGACCACCGCCGTTTGCCGCCCTAAACCACCAGCACCACCGCTGGTCTCACCGGCGAAGATAGAGAGAGGAGCAGTGAAGAGAGAGAGAGAGCAGCGAGGAGCGAGGAGCGAGGAGCGAGGAGCGGGAGAAAGGACGCGAGTGATCGTTTTCTTCGTCGTAGGTAAGTGTTTTCCCCCTTGTTTGTTTCTTTCGTGTCGGCGTGAAACCACCACCGGCGGTGGCTGCCGCCGCCGCCGACCACCACTGCCGGAGGTGGCAGTGGGTGGTGCGTGGGTTTTCCAGCCCTAGTTGCAACCCGAACCGTTAAGCCGAACGCGAATCGTTTTATAAAATCGTCATTTTATGTGAATATTATGGTTCTGTCCAGTTTTTATTTCGCGCATAACTTTCTCGTCGTAACTCGGATTGAGCCGAAATTGGTGCCAACGGTTCACGTTCTGGGTCGGACACATTTTCCGTGTTTTGGCGGGAATCCGGTTCGGCTTCTAGCTAGGTGAAAAAGTGGTCGTTTTACAGCAGTTTGTCATTTCATGTAAAATCGTCGTTTTCTGCTGCTGTTTTGTTTTGGTCATAACCTTTTACTCGTAACTCGGATTGGGGTGGAACTGGTGCCAAAAGTTCCCTTTTTGAGTCTACAAACCTTTCTGTGTTTTGTGCAAAACCCAGTTCGGGACGTAGCATGGGTCAAATTGTCGTTTTATACTGGAAGGTGCTGATTTACGCTGTTCTGGGATCTCTTTTTGTAAAATCCATAATAAATTGTAGAAAAATCGTTAGGAGGCGTATAATATGTCCTTGGAACCCTAACTCAGAGTACTATCTGACCATGAAATAATATTGGGAATTTTCTGGGTTTAAAGGGGTCGAATCAGGTCCCGAACAGACCTGTTTAGTGAGAACGGAAAATAGTTTTAGTGACGGTTTAAGCGTGTGTCGTGTCGTAGGATCCGGGTCTCGTATTGACACGTTTTAACATGCGTTTAGGTGCTGGGAAGTGACCGTAATTGTGATGCTTGAATTGTGTTGTTAAGCTAGGCGCGCATTCGAGGTGAGTTCTCTCACTATAACTAATGTCGGTTATTTTTACATTACGTTGTGTGTATGTGTGGTAGTTCTAATTGCTTGTGGTGTGGGGTTAAATTGTGGGGTGTCTAGTCGGATCTCATAACGGTTGTTTTATCATTGCTATAGTACGTGTGTGGTAGCTTTATGTGATTGTGTTGTGGAACCAGATAGTGGGGTGTCTAGTTGATACTACGTTGTTACGTTAACTCGGTGGGACCGAGGATCCGGCGGGGCCGGAGATTTTATACGCGGGTGGCGTAGTGACTTGGAGGGGCCAAAGGCTGTATACGCGGGTGGCGTATGAACCCGGGGGTGCCGGGTTGCGAAGGTTGTATACGCGGGCGGCGTATGAACCCGGGGGTGCCGGGTTGCGTTTGCACGGTTGTCGTGTGGTCGGTGGGACCGACGTTTGCCTATTAGGTGGGTTGGGGTGAGTATGCACATCTATGATTTGTTCGTAGACTTGTATGCTGTTTATGTGCAATTATCCGTTTATGGTGGTGTGGAAATAACTGTGTTATTTATGGTGTTTGAATTCACTAAGCTTCGTGCTTACCCTTTCCCAATAAACTGTGGTTTCAGGTGCGGGCGGCTCCAAGGCGTGACAAGTACACACTGGCGTGCGAGGAGAGCTGGATGCTTTTTGGTTTTAATAATAAAACGTCTATTCCGCTGGTTTTATTTTATAAAGATATTAATTATGAGATTGCAAACGAAACGTTGGGATCATTTATTGAGTTGTTATAAATGAAATAATTATTTTAAAAATTTAAATTTGCTTGTAATTTTTCGGACGTTACAACTTGGTATCAGAGCACAGCTTGAGTGAATCAAACGCACCTCGGTGTGTTTGGTCTCAAGTTGCGGCTGGGAAATTTTCAAATTCGTTATTAAATCTTTTTGGAAATAAAAGAAAAAGTAAAAACCCGTTCGAGGAACGGTGATCGAGGGCGCAGTGTGTACAGTCAGCCGGAGCCGAAGGGAAAGGTACAATGCTTAGTGTTTTATTGCTTTCTAGATCTTAGAGTATGCATGCTAGATTGCCTGTTGTTGACACTATGCGGTATGTTGGACTGCTTGCTATTAGGAATTTATGCTGATTATGATAGGTTTCTAAGTGGATGCCCTCTAGGTTGTATGCAGTAAGAGAATTATAGACTTAGGATATTAGATTTAGTTCTATTGCGCAGCTCTTGTTTGAGTCCAACCGTTCTAGGATAGAGTCTTGTATCCGAACGTCTATTTATTTCGCACTGCATATAATCGGGTATTTGCGAGGCCACTCGTTATGATTAGTAGGGATTCGGTAGTAGCAAGGGTAGTGGGAGGAGGTGAAATTCCTAGAGAGCTAGGAAGGGTGTTTATGTATGAGTATGTATGTTAAATTGCTTGGTGCTTATTACACTGTGTTGCATGTTTGTTGCTTGCTAATAGGAGTTTATGCTAGCCTTGATAGGTTGTTAAGTGAATGCACTATGAGTTGTATGCGGTAGGAACCGAATAGCCTTAGAATGTTGGATTTAGTTCTATTGCGCAGCTCTTGTTTGAGTCCAACCGTTGTAGGATGGAATCTTATATTCGAATGTCTACCTGGTTTTCCACTGCATACGACTGTGCGTTCACGAGGCGACTCGTCAGGGTTAGTGGGAGTTCCGCCCTAGCAAGGGTAGTGGGGTATTATGATTATTCCTAGGGAGCTAGGAAGAGTGCGTACATATGCTGATGCAGGCATATGGGTATAGTTATCGGCAAGGAGCTACTTGGACCCCTTGGGATGGAACTCGGAACGGGCGATGATAGGTGTGGATGGTAGTAGTAGAGCTCCTACTACCGGAGGCACAGGATCAATGCTCGAGTCGGGGAAGTCACGAGGAATCCAAGGAGTTGGGCGTGAGTGTTGTTAGTGAGCGTTGTTATGTGCTGATAACGCGTTGTATTTTCTACCCAGAATAGCCGTCACGAGGAGAGACAACTATAGTAGATCCACTGGTACAGGTGTGTACTTGATGTGCTTTGATGGGATGATCGTTGGGGTAGTGACGAAGGTTGTAAGTTAGTAGTGATGTTTGATAGCGGGGCTACCCATTTTTCTTTCGTGCCTGACACTTGTAGTTGAGGTTGTTGAGGTAATATTTGTTTTAAGTAGACCATTTCGGGTCAAAATTGGCAATTGTGCTAGAATCATAGGCTTTTGAGCCGACTTTGATTTGAGGAAAACCCGTAAGATGATTTGAGGTGAATTTCCAACTTGCCTTAAGAGGTTTAAATGTCTGGATGACAATAGTAGACCGGAGAGTTTCGGAGTAGTATGGGTCGAGACGTTGAATGCCGAATGAGTCATGCACGAAGTTATTTTGAAAATAATATTGCATTGACAAATTCTTGTGTTTCAATCATTTTATGGATGGTGTTTTTGAATTTTGGGAAATGTTCAGCACACACACAAGATTTTGAAATATGGATTTGAAAGTGTATGAAATCGTTTTATCACGGGAGTGCAAACTTTGTTAGAATTTGTCTCTTTTCGTTATTTTTCCAACGGTTCTTTCGGGTAAGAGGATATCCGTGTTATGTGGTGTTTAAAATGTGGGGCAAGTGACTACGGCTTGTGACTTTAACATTGGAACTCCTCCACATATGTTAGAGTTGAGACGAAAAGTTACATTCCACGGTGTCTGTATAAAGCTAATTGAGTGTTTTGGTTAAAATAAGTTTTGTTTTACGGCATGTCGAGTCGTGTGGGTTTAATGTCACGAGGTGCATATCTTATTTGTTTATGTGACCATTTGGGGAAATCTTGGAAATTAATTTAAAGAACCCCACCTTTTGAGATTTTATGAGGTTTTAGTCGATATTTTCAAATGGTGGAAACGGATTGGTTTTTTATCTTAAGTTTGAAACTTACACGAGACAGTTGTGTTTTAACAAAAATATATTTGTAAACCGTTTTATCGTTTTGTATGACTAGCCGACGTGCGTAAGATTTGTTAGTGAACCCTGTGCCACGACATTTTATGTTGAAAAAGAGGAATTTTGGGGTCAAACGTCGTGGGACTGATTTTGAAACTATGTGCACGCTTTTGTCGCACCCGGTGTAAGGTCGAGCGGTTACTTTAAATACATGTCATGAGTCAATTCATACTAGAACCGTGACGGTTCATTTTCAAAGGAATTATTTATTTCGCTTTACGTTTTGTGAGTAAACTAAGCTGCAATGAAATGATTTTCGACATGATTTTCATTTGTGGGACGAGCGTGTCCATTTTGCGTAACTACCGACCTAGTAATAGTAGTTTTATTGCTTACGGTCTTTTTGAAATGAAAAAAAAAATCTTGACGTTGAAAACATTTTTGTAAATGATTTTGTAAACCATTTGGGAAATGCGCTTTTAAGTGTTATGTGTCATTTTGAGAATTGTAAGGGTGTGAGTCCTTTTGGAAAACTCTGTTGTTTAACCCGTGTTGAGTTTGGGACTAATGTTGATTTTAGAGTATTGCTTGCTTAGACTTTATTTAAACGCGTTTTTGACCGACTTATGGGTCTAGCAAGCGTGGAGCATTTTGCTCGGTTTTGACTTGGAGTTAGTCGTGTGCTAATTGCCCGGTTTTAATGACTCGAGGTGGAGTCTTGTTGATGAATTGTTTTGTCGCACCGTTTGGCATTCATTGCACGTCGAGTATTTACACGTTTGGGTGAGGGAGACAATCCGGGATAGGCACTCGTGGGTAGGCTGTTTTGCTTTGGATCCTTAGGCACGTTAGTCAGTCGTTGGTAATGGTCGGTTGGGTATCTCGGGGTGGGACCCCGGTATTCATGTGTTTTAACCTATACTTTCCAGTAGGTACTAGGAGGATATAGTTGTGGGCACTTACCTGGAAGGTAGTTCCGGTGTGCTGGGTCTTGAGGCGTTACCTGGGAGGTAGACGTCAAGGTGTATCCTCGATACGGTGTGACTTGGCTTCGTAGAGCAAGTGTGGATGATACGTCGACGGTGGAAGATAGATATTCCACGCGCGTTAGTACTGTAGGCCGAATGGTATCGGTTAAGGGATTGATGCCCTTTGTCATTAAGAGAATAAATGCGCATCAACCATTTTGAGGTAGGTGGTATATTTAGGTGTCGACTTTTGGGCTTGAGGCCAAACACCTTTAGTATAATCGGAGAGTTGTAGCCGATTTTAAGATAATCATGGTGACGGTAGTAGTAACCCTGAAATGATCACTTGTGATGGATGGTTATGGTGGAATGACCTACGTGTGTGTTAGTTGATTTGGTTGTGGGGGATATCTATTTGTGTTAGTGTCTAGGATAATACCACGCTTATGTGAGTTATTGTAATCGGTTGGACCGATGTTCGGCGGGTGGCCGATGTGAGTTATTGTAATCGGTTGGACCGATGTTCGGCGGGTGGCCGATGTTTGTTATTGTAATCGGTTGGACCGATGTTCGGCGGGTGGCCGATGTGAGTTATTGAAATCGGTTGGACCGATGTTCGGCGGGTGGCCAATGTTTGTTATTGTAATCTGTTAGCTCCAATATTCTGAAATATTAGAAGTATTGAAAAATGGCCAAATACAGAAGAACTTCCACAGAAGCTCTGCTGAGTGCAACAGAAGCTCTGCCGGGCATCTCAGAAGAATCAAAGGAAGTTTGATCAAGAGTGATCAAAGACCGAGGAAACTGCAGAAGGACGCTTTCAGAAGACCAAGACCGCAGATCCTCTGTTACCATTAACAGAGCCTCTGCGGACAACATCAGAAGACAAGGAACCAAGAAGACTTCTCACAGAGGACCGAGCCACAGAATCTCTGCCACCCTTGACAGAAGCTCTGCAGAAGTAAACAACCAAAGACTCGGAATCCGGTGAAGACTACTCTACAGAGGAACCGACCGCAGAACCTCTGTAACACATTACAGAGCCTCTGTGGTCCTCTAAAGACTAGGAAGATATTTATAATATCTTGCTACTGTTCCAAGACCTGTTCATCAACTTGCATGGAAAAGTACTGTCAAAACACGTGTCAAGCTCTGAGTGGACTCAATAGGGCAAGGTACAAAATAGACGTCTGCGCCATTTAATGCATTTACCAAAAGTACATCTGCTCCATTAAATGCGCATGGCTCAAACAACTGTTCACACCATCCAGTTTACTATTCATGCCGTAAAAGGAACAGTGACCTACTTCATAGTCTTCTAAGAGTAGTATAAAAGGAAGACTCATGTTGAGTTCTTCCTAAGTAAGAATATAGAACAACACACAAAAACAGAAAAACAAGAACACTTCAATCGAACATCAAGAACACATAGCTTATGCACATTTAGAGTCATATCTGTTTAAAGCTTTGTATACTCACCGTTCTTAAATTTGTTCTTGATATATATATATTCAGTAAACTTTGAGATATTATTTCCTGTTCACTGTTTATTTATATTGTGTTCTAAATCTATCAAACATATCTGTTAGTTCTTCAAATACGCTTCCGCATCAAACATAAACTCGAACTAATAGATCTGATAATCTTGTTTAAAGCAAAACGGGAACCAACAATTGGTATCAGAGCCTCTCTTGATTTTCAATATCAAGTGATCCACTTATCAAGATTCGTGATAGATATTATTGTGTCTGGAAACTGCTTAAACTCAGAAAATCTTCAAGTTCATAGAAGTAACTCTTTAGTCATACCTTCTTTCTAAAATCTTCAAAAATGACAAATACAAATAATTTCTTTACTACTGGTTCTCTCACTAAACCTCCTAGTCTCCTTCGAGATGAGTATCCTCAGTGGAAAATAAGAATGGTCCATTTTTTCGAGGGAACTGAAAAAAATCAAGTACAATATCTGTACAATCCTCCTCCTATTCCCATGACAGTAGTACCTCGTATACCTGCTACTGCTAAATCTGCCGAAATCCCCGAACATCAAAAACCAAAGCCAAAAGGGGAGTGGTCAACCGAAGATAAAGCAGAAGATGAAGTTGCTCAGAAAACCAAGAGGACATTGATTATGGCAATACCCAACGAACTCTTTCAATCCTTGGATTCATGTGAAACAGCGCATGATCTGTGGAAAGAACTGGAAAGACAGTTGGAAGGAGGTGCTAAAACACAAAAAAACCGAAGAGCACAGTACATCAATGAATATCATGCATTCAGAGCCTCTTCAACAGAATCTCTGCAAACAACATACGACAGATTCAACTCTCTAATCAACAAGTGCAGAAAATCAGGCATTGACAGAACTTCTGAAGAAAACAATGTCATGTTTTTAAAAAGTCTAAATGAAGAATGGCTCCAACTGTCTATGTCCCTACAGACAAATCAGGATCTAGACACCTGGACTCTCTCTGATCTTTACGGAACATTAGCCGCACAAGAACCTCAGATAGCACAGGCTAAAACACTAACCATTGTACCATATGCATTGGTTAGTAAAACTAAAGAAGATGCACAGAGACCAAGAAATGAAAAAGCCACAGAGGAGAAGAAGAAGGAGAAGAAGAAGATGGTGATAATAGACAGTGAAGAAGAAGAGCAAGCAGAAAAAGAAATAACTCTTGCATCACTAGCTAAATCTTTAGCTCTATTGACAAAAGAGTTCAGAGGAAACAGAAGAGGTTCCGGAAATGAAAGATATGATAGAGAAAACAGAAGAGATGACAGAAGAGAAGAAGAATCGAGTGGCCGACAGAGGTCAAGCGAAAGACATTACAGAGGAAATGACCGACAGAGGTCAGATGACTCGGTAAGCCACACGCAGCAAGAATGCTACAAATGCGGCAAACCTGGTCACTATGCAAATGAATGTAGATCAGAGAAAGGCGGAGACCTACAGAAGTCCAATGATTGAACATGAAACACTCCTCAAGGATGTTTTAACTGCGGCAAACCAGGCCATTTTGCGAATGAATGCAGAAGCAGATCAAATCGCCCACAGAGGGACTCTGCTTTCTACAAAAAGAAAGCCGAGTATTATGCTCAAAAATCCTTAATGGCAAAAGGACATTCTGAGGAGAACACAGAAGACTTCCAGTCAGACTCTACTTCTGACGATGAACATACCGCCAATGCCCTCTTCTGTGGCATGGCAGAAGTCGACTCCTGCACTGACTCTGAGGTATCTACTTCAAATTCCAACTCTTGTATTACCTCTGTAGATGATAATACACTTAGAATTAACATTGAATTAATTGAACTGAAAGAGATAAATCAAATTATTCAGAAAAGACTCACCTTCAATGAGAGAGAAGTACGGCTTCTCACTCAAGAAAAAGCAAAGATTTTTGAGGAAAAAGAGAGAATAGAAAAGAATTGGAACAAAACTCTAGATCCTTTAAAAAAACAAATTTCTGAATTAACCAATACTTTAAAAGATAAAACAAAAGAACTTTCAGTTTCAAGGAGCGAAACTACTGACATAAGAGCTCTTAAAGAATACTTTCAAAGAGAAAGAGAGGTATTATGGCAAGATTTACTCAGAAGAGAAGTTTTGATTAAAAACTATAAAGATGCACAGAAAGTTTATGAAAAAGTAAACTCACAAATAGGAAGACGAGGTATAGGGTATGATGATATCACCCTAGGTGTTGAAGGCAAAAGAAACAAATCTCTGTCCTCTTTATTTGTGATTGGAAAAACGAACAAACCAGATTTTCCAAATCTAATCTCTGTAAGCAAAAGGGCGAAAATCTCTGTGGATCCTTACTTGAAGAAACATAAGAAGATGATTAACGTGTGGTTTGAAAACACATACTCATCATCTTCAACCTCTGTCAATAGAGGTATCAAACCAAAGAAATATCTGAAAACACAAGATCAGATTGGTATCTTCAAGTTTGGTAAACCAGAGACCCAAACACAGGTTGCTTTTGTCTGTTTGATAAACGTTGAAAAGAAATTATCAGCAGAAGCTCCTGAGTTTAAACCCATTTTTTCAGAAGAAAACTTTAAAAATTTAATTGAAAAAGAAATTTTGGAAATATGGAAATCAAGCGTTTTAGAAAATTTCTGTACATCTTCTATAGATAAAACTCTCACTGAAGAAATCTTATTAGAAACCTCTGCAATCTATGAAAACTATTCTACAGAGGAAGAAAGCTCGTACGATACATGCTCAGAAAATCCAGCCTCTATTGAAAGAATTGACTCAACCTCTGTAATAAAGGACGATTCATCCTCTGACAACTCAGAGACTGATTTCAAATCAGGGATAATTCACTGTGACACAGAGGATGTCAAATTCTCCTCTGAAGTTCCTCACAGAACTATTTCTCCAAAAGAGAAACTCACAGAGATTCCAATCTGCCAAGATTTTCTAAAATTGAATCTACATATCAAAACCTCTGCTGAGCTTAAAATGTTACAGAAGACCTCTATTGATCCTATAAGTTCTAGATTTTCAAAACCCAAGGTTAATAAATCTTTTTCTTCTGTGACAGTGATGAAAGAAGTTTACCACAGAAGCAACCCACAGAAGGCAGGTCCTAAACAGAGCTTTTGCAAACAACATTCGAGTATTCATAGATCTTCTAGTAATAGGAAATCTAATGTAAAGAAAGAATGTAATGCCTCTGTGGCTGAGTTTAAAAAGTTCAATGAAAAGTTCAAGCAAATTACATCTCATATTCAATACTGTCATTGCTTTGATCTTATGTCTAAACTTAATAATCATTTTTCAAGTCAAGTATGTTTACTCTCTACGACAATTCAAAAGTCAAATCACACAAAGAAACAATCTGACTCTTCTGCAGAGAACAAAATGTATTTCAAGAATGCCAAGGCAAACTTGAAAAACTCTAACAATATTGGACCCATATGAATATGGGTACCTAAATCTCTGTGATTGTCCTGCAGAAGAAGTATGTGCCAATCTGGTATCTAGACTCCGGATGCTCAAGGCACATGACTGGTGACAGAAGTGCACTATCCACGTACAAAGAAACACAAGATGGTGGATCTGTGACTTTTGGAGACAACAAGAAAGGACACATAAAAGGCTATGGAGTCATAAGGAAAGAAGACGTTTCTGTATACAAAGTTGCATATGTGGATGGCCTTAAGCACAACCTACTCAGTGTAAGTCAACTTTGTGATACAGGATTCAATGTGTTGTTCAAAAGAACTTTCTGCTCTCTACAAAGTGAAGAAACAAGTATGGAACTTCTGCGAGCTGAAAGAATAGGTGATCTATATCTAATGAACTTCAACTCAAAGAACAAAGACAAAGTTTGCCTTGTTGCCTGCAAAAGTGAAGAAGCCTGGTTATGGCACAACAGGTTCTGTCACTTGAATTTTCACACATTGGAAAAACTGGTCAAACTTGATCTAGTTAAAGGTTTTCCAAATGTTAAATTCAATAAGGATCATTTATGTTCTGCCTGTGAGATGGGAAAACTGAAAAGAGCTTCCCACAAAGGCAAAACAGATGTATCTTGCACTAGACCTCTGTACATGCTTCATGTCGACCTCTGCGGTCCCATTGCCATACAGAGCCTAGGTGGCAAGAAATACATACTTGTCCTAATTGATGAGTATTCGCGTTTCACATGGGTTGAATTCGTTAGAAAGAAATCAGATGTTCCAAATATATTGATAAATCTAATGAAAAGAATCCAAGTTCTTTATAATTGCAGAATACAGAAGTTAAGAAGTGACAATGGCACAGAATTTAAAAACTCTGTCATTGAAGCCTATCTTTCAACAGAAGTAATATCACAGAACTTCTCTGCAGCTCGCACTCCACAACAGAACGGTGTTGTCGAAAGAAAAAATCGAACACTTGTGGAAGCCGCAAGAACTATGATGTCAGCATGCGGATTATCAATGAACTTTTGGGCAGAAGCAATTTCTACTGCGTGTTATACTCAAAATCGATCAACCATTGTGAAAAGACACCTCAAGACGCCTTACGAATTGCTTAACAAACGGCGGCCAAACATCAAATTTTTCCATGTATTCGGATGCAAATGCTTCGTCTTAAACGACAGAGATTCAAGAGGAAAGTTTGATGTAAAAGCAAATGAAGGCAAATTCATTGGATACTCTGCCACTTCCAAAGCCTACAGAACATTCCTTACAAAGTCTCACAAGATTGTAGAAAGCATCAATGTTTCTTTTGATGATTCATTCCAAATGACTTCTGAACAAATCAGTTCAGAACTCGGAATTAAAGGGAAATCCTCTGTCATCTCACAAGCAAAAGAAGACTTGGATCTTCTATTTTTAGAGATGCTCCACGAAAACATTGATCCTTCTGTTGGAACAATCAGGGTTTCTGAAGAACCATCCTCTGTCGGACAAAATCCTACAGGTTTGTCTCTAACTGGTCCTAACAATGCTTCATCTTCTTCTGTAAATACTACAGATGCAATTGCCGAAGCAGAAGAAAGTGCAGAAGATGAAACATCAAGGAAAACGACCACAGAAGCTGCACAAACCACAGAAGAACCAATTACAGAGGAAATCGAGGACCAAGACTATACATCCTCAGAGGAACAAACTCCACCACCACTCATACCAATCATTCCACAAACGGTAGAATCAACTACCAAGGCACGAAGAACAACAGAGGCTACACAAGAAGAAACACAAGAAGTCTCTAAAGAAAGTCTGAATGACATTGATGATCATCTTCCACGCACAACTCAATGGACAAAAAGCCATCCTCCAAGACAAATAATCGGAGAACCTTCTGACGCAGTAAAAACAAGGTCTGCCACTGCTAACTTTTGTTTCTTTACAAATTTTATTAGTGTGATAGAACCAAAGAAGATTTCTGAAGCCCTAGATGACCCAAACTGGGTAGACGCCATGCAAGAAGAACTTTTGCAATTTGAGCGTAACAGAGTATGGACTCTAGTACCTCTGCCAAGAGGAAAATAGGCCATTGGGACTAAATGGGTCTACAGAAACAAGAAGGATGAAGATGGAGTGGTCATCAGAAACAAAGCAAGATTAGTAGCAAAGGGATATAGACAAGAAGAAGGCATAGACTACGATGAAACTTTTGCCCCTGTCGCACGGCTCGAAGCAATAAGAATATTCTTAGCCTTCGCAGCCCACAGAGGTTTTAAAGTCTATCAGATGGACGTAAAATCAGCTTTTCTCAACGGTGAAATCCAAGAAGAGGTCTACGTTAATCAGCCACCAGGATTTGAAAGCTCAAAGTTTCCAAGGCATGTATACTACCTTGAAAAAGCTCTATATGGACTGAAACAGGCTCCACGAGCATGGTATGAACGACTTTCTACCTTTCTTCTAGTCAATGGTTACAACAGAGGTACAACAGATACTACCTTATTCTATAAACGCAAAAGTAGTGAGATAATGCTTGTACAAATATACGTAGATGACATAATTTTTGGGTCTACTAATTCAGAAGAGTGTAAAAGATTTGAAAAACTCATGCAGAGTGAGTTTGAAATGAGTATGATGGGAGAATTAACTTTCTTCCTCGGACTCCAAGTCAAACAATCATCAGAGGGAATTTTTATAAATCAAGCTAAATATGTCTCTGACATTCTTTCCAAGTATAGATTCTCTGATGCCTCTGCAATGAAAACTCCAATGGCCACTGGAAACAAGTTATTCTTAGATTCAGATGGCATCTCTGTAGAATGCACTCTCTACAGAGGCATGATTGGATCTCTGTTATACTTAACAGCAAGCAGACATGACATTATGCATGCCACATGTCTCTGTGCACGCTATCAAGCTAATCCAAAGAAATCACATTATGATGCCGTAAAGAGAATCTTTAGATACCTAAAAGGGACCAAAAATCTTGGTCTCTGGTATCCACAGAACTCTGGTTTTGGTCTTAAAGCTTATACAGATTCAGACTATGGAGGATGCATGCTCGACAGAAAGAGTACCTCTGGGAGTTGTCAATTCCTAGGTGGTAAACTAGTCAGTTGGACCTCCAAGAAGCAGAATTGTGTTTCCACATCCACTGCAGAAGCTGAATACGTTGCTGCCGCTAGCTGTTGTTCTTAGGTTCTATGGATGAAGACTCAGCTAAAAGACTACGGCCACATCCTGTTCAAAATACCCATCTTCTGCGATTCCAAAAGTGCTATTGCTATCTCTGCCAACCCTGTGCAACACTCAAAAACCAAGCATATCGATATAAGGTATCACTTCTTGAAACATCATGTTGAATACGGTACAATCGAAATGCATTTTGTGCCCACAGAATATCAACTCGCTGACTTATTCACCAAAGCACTAGACGAGAAAAGATTCAACTTCTTGGTGGGTAAGATAGGAATGATTAACATGGTGTGAAAATCCTCAGTAAGTATAGTTTTATCTTCTGTAAATAATAAGTAAATACATTGCTTAAGTTATTGTCTTGAAAGATTCTACTTCTATATGTAAATTCTTAAAACCTTCAATAGTTCTTGAAACTACAGAACTTCTGTAAGGTCTGCTCAGAACCTCTGACAACCTTCACAGAACCTCTGATAGACTTGACCTATGTACTATGCAAAACTTATCATATTCTGATCCAAGCATAGATCAAGGGGGAGCAAAAGGAAAATTCTTGATCTACAGAAGTGATTAGATCAAGGGGGAGCAAAAGGGGCCCTCAAATGATCTACAGAGATAAATCTTTCAAAGGAAAGCCAAAGAAGAATGTCGATAATTTTCCATCGACAGAAGTAAGACAAAACTGCCGAGAACAGAAGAACCAAAAGGTATGTCTCTCGCACGAAAGGTTTTTAGAAAACAGTTTTCTAGGACAAGAATTGTCAAATATGTCCTAAATATACTGCGAATAACATTTCAAAAATCAAAAGTTCAAAAGGTTTAACAAAATTCGAAATAGTAGAAATTTAAGGTCATAGAGCTTCTGCTGAGCTCAACAGAGCTTCTGCAGGAAATATGCTCTGTGATCATAAATGAACCCTCTGTCGATCTTTTGGAATGTTATCTCGAACAAAACGTTTATCAAAATAGTTTTCTCGGACACCAACCTTCAAGAATGTGCGAAAAACATCTCTTAACACAGATCAAAAATTGGGTGATCAGAAAGTTAATAGAATTCAAGTTATAAGATTTTTTCTCTCATAGAGCTTCTGCTGGCTCTTGCAGAGCTTCTGCAGGTTCCATCAGAGCTACAAAACCTCTGTGAGTAAAATTTCTTGACAAAATCCTATTGATCTTCTCCAATATCTTTACAAACGTTTTCGTTTAAAGAAGAACCTTCAGCAATGATAACAATGAGATATATGAGAAAAGGGTTAAACTTCAAAATTTTCAACATCACAGAGCTTCTGGAAACTAACAAAGGCTCTGCTATTTTGTTAATTTGGGCATTTCTGTAACAATAACGATTACTTTTACTGAGAGTGAAACTCATATGGCTAAGAACAACTCCACGCGCCTAGCATTAATGGGCCGCGCACGACGTCCTGTCATCTTCTGACATGGCCTACGTGTCCCATTTTCATTGGGCAAACATGGAACGTTTTTTTTTTGGTAAGTTGAACCCGCCGCTCAAACTCGAGTGCGGATTCCAAACTTTAATCCATTGCCATATATTTTACCCTTTCGAAGTCTACCGTTTTACCATCCTATAAAAACAAACCTTACCCTCTCATAAAACTTTTTACAAACTCTCATCTTCTTCTCCGGCGATACCCTGCAAAACACTTGCAAATGGCTTCATCTTCTCGAGCTACACCCTCTGAACTCTCTCCGGCGAACTCAACGGAAAACTCCCCTGCTCATTCAGAACATTCTGAAAACCCCAGCCTTGCAAGAGATATTGAACAACAAGATTCCGGGGACTCCGCAGACTTTGCTCCGACGACACACTTGCAAAACTTCATAGCTAAGGATCATTTCGAAGCCACTCTTCCTATCAAATCCAACAACTGCTATTTGGTCCCCTCACCCACTACTTTCGGCGAAGCCCATGCCATACTTCTGAACATCATGGAAAACCATGTCCTCTTCCCTCTACTATCAAGAACCCCTAACAAAATTCCAGTCCGTTATTTGAACCAATTTTGGCAAAGCTGCCGATTTGATAAAGACGACTCTCTTATCAAAGGGTACATTTCAAGACCTGATAAATCTGAGCATCTTGAAATCAAGTTCAACAGAACAATGTTCTCACTTGAATTCAACCTACCAACAAGGGGTCTTCTGGGATTGAAAAGTTATGCAGAGCAACCAACAGACGAAGAGCTCTGTCGATTCGTGGAAATGCTTGGGTACAACACCCAACTACGGAAGAGAAATGACTTCCGCAGAGGCCGATTGCCACCTCTGTGGAACACTTTGTTCTCTATTCTTAACAGATGCCTGACAGGAAAGATAGGGAGTATTGACCAGAGCTCACATCAAATCTTGAGCATCATGTATGGGGTTTACTATGATCTTCCACTAGATTATGCGACCATAATGATGCAAGAGATCATAAACACCATCGACAGAAAGAACAACTCGAAAAGGGTAAAAGAGAACGATCCCAACTTTCTACCACCTCTGCAATTCCAAAGAATATTGGGAGTACTGTTCGAACCTCTGCTGCTAATCCAAAATTGGCCAATGGAAGGGCCAACTCCCAAACAGTTCCCGATGAACAAAAATACCCCCACTGATCATGCTGATGGCTACTCACACTGCAGACCTCTGTCAAAGAAACTTATGCGCTACGCATCGAACATATCCCTTAAGAAAGAGTATATACGCGATCATAGAACTCCAAAACCGAGTCCTATGACACCCCCGCGTTTAGGTGTCCCCCTAGGAACAATGATAGCAAAACCTCTTTCCACTCAAGCAGAAAAGGATCAAAAGTTAGCAAAACACATGGCTATTCAACTCAGCTTCATAGCCAAACGCGCAGAAATAATGGGAAAGAAATCTTCAGCAAAGATCTCTGCTTCTACTCCAAAAGCTAAGAAGAGAAAAACTGCAGAAGGCACATCAACTAGCACTGCAGAAGATAGACCTTCACCTCCCCATGCCACAGAGATTGGCTCCTCTGCTCCTCCCCTTTTCACAAAACAGAAAAAGAAAAGATCCAAATCAACAGAGGAAGGAGCACCAAAACCAATGAAGAGGAAATCAAAGAAGAAGAAACCATCTTCTCCTCTGCAAACAATAACAGAAGGAATCGAACCACCTCTGCAAACTCAAATCTTCACAGAGGTTCTTGATTCACTTCTGCCAAGACAAGAGACTGCAGAAGAAGAGGTGCAAATAGGTTTAGAGGATAGGGTAGAAACGTCTGGAGGAAAAGAAAATGAGAAAGGAAAAGATGCCGAAGTTGCAGAAGGCACACATCCCTCAACCCCTCCCAGTGCAACCCACACATCTGACACCGCAGGTCTAGCTGCAGAAGGTGTCATTGAAATAGAGTCGCACAACTCGATCCCTACCCAAACCAAACAGCCAGAAGTCACTCTTTCGACTTCTGCGCCCACAGAAACCGGGGAATCCATTCCTAGGGAGTCTCCTCAGAGAGACTCACCTATAGTTCGTGATCAATCGCCCCAGATCACACTAGAACACCCTACAGAGGAATTCATTTCTTCTGACACGCACAATGTAGGGCCAAAACTTCTTTCAGAGAGAAGTAGAGAGCACCATGACGAAGAGACTCTAGACAAGTCTCCGAGTCAACAGAAGAATATTCCGATACCCACCTCTGGAGTGGATTTGGACAATGTTCTTCACAGAACTTCTGTAGAGACTGAAACTCAGGTTTCTTCTCGAGGATCAGATGGAAATCCTTCCACCCCCAACGTACAAACAAGGGTGAACGAAGGTGTCCCAGGAACAGGGATTCACTCTGGAGAAGGAGTTGTTCCTCCAGAGGTTACCCAAGAGGAACATGTTACGAAGGATGAGTTCCAAGCCTTTGTAACCTCTGTAACTCAAACATTGAATGAGTTGCAAAGCTCATTCACGATTTTTACAGATTCAACTTCAAACGCGCTTACGGGATTAAATACCAAAGTGGATACCTTATCAACAGAGGTTAAAACAGCCCTTGAAGAAATGAAGTCATCAACAGAAACTTCTGCTACTGCTGCCATTGCCTCTGCCACTAACATTGCCAAAACAACCGCTGCAGAGTTCGAGAAAAGTGCGACCAAAGCCTTCAAAACTTCGATCGCAATCTACTTTGAAACAATGAAGAAAAATGCAGCAAGGCAAGCAGCTCAAGACACCTGCAGAACAGAAGTTACTGCTAAAAGAAGGCAGGATGATCCTGATGATGGAGAATCTGGTCATCCTGAGGGGGAGAAAACAAAGGAAACTACAGAGGCTGCTTCTGCAAAAACTACAGAGAAATCAGCAGAACCCTCTACAACAGAAACCCAGAAGGGAAAACAACAGAGGCAAAACACCTCTATCTCACCAGAGGATGCACCAACCACAGAACCTAAGGTAATCAATCTTGCATCCTCATCCTCAGAACAAACTCCACCCTCACCCGAAGAACCAACACCAACCTCACAACCAATCCCGCACAAAACTAGAGTCAAAACCATAGCTCAAAAACCCCAAAGACCAAAACGCTCTGCAGAGTTCATTCTTCGCAGAATGGAATTTGTATCTGCTTTTCAATCAGCAAAGCGTTTTGACATTCCACCACCAAGACCTGAAGACTCCTCACCAACAGAGACCTCACAACCCGAAGTATCAAAACCTTCAGAGGCAACAACCAAAACATCAGAGCATACAACCCCAAAACCCACAGGACCTCCAACTGTCAAATCAACAGAGGTTCCACCCACACAAATCCAAAACCCAATATCTGAAACCTCAAAGCCAAAAGATAAAGGCAAGGGAATAATGACAGAAGAAGAGCCAAAGAAAAAGATGCCAGTTGCTACAGAGAAATTGATGAAAGGTGCATTTAATGCCTTCGTCACTCCTAAACCCGAAGAGGAAGACTGGGCATTCAACTTGAATCCTCTGTCAGAAAACCCATCCCTGAATCCCACAGCTAAGGTAACAGAAGGTAGAGTAGCAGACATCACTCGAAAGATGGATGGGCTAAGGAGACCAATTCCAAGATCTACTTCAACCATTGAACAAATGGAAGAACAAGTCTACAGTTATCTCTACAGACAGCACTTCCAGAGCGATCTGCCAGCCCATGTCCGAGATCAGAAGCTAAGAGAGGAATTCGATGCAATCTTCACCTCTACAAAGTCAAAACCAGTCAATCAAGTTTACTCCATTCACAAAATAAAGAAGGTAATCTATTGCAAATACTCCAAAATGAGAACCTATCCTCATACGGTGTATACAATCTGGAAAGTCAAAAGGTCTGACAAATCAAAGAATCAATTCTCTGATACTGATATCCGAAACCTCAATCCCTATGACTTGCCTGACCTTCTGCAATGGACTAAAAACAACTTCAATGACGACTGCCACAAAAGGTCTTATCGAGTTCTCAGAAAGGCGATGCGTGAAAAGCTCCTAATCTACAGCATGCTCGACATTCAACTAGCCATCGATCTGGGCATAACTACTCTAAGTATCAGACCACCAGAGGATTTCTGCCCACCCAATGCCATACCCAATTCAATCATCAAAACTCCAAGGTACGGGTTAGTATTCAAGAATCCTGCTGATCAACTGAAACTGTTTGTGACAATGGACTGTCAGAAGTACACAACCCATACTCTGAACATGTTCAGAAAGATACTAGAGGAGAATAAAGCATCAGAGCTTATGGACGAAGAATCTGCTCAAATGATGATCAAAGATATTGATGCTACTCTAGGCTTACGAAATCTCTGCCTCAAATTCTATGAAGAACTCAAGGAAGTAGGAAAAGACAACAGAAAGTTCAACGACTTCCCAAATGCAAAAATCTGAGTCTCTTCAAAGAACCTCTGTCAACATTTACTTCTGTGTACTCAAATGTAAATACCTCTGGCATAAATTCCAAAATGAATGAAATAATCTTCTGAGGTATTGTTTAACCTCTTCTTTAGTTAGGTTAAAATGCATAAATTCAACCTTTTATTTTTCAATACTTAGGGGGAGATTGTTAGCTCCAATATTCTGAAATATTAGAAGTATTGAAAAATGGCCAAATACAGAAGAACTTCCACAGAAGCTCTGCTGAGTGCAACAGAAGCTCTGCCGGGCATCTCAGAAGAATCAAAGGAAGTTTGATCAAGAGTGATCAAAGACCGAGGAAACTACAGAAGGACGCTTTCAGAAGACCAAGACCGCAGATCCTCTGTTACCATTAACAGAGCCTCTGCGGACAACATCAGAAGACAAGGAACCAAGAAGACTTCTAACAGAGGACCGAGCCACAGAATCTCTGCCACCCTTGACAGAAGCTTTGCAGAAGTAAACAACCAAAGACTCGGAATCCGGTGAAGACTACTCTACAGAGGAACCAGACCGCAGAACCTCTGTAACACATTACAGAGCCTCTGTGGTCCTCTAAAGACTAGGAAGATATTTATAATATCTTGCTACTGTTCATCAACTTGCATGGAAAAGTACTGTCAAAACACGTGTCAAGCTCTGAGTGGACTCAATAGGGCAAGGTACAAAATAGACGTCTGCGCCATTTAATGCATTTACCAAAAGTACATCTGCTCCATTAAATGCGCATGGCTCAAACAACTGTTCACACCATCCAGTTTACTATTCATGCCGTAAAAGGAACAGTGACCTACTTCATAGTCTTCTAAGAGTAGTATAAAAGGAAGACTCATGTTGAGTTCTTCCTAAGTAAAAATATAGAACAACACACAAAAACAGAAAAACAAGAACACTTCAATCGAACATCAAGAACACATAGCTTATGCACATTTAGAGTCATATCTGTTTAAAGCTTTGTATACTCACCGTTCTTAAATCTGTTCTTGATATATATATATTCAGTAAACTTTGAGATATTATTTCCTGTTCACTGTTTATTTATATTGTGTTCTAAATCTATCAAACATATCTGTTAGTTCTTCAAATACGCTTCTGCATCAAACATAAACTCGAACTAATAGATCTGATAATCTTGTTTAAAGCAAAACGGGAACCAACATAATCGGTTGGACCGATGTTCGGCGGGTGGCCGATGTTTGTTATTGTAATCGGTTGGACCGATGTTCGGCGGGTGGCCGATGTGAGTTATTGTAATCGGTTGGACCGATGTTCGGCGGGTGGCCGATGTTTGTTATTGTAATCGGTTGGACCGATGTTCGGCGGGTGGCCGACGTTTGTTATTGTAATCGGTTGGACCGATGTTCGGCGGGTGGCCGATGTTTGTTATTGTAATCGGTTGGACCGATGTTCGGCAGGGGGTCGATGTTTTGTTAATATAAGTTATTGAAAATCTTTGGAGTCTACTAGAATTTGTAGAAGTTAATCGTCAATTAATGATAGGAGGGATCGTAATCGAGTATCCTGTGGAGTGTACTGGTGAGCAGCTTTAGAGTGGTTAGAGCTTGAGATTTGACTCGGGATGTATGGAATATCTAAGGTTGGGGGACAACCGTAGTCGCTTGGCTAGGAATGATTTCAATTGTCGGGGTGTTCTACCGATCATAATCCCAGTGTCTTAGAAAGAGTACGTTAGTAAGAATAGTATTCGAGAAGTTTAGTAGGGGTTTCAAGTGGACTTAGGAACCTGAGGTTGAGATGAGGAAAAACTATCCAGAGCTGTTTGCGGACATAGACTTCGAGGACGAAGTCTAATCCAAGTGGGGGAGAGTTGTAAAGCCCGTATCCCGGTATGTAATTTATTGGTATTAATCCTTTTCTTTTAAGTTTGAGTTTTTGAGGTTTCCGTTAACGGGGTTAGTCGAGTTGGGTCAAATCGTTAAAAATGTCAGAATTTTGGGTTAGTTGCGAGAAGGTTTAAGTGGAGGGACTAGAAGTGACAAGGGCCAAAACACCTCAAGGGTTCGGCCCATGCAAGTTGTAACCGAAACCCTTTGTTTTTCTTATTGTGTTTTGTTGTGTGTGTCCATGGCGTGAGTAGCAAGCTAGAAAAGAAATAGAAACAAAACCCTAAGCTATCTTCCCTTCTCGTTTCTCTCACGTAAAACTCACAACCATAGCACCTTCTTTCCTAGTTGCTGCCGTGAACCACCAAGACCACCGCCGTTTGCCGCCCTAAACCACCAGCACCACCGCTGGTCTCACCGGCGAAGAGAGAGAGAGGAGCAGTGAAGAGAGAGAGAGCAGCGAGGAGCGGGAGAAAGGACGCGAGTGATCGTTTTCTTCGTCGTAGGTAAGTGTTTTCCCCCTTGTTTGTTTCTTTCGTGTCGCCGTGAAACCACCACCGGCGGTGGCTGCCGCCGCCGCCGACCACCACTGCCGGAGGTGGCAGTGGGTGGTGCGTGGGTTGTCCAGCCCTAGTTGCAACCCGAACCGTTAAGCCGAACGCGAATCGTTTTATAAAATCGTCATTTTATGTGAATATTATGGTTCTGTCCAGTTTTTATTTCGCGCATAACTTTCTCGTCGTAACTCGGATTGAGCCGAAATTGGTGCCAACGGTTCACGTTCTGGGTCGGGCACATTTTCCGTGTTTTGACGGGAATCCGGTTCGGCTTCTAGCTAGGTGAAAAAGTGGTCGTTTTACAGCAGTTTGTCATTTAATGTAAAATCGTCGTTTTCTGCTGCTGTTTTGTTTTGGTCATAACTTTTTACTCGTAACTCGGATTGGGGTGGAACCGGTGCCAAAAGTTCCCTTTTTGAGTCTACAAACTTTTCTGTGTTTTGTGCAAAACCCAGTTCGGGACGTAGCATGGGTCAAATTGTCGTTTTATACTGGAAGGTGCTGATTTACGCTGTTCTGGGATCTGTTTTTGTAAAATCCATAATAAATTGTAGAAAAATCGTTAGGAGGCGTATAATATGTCCTTGGAACCCTAACTCAGAGTACTATCTGACCATGAAATAATATTGGGAATTTTATGGGTTTAAAGGGGTCGAATCAGGTCCCGAACAGACCTGTTTAGTGAGAACGGAAAATAGTTTTAGTGACGGTTTAAACGTGTGTCGTGTCGTAGGATCCGGGTCTCGTATTGACACGTTTTAACATGCGTTTAGGTGCTGGGAAGTGACCGTAATTGTGAAGCTTGAATTGTGTTGTTAAGCTAGGCGCGCATTCGAGGTGAGTTCTCTCACTATAACTAATGTCGGTTATTTTTACAATACGTTGTGTGTATGTGTGGTAGTTCTAATTGCTTGTGGTGTGGGGTTAAATTGTGGGGTGTCTAGTCGGATCTCATAACGGTTGTTTTATCATTGCTATAGTACGTGTGTGGTAGCTTTATGTGATTGTGTTGTGGAACCAGATTGTGGGGTGTCTAGTTGATACTATGTTGTTACGTTAACTCGGTGGGACCGAGGATCCGGCGGGGCCGGAGATTTTATACGCGGGTGGCGTAGTGACTTGGAGGGGCCAAAGGCTGTATACGCGGGTGGCGTATGAACCCGGGGGTGCCGGGTTGCGAAGGTTGTATACGCGGGCAGCGTATGAACCCGGGGGTGCCGGGTTGCGTTTGCACGGTTGTCGTGTGGTCGGTGGGACCGACGTTTGCCTATTAGGTGGGTTGGGGTGAGTATGCACATCTATGATTTGTTCGTAGACTTGTATGCTGTTTATGTGCAATTATCCGTTTATGGTGGTGTGGAAATAACTGTGTTATTTATGGTGTTTGAATTCACTAAGCTTCGTGCTTACCATTTCCCAATAAACTGTGGTTTCAGGTGCGGGCGGCTCCAAGGCGTGACGAGTACACACTGGCGTGCGAGGAGAGCTGGATGCTTTTTGGTTTTAATAATAAAACGTCTATTCCGCTGGTTTTATTTTATAAAGATATTAATTATGAGATTGCAAACGAAACGTTGGGATCATTTATTGAGTTGTTATAAATGAAATAAT
The DNA here is from genome assembly GCA_033807775.1 of Saussurea involucrata. Taxonomy (NCBI): domain Eukaryota; kingdom Viridiplantae; phylum Streptophyta; class Magnoliopsida; order Asterales; family Asteraceae; genus Saussurea; species Saussurea involucrata. Next base: position 22,046,056 of record CM066314.1, read on the forward strand.
TATTTTAAAAATTTAAAATTGTTTGTAATTTTTGGGACGTTACGGATAGGTAGTTAGCAAAATCAGCATACCAAGGGATGCTAGATGAATGCTGTAGCATCAAGATTTTCTCATCTGGGAAAGTTTCAATGATATCTCCTTCCCCTTTCTTTTTTACTAGGTTCTCTAACCTAGACAAATGGTCTGCTACTTGGTTGTTTACTCCTTTTCTATCCACAATCTCTTGCAACAACAGAACCCATCTAATCAACCAAGGTTTGGAATCCTTTTTAGAGATTAAATATTTAATGGCAGCATGATCTGTATGTACAATGACTTTGGCTCCCACTAAATATGATCTAAACCTCTCAAAGGCAAAAACTACAGCCAATAGTTCTTTTTCAGTTGTTGTGTAATTGATTTGTGCTTCATTCAAAGTCTTACTTGCATAATAAATTGAATGAAACACTTTTTCCTTTCTTTGACCTAAGACAACTCCTACAGCCCAGTCACTTTCATCACACATGATTTCAAAAGGTTTTGTCCAATCTGGGGCTACAACCACTGGAGCAGTTATCAAAGCTTTCTTTAAAGTGATGAATGCATTTCTACATTCATTATTAAAATCAAATTTGTGATCATTTTTCAAAAGTAAACATAAAGGTTTTCAGATTTTTGAAAAGTCTTTGATAAACCTTCTGTAAAATCCTGCATAACCAAGAAAGCTTCTGATTCCTTTAACAGTGGTTGGTTCAGGTAGCTTTTCAATAACTTCCAGTTTGGATTTTTCTACCTCAACTCCCCTTTTTGAAACCAAGTGTCCAAGAACTATCCCTTCTTTGACCATAAAATGACACCTTTCCCAATTGAGGACTAAATCAGTTTTCTCACACCTTTCAAGGCTCTTTTTCAAATTTTCCAAACAATTATCGAAAGATGAGCCATATACAGAAAAATCATTCATAAATATTTCAATGGACTCTTCAAGCATATCAGAAAATATGGACATCATACATCTTTGAAAAGTTGCAGGAGCATTACAGAGACCAAAGGGCATTCTCCTAAAGGCAAAAGTACCATAAGGACAAGTGAAGGTGGTCTTTTCCTGGTCCTCAGGTGAAATGGCTATTTGGTTGTATCCGGAGTATCCATCCAAAAATAAATAGTATTCTTTTCCAGCTAACTTGTCTAACATTTGATCAACAAATGGTAGTGGACAATGGTCCTTTTGTGTAGTTGTGTTAAGTTTACGGTAGTCCATACAAATTCTCCATCCTGAAACTACACTAGTTGGGATGAGTTCATTCTTTTCATTGGCCACTACTGTAAAACCTCCCTTCTTAGGGACACATTGGACAGGACTAACCCAAGAGCTACTGGCTATAGGAAAAATGATTCCTGCATCTAACCATTTTAGCACTTCCTTTTTCACTACTTCTTTCATGACAAGGTTATGCCTTCTTTGTGGTTCAATGGATGCGAAGTTATTATCTTCTAAGATGATCTTATGTTGACAAATAGAGTGACTAACTCTTCTAAGATCAGCAATGGTCCATCCTATGGCTTTTGAGTGTAACTTCAACAGATCCACTAACTTCTTTTCTTGATGCAATTCTAAAGTGGATGAAATGATGACAGGTAGTTTGTTTTCATCTTTTAGAAAAGCATACTTCAAATGGGGTGGGAGTTGCTTTAACTCCATATCAGGTGGTGAAATGATTGATGGTGTGGAAGTCTTTTGTTCACTAGGTTCCAAAGATTCAAACTTATCAACAGTCTCATCTATTATCTTCTCATCATCATCATCATATTCCTCATCATCCTCTTCCTCCAACCTACAATTTTCCCTAACTGCCTCTTCATTACACATGTTTTCAATCATACTTAGGCTAGAACATTCTTCCATATCAACAGGGTATTTCATGGAATTAAAGACATTGAAAGTGACTTTTTGGTCTTGAAGTCTCATGGTCAACTGTCCCTTTTGGACATCTATTAAAGTTGTTCCAGTGGCTAAGAATGGTCTTCCTAAAAGAATAGGAATATCTTGGTCAGCCTCAAAGTCTAAGATGAAAAAGTTAGCAGGAAAGATGAATTTGTAAACCTGAACTAAGACATCTTCAATTTTACCCTTAGGATAGGGAATGGTTTTGTCAGCTAACATGAGTGTGACAGTGGTAGGTCTAGCTTCTCATATACCTAGGCTATTGAAAATAGACAAAGGCATAAGGTTGACACTGGCTCCTAAGTCACATATGTGACATCCTGAATTTTCAGTTATAGTATTTAATGAGAATTGGGATGTATTTGTATTTTGTGTAAAACCTTGGATTATATAGAGTGTTATAATTCAATAGGGTTAAAATACAAGATATAAAAGTTTGGTGTTACTTTTGGAAATAATGAAACTAAAAGGTGTGTTTTGTTATTAAGTTATAGTGTGTAAAGATAAGAGATGAAACCTGAGATATTATCTCAGATTTGTTGTTGGAGTCGGCAGAAGAGAAAAAGAGAGAAAAAGTGAGAAAGAAGAGAAGAAGAAACCAAGAGTTTGTCTTCATTTTTGGTAAGAAATTTGTGTTGATTTTGATAAAAATTTGTTGTGAATGTTAGATTATGAACGAATCTATGTTTGGATTAAATTACAGAATCAGTAACAACAGATTTGGAGTAGAGATTTGTGCATAAAGTGGGTTTTACAAACCTAAGGTGAGTTCATTTGTACTTTGCTTAAATCAGTGTTCTTATGTTAAATTGAACCGTGAAATATCTGTATAAAGTGATTATGATCTGTATGGTTGTACCGGGAATGAGCTGAATCGAACAGGTATCGAATTAGATCGAATTTTAGGATGCAGACCGGACTTTTCCGGATGAATCGTCGTATCCGGAAAACCCCAATGATGAATGTTTCCGGACGCAGGAAGTATCCGGGTAGGTTTTATGTATTACAAGAATCTGGATGTAGTAAGTACCGGATGGTATCCGGATGACTATAGAGTCCGGATGTTGTCCGGATTTGAATATTATCCGGAAAAGTAGGAATTTACCGGAAAGGATGTGTTGTCCGGGTGTTAGGATTGTCCGGGGAAATTATGGTATCCGGAAAATGGAAACGTCCGGATAAGATGGGTTATCCGGAAACTTTGGGTTGTCCGGACACTTTGTGCAGACTGGGCAATTTTCAGTTCTGTTAATTGATAATAGTTGTGATTTAGTGATTGAGACATAATTAGTTTAGCATGAACATACGTACATTCGAAGGGTAGTATGTTAGGCTTGATGACTGTGCCAGTTTGATACTAGGCAGGTGTTTGGTATAGGTAAAGGAGATTGGCTCATACTGTATGCTATGAGGGAGGAATCTAGGAGGTATAAATATGATTTGCTCATACTTATTGTTATAAGAAATCTATATTAAATAAATACCGGTACGTTAGTAAAGTGTAATGGATCCATAGGCACTAGTGTTTGGTAATCACATGGAATAGGCGTGTGGTAATAATCGTTATTCCAGTGATGTGTGTAGTACTAATGGTTATGTGCACGTGGAATAGATGAAGTTAGTCATTATTCTGGTGTGTGTAGTACTAATGGTTATGTACACGTAGAATAGATGAAGATTAATCATTATTCTGATGTGTGTGAGAAATCATGGAATAAACGTAATTCCTGATTTCTAAGGAAAAGAAGAGATTGGCATGTGTATATTGTAATCCCTATTTCCTTCTCTAAGAAATAGGCATATGTATATTGTTATTTCCTAGATGTGTACAGAAATGGGCATGTGTATATTGCGGTTTCTGGAATAGATGTGTACGGAACTGGGCATGTGTATATTGCGATTTCCGGAATAGAAACATTACTCTAGAATCAGTACAGATTCGTAGGGTAGCTCTGAGACATGATATGCTGATGGATTTGTTGTCAGTCATAGTCATGGGAATGGATGAAATTGTGTAATGGAATAGAGTTATACGTACGGTAAGAAAAGGAGTAACCAGGTTTGTTATAACACGTGTACATTGATTTTTACAAATGTTATCTTGGAAACGAATGTTCTCACTAGGCGTTGGCCTAATCGTCTCAATTGATGTTTTCTTACCAGGTACCAGCTCGGGGAGGTAAAGGGTTGTGGGACGAGCGTTTTGATATAGCAGAAGTGGATGAAATTAACAAAGAAGAGGTTTTGATGGATTGATAGATAACTTGATTAATCTGGTTGTAGTGACATAATTAGATTGATAGGTTATTTAAAGGATCTTGTAATGTGAATATACTCTTGATGGTTAATCCACTGCCTGTTTTTATAAGTTGAAGTATTTATTGTCATAACCTGTTATAACTTGCGGTTTAAATTGGCTCGGATTTTGGGATGTTACAATATGGTATCAGAGCAATAGTTTAAGCGAACTAAGTATGCTGAGGAGATACTTAGACTTAAGCTGTGATGAATTAAGTTACGATATGTGAGAAAGGGGTAGAAGTACTAAGACGGGATAGTCTTAGAGTCAACAGAAATACGTGAATTTAGTACTGTAGCAATGGCAACGAGAATCCTCATGTAAAGTATGTTCGCAATTTCAATTAGCTACTGTTATTATGAATATGAGTTACACGAGCATATATGTTTCTAAATTGTCACAGTGACTAATGATCGGTAAAGTACGTTTTGCATGTCTATACTCGTATAACCATTTCTTATGGTTATCCCTTTATGTTTTAGTAGAATGATGGTGAATACGCCACCAAGGTCCTTTGAAGGACAGATCAGTTTTGATTGGAGGTTGGAAGGATAACCTGGAATTGGCGGGACTCATGAAAGTCCGCCAAGGCAACCTTTAGTAGGTGGATTGATATGTGCGGATATAGAGTATGAGATGATTGATCAAGATGGAAATGGTATGACATGGTGGAGTATGTGGATCGTGGAATGCCCGTATAGCAAATGTTATAAGGCCAAGAGGGCGACCACTGGTCGGAAGTAGAATGTCATTGATAAGTTACGTAAGTAAGACGATTGACCTCGTTTGAGTAAGTAGCCTTCAATTGCGAGGAAAGTTTCATGCCTGGTGTTTTAGTGTGTGTTACATGAATTTTCATGATTTCAAACCAAATGCATAAATAACAGTTTTAGTCAAGGTGGAATTAGCATGTGCGAAAGTGTATTTATAAAAAAAGGCAATCCCATTTACGATGCACAGCGAAAATTTTGAAGTTTTTACAAAGTATTTCTTACTTTACATGAAAAGTTGAATTGCAGCAAGAAAGCGTTGGTCAGCAAAACGTTTAATAACTGACAGGAATATGGACCTATTAAACATCATATAAATAAGTGAGAGAACCGACTAGTTTATTTTGTGTCGGCCAAATTTGTTTTTTAAACTGTTGTCATACGAAGAGATTTTCAGTTAGTATATTACCGTCGTAACAACACTGTTTTGGTTGAGAAGGATTGAGTTTTCGGAAATTTAATATGCAAACGATTCTCGAGATCGTTGTGCAGTAATTTGGGGTATGTGTGCCCAAGTTATTTTCCCAGTAGGGTTATTTAAAATGAGAAAATGTGCGAAATGATTTGTGTCATGCATAAAGGCTATGAACTTGCTAGGTCGTAGAGTATTACGTTATAAGCCAAGAAAGAACTCCAAGAGTGGAGAGGTGTTTGATAAACCTTGGGATAAAATTTTTAGTTTTGGTAATTGTGTTCAAATGAGAGATGAACAGTGTGATAAGCGAAAGTGGACTTTAGTGTCGGTTGCATGAGAGCCTGTACCTTTGTTCGCTGACTAGGAATATAGTTGCCGAGGGACGGTTGTGCCCGGAGGAAGAATTAGGTTCAGTTAAGGACCTTAAGGTTAAGGAAGTGTCGACATGTCAAATTTTGACTTTGAAGTCGATAGTTGTGTAAGGTGTATGAGACCTTTCGTCTGTCATTGGGTGCGGTCTGGGTGCGTCCCGCGTATGCCTAGGCGGACAGGAGAAAACCGCGAGCGGTATCGGTATGCTGTTATGCAGAGGGTATGCGCAAAGCATATATTATTGTGTACGACATAGTTAAGGATTTTGAGTGATTGACGAATAAATCGCTAATGAAAGAAGTTTTTGAGTTATTGTTACACAAGCGAAAGATATGTAGTCAAAACACGCTTTTAATGTTTATTGTGGATGTGCAATAGTTGTGATGTATTACGTTTTAAAAATGTGAACGTGTGGGTTGGGGGATTTTGGTAAATCCGACCATGTAAAGTTTTAAGAGTGGTAAACCTTTGTTTTGGGGCCGAGGGCCAATTAAGGGATTAAAAAGGGTAAAGATTTTGGGTAACAATGTATTTTGGTTTACGTAATCGTGTGAGTGGCACATGTTAAACAAACGTTTATTTTGGCCTTAAAGGCTTATTTTATATTCAAGTGAGTCTTTTGAATGTTTGTCAGTTTTAGTGACTCAAGATGGAGTCTTGGATGTGTTATATGCTTAACTTCTTTCTATTTGAACAAGTGTCGGTCTTAGGTGTAAAGGCTGTTTGATAAATTCCGCGTTCTTAATACCTTTGGAACTAATGAACCTTGGCGAAATATATATACATTGTGGAGTATAAAAGAGTTGCATATACGTGGACATATATATATACCTGTATATTTGACTTCGTTGGGAAAGTAGCAATGAAGGGGTCGTAGGATTATCATGCCTCGGAGCGTATGTTGCATAATGATCATTAGATCCTTTGAGTAGATGGCTCGGTTTTGAACTCAGTTGAGTCTTAAGAGCATTGACCGGATTTGATAAGCTCGACGTAGGCTTGGGGTTGAAATTGCATGAATGATATTGTAATTGAAGTTTACTTGACGTAATTGCTTTGGTTATCCTTTTGGGGTCATGTATAAATGTTAAGTCTTGAAACAAAAGTTTAAAAGTTGAAGGACCACCTTGTGGGGATGGTAAGAACAGTGAAGGACTGTTGTTTTTAGATAAGTGTTTTACTTATGATGTGGAAGATTTATAAAAGATGAAGTACTAGAGACGAACTAAAGGAGTACATAGATTGTGTTGATCTGTGAAGGAGTATGTCCGGTTTATGTAAAGGTTTGGAATCACAAAGAGTTAGCAAGTAACGAGTAGGTAGTCCAACTAGAAAATCGTGAGTGGTAGTCCAACTAAAGTTGGGGAGGAGATATCTATTGAAATAAACTCGGTTTTTGGGCGAGAAAACAGGAATATAAATGTTTTGTGTATGAGTCTATGAGAGACCTGGTCTGTGGTTAATGTTATGGGTGGAGATTGTACGAACGAGGAGTGACATGAATAGCCAAGATAGATATGTCAACTAGTATGTAATGTGAAGTCAGAAAGAGGGAGTATCCGAATGGAAGTTTTCGGGGATTTCGGATGAAAAGTACTATTTGTCATTAAAGTTGATGGAGCATGTAGCTTGTAAGTTGGTGTGGTATAGTGAAGGCAAAATCGTTAATGAATATAAGTTGCTCCTTATGTGTGAAAGAATTGTACGAGAAAAGATTAGTTGATGATCTAAGAATGGGTAGTAACTTCGAACGGTAATGTAGTTTCAAGATAGCTTGGTTAAATATTTTAAGTTAGAAATCTTAGTGAAACTGTTTGGTTATGGTTCGTAATGAGAAAATACTATCGATATGTGGAAAATTGGGAGAATGAGACAAGTAATACTTGAAAGATAGTATTCCACGCTAACGTGCGGAAGCAATGAAGGAAAGATTGGATTTAAGAATGTAGTCTTACTACAAGTTCATTAGAGTTATCACCTTTGATATACAACCCTTTAGTGCTTGGTTGAGACGTGTTTGTGTGGTGCGATAGTGATGTGAGAAGGTGATAGCGTTTTGTGTCGAAGGAATGTGTAAGTCATGGATGCAATGATGGATTGCCGTAGTTTTTGAAGCATAATTGATGAGAAAAGTCGTTATGTGAAGGAACGGGAATCGTTTTTAGAAAAACCTTTTAATAAATTACAATCTAAGAGGGTGAATATAGGTATAATGGTATTATATCTTTGAGTTGTTAATGTGACTTTAGAGTCGAAAGAGAATATGAAGGATAGGTATCTCCATCTGTTGACCTGATCTTGATTTCGAGGACGAAATCATTTTCAAGTTGGGGAGTATTGTAACATCCTGAATTTTCAGTTATAGTATTTAATGAGAATTGGGATGTATTTGTATTTTGTGTAAAACCTTGGATTATATAGAGTGTTATAATTCAATAGGGTTAAAATACAAGAGATAAAAGTTTGGTGTTACTTTTGGAAATAATGAAACTAAAATGTGTGTTTTGTTATTAAGTTATAGTGTGTAAAGATAAGAGGTGAAACCTGAGATATTATCTCAGATTTGTTGTTGGAGTCGACAGAAGAGAAAAAGAGAGAAAAAGTGAGAAAGAAGAGAAGAGGAAGAAACCAAGAGGTTGTCTTCATTTTTGGTAAGAAATTTGTGTTGATTTTGATAAAAATTTGTTGTGAATGTTAGATTATGAACGAATCTATGTTTGGATTAAATTACAGAATCAGTAACAACAGATTTGGAGTAGAGATTTGTGCAGAAAGTGGGTTTTACAAACCTAAGGTGAGTTCATTTGTACTTTGCTTAAATCAGTGTTCTTATGTTAAATTGAACCGTGAAATAGCTGTATAAAGTGATTATGAACTGTATGGTTGTACTGGGAATGAGCTGAATCGAACAGGTATCGAATTAGATCGAATTTTAGGATGCAGACCCGACTTTTCCGGATGAATCGTCGTATCCGGAAAACCCCAATGATGAATGTTTCCGGACGCAGGAAGTATCCGGGTAGGTTTTATGTATTACAAGAATCCGGATGAAGTAAGTACCGGATGGTATCCGGATGACTATAGAGTCCGGATGTTGTCCGGATTTGAATATTATCCGAAAAAGTAGGAATTTACCGGAACGGATGTGTTGTCCGGGTGTTGGGATTGTCCGGGGAAATTATGGTATCCGGAAAATGGAAACGTCCGGATAAGATGGGTTATCCGGAAACTTTGGGTTGTCTGGACACTTTGTGCAGACTGGGCAATTTTCAGTTCTGTTAATTGCGAATCGTTGTGATTTAGTGATTGAGACATAATTAGTTTAGCATGAACATACGTACATTCGAAGGGTAATATGTTAGGCTTGATGACTGTGCCAGTTTGATACTAGGCAGGTGTTTGGTATAGGTAAAGGAGATTGGCTCATACTGTATGCTATGAGGGAGGAATCTAGGAGGTATAAATATGATTTGCACATACTTATTGTTATGAGGAATCTATATTAAATAAATACCGGTACGTTAGTAAAGTGTAATGGATCCATAGGCACTAGTGTTTGGTAATCACATGGAATAGGCGTGTGGTAATAATCGTTATTCCAGTGATGTGTATAGTACTAATGGTTATGTGCACGTGGAATAGATGAAGTTAGTCATTATTCTGATGTGTGTAGTACTAATGGTTATGTACACGTAGAATAGATGAATATTAATCATTATTCTGATGTGTGTGAGAAATCATGGAATAAACGTAATTCCTGATTTCTAAGGAAAAGAAGAGATTGGCATGTGTATATTGTAATCACTATTTCCTTCTCTAAGAAATAGGCATGTGTATATTGTTATTTCTTAGATGTGTACAGAAATGGGCATGTGTATATTGCGGTTTCTGGAATAGATGTGTACGGAACTGGGCATGTGTATATTGCGATTTCCGGAATAGAAATATTACTCTAGAATCAGAACAAATTCGTAGGGTGGCTCTGAGACATGATATGCTGATGGATTTGTTGTCAGTCATAGTCATGGGAATGGATGAAATTGTGTAATGGAATAGAGTTATACGTACGGTAAGAAAAGGAGTAACCAGGTTTGTTATAACATGTGTACATTGATTTTTACAAATGTTATCTTGGAAACGAATGTTCTCACTAGGCGTTGGCCTAATCGTCTCAATTGATGTTTTCTTACCAGGTACCAGCTCGGGGAGGTAAAGGGTTGTGGGACGAGCGTTTTGATATAGCAGAAGTGGATGAAATTAACAAAGAAGAGGTTTTGATGGATTGATAGATAGCTTGATTAATCTGGTTGTAGTGACATAATTAGATTGATAGGTTATTTAAAGGATCTTGTAATGTGAATATACTCTTGATGGTTAATCCACTGCCTGTTTTTATAAGTTGAAGTATTTATTGTCATAACCTGTTATAACTTGAGGTTTAAATTAGCTCGGATTTTGGGATGTTACAACATAACGCCTTTCCAACTTCTTTCCCACCTATGGAACAAGGAATGGTAAAACTCCCTGGATCTTTGAGTTTAGGTGGAACTTTGTTGGTCAATAGAGCACCACACCCTTCCGTCATGGCCACAGTTTCATATTCAGTCAACTTCTTTTTCTTGCTTAAAATGTCTTTAAGAAATTTGGCATAACTAGGCATCTGCTCAATTGCTTCAATAAGGGGTATGTTGATATGCAACTGTTTAAACACATCCAAAAATTTCTTGAATTGCAATTCTTCCTTATTATTCTTTAACCTTTGGGGTAAAGGAACATAAGGAGGAATTGTTTCAATAACGGCTTTCTTTGTTTGTGTTGAGCTTTTAGGGTGGACTTCCTCCACCCTCAAATTTGTGTCTGTGATACCATTTGTTAAACCTTCTTTGACAGGATCTGCTGGCGTGTTGACTTCACTTTCAACTGTATTTTCCTTTGGGGTTGGGGTTTTTGGCTCTAAATCCTTAGGAAGTGGTTCTTCTAGGATGGTGGGTAATGTTGTAGCATTAGACTTGGACTTGGGATCCTTTTCTATTACAGTTTGGGTTTTTGGTCCAAACTCTTTTTGTATGGTTTTGTCTAAGTCTTTCCCACTCCTAAGTGTCACAGCTTTCACATGCTCTTTTCCTGGTGGTCTTGGGATTTATGTGTTACTTGGCAAGGTCCCAGTAGGTCTATTTCCTTGGCTAAGAGCAAGTTGGCTGATTTGGGTTTCAAGGCTTCTTAGGTGGGCATCATTCCTTGTCATGTAAGCTTTGAGCATAGCTTCCAAGGAAGATGATGGTTCTACCTGTGAAGAGGATTGGTTTTGATAAGTTGGTCGGTTGTTTTGAAAATTCTGATTCTGATGATTTTGACTGTTTTGGTAATTTTGAGAACTGCTCGCATGATTCTGATTTTGAAAATTGGAGTTTCCTTGTGGCTTATATTCTGGTTGGTTTAAACTTGGGCTGGTCCATGAAAAGTTTGGATGTTGTTTCCAACTGGCATTGTAATTGTTAGAGTAAGGACCATTTCTATTGTGAACATAGTTAACTGATTCAGAGTTTTGCGAACAATGTCCATAGGAATGGTCTCCACTACAACAAACACATTGCACTGAGAGGATAGCTAGAGTGGGTGTAGTGGCAGTCGGCTGTGTTCCTTCACCGGTAGTTATGTTTTTAAGCATATTGGTCATAGAAGCATGCTGAGCTGTCAATGCGGTGTAAATCATGCATTCCAGCAGTCTTTTTTGTAGTTGGTGCCCTTGGATCAGCCCAATGCCCATTGTTTGTGGAAATCTTTTCAAGAATATCATACCCGGTGTTATAGGTGTTGGAAGTAAAGGCCCCTCCTGATGTCGCATCAAGAATTTGTTTTGCATTGGAATCAAGTCCATTGTAAAACGTCTCAACTTGAATACAGTAGGGAATTCCATGGTGAGGGAATTTCCTTAATAATTCCTTAAACATTTCCCATGCATCGGGAATTGCTTCATCGTCCAATTGTTTGAACATGCAAATTTCATTTCTGGACTTAGCATTCCGGGTAGGTGGAAAATATTTTCTTAAAAAATTTTCAGCCATGTCAGCCCATGATGGGACAGAACCTGGTGCCAATGAATAAAACCATATTTTTGCCCGATCCCTTAATGAAAAAGGAAACAGTGTAAGTCTTAAAGCATCAGAAGATACTTCAGGAATCAGAAAAACATCGGTGATCTCTTTAAAAGATTTTAAATGTGAGTGTGGATCTTCCGATGGAAATCCGGCAAATTGACCATTGGCTTGCAACATGTGAAACATAATGGGTTTTGGTTCAAAATGCGTTGTATCCATATGAGGCTTTACAATTCCTGAATTTAATTGCTCAAAGTTAGGAATTGCATAGTCCATAATTCGCCCATTTTTCGAGTTTGCAAGGTCAATGATGTTTAATGGTTCATTTTGGTCATTGTTACCATGAGATTCTTCTTCATCGTCTTCTTCATTATTATTATTTGGTTGCTCTTGCCAATCATGACCGGGTGGATTTCCAAAAGCTGGCGGATTACCGAAAAGAGGTGGGTTACCAAAACAGGTGGGTTACCGAAAACTGGTGGGTTACCGAAATTTGGTGGTCCTCTAGGGTTTACTAAATCTGGCGGTCTCAAGTTATTGTTCCATAGAGGTGGTGGTCGTATTTCTACGACGGGTGGTCGTGGTGGTCTACGCTCAAATCCTGGTGGTGCATCCATATCGGGAGGATTCGTAGAATTTGAATTTCTTTGTAACCGTCTTTGATGAAAGGTTCTTTCTATGTCAGGATCTAACTCAAAAAGTTCCCCACGTTGGATTCGTGGCATACACCACACTTAGTGTGATTCGGATGGTGTTAGAAAAATTAAATCTTTTAAAATACTTTTATAAACTTTTAACGTGCCAATCCCCGGCAACGGCGCCAAAAAATTGACAATGCTTTGAATACACCGATATCGTTCCCACAGAGATTGGAGTAAAAGCGTAATAAAAGTCTAATAAAAGAAATGATTTCCAAGGATCAGTTCGAAGACAATATTTTTGTTGGATTTGTCACAGATTATATTGAACAATTAATAAAGAAAGCAAGGGTGTAAGACGTTAGGATGAAGTCTAAATATAAATTCCAGCTGACCAATGCTGTGGCAATGCTACAGCATTGGTTCCTCAATACTTAAGTTCACCATCTACTTTTTAGGATACCCTTCCGGATCTTCAACATTAGACTATTGATCTAGCTTTCAACAACCCATTCCTGGTGATGTATCAGGACTATCAATAATAAAATGACGCCTTCCAAGTATATAGATAAACGAATAACTTTGTTAAAAATCACTCTTCCAAGTTGATCCCATATCTGTTAAGTTGACGTGTTCTGAGTGGTTCATTCCTGATACGCACTCTACACTTTTACCATCATTACGATGACCAACTTATCGGGCAAAATCAACCCAGAAAAGACAGAGATGACAAATTCCTTTGTCAGTAGCTCTTCTAAGTCTTACTTCCTTTGTCATTCGGATTGATGTGCATATCAATGGCTCATTCCTGATGCCATGGCACTTTAACACTTTCAAAGTGATCAAAACGTCACGAAGTAATTTATCTTTATAAAACTTAACATGAAATGATGACCATCATTATTGAGAAATAATGTCCACCTTTCTTTATATTTAAAACTCCACCCTTTAATCTCACACCCAAGCTATAGAAATTAGCTACTCATACTTGAAATTAAATTGCAATAAATGTAAATTACCGAAAGGAAAGACATAATATAAATGACGTAAAAGTAAATGACAATAATGTACAGAACAATAATTAAAAACAATGAAGAAGTGCAGCAATGTTGTTGGCAATGCTGCAGCAACTCATGTGCATGAACTAAAGAAGAAGAAGAAGATGAATAATATAACTTGCATAAACTTAAAGAAAGCAATAAAGAGTTGTTCAAATCAGTTTGTGAACTGATCGATCCTTCCTAAAACAATGCTAAATCACTCCTATTTATACAAAAGAGGAGTGGCAATCTAGACAATATCAACACATCTCCTAATACACTATTCATGTACCAAGTTAGTACCATATATGTACCAACTACTATTCCAAGGAGAGGCTATATTGTACTAATGTTATTACAAACAAAAGAGTCTAGTTAGGGTGTAACTAAGCCAATTAACTCCAGTTTGCATGCTGCCTTTTTCGCCTTCGTCAGTCTTGGATGCTGTAGCATTGAAATAGCATTGCCTGCAGTTTTCTTAAGTTTTAACCACTTTATTTTGCAAAAACAAGCAAAATCATTAACTTAGCTCCATGGTTAAGAAAGATGAAAATAAGATAATAAAATGACTCAAAAGTTGGGATAAAGCAAAATATTATATATAAAAATATAAGAAAAAGACACAATATGCATTAAATAAATAATGCATATCAACAGGTCCGTCACGTTCATCGGGGACTCCCAATTCGAGGAAAGTCGCTCGATGACCTGAATAACACGCCAGAACTGGGGCATTAGCTGCCCCGGCGAGAGGTCAAACTCACACATAAACGCCTTAGCTAAAGGCGAATATGGCCATTGGAATCCTATCTTAAATGGGTACTCGTATATCACGACATACCCCTCTAGACACATCTCCGGTCGAATTTGACCGGCCTTGCTCACTGTAATCCCCGCAGGGATTTTTGTTAAACTCCTAAAGTCATGAAGATCATCTTGATCTCGAATGGTACTTCTAGGTTCTGTCGACATTGCTAATCCCGTTAACCAAGTTTGTCGATCGGAAAAACCCCAAATATCCAGTTTTTCCTAGGTTTCCTAGCGACTGACTTACGACGCATACAAAGACTGAAGAGTCGTACCTTATATAGGCGCTCTAAAAAACCTCGAAATTCCTAATCGGATAAAAGATTCTTGCAAGTTTGGAAAGGATCTGACGAAGAACAACAAAGATCGAGAAGAAAAATCTCACTCTGAAAACCCTCTGAAAGCGTAAAAAGGAAAAGATCCACCAAGGGTCGCTATTTATGTAAACGATCGTGTCAGGTCGAATCACTCGATGATCGACACGTACCCATGTCTTTTCGTATGACCACGCGGATCATCGACACCTGGCGATGACAGCTGCTCAGCATGATCGTGCGTCAGCGTGATGTCACGATCTGATCCCCTTTTCGACTTCCCCTTTAGTTGGAATCAAACCAATTCAGTTGCCTAGCCAACGACTTTCGACACGTGTCACGACCCTAGACGTCCGACTGACAAAATTTAAAATTCGAATTTGCCACTCTATTTTTAAATTTTGGGGGCAAACTGTTTGGGTAAAATTTCACTAGTCTCGACCACGACCAACACAGGGAAAACATTTATTCTACTTTTCCATAATGAGATAAAATCATAAACACTTTATCATCTAATCAAAGTCAAAATCGAAAGTTACTCGCGACACACGACCGTCGTATAGAACCTCACGACCTTGACCGACTAACATGCGATATTTCTGTTATATTTTCACTGTTTAAATGCAGGAATCAATGTCATTAGTGATCAACGAACATAACCGACAAGGACAATTATGAGCATTTAACACAGTAGCCGATACGACCGTTATCAGCTGTTTTTATGGAGTCATTCGAGGCGCTCGAAGACTATAAATACAAAAGCTCAATCATCATTTGATCATCTCTGATATCTTGGCATAATTGAACTCTGAAGAACACTCGAAGCAAAGAATTCTCTTTCAAAAGATGACTCACGACGCACGACTTACACACACGACACTTAGTTTCCACACACGACGCACTCGTTTTTACATTCGATACACTTGTTACTTTACATTTAAAGTCTTTCCTTCATTTGTATTGTAATCATTGTACTCCCGACACCTGAAACATAAGGATATCTCCCCTGTTTGGCGACCATAGTGCAGCGACGACATCATCATTGTCGTCCGCGGGTTTTTTCCTCGTTGAGGTTTTTCCCGCGTCACCAAATTCTCTGTCTCATTTACATTTTCTATCTTTGTCGTACTGTTTGTCAAAAGATTCCCATCTTTAGTTATTAAGCTCCACAATCAACCTTAAGTTATCCTTCTGGACGATTTTTGGAATTAACAGTGAGTTGAATGAACAACCCGTCATGATGCTTCCGATACGAGTCACCGAGGTCGTCTTGGTCGAATGCGATCTTCATGGCTTCTAACTCCAGATCTCCTTTGGGTCTTGATGAACAAGGGGTAGGTCGATCGTCAGGTGCTTGGTTGGCGTGACGTTTGGCTGAGGAATACGTCAGACCGCACACGTCGGACCCACCAGTGATGCAATTGACGACCTTTGCATGATCGGGAGTCGGGGGTCGAGTTACGTTAGCTGGAGTAACGATGTCGTCGATGATATCCTCGAGGTTACCCTTCGGGACGTGGTATGCTAGCTCCTTTTTGAGAGCTATAGAGTCGTCCGTCGTATGACCGTGGTCGACGTGGAAGTCGCACCACTTGGATTTATCCTTCTTACCGTCGTCTTTGTCGGACTTCTTTGGCCACCGGATGGTTGCCTGGATGGTCTTCAGAGCCTCGACCAAGTCCTTAGTGGTCCCTTTGAATCCATAGGAGGATATCTTAGGGTACTGAGGAAATTTGGTCGCGGTCTTGAACTCCGCTTTCGTCTTCAATCGGACATACGAGATTTGTCGTGCATAATCTGACTTGGATATTTCCCTTCGTTTTGAACTCTGGCTTTTTTACACTAAGTGACCTCTTGTTGTCGGAATGTTTTCGACAAAAAGCAGCGTCGTCTACCACCCTCATATAAGCAAGGGTTCTGGCTCGGACGTCTTCGAAATTCTCTGGAGGATACTTGGTCAAGTCAGTGTACAGACCCGAACTGTCGTCTACACCACGTTTGTAGGCTTCGATCACGGTCTTGACGTCGCAGTTGCAGACACTGATCATCTCTGCGTTGAATCTATTAAAGTAACTCTGGATAGATTCACCGACCTTCTGCACGACATAGTACAAGTCGCTGGTCTGCTTCTCCTTCTTGCGGCTGCTGGCGAACTGCTGGGAGAACTGGTTGACTAACTCAGCGAACGACCCGATGGATTTGGGTTTGAGGTTAATCAACCATTGGAGGGCAGGACCCGTGAGGCTCGCCGCAAAACTGTTGCACATACAGACCTCTTGGTACATATGCGGGATCGAGACCGTCCACATTAGCTGCTTGTACTGCGCAATATGCTCCGTTGGATCGGTTATCCCCAAATACTTGGGCGTGAAAGCGGGGATATTACACTTCTTTGGGACGTCGACTGTCGCGATCGTGTCAACGAAAGGCAACGCCTGATATCCCGAACGAGGCTCAACTTTGACGGGCACGGCTGCCCCCGGTAGCTTAGCGAGCAAAGACAAGACACGCTCATTCTGGTCTTCCAACATCTTCAATCGCTGAGCGACGGGGTCGTTAGGGTCGGGATTTGCACCGGTTGGAGGGTTAATCCCTGAACTGGTGCCATTTCCGTACGACGAGCCGTTGGCGTCCCCATTGAAAGGGACGAAATACGACTGAGCCCCGTTGTGCATGGATGGTGGCCTCAGATGCTGGGGAGGAATCGGCCCGAACTGGGGATTTGGGATAAACGATCCCTGCTGCTGGTTTTGCATGAATGGACCTTGCTGCTGGTTATGATCGAACGATCCTGGTCCTGGATTCTGAATGAATGGACCCGAACCTGGATTCTGGACAAACGGAGCGGATCCGGGATTCTGACCGAACGATCCTGGACCTGGATTCTGAACGAATGGTCTGGGACAGTTCTGTGGTCCAAATGGATTCCTCGGTCGCCCGATTTCTTCGGTTGCCCTTCGACTTTGCTCAGCAAGGGCATCGATCTGACGGCACGCATTTTCAAGCTCCCAATGCATCTGGGCGATGATCTGCTCTTGGTTTCCATTACCTGCCATTTTCCTGAAATAGAAAAAAGAGGAAACTCCAAGAAACTGTTAGTAAGACGCACGTTTGTCGAAGATTTTCTCTAGATGGGGTCCTACGGATGGCGCCAAACTGTTAATGCCAAAAATCGTCCAGAATGATAACTTAAGGTTGATTGTGGAGCTTAACAACTAAAGATAGAAATCGTTCGACAAAGATAAAAAAACGTAAATAGGACGCGAGGAATTTGGTGACGCGGGAAACCTCAACGAGGAAAAAACCCGCGGACGACAGTGGGTGTCGTCGCTGCACTATAGTCGCCAAACAGGGGCGATGTCCTTATGTTTCAGATGTCGAGAGTACAATGATTACAATACAAATGAAAGAAAGACTTTGAATGTAAAATAAACAAGTGTATCGAATGTAAAAACAAGGGCGTCGTGCGTAAGGACTATGCATCGTGCATCGTCTGTGCGAGAGAGAATATTTGTTCGTTCTTGCAGTGAGTGTTCTCGAGAGTTCATTTGTGTGCAAACTGATGTTGTGCCTTCATATATATTGCCTTCGAATGTTTAATGATCTTCATGAATGTCGGAATAACGGTCGTAACGGCCTTTGAGAGTTAATGCCCATAATTGCCCTTGTCGGTTACGTCCGTTGGCCATTAATGGCGATCCTGCATTAAACAGAGAAATCATAACAGTTATCATACGTTAGTCTGTCGAGGTCGTAAGGTGTCTTACGACGATCGAGTGTCGTGAGTAAATTTCGATGTAAACTTTAGTTTTGACAATAAAGCATTTATGATTTTATCTTATCATAAAAAGGTGTAGGAAATATGTTTTCTTTTTTCGGTCGTGGTCGAGCCTGATGGATTTTTACCCAAACAATCATATTAACACATATAATCGTATATTAACTAAAATATGTTAAAAAAATACGTTTTAATTTTAACAAGTTACACTATTATAATCGTCTCGTCGATACCTTCGAAATGAGCTCAATATTGAATATTTTTTGATTTAATTATATTATACTTATTTAGTTAGTTTATTTTATACCTTTTAGTTTTTTATTTTTCATTTAGTTAATATAAGATTATTATGTTAATGTAAAACAAAATTGAAAAATAAGAGATGTACCATAAATTAAATATTTAACTATAAGGGTATGAATTGTAAATATTAAAAATATTTTATGTAGTATATATGATATATAATAAAATAATTAAATAAAAAAGTATTCAATATTAGGCTCATTTCGAAGGTATCGAAGAGACGATTACAATAGTGTAACTTGTTAAAATTAAAACGTATTTTTTTAACGTATTTTAGTTAATATACGATTATATGTGTTAATATGATAAAGGTGTAAAATTAAAATTAAAAAAGTTAAAGGTATAAAGTAAACTAAGTAAATAATTATAGGGGTATAAGATATAAATTTCAAATCAAAATTATCAAATTGTGTGTCGCGGGAGTCGCGGCCTCCAAATCGCGGGGCAAATGGTTGGGTCCGCGATCGCGGGTACTTTCGAGGAAAAATTTGGTATTTTTTTAAATTGGAAGAGATTTTGGGTATTTTGGTAAACGATTTTTGAACTTTGGATATTTTAATTAATTTTGGCACACCGTTCTCATCGAAGAAACCCATTTCTTTGTTGATGAACCTCCTTTGCTTGAACTCTGACAAACCCAATTATTTGTCTTGGCACACAACACCATCAACAAACACCCCTACTCCCTCCCCTCATGAACACCCCTCATGTTGCTCAAAGCCCAACTCTAAAACTTGACTTTTTAAACAATTAAAGGTCATGACCACCTCTTTAAAATGTAAGGCTTCAATTGCAGAAAGAGTTAGGCAGTGGAGCCAAGAGTCTCCTTTTGTCTCACCATAATATTAATAATAATAATAATTAATAATATATTATATGACAGTTGTCCGTCACTCCAACTACCAACCCGTTTTCAATTACTGTAATACCAAACTTTCTTCTAAAGTGTCACATCAGCTTTGCAATAACACCTTCTACATTAATGCAAGACCAAACTTCTTTATAAAATAATAAATTATAATATAAATAATAAATTAATTATAAAAAATAGATAACTAAAATTTTACTTTTGTTTTCTTTTACTATATTTTATGTAAATTCAATTTAATTAACAAATAAAATACATTTAAAGCATACAACGTTTATTAAAATACATATATTATACAAAATACACAATAAACATTACATTACTATTTTTTTGTTCTAAATCGACTCCAAATCTCTTCAGCTAAATCAATTTGCAATTGAAAACAAAATTTAGCAATTAAATTGATGGAATTGGATACATCAATTATGACTCCGGCACAACGAAATTTGTACAAAAAACAAATTCACATGCTTTTAAACGAATGATGATGTAATATTTATGGTGTATTTACCTATGTAATTTTTTTGATGTTTGTGTACGTTTGTCTATTAGTATTTGTATTTTTATAATTTTTATATTAAAAAAATGATATTTTTATGCGATGTTTTTTATTTAACCTACTAAAATAAAATACATTAATATAAAAAAATTACGAAAATACAAATACTAATAGATAAACGTACACAAACATTAAAAAAAATTAGTTATCTATATTTTATAATTAATCATCTATATTATTTATATTATAATTTATTACTTTAGAAAGGAGTTTGGTCTGATGTGACATTTTAGAATAGAGTTTGGTCTTGCAAGGGTGTGGATGGTCTAAGTTAGTAACACTCTCGATATAATATTAGGCTATGATTGACAAACTAATCGATAAACTATCTGATTACTTATAAGTTAATTGATAGCTAATAAACTAGCTGACAACTGATAAATTAGTTGTTAATTGATATACTATAAATTTTAAATTTATTAAATCAAATTGTAGAAAACATATATAGGGTTGGGTTCACGTGAGACCAACCTGTTTTCGTGAGACACGTGAGTAGGGATGTAAATGAACACGAACGGAGGCTTGTTCATGTTCTTTCGTTTAACTTAACTGAACCAACGAACGAACACGAACGGTAAACGAACGAGATTTTTTGTGTTCATGTTCGTTTGTTAAGAATTTTTGTTTGTTCGTATTTGTTTATGTTCGTTCATTAAGAGGTAAACGAACGTAAACAAACGAACTTAAATGAACATAAATGAACGAACCTAAATATATGAACAAAAAAACAACCACCGTACTCATAATTTCGTCCGTAAAAAATACCTTAACAAAATAAAAAACCGAGTTAACTTAGGAGGTATAAAAAATAAATTCTAAAAAATCAATTTACTTGATTTTACACATTAATTTCATATTATATAAATATGTTTATATATATAAACAGACATAAATGAACATAAACGAACATAAACGAACGTAAACGAACATAAACGAACGTAAACGAACGAACATTAACGAACATAAATGAATGAACGTTCACGAACATAAATGAACGAACGAGACCATTGTTCATGTTCGTTCATTTAACCAAACGAACAAAAAAACGTGTTCATGTTCGTTCATTTATTAAATAAACGAACTTCCCGCCGAACAGTTCACGAACGGTTCGCTGAAAGTTCGGTTCGTTTACAGCCCTACATGTGAGACCACAAATTAACACTAAAACTTCACAATGATTCATTGTGAAGGTAAGAAAAACAGCGAACCTTCACAGCAAAAACACTGTGAAGGTTTACCTTCACAGTCTTTTGCTGTGAAGGTTTAGTGTAACTTTTGTGGTCTCACCGTCTCAAGGAAATAGTCTGGTCTCACATGATCTCAAGTCTATTAACTTATAATTTTAAATAACCGTTACGTATAATATAAAAAAAATAACCGAATAATATTAAAAAAAATAGTAATTGATAATTAAATATATTAATTAATTTAAAAAATATATGAAAATAATTGATATGATTAACAATGATTCTAAATAATTAAAAGTTAATACTAATGTATAATTAAAATTTAATTTAATATTTTTCAGTTAATATTTATTTAGAATAAGTTAATAAATAATAATTAATATCAATGACGACATCATTGAAAAAAGTCACAAAAAACTCATAAGCAACTTCAAGTAAGTTATTAAAAAGCTAGTTTATGGTCATCCAAGCATGTACCTAAAAAATAAGTTAGCTTATTTTTGTCAAACGATGTCTTAGAGTATCTCCAACAATTATGTTAAAATAGAGAAAATATAGAGTTTAGCAACTTTTTTGCTTCAACAACTATGTTATCTTATATGATAAAATAGAAAAAAAAATGAGGGAAGAGATTATAAAAATCTTTAAATTTAGAGAAATCTTTGAAACTTTATAGAAAAAAGAGAGATAATATAATAATATTTTTCCACCAATAAAATAATTTTAAATTTAATGTGTAGGAGAGAGAAACAACATTTTTTAGATGTATTGATTATTTTATTAATAAAGTTAATGTTAAGATTGCTAAAATAGAATAGATGTTGGATATGAATGTTATATTTCTTAGATATTTGGACTTTTTCTACTCTACTATAGAAAAATTATACCATAGTTTTTGGAGATGCTCTTAGACCTATAATAAATAATTTATTTTATTTTATATAACTTGTAACAACACATCCTAAACATGCACCATATAACATAATATACATCTCATCATGTTATAACAAATATATATATATATAGAGAGAGAGAGAAAGAGAGAGAGAAAGAGAGAGAGGAAAATTCAAATGAAAACTCAAATTCAATTGTAAACGTGAGGACAGATCTGGTCCATTGATCACAACCATATTTGAGTCGTTCCTGAAATTCGGCTTTAGGGGTATTTTCGTCAGATTTTTAATATTTCTGTTTAGTATTTCATATCCTTTCCATATTTCACGGTATTCAATCGTGATTTTTTCCTAATCTCTCTCTTCACGATTGTGTCGTTCCTTAACTATATCTGATTTCTCTTCACGATTGATTTCTTAATCTCTTCACGATTGATTTCTTCACGAATGATTTCTTCACGATTGATTTCTTAATCTCTTCACGATTGATTTCTTAATCTCTCTCATTTGATTCGATTTGTTCTAATTAGGTCGAAAGTCTATACAATTCCTTCGATTTCTGCAAATCTCTGTTTCTCGATATTCTACTCTGTTTCGATGGATTCTGATGCTGTTGAGAATTCTACACTTTTTGTTGATGAAGCATTCAATTTTGTTGTTGATGATGATCTTCTTGATTCAAGAATCGGTCAAAAAGATTCATTTTCTGTGTTTTCCAGTTTATCGAATGTGGATGAATCATTGATATGTAAGTTTTGTTTTGTTTAATTGATATTTGTTTCTGTAATACAAATTTATTCAATGTTTAATTGATATCTGTTATTAAATTAGGTGTTATTAAATTAGTTGTTTCTGTAATCAAAGTGTTATCTATAATCATTTATTCTAAGTGAATATAAAGTAATCAAAGTATTATCTATAGTCATTTATTCAGTATTTTACCTTTTATTCAAACTGAATAAAGGTACATATTTGTTGGTCCCGAAAGGCCTATACAAGTTTGTAGAAGGGGGGGGGGGGGGGGGTTGAATACAAACACACTATTTTACTTTTCTAATTTGTTTATTGATAAATCATTAACAATTTACAGCTTGTTGCGGAAACAAGATTAAGGATAAACCTAAATCTAAACAAGTTGGAACACTAAGGTTTCTTGCACTAAGAAAGATGAGGAGATTACTAATAAAATCCTATCTTAAGAGAGATTTGAACTTGTCCAGAGTTAGCAAGTTACTTCAAATGAAGTGAGTTCATCTCTTTATATACTGCATGCATTTAATGCAATTCAGTATACACTTTACACGTGTCATCAGCGGATTGGTTGCATGTCATTGACCTTTGTTGACAACCTTAGTAGCCGCATGAATGAACAGTGTAGTATCAGAGTGGTTGTACGATTTCAGATTTTCGGAGGTTCTTTTCTGACATTTCGTACGGTGGCGTGCAAGGGAGGTTAAGACAAAAGTACTTTGTACGGAGGACTTCATGATCAGCTTTCGTTGATTCAGCGATTATCATTTACTATTCAGCGATTGATAAAGTTCAGCGATAGCTGAAGTCTTGTACTTGATACTTCACGTTGAGTGGACAAATCTGAGTCTTCGCTGATCCGCATCAGTTCATTAGGAGACTTGTCGCTGGTTCTTGAGCTTAATCTTCGACTTCAGCGTAGAACCTTTGTTGACGTGAATCTTGTCTTCAGGGATCATAAGTAAACAACTAACTTATCAGCGATCATCATAAGGACTGAACAGACTCAGCGATATGGTGAACAGTGTTCGCTGAATGTTTAATCTAAAAGAGCGAGAGTTCCTATCAGCAGTACTGTAAGATCTTAGTACTTATCAGCGATAGTGAAACTCTGATACATATTGTTTACTTACAATTTTCACTAAGTATTTAAGATAGGGTCATTATCAAATCACTGAGGGTTTGGATCAACAATCTCCCCGTATTTGATTATGACATAGCAACAAAGAAAATTGCTATTTAATGAAAACATAAGGATAAAAAGAACTCATAAAATATTTGTCCCTTTTACTGTTTTCTGGGATCTTTTCAGTACTGATGGAGTAAAGTACATTCGCTGAAATCTTTCTTTAAATCTTTGAATCAGGTTACAATTTGAATAAGAAAGATTACAAGTACAAGCGAAATAAATTACAAGTACTGAAGGATGACTGATACAATAGAGAATGAGGTGATTGTTGTCAGCCTTCAAAGGGTTCTTCCTTAATGAGAAGTTCATCAAGGGTTGTCTTTTCAGTTGGAATCATCCAGTCAGGAACCTTTTCTCCTTTATTCTTTAGCTTCAGAGCAGCTTCAAAAATCAAGGGTTTTAGGTGTCGTGCCTGAATGTCTTTTCTGAAGTCGCACCAGTAGATGAGATCTCTGAGCTGTTCGATTGGAGTGATTGGAAGCTCAGCGATCCGTTGAAAGCATTTACGTCCGTCATAGTCAAGAAAGAATATTCCATAAGGATTACTGATGACTTTACCAGGGACGAAAAGTTCACATGGTGGCAAAGAGATGTCAAGGGCAGATAGATCAGGATCAGGACCAAGTACTTCAGCGCGAGAGAAACCAATTCCAGTTTCATTTCGTATGACAGGACCTGAGTTTGAATCTTGACGTTTCTTCTTTGGTGAGCCCCTTTTTCTTTTCGGCTTTAGATCAGGAACAGGAGGAATATCCACACAAGAAGATATCAAATCGATCTGTCTGTTTATCAGCTTTTCGAAATGATCCTTGTACTTAGATTGTGATGGTTGGATAGCTAACCTCATCTCCAGCCATTCAGAGAGACCATACCTTTTTTACAGTGTCAGCGCGAAAGGTTTCAGATGTGCCATCTTCTCTGAACAGTTTGATGTCAACAATAGGTACTCCGATGGAGGTTCTTCCAAAGATGAATACCTTGTTGATCTTCGCTGGACGATATCTGAAGTGGATTTTCTCTTTACACCAGATCAGGGTGGTCTGAGAAACTTCAGCTTTCTTTTCCACGATCTTCTGGGCTTGTTCCCAAAGCTTTCGTTGGATTTGAATGGGAATACGCTTCAGCTTGGGGTCTTTGACAGATTCTTGAGTGAGCTTGATGGCGTATTCTCTGTCTTTATCTTCAGCTTCCTTCCTTTCAGCGATGAGGCGTTCAGCTCTGAGATGTTCCTGGTATTCAGCTTTTGAAATTCTGAACTTAGGAGGAACTGAAGGCAGTTGATCGCGCCTTAGAATGATTCGCTGATCCTCGAATCGCTTTATCATTTCTTCTCTCCTCTTTTGATCTTCTTTACTCAGTCTTTGAGGAACTGAGGAAGGTCTGTTTCTGTGCGAGAGAGGTTGTTCTTCTGGATCATCAGTCTCAGAGATTAAATCTAAGACTGGGATTATGTCTTCAGCGGTAGCTGGAATTATTGGTGAAGTCGCAATAGTAGAGCCTTCAGCGATATCCTCAAACAGGGGAGAGGACTAGCTGAAACGCAGCGATCTTACAAATAAGAACTGGGTAGAAGAACTTGGGTAGAAAAGATAGAAAAAAAATAATGTGGATGTGTATGGTGTTTGTGGAATGGATAACTGATTGTTCAGAGATGATCAGGGAAGGAAAAATAAGTTTAGTGTACCTGACAAATCGGCTTTGCAAGCAAGATCGCCAGATTATCATCTTCAGCGATGCCTTTGTCTTTGCTTTTCTCAGCGTCAGAGGCTGAGTGCTTTGTCTTTGTTTTTGTCTTCTCCCCTGTGGATTCGGTTATCACGATCCCTTTAAGAGCTTTTCGAGGAGCAGGTTTGACGACAAAGAATTCGTCATCTTCATCATCATCATCATCATCGTTCCTTGGAGAGGAGGATGGTTCAGCTTCAGGGATGTCGATGTCTTCGTCTTCTTCTGCTTCGGATTCCTCAGCATCTTCTTCGAGTTGCTCCCCCTCAGATACAGAGGCGAGGTTCTCGGTTCCCTCAGGGTTTTCATCTCCCTGAGGTCCAGTAACCAGATCTTCATTACCATCTCCCCTGATAGATTCATCATGGGAAAGGTCTTCAGCGCTCTTATTTTGATCTTCAGCGCTCTTCTCTTGTTCAGCGCTCTTCTCCCCCTCTTTCTCATGATGGGCGGGGGAGGAATGGGTAGACTCAGCATTGGTGTTATCTCTGTCGTCTGGGCCAGAGATTTTCACACAACCTTCAAGCTTAGCTATTCTGTCTTCTAGGCCAGAAATAGCAGGCGTGATTTTCTTCAGCTCTTGGCGATCCTCTGCGGTGAATGAGTCCAAAATAGGTGCAGGGGCCGGAGCAGGAGCTGGATTGTTTGCCTTGTTCACCAGCGTCTCGATCATTGTCTTGACAGAACCAAGGTCGGTCTTCACTGAGCCCAAGTCGGTCTTGACCACTGACATATCACCTTCGAGTGTACCAACCGATTTCTTCAGCGTTGTAACCTCGCTGGAAACGGTGGAAACTGACGATTTGAGGTTGGTGTAGTCAGTGTAGATGTCGGAGAGCACTTTGGCAAAGTCGGCGAGAGTTTTATCAAGGCCTTTGATGTCATCAGAGGAGGCCTTCTTTTCCACCACAACAGTCAGCTTCGTCAGATTCTCTCCAGCGTTTGTTACAGCTGTAGAGTTATTTGATAGACCGGTGGTGAGATCTGTAAGTTTCATCTCCATGGACTTCAGAGACTGGTTGATGTCTCCCAAATAAGGACCTGCAGGAGCGTTGACGAACTCATCAAAGTTTCGAGTCCCTCCATAGTGTTCCATATCTCCCTCAAAAGTTCCGTGAGGGATGGAGATCTCTGCAGGTCCTTTCTTCGTCATTCGCTGAGAAGCTTCAACGGCTTCTTGAATGATGGCATCTCCAGTTTTAGCTGGAGGAGTGTCCAAAGAAATAGAGGGAGGATCGAAGGATAAGAATTGGGGTTGGGTTTCAAGTTCAGCGTTGGATTCGCTGAGAAGTACTTCATCAGTCTTTTGAGAGACTGAAGAAGGTTGGGTAGATTCCAAAGTTCTAACCTCAGCGTTTAAGGACGCTGAAGTAGGTTTAGAAGGGATGGCTTGAATTGGTGTGGCAGAGCGTACCACGGAACTTTCCTTCAGCTCTTCAGAATGAGCTGAGGAGTCTTCAGCATGGAATTGCTGGGGTTGCTCCTTGGTTTTCTTGATCCTTTTGGAATCAAGAGGGGTAAGAGATTGTTTCCTTTTCTTAGAAGGAATGGATTTTGTGGCCTGGGAATCAGCGAGGGGTATTGTCGCTGAAGGAGCCACAGAAAGCGGAGAATTAAGTAGAGTGAGAAGGGTAGAGAGACGTACCTCGTTGGCGACAGGCTTGAGGTCGAGAACTTTAGGGCCAATCTGAGAGAGTTTCAGATCACCGTCTTCAGGATAGCTGTCCTTCAGGCCATATTGAAAGATGGCGCTGATGAATCGTGGGTAAGGAACCCATGCTGGTCGGTCAGCGGCAGAATCAACACGTTGAATGAGGTCTTCATAGATGATGGAGGCCCAGTCAATGTTGAGACCTTTCAGCAGTGCGTAACCCATGGCCTGCTGAGGTTGAGCGGCTAGATCAAAAGATCCGGATTTCGCTGTCATGCAGCTGATCGGGTGAGCGAAGATGAAATTCATCTCGCTGGGCATCTTGGATTTCTTTATCAGCGTCAGCTTCTTCTCAGGTAGCTTGTCTCTTCCAGTCTCCCAGATGTAACCCATCGCATCAAGGAAAGCAATGATTTCTTCCCTGTCAGCGTGCTTCTTGTGGTCAGGTAATGGAATGAAAGGATTTTCTGAGGTAGCGTTGGGGAATTTTAGGGCTTTGCGGATTATTGCGGGGGTTATCTTGATGGTGCCATACTCAGTATCGTTGAGTATGCAGTCGATGGTTTTAGATGGATCTTTGGCGGAGGGTAGGTCGGTGTGTCTGGCAGAGTACCAGAATTGGGATAAGAGACGCTGACTGGCAGGAGGTGTGATTGTCAGTGCTGTGTAGATGGGGCTATTCTTCAAAAGATTTACAGCGTCGTCTAG
This sequence comes from Saussurea involucrata, assembly GCA_033807775.1. NCBI lineage: Eukaryota > Viridiplantae > Streptophyta > Magnoliopsida > Asterales > Asteraceae > Saussurea > Saussurea involucrata. The sequence continues at coordinate 22,074,344 of CM066314.1, forward strand.
ATGGGATACCTGCTTCCGAGGAGGAAACTCGAGAAGCGCTGAGAGGTTGTTTGCCTTTGTCCAGTCTAGTTGATCCAGCTCAAACTTAACCTGAGGAGCTTTAGTGATTTCCAGTTCCTCAGAATCAGCGGAGATGGACTCAGCGGTAACATTCAGCTTTGAAGTTGCCATTTCACTGTATTACCAGTTCAACCAAAGATGTTAACAAATAAGAATTATCTTAATGTGGAAAGAAAATTTCCATTAAGATTTTTCGAATTTTGTCCATTTCATTCAGACAAAAAAAGTCTTAATGAAGATTAGGGTTTTTTCTTGTTTTAAAAAAAAAAAACGAATATAACACCCATAAGCCTTGTATTCCAGTTTCTTAAAAAATGGATACGAAAGAAGAACAAGTTTAAGATTTTAGATTTAAAACTTGAAGAACAACCATGAAATGGTTGTGTTTATAAAACCATGAAAGAAAATGATTTTATTTTTGAGTTCTTTTGTTTGATCTTGTGTAAAACAATGATAAGATCAAAAACAAGTTATTCGCATTTGATAATAGATAAGAACATATTAACCTTGAGTTTGATGAAGAAGATGATGAACGGTTCTTGAAGATTGAGAGCACAAAATGCAACAGTGTTTTTTTCTTGCGGAGAAAGATTGATTCGCGTAAAATACAAATATAAACTTTGAGAGTGTTTATATAGGAAGAGAGTAGAGAGAGAAAAACTTGAGCGGGAAAGTTTTTCATCATGACACGGACACGTGTTTGCATTTGATTGGATAGACAACGAAACGTGTAAACGTGTGTCAGAAAAAGGGCGTGCCTGGTGTTATCCATTGCAATGACGTCACAACTGTCCTTTCACATTCTTTCGTTGTCTCTGAGGTTTTGAAAGAAAAACTCAAGGACTCTTTGGAAAATATGAAGCACTGAATAGAAATATTAGTGAGGGTTTTAAGAAATTTCAAAATATCGCTGTTAAGGAAGAGATATTCAGCGATGTAAGAATTTGAAATCTTGCATTTTCATGCGTTTTGTCAGAGAGAGAAAACATACCTTGATATCAGTTTAACCAAATTTATTCAGAGAGAAGATGATGATATGGATTGTACAAGTTTATTTTATCCGAGAGCCTATACAATAATGTATAAACGTATCGCTGATTAAATGTGAACCGCTGAAGATTTATCCTTCAAAGTTCAGCATTCCAAGCTCGCTGATGAGAAAGTTGAATCTTGTCTCATCAAGAGGTTTGGTAAACAAATCAGCTAACTGATAATCAGTTGGGATAAAATGAAGTTCTATATCACCATTCATCACATGATCTCTGATAAAATGATATCTGATTTCTATGTGTTTTGTCTTTGAGTGTAGCACTGGATTGTTTGCTATAGCGATGGCACTTGTGCTGTCGCAATAGATTGGAATTTTGGAGAGCTGAAGATCATAGTCTAGTAGTTGATTTCTCATCCACAAGACTTGAGAACAGCAGCTTCCAGCGGCTACATACTCAGCTTCAGCTGTGGAAGTGGACACTGAGTTTTGCTTCTTACTTGTCCAACTTACCAGCTTTCCACCCAGGAGCTGACATCCTCCTGTGGTGCTTTTCCTATCCATTTTGCAACCTGCAAAATCACTGTCTGAATAGGCGGTTAGATCGAATCCTGAATCTTTGGGATACCAAAGACCTAGATTCGCTGTACCCTTAAGATATCGAAAGATTCGCTTTATAGCTTTCATATGGGATATCTTAGGTTCAGCTTGATATCGTGCGCACAGACATGTTGCAAACATAATATCGGGTCGGCTAGCTGTAAGATACAGTAGTGAGCCGATCATCCCACGGTACAGTGTGACATTGACAGGAACACCCTTTGTGTCCTTATCAAGTATCAGCGGTGGTGCCATAGGGGTTTTCATAGCTGAACTTTCAGTTAAGTCGAATTTCTTCAGCATATCTTTAACATACTTTCCCTGATTTATAAAAGTTCCTTTTTCAGTTTGCTTAATCTGAAGACCAAGGAAATATGTTAGTTCACCCATCATACTCATTTTATACTCATCTTTCATTCTATCAGCGAAACGAGTACAAAGCTCAGGGTTAGTAGAACCAAATATAATGTCATCAACATATATTTGAACTAAAATGATATGACCTTTTATTTTTCTAAAAACAAAGTTTTGTCAATCTTACCTCTCTCAAATTTTTCAAGGTGGAGATAAGTAGAAAGAGTGTCATACCATGCACGAGGAGCTTGCTTCAAGCCATAAAGTGCCTTATCCAGCTTATAAACATAACCTGGACGCTTAGGATCTGAGAATCCTGGAGGTTGTTCCACATAAACTTCTTCATTCAGCTTTCCATTTAGAAACGCTGACTTAACATCCATTTGATGTACAGTGAAGTTTTTGTGTACAACATATGCTAAGAAAAGACGAATAGATTCAAGTCTTGCTACTGGAGCAAAGGTTTCGTCATAATCTATGCCTTCCTCTTGTCTGTATCCCTGAGCAACAAGACGAGCTTTGTTGCGAGTTACAGTACCATGTTCGTCCAACTTGTTTCGATAGACCCACTTAGTTCCTATCACTGTTTTGTCAGTTGGTCTCCGAACAAGTTTCCAAACTTTGTTTCTTTCGAATTCAGTCAGCTCTTCTTGCATAGCGCTGACCCAGTTTGGATCTCTGAGGGCATCATCTATTTTCTTTGGTTCAGTTAGAGAAATAAAGTTAACAAATAAACAAATATTACCTGCACTTCTACGAGTCTGAATACCAGCGTTGGGATCACCAAGAATTTGATCGATTGGGTGATTTACAGTCCATCGCTGAGCCGGAGCATGCGTCGCTGACTCAGTCTGAACTGGAGAAACTGAAGATGAGGCTTCAGCTACTTCTGGATTATCAGCTAAGAGAGGAATGCTTGCATTTGTCACTTCATTCACTGATTGCTGAGAAATAGATGGAATTTCTGAGACATTTGGATCAACTGCGGGTATAGTGTTTATAGGAACAGCTGAGACCCAAGATGTTTCAGCTTCACTATTCTGCATATTGGGAATGATAGTAGGACCATCATTTTCAGTTGTATGAGCATGAGTAGTGGGAACATCTTCTGAATCACCAAGATGAGAAATCATCCATTGATTCAGTTCTTCTGTATCAGCGTTCGGTTTAGAGTTCGCTGAACGGGATTCGTCAAACGTGACGTGAATAGTTTCTTCTACAGTTTGTCTTCTTCGGTTGAAGACTCTGAAGGCTTTGGAAACTGAGGAGTATCCAAGAAAGATTCCATCATCAGCCTTAGGATCAAACTTTCCAAGGGCATCTCTGTTGTTCAGTATGAAACACTGACAACCAAAGATGTGAAGAAAGCTGATTGAAGGCTTTCTCCCATGAAAAAGTTCATAGGCTGTCTTTTTGAATCTTTTGACTATCAGCGACCTGTTTTGCGTAAAACAAGCCGTGTTGACAGTTTCTGCCGAAAACTGAGTAGGCAGGTGAGAATCGCTGAGCATTGAACGTGCAGCTTCAATAATTGTTCTATTTCTTCTTTCAGCGACTCCGTTTTGTTGTGGTGTTCTCACTGACGAAAAGTTGTGAGAAATACCCTTGCTCTCAAGGAAGGAATCAAGAGAACTGTTTTTGAATTCAGTTCCATGATCACTCCTTATTGAGCGAACAGTCATATTGTTCAGAGTTTCCATCTTCCGAACAAAGGTGATGAGTTCTTCAGGGGTGTCACTCTTAGAATGGAGAAACATTACCCATGTGTAACGAGAGAATTCATCAACTATGACCAGCGTATATTTCTTTCCAGCGATGGATTGTTTGTTAACAGGGCCAAACAAATCCATATGGAGTAGTTGAAGAGGAGATGACACTGAGGAAACTTGCTTTGACTTAAAGCTTGCCTTGGTCTGCTTCCCTTTTTCACACGCTGAACATAAGGATTCTTTGGCGTATGAATGTTGAGGTAGACCAGTGACTAACTCTTTGGATGAAAGAGTATTCAGTGTCTTGAAGTTGAGATGTGAGAGCCTCTTGTGCCATAGCCAGTTGACATCAGAAGATGCCTTTGAGAAGAAACAGGAGTTCTCAGTGGTTGTTGAGTCCATGTTTATAACGTAAACATTTTCCAAACGATAACCGCTGAGAGCTATCTTCTCCTTTTTGTCAGAGACAAAGCAGGATTCCTTAGTGAAAATCACTTTGTTATCCATGTCGCAAAGCTGACTGATGCTCAGAAGATTATGCTTCAGCCCTTCAACATATGCGACTCTTCTGAAGGATGTTGTACCATTTGAAAGTACACCATACCCTCGGGTGTGTCCTTTTCCATTTCCACCGAAAGTCACAGAGGGACCCTTCTCTTCCTTGTATTCAGCGAGCAGGCTTTTCTTTCCAGTCATGTGTCTAGAGCATCCGCTATCGAGATACCAGATACCCTTCTTAACCTGCAATACAAAGGAAGATTAGTTTTGCTTGGGTACCCACTTCGCCATGTATACGCGTTTGTCAGTGGAAGAGGTTGGAATGGGTTCAGCAGTCTTCGCAGCATTTGAAGATTCAGCTTTGTCTTTCTTCACTTTGGTCAATTTCTTGACCTTAGAGGTAGGAGTCACCTTGACCTGAATTGCAACTGGTTTGGTCTTCTTGGGTGCTATCTTCACCTTAGCTATCTTATCAGCTTTGGTGGCTGTGGGACACTTACTTGCAATATGATCGGTAAGTCCACAGTGATAACATTTCCTATAACTAAAATTAGTTCTAGGACCACTTGAGTGCTGAGCTTTTAATTTGGAATTAGAAGTGCCAGCACCAAGTACACTATTGGTTTTTGAAATAGGACGAACATTCAGTTCTTCAGATTTCTTACCAAGGACATCTACTCTGAGTCTAGGAGTAGGTCGCTGAATTGATCCAGAGGTCTGATTTCTAGAACCAGATGAATGAATCACTAAGGCTTTGGAAGCGTTCAGCTTAGGTACTAAGGTACGCTTCTGAGGATTTTGATAAATAACAATTCCTTTACCTTTGTCTTTAGAGACAGAGGTAGGTTTTGAATAAACCATTTTCTCCTTACCTTTTGAGGAGGTAGGAGTTTCCTCAGGGATTGGTGTAACCGACGAGGAGTACTGAGATGAAGAAGTGTCAGCTACTGAGGATACGAACGTTCCAAATTTAAGCATTGAACGTTCAGTGGTTGGTAATGGAGTATCGTATTTATAACCTAGACCACGTTTATCACTCAGAGGAATCTGAGCCTTAATTATCTCAGTGATCTTTGTTGAAGAATTACACCATCCTTCAACAGTAGCTTGTTCAGCTTTTAATGCAGCGATAGCTTCCGCTCGTTCGATTTTGACTAGCTGATTTAAATGGACTTGATCTTTAAAATCTTCTTCAAATTTAGAAAGCTTTTCTATTTGAAGGTGGCAGTTTTTAAGCTTTTCAGCGAGATCAAGATTTTGGTTTTCAACCACAGCTTTGCCGTTCATGGCTTCGTATAAACTTCTAGTCAGCAGTTCGATTTTACGGAGACTATCAGCTTCATCAATATTTACAATATTGGTAAAGAAGGAAGGTGATACCTGAATGGCAGATGTTGAAGTGGAGGGAATGTCTGAACTTTCTTCCTCTTCTTCAATCTTGGCCATGAGACATTGATTTGCTTCATCATCTTCAGAATCAGATGATGAGGCTTCTTCATCAGAAGCAGCCCAATCATAGTCAGCCATCAGGCCTTTTCCTTTCTTCTTAAAGCTTTTCAGCTTTGCATACTTCTCCTTCAGCTTTGAGTATTTGTCGTCTTTATTCCTTGGAACAAAGGATTTCTTTGTAAAAGCTGAAGGTCTCATGATCTTCTTTGACCTGCACTCGTTAGCGAAATGACCTGTCTTTTCGCAGTTGAAACAAGTAGCAGTAGCCTTATCAACAAAAGCTGATGACTTAGGCTTGTCAGCTATAGAAAGAGTTTTGTTCTTTCTAAACATTTTCTTCTTGGCGAATCTCCTGAACTTTTTAGTTAGGAGAGCCAAGGATTCATCATCATCTGAAGAATCAGAATCTGATGACCTTTTAGAGTTACTTTCTAACTCAGTGATAGTGACCACGGGTCGCTGAGTAGAAGGTTCCTCTGAGATTAAAGCAACAGGGGTGCTTTTGGAATCTTTTACAAGATTCTTCTTAAGATGGCTAGATTGCTCATGATTCAGCAATGTGCCATATAAGGTAGCAAGTGTCATTGATCTTAGATCTTTTGACAGCTTGAGACACATGGAATAATTGTCCCAGCTTTCAGGTAAACATTCTAAAAACTTTGTCAGCACTTCAAAGTTAGAATATTCCTTACCAACCGTTTTTAGATCTATAATTAAGCAATTAAAACGTTGATGAACTTCAGAGAGAGTTTCATTCTTACCAGAAATGAAGCTTTCGTATTGTCTTACCAGGTTGATCTTTCTTGAATCCTGGACTTCAGACGTTCCTTCATACTGAACACATATTGTGTCCCACATGGCTTTTGAGGATTTCAGGTTCATGACGGAATGGTAGACTTCGTCAGGAAGGGCCATGGATAGTATGGATCTGGCTTTTGTATCTATAGCCACTTTCTTCTTGTCTTCATCGGTCCAATGATGGATTTCCTTTGGAATCAGCCTTTCTGGAATAGCAGCTCTAGTTGCAGTGGCTGGAACTGCAGGATCAATTGTTACAGGGATGTGTGGGCCGTTTTCAAGATAGTAAGGTATAGTAGGGTCTACACCTTCTAAGAAGAGTGTCATCCTATTTTTCCACAAGTTGAAGTTATCTCTGGAAAATCTAGGGGGTTTTGCAAGAGAACCATTGTCTATATAGTGAGTGTTTGTGTTGGCCATTTTCAGATAATAACTAGGAAGAGAAATATGTTAGATTAGATCTTGTTTATGAGATTAAACAAATCTGCTCTGATACCACTTGTTGGTCCCGAAAGGCCTATACAAGTTTGTAGAAGGGGGGGGGGGGGGTTGAATACAAACTTGTATAGGCCTTTCGGGACCAACAAGAGGTATCAGAGCAGTTGTACGATTTCAGATTTTCGGAGGTTCTTTTCTGACATTTCGTACGGTGGCGTGCAAGGGAGGTTAAGACAAAAGTACTTTGTACGGAGGACTTCATGATCAGCTTTCGTTGATTCAGCGATTATCATTTACTATTCAGCGAATGATAAAGTTCAGCGATAGCTGAAGTCTTGTACTTGATACTTCACGTTGAGTGGACAAATCTGAGTCTTCGCTGATCCGCATCAGTTCATTAGGAGACTTGTCGTTGGTTCTTGAGCTTAATCTTCGACTTCAGCGTAGAACCTTTGTTGACGTGAATCTTGTCTTCAGGGATCATAAGTAAACAACTAACTTATCAGCGATCATCATAAGGACTGAACAGACTCAGCGATATGGTGAACAGTGTTCACTGAATGTTTAATCTAAAAGAGCGAGAGTTCCTATCAGCAGTACTGTAAGATCTTAGTACTTATCAGCGATAGTGAAACTCTGATACATATTGTTTACTTACAATTTTCACTAAGTATTTAAGATAGGGTCATTATCAAATCACTGAGGGTTTGGATCAACAATATTCAGTATGAATATCAATCCACCCAAACATCTTAACAACGTTTTAGAAATAATAATCAATTACTAAATTTTTAATTCTCTATTATTCGGTCTGAATAATAGGAATATATTAAGAAATTGAAGTGATATTCATACTGGATATTTACCTTTATTCAGTTTGAATAAAAGGTAAAATACTGAATATGCTAGTAAGAATAAAATTGTAATTGATTGGTTTGGAACTTTGTTAATATGTTTTAAGTGAATAAAATTGTCATTTATTTTAAGTGAATATATTCAGATTGAATAAACGTAGATATTCAAAACGAATAAATGTTTAAGTTTTATTCTTTTTTCTTATTTACCTTTATTCAGTCTGAATAATTCCATATATTCAGACTGAATATATGGAAAATAACAAATTTTAATTTTTATTCTTTTTTAACATCTACCTTTATTCAGTCTGAATAATTCCATTTATTCAAACTGAATAAAGGTAGATGTTAAAAAAGAATAATTTATTCAGTTTGAATATTTAAACTGTTTATGTTGGATGCATTATCTTATATTTTATACATTCTGAATATAATTTTTAATATAATTTATAGATCAAATTCATAGTGGAAGTGAAGATGGGCCTTCTGTTACTGAAGTTGATGGTGATGGAATTAAGTTTTGGATTCCTGTTGTAGAAGAAGATTTGAAACCTGTTGTTGGTAAAGTTTTTGAGTCATTGGAAAAAGGTATAGAAATGTATAAGAAGTATGCTACAAAAGCTGGATTTGACGTTAGACTGTCTTGTTTGAAAAAAAAAATGCATATGATATGGTTGTTTTGAGGTATGTTTTGTGCAATAGGGTTGGTTTTCCAGATTCTGTCCAAGTGGATACATTGGATTCGAAAAAGAAAAGAAACAGTAACATTCAAAGAACTGGTTGTAATGCATGTGTGAAATTCAAGGTTCTTCCTGGTGGGATTTCATTTATATTATATGCATTTGAAGAGAAACATAACCATTGTTTGTTTGATGATGATTTGAAGCACTTGTTGAAAAGTAGTCGGAAATTAGACTACTCTCAGCAAAGGTGGATTCTTAAGATGTCAAATGCAAATATTGGTGCTACACAAGCACACAATATTCTTTGTCAATTGAAGGGTGGTTATGAAATGGTTGGTGGAACGAACGTTGAGTATACAAATTTTCAACGGGATCGTAATTGTTTCATTGGAGATACCGATGCAAATTTATTTGTTAGGAAAATGAATAATAGAAAATTGTATGTGCCAAATTATTCGTTTGAATATAAATGCGATGAAGGTCTCTTGAATTATTTTTTTGGGCCGACCAAACAGCTAAACGCAACTTTGAAAAGGTTGGTGACATTGTTTCATTTGATGCAACCTTCCGGACAAATAAGTAAGTATTTGTTTTTTATTTTAAACGTTATTTTAGTATGTCTTTTTTTATAACTTATATTAGTTAACTGTGTTTTAGGTACTGTATGGTATTTGTCCCATTCACAGGAATTGACAATCACAAGAATTGTGTAACTCTTGGTGCTGGCCTTCTTGATGGTGAAAATATTGAAGCTTATAAATGGTTGCTTCATTCTTTCTTGAAATCTTTTGGGAAACCACCAAAGTTGGTTGTTACAGATCAGTGTCCTGCTATTAAGCAAGCTGTTTCTGAAGTCTTTCTAGATTCAAGGCACCGGTTTTGTATGTGGCACATTAGTACAAAATTGCCTTTGAAGGTATTTCTTTATTCATACTGAATAATTTTATTATTCATTTTGAATACTTATATGTATTCATACTAAATAATTGTAATTATTTTTAAATATTCATTTTCCATCATATTTATTCACACTGAATAGTTATGGTATTCAGACAGAATAGTGAAGTATTCAGACTGAATAGTGAAAGTATTCAGATTTAATAGTGTAGTATTCAGACTGACTAGTGAAAGTATTCATGTTGATTGCATTTTATCTTTTTTGTTTTCAGATTTCTTCCAATATTATTTCAAATACAGATTTCAAGAAAAGGTTTCATGCTCTTATATGGGATGAACACATTGATGCTACTCAATTTGAAGAGAGATGGAAATCTTTAAATGGTGACTTTAATCTTGCTGGCCACATGTGGTTGTCTTATATGTATGATAATAGGAATAGGTGGATTCCATCATTTTATAGAGATATTCCTATGGCTCGGCTAATGAGAACGACTTCAAGATCTGAGAGTGAAAATTCATTCTTTTCACCATTTTTTCATAACGGTGCAAACCTTATGGCTTTTATTGACTCTTTTGATTCTGCTATGGACAAACAACGGAATAATCATAGGTTGCTCAATCATCAGACAAAAACAACCGTACCAAAGTTTAGTACACCACTTCCAATTGAGGTTCGTGCTTCTAAGATATATACTCGTGCTGTATTCAGAGATGTTCAGAATGAGATAAATGAATCGGTTTGGTCGTGTTTTCAATCATCTGCGAGTGTCGTAGATGGTTCTGATGTTATTGTTGTTGTTGAGAAGAAGAAGGTTAAAGCTAAAAAGAAAGATGTTGCATCCAGTTCAAATCCTGAAGCATATGTAAAAGAGTCTGATCACAAGGTTCGTTTCGTTTAGATATTCATAATTATAATCAGTCAATTTTTCTTTTGTATTATTCAGTTTGAATAATAGGTATAGATTAAAAGGTGGAGTTATATTCATACTGAATATGTACCCTTTATTTAAACTGAATAACGTTGGAGTTAATTGTATTTTAATTTTAACTTATTATTCATTCTGAATAATGAAGTTATTTGAATTTATTTTCAGGTTGTGCATAATAAGAGCACTGGTTCTTTGGATTGTAGCTGCTTGTTTTACCATCATTATGGTTTGCTATGTCGTCATATTTTTTGTGTATTAAAGAATATGTGCATTGAAGAGATACCTTTTCAATATATAGTGAAGCGTTGGAGAAAAGACCTCATTTCTTCTGAATTGTTGAAGAAACGTCATTGGGTTGGAGAAAGAAACGAGCGTCGTGAGAAACTAGAAAATGATGCTCAAGCTGCTTTTGATTACTGCATTGGTCTGGTTGTTGATGATATGGACAAACTTGAAGACTTTGTTTTGAAAATTCAAGAATTGAAGAGTAATTTGGAGGCTAGTGGATGTAGTATTCCTCATCGCAGTACCGAAGAGGTGATGGAGTCGTTGCCTGGCGTGTCAAAACCAGAAGTTGTTGATATTCACAATCCTAAACCGATAAGAAACAAAGGTTGTGGTACGGGCAAGAGGTTGAAGAGTAGTAAAGAAAAAGTAATTGAAAAGAGTAAAAAGGCAATGAGATTGTGTAAGTTGTGTAATAAATTGTCTAATCATGACTCACGCAATTGCCCATCGAAAAATGATGTTAGTAATTAGAGGGTTTTTAGTTTGTAATAGTGATAGTTTTTATTTTTGATTCATTTTGAATATTGATCAAAAAAACAATTCATACGATGATTTCTTTGAACTTCAATAATATTTTTGACATACCTTTTTTTATTCCCAATGTATGAAATATATTTTATAAACCATTTATAAAATGCAATATGCAGAACAAATTATATTCAGTTTGGATATTAAACATTTATTCAAAGTGAATAACATTACATGTTTTACAAAAGGCAATATTCAGACTGAATAAAGGTCACAAACATCTTAACAATAATTATCATTTACAGTTTTTATTTTCTAGTATTCAGTCTGAATATAACTAAATTTTTTTATCTAAACGTTTATTCATTCTGAAATTTTTTTTAGTCATTTTGGATATTAACTATTATTCAAAGTGAATAAAATTACTTGTTTTTTCACTGTTAAAGTAATAGACATATTCACCATGAATTAAAGGCAATATATTGTTAATTTGTACAAACCATCAAAACAACATTTTTTTAATTTCTTCCAATTCAATTAAAAAAACCATTAAACCATCCAAAAACTAAATATAGCGTTCACCGAAAATAAACCCGACATAAATGTTTTTACATCATCATTCACCAACTAAACCATATATCATCGTAACCCATAATCACAACAACTAATTGTTTCAAGCCATTCAAACCAAATAAAAACAACCCCTGTTGTTCAACCAAATAAACCTACATAATTGTTCATACATTTATCTACCAAACAAAACCAATCAAAACCAAACCCACCGTTCATTACCCACTCCCTTCTCTTCATTCATCTTCTTAATGCCTAGAAAATGTCGCTTAGGCATTCATCCTTCACTTTCTCAGCATTTTCTGCAATTTCTCTCTTCCAATCTTCTGGCAACTGATCAAATGCATTTACTTCGTTCATTACCCACTCCCTTCTCTCATTCATTTCTGATAGAAGCATCTTGGTGGCATATTTGTATCGCAGTTTTTTTAACTGCGATTTTTGACCTGCAGACTCATCCTGCAAGCCACAGTCCCAGTTCTTAACATTCCCTCCCATGAAAATTTCCATGTGTCGCATCAAGAATATGGCACCGTCTTTAGTATTTTCCTTTGTTCTCCACTTCATCGTGTAACGCCCCAAAATCCAGGCCAATTTAAACCCCAAATTATAACGGGTTATGACAATAAAATTTCAACTTATATAACTATAGCAAGGAAATTAACAATCAAGAGTGTAATTACAATACATGATACTTCGAATAACCTATCAATCTAATCATGTCACTATAATCAGATTAATTGAGTTATCTAAGCTATCCTCCAAAAATCTCCTCTTTGTTAATTGCCACTTCTGCTATTCCAAAAACACTCGTCCCACAACCCTTTATTTGCCTGAGCCTGTACCTGGTAAGAAAACATCATATGAAACGATTAGGCCACCGCCTAGTGAGAACATTCGTTTCAATTGCAAAAATCAATGTAAACAAGTTACAACAAACCTGGTTACTCCTTTTCTTACCGTACGTATAATTCTATTTCATTATACAATTTTATCCAATCCCATGACTATGACTGACAACAAATCCATCAGCATATCATACCCCAGAGCCACACTACGAATCTTCAAAGATTCTAGATCAATGCTCTCCACCAATAAATCGCGATTACACACGCCCATTTATTAGTAAGGAAGCAGAGATTACAAGTACTTATGTCAACTTCACTCTCTTCCTTAGAAATCAGGAATAACGATTAATACCACACGCCTATTCCATGATTTCCCACACACACTGGAATAACGATTAAATGAGTAATACCACACACCTATTCCAAGTGATTACCTATGGATCCATTACACTTATTTCTACTCGTGCAATTAAAATGCTTAATACAGATTTCTCATATCATTCAGTATGAGCAAATCACCTTTATACCATATAGATTCCTCATATCATTCAGTATGAGCCAATCTCCTTTACCTATACCAAACACCTGCCTAGTATCAAACCGACACAGTCATCAAGCCTAACATACTACCCTTCGAATGTACGTATGTTCATGCTAAACTAATTATGTCTCAATCACTAGATCACAACGATTCACAATTAACAGAACTGAAAATTGCCCAGTCTGCACAAAGTGTCCGGACAACAAAATGTTTCCGGATAACCTAACTTATCCGGACAACCCATCCTTTCCGGTAAATTCCTACTTTTCTGGACATATTTCAAATCCGGACAACATCCGGACTCTATGATCATCCGGATACCATCCGGTAACTAATTTCATCCGGATTCTTGTAATAAAATAAAACCTACCCGGATACTTCCTGCGTCCGGAAACATTCATCATTGGGGTTTTCCGGATACGACGATTCATCCGGAAAAGTCGGGTCTGCAGTCTAAAATTCAATCTAACTTCTTGTCTGTTCGATTCAGCTCATTCCCAGTACAACCATACAGTTCATAATCACTTTATACAACTATTTCACGGTTCAATTTAACATAAGAACACTGATTTAAGGAAAGTGCAAATGAACTCACCTTATGTTTGCAAAACCCACTTCCTGCACAAATCTGATTTCCCCCAATCTGTTGATAATGATTCTGTAAATTAATCCAATACACAGATTCGTTCATAAACTATCGTTACCAACAAATTTTATCAGAAACCAATACAAATTCCTTACCAATTTGATGAACAAACCCTTGCTTTCCTTCTTATTCTCTTTTCTCTCTTTCTCTGATTTCTTGCCGACTCACAACAGGGAAATGAGATAATATCTCATTCCCTTAATCCTTTATCCATACACACTTTTACTTAATAGTAAATCACACCCTCAAGTTCAATTAATTCCAAAAGTACATCCAACTTTCATCTCTTGTATTTTGACCCTAATAAATCATAAAACTTCCTTATAATTCAAAGTTTACACAAAATACCAGTACATCTCAATTCTCATTAAAATATTATTACTGAAAATTCAGGATGTTACAATACTCCCCAACTTGAAAATGATTTCGTCCCCGAAATCAGAATCAGGTAAACAAATGAGGATACCTATCCCGCATACTCTCTTTCGACTCTAAAGTCACATTAGCACCTCGATGATGCTTCCACTGTACTTTCAACATAGCTACCTCCTTACCATTACGTAGTTTTCTAACCGATCTTTCCAAAATTGCCTCTGGTTCTTCCACACAGCGACTCTTCTCATCCACTCTTACATCAGTAAGTGGAATCACATCTTCCTCTTCGGCTAGACGTTTCCGAAGATAACACACATGAAAAGTATTATGAACCCCTTCCAACTCTGGTGGAGGATCCAACTGATATGCTTGTAAACCAATCCTTTTAATGACAGTGAAAGGTCCTAGAAAACGAGGACTTAACTTCCCGCGTTTACCAAACCTTATCACACCCTTCCATGGGGATACTTTAAGCATCACACGCTCCCCAACTTGGAATTATTTTGGTCTTCTTTTCGGATCAGCATAACTCTTTTGTCGATCTTGAGCTACTTTCATATGCTGCCGAATTTCTTTCACCTTATCAGTTGTTTGTTGTACTAGCTCCGGACCAGCAAACTGCTTTTCTCCGGCTTCTAACCAACACACCGGAGTTCTACATTTCCGACCATACAAAGCTTCGAAAGGTGCTCTTCCGATACTGGAATGATAACTATTGTTATACGCAAATTCCACTGAAGGTAAATGCGTATCCCAGTTACCTCCAAAATCTAATACGCAACACCTGAGCATATCTTCCAAAGTTTGTATAGTCCTTTCACTCTGTCCATCAGTCTGTGGATGAAAAGCAGTGCTCAAATTAACTTTCGTACCCAATTCCTCTTGTAGTGATCGCCAAACCCTTGAGGTAAACCGACTATCACGATCTGACACAATCGACACCGGTATACCGTGTCTTGATACCACCTCATCAATATACAGCTTCGCCAATTTCTCAATTGGTGATGTTTCTTTCATAGCCAGAAAATGAGCGCTCTTAGTTAATCTATCCAGGATTACCCATATTGTGTCGTTACCCTTTTGCGTCTTGGGTAATTTCGTCACAAAGTCCATGGTGACCTTCTCCCACTTCCATTCCGGAATTTCCAAAGATTGGAAACTTCCGTAAGGTTTCTGCTGTTCCGCTTTCACCAACGAACATGTTCTACATGTTTCTACCTTCCGGGCCACATCTACTTTCATAGCCGGCCACCAATAATGCAATTTCAGATCTCGATACATCTTTGTATTCCCAGGGTGTATGGAATACCTAGATCTATGAGCGTCTTCGAGAATCAGCTCTCGATTTCCTCCAATCTTTGGTACCCAAACACGACCTTGGAACAGCTTTATTCCACGACCATCTTCAGTTAGTTGAAGATGTTGTTTGCTCATCACCTCTTCTTTTAGATTTTCTTCCCGTAAGGCTTCTGTTTGTGCCTCCTTTATCTTTTCTATCAAACTTGACGTTACATCAATCCTAGCATTAGTCGATTTCAAACATCCACTATACTCTTTTCTACTTAAGGCATCAGCTACTACATTTGCTTTACCAGGATGGTAATGCAATTCGCAATCGTAATCTTTAAGTAATTCTAACCATCTTCGTTGTCTCATATTTAACTCTTTATGATCAAAAACATGTTGCAAACTTTTATGGTCAGTAAAAAGAGTACATTTGGTTCCATACAAGTAGTGCCTCCATAACTTTAAAGCAAACACAACAGCCGCTAACTCTAAATCATGTGTCGGGTAGTTCTTCTCGTGTTCCTTAAGTTGTCTTGACGCATAAGCAATCACTTTGCCTCGTTGCATCAATACGCATCCTAGACCCATCTTTGAAGCATCACTGTATACCACTAAATCTTCTGTTCCTTCTGGTAAAGCAAGAACCGGAGCCTCACACAACTTTTGACGTAAAGTTCTGAAAGCCGATTCTTGTTTCTCCGTCCAGACAAACTTCACGTTCTTTCTAGTCAGAATAGTCAAAGCAGATGCAATCCTAGAAAAGTCTTTAATAAACCTTCTGTAATAACCTGCTAAACCCAATAAACTTCTTATTTCAGATGCACTTCTAGGTGTCTCCCAATTTGCCATAGCTTCAATCTTAGCTGGGTCTACCTTGACTCCTTCTGAAGTGATCACGTGACCTAGAAATTGTACTTCTTCTAACCAAAATTCACATTTTGAAAACTTCACGTACAATTTCTCTCTTCTTAAAACTTCTAAGACTTCACATAGGTGTTGTTCATGATCTGCTTTAGTCTTTGAATACACAAGTATGTCATCAATAAAGACGATAACAAACTTGTCCAAGAAAGGTCGACACACTCTATTCATCAGATCCATGAAGACTGCTGGAGCATTTGTCAACCCGAATGGCATTACTAGAAACTCATAATGCCCGTATCTGGTTCTAAAAGTTGTCTTAGGAATATCTTCATTTCTAACCCGCACTTGGTGATACCCTGACCTCAAATCAATCTTAGAAAAACATCCCGCCCCTTGAAGTTGATCAAATAGATCATCGATTCTTGGAAGCGGATATTTATTCTTAGTCGTCACCTTATTCAGCTCGCGGTAATCTATACACATTCTCATAGTACCGTCTTTCTTCTTAACAAACAGGACCGAAGCTCCCCAAGGCGAAGAACTCGGTCTGACAAAACCTTTATCTAATAACTCCTGGAGTTGAGTCATCATCTCTTTCATTTCAGACGGCGCTAGACGGTAAGGTGCTCGCGCTATCGGAGACGAACCTGTAATGAGATCAATTCTAAACTCCACCTGCCTTTCAGTATGTAGACCAGGAAGATCATCAAGAAATATGTCAGGAAACTCACGTACCACCTTGATATCTTCCAATTGTTTCTTTTCCAACCTTCCATCTAAGACATACGCCAGATAGGACATACATCCTTTCATTAAACACTCCTGCGCCTTCACAACAGAGATTAACGGAATTTCCCCCTTTTGCTTTTCCCCGAAGATGAATACGTCATCCTTATCGGTCATCGGAATCCTGATTAATTTCTTTGCGCAAAATATTTCTGCTTGATTGGCTGTCAGCCAATCCATACCCACAACTATGTCAAACCCTCCAATTTCCATCAACAACAAGTTGATCGAAAATTTCGTCTCTTCTATAAGAATAGTACAACCATCAACCCTTTCTCGAACCAAAGCTTGACCCCCATTAGCTACCTCTACTACTAAAGCATCATCTAAAGTAGTAACAGGCGTAGCTAATTTAGGATAGAATGATTTGGACACAAATGACAAATTTGCTCCACAATCGAACAAAATACACGCAGAACAAGAATTAACAAGGAATATACCCGAGACAACGTCCCTTGATTCCTTAGCTTCATCAGCAGTCATCTGAAAATCTCGACCCGTTGGCTTCGGAATAACTGGTTTCTTACTCTGATCGCCGCTCTTTTTCAGCCTTGGGCACTCCCGACGAAAGTGACCCAGTTGCTTACACTCAAAACATGTATTTCCCCGCACTGGACAATTATTCATAGTATGCCCACTCTTTCCACACTTAAAACATTCAGATGCTATCACTCGACACTTGCTTGCTCTTACACTTTCGACACCAGTTTGGTTCACGGCGTGATTCATAAGAAGTACCTTTACCAGCGTTCCTTGACCTCTGTGAATGCTCTGATCGACCTTCCCATTTCCGCTTCTCCCCAACTTGGGTCTTTTCTTCTTTATCCTTAGCATACACTTCCTCTATAACCTTTGCTTCCTCGATCGATTCTCTCAATGTTGAAGCTTTTGAACTCCGCACCCTTGACATCATATCTGCTGGTAAACCCTTCAGATAAGCTTTAACTTTGTCTTTCTCAGTCGGAGCCACATGCCCCACCAGGTTCAGCTTCTCCATGAAGGATTCTGTATACTTTCTCACAGTCAAATTGCCTTTCTTGAGGTTCCTGAACTCTTCCTCGATTCGATCCATTTCAGTTTCGTTACAGTACTCCTCCAGAATCTTTGCTTTAAACTGATCCCAAGTCATAGCATTCAAAACAGAAGCTGACACAGAAGCTGCTAGCACATTCCACCAAGATAACGCGTTACCGCGTAACATCTGTGATCCAAATTTAACTTTAGACTTTTCATCATAACACTCACAAGCTCGAAAAGCTTGTTCAATTTCCCTTAGCCAATTCATGCAAGCTATTGGACTATCTTCTCCTTTGAATTCCGGTGGTTTACAGCTCAAGAAGGTTTTGTAAGAGCAATTTCTTTCAACCCTTCTTTCAGTCTCCGGCCCTGGGTTGCCAGTTGGATTTATCACTCTAGTATCAACTCTTGTCCGTCTTGGTTCCGTACTTCGATCATTAAACAATTTCATGAACATTTCTGCTTGTCTTCCCATGGTGGTGTTCATCATTTCAGCTTGTCTTTCCATTGATGTGTTCATCAATCTGGTAACATTATCCATAATGCGTCCTTCCATACTTGCTTCCGATGGTGTTTGATCGACAGTACTGGTACCCACTCTATGTGCCGGATTACGTACTCCTCCTAAAGAAAGAAAATCTGGTGGCGTCTCATGAATTCCGCCTACTCCAGTTTGTCTTTCTCCCGTATCGTCTAACCAATTCCTATTCATAGAAGAATTAGGAGACCTCGGCGGAGTATTTACCATTGTTATGGATGAGCACAAAAGAATACCCATCAGTAATGGTTTATACATAACTAGACATACAAAAACGTAATTTACCGCTAATCAGTCACTGTAACTATTTAGAAACAAGCATGCTTATGTAACAATATATTCATAAATAACAGTAGCTAATTGAAATTGTGAATATATTATACAGGAGAATCCTCGTTACCATCATTACAGTACTAATTTCACGTATTTTCGTCACCTCTAAGACTATCCCGTCTTAGTATTTCTACCCATTCTCACGAATCATAACTTAATTCATCACAGCTTAAGTCTAAGTATCTCCTCAGCATACTTAGTTCGCTTAAACTAATGCTCTGATACCATATTGTAACGCCCCAAAATCCAGGCCAATTTAAACCTCAAATTATAACGGGTTATGACAATAAAATTTCAACTTATATAACTATAGCAAGGAAATTAACCATCAAGAGTGTAATTACAATACAGTATACTTCGAATAACCTATCAATCTAATCATGTCACTATAATCAGATTAATTGAGTTATCTAAGCTATCCTCCAAAAATCTCCTCTTTGTTAATTGCCACTTCTGCTATTCCAAAAACACTCGTCCCACAACCCTTTATATGCCTGAGCCTGTACCTGGTAAGAAAACATCATATGAAACGATTAGGCCAACGCCTAGTGAGAACATTCGTTTCAATTGCAAAAATCAATGTAAACAAGTTACAACAAACCTAGTTACTCCTTTTCTTACCGTACGTATAATTCTATTTCATTATACAATTTTATCCAATCCCATGACTATGACTGACAACAAATCCATCAGCATATCATACCCCAGAGCCATACTACGAATCTTCAAAGATTCTAGATCAATGCTCTCCACCAATAAATCGCGATTACACACGCCCATTTATTAGTAAGGAAGCAGAGATTACAAGTACTTATGTCAACCCCACTTTCTTCCTTAGAAATCAGGAATAACGATTAATACCACATGCCTATTCCATGATTTCCCACACACACTGGAATAACGATTAAATGAGTAATACCACACGCCTATTCCAAGTGATTATCAAACTTTAGTGCCTATGGATCCATTACACTTATTTCCACTCGTGCAATTAAAATGCTTAATACAGATTTCTCATATCATTCATGAGCAAATCACCTTTATACCATATAGATTCCTCATATCATCCAGTATGAGCCAATCTCCTTTACCTATACCAAACACCTGCCTAGTATCAAACCGGCACATTCATCAAGCCTAACATACTACCCTTCGAATGTACGTATATTCATGCTAAACTAATTATGTCTCAATCACTAGATCACAACGATTCACAATTAACAGAACTGAAAATTGCCCAGTCTGCACAAAGTGTCCGGACAACAAAATGTTTCCGGATAACCTAACTTATCGGGACAACCCATCCTTTCCGGTAAATTCCTACTTTTCCGGACATATTTCAAATCCGGACAACATCCGGACTCTATGATCATCCGGATACCATCCGGTAACTAGTTTCATCCGGATTCTTGTAATAAAATAAAACCTACCCGGATACTTCATGCGTCCGGAAACATTCATCATTGGGGTTTTCCGGATACGACGATTCAACCGGAAAAGTCGGGTCTGCAGTCTAAAATTCAATCTAACTTCTTGTCTGTTCGATTCAACTCATTCCCAGTACAACCATACAGTTCATAATCACTTTATACAACTATTTCACGGTTCAATTTAACATAAGAACACTGATTTAAGCAAAGTACAAATGAACTCACCTTATGTTTGCAAAACCCACTTCCTGCACAAATCTAATTTCCCCCAATATGTTGATAATGATTCTGTAAATTAATCCAATACACAGATTCGTTCATAAACTATCATTACCAACAAATTTTATCAGAAACCAATACAAATTCCTTACCAATTTGATGAACAAACCCTTGCTTTCCTTCTTATTCTCTTTTCTCTCTTTCTCTGATTTCTTGCCGACTCACAACAGGGAAATGAGATAATATCTCATTCCCTTAATCCTTTATCCATACACACTTTTACTTAATAGCAAATCACACCCTCAAGTTCAATTAATTCCAAAAGTACATCCAACTTTCATCTCTTGTATTTTGACCCTAATGAATCATAAAACTTCCTTATAATTTAAAGTTTACACAAAATACAAATACATCTCAATTCTCATTAAAATATTATTACTGAAAATTCAGGATGTTACACATCGCTTCTCTTTTCGAGACTATTCTACTGAATTTATTTGATCTAGCATCCCCCAGCTTTTCCAAAAACTTCATGAATAGCCTTTGCTGCATTATATACATATCATATTTATTATTCATAATTCTAAATAAAATAATTATTATTAATGTATCTTAGATAATACAATATTCTACTTACAACAATCTTTGGCACATTCCCATATTTAGCTGAATCTGGAACATCAGTTGCACTGTTGTCCAGAATATGCGATGCACCATTTTTAAGATCAAAACACAAGAGATAATAATGTGATTGCTTGATTATTGGGAAAAAGATTTGCATGAATATTTTAGGTAATGTATTATATGATATATGAAATAAAATTAATTCAAATAATATTTTTAATCTAATTGTTATGTACCAATTCAGTTTTCTTCACAACCTCCAATGCTGAATTGCCCTTCATGTTCTCCAAAACGTTTTTTGGTGAAGATCTTTAAATATTAATCAAGAATAAATCTTCCCTCAAACATTTCATGTGACTGTTTAAATGAAGAATATTATAATTTAATATTAATACTTATTTTTAATTTGCTTACTTAAGACAATTCTAACTATCATATTAGTCTTGAATAAAAAGAGATATTGTTGGCCCCAAGTATCTGTTATGTAAAAGTATTGAAAATAGTTCAAGTCAGAAGACCAACAGAGATCAGACAGAAGATTCGGAAGAAGTTCAAGTCAGAAGACCAACAGAGCTCTGTCGAAGACTTCCAACAGAAGACCAACAGAGCTCTTGCGAAAGAGCTCTGGTGAAGTGAAGACCTCTGTCAGCCTAAGTCTCGTAGGAAATCCCAAGTGTTAGACAAGTGTCCATACTTTCCACGTATGCCCTAAATAGGAGACACACTTTCCACGTGTCATTCTAGGGTACGATAGTACACTGCCTTCACTTTTCCAGGGCTATAAATAGAGAGGTAGTGGAACAAACAATTGTAAGCTTTGGGAAGAGTAGTTTTTCAACAATTGTTTAAGCACACACTGCAGCAATCCCGAGCACTACCTCCGTACGATATTGTTGTCCTATGAGATTTTCGAACACACTCGAACATGTTCTTGGTGTGATTCATTATCAATATATGAGCAGCTTTTATATCTGATCCTGTTATCATTTTTACTGTTCAATATTTGATTCTCATAGTTCATTTATCGTTTACACAATCACTTATTTTAATGGCTTTATTTAATATGCTTCCGCTGTCTATTTCACTACCATTAATATGATACAACGTGAATCTGGGAACCTACAATTGGTATCAGAGCTTCTTTGGTTTTCTTAAACCAAACGATCCAATCTACCAAGGTTGACTCATTGTTGTTGATTGTGTTTGTGTGCCTTTAAAAGCTTCATTACATACTCTGTTTTTACTGCTTCCTAGTCTAAACAAGCTTTCATAGCTCATATAACTGTGTTTAAAGCTTTCTAGCTTAGTTTAAACGTTTCTCTTAGAAGTTACTGTTCCATTAGTTACTGTTTAAAACTCATCTTCGAGTTGAAACTCTTTTTAACAACTGTACTCTGCCTTTCTCAAAATGGCGAACAACGGTATAAATGCTATCTATACTGCTCGTTCTTTAACAAAACCTCCTACTCTTTTAAGAGATGAATATGCTCAGTGGAAGATCGGGATGGTTAACTTTTTCGATGGTATGGATAAAGACTTAATGCGATCTGTCACGGACGGACCATACCAACCCATGGTTTTTGTTCCTCGTGTACCCGCAACAGGAACTACTGTTGAGATTCCAGCTCATTATGAGATTAAAACCACAGGTTTTACTGATGTGGAAAATCTAAAAATGGAAAATGATCTTAAAGCAGTTAGACTACTGATAATGGCCATTCCAAATGAAATATTTCAAGAACTAGATTCATGTGTTACTGCTAAGGAAATCTGGGATCAACTTCTTAACCAACTTGAGGGTGGTATCAAGACCCAATGTATAAATGAATACAACGATTTCAAGGCACTTCCTGAGGAAACCTTACAACAAACCTACAACAGATTTAATGTGTTGATCAACAAATGCAAAAAATGTGGGGTTGTTAGGACGAAGGAAGATAACAATGTTCTGTTTTTGAAAAGTTTGAATGATGAATGGTTAAATCTGTCCATGTCTTTACAAGCCAACCAGGACTTAGATGCATGGTCTCTAACAGATATGTATGGCACTTTGGCCGCACAAGAGAAGGATGTTGTCAAGCAAAAAGGCAAATCCACCATTGCAGGCCCAATCGCTTTAGTTTCTGATTCTAAGAAAACCACATCAGAAAAGTCCAACAGAGAGAGTTCAAACAAAGAGAAAAAGAAAGATAAGTCCGTTAAAAAGAAAGGAAAGAAAAGTTTAGTTGCAGAGAGTGATACAGAGGAAAGCTCATCAGAGGATGATGACATTCAAGCTTTTGCTCAATCTCTTGCTCTAATAACTCAACAATTTAACAAGAGATTTGGCAATAAGTTTGATAGAAGAGGTAGATATGAGAGAAAAGAAGACAGAAGAGAATACGCTGCACCAGAACAAAGTAACAACAGAGTTACCACAGAACAAAGACAACCTCCACAAAACAGAAGAGAAAATCCACCAGCACAACAGAAGGCCGATGCTGCTCAACCCATCAATCAGAATGATGGACGTTGCTTCAGATGTGGCAAACCTGGGCACTTCTCTGTTAATTGTAGAGGCAAACTGGTAAAAGATCAGGACTACTACAAGAACAAATACAAGTACAACTACAGAGAAAGAAGCTATGTTGCTGAAATGGAGAACTGGGTTTCTGATTCATCCTCTGATGATGAACCAGAACAAGCCAACTTTTGTAGAGTTGCTGTGGATGATGAAAGTTTAGAAGAAGTTGTTGACTGGATGACTGGAGAACCAGAGATAACGAAGGGAGCAACAGAAGAAGAAGATCTAGCTCATGCATTTGCTCTTACTACGACAGAGTCTGACGACAGAGCGCTGGAGACCACCAGACCCAGTGCCAAGGTATGTTCATCTGAATCCAAGTCTGACTCAGAATTAGAAATGCATGTTTCTTTGCTGAATGAGGAATTTCAACTTCTTAAACAAAAACTTTCTGAAGAAAAAGAGCTAAGAAAGCTAGCTCAGAAGGATCTGTCCTTTTACAAGAGAGAGAAAACTCTCTTGGAACAAGAAAAGGAAGAAATCTTCAAAGAAAAATCTGAGCTAGAAATCTTGCAAAAGAAGAAAGAGAGCCTGTTTTCTGACAAAATTAACGAATATGAAAATGTTTTGAAACAGAAGTCTGAAAAATTGAAAAAGTCTGAAACAGAGAGACTTAACTCTGTTGCTCTAACTGACTATTTTCAAAGAGAAAGGGAAATTCTGCATCAATCCCTACAGAGAAAAGAAATTCAGATTAAAAAATACCAGGATGCACAAGATGTGCACATCAAGATAAATTCACAGATGGATACGCAAGGTCTTGGTTTCTCTGACCTTGCTCCCTATGACGAAAGGAAGAAGACATCTCTGTCCTCTGCCTTTTGTGTTGGGAAAATCCAAGAGGACGTGATATCTGGTAATGCTGTTTTCAAAAGAACCAAAACTTCAGATGCTTTCTCAAAACCAAGAAATCTTGACTTTAGGAACGTCATCTATGATTCCTCTGATCATGAAAAGGTTTTAAAACCATCCTCTGAGTTTATTCTTGATCAAGGAAGAGCTAGAATCATACTTCCTAACTCTGTCAAGGACTTGGATACAAAAGAGATTTTTAACTTCAACTCATTCAAAGGACAGAAGTCTGTTACTTCTATGACTGAGTCCTCTGTTGAAATCCCACAGAGCAAACTCAATCCAGAAGCCCCAGTCTTCTCTCATACTCCTGAATCCATAAGAACATCTTTTGAGGAAGATTTGTTGAAAGTTATCGAGGAAAATGCTGTTTCAGATTCTTTAAAGCCAAAGTTGAGAAGGTTCATAACTGTCAAAACAAATATCTCTGTCATACCCATTGAAACGAAAACCTCTGACAGAGCCACTAGAGACTTTCTTGGCTCTGACAGTGACTCTGACTCTGAAGTAGATGAACAGATTTTTTGTGGTCAAAAGAAAATTTTACACAAGTTAAAGCAGATACCGATAGAATCTACGGATCTAAAAGATGATGTTTCTTTCTTCAAGAAACAATCAAGGTTTATACCGATAACTGAGTTTAACAACAAAGGTTTTAAGATTCTTGCTTCTAATGCAGTAGAAGTGGAGAAGAGAGAGAAAAACAAAAGTGTTTTTGTAAACCCAAATATTCCTCTTGCTTTCAAACCAGTAAAATTCACACCAGAACAGAAGGGAAAATGGATAGCAAACAACAGATCTATTCCAAATTCTGGTGTAAATCAAAGAAGAAATCCTTTCTGGTCAAATGAATCTATTCCAAAGAGCTTCGTGTCAACAGAGTCTGTTTCTAGGAATAACAGTTTTAAGAAACAGAACCAGGACAGATTGTATGCAAAGACATCTGGTCCTAAAATCTTTCAGAATCAAGCTCCATTTAAACAGTTTTTGAATAAAAACAATGTGCATCAGTCATGTTCCATCAACTGTAATTGTATTCAACTGTTACTAAAATTGCAAAATCATCTGAATGGTCCCCACTGTGTTCTGAATCAGTACGTTCAAAAGAAAAATCCCATGACTGTTCAGAATACACAGAGGAAAACCTCTGGCACACCATCACAGTATGGAAAGCCCAAAGGAAAGTTTGTCAACCCACCTAAGCCTAACAGGAAAGGACCCATTATGCAATGGGTACCTAAAAGGAACTAATCTGTCTTGCAGAAACCTCATGGGCAGATCTGGTACTTGGATTCTGGATGCTCCAGGCACATGACGGGGAATAAGGAGCTGTTAACTTCTTTTAAGAACAAGATGGGAAGTGCAGTAACCTTCGGAGGAGACAATGGCGGACAGATTAAAGGTTATGGTACATTAGTAAATGGTGGTGTTTCAGTCTCTAAAGTTGCTTATGTTGAAGGATTAAATCATAATCTTCTCAGTATAAGTCAACTCTGTGATCACGGATTTGATGTCAATTTCAGGAAGAAATATTGTTCCTTGTTACTTTCCGAGTCTGGTCAAGAACTTTTAAGAGCTGACAGAAAAGGAAATCTTTACAAAATGAATTTTAAACCAAACCAAAACTCTACAACAGAGAAACTCGGTTTAGTGTCTTTGAAAAATGAAGATGCCTGGCTCTGGCATAAAAGATTTGCTCATTTGAACTTTCTAAACCTTGACAAGCTCGTGAAACTGAAGTTAGTAAAAGGACTTCCTTCTCTGAAGTTTGACAAAGACCATCTCTGTTCTGCTTGTGAACTGGGTAAGATGAAAAGATCTTCACATAGAACAAAGAGTGATCATAGTTGTCCCAGACCTTTGCATATGCTTCACGTGGATCTCTGTGGTCCAATCTCTGTGCAAAGTCTGTCGGGCAACAAGTTTTATCCTTGTTTTAATTGATGAATATTCTAGATATACTTGGATTGAGTTCATCAGAGTAAAATCTGATGTCCCAGAAATTTTGATAAGTTTGTTGAGAAGGATACAGGTTCTGTTAAGATTAAAAGTGCAAAAGTTGAGAAGTGATAATGGGACAGAATTCAAGAATGCCAAAATTGATACCTACCTATCAGAGGAAGGTATTTCTCAGAACTTTTCAGCTGCAAGAACTCCACAACAGAATGGAGTTGTGGAAAGAAAGAACAGAACGCTGGTAGAAGCCTCCAGAACCATGTTGGCTGGCTCTGTCCTTCCAATAAACTTCTGGGCAGAAGCAGTCTCAACAGCCTGTTTTACCCAAAACAGAGCTGTGATAGTAAAGAGATTTAAGAAGACTCCTTATGAACTCATCAACAATAGAAGACCAAACGTGAAATTCTTTCATGTTTTCGGTTGCAAGTGCTACATATTGAATGACAGAGATCAGCTGGGAAAGTTTGATAAGAAAGCAGACGAAGGAATCTTTATTGGTTATTCCTTAACCTCTAAAGCCTACAGAGTCTACAACTCCAGATGTTGGGTCATTCAAGAAAGTGTAAACGTGTCCTTTGATGAAAGCACATCGAGCTCCTCTGATCGTAAATCAACAGAGGGGACACAGACAGAACAGAAAAAGACAAGTTCTTCAAAGACAAGGGAAGAAGATATCAATCTCATGTTCAACGATTTCTTCAATGATGATGATTCCTCTGATAACATCAACAGAGGAGATCAAGCTCAGAACTCAACAGAACAGAATCTGACAGGTACATCTCTCACTGGTCCCTCTAATATTTCACCATCTACTTCTCTGTCTACAGGAGTGATACAGAGAAATGAGGAACCACATCAGAACGAGAGAGGACCTGAACAAGAGCCATCATCACCTTTGCTAACTAATATTGGCAAAGACTCCTTGTTTGAAAGCTCACCTTCACAGAGCCCTGTTAATGACTCTCAGAGCAATGAGGCCACTCTCCAAAGTCGTGTGCCACAGAGCCCCGGTCCCAATCAACAGAGCTCTGATGCTGAAGTTCATCTTTTTCCATCAGAAGCACAAACCCCGCCTGTTGTCCATGCTTCCATGACACGATGGACAAAGGATCATCGTCATCATCTTATCATTGGTGCTGCTGAAGATGGTGTGAAGACAAGATCGACCACAATCAATGAAGCCTTCTTTGTAAATTTCTTAAGCATGATTGAGCAGAAGAAAATTTCTGAAGCCCTAGAGGACCCAAATTGGATCGAAGCTATGCAAGAAGAGCTTCAGGAATTCGAAAGAAATAAAGTTTGGTCCTTGGTTCCACTCCCAAAAGGCAAAGCGGCCATTGGAACCAAATGGGTGTTTAGAAACAAAAAGGATGAAGATGGGATTATCATCAGAAACAAAGCCCGTCTGGTTGCAAAGGGATACAGACAGGAAGAAGGTATTGACTATGACGAAACCTTTGCACCTGTGGCTAGGCTAGAAGCCATCAGAATCTTCCTAGCCTATGCTGCTCATGAGGGTTTTAAGATCTACCAAATGGATGTCAAGTCTGCCTTTCTGAATGGCAAACTGCAAGAAGAAGTTTATGTCCAGCAACCACCTGGTTTTGAATGTTCAGAGTTTCCAGACCACGTTTACAAGTTAGACAAAGCTCTGTACGACCTTAAGCAAGCTCCCAGAGCCTGGTATGAAACTCTGTCCAAATTTCTGTTGGTCAATCACTTCGAGAAAGGTACTGTCGATAAAACTCTATTCTTTATAAGGTATAAGAATGGCATACTTCTGGTACAAATATATGTTGATGATATTATCTTTGGGTCTACAAGGCAGGAGTACTGTGATAAGTTTGAAAGTTTAATGAATAGCGAATTCAAAATGAGCATGATGGGAGAACTTTCTTTCTTCCTTGGTTTACAAGTTAAACAATCAGACATAGGAACTTTCATAAGTCAGTCTAAGTACATCTCTGATATGTTGAAAAAGTATAAGCTCAATGATTCAAAACCAATGAAAACTCCTATTGCCACTGGAGTTAAGCTTGACTCTGATCTTAATGGTGAACCAACAGATGTCAAGTACTACAGAGGCATGATAGGGACACTTCTGTACTTAACTGCCAGCATACCTGATATAATGTTTGCAACCTGTCTCTGTGCCAGATTTCAAGCAAATCCTACAGAAACTCATTTAACAGCTGTCAAGCGTGTCTTTAAATATTAGAAAGGGACTCAATTTTTGGGTCTCTGGTATCCTCTTAACTCTGGTTTCGAGCTTGTAGCATATACAGATTCAGACTATGGAGGATGCAAGAATGACAGAAAGAGTACTTCTGGTAGCTGTCAACTGCTTGGAGAAAAGTTGGTGAGTTGGACATCCAAGAAACAGAACTGTGATTCAACCTCTACAGCAGAAGCAAAATATGTTGCTGCTGCTAGTTGTTGTTCTCAAGTGATATGGATGAAAACACAACTCAAAGATTATGGCTTGGAGTATGGTAAAATTCCTA
Organism: Saussurea involucrata; assembly: GCA_033807775.1. Classification (NCBI taxonomy): domain Eukaryota; kingdom Viridiplantae; phylum Streptophyta; class Magnoliopsida; order Asterales; family Asteraceae; genus Saussurea; species Saussurea involucrata. The sequence continues at coordinate 22,103,313 of CM066314.1, forward strand.
TTCTATGCGACTCCAAGAGTGCCATTACCATAACAGCCAATCCAGTTCAACACTCGAAAACTAAGCACATCGACATAAGGTACCACTTCATAAAGGATCATGTTGAAAAAGGAACTATTGAAATGTACTTTGTTTCAACTGACCTCCAGCCTGCTGACCTGTTCACAAAAGCACTTGATGAAAGGAGATTAAACTTCTTAATCTGCAAACTGGGTATGCTGAACATGTCCTCTTAATTCTTTTCAAAACTCAACAGAGCCTCTGTTGTTCCAACAGAGCTCTGTTAAAAAGGTTAGGAAGGATAGTTCAACATAGTCTCTGTCTTTCACCAGAACTCTGTCAAGCATACTCTTTCAACAAGCTTGGTGAAACTGTTTGTATTTCTTTGTTTAAAAAAAAAAAAAACTTTTTTTTGCTCATATTTTAAGGGGGAGTTTATAAGATTTTGAGCATAGTTTTAGGGGGAGCAAGTCAGTACTCATATTTCCAAATCCAAATTGACTTTGCTTTTTGATCCTCATTGACAAATCTTTTTGAAGAAAGAGGGAAAATCTGTTCTGATGAAAATCCTTTGATAACGTCAAGAACCTGTCAGAACTCTGACATTCCACCAAGGCCTCTGTTGTTTTTTTTCACCACACCTCTGATGAAATTTCTAAAGTCGGTTCTGTTCTCGTTCTTTGACCATTTCCTCATCAGATACAGAATTTTAAATGGTTTTGGGTTAAGGTGAAACTCCAAAGGAATACTTGAAAAGAAAAAAAAAGGGTCACTCGTCAGAGGCAAAAAACTTGCAAAGCTCCATCAGAGCTCTGTCGTTTTTTTTTTGCCACGTCATCAGAGGTAACGTCATCAGAGGTGCGGGTTATTTCTAAGTGTCAACCACTTGTCACACATACATCTCTAACCGCGACGGTTTACTTGCACAAAAGTGGTTAGAACAAATCCACGTGGCACTCTCTAATTGAAAGCTAAACCACTAGCTGTCCCCACGATACTTAATTCAGGCCACTCCACCTTCTGTCACTCGAGTACCTACAGTATCTACGGCGATTACCCAGCCACAAGTTCTGACTATAAATATCCATAACCTTGACCCATTTCTTTTCTAAACTTCCTGAACCTTTCACCTTTCCCTCTTTTATTTAAATCATCAGTGTTCTTCAAGAAAACCCAAACCTGCAACAATGGCGGAACCCCAAAACTCTGCTGATTCAAGCCGAATAGAACCCACCGATGATATCATTGTTCTTCCATACGAGTTTGCTGACAACAACTACAGATTCGATCCCACTCCAGGACTCTATCTACCCCTGGATCACGTCTTCATTGAGTTCTTTAGAAACTCTGACATCTTCATAGCCCTAACAGAGTTTGATGACCACCTTCCAGCGATCTATGTCCAACAATGGTGGACCACATGTCAATACATCGAAGAGCAAGACGGGATAGTTGGGAGCGTCAACGCAAGTAATGGAGGAGCGGGAACAATCCACATTAGAGCAAGTACCTTAACAAGAATCTTCCGAATGAAACCAAACGACAGCTAGGAATAGACGCCTATGAGAAACCACCAAAAACAGTTGTTCTTCTTGATTTCATGAAGTTTCTGGGTTACAACAAGGATCTGAATAGGATTGGAGAGTTTAAGCGACAGAATCTACCCACTATGTGGAATTTCATGTTCTCCACCTTAAATAGAACCCTTACCAGCAAATCTGGTAGTCAAGACCAAGCCACAACAGAAATCCTACAAATCATGTATGGATTGTTCTTCAATCGAAACTTTGACTACGCTAACATTCTCTACAACGATCTTCTTACGGCTGTAAACACAAAAACCTCATCCATCGCAAGAGGAGGAGTCGTTGGATCCCACAAGTTCTTGAAGATGATCAAGTTTCCACGCTTTATCAGTCTGGTGATCAGAAGAGCCTTCGACAGACTGGAACTAACTCATCAGGGTCGCTCAACACCTGTTTGGACGATGTCAAAATTCCTCCCCACCACTTCTGGCGAATACCCCTTCATAAGAAGAATTCCAGGTACAATGCTTTCCTTTATCGCCCCTGACCACATCTTTATCCAAAACTATCAGAGTGCTGCTCAACCTCAAGAACCTGAGGTGAGAACCCCAGCATACTTAGGATCTGAGCCTTCCTTGGAGAGCTTAAGTGAGGAGATTGGTGAGGAAGTTAACAGACTAGAGGCAAGAGTACCCGAAGTGGGGTCTTCATCTAGAAGAGAGGAAGTAGAGGACAGAGCATCTCCTAGAGAGGCTGTCCATGAGGAAGTACAAGAAACACCAGAGGTAGAAACTATCTCCTCTGATAATGATGAGAAAGAAGGAAACATCAGAGAGAATCCATATAGTTCTACAGCCATAGGAGCCGAGGAAAATGTGAGAATAGAAAAAGATGCTCAACATAGCACATCTGAGGGTAACCTTAACCAAAATCCCAGTGCTTCCACACAATCTAATCCTGGTGATCAAGACCAAAGGATTATTGAAACAGAGGTGCACACCTCGAACCCCAACCAGCCTATACCATCAGAGGCACCTCTTCATGCCTCTGGTACGCACGAAGTCGGGGAAACTATCTTTGGTAGTGATGTTCATTCGCCCCAGAACATCAATAGGTCACCACCACACGATGATGCCTCTGTGGCTCATTTAGACTCCACACAATATAGACCAGAGATCTTTGTAATCTCACGTAGCATCTGTCCGACTCAGGGACAATGGGAGACCATAGTAGAACAAGGGAAGACATTGCTTGATCCAAATGCTTCTCATCACACCAGATTTCCTTCTTCAGAACCTGAGCTGGAAGAGGAAACTTTGGTCAGAACACCTGTAGTTGTTTCCCCTCAAAGGGAACATCAAGGATCAGGTGGAAGTCCACCAAGAGCCAACATCAACACAACTCTTGACGGAGGCGCCTCTGAACTCGAGGCAGAATTGGATCCATGTGTTGGAACCAAGGAGACCCCCGTTGACACTATCACAAGAGCAGAGTTCGAAAGCTTCTGTGACAGTATCAACAACTCTTTGAACGAGTATAAACTTATCAATGAACAAAAGGAGGAAATGATCTGCAAGGAAAATGCTTCTCTTAGGGAAGAACTGCTGAACATCTCAAACAAGCATGCTGAAATAACTCCAAAATATGCCGACGATGAAGCACTCAGAATAGAGTCTGAATGGGTCAGAGGAGAAGAGATTGGAAAGCTGACAACAGAGATAGCCGACCTAAGATCAGTCAGATCAGAGGAAGTTAAAAAGACTTCGACAGATCTTGCCGAGCTAAAGCGACTCATAACAGAGAACCACACAGCGCAAATGAACAGAACCCTTCCCATCCCCACGATTATTCTTTCAGAATCTAACGTCAGAACCTTAACAGAGATAATTACCAACTCTGTTAAGGAATCCATAAAAGAAGCAACCACCTCATCTGCTACTCCTCCCAACATCTCCAGCCCTAACCCAAAAGACCTACCCATGACAGTTGGACAAATGGGTGACTTCAGAAAATCAATTCTTAGCCGAATGATGACGATCTCATCAAAATTTGTAATGAAAGCTAAGGCGACAGAACAACATGTGCAAACATCTCTTGATAAACACAAGGTCAACTTTGCGGCTCAAATAGAAGAAATCAGAAGTGCCGCAACAGAGGTAGAGGATGTAATGACGAAGGCAACCTCAAATTTTACTAATATTATTTTACAGGCTACCTCTACATCGAAAAGACCTGCAGAAGAAGCACCTACAGGAGAACCTTCAAGCAAGAGACACAAAGCTGATCTAGGATTTGTTGTTCCGCCCTCACCAGAAGCTCGAATTGACTCCTCTGGCGATGATGATTTTGAGGATGCTCAAGAAGGTCAATCAGACGATCAACTGGGTGAGTCCTCAGAACAACAAAAGGGGGAGAAGGAGAAGGAAAAGGAGAAGGAGAAGGAGAAAGAGAGAGAGAGAAGAAGAAAGAGGCAGAGAAGGAGAAAGAGGTTGAAAAAGAAAGAGAAGCCAAGGGTAAAGGAAAATCACAGAAACAACTGAGGCAGAGACTACCGAAGGAGAAAAGGGGATAACAGAGGAAATCATGACAGAGATGACTAAAGTGGCATTTGACTACATGTTCAAGACAGAGTCATCAAACCGACAGAAGAGCCAACATAAGAACCACCAGAGATCATCTGCCTAGATACCCCTCCTACTTCTCCAACAAAAGAACCAGAGAGAACAGACCCATCCTCTGTTGAAGGACAAACAAGTCGAGCCCAACCTCAAGCTACTCAGAAATCTGCTCACATCGACACTCTTATGGCAGAAACCCTTGATGACCCAAACCCGATGGTAACAGAACAGAACCCATAAACCTCTACCTTTCATACCGAAAAACCTGCCTTAGAAACGGTATTTTCATTTCTATATGCTGACAGAGACATCATCCCTGTAAATGCCGTACCCATTAACCCATACCTCAACCCAATCAGAATAAACACCATTTCTGATGCAAGGCTAAAGTTCATCCAAACCAAGTCAAATCAGAACAGAGCCATCAATATAAACTTCGGTATCCGCAGAATTCTGGACATCAAGCACAAGAAGTTTCAACACGACAGGGTCACATACCATGAGTATACTGTGGAATCAACAGAAGGCAGAAATGAAATCTTCAATGACAATGATCTCGTCCTTCTGAATCCATATGACCTGATCTTACTCCACGCATATTGCTTGAACTTCTCAGAAAGATACACACCGGCCAGAACTGCACTACCAGAAGTCAGATTCGCTATGCAAGAGCACATCAATCTCAGAATACAGATTGATTATCAGCTAGGCATAGAGTTTGAAGTAGAGAAACTAGCGATTGCACCACCAAATGAAAACCTTGAGGGTTATGGCCATCACAGAACTGGAACAGTAGTAGAAGATCCTCCAGTCTTTGTCTGCCGACAGAAGGGCACAAAGAAGGCCATCAGAGCAGCTGAAGCCCACAAGTACTCAAGTGAGTCGCTAGTATACCTCAAGAACATAATCCAAGATCTCCCAAGAAACAAGTGTCCAGAAGAACAGCAGAAACTCTTCATCGACCAGATTGACCTGATGCTGGACTTTCGCACTCTAATCAGAAGATTCGACAGAATTCTTAGGGGAGATAATTATGCTTAAATGTACTGGTCTTTTAAATCTCAATGTAATATTCCAAAAGATTAGTGCAAGGCTTCGACAGAGGTAAAAGTTCTCTGTTCTTTTGTTTAATCTCTTGTCAATTGTAATTTTTTTTTTCAATACTTAGGGGGAGATTGTTGGCCCCAAGTATCTGTTATGTAAAAGTATTGAAAATAGTTCAAGTCAGAAGACCAACAGAGATCAGACAGAAGATTCGGAAGAAGTTCAAGTCAGAAGACCAACAGAGCTCAACAGAGCTCTGTCGAATACTTCCAACAGAAGAACAAGTGTTTAACAGAAGACCAACAGAGCTCTTGCGAAAGAGCTCTGGTGAAGTGAAGACCTCTGTCAGCCTAAGTCTCGTAGGAAATCCCAAGTGTTAGACAAGTGTCCATACTTTCCACGTATGCCCTAAATAGGAGACACACTTTCCACGTGTCATTCTAGGGTACGATAGTACACTGCCTTCACTTTTCCAGGGCTATAAATAGAGAGGTAGTGGAACAAAAAATTGTAAGCTTTGGGAAGAGTAGTTTTTCCACAATTGTTTAAGCACACACTGCAGCAATCCCGAGCACTACCTCCGTACGATATTGTTGTCCTATGAGATTTTCGAACAAACTCGAACATGTTCTTGGTGTGATTCATTATCAATATATGAGCAGTTTTTATATCTGATCCTGTTATCATTTTTACTGTTCAATATTTGATTCTCATAGTTCATTTATCGTTTACACAATCACTCATTTTAATGGCTTTATTTAATATGCTTCCGCTGTCTATTTCACTACCATTAATATGATACAACGTGAATCTGGGAACCTACAGATATTAAAGTTGATTACATACCGTCAGAAAAGTTATTGGGCCAGTGTAGAAGCTGGCATCCGATTCCCTCTTCCATCCTCTCTTGCTTTCCTTCACACAATCTATTATATATTTACACCAGTTCACATTTCTGAACTCTAAATTCTTTCCCAAATGTGAAAGAATTGATAGATTGCATGTACCATCTTTATCGAAATAGCCATTGTATTCACAAATAAAACGATGAAACCTATCTTGAAATTCCAGTCTGTACTATTTGATCCGTTTAACATCTTCGCAACATCCTTTGGTCTAATCAATGTTTTATCAAACTGTGTTCTCCAATCTTCAACGATCCCATCCCATTCCACATCTGTCTGAATTTCATTAATATCAATCCCTTCGTCTTTTAATCCTAGCATGTCACTAACAGACTGAGTTGTAATCTGAATTGGTCCTTTTCTTGTTCTTATAACCATATCAACAGGATCAAAGTTGTCAACTATGTAGTATGCTAGCTTAGATGGTATTGAGTCAATATTGATATCTAAAATGGTTCCAAATCCCATTTGTTTTATGCAGTTTATTTGTTGCGTTCTCATCTTTCTAGTAACTAGCACTAAGTGTTTGGGAGTTGACCGTATGGATAGTGTTAGCTTCAATCTTCCTAATCATAGAAGTATTTAGAAGTAGTGAAAAATAGGCTAAGTGAAGAAAGCCTCTTACAGAGGCTCTGCCGACATTACCGAGAAATCAAGGTCAAGAAGCTACAGAAGCAGCAGAGGCTTCCTACAGAAGCTCTGTCATACGCACAAAGAAGACCAAAGACTCGGAATCCGACGAAGACTGCTCCACAGAGGACCAGAACGCAGAACCTCTGTAATTCATTACAGAGCCTCTGTGGTCCTCAATGAAGACTTGGAAGATATTACTGGATACGTTCATCAACTTGCATGGAAAAGTACTGTCAAAATACGTGTCAAGCTCTGAGTGGACTCAATAGGGCAAGGTACAAAATAGACGTCTGCGCCATTTAATGCATTTACCAAAAGTACATCTGCTCCATTAAATGCGCATGGCTCAAACAACTGCTCACACCATCCAGTCCACTGTTCACACCATCCAGTTTACTATTCATGCCGTAAAAGGAACAGTGACCTACTTCATAGTCTTCTAAGAGTAGTATAAAAGGAAGTCTCATGTTGAGATCTTCCTAAGGACGAAAACACAAGGAATCACTAATACTCTCAAGCTTTATTGTCAAATATCTGAGTGTTATATTCTCACACAAACCAACAGTTCTTAATCTGTTCTTCGTGTTGTTATTATATATTGAATAACAGTAACTGTTCAAGAAATCCTTTTCATTCTTTACTGTTTTCTTTATATGTGTGTGTTCTAATATCTATCAAACATATCTGTTAGTTTAATACGCTTCCGCATCAAACTCTAAACTCCACTAATAGATTGTTAATCTTGATTAAGTGTATCTGGGATCCAACAGATAGAGATCTGTGTTTTATAAACATATTCTTCAGCTTCTTTGGCTTTCCTTCTTTCTTTTTTTGTGTTTTACTACCACTTGCTGCTTCTTTATGCTTTTCCTTAACATCCTTCTTCTTCTTACCTATAAACATATTTGATATTCACAACAAAATGATTAAAATATGCATTTTGATAAATATATATATAAATATTTTAAAAAATGAATAATGATAATACCTTTCTTTTCTTCTCGAACTCTTTTTTTGGACGAAAGTATTTCATCTTCAGCCTTTCGTTTTGTACCTAATTTATTTATATTCAAACGATTAGTAAATATATCATTTATTCAGATTGAATAAAAGGTTTAGAATAAATGTTTAAGTTATATTCATCTTGGATATCTAATTTTGTAACGTCCCAAAACATAACATGCATTCAACCAGAAATAAGCATTCAGATTACATAATTAAACTTGTTCATAAACATCAACTCTTCTATACTAAACAAAATTTGACAGCGGAAGTCTAAAATCCACAGCCGAGAGCTACATCTATAGTCAATGGAATCCAAAACTCTAGAGTCGCTCTAGTCTCCAAATCCTCCTTGCATCATTCCTAGTTCTTACTATAAGAACCCATAGCGCGCTTTCCTGAAAATGGTTTAGTTTTTTAAAAGCGAGGGTTAGACCAAAAGGTCTAGTTAATTCCCTTCATAAACATTTATCACAATAAAAGATCATTTCATAAAGAAAATACTTTCGCATCTTTCTCATAACATCATCCAAGGTTAAACACGGGGTTCAGGGAATTGCATAAGCTACTCCGATCGGAGGCCTAACAGACACCCTCTCGTCTACGCCGTAATCCAAATGGACTCCCCGTTCCTTCATGTAGGAGAAAACAAATTCCAACCTACAAGCTAACCTCCATATGCCCAAGGGATCAGAGATCCCAAGGTACCCCGTCCCCACCGTGCAACCGACTCCACATAGCAAACACATACATTGAAACCATATGCATGAAAACATAAAACATCTTTCTTTTGTAGGTAAACATGTAAATCATGGAAGCATGCATAATTTTTATAAATCAATTCATGCTCGATAAAGGAACCATATTAAGTAAAAATGGTACGTCATAAAAAGGAGTGAGAGAACTCACCTTTGATTATCGTAGAACGCACTTCTTAAACTCTTCCCAGCTAAACCAGTCGAACACCTAAGTGCATTAGATTCGGATCAAGATTAAACGGCTCAACCCACTGCCCAGCACAGGTTTTCCGGATACACCTACTTGTTCGGATACTAACTCGTCCGGATGCCTGCTTGTCCGGAGACCAGCTTGTCCGGATACCTACTTGTCCGGAGACCAACTTGTCCGGATAACTACTTGTCCGGATATCTACCCGGAAAACACCCACCCGGAAACTACCATAAAGGTTCCCCTGGAAAACAGCATCCGTATCCGGAAATCACCATAACATCAGGAACTAAAGGTATCCGGATACGACTGTTGTTCGAAAAATAATTCCTTAAAAGTGATTTCTAACCTGATTTTAGCCATTAGCTTGATTAGATAACCTCAAGGGTTCATCCACCAACCTCAAATACCCAAATAATCCCACCTTAATCTCTTAAAATCGATTCATTAAGACAAAACCCATAAAACCCACTTTTTAGGAAAAATGTTGAAAACTTAAGTAATCACTGATTTCAATCATAGAATCCAAACTACTGAAGAAGGGAATACTAAATCACACAGAATAGGAATTTAAGAGGGATTACCTGATTGATTTCTCCTCTCTTATGCTTCCTTCTTCTTCTTCTTCTTCTTCCCTTTCTTTTCTTGCTTCACACCACCAACACACACTCAAGACCAAAATACTGATTTTGCAAATGGAGGTTGTCCTAGAAGTTTGTGCCTTTATATATCTTCATCAAAATACAGAAATGGCCCCTCAACTTAACTTTCGTTTATTCCACTTTGACCACTAACTCTAAAACTCACTAGAATTTGGGTTGTTACAACACCCCCCCCTTAAAATAATTCTGTCCCCGGAATTCCTCATTGGAAAAGGTGCGGGTAACTAGCTTTTATCTCCGACTCCAACTCACACGTCGCCTCCGGACCCTTGTGGTGCCGCCATTGCACCTTAACTAGCTTAGTCTCCTTGCTTCGCGACTTCCTTACCTTAACATCCGTGATTGCTTCAGGCTCCTCTACAAAGTTCAATTTCTCGTCCACTTTAATGTCATTCAACGGCACTGCTTTAGTCACGTCGGCTAGACATTTCCTTAGATTAGACACGTGAAACGCATTATGAATACTGCCCAATTCCTCCGGTAGGTCCAACCTATACGCCACTTCTCCAATTCGTTCAGTAATCTCAAACGGTCTGATGTAACGTGGGCTTAACTTCCCACGCTTTCCAAATCGTACCACACCCTTCCACGGAGACACCTTTAGCAAAACATGATCCCCGACTTGGAATTCAATGTCTTTCCGCCTCTTATCTGCATAGCTTTTCTGTCGGTCGCGGGCGACCTTCAGTCTTTCACGCACTTGGACTATCTTGTCCGAAGTCAGTTGTACAATTTCTGGCCCTGCTAACTGTCTCTCTCCGACTTCGTTCCAACACAACGGTGTCCGACACTTTCTACCGTAAAGTGCCTCGACTGGCGTTGCCTTGATGCTCGAGTGATAGCTGTTATTATAAGCAAACTCGATTAGCGGTAGGTGCTTTTCCCATGAGCCTTGGAAATCCAAAGCACACGCTCTTAGCATGTCTTCTAACGTTTGGATCGTTCGCTCGCTCTGACCGTCGGTCTGAGGATGATAAGCGGTACTCATCTTGATCTGCAAACCCATTTCTCTTTGAGAGCTCCTCCAAAACGTAGAGGTAAATCTGCTATCGCGGTCTGATACAATTGACGAGGGTACCCCGTGGCGGGCTACGATCTCGTCGATGTACAACTTTGCTAACTGCTCCAAAGAGTAAGACTCTCGTATAGGTAAAAAGTGTGCCGACTTCGTTAGTCGATCTACGATCACCCAAATGGCGTCATAACCCTTTGGAGTTCTAGGCAAATGGGTCGAAGTCCATCGTGATCTGGTCCCACTTCCACATCGGTATCTCTAATGACTGGAGCTTCCCGTACGGTCTTTGATGTTCGATCTTTACACGCGAACACGTCATACAGGTCTCTACAAGATGGGCCACGTCTTTCTTTAATCTGGGCCACCAGTAGTCTCGTCGTAGGTCTCCGTACATCTTGTTAGTTCCGGGGTGGATCGTGTACTTCGATTTGTGAGCTTCTTCAAGAATCAGCTTTCAGAGCTCCCCGAGTTTCGGAACCCAGATTCTCCCATTCAGACATTTCACCCCTCGACTATCTTCCACTAACATGGACGCTTGCCCTACCATTCTCTCCTTCTTAAGATTTTCGGTTTCGAGCGCTTCAACCTGGCATTTCTTTATTTCAGCTAACAGATTGAATGTGACCTCGGCCCTCATGGCCACAATCCTGGGGGTTTCACCTCGCTCCTTACGGCTCAAAGCGTCTGCCACCACGTTTGCCTTCCCCGGATGGTATTCGATCTTACAGTCGTAGTTGGTCAACAATTCAATCCATCTCCTTTGGCGCATATTCAACTCTTTTTTATCAAAGAGATGACATAAACTCTTGTGGTCCGTGAAGATCTGGCACTTCGTCCCATACAGGTAATGTCGCCAAATCTTTAGGGCAAAAACCACTGCCGCCAATTCCAAATCATGCGTAGGATAACGAGCCTCGTGATCCTTTAACTGCCGGGAGGCATAAACGATCACCTTACCTCGTTGCATGAGTACGCAACCCAAGCCGAGCTTCGATGCGTCACTGAAAACCACGAAATCGCCCGAACCGTCCGGTAACGACAAAATCGGAGCGCTACTCAGCATATCCTTTAATTTCTGAAATGCTTCTTCTTGTTTCTCTGACCAGACAAACTTGACATTCTTCTTCGTTAAAGAGGTCAGTGGCGTGGCAATACGCGAAAAGTCTTTGATGAACTTCCGATAGTACCCCGCCAGCCCGAGGAAACTTCGAACTTTTGACGGACTCCTAGGTTGCTCCCAGTCTCGAATGGCTTCAATCTTAGCCGGATCAACCATGATTCCCGTCTCAGACACCACGTGCCTGAGGAACTGCACTTCCCTCAGCCAAAACTCGCACTTGGAAAACTTCGCATACAACTTCTCTTGCTTCAATAGCTCGAGAATCGTATGAAGGTGGCTTTCGTGCTCCCCTTCCGATCTTGAAAATATCAGGATGTCATCTATGAACACTATCACGAACTGATCCAAATAAGGTTGGCATACCCTATTCATTAAGTCCATGAATGCTGCCGGGGCGTTAGTTAGCCCGAACGACATCACCAGGAATTCGTAGTGTCCATACTTGGTCCGAAACGCAGTCTTTGGCACATCCTCCTCCCTCACCTTGAGTTGATGATATCCTGACCTCAGATCAATCTTGGAGAAGTAACTGGCTCTTTGTAACTGATCAAATAGGTCGTCGATTCTCGGGATCGGGTACTTATTCTTGATCGTGACCTTGTTGAGTTCTCGGTAGTCTATGCACATTCGCATAGTACCGTCCTTCTTCTTCACGAAGAGCACAGGTGCTCCCCACGGAGATGTACTCGGTCTAACGAACCCCTTGCCTAATAACTCCTGCAATTGAGTCATCATTTCCTTCATTTTGGACGGCGCCAATCTATACGGTGCGCGGGCAATCGGTGCAGATCCCGGCATCAGATCAATCCTGAACTCGATCTGGCGATCCGGGGGTAAACTTTTCAAGTCATCCGGAAATACCTCCGGGTACTCATTTACCACTCGCACATCGCTCACCCCACGCTTCTCTTTCTTGGCGTCCAACACGTACGCCAAGAACCCTCGACACCCCTTCCTCAAACACTTAGTAGCCCTAATCATGGAGATAAGGCTGGTCTTTCTATCACGGTGGTTTCCATAGATCACTATGGTATCCCCATTAGGTGACCGGATCATGATCAGCTTTTTGATGCAAACGATATTCGCATCGTTCGCGGCTAACCAATCCATACCCAACACTACGTCAAACTCTCCCATTGCCATGGGATATAACTTCGTAGGCACCAACCTCCCTTCTATATCTATGACACAGTCTTCTACTACTTCCTTAACATAAACCCAACTATCATTTGCAGTTTCCACCTCTAGTGCTCTCTCCAAACGTCTAGGCCTCACCCCCAAACATTTCATAAAAGCATGCGATACAAAGGAGCGATTTGCTCCTGAATCAAATAGCACCTTGACACATAGAGAGTTCACTAGAAACGTACCTGCCACCACATCTGAAACTTCCTATGCTTCTTCTACAGCCATGCGGAATGCACGTCCTTTCAGACGCACTGGTTCTGCTCCCTTGTCATTTCCTTTTCCACCCGTACGTTCACCATACGGAACTGATCCCTCTTTCTTCAAGTGTGGGCAATCACTACGCATGTGGCCAGTAGCCCCACATTCGTAACAAGATTTTCCCCCACTGCGACAATCATTTGACATGTGACCGGGCAAGCCACACCGGTAGCATGAGTTTGAACCTGCCATGCACTCTCCCCGATGCACCCTGTTACATTTCGTACATGGTTTTCCAACGGTGTCCTTACTAACACGGTTGTCTGATCGAAACACTTTCCCTTTTCTGAAGTCCTTACTCGGTCCATCCCATTTGCGCTTTTCACCACCCTTCTCAGTCATCTGACGAACCTTCTCCTTTTCAATCATCTCGGCCGCATTAATGGTCGCCTGAAAGGTAGTGGGGTTCCTTGTCAGAACTAGCTCTCGGATACTGCCCTTCAGTCCATGAATGAAACGCTCCACTCGACGCTCCTCCGTTGGCACATACAAATCTGCAAAGCGAGACTTCTCAATAAACTTTGTAGTATACTCACGCACTGTCATACCTCCCTGATCCAATCCCAAGAACTCTTCTTCCAATCTTTTTACTGCCGCGAGCGGGCAGAACTGAGCTTTGAACCTGTCTACAAACGCTTCCCACAACATCCCCTTAGCCATTGCCGAGCCCTTTCCCCCAATCTCAGCCTCCCACCAGTAAACTGCATCAGATTTCAACATGGACAAGGCAAACATTACTCTGTCCCCATCAGCACACTTGCAAGTATCGAAGACTAGTTCCATTTCCTTCACCCATTTCATTACCAAGATAGGGTCATACTCGCCCTTAAAAGTAGGGGGCTTGCATGAGGCAAAGGCCTTGAAATTGCATCCCTTAGCTGCTAACTCATTCATCACTTGAGGGTTTGAATTCAAGTGACTCCCAGTACCGGTCGCTAGCGGACTAGACAGTTCCACACTTTCTCGGTTCTCACTCGCTTCCTTGCTTCCCGATGCTGACTCATTCTGCTTAGTGAGGAGAGTCTGCAAGGTCTCTTGAATCTTACCCAATTCAGCACCTAGGTTCTCTCGAGTGACAAACGTAGATCCGCGGCCTCGACCCCGTCCCCTTGGCTGAGCTACCCTTCTTGTAGAAGCTGAACTCTCCTGAAGAGAGTCTTCTTGATGAACAGGGGCTTCCACACTCCTCGTTCTTCTAGTTGCACGAGTCGTTCTCAGGTTCAGGTTTCCTCCATCCCCGGCCACTTGGGTGGCGGCCCGACGGGGTGTTCTTCCCCGACCCCTTCCATGACCCCTACCTCTTCCCCTTCCACGGGTAACAGTTGCCCTCTCCGGTTCTACCGGTCCATTTTCTAGTACCACCTCATCTTGATTCCTTGGCACAGCAGGTGCCGACCTACTCCTCAAGGTTCTCCCAGCCATTTCACTAATGCTGAAAGAAAACAACAATTAACCTTTGACGGATATGACACAACAACATTGCTATATAAGGTAAGTTTAAGCATGCACGTGTACCTATAAGTTCGTAATTACACTGGCCAGGTGTAATCCCAAACTTACCTTACACGTTTGTCCTTGGCACCTCATTTCCTAACGCATTTATAGTGATCGTTCCTAGAGGCAATCCTATATCTCGGCTGTGTTCCTCATCTTACAGTTTAAGTTTAGGCCCTAATGGTCACCTAAATCCCTTAAACTAAGGCTCTGATACCATTTGTAATGTCCCACAACATAACATGCATTCAACCAGAAATAAGCATTCAGATTACATAATTAAACTTGTTCATAAACATCAACTCTTCTATACTAAACAAAATTTGACAGCGGAAGTCTAAAATCCACAGCCGAGAGCTACATCTATAGTCAATGGAATCCAAAACTCTGGAGTCGCTCTAGTCTCCAAATCCTCCTTGCATCATTCCTAGTTCTTACTATAAGAACCCATAGCGCGCTTACCTGAAAATGGTTTAGTTTTTGAATAGCGAGGATTAGACCAAAAGGTCTAGTGAATTCCCTCCATAAACATTTATCACAATAAAAGATCATTTCATAAAGAAAACACTTTCGCATCTTTCTCATAACATCATCCAAGATTAAACACGAGGTTCAGGGAATTGCATAAGCTACTCCGATCGGGGCCTAACAGACACCCTCTCGTCTACGCCGGAATCCAAATGGACTCCCCGTTCCTTCATGTAGGAGAAAACAAATTCCAACCAACAAGCTAACCTCCATATGCCCAAGGGATCAGAGATCCCATGGTACCCCGTCCCCACCGTGCAACCGACTCCACATAGCAAACACATACATTGAAACCATATGCATGAAAACATAAAACATCTTTCGTTTGTGGGTAAACATGTAAATCATGGAAGCATGCATAATTTTTATAAATCAATTCATGCTCGATAAAGGAACCATATTCAGTAAAAATGGTACGTCATAAAAAGGAGTGAGAGAACTCACCTTTGATTGTCGTAGAACGCACTTCTTAAACTCTTCCCAGCTAAACCAGTCGAACACCTAAGGGCATTAGATTCGGATCAGATTAAACGGATCAACCCACTGCCCAGCACAGGTTTTCCGGATACGCCTACTTGTCCGGATACTAACTCGTCTGGATGCCTGCTTGTCCGGAGACCAGCTTGTCCGGATACCTACTTGTCCGGAGACCAACTTGTCCAGATAACTACTTGTCCGGATATCTACCCGAAAAACAACCACCCGGAAACTACCATAAAGGTTCACCCGGAAAACAGCATCCGTATCCGGAAATCACCATAACATCAGGAACTGAAGGTATCCGGATACGACTGCTGTTCGAAAAATAATTCCTTAAAAGTGATTTCTAACCTGATTTTAGCCATTAGCTTGATTAGATAACCTCAAGGGTTCATCCACCAACCTCAAATACCCAAATAATCCCACCTTAATCTCTTAAAATCGATTCATTAAGACAAAACCCATAAAACCCACTTTTTAGGAAAAATGTTGAAAACTTAAGTAATCACTGATTTCAATCATAGAATCCAAACTACTGAAGAAGGGAATGCTAAATCACACAGAATACGAATTTAAGAGGGATTACCTGATTGATTTCTCCTCTCTTATGCTTCCTTTTTCTTCTTCTTCCCTTTCTTTTCTTGCTTCACGCCACCAACACACACTCAAGACCAAAATTCTGATTTTGCAAATGGAGGCTGCCCTAGAAGTTTGTGCCTTTATATATCTTCATCAAAATCCAGAAATGGGCCCTCAACTTAACTTTCGTTTATTCCACTTTGACCACTAACTCTAAAAGTCACTAGAATTTGGGTTGTTACAAATTTTATTCAGACTGAATAAAATATAATCAGTATGAACATAACTAGTTACAAAAATAACCTCACAAAGAATATTCAGTATGAATATAACTACTCACAAACATTTGTAAGTAGTCATATATATAAATATTTTAAAATCTAACTGTTGATCCAAACCCTCAGTGATTTGATAAATGACACTCTCTTATATACTTAGTGAAAATTGTAAGTAAACAATATGTATCAGAGTTTCACTATCGCTGATAAGTACTAAGATCTTCCAGTACCGCTGATAGGAACTCTCGCTCTTTAGATTAAACATTCAGTGAAACTGTTCACCATAATACTCTGAGTCTGTTCAGTCATTATGATGATCGCTGATAAGTTAGTGGTTTACTTATGATCCCTGAAGACAAGTTTCACGTCAACAAAGGTTCTACGCTGAAGTCGAAGATCAAGATCAAGAACCAGCGACAAGTCTCCCAATGAACTGATGCGGATCAGCGAAGACTCAGATTTGTCCAATCAACGTGAAGTATCAAGTACAGGACTTTGGCT
Organism: Saussurea involucrata; assembly: GCA_033807775.1. NCBI lineage: Eukaryota > Viridiplantae > Streptophyta > Magnoliopsida > Asterales > Asteraceae > Saussurea > Saussurea involucrata. The sequence goes on from CM066314.1 coordinate 22,120,092, forward strand.
ATCGCTGAACTCTATCATTCGCTGATGAAGAATGATAGATCGCTGAATCAACGAAAAGCTGATCATGAAGTCCTCCGTACAAAGTACTTTTGTCTTAACCACCCTTGCACGACTCCGTACGATATGTCAGAAAAGAACCTCCTTATTATCTGAAATCGTACAACCACTCTGATACTACACTGTTCAAACATGTGGCTACTAAGGTTGTCAACAAAGGTCAATGACATGCAACCATTCAGCTGCTGCCACGTGTAAAGTGTAAACTGCAATGCATTAAATGCATGCAGTATATAAGAAGAATAACTCACTTCATTTTGAAGTAACTTGCTAACTCTGGACAAGTTCATCCTTCTTATCTTGAGATAGGTTATTATTAGTAATTTCCTTCTCCTTCTTAGTGCAAGAAACTTAGTGTTCCAACTTGTTTAGATTTAGGATTTATCCATAATCTTGTTTCCGCAATAAGCTGTAAATTGTTAATGTTTTATCAACAAACAATTTAGAAAAGTAAAATCTGTGTGTTTGTATTCAACCCCCCCTTCTACAAACTTGTATAGCCCTTTGGGACCAACAAGTGGTATCAGAGTGGATTTGTTTAATCTCATAAACAAGATCTAATCTATACTAAGATTTCTCTTCCTTGCTATTTCTAAAAAAATGACTACTAACACAAACACAAATTATATCGACAATGGTTCTCTTGCAAAACCCCCTAGATTCTCCAGAGATAATTTTAATCTATGGAAAAATAGGATGACTCTCTTCTTAGAAGGTGTAGACCCTACTATGCCTTATTATCTTGAAAACGACCCATTTATTCCTGTAAGAATTGATGCCACAGTACCTGCTGCTGAGAATAGACCTGCTATTCCAGAAAGGCTGGTACCCAAAGAAGTTCATACGTGGACTGACGAAGATAAGAAGAAAGTGGATATCGATACAAAAGCCAGATCCATACTATCCATGGCTCTTCCTGACGAAGTCTACCATTCCGTCATGAACCTGAAATCCTCAAAAGCCATGTGGGACACAATATGTGTTCAGTATGAAGGAACTGCTGAAGTCCAGGACTCTCGAAAGATCAACCTGGTAAGACAGTATGAAAGTTTCATTTGTGGTAAGAATGAGACTCTCTCTGAAGTTCACCAACGTTTTAATTGCTTAATAATAGATCTGAAAACTGTTGGTAAGGAATATTCTAACTTTGAAGTGCTGACAAAGTTTCTAGAATGTTTACCTGAAAGCTGGGACAGTTATTCTATGTGTCTCAAGCTGTCAAAAGATCTAAGATCCATGACCCTTGCTACCTTATATGGCATGATGCTGAATCATGAGCAATCAAGCCATCTTAAGAAGAATCTTATAAAAGATTCCAAAAGCACCTCTGTTGCTTTAATCTCAGAGGAACCTTCTACTCAGCGACCCTCGGTCACTATCTCTGAGTTAGAGAGTAACTCTGAAAGGTCATCAGATTCTGACTCTTCAGATGATGATGAATCTTTGGCTCTCCTAACTAAAAAATTCAGGAGATTCGCCAAAAAGAAAATGTTCAGAAAGAACAAACCTCTTTCAATAACTGATAAGCCAAGATCATCAACTACTGTTGATAAGGCTACTGCTACTTGTTTTAACTGCGAAAAGATTGGAAATTTCGCTAACGAGTGCAGGTCTAAGAAAGTATCAAGAAATTCAGCGTTTCCCAAGAAATACTTTATTCCCAGGAATAAAGATGACAAATATTCTAAACTGAAAGAAAAATATGCAAAGCTGAAAAGCTTCAAGAAGAAAGGCAAAGGCTTGATGGTTTACGATTGGGCTGCTTCTGAAGAAGAAGAATCATCATCTGATTCTGAGGATGATGAAGCCAATCTCTGTCTTATGGAAAAGATTGAAGATGAGGAAGAAAGTTCAGACATTCCCTCTACTTCAACATCTGCAATTCAGGTATCACCTTCCTTCTTTACAAATATTGCAAATATTGATGAAGCTGATAGTCTCCGCAAAATCGATCTCTTGACTAGAAGTTTATATGAAACCATGAATGGCAAAACAATAGTTGAAAACCAAAACCTTGATCTCGCTGAATAGCTGAAAAACTGTCACCTTCAAATAGAAAAGCTTTCTAAAATTGAAGAAGATTTTAAAGATCAAGTGCATTTAAATCAGCTAGTCAAAATCGAACGAGCAGAAGCTATCGCTGCATTGAAAGCTGAAAAAGCTACTGTTGAAGGATGGTGTAACTCTTCAACAAATATCACTGAGATAATTAAGTCTCAGATACCCCTGAGTGATAAACGTGGTCTTGGTTACAAATATGAAACTAAAGAACCAACCACTGATCGTTCCATGCTCTTATTTGGAACTTTCGTATCCTCAGTCGCTGATACTTCATCCTCTCAGTGTTCCTCGTCTAGACCGTCTATCCCTGAGGAAGTCTCTACCTCAAAAGGTAAAGAGAAAATGGTTTATCCAAAACCTACCTCTGTCTTTAAAGATAAAGGTAAAGGAATTGCGTTGAACCAAAATCCTCAGAAGGGTACTTTAGTACCAAAGCTGAATGCTTCTAAAGCTTTAGTGATTTATTCCTCTGGATCAAGGAATCAGATCTCTGGATCTACTCAGCGTAGGTCTATTCAGCGATCTACTCCTAGACTCAGAGTGGATGTCCTTGGTAAGAAATCTGAAGAACTAAATGTTCCTCCCATTTCTAAAGCCAAAACCTTATTTGGTGCTGGTCCTTCTATTTCAAAATCAAAAGCTCAGCACTCAAATGGTCCTAGAACTACTTTTAGTTATAGGAAATGTTATCATTGTGGACTCACTGATCATATTGCTAGTAAGTGCCCCACAGCCACCAAAGCTGATAAGATAGCTAAGTTGAAGATTGCCCCCAAGGCAAAGAAGACCACTGAGGTTAAGAAATTAACTAAAGTGAAGACTGACAAAGCTGAATCTTCAAATGCTGCGAAGACTGCTGAACCTTCCATTCCAACTGCTTCCACTGACAAACGTATACACATGGTTAAGTGGATACCCAAGAAAAACTAATCTTCCTTTGTGATGCAGGTTCAGAAGGGTATCTGGTATCTCGATAGCGGATGCTCTAGACACATGACTGGAAAGAAAAGTCTACTCGCTGAATACAAGGAAGAGAAGGGTCCCTCTGTGACCTTCGGTGGAAATGGAAAAGGACATACCCGAGGGTTTGGTGTACTCTCTAATGGTACAACCACCTTCAGAAGAGTCGCATATGTTGAAGGGCTGAAGCATAATCTTCTAAGCATCAGTCAGCTTTGCGACAAGGATAACAAAGTAATCTTTACTAAGGAATCCTGCTTTGTCACTGACAAAAAGGAGAAGATAGCTCTCAGCGGTTATCATTTGGAAAATGTTAATGTAATAAACATGGACTCAACAACCACTGAGAACTCCTGTTTCTTCTCAAAAGCCTCATCTGATGTCAACTGGCTATGGCATAAGAGGCTCTCTCATCTGAATTTCAAGACACTGAACAATCTTTCTTCAAAAGAGTTAGTCACTGGTCTACCTCAACACTCATACGCCAAAGAGTCTCTATGTTCAGCGTGTGAAAAAGGGAAGCAGACCAAAGCAAGCTTTAAATCAAAGCAAGTTTCCTCAGTGTCATCTCCTCTACAACTACTCCATATGGATTTGTTTGGCCCTGTTAACAAAAAATCCATCGCTGGAAAGAAATATACACTGGTCATAGTTGATGAATTTTCTCGTTATACATGGGTTATGTTTCTCCGTTCCAAGAGTGACACCCCTGAAGAACTCATCACCTTTGTTCGGAAGATGGAAACCCTGAACAATTTGACCGTTCGCTCAATAAGGAGTGATCATGGGACTGAATTCAAAAACAGTTCTCTTGATTCCTTCTTTGAGAGTAAGGGTATTTCTCACAACCTTTCTTCAGTGAGAACACCGCAACAAAATGGAGTTGCTGAAAGAAGAAATAGAACAATTATTGAAGCTACACGTTCAATGCTCAGCGATTCTCACCTGCCTACTCAGTTTTGGGCAGAAGCTGTCAACACCGCTTGTTTTACGTAAAACAGGTCACTGATAGTCAAAAGATTCAATAAAACAGCCTATGAACTTTTTCATGGGAGAAAGCCTTCAATCAGCTTTCTTTACATCTTTGGATGTCAGTGTTTCATACTGAACAACAGAGATGCCCTTGGAAAGTTTGATCCTAAGGCTGATGATGGAATCTTTCTTGGATACTCCTCAGTTTCCAAAGTCTTCAGAGTCTTCAATCGAAGAAGACAAACTGTTGAAGAAACAATTCACATCACGTTTGACGAATACCGTTCAGCGAACTGTAAACCGAACGCTGACACTGAAGAACTGAATCAATGGATGTTTTCTCATCTTGGTGATTCATAAGATATCCCACTCCTCGTGCTCACACAGTTGAAGATGATGGTCCTACTATCATTCCAAATATGCAGAATAGTGAAGCTGAAACATCATGGGTCTCAGCTGTTCCTATAAACACTATACCTGCTTCTGAAACAAATGTCTCAGACATTCCATCTACTTCTCAGCAATCAGTGAATATAATGTCAACTGCATCCATTCCTCTCTTGGCTGATACCCCAGACGTCGCTGAAGCCTCATCTTCAGCTCCTCCAGTTCAGGTTGAGTCAGCGTCTCACGCTCCGGCTCAGCGATGGACTATAACTCACCCAATTGATCAAATTCTTGGTTATCCAAACGCTGGTATTCAGACTCGACGAAGTGCAGGTAATATTTGTTTATTTGTTAACTTTATTTCACTAACTGAACCAAAGAAAGTAGATGATGCCCTCAAAGATCCAAACTGGGTCAGCGCCATGCAAGAAGAGCTGACTGAATTCGAAAGAAACAAAGTTTGGAAACTTGTTCGAAGACCAACTGATAAAACAGTGATAGGCACTAAATGGGTCTATCGAAACAAGTTGGACGAACATGGAACTGTAACCCGCAACAAGGCGCGTCTTGTTGCTCAGGGATACAGACAAGAGGAAGGCATAGATTATGACGAAACATTTGCTCCAGTAGCAAGATTAGAATCTATTCGTCTATTCTTAGCATACGTTATACACAAAAACTTCATAGTATATCAGATGGATGTTAAGTCAGCGTTTCTAAATGGAACGCTGAATGAAGAAGTCTATGTGGAATAACCTCCAGGATTCTCAGATCCTAAGCGCCCAGGTTATGTTTATAAACTGGATAAGGCACTTTATGGCTTAAAGCAAGCTCCACGTGCATGGTATGACACTCTTTCTACTTATCTCCATATTGAAAATTTTGAGCGAGGTAAAATCGACAAAACTCTATTTTTCAGGAAAGTAAAAGGTCATATCATTCTTGTTCAAATATATGTTGATGATATTATATTTGGCTCTACTAACCCTGATCTTTGTACTCGTTTCGCTGATAGAATGAAAGATGAGTACAAAATGAGCATGATGGGTGAACTAACATATTTCCTTGGTCTTCAGATAAAGCAAAATGAAAAAGGAACTTTCATTAATCAGGGAAAGTATGTTAAAGATATGCTGAAGAAATTCGACTTAACTGAAAGTTCAGCTATGAAAACCCCTATGGCACCACCGCTGACACTTGATAAGGATACTAAGGGTATTCCTGTTAATGTCACTTTGTACCGTGGGATGATCGGCTCTCTTTTGTATCTTACAGCTAGCCGACCCGATATTATGTTTGCAACATGCTTGTGTGCACGATATCAAGCTGAACCTAAGATATCTCATATGAAAGCTGTAAAGCGAATTTTTCGATATCTTAAGGGTACATCAAATCTAGGTCTTTGGTATCCCAAAGACTCAGGATTCGATCTAATCGTCTATTCAGATAGTGATTTTGCAGGTTGCAGAATGGATAGGAAAAGCACCACAGGAGGATGTCAGCTCCTGGGTGGAAAGCTGGTAAGTTGGACAAGTAAAAAGCAAAACTCAGTGTCCACATCTACAGCTGAAGCTGAGTATGTAGCCGCTGGAAGCTGCTGTTCTCAGGTCTTGTGGATGAGAAATCAACTACTGGACTATGACCTGCAGCTCTTAAACATTCCAATCTATTGCGACAGCACAAGTGCCATCGCTATAGCCAATAATCTAGTGCTACACTCATAGACAAAACACATCGAAATCAGGTATCATTTTATCAGAGATCATGTGATGAATGGTGATATAGAACTTCACTTTATCCCAACTGATTATCAGTTAGCTGATCTGTTCACCAAACCTCTTGATGAGATAAGATTTAACTTTCTCATCAGCGAGCTTGGAATGCTGAACTTTGAAGAGTAAAATCTTCAGCGGTTCACATTTGATCAGCGATACGATTATACAAACTTGTATAGCCTTCTGGATAAAATCAACTTGTATAACCAATTCTATCATCTTCTCTCTAAATAAACTTGATTCACTAATATCAAGGTATGTTTTTCTCTCTCTGACAATCGCATGTAAATGCAAGATTTCAAAATAAATTACATCGCTGAATATCTCTTCCTTATCAGCGATACTTTGAATTTTCTAAAAACCTTCACTGATATTTCTAAATTCAGTGCTTCATGTTTTCAAAAGTGTCCCTGAGTTTTCAAAACCTCAGAGACAACCAAGAATATGAAAGGACAGTTGTGACGTCATTGCAACGGATAAGCCCTGACATGTTCTTCTTTCTGACACACGTTTGCACGTTTCGTTTACTCACCAATCAAATGCAAACACGTGTCCGTGTCATGATGAAAATCTTTTCCCGCTCAAGATTTTCTCTTTCTAAAATCTCTATATAAACAAATTATTCGTTTATATTTTCCTTTTACGCGAACTTCTTCTCCAAGCAAATAAAGGATTCACTGTTGCATTTTGCTCTCGACTTTTCAAGAACAACTGTTCATCTTCTTCAAACATCAAAGGTTAATATGTTCTTATTATTTACCAAATGCAAATAACTTGTTTCTGATCTTCTCATTGTTTTAACAAGATCAAACAAAAGAACTTCTTAAAAATGAAATCATTTTCTTTCATGGTTTTATGAACACAACCATTTCATGGTTGTTCTTCAAGTTTAAATGCAAAAATCTTAAACTTGTTCTTCATTCGTTTTTCCAGAATCCCAATCTTCAAAGGAAACTGGAAAACAAGATTTTTATTGGTTTTGAAATTTCGTTTTTCAAAAACAAGAAAAACCCTAATCTTCATTAAGACATTCTGTCTAAATGAAATGGACAAAATTCGAACCATCTTTTTGGAAAACCCTTTCCTCATTAAGATTATTCTTGTTTGTTAATCTTTGGTTGAACTGATAATACATAAAATGGCATCTTCTGACATTCCCAAGAACACCAACGCTGAAAACACTACTGCTGATGATACTGCTGAGGAAATGGAAATCCTCAAGGCTCCTCAGGTCAAGTTCTCTCTTGACAAGCTGGATTGGACTAAGGTAAACAACCTTTATGCGCTTCTCGAGTTTCCTCCTCGAAAGCAAGTCACACATCTAGATGATGCTGTGAAATTCCTCAAAAATTGCTGCATCTCCACAGCCCTGACCATAACCCCTCCTGCACATTAGCTTTTGTTATCACAATTCTGGTACTCTGCCAGACACTCTCAGTTACCATCAGCCAAAGACCCCTCCAAAACAATTGACTGCATCCTTTGCGATATCGAATATGGCACCATGAAGATCACCCCTGCCATCATTCGCAAAGCCCTCAGCCTTCCCATCACAACCAAAGAAAAACCCTTCGTTCCCCTCCCTGACCCCAAGAAAAATTCAGACAGGGAAGCCATCATTGCATTCTTTGATACAATGGGGTATGTATGGGAAACTGGAAGGGATATGAAGCCCGAGAAGAAGCTGACCATTATAAATAAATCGAAAATGCCCAGCGAGATGAATTTCATCTTCGCTCATCTGATCAGCTGCATGACTGCCAAGAGCGGCTCTTCTGACCAAGCCGCTAAACCTCAGCAAGAAATGGGATATGCATTGCTGAAAGGTCTACATATAGACTGGGCATCGATCATCTATGATGACCTGGTACTTAGAGTGGACACCGTCGCTGATAGACCTACATGGGTTCCGTATCCTCGATTCATCAGCGCCATATTCCAAAAAGGTCTGAAGGACAGCTATCCTCAAGAGGGTGACCTGAAGCTTTCTCAGGTTGGCCCTAAGATACTCGACTTCAAACCAGTGGCGAATGAGGTACGTCTTTCTACACTCTTAACTCTTCTAAATCCTTCTACTTCTTCTACTTCTGCAGCTCCTTCAGCGGACAAACACACCGCTGATACCCCAGCTGCAACCTCCATTCCTCTTAAAAGGAAACATTCTGACACCCAACTTGGTTCCAAAAGAACTAAGAAACCCAAGGAGCAACCCAAGCAATCTCCTGCTAAAGTCTCCTCAGCTCCTCCTGTTGAGCTGAAGGAAAGTTCAGTGGTACGCTCTGCCACAGCTGAAAAAGCCACCCCTTCTATCCCAACTTCAGCGTCTCTAAACGCTGAGGTTACAAATTTGGAAACTACCCAACCTCCCTCAGTCTCTCAAAAGACTGATGAAGTGATTCTCAGCGAATTCCAACGCTGAACTCAGTAACCAACCTCCATTCTTATCCTTCGCTTCTCCCTCCACTCATTTGGACACAACTCCAGTTATCACTACTGCACCTGTCATTCCTCCAGAAGCTAAAGGAACGACGGAAGTAGGACCTGCAGAGCTGACCATACGTCTACGAACTCTCGCTGACGATATGGAACTTTACTCAGGAACTCGTGATTTTGATGAATTCACCAATCCTCCTGCAGGTACTCACCAACCCCTAAACATTGTTACTAAACCCCAAACTTCTGAGCTTTCCTCTGTTCACAAGTTTTTATATGTTACAGGTCCTAATTTGGGAGACATCAACGCGTCTCTGAAGACAGTAGAGACAAAGCTGACAAGTCTGACGTCTACTCTTTCCGGCAACTCTTCAGCTGTCACAACCGCTGGAGAGAATCTTTTAAAGCTTACAACCGAAGTCGGAAAGAATGCCTCCAAAGCTGATGTGGAGAAGGTTGATAAATCACTCGGTGATTTTGCCAAAGTTCTAGCTGACATCTACACAGACTACCTCGACATCAAGAAATCAGTTGACACCATGTCCAGCGAAGTCACAACGCTGAAGACATCGGTTGGCACACTCGAAGGTGATATGTCTACTGTAAAGACTGATGTCAGTTCAGTAAAAACTGATATGAGTTCTGTGAAGACTGATGTCAACACGATGAAGAATGACATCTCTTCTATTCAGAACTTGTTACAGCAGATTCTGACCAACACAACCGCCCCTGCACCTGCCCCTGCTCCTGCACCTGAGCATTTTACTCCGGTGGATCGTGCTGAACTTGTGAAGATCAATCCTGGTATTTCTGACATAGAAAACAGATTATCAGCGATTGAAATCTATATAGGGATCCCTGGCCAAGAAGATAGGGAAACCACACGAGCTGTTGAATCTTCTCATTCCTCCCCCAGTCATCATGAAAAAGAGGGGGAGAAGAGCGCTGAAGACCCTTCCAAGAGCGCTGAAGACCTTTCCCATGATGAATCTATCAGGGGAGAGAAGAATGAAGACCTCACCTTCACTGAAGAGGGTGAGAAGACTATTGAAGCTGAAGCAGCCGCTGGACCTCAGGGAGATGAAAACCCTGAGGGAGCCGAGAAGCTTACCTCTATTTCTGAGGGGGAGCAACTCGAAGAAGAAGCTGAAGAATCTGAGTCTGAAGCTGAAGATGAAGAAGCCATCGACTTGTCTAATGATGAACCATCCTCTTCTCCAAAGAACGATGATGACGAAGATGACGATGATGACGATTCTTTTATCGTCAAGCCTGCTCAGAGAACTAAAGCTCCTAAAGGGATTCTGATAAATGAACCCGTCAGGGGAGCGGACAAAGACAAAGCCATCAGCATCTGAAGCTGACAAAGGCAAAGGAAAAGGTGTCACTGAAGATGAAAATATGATGATCTTGCTTAACAAGCCGGTTTGTCAGGTACATTAATCTTACACAAAATCCCTCCTCTATACACTTTATCAGTTCTCTACCTCCGAAAACCTCTATACACAATCCCATTCTTTCCATCTCTGTTCTACCCATGTTCTTACTTGTAAAATCGCTGCGTTTCAGCTAGTCCTCTCCCCTGTTTGAGGATATCGCTGAAGTTCCTACAGCTGCGACTTCATCAACAATAATCCCAGCTCCCAACGCTGAAGAAATAATCCCAGTCTTAGATTTAATCTCTGAGACTGATGAACCTGAAGAACAGATGCTCTCTCACAAAAACAGACCTTCCTTGGCTCCTCAAAAGCTAAGTGGAGAGGATCAAGAAAAGAGAGATGCAATGATCAAGAGACTCAAAGATCAGCGAATCATTCTGAAGCGTGATCAACTTCCTTCCGTTCCTCCAACGTTCAGAGTTTCCCAAAAGGAATACAAGGAACACCTCAGAGCTGAACGATTAATCGCTGAAAGAAAGGAAGCTGAAGAAAAAGATAGAGAATACGCCATCAAGCTTACTCAACGATCAATAAAAGACCCCAAGCTGAAAAGAGTTCCCATTGATGTTCAACGTCAGCTATGGGATGATGCTCAAAAGATCATTAGAGAAAAGACTAAGGTCTCTGACATGACTTTGGAATGGGCTAAACAAATGTTGGCCTATCGATCTAGACCATCCAAAATCATCAAAGTAAACATCAGAGGAAGACTGTATGCCGACGTTCCTGTTGTTGAAGTGGATGTCTGCAGAGAAGACAAAACCAAGCAAACTTTCTATGCTGCTACCTTAGAAAAGTTTGGTCTCTCTGAATGGTTAGAAACAAAATTAGCCATTCAGGGATCGCGCTCAAAGTTCAAAAGCCATGTCGAGAAGATCTTAAACAAATAGATCGACCTGCTTTCTTCTGCTGTGGATATTCCTCATCTTCCTCCTCAACAAAGAAAAGTGTCTGCTAAGAAAAAGAAAGTCCCTGATTCAGGTCCTCCTATCCAGAATGAAACAGGTATTGGTTTCTCTCGTGCTGAAGTTCTTGGCCCTGATGCTGATCTCTCAGCGCTTGACACCTCCCTACCACCTGGAGAAACTTTCATTCCTGGCACAGTTGTAAGTGATCCATATGGTATATTCTTTCTAGACTACGATGGAAACCATCACTTTCAACGTATCTCTGAGCTCCACATCGCTCCCATCGAACAACTCAGAGATCTCTTATACTGGTGTGAAGTCAGACGCGACATCAAAGCTAGACACCTGAAGCCCTTGATTTTTGAAGAAGCTCTGAAGAAAAAGAATCAAGGAGTAGATGTCCCTGATTGGATGATTGCCACATCAATGACCCTTGATGAACAACTCATTAAGGAAGAACCTTTTGACGGATAGGATCCCCTTGTAATTCTTTCTATCCTTATCTGTCTACATCTTTTGTACTTGTAATTTTATTCGTTGTACTTGTAATTTTTCCACTTCCCTCTGTAATCTATACAAAGTTTAAATAAAAATTTTAGCGAACGTACTTTACTCCATCAGTACAGAAAAGATCCCAGAAAACAGTAAAAGGGACAAATATTTTATGAGTTCTTTTTATCCTTATGTTTTCATTAAATAGCAATTTTCTCTGTTGCTATGTCATAATCAAATAGGGGGAGATTGTTGATCCAAACCCTCAGTGATTTGATAAATGGCCCTCTCTTATATACTTAGTGAAAATTGTAAGTAAACAATATGTATCAGAGTTTCACTATCGCTGATAAGTACTAAGATCTTCCAGTACCGCTGATAGGAACTCTCGCTCTTTAGATTAAACATTCAGCGAAACTGTTCACCATAATACTCTGAGTCTGTTCAGTACTTATGATGATCGCTAATAAGTTAGTTGTTTTACTTATGATCCCTGAAGACAAGTTTCACGTCAACATAGGTTCTACGCTGAAGTCGAAGATCAAGCTCAAGAACCAGCGACAAGTCTCCTAATGAGCTGTGGATCCCAGATTAACAAGTAACAATGAATATGAAACGATTAACCCTTTAGTGATTGAATGCAGAGAGTTACAAGATTAGAATGATGAACAAACTCTCTCTCTAAACTCTGTTAAGCGCACGGCTAATCTCACCAAGTCTTCTCTAATTACCACTCTAATCACACATTAAATACCAAGGGCTTGACAGGCCCAAGCCCATTAGCCATAAAGCCCATTATCTTGAGAGGCTTTACAAACCAATAAATAACACTAATTATTTCTTTATATCACTTTCTATTTTATAGGACTTTTAGTCCTAACAATCTCCCCCTAAAGTTATATAAAGAAAACATACGAACTTGAACCCTTCCGATCTTGATCTTCTCTTCGTCTTGAATCTTTGAAGCACTTTAGTGTTGCTTGTCTTCATATCTTTCACGCTCCCCCTTGAAATATGCTCTAGGTCTTCTTAGTATCACGAGTTGAACCACGAGTTGAATTATCTTTGAAAACTTCAGCACTTTGTTAAACAGATAGAAGAACCATGCACGTTGTAATATTTTCAGCACAGGTTATAACAGTTACTCCCCCTCAACTTTTGCTTACTCCCCCTCAACTTGATAGTCTGGGTCTTTGAACTTTTATAACGTTTTTCCCCCTCATGATGATGATCTTTGTCTTTGAATTTGTATCAGTTCTCCCCCTCATGATGATTAGGAGCATCCTGACCATCATGTAACTTCTAAGACAACACTGATGAGTAGCAAAAGTACCAGATAAAACGATAAGTAACCAAAATAGGGTAATCATCTAACACAGAAACCCAATAGTAACTGTTATCACAACAATTAAAATAATTGTGTGGCCTATGTTCAGAGTTGGCATCGGGGTATCTCTGATAGGACTTCCAGTTATCACTGAAGTAAAATATTAAAAATTACCTCTCAAACTGTTCCGGCAATATCACGAAGATATGCAATGGGAATCACAAAGACTCGTGCATGTGTGAAAGAAATAAATTATATCGATTTGGCTCAAAAATTGATTTAACCTGGGACTCAAGTTAAAAATCAATTGACACAGTGAATAGAATATGAAGTTCGGAGACCGGAGCTGATGTCTTCCTTTTTCAATATCTAAGACCTCCGAGTGAGGAATAGATAGATTATGTGCTAAATCTCCGTGCATTTATGAAACAAACATCTTTTGTGAGATGCTTGAGTGGCTAGGTGGGGTGACACGAGTTGTCGACACTGGGTCCATGTTTGTTTCAATATTCATCTCCAAAGAACGAGAATGAATAGATTGTGTGGTTACCCGGCTAACTGACTCGGTTTGGTAAGGACCAATATGTCTTTTAAGTCCTGTCACATCCTCACCATTTTTTTCTCCAAACTCGTCTATACATCTAGACCCCTCACTGTTATCTAAAAAGGATGTGTTTCTTGGGTAGGTCCTTCCGGTTCTGGATAGACCCTAGAAACGATGTAATTCCTAACACTCTTTGAATGAACCAATAAAACATTAAGCACACATTGAAGTACGAGTTCTAAATTGGCATGTTTAGAAGTCAATCTTTTAAGAACGAGTCCTGATCTGAGTTGATCAGAAGTCATTATAAAATGTGAATGAAGATCAAAGAACAAGTTCAAGCGCGACTAGGATGACTCAGTAAGCACAGTGTTTGCAACAAATGAAACAATTGATCAGAAAGTTTAATTGTGAAGAACAAGTCACAATTAATTTACCAGAGAAGAACTGCATCATTAGTAAGAAAGGACGTACTATGCGAACAAAATTGGAATTCAAGCTGGTGTATTTCCATCGAAAAATCAACAAAATATGTGAGACATGGAAATAACTAAATCAAGGAAAATATAACACGTGGCAATTCTGGAATTTAAAAACGGAGAAAAACAAACTCAAGTAAGTTTTTCAGGATGAATTGCCACGGTTCATTGAATTCACAAAAAATTCATGTATATGTCAAATACCTGATGCTCCCCCTCAAATGTGGCACAACCTTCGAACGCAGTCATGTGAAAATAAAATTCTGTATATTATCACACATGAAATCCCTGCAAAAACAGATCAAAAAGATTTTGGTATCCATGCTTTGATGGATCCTTGGTGGTTAGATGTCTTGACTTTAATATGGGGATTGGGGATGCTATAGGTACCATACCAGTTGTTCACATACCTTGGATGTACAAAGTCACTTTTTCCACAATAAGTGCAGCAGATCTTTGCTCGGTTTAGACTGATTAGCTTAGCTATAGGGTAAACATGAGCACGTGAGCCAGTCTTGGAAGTAAATGACTTTGTATCAACTACAGGACAATTATGGGACTTGTTTCCATCACTGTCTTCTATAGTTGATTTCTTTCTCCAAACCATTTTTACTTTTCTAAAAACATGATTATCTGAAGAATCATTGAGCTCACTGTCAGAGGAACTAGAGTAGTAAGATTGTCTTTTGTAAGAATTACCGGTATTTGAGCGTTTCTTTGACCGTCTTTTAGATTTAGATTTTGAAGAAGTGGTCTTAGAAACGTTTTTGGAGTTAGAACATTCTCCCTTTTCAAAATTTACCGGTGAGGGCATTTTCTCCAAAAGTTGACTGTGACTTACAGGCTTTGGGGAATAATCAATTTTCGAAACATCTTCATCATGACAAACAGAGGAATTCATAAACTCATAAAACTGTCGTGTAGAACCAAATGGGTTTTCACCGTCATAGTCGGATGAGGAACAGTTAAAGGAATCATCCGCAAAGGGATTAGTAAAGTCAGAGAAAAGATTCCTTTGAGCATATTCGGTTTGAACCGCCTTACCTTTATTTAGAAAACATAAATCCTTGGCATTTGTGTCATCAGACACTCCTATAAAGGCGTTACACGAGGAACTATCCGAATAAATTGGAGCAGAATCAAACGAGATTGTTTCAAGAGTGACAGGCGTCATTGGAGTATCCACTGGATGTACCTTAGCCATTCTCAACGTTAAAGCTTCTGTCGCCAATGCGGACAATTGAGAATTCAACTTAGCAATCTCGGTTCGATATGTTGCTCTTTCTGATTCGGGTAATGTCTCAGGTTTGTTATTTTTGAGCTTCTCAATAGTGGCTAAGAGTACAGTTCTTTCGGTTTCATAAATGACCTTATCCCTTGCAATCGATTCTTCAAGTTTAAAAATTATGTTTTCCAAAATCAGAGGTGGAATATAACGTTTGAACTCTGATTTATCATTAGAATCTGCATCTGGCGTTGCCGGAACAGGAACCGGAGTTTCCACCGTTTTGGCAAGCGAACAGATGTCAAAGTAATCGTTGGAGAGATAAGGAGTTTTGCTCTTTAAATATGACGCATTAAGCGTTTCGTACACGAAAGGTATCTGTACATTTATGTTTTTCCTAGGCGGCTCATCTTCCGATTTAGGTTCAATATTTTCAGGCTTTTCCCCTACTTTGGGTAGAGGAATTCCTGTTTTTCTTTTAAGGTCTTCCTTTTCCTCATCCTCCTGTGACGGTTTAGTCTACTTGATCTTATACTCAGGGTATGTCTTATCTAGTCCCAAAAAGTTGAACTCATAAAGGGTGGGAACCTTAGATAAGATTTTCTTAAGGTAACACGGATTATCATATCCGAGTCCCCAAAGAGAGTTGTAGTATTTGAATTCCTTAGGTTTGTTCAAATGAATCGTTTGGTCTGATTGTCCTCGCTTGTAAAGTTTGGATTCAAGATCCTTAAGCTTGTTAGTCAACTTATCATTTTCTTTTTGAACGATTAAGCCAAGATTGACAATCTTATTATTCTCTTCCTGAGACTTACTGAGCTTTTCGGTGATTTCAGATAATTGAGTCTCTAGGGATTCGGCTCTTTTTGAAATGGCTGAGCATTCAGATTGATAGTTCTCTATCACACATTTATCCTCAGCCTTTTCAATAGCTAGCTTGCCTATGGAGTCATACTTGATTTTAGCTTCGGCTTCTAGCTTAGAGAGTTTGGCTTCTAATTGGGAAACTTTCTCTTTGAGCTCAGAGTAGTTTGGATAAGACATTGTTACTTGAAAGAAATGATCGTGAGACAATTCAAGATATCGATCCAGAATTTAAACAAAAAACTCAGATCCGGAATTCAAAGACTGTTCCAGAATTGTGAGTCTGCCCAGTTTACTGTGGTGTGATCGAACTCATAGTTGTAGATGTCTTTAGTAGGAAACATTCCAAGAGAATTTGTTCAGAATCACATTTTGAGTAACCCTGTAAAATTTCATTGTAAAATTCTGATTTTTGAGCGAGTTATGGTGATTTGAAGTTATGAAAGTTCAAAAATCACAAAACCGAAGTTGCAGCAGAGAGCAAGTTTTGGTATTGTATGATATCGGGACTTACAATGACCGGGACTGACAGAGATGGGATACCGGGACTTACAGATTTGGTACTGGGTCTTTCAATGATCGTAAAATACCGGGAGATAAGAGCACCGGGAGTTGAAGTACCGGGAGATGGCAGTACCGAAAGTTGAAGTACCGGGAGTTATCACTACCGGGAGATGACTACACCGGGAGTTAACACTACCGGCAGATATCAGCACCGGGAGTTATCACTACCGGGAGATGACTACACCGGGAGTTACTACTACCGGGAGATATTAGCACCGGGAGTTATTACTACCGGGAGATATCAGTATCGGGAATAGTCACTACCGGGAGTTATCAGCACCGGGAGTTATTACTACCGGGAGATATTAGCACCGGGACTTCAAAACCAAGTCAGAAACAAGAAAAACTTACCCGGTTCGATGAATTTCTGCAGTCTTGATGAGAGATAATCTGCAAGAACTTAGTACTAACAAGAAAACTAACCCAAAAACTCACAAAAACAATACCAAAAACGAATCAACTAGCACTTTTGACAAGAAAAATTAATAATTCTCACGAACAGGGAGCAAACACCAAACAGATCAAGAATTTTAAAAATCAGGGATTTTTACTCAACCAGATGATTTGAAAACACATATATATCTTAGAAAACTTATGAGAAGAATTGATCAAGCCTCAATTTTAGGTTTTAACACCAAAATCGAAGCAATCAAATCCTTTATATGAACACAGTGCGAGCGATGAATGATCAAGAAAAATACAGAAAAATACCTTTGAATCAACGTCCTTCTGCTCTGATACCAATTGTGGATCCCAGATTAACAAGTAACAATGAATATGAAACGATTAACCCTTTAGTGATTGAATGCAGAGAGTTACAAGATTAGAATGATGAACAAACTCTCTCTCTAAACTCTGTTAAGCGCACGGCTAATCTCACCAAGTCTTCTCTAATTACCACTCTAATCACACATTAAATACCAAGGGCTTGACAGGCCCAAGCCCATTAGCCATAAAGCCCATTATCTTGAGAGGCTTTACAAACCAATAAATAACACTAATTATTTCTTTATATCACTTTCTATTTTATAGGACTTTTAGTCCTAACATGAACTGATGCGGATCAGCGAAGACTCAGATTTGTCCAATCAATGTGAAGTATCAAGTACAGGACTTTACCTATCGCTGAACTCTATCATTCGTTGATGAAGAATGATAGATCGCTGAATCAACGAAAAGTTGATCATGAAGTCCTCCGTACAAAGTACTTTTGTCTTAACCACCCTTGCACGACTCCGTACGATATGTCAGAAAAGAACCTCCTTATTGTCTGAAATCGTACAACCACTCTGATACTACACTGTTCAAACATGCGGCTACTAAGGTTGTCAACAAAGGTTAATGACATGCAACCATTCAGCTGCTGCCACGTGTAAAGTGTAAACTGCAATGCATTAAATGCATGCAGTATATAAGAAGAAGAACTCACTTCATTTTGATGTAACTTGCTAACTCTGGACAAGTTCATCCTTCTTATCTTGAGATAGGTTATTATTAGTAATTTCCTTCTCCTTCTTAGTGCAAGAAACTTAGTGTTCCAACTTGTTTAGATTTAGGATTTATCCCTAATCTTGTTTCCGCAACAAGCTGTAAATTGTTAATGATTTATCAATAAACAATTTAGAAAAGTAAAATCTGTGTGTTTGTATTCAACCCCCCCCCCCTTCATTAAACTTGTATAGCCCTTTGGGACCAACACTAACAATATATCAAAACAAAAATGATTAGTATATGTATTCAGTTAGATTCTATCAATATATGAAAAATGAATCATAATAATACTTTTTTTCTCTTTTTTTTCTTTTTTTGTTGTAGAAGACACCTCATCTTCATGTTTTTTCTTCTTTTCTGTTTAAATTAAAATAATTAAAAAAATAATTTAATTAGTATGAATAATAGGTATATATTGGGAAGTCTAAGTTATATTCGGTATGAATATTTTACCTTTTATTCATACTGAATAAAGATACATATTCAGTATGAATATCACTCCACTCAAACATCTTAACAACGTTTTTGAAATAATAATCAATTACCAAATTTTTAATTCTCTATTATTCGGTCTGAATAATAGGAATATATTAAGAAGTTGAAGTGATATTCATACTGGATATTTACCTTTATTCAGTTTGAATAAAAGGTAAAATATTCAGTATGAATATCAGTCCACCAAAACATCTTAACAAAGTTCCAAACCAATCAATTACAATTTTTAATTCTCTATTATTCAGTCTGAATATATCCATACTGAATTTTACATTTTATTCAGTCTGAATAAAACTATATATTCAAACAGAATATCATTGGTCATAAACATATAAAGAATATTCAGTATGAATATAAATACTCACAAATATAAAATAAAATCTAACAATATATCTTCGTTTTACTCATCATTTGAAGCATTTATTCATCAGATCTATTGTTTTCTTCATTTTTTCCTGTTTAGGGTTTTTCGAATCAATTTTTTTTCTTAATCTGAAAAACTTAAATAAAAACCCTAACTATTCAGTATGAATATAACTAATAACAATAATAAAATAAAATCTAACAATAATTTTAGTTTTAATCGTCATTTGAAGCATTTATTCATCAGATAGTTTGTGTTCTTCATTTTATCCGTTTTAGGGTTTTTCGAATCAGATTTTTGTTTCTTAATCTGTAAGAGTTAAATAAAAACCCTAACTAATCAGTATGAATATAACTAATAACAATAATAAAATAAAATCTAACAATAATTTTAGTTTTAATCGTCATTTGAAGCATTTATTCATCAGATAGTTTGTGTTCTTCATTTTATCCGTTTTAGGGTTTTTCGAATCAGATTTTTGTTTCTTAATCTGTAAGAGTTAAATAAAAACCCTAACTATTCAGCATCGACTACTTTAAAACATTTAAACTTACGTTTTTTTAGAAGTTCAGTTAATGGAAGCTTATCTCTAGAATCTTCAGATTTATCTTCCATTGTTGTTGATGATTATTCAGTATCGTCTTCTTCTTTCTTCAGTATTCAGTATCGTCTTCTTCTTTCTTCAGTATTCAACAATGGAGTTTTTAGTGAGAGAAAAAATCGGCGAAAAATGATGAATGTGCCGTCTGCATTACGATTATGGCTATATGTCAGATTTTGAATCGTCTTTTCGCTTTTCCAATTTTACCCCTACGCGCTAAAAATTCACTAAACCATGGACATAGTTTTCAACTTAATTACAAAATTGCCACCGCGTTTTTTATTCATTGATCTGATCACCATTTTCTTAATCAACGGCTGTGGTTTGTCCTCACGTTTACAATTGAATTTGAGTTTTCATTTGAACCCACCCCATATATATATATATATATATTACAATAAATCTCATAACATACTCAAACTTCTTTTTTCTTGCTTATCCTGACCATTTGACTTATCCCCCTAATCTGATTATAACTCTCTAATTTATCTCTCGTATGTTTGTGTATTTTATAAAATGAAACAGATATGCCTATCTATATCTATAATAAGATTAAAAACACTATGCGGCAAATGAGGGGTGCGTCACTACTGTTGTTGGCGTCCATGCAATCAAAGAAGTTGTGAGATTTCCACATCTTTCCATACACTCATACACATGCAACAATATATATATATATATATACACCTAAATATAGGCAATGGTTCAAACGTGAACACATTCATTTTACGAAAACATGGAAACACACTTTTTACATACACATAAAAACCTGGGGATATGCAAACAACCTGGCCCCGTAAGCTAGGGTGTCAAATATCTTATGCGTCTTTGATTTAGTATCACATGTGATGGATTACATTATCACATCAGGAACACCCTTATCACATGTGGTATACATGTGATTCGGCCTAGTAGTGTGCAGACAACATGGCCCGCAACATAGGTCGTGGCAAAACTCGTCCCCGTCTCTGATATATCATATGTGATGGACTATAGTATATATCACATGTGATTAACTATAGTAAAATGGTGTTAGTGTGTTTTCGTAAAATGAAGGTTTTCTCGTTTGAAACTTCCTATATAACATTTTTATTTATTATTATTACTTATTGTTATTTTTATCGAATATAACTTTGTATACTAATTAGTGACGGATTAGCGACGGAATTTTTTTTAATTTTTAATGTGTTCATGTTTATGTGTTATATGTACACATGTGTATGTGTATGTGTTATATGTATCCATTATAGTGCAAGAAGACAATTTGACTTATTGAGGTATAATAACAACACACACATTATTTATATACATTGACATATACACATGCATATATACATATATGCATATATACAACACATATACAGATATAAAGAACACATATATACATCATATGCGATTACCAGACAACCACTACAAATAAATGACTTTTACCCACAAAATTTTAACTGTAACATCCCAATTTCATAACATGCAATCATCTAGAAAATAAGCATTCACATTACATAAATATCTTGTCTTTACATCATCAATAAAGTGATCTAAATAAAATTGACAGCGGAAGGCTCTACGTCCACAGCCGAGTATCTATCTATAGTCATCATTCAAAATCTTGGAGTCTCTCTAGTCTCCAAATCCTCCTTGAGTCACTCATAGTTCTTACTAGAAGAACCCATAGCGCGCTTACCTGAAAATGGTTTAGTTTTTGAAAAGCGAGGGTTAGACCAAAAGTTCTGTGAATTCCCTCCATAAACATTTATCACAGTATAAATATCATTTCATAAAGAAAATACTTTCACATCTTTCTCATAACATCAACCAAGGTTAAACACGGGGTTCAAGGAATTGCATAAGCTACTCCGATCGGGGCCTAACGGACACTCTCTCGTCTACGCCGGAATCCAAATGGACTCCCCGTTCCTTCATGTAGGAGAAAATGAATTCCAACCTACAAGCTAACCTCCATATGCCCAAGGGATCAGATATCCCAAGGTACCCCGTCCCCACCGTGCAACCGACTCCACATAGCATACACATACATTGAAACCATATGCATGAAAACATAAAACATCTTTCGTTTGTGGGTAAACATGTAAATCATGAAAGCATGCATAACCTTTATAAATCAATTCATGCTCGATAAAGGAACCAAATTCAGTAAAAATGGTACGTCATAAAAAGGAGTGAGAGAACTCACCTTTGATTATCGTAGAACGCACTTCTTAAATTCCTCCCAGCTAAACCAGTCGAACAACTAAGGGCATTAGATTCGGATCAGATTAAACGGCTCAACCTACTGTCCAGCACACATTTTCCGGATACCAACTTGTCCGGACACCAAGACTGTCCGGATACCCATACTATCCGGATACCAAGATTGTCCGGATGCACCTCCTTTCCGGATACACCTTCCTTCCGGATACTGCACCCGGTAACTCAAACTACCCGGAAAATCACCCACCCGGAAACTACCATCCTTATCCGGAATCTACCAAAAAACATCACCCGGACACTAGCATACATATCCGGATACCATCATAACATCACGAACTGATGGTGTCCGGATACGACTGCTATTCGAACCCATAATTCCAAAAGTGAATAAAACTCAAGTTTTAGCCATTAGCTTGATTAGATAACCATAAGGGTTCATCCACCAACCCCAAACACCCAATTAATCCAACTTTAATCCCCTAAAATCGATTCATTAAGACAAAACCCATAAAACTCATTTTCAAGGAAATATGGTGAAAACTCAAGTAATCAACAACATCAGCCTTAAGAATTCAAGACAAAGAGAAGGAGAAGCATTACCCTAATCAGAAGAAGGAATTAGTATGCATTACCTTTGCAGATTCTAGCTTGACTCTTCTTTTCTCTTGATTTCTCCTCAAACTCTTCTTTCTCTCTTTCTTTCTTCCTTAGCCGCCAACACCAAGACAACAATACTGATTTGTGATATTGAGGGCTGCCCTAGGGATTTGTGCCCTACACCTCTTTTACCAATTGACAATTCAGCCCCTCAAGAATACTTTCTTTTATTCCACTTTGACCACCAAACTCTAAAACCCACTAGAATTTGGGTTGTTACAACACTCCCCCCTTAAAAGAATTCCGTCCCCGGAATTCCTCATTGGAAAAGATGCGGGTATCTTGCCCACATCAAAACCGACACTTCCCAAAGTAAAGCTATATCTGACTCAGTCAACCACCTCATTAAACTCGAAACATGGAACCTTGGGTGCATTTCCTTCAGTTCTTACGGTACTCTAACTCGTAGGCTACTGTTCCTACTCGGTCGATCTTGACTACAGAAGATTTACTAAGGCTTCTCATGCATCAACACTTCCTTTAAGGAGGAACTTGGCTAAATCCTCTACTACAACACGAGATTCATTTACTAAGAGACAGACACACACTTGACCGCTTGACACAAATCCAAACCTGAACGTCCCGACAACTCACAACCCAGAGTTCCTTCAACCAAATACAAGAAATCCTAGATTACTTCTCCTAATCAACAATCGACTATGCGGATAACATTTCCCTTTCTCGGACCACCTCGACCACAGTTCGTCAACCATTTCTTACATCCTCACCACTTCATCACTCCATCCTTGTACGTAACCCAGGGTAGGAACCTTCAAACCTAACGTTGAAGTGTTCACCTACTCGAATAAAACTTATCCTGAAACACATCAAATCCTCGCTGATTACCACGTTCGTTCGGTCATAAAACATAACTCCGGTTACCCTCACCCAACTGGGAGGAATAACCATGGTCACACCATACTATCCTCACTAGCTTAACACTGCACGGCCAAATCGTTTACACATTTCTCACAAAGTCACTAACTTAACTCATTTAGTTGTCTCATCCACTTCTTCCCTGCACAAAAACTTACACAATTTCCTTCCTCAATATTCTTTCCAACGGTTCGCACACTAATCAAAGACAATCTACACAATACTGTACCTTTCGGCAATACTGTCAAGTTTACTACTTCCAATTTACTCACTTGTTCCGACATACTATCTACACCTTCCCCACGTTAGCGTGGAGCACTGCTCACCAAACATTACTTGCCCCTCTCTCCCGACCTTTCCACATGTTGATATCGCTTTCTCATTACTTACATAACCAAACAGTTGCACCAAAATCTTATCTTAAGGCATTCAACCAAGCCGTCTTGAAACAAGACCAGTGTTCGACGTCCCTACACATTCTTTAATCTCCAACTTTTACCTTCTCAGACATTTCTCTCACACATAAGCAACAATTCACATTCTTTAAGGATTTCACATCAATCCTACCACATTCTGACTAACACAACCCTCATCCTCTTTAAACTTCCAATGACCCCAAAGTGTGTTCCTTAGTAACGTCCCCTATTCACTCTAATAATCCACCCCCTTGGATTCCCTATTACAAACGGATCTATTAATTCAGGAACACCCCAAAACTCGGGTTCCACAATTCTTTTGACTAACCACTATGATCATAAAATCAGACAGATATATATATATACCGTCATCCCGGCTTTCTTACTTAGATTTACCTTAAATAATTCTTTAACAATCAGTGTGTTAATCTCAATAACACTTCCCCAAAAATGTAACACATCCTGTAATAATAAATGAACGTCATTACTTAACAAATCTATAAAATTTAAATCAACCAACCAAGGCTTATACCTCTATCATGACATTTCAAATCAACTAACGATCATACTACTACTCCGACCCACAATCATCATCATGTCATTCCTTAAACATAACCAAAATTTCCAACTATTTTCTTCTAGGGTCATTCTCTCACGCATAAGGAACAATTTTCATTCTTTAACGATGTCTCATCTACTATACTACAGCTTGACTAATCTATTCATCATCTTCTTTAAACTTACCCTGCCTTCAAGAATATACTTAACAACATACATAACCACAAAGCTTGGTCTCATAGCTGGGCAATCACCCAAATCTGCCCCGACATTCCATTCCGATAACAGTCAAAATACACACCTACTTACAACCCACGTACTTCAACAACTGGGATTGCAAAACGTACACTCTATCCGAAATCCCAAAAGGACTTCCTTCTAATCCTTCATCTTTCTAACATCGCCTTACTACATCACCGGCTGACACAGATATCTTGGCAGTTGACGCTACTATTCATTCGTACATTCACCACTCCTATTATCACACTACCGACCAAGTCTCTCATGGTCATTCGTACACAATTCACACTTTCCTTCATATTTTCCCGTATACTACAATCGAGTCTGTCTCGCTACTTAGTTCTCTCCCAACTGGTTGAACTATGACTCACGAGTTCACACTTAGCTCAAACACGAACATCCTAACTAGCTCTTTTATGACCCGAGTCCTTTCTTAGACACGACACATTTTCTTACAGACTGGTATAGTCTACACTCACTCCGCTTGTGTTACACACCTTGTCCTTCTACGGACCCTCCTTGCCTCGTAAATATAACGCCTATTCAACAACAGTCTCTTACTAATTTAACACCTCTACAAGATATTCTATCAACTTACACTCATCTGGTTTGAGTCTTCGGCCTCGGCCAACATACACCGTTGCCGACTTCAACAACAAAAGACAACTCTTAACTACTTCCTTAACCTATCCTTTAACATGAGTTCCTTACGGGACCTATTCCTCCCTACACATCATAGTTAACTTTATAATCCGTCGCCCCCATTTTGAAACTTACTCATGTAACATCAATATTACAAGCTCCCTTCGAATCTCATGACCCACATCGTGGACCTTTTATTCCTTCCTCACAGCACTACTCATAAAGAGTTGTTAAAACCAATACCTTGATGACTCCTAGTCCTTCCTCCGGGCACCATCGCCCCTCGGCAACTGTGTTCTCAGTCATCGAGCAAAGGTACAGACCCTCATACACCTGACACTAAAATCCATTCCCGACTCTTCCAAGGTCCAACTCTCCTCTAAAACACATATACCAAAGCTACATACGTTCTCTCCTGACTTGACCAACGCATCTCCGCTCTCGGAGTTCTTCCTTAGCTTAAAACGTAATACTCTACGACCTAGTGGGTTCGTAGCCTTCATGCATGACAATACAGTAAATAAATCCTTTTACACATTTTATCATTTTAAATAAACAACATTTAGAAACACTCGGGTACCCGTGACCCCATCACTCTTATAACTTCAAAACCCTGCACAACGATTCGAGAATCGTTGGCATGCATCTTCCCGTGAACCTCAATCTTGCTCAATCCGAACAATGTTATTACGATAGTAATATATTGCATGAAAATATTTTTGTATGAGACCATTCTGAAAGAATTACCGACACAAAGTAAACCAGTCGGTTCTCACACTTAATTGTATGATATCAAAAGGTCAATAAGCATTTTGGTATAAGTGAATTGCAGGTAACCATTTTCTTGACCATTTTTGTAACAATTTAACTTATCATTAAAAGTGTGGAATACTTTTCAAATCGTTAAGCCCAAAATTTCAATGTGCGACGTAACCGAAATCGCTTTTTCTTTAAACGTGTACTCGTACAAGCTGACTCATTTTGTTCAAAGTTGACAGTTATGTTTTTATTTTAAATCGTAAAAATTTCATGTTACATAAAAGAACGCTATGCATGAGACTCTATTTGCAATAGAAGGCTACTCACTCAACAAGGTCAACCGCTTACTCACGCAGCTTATCCTTGATACTCCACTTACGACCAAGGGTCGCCCCCTCGATCAAGCACTAACTTGATGTACATGCGTTCCACATCTCACTTACTCAACCATTTCACACTATTTTTGCTTTGATCGACTATCTCACTTTCTACTTCTACATGCTTTCAATTCACTATAAGTATCTTATTCCATTTATTCTGCCAATGAAAAGCTCGGCTAAAAGTCAGGCTCCATTGATACTTTCAAGGTTTTGACACTGTTCTATCTTACCATCCCAACTGATCTATCCCATAATTTCCATAACTAGGACTCTTCCAAAACTGGAGTCTTACTCAAACTCAAACATTCATCCTCTCCGAATCCACGAAGAGCCACCTCTAGACGACTCATAACATTCTTCACAACGTTTCTTCTATACGATGTGTACATACATCACATGATAATGACTCTTACACGACACTTCCCCAAGCAATGGAGCTCGGTCTATCCCTCAGGGATCTTGCTGACCTATTCCTCAACGTTCTCCCAGCCATAGCGCTAAACTGAAAGAAACCGATAGTTAATCCTTGCTAGACGTGACACAAAAAATTTGTTATAAGTAAGGTATTGTAAGCACGCACATGTACCTGTAAGTTCGTAATTACACTGGCCAGGTGTAATCCCAAACTTACCTTACACGTTTGTCCTTGGCACCTTATTCCTAAGCGCATTTATAGTGATCGTTCCTAGAGGCAATCCTATGTCTCGGCTGTGTTCCTCATCTTACAGTTTAAGTTTAGGCCCGAATGGTCACCTAAATCCCTTAAACTAAGGCTCTGATACCATTTGTAACATCCCAATTTCATAACATGCAATCATCTAGAAAATAAGCATTCACATTACATAAATATCTTGTCTTTACATCATCAATAAAGTGATCTAAATAAAATTGACAGCGGAAGGCTCTACGTCCACAGCCGAGATTCTATCTATAGTCATCATTCAACATCTTGGAGTCGCTCTAGTCTCCAAATCCTCCTTGAGTCACTCCTAGTTCTTACTAGAAGAACCCATAGCGCGTTTACCTGAAAATGGTTTAGTTTTTGAAAAGCGAGGGTTAGACCAAAAGGTCTAGTGAATTCCCTCCATAAACATTTATCACAGTATAAATATCATTTCATAAAGAAAATACTTTCACATCTTTCTCATAACATCAACCAAGATTAAACACGGGGTTCAGGGAATTGCATAAGCTACTCCGATCGGGGCCTAACGGATACTCTCTCGTCTACGCCGGAATCCAAATGGACTCCCCGTTCCTTCATGTAGGAGAAAACGAATTCCAACCTACAAGCTAACCTCCATATGCCCAAGGGATCAGAGATCCCAAGGTACCTCGTCCCCACCGTGCAACCGACTCCACATAGCATACACATACATTGAAACCATATGCATGAAAACATAAAACATCTTTCGTTTGTGGGTAAACATGTAAATCATGAAAGCATGCATAACTTTTATAAATCAATTCATGCTCGATAAAGGAACCAAATTCAGTAAAAATGGTACGTCATAAAAAGGAGTGAGAGAACTCACCTTTGATTATCGTAGAACGCACTTCTTAAATTCCTCCCAGCTAAACCAGTCGAACACCTAAGGGCCTTAGATTCGGATCAGATTAAACAGCTCAACCTACTGTCCAGCACACATTTTCCGGATACCAACTTGTCCGGACACCAAGACTGTCCGGATACCCATACTATCCGGATACCAAGATTGTCCGGATGCACCTCCTTTCCGGATACCCAGACTGTCCGGATACACCTTCCTTCCGGATACTGCACCCGGTAACTCAAACTACCCGGAAAATCACCCACCCGGAAACTACCATCCTTATCCGGAATCTACCATAAAACATCACCCGAAAACTAGCATACATATCCGGATACCATCATAACATCACGAACTGATGGTGTCCGGATACGACTGCTGTTCGAACCCATAATTCCAAAAGTGAATAAAACTCAAGTTTTAGCCATTAGCTTGATTAGATAACCATAAGGGTTCATCCACCAACCCCAAACACCCAATTAATCCAACTTTAATCCCCTAAAATCGATTCATTAAGACAAAACCCATAAAACTCATTTTCAAGGAAATATGGTGAAAACTCAAGTAATCAACAACATCAGCCTTAAGAATTCAAGACAAAGAGAAGGAGAAGCATTACCCTAATCAGAAGAAGGAATTAGTATGCATTACCTTTGCAGATTCTAGCTTGACTCCTCTTTTCTCTTGATTTCTCCTCAAACTCTTCTTTCTCTCTTTCTTTCTTCCTTAGCCGCCAACACCAAGACAACAATACTGATTTGTGATATTGAGGGCTGCCCTAGGGATTTGTGCCCTACACCTCTTTCACCAATTGACAATTCAGCCCCTCAAGAATACTTTCTTTTATTCCACTTTGACCACCAAACTCTAAAACCCACTAGAATTTGGGTTGTTACATTTACCCAGAGAAATTTCCGTTGGTGATTACCCAGGGATCACCTAGAAAAGCCAAATGATTTTGTAGAATTCGATGTTTTTCAAGAAAATACCCATGGATCACCCGGAGAATCCCTTATACTTAAAGGTAGTAATTAGTTCAACAACGAAAATAACAATAAATTGCGAACGATAAATACGAGAATTGCAATTTTTAAACCATAGGGACGAAAATCAAAATTATTAACAAACTACAGGGACGAAAATCATAATTTACTCTTACTACACTACAACAAAAATGAATTTATAGGACGCCGCCAACTGCTAAGCATTCAAATAGACTACTTTTTAAGACATAATTTATAAGACCAATAATTAAAGTGTCCTGTGTAAAGACGTTGTAATAAGTTTGAAAGACGCTTTTAGTCATGTAAACAAGTTTTTAAGAACACTTTTTAATACAAAGTGTCACATTAACTATTTTTATAGGACACTATTGAGAAAATGTCATATAAACCCATATTTCTGTAGAACACTTGTTTATATAGGACATTTTTTTTTCAAATAGTATCCTATTAGTATATATATGACACTTTATTTTTTGGCTCTATAAATTATGTCTAATAAAATGGTCTATTAAAACTTATTTTTTTGACGGTCTATAAACTCAGTTTTTGTTGTAGTAATATTGTAATAACAAATTAGTATTATACTATAAATTATGTCTTATCAAATGGTCTATTAAAACTTATCTATTAAAACTTATTTTTTTGGCGGCCTATAAAAGAGGGTTACAACACCACCTTTCCCACCTAATTCCCCTTTATTTTAACGTTGTTCTTGACCCACAAAAAGAAATATATAATATTGACTAAACTAATTCAAATATTTGATTTATGATATTTTTATTTACCAATAGATATTATAAATATTGACTAAATTAATACAAATATTTTAATCTTCAAGCGCGCAGAACCTTACAAATATATGTGAATTTTAGTTAAAGAATTAAAATATATTTTAATACCATACTTGGGTAGTTGGGTAGGTGAATATCCATGTGAGTGTTTGTGGTATATATATATAGACACACACACCTTTACTCTCTCACTCATCACACAAACACACACTTTGTAATTATCAATGGCTTCTAAACAGGGCCTTGTGCATGTTTTTCTAGTCTCCTTTCCAGAACAAGGCCATGTCAATCCACTCCTCAGATTCGGCAAGCTCCTGGCTTCAAAGGGTAACCTGCTCGTCACCTTCTCTTCCAGCAAATCCATCGGAAACAAAATGAAGAAAGTTGGTTCCGCCGCCTCCGGCGATCCAATTCCGGTGGGCAGTTGCGGTGGGATGATCCGCTTTGAGTTCTTTGACGATGGATGCTCCGAAGAGAATGATGACGAACGCAATGACCGTAAAACGTATTTGCCTAAACTTGAGGCGTACGGAAAGAGAGCACTCACCAAAAGCTTCAAACAACATGCACAAGACGGCCGCCCGGTTTCTTGCCTTATCAACAACCCTTTTGTGCCGTGGGTTTGTGACTTAGCAGAAGAGCTTAACATCCCTTCAGCAATGCTTTGGGTGCAGTCTTGTGCTTGCTTTTCTTCGTATTATCATCACGAGAATTCATTGGTTCCTTTTCCAACCCAAAAACAACCGGACATCGACGTTCAAATGCCCAACATGCCGCTATTGAAGTCCGACGAGATTCCGAGCACTTTACATCCTATGTCGCCGTATCCATTCATGAAACTATCCGTTTTACAACAGTTCAAGAACTTGTCAAAGACTTCTTGTATATTAATGGAAACATTTGAAGAACTCGAGGGTGATCTCATCGCCTACATGTCTCAAATATGCCCTATCCGAACCGTGGGTCCCTTGTTCAAGAATCCATTACTCGAAACCTGCTCCAATATCTCCGGTGACCTGAAAAAAGCCGACCAATGTCTGGAGTGGCTCGATTCAAAGCCGCCATCATCAGTGGTTTACATATCGTTCGGAAGTATTGTGAGCTTGAACCAAGAACAAGTTACCGAGATGGCTTATGGGGTTTTGAATTCCGGCGTATCGTTTTTGTGGGTCATGAGAATGGATGCGACTTTTACCGGGGTATCTGGCCGGTTACCGGAGGGTTTCTTGGAGGAAGCCGGTGAGAGGGGGAAGGTGGTGCAGTGGAGTCCACAAGTGGAGGTGCTGTCCCATTCAGCGGTTTCTTGTTTTGTGACGCATTGTGGGTGGAACTCTACGATGGAGGCGTTGTCAAGCGGTGTTCCGGTGGTGACGTTTCCACGGTGGGGGGACCAAGTGACAAATGCGAAATACTTGGTTGATGAATGGAAGGTTGGGGTTAAGATGTCAAGGGGTGAGGCCGAGCATAGAGTGATAGGGAGGGAGGAGATCGAGGAGTGTTTAAAGGAGGCAACAAATGGTGTAAAAGCGGAGGAGATGAAAAGGAATGCATGGAAGTGGAAGAAAGCCGCGGAGGAGGCGGTGGCGAAAGACGGAACGTCTAACCGGAATATTCAAGAGTTCG
Source organism: Saussurea involucrata (assembly GCA_033807775.1). Taxonomy (NCBI): domain Eukaryota; kingdom Viridiplantae; phylum Streptophyta; class Magnoliopsida; order Asterales; family Asteraceae; genus Saussurea; species Saussurea involucrata. The sequence continues at coordinate 22,151,237 of CM066314.1, forward strand.
TAGATACGCTTAAGAAGAAAAGTTTAGAAATAAAGAATGATCTTCGTTGTTGGACAAAACCTGAATTTGCACAAATTAGGCATTCCGTATCCAATTAACTTTTTAATTATATATATATATATTCTGTTTTAATAAATAAAACCCATCAGTTTATCATGATTATAAATGGGATATTTTTTGGCCATTCAATTAGGGCTTGTCATTTTCGACCAATCCATTGGCCGTAGTACCCTAGGTTTTTGGATTCTATCTCTCATGTGTAAACACCCTTTATTTATTACATTTATTACTATTTCATTATTGTTAATCAAAATATAAGATTTTTTCGGCTTTTTTTCCTTTTGAGTTTATTGCTATTAAACTTACACTGTTTCTACGATTCAAACGCTTGTTAACCAACTATGCTTCCTACTATGTTAGTTGTATTAGAACAGACCTTTTTCTGTCCCCTTTATTCACAAATTATAAAAGATCAACAGTCGATTAGCAGAGTAGATCTAGAAAGGATTATTGTGGCTTTTCCCAGAGCCTTTACTACTATGGCGACTTTCACAAATCACATCAACAACCGTCAAATCATTTATGCAAGGTGATCAGGTTAGGGTACTCCTCGATGCCTCATCGTTGAGAATAAAAAAAACGTAGTTCAAACAAAGGGAGATCGATGACATGGGCCAACAGCTCGTCCAATATCGTACTTGATTGTGAAATAACAACGATAAATCTTGTATTTGAACAACTTAATAAGATCTCGTAATATGAAAAAGAAATTCTTTTTTAAAATACAAAAAACTTACGTCTCTTACTAATACATGAGATGTAATAAAATCAAAGACAATTGATTTGAATAGCTTTTGTTGGTTGACTAGCCATCCCCTACTCCCCAAGTCTCTGCCAACATATAAAATAAAATAAAAATTAATTAAAAGATGCGATTTTATTAAAAATGGTAAAAGATTACCGTTTACAATTGTCTCACGAGACTTTTTATATTTTAAAATTGGCTAATTACATCATTATTTGTAGAGTGATAGAGAGTCGATTAAAAGGAATTACGATTTAAAGCTTTATGGCTTTTTTATGGGTTAGGTTTGGTCGCTTTGGGCCTTTATTCTTAATTGTTGGGGTCTTTGTTCCTAATTGAAATAAATTGCAAGTAAACTTTTTTTAATGTGCATGAGATGGGGTGGTTGGGGCGTGAGACCCCTACCCCGTCTTGGTGCATCCGCCAATGCTTTAAGCCATGTCAAATTTCGAACAGTTTTCATCGGAGTTTAAGATTTAACGTCTTATTAAAGTTCATCATCTATTTTTATAAATCAAAGGCATAACACCCATGGGCTTTACCCATTGCCGGAGTTCGCATGGTGGCCATCAGCCGACGCTAGCCTTCTGGCCATGATCTCGCTGTGAAATTTCGACCATTCAACTCGTATTATAATACTATACAACAAATATCAGACGAATAAAAGCTTAAAGCCTTCAACATGTAAAGCATACCTCAATCGTTGTTTGAATGTCAAGATCTCTAATAAAGCTTTAAATCCATGATTGGCAGCTATAACAACCCAAATGATTTTTCCAGTAAGAGAAAGAGTCGACTTCAAAGCTATGGTACTAACTTGGAGTTAGTATATCACGGGCATGCATGACATCTATGGAAATCGTTTCCTTGGAATTTCTCCAACTTTCCAAATTTAGATGTCATGTTTTGAATAGATTCCGCTCCCGAATCCATGTTAATCACACGGAAATATAGTAATTGATTGTCATAAAGTATGGGTTTTGAGTCGGAAATTCTTGGATAGTCTATTTTTTTTCATACACGAAATAAGGCACCGATCTCGTATGTTGCACCACTTACAAACCAATGTGCATATATGCATAATCCGAGATGCATATATGCATTATCCCATATGAATGTATGTTCATTATATGTATATTATTGCACGTATGCATATGCATATGTATATGCACATTGTTCACATATGCACACGCAGGGACGGACCTAGACATATTTTCATACGGTGGCACCATATTTTTTCATACGGTTTTTATCGAAGTGTCTTTCATCTTTTTATCAACATTCAATATCGTCTGATGTGTTTTTAGCCAAATTTTGGCGTTTTGAGAGATTTTTAACGTTTTTGCTTGATTTCGGAGGAATTTTAAGTTTTTTTATCAATTTCGAGAGATTTTTCGGTATTTTTTGTTGATTTCAAGAGATTTTTTCGGTTTTTTTGGTTGAATGGGTATAAGATTTTGGTCTTTTTTTCAGTTTAGGTGCACCCCTTGTAGTTTCCAAATGAATACGGAAATCGTTACGGTAGCACCTTCACAACAACAAAAAAAATTACACTTCGCCGGAAAATCACGTGCCACAACGTGCCCCAAGTAAGGTCCGTCCATGAGGGTTGTTCACATATACATACTATGGTTTGTAAAGTATGCAACAAATGCAAGAGAGAACTCGTTCATTTGTGATAACTGTGAAATCCGATCTTAACCTCTCATTATTAATAATCAATGGCTAGTATCAATAATATTAATTTTAGTAATTATACATTAAATTTCATTTTTTATAAAATTTATGGATAATATTATAAAGCAGTCTTTTTAAATTTGTGGATAATAGTTTGATAATTATCCTTTTTAATTGATAATATATTGGTAGTTATCCTCTTTTCTCTCTCCACTCTCCGGGGAACGTTACCAGTTTCAAACTCATATATCTTGTGATACATGTTGTGATATATTACCGCTTTATATAGGTCACCATTGTGATACCTTTACAAAAACACTATAATTACAACTATGATACATTCTACGAACATTGCCACTAAGATACAAGTCGTGATACCCTCTGTCATACATTACCACTTTATATACAATATGATCGTAATACCCTCAAAAAACTCTATGAACACTATGAACATTGCCACTATGATACATCCAATGAACATTGCGACTTTGATACAAGTTGAGATGAATGTCCCCCCTCTTACTATGACTACCGAATGTTCTTGTGAATTATGGCCAATACCGAGTATATAAGTAGTGATTTCAAATCCAGAGGTTAATGCAACTTTACGTAAGGCAGAGTTTGGTTTTTTTAGGGTGATAGTGGAAAAGTTGACAACTAAGTTGTAACAACCCAACTTTGACAGGATTGAGAGTTCAGTGGTCAGATTGTAAAAAAATAAAAGATACATTTGAGGGACTAAGCTGAAAATTTCTGAGGTATAAATGGGCTCAAGTCCCTAGGGTTTCATAAATTATTGTCCCTGATTTTGTGCTGTGGCGGCTAGGAAGTGATCGAGAGAGAGAGAGAGAAATCACTGAAGAAATCTTCAAGGAATCGCGAGCAGACTTATTTGGTAAGAACTGAATCTTTCTCTATTATTATTTCTGCATTGATTAATCAAGTGATTCAGCTTCTGGACATTGTTTTGTTCTAGCAGTGCTGTTAATTTAGAAAACCCTGTTAAGGCTTTAATCCATCAATCAGACTAATAATGCTTGAAATCAAATCGATTATAGGGTTTGGTTTATTAAGGAGTGTTATGATTTCATGTTGGATAAGAATGTATTGGCAAGAACTTTCATTAATCGAGTTGTTTAAGAAGGAAAACGAGTTTGACCTGCGTTGGCTTTTGGTCTGTTCGTAAGAGGCGAGTACCGGGGTTTAACACTACCGGGAATTGGCGCAAATCGGTATCGGGAGTGGCATGCACCGGGATTAGAGAGTCCCGTAACCTAGTTGCAAACCGGGTACCAGGAAACTGAGTCCCGCAAGTGTGATACCGGGAGTTGGGCCGAGTCCCGCAAGTATGATACCGGGAGTTGGGCCGAGTCCCGCAAGTGTGATACCGGGAGTTGGGCCGAGTCCCGCAAGGCGATAGTCGGGCATGGGCTCACACTATTCACTTGTCCATTGCTTTAGACCTGCGATGTATGTCCTTGAGAGCCCAACTTGCTTTGGGTTTAGGTTATTAGTAGTGGGCCTTAGGAATGAAATTCTTGGATTCTAGAAATGGTTTAAGACGAGTTATGTAAACTAGTTGAAAATCATTGGTAGTTATTAAAGATCGAGTCAAGAGGAGAACTTAGGGTCAAGATTTGAGTTGCATCTAATTTATTTATAAATTAAACTATTAGGTGTGCGATCAAGAACGAGGCACGAGGTTAGGAAGGAATTTGCAATCAGGTGAGCTCTCTAAACCCTTTTACAACGCAAAGTGATAAATGTTTTAACTGATTATGGTTCTTATTGAGCATGAAACGTTTACGAACTGATTTACATGTTTCCCATGAATGCACTTATTGTATTAAAAGGAATGTTTAGCATGATTTATGAAGAACACATTTTACATGTTTGCATGAACGTAAGTGTACACTATGTGGAGTCGGTCTGCACTGTGGGATCAGAGAGAGGTTCTCGGGGTCTTAGGACTCTTGGTTATGAATGATAGACCGGTGGGTTGGAATCCGTTTCCTTCCTATTCGGTAGAGGGGAGTCCGTGGGGATTCCAAAGCGGCGAGAAGGGAGTCTGCTGGGGCCCTGCTCGCAATATGTTTATGTGATCCACTACACAGTGCAGTACCATGTTTGATGATATTTATGGTCATTGATAAATCTTTTCCAAATGTTTTTATATGCTATTTTCGGAGGGAATTCATTAGACCTTTTGGTCTAACCCTCGCTTTCAAAACTAAACCATTTTCAGGTAAGCGTGTAGCGAGTTCTTCTAAGTAGAACTAGAGACGACATGGAGGCGATGGAGCTCGTGAGGGTCCCAATTTTGGATCATGATATGTCTAGATAGTGCTCAGCTGTGGCTTAGAGAGACTTTCGCTGTTTATGTTTAATGTTAACGTTAAAGTTTTGTTAAGTATGTCTTAGCGTTGATGTAAGGACAAGTACATTTATGCCTTTCAAATAGTAAATCTCATGGCTTGACTTTTTATGGAAACCGGGACGTTACAAATGGTATCAGAGCTTTAGTTTAAAGGATTTAGGTGACCATTCGGGCCTAAACTTAAACTGTAAGATGAGGAACACAGCCGAGACATAGGATTGCCTATAGGAACGATCACTATAAATGCGCTTAGGAATAAGGTGCCAAGGACAATCGTGTAAGGTAAGTTTGGGATTTCACCTAGCCAGTGTAGTTATGAACTTACAGGTACATGTGCGTGCTTACAATACCTTACTTATAGCAAAATTGTTGTGTCACGTCTAGCAAGGATTACCTATCAGTTTCTTTCATTTTAGCGCTATGGCTGGGAGAACGTTGGGGAATAGGTCAGCGAGATCCCTGAGGGATAGACCGAGCTCCATTGCTTGGGGAAGTGTCGTGTAAGAGTCATTATGATGTGACGTATGTAGACATCGTAGAGAAGGAACGTTGTATAGAATGTTATGAGTCGTCTAGAGATAGCTCTTCGTGGATTCAGAGAGGATGAATGTTTGAGTTTGAGTAAGACTCCAGTTTCGGGAGAGTCCTAGTTAGGGAAATCATGGGATAGGTTAGTAGGGATGGTAAGATAGAACAGCGTCAAAACCTTGAAAGTATCAATGGCAGGACAAATGGAATAAGATGCTTATAGTGAATTGAAAGCATGTAGAAGTAGAAAGTGAGGTAGTCGATCAAAGCAAAAATAGTGTGAAATGGTTGAGTAAGCGAGATGTGGAACACATGTACATCAAGTTAGTGCTTGACCGAGAGGGCGACCCTTGGTCGTAAGTGGAGTATCAAGGATAAGCTGCGTGAGTAAAGCGGTTGACCTCGTTGAGTGAGTAGCCTTCTATTGCAAATAGAGTCTCATGCATGGCGTTCTTTTATGTAACATGAAATCTTCACGATTTAAAATAAAAATGTAAATGTCAACTTTGAACAAAATGAGTCAGCTTATACGAGTGCACGTTTAAAGAAAAAGCGATTTTAGTACGTCGCACATTGAAATTTTGAGGTTAACGATTTGCAAAGTATTCCACTCTTTTAACGATAAGTTAAATTGTTACAAAAATGGTCGAGAAAATGGTTACCTGCAATTCACTTATAACCAAAATGCTTAATCGACCTATTGATATCATACATTTGAGTGTGAGAACCGACTGGTTTACTTTGTGTCGGTAATTATTTCTGAATTGTCTCATACGAAAAGATTTTCATGCAATATATTACTCTCGTAATAACATTGTTCGGATTGAGCAAGATTGAGGTTCACGGGAAGATGCATGCCAACGATTCTTGAATCGTTGTGCAGGGTTTTGAAGCTATAAGAGTGATGGGGTCATGTGTACCCAAATGTTTCCCAACGTTGGTTATTTAAAATGATGAAATGTGCGAAAATATTTATTTACTGTATTGTCATGCATGAAGGCTATGAACCCATTAGGTCGTAGAGTATTACGTCTTAAGCTAAGGAAGAACTCCGAGAGCGGAGAGGCGTTGGTCAAGTCAAGGGATAACGTATGTAGTTTTAGTATTTGTGTTCAAGAGGAAAGGTGAACCGTGGTAGGGTCAGTAATGGATTATAGTATCGGTTGTATGAGGGCTTGCACCCTAGTTCGGTAACCGGAAGTACATTTGTCAAGGGACGGTTGTGACCGGAGGAAGGACTTGAAGCCTTCAAGGTGATGGTTTTAGCAACTCGTTATGAGTAGTGTGGAGAGGAAGAATGAAATGTCTATGGCGTAGGAATATGAGTTTCGAGGTGAGCTTGTAATGTTGTCGTTACATGAGTAGGTGTCGAAAGGAGGGAGGCAGATCATGAAGGTGATTATGATATGTGGAAGGATTAGGCTCCGTAAGGAACTCATGTTAAAGGATAGGTTAAGGAAGTAGTTAAGAGCTGTCTTTTGTTGTTGAAGTCGGCAACGGTGTATGTTGGCCGAGGCCGAAGACTCAAACCAGATGAGAGTAAGTTGATAGAATATCTTGTAGAGGTGTTAAATTAGTCAGAGACTGTTGTTGTTGAATAGGCGTTCTATTTACGAGGCGAGGAGGGTCCGTAGAAGGACAAGGTGTGTAACACAAGCGGAGTGAGTGTAGACTATACCAGTCAGTAAGAAAATGTGTCGTGTCTAAGAAAGGACTCGAATCATAAAGAGCTAGCTAGGATGTTTGTGTTTGAGCTAAGTATGAACTCGTGAGTCATAGTTCAACAAGTTAGGAGAGAACTAAGTAGCGAGACAGACTCGATTGTAGTATTCGAGGGAATATGAAGGAAAGGGTGAATTATGTACGAATGACCATGAGAGACTTGGTCGGTAGTATGATGATAGGAGTGGTGGATGTACGAACGAATAGTAGCTTCAATTGCCAAGATATCTGTGTCAGCCGGTGATGTAGTAAGGCGATGTTAGAACGATGAAGGATTAGAAGGAAATCCTTATGGGATTTCGGGTAGAGTGTACGTTTTGCAATCTCAGTTGTTGAAGTATGTGGGTTGTAAGTTGGTGTTTATTTTGACTGTTATCGGAGTGGAATGTCAGGACAGAATTGGGTGATTGCTCAGCTGTGAGACCAAGCTTCGTGGTTATGTATGTTGTTAAGTATATTCTTGAAGGCAGAGTAAGTTTAAAGAATATGATGAATAGATTAGTCAAGTTGTAGTATAGTAGATGAGGAATCGTTAAAGAATGAAAATTGTTCCTTATGCGTGAGGGAATGATCCTAGAAGAAAATAGTTGGGAATTTTGGTTATGTTTAAGGAATGACGTGATGATGATCGTGGGACGGAGTGGTAGTATGATCATTAGTTGATTTGAAATGTCATGATAGAGGTATAAGCCTTTGGTTGGTTGACTAAAATTTTAGAGATTTGTTAAGTAATGACGTTCATTCGTTATTACAGGATGTGTTACAATTCTTGGGGAAGTGTTATTGAGATTAACACACTGATTGTTAAAGAATTATTTAAGGTAAATCTAAGTAAGAAAGTCGGGATGACAGTATATATACATCTGTCTGATTTTATGATCATGGTGGTTAATCGAAAGAATTGTGGAACCCGAGTTTCGGGGTGTTCCTTAGTTAATAGATCCGTTTGTAATAGGGAATCCAAGGTGGGTGGATTATTAGAGTGAATGGGGGACGTTACTAAGAAACATACTTTGGGGTCATTGGAAGTTTAAAGAGGTTGAGGGATTGTGTTAGTCAAAATGTGGTGGGATAGATGTGAAATCCTTAAAGAATGTGAATTGTTGCTTATGTGTGAAAGACATGTCTGAGAAGGTAAAAGTTGGAGATTAAAGAATGTGTAGTGACGTCGAACACTGGTCTTGTTTCAAGACGGCTTGGTTGAATGCCTTAAGATAAGATCTTTGTGCAACTGTTTGGTTATGTGAGCAATGAGAAAGCGATACCAGCACGAGGAAAGGTCGGGAGAGAGGGGCAAGTAATGTTCGGTGGGCAATGCTCCACGCTAACGTGGGGAGGTGAAGATAGCATGTCGGAATAAGTGAGTAAATTGGAAGTAGTAAACTTGACAGTAATGCCGAAAGGTGAAGGGTTGTGCAGATGGTTATTGATAAGTGTGCGAACCGTTAGAAAGGATATTGAGGAAGGAAATTGTGTATGATTTTGTGCAGGAAGGTAGTGGATAAGACAGTTGAATGGGTTAAGTTAGTGACTTTGTGAGAAATGTTTACACGATTTGGTCGTGCAGTGTTTATGCTAGGGAGATTAGTATGGCGTGACTATGGTTACTCCTCCCAGTGGAGTGAGGATAACCGGAGTTATGCTTCTTGTGACTGAATGAACGTGGCAATCAGCGAGGAATTGATGTGTTTCAGGATAAGTTTAATTTGAGTAAACGAACACTTCAACGATGGGTTTGGAGGTTCCTACTCTTAGTTACATATAAGGATGGAGTGGCGAAGTAGTGAGAATGTGAGAGAAGTTTGACGAACTGTGGTCTAGGTAGCCCGAGAGAAGGGAAATGTTATTTGCATAGATGTTTAATGAAGGAACTCCGGGTTGTGAGTTGTCGGGATGTACAGGTTGGCCTTGTGCCAAGCTGTCAAGTGTGTGACTGGTTCTTAGTAAATGAATCTCGTATTATAACGGGGGATTCTGCAAAGTTCCTACTTATAGGATGTAAATGTGCTTGAGAAGCCGTACTAAATCTTCTATCATTAAGACCGAGCGATTAGTGACAGTAGCCTACGAGTCAGAGGACCGTAAGAAATGAAGGGAGTCCACCCAATGCTCCATGTTTCGAATTTATCGAGTGGTTGACTAAGTCAGGAGTGGCATTACCTCGGGGAGGCATCAGTTTTGGATGAAGGCTAGATACCCGCACCCTTTCCAATAAGGAATTCCGAGGACATAATTCTTTTAAGGGGGAGTGTTGTAACAACCCAACTTTGACAGGATTGAGAGTTCAGTGGTCAGATTGTAAAAAAATAAAAGATACATTTGAGGGACTAAGCTGAAAATTTCTGAGGTATAAATGGGCTCAGGTCCTTAGGGTTTCATAAATTATTGTCCCTGATTTTGTGTTGTGGCGGCTAGGAAGTGATCGAGAGAGAGAGAAATCACTGAAGAAATCTTCAAGGAATCGCGAGCAGACTTATTTGGTAAGAACTGAATCTTTCTCTATTATTATTTCTGCATTGATTAATCAAGTGATTCAGCTTCTGGACATTGTTTTGTTCTAGCAGTGATGTTAATTTAGAAAACCCTGTTAAGGCTTTAATCCATCAATCAGACTAATAATGCTTGAAATCAAATCGATTATAGGGTTTGGTTTATTAAGGAGTGTTATGATTTCATGTTGGATAAGAATGTATTGGCAAGAACTTTCATTAATCGAGAGGTTTAAGAAGGAAAACGAGTTTGACTTGCGTTGGCTTTTGGTCTGTTCGTAAGAGGCGAGTACCGGGGTTTAACACTACCGGGAATTGGCGCAAATCGGTATCGGGAGTGGCATGCACCGGGATTAGAGAGTCCCGTAACCTAGTTGCAAACCGGGTACCGGGAAACTGAGTCCCGCAAGTGTGATACCGGGAGTTGGGCCAAGTCCCGCAAGGCGATAGTCGGGCATGGGCTCGCACTATTCACTTGTCCATTGCTTTAGACCTGCGATGTGTGTCCTTGAGAGCCCAACTTGCTTTGGGTTTAGGTTATTAGTAGTGGGCCTTAGGAATGAAATTCTTGGATTCTAGAAATGGTTTAAGACGAGTTATGTAAACTAGTTGAAAATCATTGGTAGTTATTAAAGATCGAGTCAAGAGGAGAACTTAGGGTCAAGATTTGAGTTGCATCTAATTTATTTATAAATTAAATTATTAGGTGTGCGATCAAGAACGAGGCACGAGGTTAGGAAAGAATTTGCAATCAGGTGAGTTCTCTAAACCCTTTTACAACGCAAAGTGATAAATGTTTTAACTGATTATGGTTCTTATTGAGCATGAAACGTTTACGAACTGATTTACTTGTTTCCCATGAATGCACTTATTGTATTAAAAGGAATGTTTAGCATGATTTATGAAGAACACATTTTACATGTTTGCATGAACGTAAGTGTACACTATGTGGAGTCAGTCTGCACTGTAGGATCAGAGAGAGGTTCTCGGGGTCCTAGGACTCTTGGTTATGAATGATAGACCGGTGGGTTGGAATCCGTTTCCTTCCTATTCGGTAGAGGGGAGTCCGTGGGGATTCCAAAGCGGCGAGAAGGGAGTCTGCTGGGGCCCTGTTCGCAATATGTTTATGTGATCCACTACACAGTGCAGTACCATGTTTGATGATATTTATGGTCATTGATAAATGTTTTCCAAATGTTTTTATATGCTATTTTCGGAGGGAATTCACTAGACCTTTTGGTCTAACCCTCGCTTTCAAAACTAAACCATTTTCAGGTAAGCGTGTAGCGAATTCTTCTAAGTAGAACTAGAGACGGCATGGAGGCGATGGAGCTCGTGAGGCTCCCAGTTTTGGATCATGATATGTCTAGATAGTGCTCGGTTGTGGCTTAGAGAGACTTCCGTTGTTTATGTTTAATGTTAACGTTAAAGTTTTGTTAAGTATGTCTTAGCGTCGCTGTAAGGACAAGTACATTTATGCCTTTCAAATGGTAAATCTCATGGCTTGACTTTTTATGGAAACCGGGACGTTACATAAGTCACCCTTACTTCCACTCTACAGAACCGTACATGAGATTTTCACTTCATACGGCTCCTCGTTGAATTCTTTCGAAGTTATTGGAACCTTTTCCGCGTTCGAGAATCCTCTCCCTTCTTCCACTCCGCCCCGAAGAGTAACTAGAATTTAGTCACGTTTTCATGTTCCAATTGAATACTTGATATTTAGCTTTAGTGATACATTGTTTTGCATATTGTGATACACGGTGATCCATTTTTTAATGGTGTTGGAAGAGACCCAATTTTTATTACGTGAATCAAGAAAATTAATATTTAAGATTTTTAATAACATGAGATAATAATGGTAATTAATTTATTTTGTTGTTATCCATGTCTAAAAAGTATTAATTCAACCTTTATTATATAAATAATAAAAATACATAATTATCTCAAATGAGTGGCTGAAATCGTATCTCACAATTATCATATGATTAGACCCCTAGAGGGATAATAAATTGTAAACCTCTAAATGTGTGTAAACTTTGGATTTCATAGGGTTTTTTTGATGAAATTGTTTCATGAAATTGTTTATTTTGATAAAAGTGTTTAATATCATTCATTTCTTGATGAAATTGTTTCATATATTTGTGTTTTTTTATGTAAAAACGACAAAGTTTCATCAAACTGAGAAAATATATGAAACAATTTCATACGAATGAAAAAAAAATATGAAACTACATAAAAAACACAAATATATGAAACAATTTCATCAAGAAATGAATGATATGAAACAATTTTATCAAAATAAACAACTTCATGAAGCAATTTCATCAAAAAAAAACCAATAAAGTCCAAAGTTTACACGAAAAAAAGTTTACAAAATAGTGGGCCTCTAGACCCCTATATATATGTATATATATAGACACACACACACACACACACACACACTCCAGATCACAAAATATGTACTTATAAAAGAGATCGACAATTACACGTGGTTCCACGTAGTTATAACCGCAAATAGATAAGATCGAAAGGTAGTTACAACCGAAACTAAGTTCCCCAAAAACTGCATTTTTAGCGATAACTGAAGATCTGATCGTAAGATGAAAGTTTTTTCAGTGACAACTTTCAGCTTCAACGACAGTTTTTCAGCTGCAGCGACAGTTCTTCAACATTGCGACAATTCTTCAGCATCAACGAAAATTCTTCAACATCAGCCTTCATCTTTCAAGCAATAGCTAAAAGCAATACTTGGAACCACCCCACTTTATTGCGATTTAAGGTGATAGAGGAAACATTTGTAAGTTTGCACCTCCGCATCTCCTAACTTACGTATGTTTGCCTTAATGCCTTAATTGATCTCAAATAAATCACAAGTACTCCAAAATGATTGATGACACTAAAATCACCAACATTCCAACCTATGTTCTGTTAACCAAATCTGGAGAGAACCCCAACAGATTAGAAGAGTTTAACAAACTCAATTAGAAAGAGAAAAAAATAGACCATATCCAAAATATCTAAATGCAAATAACCAGGTCTTAGAGAACAAAGAAAATAGACCATACTTAGAGCATCTCCAACAGTTTCCCAAAAATTTCTCCAAAATGGAGAATCAAAAGCCAAAATCCAAAAAAAATTACATTCATCTCCAACAGATTATCCATTTTGGAGAAAAAAACATTGATTATAATATTAAAATATTCCATTCATCTATTAAAATATTATTTCTCTCTCTACATACTTATTTTCAAAGTTTTCTATTGGTTCTCTCACTTGGTAATCAAAGATAAACCTAGATATTCCTTTAGTTGGAAGGTGACGATTCGTGAAAGCAACAGAAACCTTAACGATCTCGCCAAATCTATCACTTCAATCGAGCCACCAACCCATAAAGAAAAGAACAGCTAGATTTGAGTACAAGAAAAAACGATCTAGCAGTTTACAAGATGGAAAAAGGTCAGAATACAACATGAGCCAATGAGATGCGTAGAGAAGCAGAAAACGATCAACTCTCGTCACTGAGGTCGAAGAACATCGAGAGCCTTCAAGTACCAAGCCATAACAACTTTGATACCATCTTAAAACTCACATCCAAATATATTTTTCTACAAACTGAATATCAAGTACAACAAACCTAAACTAGTTACACACAAAGTATGACAAGAGTAAACCCTAGCCCTTCATAAATGACCAAAGGAGAGTCGTCGTTACCCTTCATCTTTTGCCCAAAGTGATGCACATCCCTTCAGCCATCAACATTTAACCCACTTGTCAAGAATGGTCTTTATCTACTAAAAACCCGATCAAAACAGATACACAAAGTCAAGATTGGCAAAGTAATATATATTGCAACATCTTTGTGTGAACAACAAGATGATGAGAAAGGTGGGTGAGCAATATGGTGTTGGTAGAATGAGGTTTAAACATTGTTGAGAATTCATCATGGAATCATTTGCTCTAACGACAAACTTAATACCAACGTTATTGCACAAAGTTACCCACAAAACCCTTATATGCCAATTAAACAAAATAAATAATTAACGGGATAACCGGTTTCACACGTAGACAATTACATATTGCTATAATGGGTAGATTTTTCAAAATACAACGCCTTAATAAAAACTAACTTAAAAGTACAATGCTGTAATAAGAAAAAATAAAAGTACAGTACTATAAGTAAAAAATATTAAAAAATACATTACCATTTCATGCATTTAAACCGTGGTCAAAATCTTGACTCAGGCGTTGTGTCTGTGTGTGCGTCGGCTAGAGAAGAGGCAGAAAATGGGCGTGTTTAGGCTTTGGGTCGTGTCTAGAGATGGCCAAAAATCGTCCTGTGCCAGGCCCAAATCGATTCAAGTTCCAAATAGTGTCGGCGTAATCGGTCCCGGTCCCGACCAAAAAGCTCCGACCCGGTTAAGCTTTGTCATAACCGGTGCTGACCAAACCGGTCCTGACTATTTTTTTAATTTCGATATTTGAAATACTTTTTTTTTGAAATATTTTTAAGAATACAAAATTGTTATTCTAATACACTTAAAATATGTAATTAGGCGACTCAAGTACACTTTAAAATGCGTTTTATTATAATTTTGATTTAAAAATACATTAAAAACTATGCTTATTCCCATGCGTATTCGTTTAATTTGAAGAGTTCCGGTGCTTTGAAGTCTTTGAAGTGCCTCAACGTCATCAAGGTCATCAATGTCGAGTTCATCATCATCGTCATATTGTAAGAAAGTGTTGTCAATATCGGTAGTTGGCGGCGTACTTATATACTCCCATGGCATTTTCGTTTTCTTCCAAGTTTTCTTCCACCTCTTCTCTCTCTACCTATAGTGATGTCATGTGTTGACTTATTTCAATGCTATCCAAATAATCCTTCAAGCATACGCAACACTCCACGGACTCTGGGCTTAGTTTTGTCCGTCATATCGAAATGATTTTTCCATTAAGAGAAAAAGCCGACTTCAAAGCTACGGTACTAGCTTGGAGTTAATATATCACGGGTCATGCACCGTGATGCCAAAACCGAGAATTGAGGTTGCTTTTGTTTTCATCATTCTAACAAATCAATATTTTCAAAATCGTTGGCATCCTTTGGGGGGCATGCGGCTATAAAATCAGTATGCATATACATATTATTTTCAAATCTAATTTTTACTCGTTTCATTTTGAACCTCGTTAAATGTTAGTCATTCGCTTTCGGCGATAACCACTCGAACTAGAACTAAAACTCGTAAATAAACGACTTGAAAAACTTTTTTGTTGACTTCCTCCCCCAAAAAAGTTTTTATAATGATCAAATAAATTGCTAAAATTATGATGAAACACACGTTTTTGTTTCGTTGAAAAGGAATTTTTGGTAGGCGTATCTAAACCAAAAGCCAAACATATGAAAAAAGTTGTTTATACTTCAACCCTAGAAAAGTGATAAAACCGAACGAGATAATCATAATTTTTAAATAACTTACATAAATAACCATGGTATTTTTCATTGTTATTGCCTCACATTATATTTTTGATCTTTTATTAGTAATAAAGTGTTATGTTAGCTCAAACCTTATACAAAAATTAATATATTATTCACTCTTATTTAAATAATTAGACTCCAACTTTGTTTTTATGGACTCTTCATATTTAATATAACAACCTAAAATGAGGTATATGTTTTATAATTACAAAACGATTTTGTAACCAAATTTATAGTTATAAAATATCAATTTTATATGTGAATATAGGTTACAAAATATGTTGAATAGAAATATAGTTGAAGTGAGGACCAAATGTAATGATTATTATTATAAGGTTATATAAATAAAATATTATTATTGGTCGACGAAGTAAAATAATTTGTCTGTCAAACTAAAACGTGTTAATGCATGATTTACAGACCATGTATTAATTGATTGAGATAAAAATATGATAATTGTATAATTGAACTCGATAAGATGAATCAAATAGAATGACCAGTTTTGCTAATATTAGTTTCTCATTGAACCAGATGTCGTGGATAGTCAATTTTTATGGGAATTATGTACGCAAAATGTTTATTCTTTTGGAACACATCAGAATGCGACGAAATTAATACCGAATTATTACTTTTATAAGAGGGATTGTATATTTATAAAAGAACAAATAAACATAAATCGAAAGGTAAATTAATATTTTATTATATAATGTTTATGCACGTTTGTTTAAGAGATTAGTGTAGGCCCCTTGGTGAAAGGGCCATGTTCCGCCCTTGATTACACATCTTGCATCTAAATATCTATATATGTTGATAAACCCTAAAGATCAATCAAGATAGAGAAGATGTGAATTTGTCATCTCATTGATCAAAAACACTGTATACAAGATAGGAGTTCTGCACTTTCTCTCTCTAAGATATGAATGTGAATTATCAGAATGTTTCTAAGAGAGTTTTTTTTTAAACTAACCTACACAAAGGCTATTTATACAAAACACATTACATTGACTTTGACTTTGACCTTTCTAAATTTAAACCTTGAAGACATATTGCACTAACATATGTTAGTGCCCTAACTGACACCTTGTATCAAGTAAAGGGACCTGTTTGAAAGTATCTTATTTTACAACATATAAATGGTTTTTCCCTTGTAATTCATTAATGTATGCCATTCCCTACATTCCAAGTACTGTGTGCATATCTCTCTCATTCATCACCATATATTGTACTTGAAGTTTTATTATTGCTTAATAGAGGGATGACCAATTGATTCATATTGCCATATTGAATGCTTGTTCTAGGATCACAATTGGTATCAGAGCATAATAATTCATTCTGATTCAGAGATCAATTCATGACTTTTTGAGCTTTTTCTTCATTTTCTACTTTTTGATTGATTTTGGTCATTTGAACTCATCAAATGGATCAGGATCGATCAAGGACCGTTTGGTGGTTGATTATACTTGATTTGATTCCGCAAAATCACACAAATCAATCCGAATTTGATAGTTTAGCTCGAATTTCGTGAAATAGCTTAAACCCACTGTTTTGGGATCGGATTCCATTTTCTGTTTTTTTCTGGACGAAAGTGATAGTATTAAAAGTGTCCAGAATTATCTCGCGCACATGCGTACCAAATTTCAGCCTTAACAGACTTGATTTGAGGATTTCACTCGAGATTGAACTGATCTTCATAGTTATCGCAAGTTTAGGTGTTCTTTGTTATCGCACTGCACTGAGTTCTTTCATATCGCAAGTTTTTCATCGCAGAGATTGTTTATCGCACTTAACTGCTAGTGAACAGTAATTTATCGCGAGTGCTTGTTGCGATAACAGGATTTTATCGCGACTAACCTCTGCTGAACAGTTCTTTATCGCAAGTGTCTATTGCGATAAAACTCATTTTTGTCTTTTATCGCGTCCTCTTAGCTGCGATAAAAATCTTGTCTGGTGTGTTTGTGAGTTCCTTTGCAATAAAAGTTCTATTGCGATAAGTTGGTTTTGCGACAAAGTGTAAGTTGCGACAAAAGGCTCTTTTTGCGACAAAGTGTGTGTTGCGACAAAGGTTGTGTTCGATAAAACTGTGTGGGTTCTATTTTTTTTAATCTGATCAGAAGGTTGCTTAACGATCAATAACAAGTATTCATCATGACAGCTAGGGATATTCTAGTGATAGGTTCAAAGGATAAACCACCTGTGTTGTTCCCAAAATATTTTAAAATTTGGAAAGATAGGTTTATCGATTATGTCGAAAGGCAAGGGAATGGTGACTATATTCATACCTCCTTGAAAGAAGGAGTAATGAAGCATGTGCTCACAGTAAAACCAGGTGAAACTGAACAAACTCCTGTTGAAATTGAGAACTACTCAGGTAAAGAGCTTAAAAGATATAATGTTGATAAAACAACAAGGTCATTGGTTATGCATGCGTTGACCAATGATATCTACCAGAAAGTTGATAGTCTGAGTGACACCGGGAAGGGCATGTTTGATGAGCTGATTAAACTTTATCAGGGCTCAGATGTGGAAAATCAGATGAAGACTTCAAATGTGATTAATAAGTTACGAGAATTTTAGACAGAAGGAAGGAGAGACACTGGATAGTACATATGACCGCTTCACAACTTTTTTAAATGAGCTGAACAAATATAAGATAACCAAATCCATAATTGAGAACAATGTGAAGTTCTTAAGTATACTTCAGCCTAAATGGAAGAAGTATGCTTACCGTATGAAACAACATTCTAGATTGAGTTCTCTAGGGTTGCAAGAGATGTTTGAAACACTCAAACAAGATGAGGATGAAGCGAAAGAGAAGAGAGAAAAGAAAAAGAAGAAAGAGAAGAACGAAAAGAAGGAAAAGAAAAGAGAAAAGCCAGAGCAGTTAAATGAAGAGTTTGAAAGTGATCCAATTGCTTTAATTTCTAGTAAATCTAGGAAACACTCTGTAAAAGGGAAGAATGTTGAGATAGAGGGAGATGGTATTGACAACGATGATTTAGATGAAGCTGAAAGCTTAAAACAGTCCTTCTGACAAAAGCTTTTCAGAAGAGGTTTGTGAAGAAAATTGGATCCAACAACCAGCGGTATTCGTCGGGATCTAGGAACTTTGAGCATAAGGATCAGATTGAGTCCAAGAAGTGGTTTGATGATCGGAAAGATGAGGTTAAGAAGATTGAGGATAAGAAGTTTGTTGATAAGAAAGGGGAAGAACATAAATGTTATAATTGTGGAAAGACTGGCCACTTTGCCAAGGAGTGCTGGAAACCTAAGGTACGGGATTCAGACTAGTATAAAAACAAGATGTTGCTGGCAAAGCAGAAAGAGTCCGGAAAAGCACTGCTGGTGGAAGAGGAGTATTGGCTAGATGAGACAGACGATGAGGACGAAGATGAAACTGCTGCCTTGGCCAAAATGTGTCTGATGAGCAGAGAAGGCGAGGATTCTGAAGCTGATGCGACACCTGAGACAGATGTGGTAGAATCCTTTACTATTAATCACTTCGAGAAAAATCTAGAAATTTTACAATCAAGACTAGACGATATAACTGCTAAACTTCATAAAGCACATAAAGTGATAGAATCTCAGAAATAACTAATCACTGAACATAATAAGCTAAGTGATGGGTTGAGAGAAAGTCAAGATAAATTTGAGGAAACTCAAGCTTGTTTTCGAAATAGAATGGATGAACTGTCGGAAAAGTTAAGACTTTCAGAAGATAAGAGGATTGAGCTTGAACAATTACTGCATTCATATAAAGACACTAACACTGAGTTGACCGAGAAGGCTAGTAGTCTGGAAGAAAAGTTGTATAAGTTAGGACAAACTGAACAAACTATTCTTCTCAGTACACCTAAGAATTTTAGATACTACCACTCAAAATGGGGTGGCTTGGGGTTTGACAATCCTCATTATTTGAAGAATGCCTTAACCAAGTCTCCAACTCTTTACAAATTTGAATGGCTTAGTCTTCCGTCTAAGGATCCAAAATATAATATTGATTGGCTTAAAATGGATGGTGATGATTATGAGGCTGAGGAAGAGACTAAAAGAAAAACAACTGTTAAGATGCAACTTCCTTTCGTCTACGACTGGGATAATCATAAGGCTTTGTCTTGGAATTGGAAACAAACCTTGTCTAATGATTATTTCCAAAGTTATGCAATAGAAAAACCGAAGGAGAGTGAAAAACCTGTTTTTGAAGGAAAAGTTTATTATCCTCCTTTGGTACTTGAGCAAAAGCTTGTAGACCACGAAAGCAAGATCAAAAGCAAAATTGAGGAAGTCAGAAATGATGACCAGCTTGCTTTCGATATTGAAAAGGAATTTATACTTAAAGTAATTTCAAATGGCTTAAAAGATATGAAAGCTAAACATAAAGAAATATCTGAAGAGAAATCTTTAAAAGAAAAACATTCATCAGATTCAGATGTTTCTTCGTGTAAGGCATTTATGGGAAATACTATCTTAGAGGCATGATTGTTGATGACCAAGAAGATTCTGAATCTTGGGACATGGAAAATCAATCAGTTGATGCTTCTCCTGAGAAATATTTTCCTACATAAGAGGAAAATGCTTTTAGAAAAGAACAAAATGAATTTCTCTATCCGAAGTCTTATGGTATCTTTCACACTTCATTGAATAGTCAGTCTGATCATGATATTGAAAATCCTTGTGATGTGAAGGCTAAGGAAGTAAAAAGAAACAGCTGTTCAGTTTGATTTTAGTGTCAAACTTCCAGATCACTCTGACTTCTTAATCAAAGAAGAGGAACCTAAGAAGACTTTCTTCAAAGGTGGATCTTCAAAATCGGTTGAGAAAATTCCTGATAATGATTATTATTCCAAATCCAAATCTAAACAATCATTTCAGAAAAAGAAAAAGAAGAAAAAGAAGAAAAATAATCACAAATCTAAGTCTTTTCAAGCTCGAAATTCTAAAGCTTATGATTCTTATTTTACTGGCATTTCAGATCATTATATAAGAAACAACTCGAGACTCGAATGGAGAATAAAGGAGTCTACACAGGATGTGGCCCAGAAAAAATCATCCCATGTTGCTTTTAATTCCATGAAAAACAATTTTGCTTCTGCTGTTAGAAATCAAGATGTTTGCAATAAACAAAAACTTGTTGTTCCGTACAAGCTTTATTCAATGCAACAATTGATTAATTTAGCGCTTGATCAAATTTGTTGTTCATCTTGTGGTGTGGATGATTTTATCTGCAAGTCTGATTATTCTTATTGGTTCGGTTATAATATCCATGGGTCAAAAGGTTTTTATTCAAATGGATACTATAACAGACAATATAAAAAGAAGAATGCAAAGTCCAAACATGTTTCAACTCCTAACCCAAAAGGACCCATTATCAAATGGGTACCTAAAACCACTTGATTTACTTTTTTGCAGCATAGTCATGTGTGGTATTTAGATTCGGGCTGCTCAAAACACATGACTGGAAGAAAGGAGCTGTTCAATAATTTTGTGGAAAAATATGGTGGTAGAGTCAAATTTGGGATTGATCAATATTCTCCGATTCTGGGTTACGGATACATTGTTAAAGACAACGTCAGGATTACAAAGGTCAACTATGTTGAAGGTTTGGGATATAATCTGTTTAGCATAGGTCAATTATGTGTCAAAGACCTAGAAGTTAACTTCAAAAAGACCCGGTGTTCTGTCAGAACCAAAGGAGGAGATGAACTTCTAGTGGGTACGAGAAAGTCAAATCTTTACACCATTGACCTGTCAAAGATCAAACCAAAGAATGACGTGTGTCTATTGTCTAAAGCATCATTGGAGAAAAGCTGGTTGTGGCACAGACGACTATATCATCTCAATTTCAGTTATATTCAAAAACTGATGGTAGGTGATTTAGTCCTAGGTCTACCAGTTCTGAAGTTTGAGAAAGACAACTTCTGTACAGCCTGTGAGAAGGGGAAGATGAAACGAGTTCCTCATCCGCCAAAACCTGAGCCAAGTACACACAAAATTTTGGAAATTCTTCATATGGATCTCTGTGGGACAATGAAGACTTAGAGTATAAGTGCCAAGCGGTATGTGTTGGTTGACGTTGACGATTATTCGAGATACACATGGGTGAAATTTCTACGTTCCAAAGGTGAAACACCTGAGTTGATTATCTCGCTAATCAAACAGCTTCAAGTGAATCTTCAACAATCAGTCCAGACAATCCGATCAGATAACGGGACATAATTTAAAAACAAGACTCTAGATGATTTTCTTAAGTCATTAGAAGTGTCACATCAATATTCTGCAGCAAGAACACCACAACCAAACGGGGTCGTTGAAAGACGAAATCGTACTCTAGTTGAAGCTGCCAGAACGATGTTGCCCTATGCTGATCTACCGTTGTTTCTTTGGGTAGAAGCTGTGTCAATAGTATGTTACACACAAAATCGTTCAATCATACACCGATGGTTTGTCAATACACCATATGAAATTATAAACAATAGAAAACCTGTAATACACTACTTTCATGTTTTTGGGTGCAGGTGTATCGTGCTAAATGACAAGGACAATCTGAACAAATTCAGTCCTAAGGCAAAAGAGGACGTTTTCATTGGATACTCGTCCACCTCAAAGGCGTACATAGTCTATTTCAAATCTTCTAGAACCGTGATGGAAATCATTAACGTCAAATTCGATGAGACTGAAGAAATGGCTTATGTACAAAACAGTACAGAACCCGCAATATCTGGAATTCTAGCATCCGGACAAATCCGTCCGATGACTACTAAGTCAAACAAAGGGCAAGCTTCTACTTCTAATTCTAATTCTAATTCTAATTCTAATCCTAATGAACTTGATATTTTGTTTGAGAATTTTTATGATGATTTCTTTGGAAATAATAACTCGTCTTCTAGTGTCAATGACAGGAATCAAGTTGCTCGAAATCCAGTACAAGCTACATTGTCAGGTCCTTCAACGGTGCCGACATCATCTAACACTGGTGCAACTACTCTTGCGTCTTCCCTAAGTAATCCTAACATGACATCTACACAAGCAATACAACAAGTATCAACGAAAGGTGTTTCTTCATCGGGTACGACTTCAAATGTTAATGATCAGAGTACTGAAAACATACCAGAGGAATCTACTGAAGCAGTTCCCGAGGCAGTTCTAATTGTCACTTATGACAATCAACCAGCCTCGCGTCCGGAACCGACATTGACGATTGAGTTAAATTTCGATAAAGATCCTACCATAGTTAACCCCAATCAAGATGCAATTTCCCAACATCCACATTTAAAGAAGTGGACACAGAGTCATCCACTACATCAAGTAATTGGTGAGGTGTCTGAACCTGTGAAGACCAGATCTGCAACTGCAAATGAAGTTCTGTTCGCGCTCTTTCTAAGTCAAGTTGAGCCAACTACAGTTCAACAAGCCTTCAAAGGTCCGTATTGAATTATTGCGATGCAAGAAGAGCTGAATCAATTTGAAGCACTGAAAGTGTGGAGATTAGTTCCTAGACCCAAAGGAAAGACAGCCATTGGTACAAAGTGGGTCTTAATGAATAAGAAAGATGAAGACGGCATAGTCGCGAGGAACAAAGCACGGCTAGTAGCTAAAGGGTACAGACAACAAGAGGGTATAGACTACGATAAGACATACGCACTGGTTGCTTGCATAGAGGCATTTCGGATGTTCCTATCTGTTGCCACCTATAAGAACTTCACTGTTTATTAAATGGACGTGAAGACTGCATTCTTGAACGGTGTTCTGAAGGAAGAAGTGTACGTGTCTTAACCTGAAGGCTTTGTAGAAAAAGATAAACCCAATCATGTGTATATTATTGACAAAGCTCTTTACGGTCTCAAGCAAGCCCCACGTGCCTGGTATGAAGTTCTATCCACCTTTCTACTAAGTGTCGGCTTTGAAAAAGGTAAAATTGACACGACTCTATTTACTTTGCACGAGGAAGGTGAAATTCTTCTAGTACAGATTTATGTTGATGACATTATTTTTGGTTCGACTAACCCTGCACTATGTACATGGTTTTCTAACATTATGATGACCAGATTCCAGATGAGTATGATGGGAAAGATTAACTTCTTTCTCGGATTACAAGTCAAGCAATTCTCAACAGGGATCTTCATCAATCAATACGTGTTTGATATCTTGAAGAATTTCAAGATGGAAAACTGTACATCAATTGGTACTCTTATGGCTCCAGGATCTAAGATCGGTCCTGATCCTGATGGTGAGGATGTTGATCTTAAGAATTATAGAGGAATAATAGGGTCATTAATGTATTTAACCGCGAGTTGTCCAGATATTATGTTTGCAACTTGTCTGTGTGCAAGATTTCAGGCTAAACCTAAGGCATCACACCTTAGCGCTGTCAAGAGAATCTTTCGTTATTTGAAGGGTACACCGTATCTCAGACTGTGGTATCCAAAAGGGACTGGATACGAACTCACCGCATACTCAGACGCGGATCATCGAGGAAGCATGCTAGACAGGAAGAGCACATCGGGACATGTACCGTTTTTGGGAGACAAGCTTGTGAGCTGGTTATCTAAGAAGCAAAACTGTGTGTCAACATCAACTGCGGAGGCTGAGTATGTAGTCGCGGCCAGCTATTGTTCACAAGTGCTATGGATGAAGACCCAACTCATGGACTACGGGTTCAAATATGAGAAGATCCCCATATACTGTGACAGTAAAAGCGCGATTGCCATATCTGCTAATCCTGTCTAACACACCAAGACTAAACATATCGACATCAGGTATCATTTTATTAAAGATCATGTTGAGAAAGGAACAATTGAACTTTACTTTGTTACAACTGAGTATCAACTTGCCGATCTTTTCACAAAAGCCTTGGATGAAAAACGCTTTAATTTCTTAGTATCCAAGCTTGGCATATTGAACATGAAAGTTTAACTTTCCTATATTGATCATATAATATATGGAAATATTTGTATCTCAATCTAGATATTGTATCTAGATTGATACACTCAAATTTTCATCATAATCTATTCTCAATATATGTTATTTAAATTTTCATGACTTTGTTGTTTTTCAAATGTTTGTTCAACTTGTTATTTTCTTTTCCTTTAATGCTATATTTGAGATTATATAAGATACTTGTATCTGCATGAGGTGTGTTCATGGTCTCAGGGGAAGTATAGTACATAATTTATGCACAAGAATAGGGGGAGTGTGCATAAATGACATCATTTGTAAGTATAGATGACATGGGAATACGGGAAGACAACAAGGTAAGTATTCTAAACTGATTTAACACTAACTCTTCAATGATGAAAAATAATTTTCCAAAATCTTTGCATCATTTAAGGGGAAGTGAAAACCTTGTTTCCAGTGCTTAATCAATTGGAAGTTGGACATCTTCCGATGTGATAAAATACTTTTGAAATTTCTTGAAAAATATGTTAGTCCCATTTTAACAACGCAACGATTCATCTATTGTTAGATTGGTAACAAGAAGATAGATAATGATAAATGGTGTATTATTGATGAAGAAGAACACCTAGAGAGAGAATGGATCTCTCTCTAGTTTACACACACTACACCATATGGAGGCTACATTGCAATGGCTCTTACAAACCCTAATTACACACACTTATCAATATATACCCCCTTGTTACATAGTTAAGCCCAAGCCCTTATAATATAACCCAAGCCCATATTACTATTAATTACCCCTTTACAAAACTATCTTATAACTAGGACATTTTGTGTCCTAACAAAATATTTTGAAAAATGTCTAGGTGTTGAAGTTATCGCACCTAGGGGCTTGCGATAAAAGGTTTTATCGCATCAAGCTACTTGCGATAAAATACCTTTAGGTTTTATTGCAACATGCTTCTTGCGGTAACACAGTTTATCGCAACCTTAGCTAACGATAACATGTGTGAACAGTGTTTATCGCAACACCTTGTTGCGATTACACTTGGGTTATGTTTATCGTATCTTGCCTCTTGCGATAACATTGAGGTTTATCGCATTCTTATTCTTGCGATAAACTGACATTGTGGATGGTCAAACGTTGG
This sequence comes from Saussurea involucrata, assembly GCA_033807775.1. Classification (NCBI taxonomy): domain Eukaryota; kingdom Viridiplantae; phylum Streptophyta; class Magnoliopsida; order Asterales; family Asteraceae; genus Saussurea; species Saussurea involucrata. The sequence continues at coordinate 22,176,351 of CM066314.1, forward strand.
ACCACTCATTTGCTTCCACGTGTCACTCGTCTCAAATTCGTATAAATAGAGAGGTTTTCAAAACATTTGTCTTTTTCCAAACTCTCAAGACTCTCTCAAGCATACCATTCGATTTCTGCGATTTTTCGAGATTTTTGCGTTCCAGTTACTTCCATTGCATTTATACTACCATCGAGGTCAGTATTCTATGATTTGTAACTCATATCATCCGTTAATCTGTGCTTTACAATCGATTTTTAGTTGTTTAGGTTCGAACTCATCGAGTCCTTTCATATTCTTGCTTAAAATCGATGCATATGTGTTTGTTTGCCGTGGAATTAAGTTGTTGCAAGGTCGTGTTTGGGTACCAAAGATTGGAGGAAATCGAGAGTTGATTCTCGAAGACGCCCATAAATCTAAGTATTCTATACATCCCGGGAGTACTAAGATGTATAGGGATCTGAAGTTACACTATTGGTGGCCAACTATGAAAGTAGATGTGGCACGAATAGTAGAAAAGTGTACGACATGTTCGTTAGTAAAAGCGGAACATCAAAAGCCTGATGGAAGTTTTCAATCTTTGGAGATTCCAGAGTGGAAATGGGACAAGATTACCATGGATTTCGTGACGAAGTTACCGAGAACGCAAAAGGGTAACGACACTATATGGGTAATCGTGGATCGCTTGACTAAGAGTGCTCATTTTCTAGCTATGAAAGAAGCGTCACCGATAGATAAATTGGCAAAGCTATATATTGATGAAGTGGTGTCAAGGCATGGTATACCGGTGTCTATAGTTTATGATCGTGATAGTCGGTTTACCTCTAGGTTTTGGCAGTCACTACAAGAAGAGTTGGGTACGAGGGTCAATTTGAGCACTGCTTACCATTCACAAACTGACGGTCAAAGTGAAAGAACCATTCAAACTTTGGAAGATATGCTCAGGTCGTGTGTGTTAGACTTTGGAGGTAACTGGATACGCATCTACCGTTAGTAGAATTTACGTATAACAATAGTTACCATTCCATTATTGGAAGAGCACCTTTCGAAGCTTTGTATGGTCGGAAATGTAGAACTCCGGTGTGTTGGTTAGAAGCTGGAGAAAAGCAATTTGCTGGTCCTGAACTTGTACAACAAACGGCTGACAAAGTGAAAGAGATTCAGAAGCATATGAAAGCGGCTCAAGATCGACAAAAGAGTTATGCTGATCCGAAAAAAAATCAAAAGAATTCCAAGTTGGGGAGCGCGTAATGCTTAAGGTATCCCCATGGAAAGGTGTGATAAGGTTTGGTAAACGTGGAAAGTTGAGTCCTCGTTTTCTAGGACCTTTCACCATAATTAAGAGAGTTGGATTGCAAGCATATCAGTTGTACCTTCCACCTGAATTAGAAGGAATCCTGTAACATCCCAGACCAACCGTACCAGATATTGTCCGCTTTTGTCCGCACACCTGGACTCACGGTTTTAAAACGCGTCTGATAGGGGAGGTATCAAGTTCCTCTTATAAGGCAACCTTTGTTCCCCTCCCTAACCAATGTGGGATCTTACAATCCACCCCCTTGGGAGCCCAGCGTCGTCGCTGGCACACCAGTCCGGAACCTGGCTCTGATACCATCTGTAACATCCCAGACCAACCGTACCAGATATTGTCCGCTTTGTCCGCACACCTGGACTCACGGTTTTAAAACGCGTTTGATAGGGGAGGTATCAAGTTCCTCTTATAAGGCAACCTTTGTTCCCCTCCCCAACCAATGTGGGATCTTACAAATCCACAATACTTTTCATGTTTGCTATCTTCAGAAATGTTTAGCCGAAGAGAATGATGTGATTCCACTTACTGATGTAAGGGTGGATGAAAAGAGTCGGTGTGTGGAAGAACAGGAAGCAATTTTATAAAGATCGGTTAGAAAGTTATGAAATAATAAGGAAGTAATTATGTTAAAGGTATAATGGAAACATCATCGAGGTACTAACGTGACGTTAGAGTCGGAAGAGGATATGAAGATTAGATATCCTCACTTGTTTACTTCGCTTTGATTTCGATGACGAAATCATTTTCAAGTTGGGGAGTATTGTAACACCTCGAATTTTCGTTATATTTGTTTTAATATGAATGAAGTTGATTTGTAATTGGGTTTATGTTTTGTGCTATTTCGTAATTATATAAATTATTGGGGTTAAAAGTTAAGTGATCAAAGTTTGATGCTAATTTGGAAAGTTGAAACTTGAGGGTGTGTTTGGTTATTTTGGAAAGTTGGGGATACTTAAGGGATGGGTTAGGCTGAATTGAGATATTATCTCAATTCAGCTGTTGGAGTCGGCAAAAGACAGAGAGAAAGAATAGAGAGAAAGAAGAGAGAAAGAAGAAGAAATCAAGCTGAAATCTTGGTACTGTTTTGATTTGGAGTCTGATTGTGCAGAGAAGTGGGTCTATGAAACAAAGGTGAGTTCATTCACTCTTTTTGTTTAAATCCATGTTTTCTGTTAAATTAAGCATTAAGACAATTGTATAAATGGTTTTGGGGATGAACGAATGTATTTAAACAAGCTGAATGGAACAAACATGGATTTGAATTGTAATTTTAGGCTGCAGGTCGAAGTTACCGGTAACCTCTGTATGAAGGTGTCCGGATAACCTCTGTATGAAGGTGTCCGGATAACGCAAAGTTACCGGTAAGTTCTATTTATTCTGTAGTTACCGGATGAGTTAGTTACCGGATATCATCCGGATTGTTGTATACCCGGTAAGTTTTGTATACCCGGTAAGTTGTAGTTACCCGGTAAGTTATGTGTACCCGGTAAGTTCTGTGTATCAGGTAACTTAGAGTTTTGTTAACTTCTGGACAGGGTGGGATTGAGGAATTGAAATACAATTCTAGTAGCTTGAACATACTTACAGCTGGATGGTAGTATGTTAGGCTTAAACAACGTTTTAGTTTGATACTATGCAGGTGTGTAGTATGTGTAATGGATCCATAGGCACTGTTATGTATTGTAATGAGGAATAGGCATAAAGCAATTTGTAATTCTCGTTGACCTGAAATGAGGAATAGGCATAAAGTAAATTGTAATTCCCATTTCGTAAAGGTGTTATGAAATGAGAAATAGGCATAAAGGAAATTGTAATTTCTATTTCATAGTATAGAAATCGAGGAATAGGCATAAAGTAAATTGTAATTCCTGATTTCTAAGGGAAGACCAGAGATAGGCATAAAGTAACTTGTAATCTCTACTTCCAGGCCAAGAAATAGGCATAAAGCAACTTGTAATTTCTTGGATAAGAGCAATAATCTAGAATCTGTAAATGATTCGTAGTAGGCTCTTGATTGTGATAATATGACTTACTGAATGTTAGTCATATTCATGGGATCGGGTATGTTCCCGTCATTGAGGTGAGCACGTGTACGGTAAGAATGATGGAGAACATGTTTGTTTATATGTATTGGATATTTTCAAACTGTTAACGTTTTAAATTGAATTTGGATGTTTTCACTAGGCGTAAGCCTAACTGTTCAAATTAATTTTTTTTTACCAGGTACAGGCTCATGGAAGTAAATGGGATGTGGGCCGAGAGCTTTTGCAGTATCCAACTTAAGAGATAAGCGGAGGAGTTAGCTAATGCATTGAGGCTTTTTGATGGATTGCTTAGATAACTTAGTTAATCTAATTATAGTGGACATGATTAGATTAAAAAGTTATTGGGAGAATTCCATGTTTGTAATTACGAAACCTCAAAGTTAATTCTCTTCTTGTATAAAAGTTGGGTATTATTTTATCATTACTTGTTACAATTTGAGGTTCAAATTAGCCCTTATTTTTAGGGTGTTACAAAAAGATACGATTTTATTAAAAATAGTAAAAGATTACCGTTTACAATTGTATCATGCGACTTTTTATATTTTAAAATTGGCTAATTACATCATTATTTGTAGGGTGATAGAGAGTCGATTAGAAAGGAATTACGATTTAAAGGTTTATGGCTTTTTTTTATGGGTTGGGCTTGGTCGCTTTGGGCCTTTATTCTTAATTGTTGGGGTCTTTGTTCCTAATTTAAATAAATTGCAAGTAAACTTTTTTTAATGTGCATGAGATGGGGTGGTTGGGGCGTGGGACCCCTACCCCGTCTTGGTGCATCCGCCAATGCTTTAAGCCATGTCAATTTTCGAACAGTTTTCATCGGAGTTTAAGATTTAGCGTCTTATTAAAGTTCATCATCTATTTTTATAAATCAAAGGCATAACACCTATGGGCTTTACCAATTGCCGGAGTTTGCATGGTGGCCATCAGCCGACGCTAGCTTTCTGACCATGATCTCGCTGTGAAATTCCTACCTTTCAACTCGTATTAACATACAATATAACAAATATCAGATGAATCAAAGCTTACAGCCTTAAACATGTAAAGCATACCTCAATCGTTGTTTGAATGTCAAGATCTCTAATAAAGCTTTAAATCCATGATTGACAACTATAACAACCCAAATGATTTTTCCAGTAAGAGAAAGAGTCGACTTCAAAGCTATGGTACTAGCTTGGAGTTAGTATATCACGATCATGCATGACATCTATGGAACTCGTTTCCTTGGAATTTCTCCAACTTTCCAAATTTGGATGTCATGTTTCGAACAGACTCCGCTCCCGAAACCATGTTAATCACACAAAAATATAGTAATTGATTGTCATAAAATCTGGGTTTTGAGTCAGAAGTTCTTGGATAATCAAATTTTTTTCATACACGAAATAAGGCACCGATCTCGTATGTTGCACCACTTACAAACCAATGTGCATATATGCGTAATCCGAGATGCATATATGCAATATCCCATATGAATGTATGTCCATTATATGTATATTATTGCACGTATGTATATGCATATGTATACGCACATTGTTCACATATGCACACTGGTTGTTCACATATACATACTATGGTTTGTAAAGTATGCAACAAATGCAAGAGAGAACTCATTCATTTGTGATAACTGTGAGATCCGATCTTAACCTCTCATTATTAATAATCAATGGCTAGTATTAATAATGCTAATTTTAGTAATTATCCATTAAATTTCATTTTTTTTTTTAAATTTATGGATAATATTATAAAGCAGTCTTTTTAAATTTGTGGATAATAATTTGATAGTTATTCTTATTAATTGATAATATATTGGTAGTTATCCTCTTTTCACTCTCTCCACTCTCCAGGGAACGTTACCAGTTTCAAACTCATATATCTTGTGATACATGTTGTGATACATTACCGCTTTATATAGGTCACCATTGTGATACCTTTACAAAAACACTATAATTACAACTATGATACATTCTATGAGCATTGCCACTGAGATACAAGTTGTGATACCCTCTGTGATACATTACCACTTTATATACAATATGATCGTAATACCCTAAAAAAACTCTATGAACACTATGAACATTGCCACTATGATACATCCAATGAACATTGCAACTTTGATACAAGTTGTGATACAATGTCCCTCCTCTTACTAAGACTACAGAATGTTCTTGTGAATTATGGCCAATACCGAGTATATAAGTAGTGATTTCAAATCTAGAGGTTAATGCAACTTTACGTAAGGCAGAGTTTGGTTTTTTTAGGGTGATAGAGGAAAAGTTGACAGCTAAGTCACCCTTACTGCCACTCTATAGAACCGTACATGAGATTTTCACCTCATACGGCTCCTCGTTGAATTCTTTCAAAGTTATTGGATCCTTTTCCGCGTTCGAGAATCCTCTCCCTTCTTCCACTCCGCCCCGAAGAGTAACTAGAATTTAGTCATGTTTTCATGTTCCAATTGAACACTTGATATTTAGCTTTAGTGATACATTGTTTTGCATATTGTGACGGTGATCCATTTTTAATGGTGTTGGAAGCAAGGGCGGAGCCATAAAGTTTATCTAGGAGGAGCCTAGAAACGATGTAATTTTTTTTACGATTTCAATGTTTAAAATGATCCTGTTAAGAGATAAGAAATTATAAATATTTGTCTATAGACAATAGTTGTTAAAAAAACATTTAAAAAGGAGTAATTTAAAATAAATAATCAAAGTTTTATGGGTAATAGAGTTGGAGTCATATTAAAAAAAATTGTTTAAAATATACCAAGGGGAGCCTTGGCCCCTCGTGGTTATATGATGGCTCCGCCATTGGTTGGAAGAGACCCAAATTTTATTACGTGAATCAAGAAAATTAATATTTAAGATTTTTAATTACATGAGATAATAATGGAATTTTCTGTAATAATGGTAATTTATTTATTTTGTTGTTATCCATATTTAGCTAAAATTTATTAATTCAACCTTTATTATATAAATAATAAAAATACATAATTATCTCAAATGAGTGACTGAAATCGTATCTCACAGTTATCATATGATTAGACCCCTACACACACACATACACACGCACACACTCCAGATCACAAAATATATATTTATAAAAGAGATCGACAGTTACAATTGGTTCCACGTAGTTATAACCGCTAATAGATAAGATCGAAAGGTCGTTACAACCGAAACTAAGTTCCCCAAAAACTGCATTTTCAGCGATAACTGAAGATCTGATCGTAAGATGAAAGCTTTTTTAGCGACAACTTTCAGCTTCAACGACAGTTTTTCAGCTACAGCGACAATTCTTCAACATCGCGACAATTCTTCAGCATCAACGATAGTTCTTCAGCATTAGCATTCATCTTTCAAGCAATAGCTGAAGGCAATCAGTGATAGGCCGCTTTATAGGCATGGCAATATGGCCCGACCCGGTGGGGAACCCGGTCCACCCGACCCGACCGGGGATTCCCCGCCAAACCGGGTACCGGGGCCGGGGCCGGGGATTCCCCATTTCAGAAAACCGGGGACGGGGCCGGGGCCGGGATGCCCATCCCCCGACCCGCCCCGGACCCGGTATATATATATTAAGAAAAAATATATATTTAAAAAAAATTGTGAACTGATTCTTATTACACCCAAAACAAAAGAAACCCTAGATACTTATTACCCAACGTCGCCACTCGCCAACGACTTACGACTCCCAATTCCGAAACCCAATTCCATCGAGGCATCGACGCCACCCTCCGACCTCCAGTCCTCCACGGCTCCACCGGCGCGGCCGCTGCACTCCGCCCACTGACCCACACACCCTTCGTCGGCCGCCGCACGCACGTTGCTGGCTTGCTGCACTACCACACAGACGGACAGACCACCGCACGCTGCCTCTTTAGTCTTTAGTTCATTTATTATCTTTGGTTGATATTCATTTAATTGATTTTAAGTTGTGTTAAGTGTTGGTTATAGTCTTATAGAGACTAAGAGTTTAGAGCTAAATAACTTGCAATTTGCAATCTTTGAGATAATAATTGTTTTTTTATAATGAAAGAGGTGAATTCTGTAAACTCAAAGAAAGGAAGAATGAATAATGATGGTTGCTGTGGAGTAGAGCTATGATTATTCTAGTGTTCGAATCCTTGTTTGATTTATTTATGTGTTTCAAAATCAAAGGCTATTCTTAATTTCTTACCATTGGTGCAGTGAACAGTTTCTTAGTATCCATTGTGGGCAGAATTCGTATTCGTTCTTAGTATCCACTGTGGGCAGAATTCGTATAGCAGTTAAAAATCCAAAAAAACACAAACGGGTCGGGGAATCGGGCCCGGGGCCAGGGACGGGTCTTGATCGGGTGTTGACCAAAAGTTGACCGGGGCCTGGTTGAGAATCCCCGTACCCGCCCGGGGCCGGGGCCGGGGGTGGTAATTACAAACCGGGATCGGGGCCGGGGATGGGGATCCCCGCCCCATACCCGCCCCGTTGCCATGCCTACCGCTTTACAGCTGCATACACACGACTTAGTAAAATTTCTAAGACTTTAAGAACTTAAACCCGGAAGGGGCTCAACCCCTTGGAACCACCCCACTTTATGGCGATTTAAGGTGATAGAGGAAACATTTGTAAGGTTGCACCTCTGCACCTCCTAACTTACGTATGTTTGCCTTAATGCCTTAATTGATCTCAAATAAATCACAAGTACTCCAAAATGATCGATGACACTAAAATCACCAACATTCCAACCTATGTTCTGTTAACCAAATCTGGAGAGAACCCCAACAGATTAGAAGAGTTTAACAAACTCAATTAGAAAGAGAAAAAAATAGACCATATCCAAAATATCTAAATGCAAATAACCTGGTCTAAGAGAACAAAGAAAATAGACCATACTTAGAGCATCTCCAAGAGTCTCCCAAAAATTTCTCCAAACTGGAGAATCAAAAGCCAAAATCCAAAAAAAAAATTACATTCATCTCCAACAGATTATCCATTTTTGAGAAAAAACATTGATTATAATATTAAAATATTCCATTCATCTATTAAAATATTATTTCTCTCTCTACATACTTATTTTCAAAGTTTTCTATTGGTCCTCTCACTTGGTAATCAAAGATAAACCTAGATATTCCTTTAGTTGGAAGGTGACGATTCGTGAAAGCAACATAAACCTTAACGATCTCACCAAATCTATCACTTCAATCGAGCCACCAAACCATAAAGGAAAGAACCACTAGATTTGAATACAAGAAAAAACGATCTAGCAGTTTACAAGATGGAAAAACGTCAGAATACAACCTGAGCCAATGAGATGCGTAGAGAAGCAGAAAACGATCAACTCTCGTCACCGAGGTCGAAGAACATCGAGAGCCTTCAAGTACCAAGCCATAACAACTTTGATACCATCTTAAAACTCACATCCAAATATATTTTTCTACAAACTGAATATCAAGTACAACAAACCTAAACTAGTTACACACAAAGTATGACAAGAGTAAACCCTAGCCCTTCATAAATGACCAAAAGAGAGTCGTCGTTACCCTTTATCTTTTGCCCAAAGTGATGCACATCCCTTTAGCCTTCAACCTTTAATCCACTTGTCAAGAATGGTCTTTATCTACTAAAAACCCGATCAAAACAGATACACAAAGTCAAGATTGGCAAAGTAATATATATTGCAACATCTTTGTGTGAACAACAAGATGATGAGGAAGTTGTGCGAGCAATATGGTGATGGTAGAATGAGGTTTAAACATTGTTGAGAATTCATCGTTGAATCATTTGCTCTAATGACAAACTTAATACCAACGTTATTGTACAAAGTTACCCACAAAACCCTTATATGCCAATTAAACAAAATAAATAATTAACGGGATAACCGGTTTCATACGTAGACAATTACATATTGCTATAATGGGTAGATGTTTCAAAATACAATGCCTTAATAAAAACTAACTTAAAAGTACAATGTTGTAATAAGAAAAAATAAAAGTACAATACTATAAGTAAAAAAATATTAAAAAATACATTACCATTTTGTGATCCCAGAACAAGTAATGAAACAGCTAATTCAATCAGATGGCCATCCATATATATATTAATCAATGATCAATCAACCAAGTACACAATGAAGAATGTAGAGAGAATGTAGAGTGTGTGTACTTGAGTGTGTAAGGGATGGATGACCTAAATGAAATATAGGCTAAAGTTACTATTTATACTTAGTAACTTAATAATTACATAGTTGGTCCCTCTACATGGTACAACTTGATAATTAAGGAACTAACATTCTCCCCCTTTGTACCAATGTAGAGGCAAAGAGTTTAGGCGTCCACCGGGGTCACGTACTTCTTCCGAATTCCAAAGATGATCTCGAACCTCCTTAGTGCGTTCCGGTACTCCTTCCGGTATGTAATGGCGTCCAGGGCTTTCTTGATCAGCTCCTTCTCCTTATCTTTCAGCTTCACTTCACCGCTTGCATCCAGACGCAGTCGACTCTCAAGGTGGATCTGAATAATCTTGAATGTACCGTCACTGAACTTGTTGGCTTCACAGGTTCTAAAAAATCTCTTCTTTGAGGCTTGATTGCTGTAAACCACTCCAAGCTCAGGTTTCTTCAGAACGGTATAAGCAGGAATACCTTGAATGTTAGACAGACGCCGGTTCGGTGCTCTTAGGTTTACTCGGGCTTGGTGTGACTCCAAGGCCATTTGGAAATCCGTAAGATAAGAGAATTTTAGGATATTCCACATGAACCTCTTCACACTTTGATAGGCAGAAGACCATTCAACATTCTTATCTGGAATGCAGGCTATGGAATTGTAGAAGCTTAGGAGGTCGTCTAGCTTTAAGCTTTTGAAATCTGCTTCAGAGAATTGTTGCAGGTAGATGACCGGTACGGTTATGACTTTGGTCAGCGCGGTTTGTAGAGGATGGCCACGAAGGATCTCTACGATAATCTGGTAGTCGAAGGACACATGTAGGTCTAGATGATGGTTGTTGTCGTGAAGAGCAAGGTGGAGACTTCTCTGTAGAAGCTCCTCGTCTAGATCACGAGCGTTTACGGATGGGTGTGATGATCGACGTGACGGAATGACGGTGTTTTCGTCGGATGAATGTCCGTCATTATGAGCCATCTGAACCATTCATAGTTTAGAACAGTGCCAAAATAGGTTTTTCTTAAAAAAAAATCAAAAAGTTGCTAAGCCTTGGTTTTATCGCAACCCACACAAGATTCTTATCGCAAGGCATGAGTATATTGCAATCAAGAGCTTGCGAGGAAAATTTATCGCAACACATTAGTTGCGAGAAAATGTTGTCGCAACACGTAGGTTGCGATAAGATCTTATCGCAACTAATAGGTTGCGATAAGGATGAATGTGAAGCACTTGCGATAAGTTTGAATATGAAGAACATGTTGGTTGCGATAAGTTTGAATATGATGAACACCTAAAGTTGCGATAACTATGAATGCGAAATATCTTCTAAGTTTTCTAAGTCCAGAGTCGACTTTTTCGCACTGGATGGATTTTAATCCTACACTATGAGTGTCGCAATAACCACAAAAACACATCCCTATCGATTTTACTAACAAATAAACACATACACATCAATTTGAATCAGAATATGAAAAGTTTCAAACTTAAACCGTAAACATATTTAAATCGAATATTAAGCATAAGTTTATGGATGAAATCGAATGAAAGTTAAAACGAATGTACCTCGAAGTGATCTGAATGGAATGAAGTTGATTTGAATCGCGAAAAACACTTAGAAGATTTGAAACCCGTGAATAGCAGTTCGAGAGTTGAGAGAAGTTTGAATACTTGTGAAAGATGAGATAAAAAATTCAAACTCCTCTATTTAAAGGATTGAGACAAAGTGACATGTGGCATCATATGATTGGTCCAAAGGTTTGACCGCCACAGTGTCAGCTTATCGCAAGTATAAGGTTGCGATAAGCTCGGATGTTCTCGCAAGGAACAGGTTGCGACAACGTATTTGACCTTATCTCAACAGAGGGTTGCGATAAGATACTGTTCATTGTGCTTTATCGCAATGCAAGGTTGCGAGGAAACTTCTTGTCGCAACCAATGTGTTGTGATAAAGCAACACTTAATTTTTAATCGCAACTAAGGGTTGCGATAAACTACTGTTCATCCGTTTATCGCAAGTAGAAGGTTGCGATATCAGTAACACTTGGACGTTTTTCAAATAAAATTTTAAAAGATTTTATCACATTGGAAGATGTCCAACTTCCAATTGATTCAAAACTCAAGGTTTTTTTTATAACACAGTTTTCACTCCCCCTTAAATGATGCATAGATTTGAAAAATTGTTTTCATCATTTAAGAGTTAGTGTTTAAAAACAAGTCAGCAGACTTACCTTGGCTTCTCGGAAGCAACAGTCACCATGTATCTACACTTACATGATCTGGCAGTTATGCACACCCCCCCCTAAATTTGTGCATTAGATCTGTACTAAACTCCCCCTGAAACCACGAACATACCTTTGTGCAGATACATGTATCATAACAAATCATAGAAAAGGCAATTGAAAGAGGAGAAAGAAAATAACAAGTTGAATAAAGCATTTGTAATACAACTAAGATATGAAAATTTAAATAACATATATTGAGAATAGAATATGATGAGAATTTGAGTGTATCAATCTAGATACGATGTCTAGATTGAGATACAAATATTTCCATCTATTATACGATCAATATATGGAAGTTAAACTTTCATATTCAGCATGCCGAGCTTGGATACTAGAAAATTGAAACGTTTTTCATCCAAGGCTTTTGTAAAGAGATCAGAAAGCATAAACTCAGTTGTAACAAAATACAATTCAACAGTTCCTTTCTCAACATGATCTTTTATGAAATAATACCTTATGTCAATATGTTTGGTTTTGGTGTGCTGAACAGGGTTAGCAGATATAGCAATAGCACTCTTGCTGCCACAGTAAATGGGGATCTTTTCATATTTAAACCCATAGTCCATGAGTTGGGTCTTCATCCAAAGGACTTGTGAACAACAGCTCGCCGCGGCAACATATTCTGCTTCCACGGTAGATGTTGAAACACAATTCTGCTTTCTAGACGACCAACTCACGAGCTTGTCCCCCAAGAACTGGACGTGCCCCGAGGTGCTCTTTCTATCCAACATGCTTCTTCTGTGATCCACATCTGAATAGGCGGTTAATTCGAATCCGGTTCCCTTGGGATACCACAGTCCTAGGTACGGAGTGCCTTTCAAGTATCGAAATATTTGTTTGACGGCGCCGAGGTGTGATTCTTTAGGTTTGGCCTGAAATCTAGCACAGAGACAAGTTGAAAACATTATATCTGGAAGACTAGCGGTTAGATACATTAGAGACCCAATCATTCCTCTATAATTCTTTACATCGACATCAATACCGTCAGGATCTGGACCTATCTTGGATCCAGGAGTCATAGGCGTACCGATCGACGTACAGTTTTCCATCTTGAATTTCTTCAAGATGTCAAACACATACTTCGACTGGTTGATGAAGATACCAGTAGAGAATTGTTTGACTTGTAATCCGAGAAAGAAATTAATCTCTCCCATCATACTCATTTGGAATTGAGTCATCATAATGCTAGAAAACCAATTACAAAGTCCAGGGTTAGTCGAGCCAAAAATAATATCGTCAACATAAATCTGAACTAAAAGAATATCACCTCCCTCGCGCAGAGTAAACAGAGTTGTGTCGATTTTACCTTTCAAAAAGCCAGCTTTTAGTAGAAAGGTAGATAATACTTCATACCAGGCTTGGGGGGCTTGTTTGAGACCGTAGAGGGCTTTGTCAAGAATGTAGACGTGATTTGGATAATCTTTGTCCACAAAGCCTTCCGGTTGAGACACGTACACTTCCTCCTTTAGGACACCGTTCAATAATGCGGTCTTCATGTCCATTTGATAGACGGTGAAGTTCTTGTAGGCAGTAAAGGAAAGAAAATCCTGAATTGCCTCAAGACGAGCAACCGGCACATACGTCTCGTCATAATCTATCCCCTGTTGTTGCCTATACCCTTTCGCTACTAATCGAGCTTTGTTTCGCACAATTATTCAGTCTTCGTCTTTCTTGTTCTTTAGGACCTACTTGGTACCGATAACCGTCTTACCTTTGAGTCGCGGAACTAACCTCCACACCTTCAGAGCTTCAAACTGGTTCAGCTCTTCTTGCATCGCAACTAACCAGTCAGGGTCTTCTAAGGATTGTTGAACTGTTGAAGGCTCAACTTGACTTAAGAAGAGTGCATATAATACTTCATTTGCAGATGCAGATCTTGTGTTCACTGGTTCAGAAACATCACCAATCACCTGATCAATTGGGTGACTGCGTGTCCACTTCGTGGAATGTGGATGGAGAGAAATAGTATCTTCATTGGGGTCTACAAGAGTAGGGTCTTTATCGTAGTTCAATTCGATCGTCAGTGTCGGTTCCGGACGCGAGGCTGGTTGCTTGTCAGAATTGACAATCAGCACGACCTCAGGAACTGATTCAGTAGGATTTTCAGGAACGTTGTTATTACCCTGATCACTGACATTCGAAGTTGTTCCAGACGAAGAAGCACCACATGTAGATGCATGTTGTCGTGCTTGTGTAGATACCATAGTTGTGTTTCTCGGAGAAGTTGCAGGAGTAGTTGCACCAGTATTTGATGAAGTCAATACCGGCGAAGGGCCTGACATGGTAGCTTGCACGGGTGGTGTTTCAACTTGAATCCTGTTATTGACAGATGAAGAAGGTTTATCACTACCAAAATAGTCATCATAAAAATGTTCAAACAATAAATCAAGTTCATTAGGATTAGAGTTAGAAGAAGTGGAAGCTTGATCCTTGTTTGAAGATCTAGTCATCATTTGACGAATTTGTCCAGATGCTAGAATTTCAGAAATTGCGGGTTCTGTACTGTTTTGCACAGAAGCCATTTCTTCAGATTCATCAAATTTGACATTTATACTCTCAATCACATTTCTGGAAGATTTGAAGTAGACTCTGTATGCTTTGGATGTGAGCGAGTATCCAATGAAAACACCCTCACTTCCCTTCGGGCTGAACTTGTTCAAGTTGTCTTTATCATTCAACATGATACACCTGCACCCAAAGACATGAAAGTAGTGTATAACTGGTTTTCTATTGTTAATCAAATCATATAGAGTCTTGCCAAACCGTCGATGGATGATAGAACGGTTTTGTGTGTAGCACGCCCTTGCAACAACTTCAGCCCACAGAAACAGAGGTAGATCAGCATAAGACAGCATCGTCCTGGAAGCTTCAACGAGTGTACGGTTTCGTATTTCAACAACTCCGTTCTGCTGAGTTGTTCTAGCCGCAGAATATTGATGAGTTATTCCTAATGACTTAAAGAAGTCATCAAGAGTCTTGTTCTTGAACTCTGTCCCATTGTTTGATCTGATGGTCTGAACTGATTGTTGTAGATTAACTTGAAGTTGCTTGACTAACGAGATGATCAAGTCAGGTGTTTCATCCTTTGACCGTAGAAACTTGACCCATGTATATCTTGAATAGTCATCTACGACGACTAACACGTATCGTTTGGCGCTTATGCTCTGAGTCTTCATCGGACCACATAGATCCATATGAAGGATTTCCAATGCTTTGTGTGTGCTGGGCTCGGGTTTCGGTGGATGAGGAGCTCGTTTCATCTTCCCCTTCTCACAAGCAGTACAGAAGTTGTCCTTTTTAAATTTTAGAACTGGTAGACCTATGACTAAGTCACCCAACGTCAGTTTTTGTATGTAATGGAAGTTGAGATGAGATAGTCGTCTGTGCCATAACCAACTTTTCTCCAAAGACGCTTTTGACATCAGACATACGTCGTTCTTGGGCTTGAGCGTTGATAGGTCAATAGTGTACAGATTGGACTTCCTAGAACCAACAAGAAGCTCATCTCCTCCGTCGGTTAGAACTGCACAACGGGTCTTCTTGAAATGGACTTCTAGGTCTTTATCACAAAATTGACCTATACTAAACAGATTGTGTCCTAAGCCCTCGACGTAATTGACTTTTGTAATTCTCACATTATCTTTGACAATATCTCCGTAACCCAAAATTGGAGAATATTGATCGTTTCCAAACTTAACCCGACCACCATTTTTCTCCACATAATTACTGAGCAACTCCTTTCTTCCAGTCATGTGCTTTGAGCAACCTGAATCTAAGTACCAGACATGACTAGGCTGCAAAATGGAAATTAGATGGTTTTAGGTACCCATTTCCAAATGGGTCCTTTCTGATTAGTAGGTTTGGACTTGACATTATGTTTTCTATAACCGGTTTTAAAGTAATCATTTGAATAAAACCAACGGTTATAATCAGATTTGCAGATAAAATCATCCACACCACAAGAAGAGCAACAAATTTGATCACGTGCCAAATTAATCAGTTGTCGCATTGAATAAACCTTGTAAGGAATTACAAGTTTTCGTCTATTGCCAACATCATAATTAATAACATTTGAAACAAAATTGGTTTTCTTGGAATTTAAAACATACTTGGAATTTAAAACAACGTGGGATGATTTGATCTAGGCCACATTCTGTGTGGACTCCTTTATTCTCCACTTAAGGCGCGTGTTGTTTCTCAAATTACGATCTGAAACACCAGAAAAATAGGAATTGTAAGCTTTTGAATTCTGAGCTTGAAAAGTATTATTTTGCTTCTTTCTTTTTGTTTTTCTTTTCTTCTTCTGTAATGATTGTTTTGATTTAGATTTAGAATAATAATCATTAGCAGAGGTTTTCTCAGCTGATTTAGAAGATTCCCCTTGTAAGAGAGTCTTTTCAGGTTTCTCTTCTTTTATTAAAAAGTCAGTATGATCTGGAAGTTTGGCACTAAAGTCAAACTGAACGGCTGTTTCTTTCACTTTTTTACCCTTCCCATCACAACGAATCTCAATTTCACATTCAGACTCACTATCCATTGAATTGGGAAAGATACCATAAGACTTAGCAAAAAGAAAATCATTATATTCTTTTTGAAAAACTTTATCTTCTTTCGTGGGAAGATATATTTCAAGATTAACAAATTGATTTTCCAAATCCCAAGATTCAGAGTCATCTTGGTCATCAACTGTCAAACCCCTAAAAACAGTATTTCCCATGAAAGCTTTGCATGAGGAAACATCTGAATATGAAGAATGCTTTTCTCTTGAAACCTTTTCTTCAGATATTTCCCCAAGTTTCGTTTTCATTTCCTTTAAGTTTTCAGAAAACACTGTGATCATAACTTCCTTTTCGATCTCAAAGGCAAGTTTTTTGTCATTTCTGACTTCTTGAATAGTACTTTCAAACTTGCTTTCGAGGTCGAAGAGTTTTTGTTCAAGAACCATTGGTGGAAAATACCCTTTACCTTCCAAAATTGGTTTTTCATTAATATCCTTTGAGGATTTTCCATTTCCTCTGGTTCTTTAACAACATAGCTCTCAAAGTAATCATTTGGCAAGGTTCTTTCATTATTTAATGCCTTTGTATTATCAGGACCATATCAAAAAGGAAGTTGCATCTTAACAGTGGTTTTCCTTTTTGTTTCTTCCTCAGCCTCATAGTCTTCACCATCCATTTTAAGCCATTTGATTTGATAGCTAGGATGTGAAGAAAGCATAAACCAATCAAATTTATAAAAAGTGGGGGATTTTATTAAGGCATTCCTTAGGTACTGTGGATTGTCATACCCGATACCCCACTTTGAATTGAAATACCTGAACTTGCTTGGCTTATTCATGTGAATTGTTTGTTCAGTTTGGCCTGCTTTATATACTTTTTCTTCCAGACCTTTGACATTTTCACTCAGCTCATTATTCCTATCTTTATAAGCGTGTAAAAGATTTTCAAACTCACCATTCTTGGTTTCCGAACTCATCAATTTTTCTGATAGTTCAGTTATTCGACTTTGAAAATACGCATGACCAATATCGAACTCAGTTTTTTTCTTTTCCAATTCTTTAATTTGACTGTCTTGTTCTATTAGTCTTTCCTTTTGAGTGGAAATTATTTCATATGCTCTTTTCTGATCATTAGTTAGTTCTTCTAACTTATTTTGTAAATACGCTCGTTGAGAAAAGAATTGATTATAAAGAGCGGATTGTACCTCATTTGTCTAAGAAGTAGATTCTGATCCTTCATCATCAGTGTTTTTGGTCATAAAGCACATCTTAGTCTGGACAGCTGTCTCATAATCTGCTTCATCATCAGTTTGATCAAGTCAGTATTCTTCTTCAACCAATAAATCTATCCCCGATTCCTTCTGTTCAGCAAGCAACATCTTGTTCTTATAGTAACTGGAATCTCTGACTTTCGGCTTCCAACATTCCTTGGAGAAGTGACCAGCTTTCCCACAGTTGTAACATTTCGGTTCTTCACCCTTCTTCTCAAATACCTTCTTCTCTTCTGGCCTCTTATCATCTCTCTTATACTCAACCCTCTTGTCATCAAACTTCTTGTTCGATTCAACATGTGCTTTGTGCTCGAAGTTCTTAGAGCCAGACGCATACCTTTGACTGTTAGAACTGGGGCTTTTCCCAAACTGTCTTTGAAAAGATCTGGTAAGGAGTATCATAGCTTGCTTCAGACTTTCAGCTTCATCCATCCTATTTGCTTCATTCTGTTCCTCATCAGACTGATTACCCACATTTTTTGAGTATTTCTTGACAGTTTTGTTAGACATTAAAGCGAGTGGATCTGTCTCTTCTTCCTTAACTGCTTTCTTTTCTTCCTTCTTCTCTTTCTTCTTTGTCTTCAATCTCTTCTCATCAGCATCTTCCTCATCCTGTTTCAAGGTTTCATACATTTCTTGCAGAGCAAAGCAGCTAACCTAGCATTTTGTTTCATTCGGTGAGCATACTTCTTCCATTCGGGTTTAAGAACACTCAGGAATTTTACATTGTGCTCGATTATTGACTTGTCTATATTGTAACTATTCAGCTCATTCAAAATCGTAGTGAAACGGTCATACGTAGTATCAAGTGCCCCCCCCCCCCCCCCTTCCTTTTGTTTAAAGTTTTCGTACATATTGATGGCATTGGAGATTCTCATCTGGTTCTCCACCTCAGATCCTTGATACAGCTTAATCAACTTATCAAACATGGCCTTCCCAGAATAGTTTTTGCTATCTACCTTTCGATAAATATCGTTGGTTAAGGCTTGAATAACTAGGGACTTTGCCATTTTGTCTCCATAATGCTTTTTACTTTGTTCAGGATCACAATGTATTGGTAGAACATCAACCCATTCTGTAATTGGTTCACCATCAGTTGCTATTCCTCTTCTTCTTTGTTTCTCCATAGGACCATTCTCAAGTGAATTAGAAATGTACTCCCCATTCTCTTGTCGATCAACATAATCCATAAACCTGTCTTTCCATATCTTAAACTCCTTAGGAAAAAGAACAGGTGGTTTGTCCTTTGACCCAATAGTCATGATGTCTCTTGCAGTCATATTTAGATTACTTGTTTTACGATCGTTAAGTACCCCTTAGATTTGATTAGTAAAAAAATGGTTCACACTTTCTTGTCTCAACCCACTGTTTATCTCAACCCAAATCTTGTCTCAACTCAAGCCTTGTCGCAACACAATTCTTGTCGCCACTCCCTTCTTGTCACAACCAAAATCTTGTCTCAACCAATAGGTTGCGATAAAAGCCAAAAAGAATTCTTATCGCAACAGAGGGTTGCGATAAGTACTATTCACAAAGTAGTAGGTTGCGATAAAAAGGTCTTGTCGCAACAGGAAGTTACGATATGCTACTGTTTACTTCGAAGAAAGTTGCGATAACAACGACTGTCGCAACTAAGCGTTGCGATATAATACTGTTCACTCCTTGTGAGTTGCGATAAGAATGAACACTCAAGAACACAGAGAGTTGCGATAGTTAAGAATATTCAAGTAGTCTTAAATCGATTCTTCAAAACTGATCCAATTTGTCTGAAAATTGAAACGTAGGTGCGCAGTGATATTCTGGACAACTTTAATTCTTCAAGTTTTATCCAAAAACCACTAGAACAGTGATTTCCAATCCAAAACAGTATGTTTTCTTTAAAAGTCCGAAATACAAGTTTTGCACAAATTGAGCCTAATTCTGGTGTAATTGCGGAATAAAAACACACAGGGATGATAATCAAACACTCCTAAATTTGCAAAAACCTTCAAAATCCTAATCTGATCTAAGTGATATACTATGCTCTGATACCAATTGTGATCCCAGAACAAGTAATCAAACAGCTAATTCAATCAGATGGCCATCCATGTATATATTAATCAATGATCAATCAACCAAGTACACAATGAAGAATGTAGAGAGAATGTAGAGTGCCTGTACTTGAGTGTGTAAGGGATGGGTGACCTAAATGAAATCTAGGCTAAAGTTACTATTTATACTTAGTAACTTATTAATTACATAATTGGTCCCTCTACATGGTACAACTTGATAATTAAGGCACTAACACATTTCATGCATTTAAATCGTGGTCAAAATCTTGACTCAGGAATTGTGTCTGTGTGTGCGTCGGCTAGAGAAGAGGCAGAAAATGGGTGTGTTTAGGCTTTGGGTCGTGTCTAGAGATGGCCAAAAATCAACCTGTGTCGGGCCCAAATCGATCCAAGTCCCAGATAGTGTCGGCGTAATCGGTCTCGGTCCCGACCAAAAAGCTCCGACCCGGTTAAGCTTTGTCATAACCGGTGTTGACCAAACCGGTCCTGACTATTTTTTTAATTTCGATATTTGAAATACTTTTTTTGAAATATTTTTAAGAATACAAAAATGTTATTCTAATACGCTTAAAAATATGTAATTAGGTGACTCAAGTACTGTTAGGACCAAAAATGTCCTAAATTGTGAAAGTTTTTTAAAGGCCTTATTATTGTATATGCGCTTGAGCTTAGCACTTAGTGGGCCTTGGGCTTGACTACATAATGTGTTAGGAGGCTCATTTGTAGTGTGTGGCACAATGTAGAGAGCTTACTTGTGTGAGAGAGAGAGTGTCATCTTCCATGTATTCAAAGCTTAAATCTAATATGAGGATGACTTCAATATCTCGATCTCTTTCAATATACTTGAATTGTTATTGATTTCTAGGATCACAAGTACACATTAAAATGCGTTTTATTATAATTTTGATTTAAAAATACATTAAAAATTATGCTTATTCCCATGCGTATTCGTTTAATTTGAAGAGTTCTGGTGTTTTGAAGTCTTTGAAGTGCCTCAACGTCATCAAGGTCATCAATGTCGAGTTCATCATCATCGTCATATTGTAAGAAAGTGTTGTCAATATCGGTAGTTGGCGGCGTACTTATATAGTCCCATGGCATTTTCGTTTTCTTCCAAGTTTTCTTCCACCTCTTCTCGCTCTACCTATAGTGATGTCATCTGTTGACTTATTTCAATGCTATCCAAATAATCCTTCAAGCATACGCAACAATCCACGGACTCTGGGCTTAGTTTTGTCCGTCGTATTGAAATGATTTTTCCATTAAGAGAAAAAGCCGACTTCAAAGCTACGGTACTAGCTTGGAGTTAATATATCACGGGTCATGCACCGTGATGCCAAAACCAAGAATTGAGGTTGCTTTTGTTTTCACCATTCTAACAAATCAATATTTTCAAAATCTTTGGCATCCTTTGGGGAGCATGTGGCTATAAAATTAGTATGCATATACATATTATTTTCAAATCTAATTTTTACTCGTTTCATTTTGAACCTCGTTAAATGTTAGTCATTCGCCTTCGGCGATAACCACTGGAACTAGAACTAAAACTCGTAAATAAACGACATGAAAAACTTTTTTGTTGACTTCCTCCCCCAAAAAGGTTTATATAATGATCAAATAAATTGCTAAAATTATGATGAAACACACGTTTTTGTTCCGTTGAAAAGGAATTTTTGGAAGGCGTATCTAAACCAAAAGCCAAACATATGTTTGTAATTAAAACTTTAAGGCTGATAACATATACATACCGGTTTAACGCCGCGGGACAAAGAAAATAAAAGTGGATCTTTATAAAATATTTTAACAACTTTGCTTTCATTGAAGCAATCGGCGTTCCCCAATCATGTGTAACATCCCCAGTCCACCGTACACGATATTGTCCGCTTTACGGATACCCTCTGCATAACAGCATGCCGGCACCGCTCACGGTTTTGTTCCTGCCCGCACAAGCATACGCGGGACGCACCCAAACCGCACCATGTGACAGGCAAAAGGCCTCATTCAAGGAAGGTATCCATCCACCCTTATAAGGAGGACTTCGTTCCCCCTCCTAGCCGATGTGGGATCTCACAATCCACCCACCTAAGTGGGATCAACGTCCTCGCTGACACATCGACCCGGTGACCGGCTCTGATACCATTCTGTAACATCCCAGTCCACCATACACGATATTGCCCGCTTTACGGATACCCTCTGCATAACAGCATGTCGGCACCGCTCACGGTTTTGTTCCTGCCCGCACAGGCATACGCGGGACGCACCCAGACCACACCATGTGACAGGCAAAAGGCCTCTTGCAAGGAAGGTATCCATCCACCCTTATAAGGAGGACTTCGTTCCCCCTCCTAGCCGATGTCGGATCTCACAATAATTCTGTAACATCCCCAGTCCACTGTACACGATATTGTCCGCTTTACGGATACCCTCTGCATAACAGCATGCCGGCACCGCTCACGGTTTTGTTCCTGCCCGCACAGGCATACGCGGGACGCACCCAGACCGCACCCTGTGACAGGCAAAAGGCCTCATGCAAGGAAGGTATCCATCCACCCTTATAAGGGGGACTTTGTTCCCCTCCAAGCCAATGTGGGATCTCATAATCCACCCACCTAAGTGGGATCAGCGTCCTCGCTAACACATCGACCCGGTGACCGGCTCTAATACCATTCTGTAACATCCCCAGTCCACCGTACACGATATTGTTCGCTTTACGGATACCCTCTGCATAACAGCATGCCAGCACCGCTCACGGTTTTGTTCCTGCCCGCACAGGCATACGCGGGACGCACCCAGACCGCACCCTATGACAGGCAAAAGGCCTCATGCAAGGAAGGTATCCATCCACCCTTATAAGGAGGACTTCGTTCCCCCTCCTAGCCGATGTGGGATCTCACAATCCACCCACCTAAGTGGGATCAGCGTCCTTGCTGACACATCGACCCGATGACCGGCTCTGATACCATTCTGTAACATGCCCAGTCCACCGTACACGATATTGTCCGCTTTACGGATACCCTCTGCATAACAGCATGCCGGCACCACTCACGGTTTTGTTCCTGCCCGCACAGGCATACGCGGGACGCACCCAGACCGCACCCTGTGACAGGCAAAAGGTCTCATGCAATGAAGGTATCCATCCACCCTTATAAGGAGGACTTCGTTCCCCCTCCTAGCCGATGTGGGATCTCACATCATGGTTGTCTTCGTATTGTGAAATCATACTTGCCAAAATTAATAATTGATGTGAAAGTAAATGGCTTGTTGGATAACAAATATTGGATATAAGAGTTGTGTATTTTTAAAATTGTCCAAAATATTGTATAATCCCTCAAGCACGACCCAATCAAAAGTTTCAATAGCATTACGAGTGTAATGAATATTATAAAATGCTTGCAAATAACTTTTCGGTTTTATTAAATTTTCAATCATAAATAAGTTGCATTCCATCTACGGGAATATCAAAATTAGCTCCCAAAGCTCTAAAACCAACATCGTCACAATATTTTTTGTACATAACATGCATTTTTTTTTAACTTTTGTTTAAATTCACTGTAACATACGTCTAAACTTATCTAGTATGTGTTTACAAGTTATAAACCACCCGAACGGATAAATTGAATATGTGTGCACAACAACGTGAATAAAATAGTTGACCGTCTAAAATAGGGGTTATTTTCAACTTTAATTTCTCTACACGTCAATTAGGCCATCCGTACCCGGCTCGGGATGGGGATCGGGATGCCTTCGGGCTCAGCGGGAATGGGCTACGACCCTTGCGGGGATGGCGGGGCGGGATGGATTCCGGGTTCGGGATCCCGATTCATCCCGAAGAGTTATTAAAAAAAAATATTTTTAATTTAATTTTTAAAAATAATGCCGTTGAACGGCTCTTTGTAAACAAAAATAAATAAATTTTTTTCTCAATTTAATCCCACTATATATTTAACCCTCAACCTCTTATTTCTCACACCTCTCAAACTCTCTAAAATTCTCTCAACCTCTTATTTTTCACACCTCTCAAACTCTCTCAAATTCTCTCAACCTCTTATTTTTCACACCCCTCATAACCCGGCACGCGGATGGGAACTCTCAAGATTGGCAAACATTATGTACGCTCGTGTCATATTACACAATATGATACTCGAAGACGAAAACCATGCTATTTGTGGTGACGTGGAAAACGACTTTTTCACGGATGATATCGAAAGCCAAATCAATGAGACACAACGCGCGGCAAATGTTCGAGAAGTCATAAACCGGGACACTCATAATAACCTTCGGTCGGATTTGGTCGAACATATTTGGCGTATCCAAGTTCCCAACAATGACGACGAGTAGATTTTTAAATTTATTTTGTAATTTTTATTTTTAATGAATGATATGAATTTTAATTTTTATTATTTATCTTATTTTTATTTATTAAAAAATATATAAATATTTTTATTTTGTTAAATAATTAAATGTATAAATAAAAGAATTAAAATAAATGAGGTGGCAAAAGGGTTTGAGGGAATGGGGTAAGGGTGTTTAGGGATTGAGTGAGGGTTAGAAGAAAAGCTGATGTGGCGTTGATGTGGAGCTTGAATCTTTGAAAGATAGAGGGATGGGGTACTGATGACCTTATTACTAATAGAATTATCAAATGAAATGCTAATGATTTTAGAATCTAAATTATAAAGTGTAAATTTTTTATAATATTTGAAAGTTGGTGAACACATGAATGTAGCTCACTTAAGGTTCCACATTAAGACGAGATTCAAACAAAATGAACGGCGAAAAAAGTTGTTTATACTTCAACCCTGGAAAAGTGACAAAACCGAACGAGATAATCATAATCTTTAAATATTGATACATGTTATTTTTAAATAACTTACATAAATACCCATGGTATTTTTCATTGTTATTGCCAGGGTAGATGGCCTCACATTATATTTTTGATCTTTTATTAGTAATAAAGTGTTATGTTAGCTCAAACCTTATACAAAAATTAATATATTATTCACTCTTATTTAAATAATTAGACTCCAACTTTGTTTTTATGGACTCTTCATATTTAATATAACAACCTAAAATGAGGTATATGTTTTATAATTACCAAACGATTTTGTAACCAAATTTATAGTTATAAAATATCAATTTTATATGTGAATATAGACCTTAAGTATTATGGTTACAAAATATGTTGAATAGAAATATAGTTGAAGTGACGACCAAATGCAATGATTATTATTATAAAGTTATATAAAATATTATTATTGTCGACGAAGTAAAATAATTTGTCTGTTAAACTAAAACGTGTTAATGCATGATTTACAGATCATGTATTAATTGATTGAGATAAAAATATGATAATTGTATAACTGAACTCGATAACCAGCTTTGCTAATATTAGTTTCTCATTGAACCAGATGTCGTGGATAGTCAATTTTTCTGGGAATTATGTATGCAAACTGTTTATTCTTTTGGAACACATCAGAATGCGACGAAATTAATATCAAATTATTACTTTTATAAGAGGGACTGTATATTTATAAAAGAACAAATAAACATAAATCGAAAGGTAAATTAATATTTTATTATATAATGTTTATGCACGTTTGTTTAAGAGATTAGTTTAGGCCCCTTGGTGAAAGGGCCATGTTCCGCCCTTGATTACACATCTTGCATCTAAATATCTATATATGTTAGTGTCCTAACTGACACCTTGTATCAAGTAGAGGGACATGTTTGAAAGTATCTTATTTTACAACCTATAAATGGTTTTTCCCTTGTAATTCCTTAATGTATGTCATTCCTTACATTCCAAGTACTGTGTGCATATCTCTCTCATTCATCACCATTGTACTTGAAGTTTGATTATTGCTTAATAGAGGGATGACCAATTGATTCATATTTCCATATTGAATGCTTGATCTGGGATCACAATTGGTATCAGAGGATAGAAATTCATTCTGATTCAGAAGTCAATTCATGACTTTTTGAGCTTTTTCTTCATTTTCTACTTTTTGATTGATTTTGCTATTTTGAACTCATCAAATGGATCAGGATCGATCAAAGACTGTTTGGTGGTTGATTATACTTGATTTGATTCCGCAAAATCACACAAATCAATCCGAATTTGATAGTTTAGCTCGAATTTCGTGAAATAGCTTAAACCCACTGTTTTGGGATCGGATTCCATTTTCTGTTCATTTCTGGACGAAAGTGGTAGTATTAAAAGTGTCCAGAATTATCTCGCGCACCTGCGTACCAAATTTCAGCCTTAACAGACTTGATTTGAGGATTTCACTCGAGATTGAACTGATCTTCATAGTTATCGCAAGTTTAGGTGTTTTGATAACGCCACTTTTTGGCGTTATTTTCGGTTCTCAAACCAATGAGATTAGCTTGTATTTAAGCAAAGAAGTGGATTTTTAATGGTTTTTCTAGTGGAATGTACAGGTAATCCAAAAGACGGCGCTCATCGAAAAAAGAAGCTAAAAAGAGCCCAAAAATAGCCAAAACGAAGCCCAACGGAAGCCCGAGATCCAAGCCCAAGACCCGCGCCCGAACCAGTACCCGAACCGCGAACCAGAAACTGACTCGAGCAGCTCTGGAAAGCACGCGACTTTCCACGTGACTTGCAAGTCGCGTGGAAGGCCGCGTATCCCTCTGTTTCATGAATTTCAGCTTTATTATTCCAACTTTAGGTCATTATTCGGGGACGCTCGATACGCAACTAAGACACGACGAACGGCAGACGAGGAGGGGCGATTTCTGGAGACTTTTCGGAGCTTTCGGAGCCGCGATAGAGGAGAGATCGAGGAGAAGTTCACAACGAGAGTCGGATTAGAGCCGGGAGAAGGGAGTACATCTACCACATTCACCACGATCACTTTTATCATGTTTTCGTTCATTGTTTCCTTTTCTTCTCCTATGTTTTTGTCCCCCAACATCATGAACTAATCTTTAGATGTTGGGGGTTGGATCGAATTAGGTTTGAACATATGAACGGATGACGAATGACTTTTATCAGTTTTTCCTTTTTAATGAATGCATGTAATTTTATTCTTAATGCTTTTGAGAGTTTAGCTAGCTTTCAATTGTTTTGTTGCTTCCAGTTGAGTTCGAGAGAATTAACTGTTAGATAGAACTAGGAATTGCATGCCTAAGGCGAGAATTTGGTGATAGAGATATACCGAATACGCTTTAGTCCTAATTGAACCATTTAGGTTGAGATCGAGAGATTAAATCTATCCGTTCAAATATGAATCTTGCGCTTAATGTGTTTTGAAATCCATAAGTTGAGATCGAAAGATAAAACTTGTCCTTTTCAAAATAAAACTCGATGTTGCTTGAAAGAGAACAACGGTGATTTTAGAGATTGGGTATTCATTAAGGGAATTAACTGGTAATTGTTTTAAGTCAGATATTCGTATGTGAAAACCTAAGGATTTCCAACCCTCAACTGTTTTCTCTATCGAATTTCCCTCAAGTTGTCTACTGTTCCGTGTTTGATTTTTCTTATTGCCATTAATTAGTTTAATACCAACAATCTCTCAATTTCGACAGTTCAGTTAATAGTGATTATAGTAATTGTGATACTTAGTTCCTAGTTCCTGTGGATTCGATACTCGTACTTTCGTACGTATTACTTGATTTCGACATCGTACACTTGCGGTTAGATTTAGGGGGGGTGATAACCCGCCTATCAAGTTTTTGGCGCCGTTGCCGGGGAACTAGTTGCAACTGATAGCACTACCAGCTATAAGCGCTATTAGATTGAACATTTTTTTATTAACCTTGTTCCATCACTTTCAGTTTTTGGGTTGCTAATTTTGTTGTTTCTCATTTCAGGAACTAATTGGTTTATGCTAAGGAAAACCCGAGGGGAGAAACTCGAACCGATCGATCCGGAAATCGAAAGAACCGCCCGTCGATTACGCAAGGAAGCAAAAGCTAAAGAACACATCAAGATCAAGATGACCGACGAAGCACCTCCAGCACAACGCCCTATGAAGTCGTTTGCCAATCCGAATGTGGCAGCGGCACGCATAGGCATTCAAGCACCTGCTACCGAGGCGAATTCTTTTGAGCTCAAACCGAGTACCATTGTCATGGTACAACAGAATCAATATGGAGGAGCGCCGACTGAAGATCCTCATGCACATCTCCGTGCATTCGAGAGGATTTGTAACACATTCAAAATCAATGGCATGAATGAGGATGCCATCAAGCTGAGGTTATTCGGA
The DNA here is from genome assembly GCA_033807775.1 of Saussurea involucrata. NCBI lineage: Eukaryota > Viridiplantae > Streptophyta > Magnoliopsida > Asterales > Asteraceae > Saussurea > Saussurea involucrata. The sequence goes on from CM066314.1 coordinate 22,204,156, forward strand.
TTCTCTCTCAAGGGCCGAGCTGTAACATGGATAGAAGGTTTGCCAGCAGCTCAGATCACTACATGGGCAGACCTGAAAGCCGCATTCCTCCAGAAATTCTTCCCACCGGGAAGAACCGCGCAGTTAATAGCCGAGATTACGCACTTCACGCAATGGGACCAAGAGACCCTATATGAGGCATGGGAGCGATATAAAGACATGTTGAAGAAGTGTCCACATCACGGGTTGCACGGATGGGTCATCATCCAGACATTCTTTAGTGGACTTCACCCGCAATTTAAAAACGACATCACAGCTGCGTCGGGTGGAGCACTAATGGATAAGTCGTATGAGGAAGCATGTGAGCTGATCGACAATATGGTCGAGCATAGTTTTTCTACTCCAAGAGTTGCGAGTGTTCGGGAATCGGATGAGTTGAAGGAGTTAAAAGCTCAACTAGCTTTTATCACGAATCATCTGAAAGGAGGTAGACCGGAAGAACCCGAGCAAGCCCAATTCTTACAAAACCGGAACAACCAACCGAGGAATGATCCATTCTCAAACACTTACAATGAAGGGTGGAAGAAACACCCCAATTTCTCATGGAGTCAACCTCAAGGGCAACAACAGCAAGGTAATTCTTTTAACTTTGCTAATTACCCTAATGCTAACAATGTTTACCGTCCTCCAGGTTTCAACCAAAGGAACGAAGGACAATCCGGGGAGAAGAAGCCGGGGCTGGAAGATATGATGATGAAGTTCATGGCAAAGATGGACAGCACGGTTGGAGAGTTAGCGAGCACGGTGAGCACGGTCAAGGCGGCAACCGAACAGAACACCGCCTCCATCAAGATCCTCGAAAGACAAGTGGGGCAAATATCTGAAGCCCTACAAAACCGACCTCCCGGAACATTCCCGAGCATGACTGAAAAGACACCAAGGGAGGAGTGTAATGCCATCTATCTGAGAAGTGGCAAAGAGCTGATCGAGGAGCCTACACGAGAACCACCAGCAAAGGAAACCGAGCCTAAAGAGAAAGAGGTTGTAGATATGGATGAGCTGGAGGTTGATGAAGAGGTGGTGAGTGAAGAGAACTTAAAGGTTGAAGAGAGAAAGAAGAGTGAAGCGACGAAGCCAAAGCAACCACCGGTCAAGCCGGTGGTACCGAGAGTACCTTATCCGAGCAGACTTAAATCACATAAGGATGATGTTAACTTTTCTAAGTTTCTTGATATATTTAAAAAGTTGCATATTAACATTCCTTTTGCAGATGCTTTGGCGCAAATGCCCTCCTACGCGAAATTCATGAAGGAGATTCTATCCAAGAAGAGGGCAATCGATCACCAATCCACCGTTGCACTTACTGAAGAGTGTAGCACGATCATCCAAAACAAGCTTCCCCCGAAGCTTAAAGATCCAGGGAGTTTTTCAATCCCTATTCAAATTGGGAAGTTTAATTTTGATAAAGTTCTGTGTGATCTAGGAGCGAGTATTAACTTAATGCCTTTATCTGCTTTCAGGAAACTGGGATTGGGAGAAGTGCAACCGACGTTCATGACGCTCAAGCTCGCGGATAGATCGATCGTATACCTGTACGGAGTGATAGAAGATGTTGTAAAGCCCGTGTCCCGGTATGTTTATATATATTTTAATTAATTGCTTTAATATCGTTCTTTTAGCGAATCTTTACTAACGGGGTTAGCAAGTTTGACCAAATGCGTAATAAATCTTTAAACCATTTTAAAGTGTTTACCTTTAATTGTTTTTGGTTAGTGGTTTGGTGTCAAAAAGGACAAAAAATGTTAGCTTACGTGTCTTTTGTTATAGATTGTGAGATGAGGTATAGTTGAGGGGCTATTTGTGCATTTTTTTGGAACTTGTTGCATGGGTCACGGCCCATGGCTGAATCCCTTCTCGTTTTCTTTTTCCTTTCCTTGTGATTCAAGCAACCAATCACCTAAACCCTAGAGCCCTTCTCGTTTCCTTGTGATGTGCGGCCGAGAAAGAAAGAAACGAAGAGAGAGAGAGAGAGATCGCGAGAGAGAGAGAGAGGAGAAGAAGAACGCAGCGGCAGCCCCTTTCGCCGCCGCTGCTGCTGTCGTCGGAGACCGCCACCACCTGCTGTCGTCGGAGGAATCGAGAGAGAGAGGTTTGGTTGTGGTGGTGAGACGTCGTCGTGAGGTAAGTAGCTCTCTCGTTCGTCTCGTTCTTTTCTTTTTCCTTTTCGTTTTTCCGGCGAGACCACCACCGCCGCACGCCGTCGCTACGGTGGCTGTGGGTGGAGGGCGGTGGCAGTGGGTGACACTCTTAGCGTAAATCCCGAATCGATTAAGCCGCGAACCGTTTTATAAAGCTATCAGTTTATGAATATTCTAGTGTGCTGTCCAGTTTTCGTGTAGTCATAACTTTTCCGTCGTAACTCCGTTTGAGCCGAAACTGGCGCCCACGGTTCAAGTTCGGGGTCGGGCACGTTTTCCGTGTTTTAGCGGAAAACTGGTTCGGTCTCTAGCTGGGTGGAAAAGTGGTCGCAAGTTCGGTGATTCGTCATTTTATGTGCAAAATTCTGGAATCTGCCACTGTTTTGCGTAGACCATAACTTTCTGCTCGTAACTCGGTTTGGGGTGAAACCAGTGTCAAAGGTTCCCTTTTTGAGTCTAGAAACTTTTCTGTGTTTTGTGTAAAACCCAGTTCGGGACGTAGCATGGGTCAAACTGTCGTTTTATACTGATAAGTGCTGTTTTTCGCTGTTCTGCGGGCTGATCTTATAAAATCCGTAATTAATTGTAGAAAAATCGTTAGGAGGCGTATAATATGTCCTTGGAACCCTAACTCAGAGGACTTTCTGGTCATGAAATAATATTGGGAATTTTCTGGGTTTAAAGGGGTCGAAACAAGTCCCGAACAGACCTGTTTGGCGAGAACGGAATTTAGTTTTAGTGACGGTTTAAGCGTGTGTCGTGTCATAGGGTCCGGGTCTCGTATTGACACGTTTTAACATGCATTTAGGTGCTGGGAAGTGACCGTAATTGTGAAGCTTGAATTGTGTTATTAAGCTGGGCGCGCATTCGAGGTGAGTTCTCTCACTGTGTAGTTAGGGGTTGTATGCATGTCATAATAGTTTGTATGTACTATTGTCTTTGTGGTGTGAACTAGTTGTTTGTGGTGCGTAATATTTGATTGGTTTGAATGCTTGGTATAAATGTGTCACATTACAATTCGGTGGGACCGAGGCCTCGATGGTACTGAGGTGTTGGTTACATTACAATTCGGTGGGACCGAGGCCTCGATGGTACTGAGGTGTTGGATACATTACAATTCGGTGGGACCGAGGCCTCGATGGTACTGAGGTGTTGGATACATTACAATTCGGTGGGACCGAGGCCTCGATGGTACTGAGGTGTTGGATACATTACAATTCGGTGGGACCGAGGCCTCGATGGTACTGAGGTGTTGGATACATAATTACTTGTAGATGTTTACTCGTTTTATGTAACTGTGATGTTGTTGCTTATGTGCGGATAGGGGTGATATGTATATAATTCCTATCTGCGCATGTGTTGGAATTCACTAAGCTTCGTGCTTACCCTTTCCCAATAAACTGTGGTTTCAGGTACGGGCGGCTCCAAGGCGTGACGAGTACACACTGGCGCGCGAGAAGAGCTGGTTGCTTTATGATTTTAATAATTAAACGTTTATTCCGCTGGTTTTATTTTTATAAAGACATTAATTATGTGTTTGCAAACGAAACGTTGGGATCATTTATTGAGTTGTTATCAATGAATTGTTTATTTAAAAATTTAAATTGCTTGTAATTTTTGGGACGTTACAGATGTGCTCATCAAGGTTGGAAATTTTTATTTCCCGGTAGACTTCGTGGTGCTAGACGTTGATGAAGATGTAGAGGTCCCGCTCATTTTGGGGAGATCATTCCTGGCCACAAGTAGAGCGTTGATAGATGTGGAGGAAGGAGAGATGACCTTAAGAGTTGGTGATGAGAAGGAGGTTTTCAAGATGTTGATGGCAAAGGAGAGCTAGATGAGGAAAAATCCGCGAAGAACCGCAAGTGTGGTCGATTCGAGTCCGCGGATACCGAGCCGAGTTGAGAACCACATAGTTGTGCCACGACTCTAACTACGGTGTTGGGTGGGAGGCAACCCACCGAGGTTAGTTTTCCTTTTAATTTCCAGTTTTTGAGTGTGTTCTTATTTACGAAAAACTATAAAAATGAAAAAAACGAAAAATCAAAAAATAGCTGAAACAGGGACTTACGCGGCTTGTGCCGCGGCCTACAAACCGCGTACCATGTCGCGGGGATCTCTATGGGTTTTCGAAACAGGGGGTTACGCGACTTCTTGCACGACTTACAACCTGCGCGCTAAACCGCGCGGGTTCCCCTGTTTTCGTGTCGTGTTCATTTTCTTGCTTTGTGTGTTTCGTTTTTCTGTTTTCTTTCGTCTTTTGCTTTGTTTCTTGTGTGTTTGCTTTCTCGCTCCCCATCTCCCCTGATTGGCGCTCAAATCTTTCAAGAGAATCTCCTCCGTCCGGGCAAACATGTACGCTCTAAACTTTGTATGTAACGGGTGTGTAAGATGTTTGGCTTCTTGTTAGTTAACGAGATGCAACAAACCTAAGTTTCACTTAGGTTTGGGGTGCCTCGTCTTTTCAAACATCTACACACTCATTTTTAATCTTGTGCAAACCTCGGTTTCACCAAGGTTTGGGGTTGGCTTTGTTTTGACAAACCTAGGCCGCGGACTAGGTTTGGGGTGGCCAGAGTTTAATGAGAATAGTTCTTTAATGCTTGTGCTTAATGTTATGTTTTGCCTGTCTGATACCTGTAATAACCGCACAACGATACTTGTTCTTAGTATCGCCTATGCCGACACTTGCACATTGGGGACAATGTGTGGGTAAGGTTTGGGGTTGCCCAATCGGGCCCATGTGATGCACGTAGATTTCCTGCACTTCTGAGTACCTAGATCACTTTAGCTAAAATTTTTGTTTTGAATGATTGAGACCGACCATTGTGGGAAGAATCTTGTGATAGTGACGTGACCATTAGGGAAGGACTGGGAAAGGACATAACTAGGGACATTAGTGGAGACCACCCATTAGTGAGATTTGAGCCTAAAAGACGTCTTTCATTTCGAGGGATTCATACACGAAAATCTTATACACTTTTTTGAGTTCCTTGTCCTGAATATAGAATGATCTCTCTATATTATTGCATTGAGTAGAAAAGACAACCATCGGGATATGGGGTAAGGGTATAGTAGACCAAATCGTGTGGACCTTAAGAGATGATTCCAGGCATTGTGTGTTTGTTTAACCCTGTTTTTAGCTATCGTACCCTTTTCAACCATCTGTGTGTAACCATAGCCCCCTTTGTAGCCATACACTCACCTTTTCAGTTCTGACCCACCTTTAAACCCGAGCCAAAAGCCTCAGCCAACCCTATCCGAATGTGTGTCAACTAGAAGCGGTAATGAACTATGAAAGATAGAGCGGAAAAGAAAATAGTACAGGCCAGTCATTGAAAATAAATTGGGTCAATGTAACCCAAGAAATAGAAAAAAGGGCCAATGCAGCCCCAATTAAATAAAGAGTCCAAAAAAAAAATTAAATATCCAGTTAGTTTAGACAGCTATCTATAGCTGAAAATAAGTGAGTCAATGCAACGCCAATAGTGACAAAAGGGCCAAGTGATAGGATAGAAAGCTAGGAAGTTCAGAATTGCTAAAGCTTGACACACCAAGGATCTTTGTACCGTTTTACCCTTCACTTCTTAACCATAACCTTAGCCCCATTACAACCCGTGTAAAGACCTGGATGATCTTCTGGAAAACGTGATTACGGTATGCTACCACCTTTACTGATATTCCCTGTCTTGCTACTTGATTCCTTTCTGAGATCAATTTTTGGACATTTGTGCGTCTTTCTTTAGAGTTGTCATGTGATTCTTGAGTAGTCTTGTACATAACTTCCTATACATGACAACATGTGCGACAACCTAGGTTCGAGTGAAACGAGAGTATCCCGTAAGGTAGGGTCGAGGCGAAATGTTTTCCCTAGTATGTCTGGACCTAGAACAACCTTAATGGAAACGGAACAGTCACGAGTTCAACTTACAATGGAAGGTCATAGATCAAACGGAATAGGAATGAGGCGAGACTGAGATAGGCATTCACGGGTATGGGAAATCACCAGTGCATTACATGGTACCGATTGGGAGTCGTGTAGTTATTACATTTCTCTGATATATGCGTTATTCTATTTTATCGCTAATTTGCTTGGTGACAAACAACGCTCGGTTTGGGGTTGTTGATAACGCCACTTTTTGGCGTTATTTTCGGTTCTCAAACCAATGAGATTGGCTTGTATTTAAGCAAAGAAGCAGATTTTTAATGGTTTATCTAGTGGAATGTACAGGTAATCCAAAAGACGGCGTTCATCGAGAAAAGAAGCTAAAAAGAGCCAAAACGAAGCCCAACGGAAGCCCGAGATCCAAGCCCAAGACCCGCGCCCGAACCAGGACCCGAACCGCGAACCAGAAACCGAACCGAGCAGCTCTAGAAAGCGCGCGACTTTCCACGCGACTTGCAAGTCGCGTGGAAGGCAGCGTATCCCTCTGTTTCACGAATTTCAGCTTTATTATTCCAACTTTAGGTCATTATTCGGGGACGCTCGATACGCAACTAAGACACGACGAACGGCAGACGAGGAAGGGCGATTTCTGGAGACTTTTCGGAGCTTTCGGAGCCGCGATAGAGGAGAGATCGAGGAGAAGTTCACAACGAGAGTCGGATTAGAGCCGGGAGAAGGGAGTACATCTACCACATTCACCACGATCACTTTTATCATGTTTTCGTTCATTGTTTCCTTTTCTTCTCCTATGTTTTTGTCCCCCAACATCATGAACTAATCTTTAGATGTTGGGGGTTGGATCGAATTAGGTTTGAACATATGAACGGATGATGAATGACTTTTATCAGTTTTTCCTTTTTAATGAATGCATGTAATTTTATTCTTAATGCTTTTGAGAGTTTAGCTAGCTTTCAATTGTTTTGTTGCTTCCAGTTGAGTTCGAGAGAATTAACTGTTAGATAGAACTAGGAATTGCATGCCTAAGGCGAGAATTTGGTGATAGAGATATACCGAATACGCTTTAGTCCTAATTGAACCATTTAGGTTGAGATCGAGAGATTAAATCTATCCGTTCAAATATGAATCTTGCACTTAATGTGTTTTGAAATCCATAAGTTGAGATCGAAAGATAAAACTTGTCCTTTTCAAAATAAAACCCGATGTTGCTCGAAAGAGAACAACGGTGATTTTAGAGATTAGGTATTCATTAAGGGAATTAACTGGTAATTGTTTTAAGTCAGATATTCGTATGTGAAAACCTAAGGATTTCCAACCCTCAACTGTTTTCTCTATCGAATTTCCCTCAAGTTGTCTACTGTTCCGTGTTTGATTTTTCTTATTGCCATTAATTAGTTTAATACCAACAATCTCTCAATTTCGACAGTTCAGTTAATAGTGATTATAGTAATTGTGATACTTAGTTCCTAGTTCCTGTGGATTCGATACTCGTACTTCCGTACGTATTACTTGATTTCGACACCGTACACTTGCGGTTAGATTTAGGGGGGGTGATAACCCGCCTATCATGTTCTTTGTTATCGCACTGCACTGAGTTCTTTCATATCGCAAGTATTTCATCGCAGAGATTGTTTATCGCACCTAACTGCTAGTGAACAGTATTTTATCGCGAGTGCTTGTTGCGATAACAGGATTTTATCGCGACTAACCTCTGGTGAACAGTTCTTTATCGCAAGTGTTTGTTGCGATAAAACTCATTTTTGTCTTTTATCGCGTCCTCTTAGCTGCGATAAAAATCTTGTCTGGTGTGTTTGCAAGTTCCTTTGCGACAAAAGTTCTATTGCGATAAGTTGGTTTTGCGACAAAGTGTGAGTTGTGACAAAAGGCTTTTTTTGCGACAAAGTGTGTGTTGCAACAAAGGTTGTGTTCGATAAAACTGTGTGGGTTAACAAGTATTCATCATGACATCTAGGGATATGCTAGTGACAGGTTCAAAGGATAAACCACCTGTGTTGTTCCCGAAATATTTTAAAATCTGGAAAGATAGGTTTATCGATTTTGTCGAAAGGCAAGGGAATGGTGACTATATTCATACCTCCTTGAAAGAAGGAGTAATGAAACCTGTGCTCACAGTAAAACCAGGTGAAATTGAACAAACTCCTGTTGAAATTGAGAACTACTCAGGTAAAGAGCTTAAAAGATATAATGCTGAGAAAACAGCAAGGTCGTTGGTTATGCAAGCGTTGACCAATGATATCTTCCAGAAAGTTGATAGTCTGAGTGACACCGGGAAGGGCATGTCTGATGAGCTGATTAAACTTTATCAGGGCTCAGAGGTGGAAAATCAGATGAGAACTTCAAATGTGATTAATAAGTACGACTGTACGAGAATTTTAGACAAAAGGAAGGAGAGACACTGGATAGTACATATGACCGCTTCACAACTATTTTAAATGAGCTGAACAGATATAAGATAACCAAATCCATTATTGAGAACAATGTGAAGTTCTTAAGTGTACTTCAGCCTGAATGGAAGAAGTATGCTCACCGTATGAAACAACATTCTAGATTGAGTTCTCTAGGGTTGCAAGAGATGTTTGAAAGACTCAAACAAGATGAGGATGAAGCGGAAGAGAAGAGAGAAATGAAAAAGAAGAAAGAGAAGAAAGAAAAGAAGGAAAGAAAGGAAAAAAGTCAGAGTAGTTAGATGAAGAGTTTGAAAGTGATCCAATTGCTTTAATTTCTTGTAAATCTGGGAAGCACTCTGTAAAAGGGAAGAATGTTGAGATAGAGGGAGATGGTATTGACAACGATGATTTAGATGAAGCTGAAATCTTAAAACAAGCCATAATCCTTCTGACAAAAGCTTTTCAGAAGAGGTTTGTGAAGAAAATTGGATCCAACAACCAGCGGTATTCGTCGGGATCTAGGAACTTTGAGCATAAGGATCAGATTGAGTCCAAGAAGTGGTTTGATGATCGGAAAGATGAGGTTAAGTAGATTGAGGATAAGAAGTTTGTTGATAAGAAAGGGGAAGAACATAAATGTTATAATTGTGGAGACTGGCCACTTTGCCAAGGAGTGCTGGAAACCTAAGGTACTGGATTCGGACTACTATAAGAACAAGATGTTGCTGGCAAAGGAGAAAGAGTCCGGAAAAGCACTGCTGCTAGAAGAGGAGTATTGGATAGATGAGACAGACGATGAGGACGAAGATGAAACTGTTGCCTTGGCCAAAATGTGTCTGATGAGCAGAGAAGGCGAGGATTCTGAAGCTGATGCGGCGCCTGAGACAGATGAGGTAGAATCCTTTATTATTAATCACTTCGCGAAAAATCTAGAAATTTTACAATCAAGACTAGATGATATAACTGCTAAACGTCATAAATCACATAAAGTGATAGAATCTCAGAAACAACTAATCACTGAACATAATAAGCTAAGTGATGGGTTGAGAGAAAGTCAAGATAAATTTGAGGAATCTCAAGCTTGTTTTCGAAATAGAATGGATGAACTGTCGAAAAAGTTAAGACTTTCAGAAGATAAGAGGATTGAGCTTAAACAATTACGGCATTCATATAAAGACATTAACACTGAGTTGACCGAGAAGGCTAGTAGTCTGGAAGAAAAGCTGTACAAGTTAGGACAAACTGAACAAACTATTCTTCTCAATACACCTAAGAATTTCAGATACTACCACTCAAAACGGGGCTTGGGGTTTGACAATCCTCATTATTTAAAGAATGCCTTAACCAAGTCTCCAACTCTTTACAAATTTGAATGGCTTAGTCTTCCATCTAAGGATCCAAAATATAAGATTAATTGGCTTAAAATGGATGGTGATGATTATGAGGCTGAGGAGGAGACTAAAAGAAAAACAACTGTTAAGATGCAACTTCCTTTCGTCTACGACTGGGATAATCGTAAGGCTTTGTCTTGGAATTGGAAACAAACCTTGTCTAATGATTATTTCCAAAGTTATGCAATAGAAAAACCAAAGGAGAGTGAAAAACCTGTTTTTGAAGGAAAAGTTTATTATCCTCCTTTGGTACTTGAGCAAAAGCTTGTAGACCTCGAAAGCAAGATCAAAAGCAAAATTGAGGAAGTCAGAAATTATGACCAGCTTGCTTTCGATATTGAAAAGGAAGTTATGCTTATAGTAATTTCAAATGGCTTAAAAGATATGAAAGCTACACACAAAGAAATATTTGAAGAGAAATGTTTTAAAAGAAAAACATTCATCAGATTCAGATGTTTCTTCGTGTAAGGCATTTATGGGAAATACTATCTTCTAAGGCATGACTATTGATGACCAAGAAGATTTTGAATCTTGGGACTTGGAAAATCAATCAGTTGATGCTTCTCCTAAGAAATATTTTCCTACAGAAGAGGAAAAAGCTTTTAGAAAAGAACAAAATGAACTTCTCTATCCGAAGTCTTATGTTATCTTTCACACTTCATTGAATAGTCAGTCTGATCATGATATTGAAAATCTTTGTGATGTGAAGGGTATGGGAGTAAAAGAAACAGTTGTTCAATTTGATTTTAGTGCCAAACTTCCAGATCACTCTGACTTCTTAATCAAAGAAGAGGAACCTAAGAAGACTTTCTTCAAAGGTGAATCTTCAAAATCGGTTGAGAAAATTCTTGATAATGATTATTATTCCAAATCAAAATATAAACAATCATTTCAGAAAAAGAAAAAGAAGAAAAATAATCACAAATCTAAGTCTTTTCATGCTCGGAATTCTAAAGCTTATGATTCTTATTTTGCTGGCATTTCAGATCATTATATAAGAAACAACTTGAGACTCGAATGGAGAATAAAGGAGTCCACACAGGATGTGGCCCAGACAAAATCATCCCATGTTGCTTTTAATTCCATGAAAAACAGTTTTGCTTATGCTATTAGAAATCAAGATGTTTGCAATAAACAAAAACTTGTTGTTCCGTACAAGCTTTATTCAATGCAACAATTGATTAATTTAGCGCACGATCAAATTTGTTGTTCATCTTGTGGTGTGGATGATTTTATCTGCAAGTCCGATTATTCTTATTGGTTCGGTTATAATATCCATGGGTCAAAAGGTTTTTATTCAAATGGATACTATAACAGACAATATGAAAAGAAGAATGCAAAGTCCAAACATGCTTCAACTCCTAACCCAAAAGGACCCATCTCAAATGGGTACCTATAACCACTTGATTTCCTTTTTTTGCAGCCTAGTCATGTGTGGTATTTAGATTCGGGCTGCTCAAAAAACATGACTGGAAGAAAGGAGCTGCTCAATAATTTTGTGGAAAAATATGGTGGTAGAGTCAAATTTGGGAATGATCAATATTCTCCGATTCTGGGTTACGGAGACATTGTTAAAGACAACGTCAGGATTACAAAGGTCAACTATGTTGAAGGTTTGGGACATAATCTATTTAGCATAGGTCAATTTTGTGTCAAAGACCTAGAAGTCAACTTCAAAAAGACCCGATGTTCAGTCAGAACCGAAGGAGGAGATGTACTTCTAGTGGGTACGAGAAAGTCAAATCTTTACACCATTGACCTGTCAAAGATCAAACCAAAGAATGACGTGTGTCTATTGTCTAAAGCATCATTGGAGAAAAGCTGGTTGTGGCACAGACGACTATCTCATCTCAATTTCCGTTATATTCAAAAACTGATGGTAGGTGATTTAGTCCTAGGTCTACCAGTTCTGAAGTTTGAGAAAGACAACTTATGTACCGCCTGTGAGAAGGGGAAGATGAAACGAGTTCCTCATCCGCCAAAACCTAAGCCGAATACACACAAAGTTTTGGAAATTCTTCATATGGATCTCTGTGGGCCAATGAAGACTCAGAGTATAAGTGCCAAGCGGTATGTGTTGGTTGTCGTTGACAATTATTCGAGATACACATGGGTGAAATTTCTACATTCCAAACATGAAACACCTGAGTTTATTATCTCGCTAACCAAACAGCTTCAAGTGAATCTTCAACAATCAGTCCAGACAATCCGATCAGATAACGTGACAGAATTTAAAAACAAGTCTCTAGATGATTTTCTTAAGTCATTAGGAGTGTCACATCAATATTCTGCGGCAAGAACACCACAACAGAACGGGGTCGTTGAAAGACGAAATCGTACTCTAGTTGAAGCTGCCAGAACGATGTTGTCCTATGCTGATCTACCATTATTTCTTTGGGCATAAGTTGTGTCAACGGTATGCTACACAGAAAATCGTTCAATCAAACACTGACGGTTTGGAAAAACACCATATGAAATTATAAACAATAGAAAACCTGTAACACACTACTTTCGTGTTTTTGGGTGCAGGTGTATCGTGCTAAGTGACAAGGACAATCTGAACAAATTCAGTCCTAAGGCAAAAGAGGGCATTTTCATTGGATACTCGTCCACCTCAAAGGCGTACAGAGTCTATTTTAAATACTCTAGAACCGTGATGGAAAGCATTAACGTCAAATTCGATGAGACTGAAGAAATGGCTTCTGTGCAAAACAGTACAGAACCCGCAATATCTGGAATTCTAGCGTTCGGACAAATCCGTCCGATGACTACTAAGTCAAACAAAGATCAAGCTCCTACTTCTACTTCTACATCTAATTCTAATCCTAATGAACTTGATATTTTGTTTGAGAATTTTTATGATGATTTCTTTGGAAATAATAACTCATCTTCTAGTGTCAATGACAGGAATCAAGTTGCTCGAAATCCAGTACAAGCTACATTGTCAGGTCCTTCAACGGTACCGACATTATCTAATACTGGTGTAACTACTCCTGCGTCTTCCCTAAGTAATCCTAACGTGACATCTACACAAGCAATACAACAAGTATCAACGAAAGGTGTTTCTTCATCGGGTACGACTTCAAATGTTAATGATCAGAGTACTGAAAACATACCGGAGGAATCTACTGAAGCAGTTCCTGAGGCAGTTCCAATTGTCACTTCTGACAATCAACCAGCCTCGCGTCCGGAACCGACATTGACGATTGAGTTAAATTTCGATAAAGATCATACCTTAGTTAACCCCAATCAAGATGCAATTTCCCAACATCCACATTCAAAGAAGTGGACACAGAGTCATCCACTACATCAAGTAATTGGTGAGGTGTCTGAACCTGTGAAGACCAGATCTGCAACTGCAAATGAAGTTCTATTCGCGCTCTTTCTAAGTCAAGTTGAGCCAACTACAGTTCAACAATCCTTGGAAGATCCGGATTGGATTATTGCGATGCAAGAAGAGCTGAATCAATTTGAAGCACTGAAAGTGTGGAGATTAGTTCCTAGATCCAAAGGAAAGACAGCCATTGGTACAAAGTGGGTCTTGAAGAATAAGAAAGATAAAGACGGCATAGTCGTGAGGAACAAAGCACGGATAGTAGCTAAAGGGTACACGCAACAAGAGGGTAAAGACTACGACGAGACATACGCACCGGTTGCTCGCATAGAGGCAATTCGGATGTTCCTATCTTTTGCCACATACAAGAACTTCACTATTTATCAAATGGACGTGAAGACTACATTCTTGAACGGTGTTCTGAAGGAGGAAATGTACGTGTCTCAACCTGAAGGCTTTGTGGACAAAGATAAACCCAATCATGTGTATATTCTTGACAAAGCTCTTTACGGTCTCAAGCAAGCCCCACATGCATGGTATGAAGTTCTATCCACCTTTCTACTAGGTGTCGATTTGAAAAGGGTAAAATTGACACGGCTCTCTTTACTTTGCATGAGGAAGGTGAAATTCTTCTAGTACAGATTTATGTTGATGACATTATTTTTGGTTCGACTAACCCTGCACTATGTACATGGTTTTCTAACATTATGATGACCAGATTCCAAATGAGTATGATGGGAGAGATTAACTTCTTTCTCGGATTACAAGTCAAGCAATTCTCAACAGGGATCTTCATCAATCAATCGAAGTACGTGTTTGATATCTTGAAGAAATTCAAGATGGAAAACTGTACATCAATTGGTACTCCTATGGTTCGAGGATCTAAGATCGGTCCAGATCCTGATGGTGAGGATGTTGATCTTAAGAATTATAGAGGAATGATAGGGTCATTAATGTATTTAACTGTGAGTCGTCCATATATTATGTTTGCAACTTGTCTATGTGCAAGATTTCAGGCTAAACCTAAGGCATCACACCTTGGCACTGTCAAGAGACTATTTCGTTATTTGAAGGGTACACAATATCTCGGACTGTGGTATCCAAAAGGGACCGGATACGAACTCACCGCATACTCAGACACGGATCATGGAGGAAGCATGCTAGACAGGAAGAGAACATCGGGACATGTACAGTTTTTGGGAGACAAGCTTATGAGCTGGTCATCAAAGAAGCAGAACTGTGTGTCAACATCAACTGCGGAGGATGAGTATGTAGTCGCGGCCAACTGTTGTTCACAAGTGCTATGGATGAAGACCCAACTCATGGACTACAGGTTCAAATAGGAGAAGATCCCCATATACTGTGACAGTAAAAACATGATTGCCATATTTGCTAATCCTGTCCAACACACCAAGACTAAACATATCGACATCAGGTATCATTTTATTAAAGATCATGTTGAGAAAGGAACAATTGAACTATTCTTTGATACAACTGAGTATCAACTTGCCAATCTTTTCACAAAAGCCTTGGATGAAAAACGCTTTAATTTCTTAGTATCCAAGCTTGGCATGTTGAACATGAAAGTTTAACTTTCCTATATTGATCATATAATAGATGGAAATATTTGTATCTCAATCTAGATATTGTATCTTGATTGATACACTCAAATTTTCATCATATTCTATTCTCAATATATGTTATTTAAATTTTCATGACATTGTTGTTTTTCAAATGTTTGTTCAACTTGTTATTTTCTTTTCCTTTAATGTTGTATTTGAGATTATATATGATACTTGTATCTGCATGAGGTGTGTTCATGGTCTCAGAGAGAGTATAGTACATAATTTATGCACAAGAATAGGGGGAGTGTGCATAACTGACATCATTTGTAAGTATAGATGACATAGGAATACGGGAAGACAACAAGGTAAGTATTCTAAACTGATTTAACACTAACTCTTCAATGATGAAAAATAATTTTCCAAAATCTTTGCATCATTTAGGGAGGAGTGAAAACCTTGTTTTCAGTGCTTAATCAATTGGAAGTTGGACATCTTCCAATGTGATAAAATCCTTTTGAAATTTCTTGAAAAATATTTTGAAAAATGTCTAAGCTTTGAAGTTATCGCACCTAGGGGCTTGCGATAAAAGGTTTTATCGCATCAAGTTACTTGCGATAAAATACCTTTAGGTTTTATCGCAACATGCTTCTTGCGATAACACGGTTTATCGCAACCTTAGCTTGCGATAACAGGTGTGAACAGTGTTTATCGCAACACCTTGTTGCGATTACACTTGGGTTATGTTTATCGTATCTTGCCTCTTGCGATAACATTGAGGTTTATCGCATTCTTATTCTTGCGATAAACTGACACTATGGATGGTCAAACGTTGGACCACTCATTTGCTTCCACATGTCACTCTTCTCAAGTTCGTATAAATAGAGACGTTTTCGAAACATTTGTCTTTTTCCAAACACTCAAGACTCTCTCAAGCATACCATTCGATTTATGCGATTTTTCGAGATTTTTGTGTTCCAGTTACTTCCATTGCATTCAGACTACCATCGAGGTCAGTATTCTATGATTTGTAACTCATTTCATCCGTTAATCTGTGCTTTACAATCGATTTTTAGTTGTTTAGGTTCGAACTCATCGAGTCCTTTCATATTCTTGCTTAAAATCGATGTATATGTGTTTGCTTGTGGTAATAACTGCTAGGGTTTTGTTCCTGTGTTTGTTGCGAACCTAGTAGGATAGGTTTAAACTTCATTTTATGCGAAAACTTAGTCTCTGGCTTGAATACTTAGGTTTAGTTTCGTGTTCAAGATTATCGCAACCTTAAGTGTTCTTCGTGTTCAACGTTGTCGCAACCTTCATATCTTCATCTTTATCGCAAACCATTGGTTGCGATAAAATTTTATCGCATCCTTTACCTCGCGATAAAATCTTCCTTGCGACAATGTTTGTGTGGCTTGCGATAACCCCAGTACTTAGGATATTTTTTGACAACTTTTCATAAAAATCCATTTTTTGGCACTATACTGATTCTATTCGACACCAGATGGAAAATGTAAGACACAATGATGGTCACTCCTCTGACAAAAACACCGTGATTCCGTCTCACCGATCCTCGCATCCATCGGTGAATGCACGTGATTTAGACGAAGAACTTTTACCAAGGAGTCTCCATCTTGGACTACTTGACAACAACCACCATTTGGATCTTAGTGTGGATTTCGAGTACCGCATTATTCTAGAGATCATCCGTGGTCATCCACTTCGCACTGCACTTACCAAGGTCGTCACCATACCAGTGATCTACCTTCAGCAATTCTGGCATACACTGCAATTTCACCCAACTCATCGACGCGGTCAACATTTCACCGCCAAGGTCGATCATTTCGATATCCGTCTTACCCTGAAACGACTCCGACACGCCTTGGATCTACCATATAGCAATAATTTTGAAGACATGGTTCCCGAGGAACAACGTTTTGCAGATATTCGCAGCTTGGGATATCAAACCCCGAACAACTGAGTCCTTACACGTTCTTCTAACTTCAAGAGGAAGTTTCCCCCAAGGGTCTGGTATACTCTATTCTCCATTATTAATCGTTGTATGACACCGAAACATACAGGTCTGGATAAGAGCAACATTGCCACTCTCAGGCTATTCCATGTCGTTGCATTCAACCACCAAATTGACTTTGCCATTATTATCTGGAATAAACTCATAGAAATAGTCGGTGACAAGTCAAAGCCGCTCAAGAATCGCCATTTCGTGCCATATCAAAAGTTTCTGCAGATTATTATTCACCAAATCATGGAAAGCAATCAAGAGATACCAAGACGACCCAATGCAGTCCAATGCCCGAGCCAATGGATGCACTTCCTAAAGATGCCCGCCCCAATCAACTTCGCCCACATCGCAGTCATACCTGAAGACGTGCTTGCATATGACGACCAGTAGTCTGAGGTAGTTAGACAGTATAGAATAGATAATGTACTGATGGTCCAGTCAGATCCGGAAGGACCTACCCACAGTGCCATCCAATTAGGCGGTGAGGGTCAACAAGTCGTGCAGGTTCAGGAACGTGGGGTTCCTGAACAGGGAGAGGTGAGGAGAAGAGAAAGAAAAAGAGGGGGTAATGTGGCGAGGACTGCTGGTCTGGCATCTACTTCCAAAGCTACCAAACTCCAAATTTTTTATGATGATGTGTCATGGGAGTCTGTTGATGGTGCTGATGATGTTATATCTGCTTCTTCTTCTGAGGATGAAGCCACTACCCAACCCAGACATGGTGATGTTAATGTTGCTGACTCAGATTCCGATTCAGATCATGACCCCGATGCGCATTTGATACCAAGACATGTTGGTCTGAGACAGCGAATAGAGAGTTCTGATGCTGATTCCACCTGGAACATCAGACTCTCAGGGGAAACTGGTGTCATAAGGCAGGATGAGGGTGTTGAAGTAGAAAATATTGAACATGTGAGCCGAGAGGAGGTGAGAAAAGAAATGGGAGAGACTGAGACAGGGTCACACAAAGATTTAACTAGTGACCCTCCCCAAACCGATCTAAGTCGGGTAGCCACATCCACTGCCAACGAGCATTGTGAGTTCCAGATCCGTGCAACGAATAATAGAAATCAATAGATATAAATGCAAATAGTATGATTTCCAATGGTCATCCAATTTACTTTCAATGTAGAGAGAATTACAATACGGTTTGTGAAAGTGAAAATAGACAACTAGCTTATTTTTTTAAGTTATGAACATTATATACTCTGGGCCCATGGCATGTAAGCCCACGGCCCGTTTACACTTTAAGGCTCAAGAATAAAAAATAACATATTAGACCTTGAACTTCTATTCAATCAAATTTGACCCTAACAATCTCCCCCTTTGAATTGAAGTTCGAGTTCGCGCCAGTTCCCGACATATCTCTTTCGGAGCGCAAAGTGGATCTCGAACATTCTGATGGCTCGGTGGTAGTCGATGCGTTCTTCAATCACTTCTAAGGCATTTCGAGCGGTTGTCTCATTGTGGTTGGGAACATATGAGACCTTCTGATTTTCGGATTCGTAAGTGATGATGTTACGAAGAGCATCTTTGACTTTGAGGAGTGTGCCATCGCAGAATCTGTCGACCTGACTAAAGCGAATAAACCTCTTTTCTTTCTGATCGTTGAGGTATACTATCCCAAATTCCGGTTCTAGAAGCAGTGCGTTCTCGGGATACATCTTCAGTTCGGGCGCTTTTAGATTCGGTTTCAGCAGGTTTACCTTCTTTGCTTTGTTCTCGATTTCCATTTGGAAGTCTGTAAGATAGGACATCATAATTGTCCGAATTAGGAATCGACGAACAACTTCGAGCGCTTTGGTTACATGAAGCGGTCGGATGGTTCTGGTTCGGAGGTCTTTCAGTATAGCTTGGAAGTCGAACGGTCTAAGGTTCTTGAAGTCAGCTTCGAAAAATCTCCATTCATTTCCGTCTTCTCATCGGACGGTGAATACTAGAAACATGACTTTGAGAATTCGGCCTGTTTGGACTTTGAGCACTTTGGTGATTTTGTGCTTAGTTCGGACTTGGCTAACTGGCAGACACCGCTTCATGGCGTTTAAGTACTGGCTTTGGTATTCCGGGTCGGAGCTGGAAATCCCAAGGCAAAAAGTAGGCTCGATAGGGCGTAACCTATGAACATATAGCTTCTTCAGAGATTCCTCCAAGTAAGGAATGAGGATCACGGTCTTCTCCCATCGGATATTTTGCTGTTGAGGAGGAGGATGATCAGAAGCTGTCGGTTGTTGAGGAGATGTCGGAGTTGCAGCAGTTAAAGTTTCGGGTATCGTAGAAGTCTCGGCGGCCTGAGCAGTGTGAACGGGTGTACCATATAGAATTTGAAGCAGAAACTGGTCGTAGTCAACGTTGTCGTCTTCATCAGTAGGAAATATCAGGTTTACCTGGAGATTTATTGCACTAGCGGCTTTTTCGTACCATGCATTTTCGGTCTCCGGGTCGATCTCGGAATCTGGATCAATCAGATTAAGTGCGGCCTATCTGATGCATCATATGTGACCAATTCCTGTGTTTCTCCCTTGGGATTTTCAACCGTTGGGTCTTCGTCATCTGAGATGTCTATGTCAATGACCATCTCGGCTAAACTCAACTGGGCTTCAGGTTTGTCTTCGGTTGCAGTTGCCACAGTTGATGGTTCCGGTTGAACCACGGTAGTTTCAAGGATGATTGGAGTGGACTCAGACAATCGTAGTCTCTTGTTCTCCCCCTCACGATGATCAGGATCATCCTGGTCATCGTGCTGTCTCTTGAGTTCGCCAGCTTGACTCTTGCAGGTGTCTTCGAGTGAACCGACTCTTTCGGACAGTGTTTTGAGCGCTTGTTGAACGTCCTTGAGAGTCGTGTCAAGATGGTCCAATCTTGTGGTTATGGATGACGAAGGAGCAGATACCTGTGATCGTAGAACGGAGATCAGGTCTGCTTCGGTAGAGGCATGGGTATCGATGTGTTGGAGCAGCTGAGCCAGAAGCATAGTCTTTAAGGTGTCCACCGAAAAAGTTGGTTGAACGGGAGCCGGTGGAGGTGTTGGTGTGGTTTCAAATTTGACTACCTTCTCTTTACCTTTGATCAAGCTTTTGAGTTTGTCGAGCTCGGTGGTGAGGTGCTGCTCCATTGCCTCGCGGACAGCCTTTAGAGTGTTGTCCAGATATCTCTTTGACACGAAGTCGGGGTAAATAACTTTGGGATCACTTAGATTGCCCGTTGAGGCATCTACCTTAGAGGTAGAGCCACCTACGTTCACGGTTGGCGATGGTGTGGCCGTGGTAGGATTTCCTTCCGATCCTCGTGTTCTGCTTAAAGGCGGAGACACTACGAAAGTTCCGATCGGGTCACCAAGAGCACCGATGTTCGTTGTCTCATCCTGTGTCCTAGCTGAAGAAATAACATTAGCAAATGGCTCTAGACTCAAGAGTGCTTCCAAAGAAGTAGAGACCGGGGGCTGCTGGTCTCTTGTTTTAATACCAGTACTTTCCGATTGAGAGACCGGTAGATTTTGTACTAAATCCCTGTGCAAAAGTGAAACATCCGTCTTTTGAGAGACGGATGAGTGGCTTGGGAGGTCGTGCAATTGCGCCGCTAGGTCTACGACGGCTTCTTCAATACCCGTCCCAACGGATGAGACGGGATAGCAGATGTGGCTACCTGGGCGACACCGGTTTGGATTCGCTCTGAAGCCTCTTTATTTTTACGGCTTAACCTCTCATGATTCTTTTTAGATCTGATTTCACTCTGTCTCACCTCTTCTGGATTTTCAACTAATACTCCCTCTTCTCTCCTTGTGTCTCCCGTAATAGGCTGGGTAGTATGGATGAGTGGGGGTGTAGGTGAGTCAGATGCAGTTCCTTCGGTGAAAAGTGGATGTGGTTCGATACGGGGTGGTATTAAGGACGCGCGAATGGCACAGTCCGTATCGGATTCGGTGGAGTCGGATTCCACATCCTCAACCTGTCTGGTCGGTGAGGTGGGGTCAGAAATGTATGCTTCCGTGTCACGGTGAAGCAATGGGCGTTCGGTTTCAGTGACGACCCGGACCTCGTGTAGTCTAGTCGACGGTCGTGGTACGGGTGATGGGAATGGGGGGTTGTTGACTTGTTCCAGCTTGGGTGGATTGGGTAGTACTGGATCGCGTATTCAATGCACCGCCCATGCCTGTTCCCCTCCCATGCACTCTCAACACACCCCGTCCGGGAGCTCCAGTTACCCGGACTCTACCACCTCTCGTTCTCGGACCCTCACGTAGCTCAGATCTATTTCTCGGGGGAGATCCCTCCGGCTCTGGCTGGACCATGGGATTTCCTATCTCTCGCCTATATTCTATCACACTCGGTGCATTGGGGTCCGCGTGTGCCAGTAAGTGTTCTGGGATAGGCATGGCCGGGGTATCAGGTGGATTACGAATCACTAAGTATTGCAGATTATTATAGGGACATACCGGATGATTGATACGTCGCGGGATCAGTGGATTCGCATCCATGTGTTGTTGGATGGCAAGAGAAAAGTATCGCGGAAACGGTCGGAACTTCTACTTGGAGCCGCCAGTCTGTCGGATGGCTTGCACAAGTTCTCGCCAGATGATCGCCGAGTAGTCTATGTGCCGGTTGTAGCACACAGCGTGAAATTGGCGCATGAAGTCTATGGTGCACTGGTCGATCCCCTTCCATCTGGAGGACAAACATCTATTTAAGATGGTGAATAGTGTGTACCAGACGGGCGCGATGTATTTACAGTTGAATGCGGACGGGCGGTCAAGATCGTGGTGATATCCAAGCGCACGGATGTCAGCACAGAGTGTGGCGTCATCGATGGTGGGTGCGTACGCCGCATGGCCTTCGGCAGTCGGTTCCGGAAGTGATAAGAGTCGTCGGAAGTAGTCTGGTGTGAGTGTGAATGGGTAGTTGTCGATGCTTGCGGTGATGGTCTGAGTGTTGTTAACAGTGACAACTCTCGCCGTGCGCCATACCTGGTAAACATATAGTACGGGCACATCAGTTGTGGCAGTGAGTGCTCGACGAAGTGGGTGGCCGAGCATGATATCAACCACCACTCGATGTGTGGGTCGGAATTCGGCGGCGTCAAGATGGTGGTTGTTCGGTGAGATCTCAATGCCATGGTCCTTGGGGAACCAAGGCATTGTCCGCCTCGTCGTCTATAATATCCTCCTGCGGTGGGATGTTCTGCTGTTGTTCCTCTTGTTGTTCCGCCATTTAGAATACTTGCAAAACACAATGTCAGATCATGGACGGGATAACACCAACTTCAATGCATACCTTAGCATTTTAAGGGCTCAATCAGCGGTTGATTGAGGACTGGCTATTAAAGCATGACATTGGGACTGCCAATGTTGGAAAAATGCAAAGGCATTGGACTCAAGCAGTGTCCGAATAAACAGGGTATCCGGACAAGCAAAACTTACCGGATAGATGGGGGTTACCGGGTAACACATGGGTTACCGGGTGAAATGGACTTACCAGGGACACAAGATACCGGACACAAAGGAACCTACCGGGTGAGACATGGTGACCGGGTAAAATAAGGTTACCGGAAGAACATGACTTACCGGACATCGATCTTACCGGATTGTCGAACTTACCGGATACAAAAGTATCCGGACGACATTGGGTTACCGGAAGTTCGAGTTACCGGGTTGTTGAAGCATACCGGGTATGATGAATGTTACCGAGTAACATGAGTGTTACCGGGTAGTTTCGGGTTTCCGGGCGTAGGACTGTGGTACCTGAATCGAACCAAACACTATCGAGAATGGAACCTACTTGGTTCAGATTGCTCCAAATGTAAATATACGCCACAAACAACTATTAATCTTAGGAAATGGAGCCTAAACAACCCGAATAAGACCAAAATAACTCGACTCTGGTGCGACGTGAAATGGGTTTTTCGAGAAACCCTAATCGGGTCGATTTCGCGGTCAAACCGTGTGTGAGTGGTACCGAAACGTAGGAGATGCGATAGAGAAATCGTACCTGTGATGTGAAACCAAAATCGAGCAATTATGAGTGAGAATGGCGAGATACCGAGTGCTGGAGTCGAGAGGGTTTTAGAGAGGGTTTGAGAAGTTTCCGGGCATAGTGAATGCAAGGGTTATCGGATGCCTATAAATAGGTTCACTTACCCGGTAACTCTTGGTACCCGGTTACTTACCTGGTCCGGTAAGTTTACCCGGTAACAAGGGTTACCCGGTCACTTACCGGGTAAGAGCCCGGGAAGTCTAAAAATTTATAATTTTTTGATCTTTTCTTAAGAAAAAAATGCCCTGCTCCCCCTCGACCTTAGCATGGGGATGTCCTTGCTCCCCCTTGGAACAAGAATGGGAGTGAGTACGGAGACGTCAACACACAAAAAAAACTTTTACACGTTTAAGAAAAAATGTGTGACGCTCCCCCTTAAATATTGAATACCAATGGTTGTGCTCCCCCTCAGAATGTGCACGGAGTGTGATGTGAAGTGCACTTGGGAATGTCCTTACACACAAAAAAAACTTTTCTGGCAGTTAAAAAACGTGTGTGACACTCCCCCTCAATAGTAGAAGTAACTTACCTGATACTTGGTCGTGCTCCCCCTGAACACATGAACACTTGTGAAAGAACAGATATATAGCCAAATAAACTAGACGACAGTAATGAACAGAAGAAACACACGTGGAAAGAAAGTAAACAAGCGAAATCTACCTAATAAATACAGAGACTCAACCTAACTATATAACTGATACAAGTAGAATACAGATGCGAGGAAGTGTATGCTCAATCATCTGGAGTGTGAACAACAGATGATGAGTATACAGTTTCTCGTAGATGTATGGGACTTGTATCAGGCACACAATCAGATCAAGTCTTCAGATTTAGCATACCTAACCTGGACACTAGATAATTAAAGCATTTTTCGTCCAGGGGTTTTGTAAACATGTCGGCTAACAGGTGTTCTGTATTTACAAAGTAGAGTTCGACTGTACCTCTTTCAACGTGATCCTTGATAAAATGGTACCGAATGTCTATGTGCTTTGTCTTCGTATGCTGGACAGGATTGCTGGATATTGCAATAGCGCTCTTCGAGTCTCAGTAGATGGGCACCTTGACGTATGTGAAGCTGTAGTCCTTGAGTTGCGTGCGCATCCATATCACTTGAGAACAACAACTTACGGCGGCCACGTATTCCGCCTCGGCAGTCGACGTAGAGACGCACTGCTGCTTCTTGGATGCCCAACTCACCAAGCTATCGCCCAAGAACTGCACATGACCCGATATGCTCTTCCGATCCATCATGCTGCCCGCGTGGTCCGCATCAGAGTATGCAGACAACTCAAAACCTGTCTCTTTCGGGTACCACAAGCCAAGATCAGCAGTACCACGTAAATAACGAAAAATTCGTTTGACAGCTATTAAATGACACTCTTTCGGTTTTGATTGTAACCGGGCGCAAAGAAATGTTGAGAACATGATGTCCGGTCTACTAGCAGTTAAGTACATTAAAGAACCAATCATTCCCCGATACGTTTTAGTGTCCACATCCTTTCCGTTAGGATCGGCGTGTAACTTTGTACCGGGTGCCATGGGGGTTTTCATCGGTGAGGACTGTTCCATCTGGAATTTCTTAAGAATATCCCAGATGTACTTGGCCTGATTTATGAATATTCTGGTCGACAGTTGTTTAACTTGAAGACAAAGGAAGAAATTCATCTCACATAACATACTCATTTTAAAAAAAAATCCCATTAACTTGGCAAAGTTCTTAGCAAACTGAGGATTAGTAGAACCAAAAATTATGTCATCGACATACACTTGAACGAATACAATATGACCTTTTTCCTTTTTAATAAAGAGGGTGGTATCGATTTTACCTCGTGAAAATTCCGACTTTATTAAAAACTTCGATAGAGTATCATACCAGGCCCGTGGAGCTTGCTTCAATCCGTAGAGCGCCTTGTCTAGGATGTAGACATGGTCAGGCTTCTTTTCGTCCATGAACCCGTCCGGTTGCGAAAAGTACACTTCTTCCTTGAGTTCGCCGTTAAGGAATGTGGTCTTCACATCCATTTGGAAGACCATGAAGTTCTTGTGCGCGGCGTATGTAAGGAACATACGTATTGCTTCGATCCTCGCCACCGGAGTGTATGTCTCGTCATAGTCAATCCCTTCTTGTTGACGGTATCCCTTGGCCACGAGACGCACCTTATTGCGTACTATGATGCTGTCCTCGTCCTTCTTGTTCTTGAAGATCCACTTAGTGCCGATCACCGTTTTGTGAGATGGACGTGGGACAAGTCGATATACTTTGAGAGCCTCAAAATGGTTGAGCTCCTCTTGCATGGCCATGACCCAGTCCGGATCTTCGAGTGCTTCGCGGACGGTTGTCGGCTCGGTCTTACTCAGGAATCCAGAGAAGAGGCAGAAATTGGCCGATGTGCCTCGCGTTTGGACTGGAGTGGAGGGATCATCGATGATCTGGTGTAAGGGATGAGCTCTTGTCCATTTGGTAGTGTGTGGAAGAGGCTACTGAGTGGAGTGTGAAGTGTCCGGATCCACGTAATCACCAGATGGAAGGTCTTCAATAGCTTCAAGTGTAGCAGGTTGGTTTCTCGGAGGAGACAGGGGAGGATTCGTCGAAGGTTGAGAAACTTCTGCTTCCGAGGAATTCAGAGGCTAATCAATGATTGTAGCAGAGGACGAATTTTGAGGAGCGGTCTCCGGGTTTAGTATTGGTTCCTCCGGGGGGATGGTTGTATCAGATGATGTTGAGGATGATTTCGGAGGTGTCTCCACAGTGATGGACGGTTCGCCGAATCCTTGATTTGAGCAGCTTCAAGTCTTGGTTACGCTGAGACACGAGGGGTAGAATTGTTAAGCATATCATCATAAAAATATTGAAACAGTAAATCTAAATCTGAAAGATCAGCATTTGACGTAGATGCATGATTCAGATTTACTGTCGTTTGTGCAGATCCCGAACGTGGAAGTTCGGAAGCTAGCACGCCAGTTAAACCGGGTTCTAAACTGATGTGTTCAGAAGCCATATATGCGGCTTCGTCGAATGTCGCGTTTACACTCTCGGTAACGGTTTTAGTCCGTTTGTTGTAAACGCGATACGCCTTAGCCTGCATGAAGTATCCTATGAAAACTCCTTCGTCCGCCTTCGGGCTGAATTTTCCGAGATCATCTTTGTTGTTGAGGACGTAGCACGTACATCCGAATGCATGGAAGTACTTGATGTTCGTAACGCGGTTGTTCATGATCTCGTATGGCGTCTTGTTGAATCTCTTGTTGATAATGGAGCGGTTTTGCGTGTAACATGCAGTAGATACCGCTTCGGCCCGGAGAAATAAAGGCAGTTTGGATTGTGAAAGCACCGTGCGAGGGGCTTCAACGAGGGTACGGTTGTGTCTTTTCACCACTCCGTTTTGTTGAGGAGTGCGTGCGGCCGAGAAGGTTTGCGGGATACCGACTGAAGTCAGGTATTCGTTCACCGTTTGATTTTTGAACTCCGTCCCGTTGTCGGTCCTGATAGTCTGAACTTTTCTTTGAAGATTCAGTTGGATGGTCTTCAAATGGTTGATGATCAGCTCCAGGGTTTCGTCCTTCGTGCGTAGAAACTTGACCCATGTGTAGCGTGAGAAATCATCCACCATCACCAGGACATACTTGCGCTTGTTGATGCTCTGAACACGCATCGGTCCAAACAAATCCATATGGATAATTTCGAGGAACCGGGACGTGCTCAGAGATGCCTTCGGATTATACATCGCTCGCTTCATCTTTCCCATTTCACAGAGTCGGTCCTTCGCGAATTGAAGGTCGGGCATGCCTTTCACGTGTCCGCCCAGCACCAGTTTGTTGATACTCTTGAAGTTCAGGTGCGAGAGACGTCGATGCTAAATCCATGCTTGTTGAGAATTGGCCTTTGACATCAGGCAGACATAATTATCGGTCTTCAGGGCTGCGAGGTCGATGGTGTATAGGTTGGTCTTTCTCTTTCCAACCAGTAGCTCCGTTCCGTCATCGGTAAGAATGCTACGCCTTTTGGCCTTGAATCTGACCTCGAGATCTTTGTCGCAGAATTGGCCGATACTGAACAGGTTGTGTCCCAATCCCGCGACGTATGAAACCTTCTTGATGGTGATCTTGTCTTGGACAATGTCGTCGTAGCCCAAAATCGGTGCCATGTCGTTGTTCCCGAATCTCACGTCTCTGCCATATAGTTCCTTGTAGTTCGTGAGCAGCTCCCTCCTTCCGGTCATGTGCTTGGAGCATCTAGAATCTATGTACCACACATGACCGTCCTACAAAAACAAGTTTAGCGGACTTTAGGTACCCATATCAACATGGGTCATGGAGGGTTAGGTTTTACACCTTTCGGAGGAACCTGTTTTGAAGCAGGTTGCCTCTTGGGTGTGGGTTTAACCTCAGTAGGAAGAACCCATTTTGAAATGGGTTTCCTCTATTGCTTAGGTTTAACCTCTGATTGGGGACCCCGTGTAGATTTAGATTTCTTTTTGTTTTTACGGGGTCTGCGTTTTGGTTTTGAATTATACATATGATATGAACCAAACCAATCATTATTATTGATGTCATCAAAGTCATTCCAACCACAACTAGAACAACACAAACAATCATGCGATAATTGAATCAATTGCTGAATGGAATAAAGTTTAATCGAAAATTTAACATCTTGTTTAACAAAATCATTCCTATGATTCCAAGCACAATCATTTTTGTTCATTCTATGATAGAAAACAGTATTAAATGACTTCGACGCACAATTCTCGATAGATTCCTTAGCTAGCCACTTTTGTTTGTCCTGTTTAGCACGACCGGTTTTATCTGAAACAACATTGACAGCATGGTCAGTGACTTTTGAGGAAGCAGGATTTTTGGCAGTCGATTGATCGGTCTTTTGTCTCGGCTGTGGTTGTTTTTGAGAATCTGGCTTTGTTTTAGAAATCTTAATCACAGATGGGGTCTTTGTTTTGGAACATTCACCCTTTTGAAAATTGACCGGTCGATTAACTACTGGTGAAAGAATGTTAGTATGACTTGGAAGAGGTTTGTCGAAGGGGAACGATTCAAACTCTTCATCAGAATTGCCCTCGGAATTCATAAATTCTGAAAAATCGATATCCGGTATAGTGGGACTTGGATTGGCCGAGGAAGGCGAGGAACACTTTATGTCAGTGTGCTTTGGGGAATTTGGTGCGGAAGCTAGGAAAAAATCAGAGTCTAAATTCCTTAACACACTCTTATCTTGAGACTCAATACCGTTTTGGGAAGAGATTTTTCCAATGAAAGCTTTACACGAAGACGTATCAGATGAGCTGGAGGAAAGTTCGGGCGAAATCTGCTTTTCAATTTGGAGTAGGTCAATCTGCTCTTTGAGCTGAACATTTCTCGTATGCTCCTTCATCGCTTATGTTGCCAAGGCAGACAGTTTTGATGTGAGCTTGTTGATTTCACACCGAAGGATTTCCTGTCCTTCATCCGACACAGCTTCGGTTTTTACGGATTTTAGATTCTCAAGTTCCGTGATTAGCGCTTGCTTTTCCTTTTGAAAACTTGACCTTTCCTTCTCGAGTGACTCTTCTAACTCGACTATCTTTGCTTCCAAAACGAGAAGGGGAACAAAGAGTTTGAACTCATCCGTATCAGTTTTGGGTTCGGTTGCTTGGACCTCATCCTTTTTGGAGGAATCCTTGGGCGTTACAACCTTATAGTAGTCAAAATAGTCATTCGAGCGGTATTTCTTTTGATTTTTCTCATAATAATAGTTCAAAGGCTCATAACAAAAAGGAAGTTGCATTTTTTTCGTGTGCTTTCACTTATATTCCTCAGTTTCCTCTTCCTTTTCAGTTTCAAGAGGACCAGTCCATTTAATCCCATATTCTGGATACTTTTTGTCTATTCCAAGACAGCCAAAATCATACAGTGTAGGTCTTTTGAATATACACTTTTTCAAGTAGTGTGGGTTATCGTATCCAATTCCCCATTCCTTGTTAAAATAAGTGAACTCCTTGGGTTTATTCATTTGAATGGTCTGATCAGTTTGACCTCTTTTGTAGAGTTTGGTTTCAAGATCAACTATTTTAGTGACAAACTCCTTGTGTTGAATTTGAAGAGCAGATCATTGATAAACAATTTCTGCTTTCTCATTCTCACACTGATCAAGTTGTGACTGTATTTCAGATATTTTGGCCCTTAAGTCCTTAGGTGCTATTGAAAGATTTTTGCATTTTTCTTTTAAATTAGCATTTTCGGACTTGTGTTTCTCAGTTATTCGCTTTTGAACATCTAGCTTTTCGGATAATGATTTAATCTCAAGCAGTTGTTCTTTAGAGGTGGCCTTATAGGAATCTATCTGTTCAGCAAGAGATTGCATTTGAGTAAAGAAATCTTGATGGATAGGTTCACATACCTGACATGGCTTTGCCTTTTCTTCATTAGCAGAAGAGTGGTAGGCCATGTTGATCCAAACCCTCAGTGATTTGATAATGACCCTCTCTTATATACTTAGTGAAAATTGCAAGTAAACAATATGTATCAGAGTTTCACTATCGCTGATAAGTACTAAGATCTTCCAGTACCGCTGATAGGAACTCTTGCTCTTTAGATTAAACATTCAGCGAAACTGTTCACCATAATACTCTGAGTCTGTTTAGTACTTATGGTGATCGCTGATAAGTTAGTTGTTTACTTATGATCCCTGAAGACAAGTTTCACGTCAACATAGGTTCTACGCTGAAGTCGAAGATCAAGCTCAAGAACCAGCGACAAGTCTCCTAATGAACTGATGCGGATCAGCGAAGACTCAGATTTGTCCACTCAACGTGAAGTATCAAGTACAGGACTTTGGCTATCGCTGAATTCTATCATTCGCTGATAAAGAATGATAGATCGCTGAATCAACGAAAAGCTGATCATAAAGTCCTTCGTACAAAGTACTTTTGTCTAAACCACCCTTGCACATCTCCGTACGATATGTCAGAAAAAGAACCTCCTTATTATCTGAATTCGTACAACCACTCTGATACTACACTGTTCAATCATGCGGCTACTTAGGTTGTCAACAAAGGTCAATGACATGCAACCAACCAGCTGTTGCCACGTGTAAAGTGAAAACTGCAATGCATTAAATGCATGCAGTATATAAGAAGAAGAACTCGCTTCATTTTGAAGTAACTTGCTAACTCTGGACAAGTTCATCTTTCTTATCTTGAGATAGGTTATTATTAGTAATTTCCTTCTCCTTCTTAGTGCAAGAAACTTAGTGTTCCAACTTGTTTAGATTTAGGATTTATCCTTAATCTTGTTTCCGCAACAAGCTGTAAATTGTTAATGATTTATCAATAAACAATTTAGAAAAGTAAAATATGTGTGTTTGTATTCAACCCCCCCCCCCCCCCCTTCTACAAACTTGTGTAACCCTTCGGGACCAACAAGTGGTATCAGAGCGGATTTGTTTAATCTCATAAACAAGATCTAATCTATACTAAGATTTATCTTCCTTGCTATTTCTGAAAATGGCTACCAACACAAACACAAATTATATCGACAATGGTTCTCTTGCAAAACCCCCTAGATTCTCCAGAGATAATTTTAATCTATGGAAAAATAGGATGACTCTCTTCTTAGAAGGTGTAGACCCTACTATGCCTTATTATCTTGAAAACGGCCCATTTATTCCTGTAAGAATTGATGCCGCAGTACCTGCCGCTGAGAATAGACCTGCTATTCCAGAAAGGCTGGTACCCAAAGAAGTTCATACGTGGACTGACGAAGATAAGAAGAAAGTGGCTATCGACACAAAAGCCAGATCCATACTATCCATGGCTCTTCCTGACGAAGTCTACCATTCCGTCATGAACCTGAAATCCTCAAAAGCCATGTGGGACACAATATGTGTTCAGTATGAAGGTACTGCTGAAGTCCAGGACTCTCGAAAGATCAACCTGGTAAGACAGTATGAAAGTTTCATTTGTGGTAAGAATGAGACTCTCTCTGAAGTTCACCAACGTTTTAATTGCTTAATAATAGATCTGAAAACTGTTGGTAAAGAATATTCTAACTTTGAAGTGCTGACAAAGTTTCTAGAATGTTTACCTGAAAGCTGGGACAGTTATTCTATGTGTCTCAAGCTGTCAAAAGATCTAAGATCAATGACCCTTGCTACCTTATATGGCACAATGCTGAATCATGAGCAATCAAGCCATCTTAAGAAGAATCTTGTAAAAGATTCCAAAAGCACCCCTGTTGCTTTAATCTCAGAGGAACCTTCTACTCAGCGACCCTCGGTCACTATCACTGAGTTAGAGAGTAACTCTAAAAGGTCATCAGATTCTGACTCTTCAGATGATGATGAATCTTTGGCTCTCCTAACTAAAAAGTTCAGGAGATTCGCCAAAAAGAAAATGTTCAGAAAGAACAAACCTCTTTTTATAACTGATAAGCCAAGATCATCAGCTACTGTTGATAGGCTACTGCTACTTGTTTTAACTGCGAAAAGATTGGACATTTCGCTAACGAGTGCAGGTCTAAGAAAGTATCGAGAAACTCAGCGTTTCCCAAGAATTCCTTTATTCCCAGGAATAAAGATGACAAATATGATAAGCTGAAATAAAAATATGCAAAGCTGAAAAGCTTCAAGAAGAAAGGCAAAGGCCTGATGGTTTACGATTGGGCTGCCTCTGAAGAAGAAGAATCATCATCTGACTCTGAGGATGATGAAGCCAATCTCTGTCTTATGGCAAAGATTGAAGATGAGGAAGAAAGTTCAGACATTCCCTCTACTTCAACCTCTGCTATTCAGGTATCACCTTCCTTCTTTACAAATATTGCAAATATTGATGAAGCTGATAGTCTCCGCAAAATCGATCTCTTGTCTAGAAGTTTATATGAAGCCATGAATGGCAAAACAATAGTTGAAAACCAAAACCTTGATCTCGCTGAACAGCTTAAAAACTGTCACCTTCAAATAGAAAAGCTTTCTAAAATTGAAGAAGATTTTAAAGATCAAGTGCATTTAAATCAGCTAGTCAAAATCGAACGAGCAGAAGCTATCGCTGCTTTGAAAGCTGAAAAAGCTACTGTTGAAGGATGGTGTAACTCTTCAACAAAGATCACTGAGATAATTAAATCTCAGATACCCCTGAGTGATAAACGTGGTCTCGGTTACAAATATGAAACTAAAGAACCAACCATTGATCGTTCCATGCTCTTATTTGGAACTTTCGTATCCTCAGTCGCTGATACTTCATCCTCTCAGTGTTCCTCGTCCAAACCAATTATCCCTGAGGAAATTTCTACCTCTTCAAAAGGTAAATAGAAAATGGTTTATCCAAAACCTACCTATGTCTTTAAAGATAAAGGTAAAGGAAGTGCTTTTAACCAAAATCCTCAGAAGGGTACTTTAGTACCAAAGCTGAACGCTTCTAAAGCTTTAGTGATTTATTCCTCTGGATCAAGGAATCAGATCTCTGGATCTACTCAGCGTGGGTCTATTCAGCGATCTACTCCTAGACTCAGAGTGGATGTCCTTGGTAAGAAATCTGAAGAACTAAATGTTCCTCCCATTTCTAAAGCCAAAAGCTTATTTGGTGCTGGTCCTTCTAATTCTAAATCAAAAGCTCAGCATTCAAATAGTCCTAGAACTACTTTTAGTTATAGGAAATGTTATCACTGTGGACTTACTGATCATATTGCTAGTAAGTGCCCCACAGCCACCAAAGCTGATAAGATAGCTAAGGTGAGGATTGCCCCCAAGGCAAAGAAGACCACTGAGTTTAAGAAATTAACCAAAGTGAAGACTGACAAAGCTGAATCTTCAAATGCTGCGAAGACTTCTGAACCTTCCATTCCAACTACTTCCACTGACAAACGTGTACACATGGTTAAGTGGGTACCCAAGAAAAACTAATCTTCCTTTGTAATGCAGGTTCAGAAGGGTATCTGGTATCTCGATAGCGGATGCTCTAGACACATGACTGGAAAGAAAAGTCTGCTCGCTGAATACAAGGAAGAGAAGGGTCCCTCTGTGACTTTCGGTGGAAATGGAAAAGGACATACCCGAGGGTTTGGTGTACTATCTAATGGTACAACCACCTTCAGAAGAGTCGCATATGTTGAAGGGCTGAAGCATAATCTTTTAAGCATCAGTCAGCTTTGCGACAAGGATAACAAAGTAATCTTTACTAAGGAATCCTGCTTTGTCACTGACAAAAAGGAGAAGATAGCTCTCAGCGGTTATCGTTTGGAAAATGTTTATGTAATAAACATGGACTCAACAACCACTGAGAACTCCTGTTTCTTCTCAAAAGCCTCATCTGATGTCAACTGGCTATGGCATAAGAGGCTCTCTCATCTGAATTTCAAGACACTGAACACTCTTTCTTTAAAAGAGTTAGTCACTGGTCTACCTCAACACTCATACGCCAAAGAGTCTTTATGTTCAGCGTGTGAGAAAGGGAAGCAGACCAAAGCAAGCTTTAAGTCAAAGCAAGTTTCCTCAGTGTCATCTCCTCTACAACTACTCCATATGGATTTGTTTGGCCCTGTTAACAAACAATACATCGCTGGAAAGAAATATACACTGGTCATAGTTGATGAATTCTCTCGTTATACATGGGTTATGTTTCTCCGTTCCAAGAGTGACACCCCTGAAGAACTCGTCACCTTTGTTAGGAAGATGGAAACCCTGAACAATTTGACCGTTCGCTCAATAAGGAGTGATCATGGGACTGATTCAAAAACAGTTCTCTTGATTCCTTCTTTGAGAGTAAGGGTATTTCTCACAACTTTTCTTCAGTGAGAACACCGCAACAAAATGGAGTCGCTGAAAGAAGAAATAGAACAATTATTGAAGCTGCACGTTCAATGCTCAGCGATTCTCACCTACCTACTTAGTTTTGGCCAGAAGATGTCAACACCGCTTGTTTTACGCAAAACAAGTCGCTGATAGTTAAAAGATTCAATAAAACAGCCTATGAAGTCTTTCATGGGAGAAAGCCTTCAATTAGCTTTCTTCACATCTTTGGATGTCAGTGTTTCATACTGAACAACAGAGATGCCCTTGGAAAGTTTGATCCTAAGGCTGATGATGGAATCTTTCTTGGATACTCCTCAGTCTCCAAAGCCTTCAGAGTCTTCAATCGAAGAAGACAAACTGTTGAAGAAACAATTCACGTCACGTTTGACGAATCCCGTTCAGCGAACTCTAAACCGAACGCTGATACTGAAGAACTAAATCAATGGATGTTTTCTCATCTTGATGATTCAGAAGATATTCCCACTCCTCGTGCTCATACCGTTGAAGATGATGGTCCTACTATCATTCCAAATATGCAGAATAGTGAAGTTGAAACTTCATGGGTCTCAGCTGTTCCTATAAACACTATACCTGCTTCTGAACCCAATGTCTCAAACATTCCATCTACTTCTCAGCAATCAGTGAATATAATGACAACTGCATCCATTCCTCTCTTGGCTGATACTCCAGACGTCGCTGAAGCCTCATCTTCAGCTCCTCCAGTTCAGGTTGAGTCAGCGTCTCACGCTTTGGCTCAGCGATGGACTGTAAATCACCCAATTGATCAAATTCTTGGTGATCCAAACGCTGGTATTCAGACTCGGCGAAGTGCAGGTAATATTTGTTTATTTGTTAATTTTATTTCACTAACTGAACCAAAGAAAGTAGATGATGCCCTCAAAGATCCAAACTGGGTCAGCGCCATGCAAGAAGAGCTGACTGAATTCGAAAGAAACAAAGTTTGGAAACTTGTTCGAAGACCAACTGACAAAATAGTGATAGGCACTAAATGGGTCTATCGAAACAAGTTGGACGAACATGGAACTGTAACCCGCAACAAGGCTCGTCTTGTTGCCTAAATGGAAAGTTGAATGAAGAAGTCTATGTGGAACAACCTCCAGGATTCTCAGATCCTAAGCGTCCAGATTATGTTTATAAACTGGATAAGGCACTTTATGGCTTAAAGCAAGCTCCATGTGCATGGTATGACAATCTTTCTACTTATCTCAATATTGAAAAATTTAAGCGAGGTAAAATCGACAAAACTCTATTTTTCAGGAAAGTAAAAGGCCATATCATTCTTGTTCAAATATATGTTTATGACATTATATTTGGTTCTACTAACCCTGATCTATGTACTCGCTTCGCTGATAGAATGAAAGATGAGTATAAGATGAGCATGATGGGTGAACTAACATATTTCCTTCGTCTACAGATAAAACAAAATGAAAAAGGAACTTTCATTAATCAGGGAAAGTATGTTAAAGATATGCTGAAGAAATTCGATTTAACTGAAAGTTCAGCTATGAAAACCCCTATGGCACCACCGCTGACACTTGATAAGGATACTAAGGGTATTCCTGTCAATGTCACTATGTACCGTGGGATGATTGGGTCTCTTTTGTATCTAACAGCTAGCCGACCCGATATTATGTATGCAACATGTTTGTGTGCACGATATCAAGTTGAACCTAAGATATCTCATATGAAAGTTGTAAAGCGAATTTTTCGATATCTTAAGGGTACAACGAATCTAGGTCTTTGGTATCCCAAAGACTCAGGATTCGATCTAATCGCCTATTCAGATAGTGATTTTGCAGGTTGCAGAATGGATAGGAAAAGCACCACAAGAGGATGTCAGCTCCTGGGTGGAAAGCTGGTAAGTTGGACAAGTAAAAAAGCAAAACTCAGTGTCCACTTCCACAGCTGAAGCTGAATATGTAGCCGCTGGAAGCTGTTGTTCTCAGGTCCTGTGGATGAGAAATCAACTACTGGACTATGACCTTCAACTCTCAAATATTCCAATCTATTGCGACAGCACAAGTGCCATCGCTATAGCCAATAATCCAGTGCTACACTCAAAGACAAAACACATCGAAATCAGGTATCACTTTATCAGAGATCATGTGATGAATGGTGATATAGAACTTCACTTTATCCCAACTGATTATCAGTTAGCTGATCTGTTCACCAAACCTCTTGATGAGACAAGATTCAACTTTCTCATCAGCGAGCTTGGAATGCTGAACTTTGAAGAGTAAAATCTTCAGTGATTCACATCTGATCAGCGATAGGATAAAATCAACTTGTATAACCCATTCTATCATCTTCTCTCTGAGTAAACTTGATTCTTTGATATCAAGGTGTTTTTTTCTCTCTAACAAATCGCATGTAAATGCAAGATTTCAAAATAAATTACATCGCTGAATATCTCTTCCTTATCAGCGATATTTTGAAATTTCTAAAACCATCACTGATATTTCTAAATTCAGTGCTTCATGTTTTCAAAAGTGTCCCTGAGTTTTTCAAAACCTCAGAGACAACCATGAATATGAAAGGACAGTTGTGACGTCATAGCAACGGATAAGCCCCGACACGTTCTTCTTTCTGACACACGTTTGCACGTTTCGTTTACTCGCCAATCAAATGCAAACACGTGTCCGTGTCATGATGAAAATCTTTTCCCGCTCAAGATTTTCTCTCTCTCAAATCTCTATATAAACTCATTCTGGGTTTATATTTTTCTTTTACGCGAACTTCTTCTCCAAGCTAAGAAAAAATCACTGTTGCATTTGTGCTCTCGAATTTTTCAAGAACTTCAAACTTGTTCAAGAACTTCATCTTCTTCAACGAACCAGGTTAATAACTCTTTTATTTTACCTGCTTCTTAAACTTGTTAATGATCTTCTCTTTGTTTTCACAAGATCAAACAAAAGAACTTCTTAAAAATGAAATCATTTTCTTTCATGGTTTTATGAACACAACCATTTCATGGTTGTTATTCAAGTTTAAATGCAAAAATCTTAAACTTGTTCTTCATTCGTCTTTCCAGAATCCCAATCTTCAAAGGAAACTGGAAAACAAGATTTTTTATTGGGTGTGCATTTCGTTTTTCAAAAACAATAAAAACCCTAATCTTCATTAAGACATTTTGTCTGAATGAAATTGACAAAATTCGAACAATCTTATTTGAAAATATTTCCACATTAAGATTATTCTTATTTGTTAATCTTTGGTTGAACTGATAATACAGAAAATGGCATCTTCTGACATTCCCAAGAACACCATCGCTGAGAACTCTACTGCTAATGATACTGCTGAGGAAGTGGACATCCTCAAGGCTCCTCAGGTCAAGTTCTCTCTTGACAAACTGGATTGGACTAAGGTAAATAACCTCTATGCGCTTCTCGAGTTTCCTCCTCAAAAGCAAGTCACACATCTAGATGATGCTGTGAACTTCCTGAAGAATTGCTGCATCTCCACAGCCCTGACCATAACACCTCCTGCACATCGCTTTTGCTATCACAATTCTGGTACTCTGCCAGACACTCTCAGCTACCATCAGCCAAAGACCCCTCCAAAACAATTGACTGCATCCTCTGCGATATCGAATATGGCACCATGAAGATCACCCCTGCCATCATTCGCAAAGCCCTCAGCCTTCCTATCGCAACCAAAGAAAAACCCTTCGTTCCCCTCCCTGACCCCAAGAAAAACTCAGACAGGGAAGCCATCATTGCATTCTTTGATGCAATGGGCTATGTATGGGAAACTGGAAGGGACATGAAGCCCGAGAAGAAGCTGACCATTATCAAGAAATCGAAAATGCCCAGCGAGATGAATTTCATCTTCACCCATTTGATCAGCTGCATGACTGCCAAGAGCGGCTCCTCTGACCAAGCCGCTAAGCCTCAGCAAGCAATAGGATATGCATTGCTGAAAGGTCTACATATAGACTGGGCATCGATCATCTATGATGACCTGGTACTCAGAGTGGACTCCGTCGCTGACAGACCTCCATGGGTTCCCTATCCTCGATTCATCAGCGTCGTTTTCCAAAAAGGCCTGAAAGACAGCTACCCAACAGAGGGTGACCTGAAACTCTCTCAGGTCGGCCCTAAGATTCTCGACTTCAAACCGGTAGAAAATGAGGTACGTCTTTCTACTCTGTTAACTCTTCTAAACCCTACTTCTGCAGCTCCTTCAGCGGACAAACCCACCGATGATACCCCAGCTGCAACCTCCATTCCTCTTAAAAGGAAACACTCTGACACCCAACTTGGTTCCAAAAGAACTAAGAAAACCAAGGAGCAACCCCAGCAATCTATTGCTAAAGACTCCTCAGCTCCTCTTGTTGGGCTGAAGGAAAGTTCAGTGGTACGCTCTGCCACAGCTGAACAAGCCACCCACTCTATCCCGACTTCAGCGTCTCCAAACGTTGAGGTTACAAACTTGGAAACTACCCAACCTCCCTCAGTCTCTCAAAAGACTGATGAAGTGATTCTCAGCGATTCCAACGCTGAACTCAGTAACCAACCTCCATTCTTACCCTTCGCTTCTCCCTCTACTCATTTGGACTCAACTCCAGTTATCACTGAAGCACCGGTCATTCCTCCAGAAGCTAAAGCTGACAATCAAGGAATACTGGGCATAGGACCTGTAGAGATGACCATACGTCAACGTTCTCTCGCTGACGATATGGAACTTTTCTCAGGACATCGAGACTTTGATGAATTCATCAATCCTCCTGCAGGTATACAACAACCCCTAAACACTGTTACTAAACCCCAAACTTCTGAGCTCTCCTCTGTTCACAAGTTTTTATATGTTACAGGTCCTAATTTGGGAGACATCAATGCGTCTCTGAAGACAATAGAGACAAAGCTGACAGGTCTCACGTCTACTCTTTTCGGCAACTCTTCAGCTGTAACAATCGCTGGAGAAAATCTTACAAAGATTACAACCGTTGTCGAAAAGAATGCCTCCAAAGCTGACGTGGAGAAGGTTGATAAATCACTCGATGATTTTGCCAAAGTTCTAGCTGACATCTACACAGACTACCTCGACATCAAGAAATCAGTTGACACCATGTCCAGCGAAGTCACAACGCTGAAGACATCGGTTGGCACACTCGAAGATGATATGTCTGCTGTAAAGGCTGATGTCAGTTCAGTAAAACTTATATGAGTTCTGTGAAGACTGATGTCAACACGATGAAGAATGACATCTCTTCTATTCAGAACTTGTTGCAACAGATCCTGACCAACACACCCGCCCCTGCACCTGCCCCTGCTCCTGCACCTGAGCATTTTACTACGGCAGATCGTGTTGAACTCGTCAAAATCAATCCTAGTATTTCTTCTCTTCAAACCAGATTATCAACGATTGAGACTTATGTGGGGGTCCCTGGCCAAGAAGACAGCGAGAAACCCACAGCTGCTGAATCATTACATTCCTCCCCCAGTCATCGTGAAAAAGAGGGGGAGAAGAGCGCTGAAGACCCCTCTAAGAGCGCTGAAGATCTTTCCCATGATGAATCTATCAGGGGAGAGAAGACTGAAGACCTCACCTTCACTGAAGAGGGTGAGAAGACAATTGAAGCTGAAGCAGCCGCTGGACCTCAGGGAGATGAACACCCTGAGGGAACCGAGAAGCTCGCCTTTGTATCTGAGGGGGAGCAACTCGAAGAAGAAGCTGAAGAATCTGAGTCTGAAGCTGAAGATGAAGAAGTCATCGACTTGTCTGATGATGAACCATCCTCTTCTCCAAAGAATGATGATGATGAAGATGATGATGATGATGATGATGACTCTTTTATCGTCAAGCCTGCTCAGAGGACCATAGCTCTTAAAGGGATCAAGATAAATGAACCTTCAGGGGAGCGGACAAAGACAAAACCATCAGCATCTGAAGCTGACAAAGGCAAAGGAAAAGGTGTCGCTGAAGATGAAAATCTGACGATCTTGCTTAAAAAGCCGGTTTGTCAGGTACACTAACTCCTTACTCCACATCCCTCCTCTATACACTTTATCAGCTCTACTCTCCACAAGCCTATATACACTATCCCATTCTTTCTCTATCTCTTTTATACCCATGCTCTTACTTGTAAGATCGCTGCGTTTCAGCTAGTCCTCTTCCTTGTTTGAGGATATTGTTAGTCCCAGATGGCTTAACAAGTATTGTAGAAGGGGGGGTTGAATACAATACACAAAAATTTCACAATTTTAATTCTTATATTTGAAAAACTTTCAAAAGAATTACACACAGAAAACTTAAGATTGTTGCGGAAAAGAACAGATAAACTATTCTAACAATCTTACACAAAGTATACAACAAAACAACTAAGAACACTAAGAGCAAAGCTATTGAGTTTTAAGGCTTAAAAGAAGGTTTCTTGCACTGAGAGAATTTCTTGAAAGCGTAAGTATTTGCAAGAAGAGCACTTCTCCTTTTATAGTGCCAAGGAGTGCCCAAGCATTAAATGCTTGGGACACTTGTCATCTTCACATATGCTGATAATGTTGACTTCAGGAGAACTGTGAAGTCCTTGTCACTTTTCACTAGGTGCAGACAGAGTAGCTTGAGCAGATAAAAGGGACCTTAGCTGAAGGTGGATAAAAAGACAAACTGTCACTTTTCTCTGCTGGAGGATATTGTCCCATAATAAATGATCTTCTGTCTTGAGCCTTTAGCACCGAAGTGGTTTCCACCGAGATTGAGAAATCTTCGGTGGAAAGAAGACTAGTCCACCGAAATTGCAAGCATGTTTCGGTGGTAACTAGTCCACCGAAATTGCGAGCATGTTTCGGTGGTGAAAGGACCACCGAAATTACAAGTATACTTCGGTGGTGAAGCGACCACCGAAGTTACATGTATATTTCGGTGGTGAGAGGACCACCGAAGTTACATATATATTTCGGTGGTGAGAGGGCCACCGAAAGGGTCATCGGTGGGAGAAGGGGACCACCGAATTTGTCCATGTACTTCGGTGGAAGAGGCCACCGAAATTGTCTTATAAATTCGGTGGAGAGAAGGCCACCGAAATGTCAAGGAATTTCGGTGGTGATGACTTGTTTGAATGTTGCCGAGATTCTTCTATTTTCCACAAGTAGAGAGTCTTCAAGCTTGGTTTCGGTTGATCTTCGACTTCACCGAATATTTGATATCTTGTACAAGTCATTCAAAGAACTGAACTAAAATATTCTAAGTAGGAGTTTTAGGGAAAACATCGGTGAGTCAATTTCAAATCCTTGGTGACCCAACAATCTCCCCCTATTTGAATTTGAGCTCCTTATCTTAGAATATTCAAGAGTAAACAAAAGTAAGTGCGTTTTTGACCCTTTTTACTCTTTTGGGTTCTTTTCACATAGACTATTCTTTTTGATCTTTTTGACCTTTTTCTTTTGTATGTGTATGTATACTGTGTACAGTATTTACAGGGAACAAAAAATGAAGTATGTACGGAAATAAAATTCAAATAGAGATACTTGTATTAAGATAAGTTCTCGTACAATTTTTACAAAAAGAGAAATTAACTTTTACAAGTACTAACTGGAGAGAACTTACTTCTTTGAGGTTTTGCGGCGCTTGATTTCATCCAGTAAGTTTCTATAGAACGGTTGAGCTTCGGGGATGTTTGGAAAGAGGTTGTGAATGCCTTCCAGAAATATGGTATCGGCTATGGACATCTGGGCAAATCTGAAGAATGCCCGACGACCGAGACCGTCGTTGAAGAATAATCCTGGTATTGGTGAGAGGCTCAAGGTTGTGGTAGGATAGAGAACAGAGGTGGGAATGGAAAGGTTAAGATTGCTTACATTTGGGATTTTACCTTCTCTTGCCATTTCCTTGAAGACTGAGTCAGGAGGATTTTTGACTTTGGGGAGGATGATCTTCTCCTTCAGAGACAGCAGTTTGGCTCTTTCTTCGGTGGAGAGAATGATGTTATGTTTTCTTTTGATTTCCTTCATCTTATTCATTAGACCATCAATGTATTTTACAAAGATGTCTTTCCTTGGATTTGGACTCTTGACGAGGTGTTGAGTGATTTCATACCATTCCGAGAGACCGAAGAGTTGGAGATGGCTTTCTTTCACACTCTTCATAGAACCATCATCCCAGCTAATAATTAATCTGATGTCTTGAGGATTTGCTTTGGAGGTGGCAATCTTTACTGAAGAAATTTGTGACCTATAGCTCCGGTGGTGCATGGTCTTTTTGTACCAATTAATTTCTTCATTCTTTTGTTGTTCCAAGGCACTGAGCACCGATCTCTGTGTTTGGATGGCATCGGTGGACTTGACTTTTGAAGCTTCTTCTGTGGCAGCTTTGAGAGAAAGATCTCTGGATTTGTCTAAGTCGATTTGAGCTATTCTTGCTTCCTCAATTTCTTGAGCAGAGAGGCCAAGTTCGGTGGTGATTGGTTGAGAAGCAGGCTTGAGTTTGAGAGTTTCAGCGTCCTTCGGTCGAGCCCCATATTTTGTCAGATCCTTTTTCTTCTTTGCT
Organism: Saussurea involucrata; assembly: GCA_033807775.1. Classification (NCBI taxonomy): domain Eukaryota; kingdom Viridiplantae; phylum Streptophyta; class Magnoliopsida; order Asterales; family Asteraceae; genus Saussurea; species Saussurea involucrata. The sequence goes on from CM066314.1 coordinate 22,246,260, forward strand.
TCTCTGGCCAATTCTTCGGCCGAAAGAATTCTCTTCCCTTTGTCTTCGGGAGCATTGCTGGACTGCTCCCCCTCAACTGATGCATTAAGGTCAAGAGCTTCGGTGGAGCCAGTATTGGTCGGTGAGAGTGAGACATGTTTCGGTGGAGAAGAGGATTTCGGTGGAGAGAAAGGTTTCGGTGATGAGGATGGTTTTGGTGGTGAGGATGGTTTCGGTGGTGAGGATGGTTTCGGTGGTGAGGGTGGTTTCGGTGGTGAGGATGGTTTCGGTGGTGAGGGTTTCGGTGGAGAGGGTTTCGGTGGTGAGGGTTTCGGTGGAGGCTGGTTACTGGAAATTTTCTTTATGGATGGAAGTTTCGGTGGAGCCGTGGTTTTCTCCCCCTCAGGAACAGCCGGCAACTTGAAACCTAACTCATAGAAGGCCTTATCAAACTTGGAGTGTAGGAAGGCTAGACTCGTTTCGGTGGTGTGGGGAACCAAAGCAAAATCACCGAGATCCATTTCCCACTGGGAACGTTCAGGACTGGGTGAGTCAGTGGAAGGTTTGGAGAGGGACTCCACTGTGGTAGAAAGGGCAGATAATTTTTCTTGAACGGGCCGTAGGGCTTCGGTGATGGCATCAAGAAGAAGATGCGGTAGCTGAGTCTCGAGGGTAGAGATGCGGGAATTGGCTTGGGAGATTAAGGCGATGGTAGATTTAAGAAAGGTAGAGGTGCGGTCAATGGGCGGGGAAGTGTGGCCACCGATTTCGGGAAACTGGAAGAGTAGTCGGTGGGGGTCAGGCTCGGGAATGGGAATATGGAGGTAAGGCACCAAGTTGTCGGGTTGTAGCAATCGGGGGGGAGCAGATGATCGGGGGGGAGCAGGGGATCGGGGGGGTGATTGTTGCGAGGACGAGGGAGACTCGGTGTGATGTTCTTCGGTGGACGGGATGGTTTGGGGAGAACCAGTGTCCGCTAAAAGAAAATCAAAGAAATCAAAGGGTGCAATTGGGGGGGAACCCTTAGAGGGTTGTGCAATGTCTTCGATCGAAAACTGATCGGGTGTAAAGCTGTGTAGTGTGAAGTCAGAACCCTCGAGCGGAGAGATCTCGAGGTCATCCCCACCACCCAAGGAGTCGAGTGGGGAGGTATGCGGGGGGTTCTCCTGAAATGTAACTGAGGCCTTTCGAGAGGCAACAGAGGGGACGGTGGGGTGTGTAGCGGGTACCCTTGGCCCGGAGGGATGAAGTTCAACAACCGGCGATTTTGGAGAATCGACGGTTGGATGAGTCGGTTGGGCCGATGGTTTCCGAGACCTCTTTGGAAGAGATCCCGAAGGGGAGGGTGAGTGCCTCCGCTTGTGAGAAGGGGTGTGAACCGGGGAAGTCTCCGAGGGATCTCTCGGTGACGTGGTTCGAGAAGCGGGAGCGGAGGTGCCGGTGGCCTTCTGTCGTTTCTTTTGAGTGCCACCCGACGTCACTCGGGACCGGGGAGAAGGGACCACAACAGTTGGAGTGACCTCGGGAATTTCCAAGTGGCGAAACCCGGGAATTTCCGCGTCACCCCAACGAAGTTCGGGAGATAGAGCGAAGGAAATCATACCTGGGCGTAATGGGCGATCGGTGGCGAGCGGCTTGACGTTGAGGGTTTTGGTGCCCACAACGGGAGATGACCATTCATACGAGAACCGGGGCGAGGAAGAGCGGCGATCGGTCTCCAAAGCTTTGGAAAGCTTGTGTTGTAGAATCATGGAGATGAAGCGGGGAAAAGCAACATAACACTTCTTGGGAGTTTTGATGACCTCGACAAGTTCTGAGAAGAAATATTGGGCGAAGTCAACTTTCCTTTGGAAGATGAGGGCATGAGCGAGTTTGTTTACGTGTGAGGGCGATTGGTCATGTCCACTTGTTTTGCGTGAGAGGCAATGGATAACGTGAGCGAAGAAGAAATTCCAAATGCCTCCCATTTTGCTGCGAAGAAGAGTACCGGGGCCTTTGGAGCTTTTGGAGGAGTCGTCGAGCACATAACCGGTGGTAAGAACAATGTCTTCATGGATGGTATCCAAATACATGTCTTCATAGTCGGGAAAGGCATCGATCTTGAGAGCTAGACGAACATCATCGACCCCAAAAGTGAGGTCGTGATCACCTTCGGCATTGGTGAAGATGGAGGCGTGAATGGCCTCATTGGAGGGATCGTACACGGAGGATAGCCAGAATTGACTAATGAGCATTTTGCTCATCCTGGGGTTGCATGAGAAGGCATGAAGAAGAGGAGAGCGAGACAGAAATTTAGCGATAGTAGAGAACTCGGGATGAGCGGGATCGGATTCAAGGCGGGCAACGTGATTGCATTGGTTGAAGCGGAGGTCTTCAAAACGTGTAGGAATTTGATATCGAGAGGATGCCATGAGAGAGATATGTTTGGAGTGGAGAGAGTTGCCGGTTTGAATTGTGAGGAGTGGGGAAGAAATGAAGGGGGTATGTGTATATATAGGGAAATGGAAGGGCACGGTGATGATGATTTTTGTATGGGAAGAGGGGACATGCGGCTCTTGAGGTGAAAGAGTTATTGGAAATCGGGACAAGGAGCGGCGGATAGGCGAAAGGTCTGACGCAAAAGCAATTGAGTGGTCACAAGTGGGCTTTGGGAACCGTGTGAATCGGTGTAGGCTCGGTGATGCTTCGGTGGAGGAATCGGTGTTCGCTCGGTGGACGATCGGTGGGACTTCGGTGGAACTTCGGTGGAAGAAAGGTTTCACCGATTTGGATAGTACCACCGAAATGGGGCTTCGGTGATAGAAAGGTTCACCGAATTTGGATAGTACCACCGAAATGAGATGATCACCGATTTGAGATTTCGGTGGTGGACAGTTTTCACCGATTTGAGATGACCACCGATTTGAGACTTCGGTGGTGAACAGATTTCACCGATTTGGGATGACCACCGATTTGAGACTTCGGTGGTGGACAAGTTTCACCGATTTGAGATGACCACCGAAATGAGATTTCGGTGGTGGACAGATTTCCACCGATTCTGGAAATTTTCACCGAAACGTGCTTCGGTGGTAGGCACGCTTCACCGATACTCGAGATTATTACCGAAATGAAAAGAGATAGAAAAGATTTGACACATAGGATGTCCACCGATGAGAGATCGGTGGAGAGAGAGAAGTAGATACGAAGGTGTCCACCGATGTGAGATCGGTGAAGCATGAACACATATTTATTCTTGGAAATTGCACATCCCAAGTTCACTGATGAGAAAGTTGAACCTGGTTTCATCAAGAGGTTTGGTGAAAATATCGGCAAGCTGCAAATCGGTGGGAATGAAGTGTAGTTCAATGTCACCTTTGGAAATGTGATCTCTTATGAAGTGATATCTGATATCGATGTGTTTAGATCTAGAATGAAGAACAGGATTATTTGCTATAGCTATAGCACTGGAATTATCACACAGAATTGGGACTTTAGAAAAGAATTGATTATAGTCCCTTAGTTGGTTTCTCATCCATAGAATCTGAGCACAGCAGCTCCCGGCAGCTACATATTCAGCCTCAGCAGTAGAGGTGGATACAGAGTTTTGTTTCTTGCTGGACCAACTTACTAATTTTCCCCCAAGGAGCTGACAGCTTCCTGTAGTACTCTTTCTATCAATCTGGGAACCTGCAAAGTCTGAATCTGAATAGCCAATTAGTTCAAAACTTGAGTCTTTGGGATACCAAAGACCCAAGTGCAGTGTGCCCTTAAGATACCGAAAAATTCGTTTTACAGCCTTTAAATGTGATACTTTAGGATTGGCCTGATAACGAGCACATAGACAGGTAGCAAACATAATATCCGGTCTGCTAGCAGTTAGGTAAAGAAGAGAGCCTATCATACCTCGGTAAAGAGTAACATCCACAGATTCACCTTTTAGATCGGCACACAATTTCAAGGGAGGTGCCATGGGAGTTTTCATAGGAGAGCTGTCTAGAAAGTTAAATTTCTTCAGAAGGTCCCGAATATATTTGCTTTGATTTATAAAAATTCCTTCTGAAGATTGTTTGACTTGAAGGCCCAAGAAAAATGTAAGCTCTCCCATCATGCTCATCTCATATTCACTCATCATGAGAGAGGCAAACTCATCACATAGGCATTCATCAGTGGCACCAAAGATGATGTCATCAACATAGATTTGAACAAGAATTATATTACCTGAGGTTTCTTTGATGAAGAGAGTATTGTCAATTTTACCTCTGGAATATCCATGCTTGAGAAGAAAGTTGGCAAGAGTGTCATACCAAGCACGTGGAGCTTGCTTGAGACCATACAAAGCTTTGTCAAGTCTGTACACAAAGTTTGGATGAGCTGGGTCTTCAAAGCCAGGAGGTTGTTTCACGTAGACTTCTTCTGTAAGTTCCCCATTGAGAAAGGCACTTTTAACATCCATTTGAAAAACCCTAAAATTTCGGTAGGCAGCATGAGCCAGAAAGATCCTTATAGCTTCAAGTCTTGCAACAGGGGCAAATGTTTCATCATAGTCAATGCCTTCTTCCTGTCTGTATCCTTGAGCTACCAATCGGGCCTTGTTCCTGATCACAGTACCATCTTCATCCATTTTGTTCCTGAATACCCACTTGGTTCCAATGATTGTCTTGTTTCTGGGTTTGGGAACCAATCTCCAAACTTTATTTCTCTGGAACTGAGAAAGTTCTTCTTGCATGGCAGTGATCCAACAAGGATCTGATAGAGCTTCATCCACTTTCTTGGGTTCAGAGAGAGAGAGGAAATTCACGTAGAGACAGATATTTCCAACTCCTCTGCGGGTTTGGACACCTGCTTGTTGATCACCAATAATTTGATCTATGGGGTGATCTTTGGTCCATTTTAGAGCAGGGGGTAAAGGTGATGGGGTATAAGGAGTAGAGTGAAATGGAGTAGTAGGATCAGAGGTTTGGTGTAAAGTGGGATTTTCGGTAGTGGGACCCATGAGATTTTCGGTGGGATTAGGGATGGAAGAAGGGCTTTGGAGTAGATTTTCGGTGGAAATGGGGAGCTTGGTGTGAGAGATGGGTTGATCAATTTCGGTGGGAGAGAGTGATCCAGCTGGGTTTTTTGAGATGGAAGGATTTGAGGGAATAGAGGAGATATCGGTGGAAGTGACTAAGGGAGTGTCACCAATACATGATGAAATCCATCTGTGTAAATCATCCTCATCACTTGAGAGTGAGGAACATCTGAGATCATCAAACTTGACATGGATGGACTCATCAATGCTTTTTCTTCTGAGATTGTACACCCTATAAGCTTTGGAGGATAAGGAGTATCCAACAAATATTCCCTCATCTGCCTTGGGATCGAACTTCCCAAGATTTTCACGATCATTAAGAATAAAGCAGATACACCCAAAGACATGAAGGAAGCCAATATTTGGTTTTCTACCATGAAAAACTTCATACGGGGTTTTATCATGTCTTTTGGATATTACTGACCTGTTTTGAGTGAAGCAGGCAGTATTCACAGCTTCGGCCCAAAAATAGGTGGGAAGATTTGATTCGCTCAGCATGGATCTAGCGGCCTCACACAGTGTTCTGTTTTTCCTTTCCACCACTCCATTTTGCTGAGGAGTACGAACAGCGGAGAAGTTCTGAGAGATCCCTTTTTCGGTGAAGAAGTCTTCGAGAGCACTATTTCTGAATTCAGTGCCATTGTCACTTCTTACCGAGCGGACAAGCTGGCCATTGAGAACTTCATTTTTCTTGACAAAGTTGATTATTTCTTCAGTAGCATCACTTTTGTACCTGAGAAAGAACACCCAAGTATATCTGGTAAATTCATCAACAATAACAAGAATATACCTTTTGCCTCCAAGACTTGGAGTGCTGACTGGTCCACATAGATCCATGTGCAGCAATTGAAGAGGAAGAGTGATGGAAGAGCATTGCTTCGTCTTGAAGGATGTTTTGGTGAGCTTTCCCTTTTCACATGCATCACACAGCTTCTCTTTGACAAAGTTCAACTTTGGCATGCCTGTCACCAGCTCTTTGTTGGAAATTTTATGCAAGGTCTTGAAGTTTAGATGAGAAAGACGTTTGTGCCACAACCAGTTTCTTTTGGATGCATCATTTGACACAAAGCAGACATTTGGAGAAGAGTTGGATTGCCCCATATCTATGACGTAGACATTTTCCATCCGTCTTCCCGATAATACCACATTGAAATGTTTGTCTACCACGGAGCAGACACAAAGTTCAAAGATAACTTTGTATTCAAGATCACACAGTTGGCTAATGCTGAGAAGGTTATGCATGAGGCCGTCCACAAAAGCCACTTTGTTGAAAGTTACAGATCCGTTAGAGAGGGTCCCGTATCCTTTGGTGTAAGCCTTAGAATTATCACCAAAGGTTACAGATGGACCCTTTCCCGGCACATAGTTGATGAGAAGAGACTTGTTTCCCGTCATATGGCGTGAGCACCCGCTGTCTAAATACCAAATTTGATGGTGCTCAAAAGCCTGCATGCAAACACATATTAGTTCTTTGGTACCCATTTTGTAATGGGTCCTTTGGGGTTAGAAGAGCTTGATTCCTTAAGCTTGGATCTATCAATCCTATCCTTGGGACAGTCCTTAGCCATATGAAAAGTGTCACCACAGTTATAGCATTTTCTATAGATAAAAACCTTTTTAGCATTTTTCATGTTTTGGCTTTTATCATTTGTTCTTATAACCTTGTTAGAGGAGAACAGAGCAGGGGGCTTGGACCCAAGGATTCCTTTGGATAAATCTTTGGGAGTTGATTTTCTCAAAAGCACAGATCTAGGTACATAGGTGTTGTAAAGGGGAATGTTTGGGGTAGAACTTTTGGGATGAGAGCTTGCCATGCAGTTGACTATCGATTTTCCTTTGTCAGCACAGGAAATCCTTTTTGAATGAACAGGAGTTTCCCTTTTGGGGATCTTTGAGGGCTTAGGTTCGGTGTAGGTGTCTATGTGAATAGATTTCAACACTTCATGAAGAGGGATTGGAGGGTCATAGATTGTGGGATCGGTGGGCACAAAGGAGATGAGATCGGTGGGTTTAGATCTTTTGGAAGTATTAGCTTTTGCAGAGTTTGAGGAGGAGGCTTCATCCATGACTGAAAGTTTGAGCTGATCATGGATGGGTTTGGAAACGTCATTTGAATCTTGCTTCTCAGTAATTTGCAATGAGGAGTCTTTGGCCTTTAAGGATATCCCATATTTTAAGGCTTCACACAGATCTAACGAGTTCAAAGAGATGGAATCACAAGAGCTGGAATCAGAGAGATTATCACAAGCATTGGTGGGGGGAACACGAGCAAAAGTGGACTTACAAACATCAGTTTTTCCAAATCCTAGACCGAACTTGTTTGTACTACAGATTTGACTTTGAAAGATTTGTTCAAGATTTTTGGAAGAGCTTGACCATTTTTTAATGACTTCTTGTTCCCTTTTTAGTTTCTTAAAGAGAGAGTTCTTTTCTTTTGAGATCAGATGATTTATTGTTTTCAAGTCCTCAAGCTCAATTTTTATTTCCTCAAACCTTTTAAGCTTAGACATGCAAATTTCAAGTTCAGCTTTGAGCTCTTTTACTTGAACAGATTTTCTATTCTTACTGTCTTTAACAGAATAAAAGTCTTGAGTTAAAGATTCATAAGCATTGATTTTTTCAATATCAGACATATTATTGAAGGGATGTACCTGAGCGTAGGCTGTGGAGCACCCAGTTGCCACTAGAGCCATAGGTGAAGTGGCACTTTCGGAAACTTCCATTTCTTCTGAGATGGCCACAAAGCATCTATTCTGAGAATCACTGTCGGAGGTGTCTTCGTCGTCCCAATCGTGGGTTTCTGCCATGAGACCCTTCCCTTTTCTCTCTAGACCCTCACTCCTTTCCTTCTCTTTCTTGTACTTGGCCTTATATTTCTCGGCACGCTCCTGATGATTTAAGAAGGATGGTGGGGACTCCTTTTTGGGAAAGGTTGATTTGAAAGGCATGTGTTTGGATTTTTCCCTTTTTGAAGAGGGATTGTCAGAAGAAGTAAATTTGGACTTGGAGATACGCTTGCTTCTACACTCAGATGCAAAATGTCCTTTCTTGCCACAGTTGTAGCATTCCTCATTGGACTTGTCAGAAGAGGTTTTGAAAGATGAAGTTTTTCTAAGACTTCGAGATTTGTTGAAGGGACGAAACTTGTGTTTAGAACCGGCCATCATTGCCATCTCATCCGACAACTGTTCAACCATGATATCCTCACCTTCATCATCAGCATCACTAAGATATGCTTCCGTTTGGTGGGTTACATTTGTTTGGCTGTCATTGTCAGAGTCAGATGAAGGATAGGTGATTCTAGGAAGATTTTGAGAATTCTTGGAACTTTCACTAACAAGAGCTATGGAGGAGCTCTTTATTTCCTTGATGAAAGATTTCCGTTGAAGCTTGGTTTGCTCAAAGTTGAAAAGAGTACCATATAGTACGGTTAAGGGCATGAACTCAAGGTCCTTGGTAGTTTTGATGCAAGTACATATATTTTCCCAAAAATCTGGGAGACAATCCATGAACTTGCACAAGACTTCCTCATTATCATAGACTCTGCCCAACAACTTAAGATCATTTAAAAGAGAGTTGAAGCGGTTATAGAAACTAGGAAGAGAATCTCCTTTTTCAAAAGAAAAAAGTTCATACTTTCTGATAAGACCAATCTTTTTGCATTTCTTGACTTCCTCTGTACCTTCGTACAGAACACATAGAGTGGTCCACATTTCTTTGGCAGTTTCAAAGTTCACCAAAGAGTGGTAGACCTCATCAGGAAGAGAGAGAGCAATAATAGCTCTTACCTTGGAGTCAAGAGTAACTAAACGTTTCTCCTCATCAGTATACTTTTTAGGATTTTTGAGAATATACCGACCAGTAGCACTGGATTTTTCCTCATCAGAATCACTTGAGATTTCCTTTTCAAAGGCCTCTTTGCCTGGCCTCTGCGTGTCATAGCGAGCCCAAACTCTGGGGATAATGGGTCCCTCGTTGAGAATGGTTGGATATCTAGTATCCACTCCTTCCATGAATAGCATCATGCGGCTTTTCCACAAAGAGAAGTTGTTGGGATTGAACTTAGGAGGTTTTGAAATAGAGCCGTTTTCAGAGAAGTTGTTTTGAAAAGAGTTTTCAACAGTAGAAGAAGAAGAGGCAGCCATCGCAGATCAAGTTTATGGAATTAAACTTTCTGCTCTGATACCACTTGTTAGTCCCAGATGGCTTAACAAGTATTGTAGAAGGGGGGGTTGAATACAATACACAAAAATTTCACAATTTTAATTCTTATATTTGAAAAACTTTCAAAAGAATTACACACAGAAAACTTAAGATTGTTGCGGAAAAGAACAGATAAACTATTCTAACAATCTTACACAAAGTATACAACAAAACAACTAAGAACACTAAGAGCAAAGCTATTGAGTTTTAAGGCTTAAAAGAAGGTTTCTTGCACTGAGAGAATTTCTTGAAAGCGTAAGTATTTGCAAGAAGAGCACTTCTCCTTTTATAGTGCCAAGGAGTGCCCAAGCATTAAATGCTTGGGACACTTGTCATCTTCACATATGCTGATAATGTTGACTTCAGGAGAACTGTGAAGTCCTTGTCACTTTTCACTAGGTGCAGACAGAGTAGCTTGAGCAGATAAAAGGGACCTTAGCTGAAGGTGGATAAAAAGACAAACTGTCACTTTTCTCTGCTGGAGGATATTGTCCCATAATAAATGATCTTCTGTCTTGAGCCTTTAGCACCGAAGTGGTTTCCACCGAGATTGAGAAATCTTCGGTGGAAAGAAGACTAGTCCACCGAAATTGCAAGCATGTTTCGGTGGTAACTAGTCCACCGAAATTGCGAGCATGTTTCGGTGGTGAAAGGACCACCGAAATTACAAGTATACTTCGGTGGTGAAGCGACCACCGAAGTTACATGTATATTTCGGTGGTGAGAGGACCACCGAAGTTACATATATATTTCGGTGGTGAGAGGGCCACCGAAAGGGTCATCGGTGGGAGAAGGGGACCACCGAATTTGTCCATGTACTTCGGTGGAAGAGGCCACCGAAATTGTCTTATAAATTCGGTGGAGAGAAGGCCACCGAAATGTCAAGGAATTTCGGTGGTGATGACTTGTTTGAATGTTGCCGAGATTCTTCTATTTTCCACAAGTAGAGAGTCTTCAAGCTTGGTTTCGGTTGATCTTCGACTTCACCGAATATTTGATATCTTGTACAAGTCATTCAAAGAACTGAACTAAAATATTCTAAGTAGGAGTTTTAGGGAAAACATCGGTGAGTCAATTTCAAATCCTTGGTGACCCAACAGATATCGCTGAAGTTCCTACAGCTGCGACTTCAACAATAATCCCAGCTCCCAACGCTGAAGAAATAATCCCAGTCTTAGATTTAATCTCTGAGACTGATGAACCTGAAGAACAGATGCTCTCTAACAAAAACAGACCTTCCTTGGCTCCTCAAAAGCTAAGTGAAGAGGATCAAGATAAGAGAGATGCAATGATAAAGAGACTCGAAGATCAGCGAATCATTCTAAAGCGTGATCAACTTCCTACCGTTCCTCCAAAGTTCAGAATTTCCCAAAAGGAATACAAGGAGCACCTCAGAGCTGAACGCCTAATCGCTGAAAGAAGGGAAGCTGAAGAAAAAGACAGAGAATACGCCATCCAGCTTACTCAACGATCAATAAAAGACCCCAAGCTGAAAAGAGCTCCCATTGATGTTCAACGTCAGCTATGGGATGATGCTCAAGAGATCGTTAGAGAAAAGACTAAGGTCTCTGTTACGACTTTGGAATGGGCTAAACAAATGCTGACCTATCGATCTAGACCATCCAAAATCATCAAAGTAAACATCAGAGGAAGACTGTACGCCAACGTTCCTGTTGTTGAAGTGGATGTCTACAGAGAAGACAAAACCAAGCAAACCTTCTATGCTGCTACCTTAGAAAAGTTTGGTCTCTCTGAATGGTTAGAAACGAAATTAGCCATTCAGGGATCGCGCTCAAAGTTCAAAAGCCATGTCGAGAAGATCTTAAACAAACAGATCGACCTGCATTCTTCTGCTGTGGATATTCCTCCTACTCTTCCTCCTCAACAAGGAAAAGTCTCTTCTAAGGAAAAGAAAGTCTCTGATCCAGGTCCTCCTATACGGAATGAAACAGGTATTGGTTTCTCTCGTGCTGAAGTTCTTGGCCCTGATGCTGATCTCTCAGCGCCTGACACCTCCCTACCACCTGGAGAAACTTTCATTCCTGGCACAGTTGTAAGTGATCCATATGGTATATTCTTTCTAGACTACGATGGAAACCATCACTTTCAACGTATATCTGAGCTCCACATCGCTCCCATCGAACAACTCAGAGATCTCATATACTGGTGTGAAGTCAGACGCGACATCAAAGCTAGACAATTGAAGCCCTTGATTTTTGAAGAAGCTCTGAAGAAAAAGAATCAAGGAGTAGATGTCCCTGACTGGATGATTGCCACATCAATGACCCTTGATGAACAACTCATTAAGGAAGAACCTTTTGACGGATAAGATCGCCTTGTAATTCTTTCTATCTTTATGTCTACATCTTTTGTACTTGTAAATTTATTCGCTGTACTTGTAATTTTTCCACTTCCCTCTGTAATCTTTACAAAGTTTAAAGAAAAATTTTAGCGAACGTACTTTACTCCATCAGTACAGAAAAGATCCCAGAAAACAGTAAAAGGGACAAATATTTTATGAGTTCTTTTTATCCTTATGTTTTCATTAAATAGCAATTTTCGTTGTTGCTGTGTCATAATCAAATAGGGGGAGATTGTTGATCCAAACCCTCAGTGATTTGATAATGACCCTCTCTTATATACTTAGTGAAAATTGTAAGTAAACAATATGTATCAGAGTTTCACTATCGCTGATAAGTACTAAGATCTTCCAGTACCACTGATAGGAACTCTCGCTCTTTAGATTAAACATTCAGCGAAACTGTTCACCATAATACTCTGAGTCTGTTCAGTACTTATGGTGATCGCTGATAAGTTAGTTCTTTACTTATGATCCCTGAAGACAAGTTTCACGTCAACATAGGTTCTACGCTGAAGTCGAAGATCAAGCTCAAGAACCAGCGACAAGTCTCCTAATGAACTGATGCGGATCAGCGAAGACTCAGATTTGTCCACTCAACGTGAAGTATCAAGTACAGGACTTTCGCTATCGCTGAATTCTATCATTCGCTGATAAAGAATGATAGATCGTTGAATCAACGAAAAGTTGATCATAAAATCCTCCGTACAAAGTACTTTTGTCTAAACCACCCTTGCACATCTCCGTACGATATGTCAGAAAAAGAACCTCCTTATTATCTGAATTCGTACAACCACTCTGATACTACACTGTTCAATCATGCGGCTACTTAGGTTGTCAACAAAGGTCAATGACATGCAACCAATCAGTTGCTACCACGTGTAAAGTGAAAACTGCAATGCATTAAATGCATGAAGTATATAAGAAGAAGAACTCACTTCATTTTGAAGTAACTTGCTAACTCTGGACAAGTTCATCTTTCTTATCTTGAGATAGGTTATTATTAGTAATTTCCTTCTCCTTCTTAGTGCAAGAAACTTAGTGTTCCAACTTGTTTAGATTTATGATTTATCCTTAATCTTGTTTCCGCAACAAGCTGTAAATTGTTAATGATTTGTCAATAAACAATTTAGAAAAGTAAAATCTGTGTATTTGTATTCAACCCCCCCCCCCCCCCCTTCTACAAACTTGTATAACCCTTCGGGACCAACAGCCCATAAACGCATCAGCACCATCAGATTCACTTTCATCATCAGAATGACCCAACTAGTACTCATCTTCAACAAATAGAGCTTCTCCTACTTCTTTTTGTTCTGCCAGGGCGAGCTTAGCCTTGTAATAATGAGTGTTCTTCACAACAGGCTTTATACAGTCTTTGGCAAAATGACCTAGCTTCCCGCAGTTATAACATGTCACGGGTTCGTCTTTCTTCTTTGATTCAGACTTGCGGTCATCTTTCTCTGTCTTCTCCTTCTTGTCAGACTGGTTGGGCTCATCTGCTTTCTTATTTCCGTCATATTTGTCCTGATAATCATGGCGCTTGTTGGAGGAGGTGGAGTAGCGCTGATTATTGGACGTCGGCTTCTTGTAGAACTTCTGTTGTTGGAAGGATTTGGAGAGCAGTGCCATTGCTTTCTTAATGGCAGATACTTCAGGATCAGAATCACTGTCTTCTTTTTCTTCAGGTTCTGACTCAGATTCGCTTTGCTTTTGGGCACGTTTGGAATGACGGCCAGAAGATTTGCCTCGTTTGGAAGACATGAGAGCTAGTGGATCAGTAGGTGGCTTGGAAGCAGTCTTCTTTTCATTCAGAATCTCCATCACCTCATCTTCGTCTTGAAGAAGCATCTCATAAAGTTCGTGTATGCCAACGTTCTCCATCAAGTGGTTGTGCTTGACATGAGATGCGAACACCTTCCATTCAGGCAACAGGTTGTTGAGAAACTTGAGGAGGAGACAAAAACGTTCATAGGTCTGAGAGAGGGATTCGCCGGTGCGCTGCTTGAACCCATCAAACTTGGTTATACAGCTGTTAATCTTCAGTTGATTCCCGACTTTGCTCCCGCTCATCATTTTCTCCACCTGATCCCACATCCCCTTTGCTATCTTTTTGTAACTGTCGATGGCTGTGTAGATCGTGTTGGGTAGAGCCTAAACAAGGTACCTCTTAGCATGCTTTTCTCCCTCAAGCATGCCTCTTTCGTCGCCAGTCATATCGAATAGTGTCTTAGCCTCGTAACGAACTTGACCACCTTCTTCAGTTGCTGGTATAGTCTTCATGGGTTCAAGAATCGGCCCGTCATCTAGAGCTCGCCAGATAAACTCGAAGTTATCCTTTGACTCAATGAAGATTAGAAATCTGCCCCGCCACTGGTTGTACTCACCTTGGTAGAGGCAAGGTGGTTTGGAATCGGTGCCGATAGCGAGAGCGTCGCGCGAAGATATCTTAAGTTGCACTAGAGTGATCGTCAGACAATTGATTTGATTCAAAGTGATAACCTAACGCAAGGTACTAAGAGTGATATCCTAACGCAGGTTCTAAGAGTGGATTATGCTAAAAACATGTAAGAAATTGACTATACTGAACTTACCGGATAGGAATCCAGATGAAAGATATCTAATCTGGAAGTGTCCGGATCAGATTGTGAAAAAAACAGGTAAATTTGTTGAAGTTACCGGATAAGCTTGAGTTACCGGGTAATTGAGGGTTACCGGGTGAGACAAGTTTACCGGATGAATTAAGAAATAAGCAAAAATGAGACTTACCTGGTGGAAGTGCTTACCGGGTGTAGATGCAGTTACCGGATGTAGTTACTTACCGGATGAAGCAACTAAATACAGAGGTTACCGATAACAAAATGAAACAGATGAAAAGTTTACCGGATGAGATAACTTACCGAGTGAGAGAGCACTTACCGGGAACTAGTCCGGATAGATGTGCTTACCGGATGTAAGGACTGACCGGTATCTGGGACTTACCGGGAGTGATGTCAGGTAAGTATTGAAATAGCAAGTAAGGTGTGAAGTTACCCGGTAACTTTGAGTTACCCGGTAACAAGTGATAGATTTGAAATCTCTGTTATGAACCCGGTAACCACGACTGTGGTGTCCGGTAACTACGGCTATGGTTTCCAATTCGATTGGAAATCAATTAGGGTTGCTCAAAATCGTTCCTGAAAGGTTAGGAACTCGACCAAACACAATAATAACAATACCCAAATCGATTTTGAAGCCAAATAACAAGTTTTTGATAGAAAAGATTGAATTTTTGCAAGAATAGAGACCAAAAACTTGAAACTTTGATTTTGCTTAAAACCAACTAAGATGATCGAATTAGACCATGAAAACTTGCAGAATCGTTTATAATGATGATGCTAACGGAATGTGATAAACGAAAACAATCAATTTTCACAGAATCAAAAAAATGGTTTTCAATGCCAAGAACACAGTCGAATGATTGAACAGGAAACTTACCAGAAATCCAAAAATCACTATGAATCGATTCGTCCGCTTGCTCTGATACCAATTGTGAGTTCCAGATCCGTGCAACGAACAATAAAAATCAATAGATATAAATGCAAACAGTATGATTTCCAATGGTCATCCAATTTACTTTCATTGTAGAGAGAATTACAATACGGTTTGTTAAAGTGAAAATAGACAACTAGCTTATTTTTTTAAGCTAATGAACATTATATACTTTGGGCCCATGGCATGTAAGCCCACGGCCCATTTACACTTTAAGGCTCAAGAATAGAAAATAACATATTAGACCTTGAACTTCTATTCAACCAAATTTGACCCTAACAAGCATACGTCGCCGTTGCGCATTGATATAGCCATGGTGGACCCAGCCATGCAGTGCACAACCCCACAAAGCCACTCATCGGCTTCTCAACAAGCTGATGTTTCATTCAGCACAGGGGATCAAGTATAACTTCTATCAGGAACACACTCGGTGTTTGCTGATATTGAACAAGGTAGGCTCCTGCCCCGGTCACCGAACTTTATTCCGCGCACCTCGAGTCTAGTGCCGGTATCACACCAAGTTGTGGGCTTCCGTGCCTCAACCGGAAGACCCAGAGTAAGGCCGCCATTTGTTGGTGCCTTGCGAGGACCGGGTGGAAGTCCTGTCATAGCCAACACCATGCCAGCTATTAGCACAGGCCATTCAGTTGCTTCAACTGTAATGCAAACCGGTAACCTAAGTGGTCCGGGTGTTAGACAAAATTTTCCCACTTTCACTCTTGATCAGATGGTTGAAATGGTAGGCCCGCCCCCGTATTATGTAACTCTGGACTTCCTGAGAGCTTTTCTTGCATACATTAACAATTCTTACAAGCTGTACCGTAAGGCAATGCAAGAGACTGTTGACAGACTTGCAACGTGTAACAACCCGGTTTCCCAAACATACAACAAATAACATATATTGTATAACATTGTTACATTCATAACAAAAATACATAATAAATCATGTACGGTCCCTTTAGTCTCGAAACTATAAAATACATAAGAACTTCCTAATCGTCATTAGTCATCAAAGCCTCCTACACTTTATCCTTCCCTTTGCCGCTATAAATTCTTCGACCTGGAATACATATTTTTGAAAACAAAATGAGGGTTAGACCAAACGGTCTAGTGAGATAATCCTTGTCATTTCAAAATCGTTATAAACCAATTTATAAAAAACCTTTATAATAACACACATATATCACCAGTAATTACCAATCAAGACTCGTGCATCGTGTACCACTCATCCTTCACATCCTTCACATGGCCAAATTAGTTGGTTGCAAGCCAACTAATTAATTTACTCCATCGAACGACATTTACAGCCAACACCGCCGTACGACAATTACAGCCAAATACTCCGCCGGTTCTAAACCCGGCCAACGTGCTCTCGTGTAATGTAATGCTCATATAAATAAAATATATATCTCAATATATCATATTTTCATTTATAAAAATGTCATCACTTTTCAACCACATATCCATTTTAATATAAACACATAATCACACATCTATCACATACCCAATCCACACATATACGTATTCCAGGTTGAAAACGTTTTAAAATAAAACTCACCTGATCGCTTATCAATAACCCTTCCAAGCCTTTTCTCCAAGTTATACGATCTTTTACCCAAAATTATCAGAATCTGAAACAGATTAAATACAAACACTTCTTTACCAATCGGATGCATGAGACTTACTAAGCTAAGGACTCTAGATAACTTAAATCCTCAAAAGTGACCAAACAGCTAAGGTTTCGGGATACTACAGAACTATCCGGACAATGCAACTTTCCGGTCACCATACTTTCCGGACAACCTATATAATCCGGACAACACAACATTCCGGACAACATAGCTTTCCGGGCAATACGTTTAATCCGAATAACATCCGGAAACCGAGGTAATCCGGATACCATCCGGTATCTATTTCATCCGGATACTGCTAAGAAGGACTACCGGACCCTATCAACAGAACTACCGGACACTATCTTATTTTGTCCGGAAACCTTCGTCTGTTCATTAAAATCCCTACCCAGAAATCGATTTAAACCCCTTTCTTTCCAACCAAACATACCAGTGTTTTACAAGTGAGTTTTCTAACCTATTCCAAACATCAATTTTATACTAAAAACAGTTTACATCAGAAAATAGAGTAAACTCACCTTATGGAGATAAAACCCACTTTTCTTCCACAAAGATCTTTGTTTCCACAGATTGTTCTCAATCCCTCCAACTGAAAGAATTTGTTTCTTCCTCTTCTTTCTTCTTCTCAGTTCTATCTCTCTTGATTTCTTTCTCTCAATTCTCTCCCTTTTCTCTCCTCTCTCTCTTGCCGAAATAAACACACACACACACACACACACACACACACTCAAGATAAAAATGAAATATCCCATCCCTCTTATCTCCTTTTGTTAAAATCAGGCGGTTGTGGTATTGATGTTTCATCAATTCAGCCAAACAAACCCCACACTCTCATCTAATGTCAACTTTAACCCTCTAATCTTTAAACTAAAATTAAAACTTACCCCTTAACTTCTAACTCCATAAAACACTTGACTAAAACTTATAAAACTAATCCCAAACCCATCTCAAACTAAAATAATAAAAATTAATAAATCAATAACGTACCCGGTTATTACACAACGGAAGTTAGCAGAGCAGATTAAAGGGAAAGGGGTAGTAGAATCTTCGTCAGCTTCTGAATCTCAACCATCTGACGCTCAACCCAGATCTCAACCTCCACCATCACAACCCTTGCATACCATTCCCATTTACGAGCTCAAATCTGAGCTTCTAGCCCGGTTACTTGCCCAAGGAGATACCAATACCAACGAAGAGGTAGAGTTGGTAGGTTTACTCCGAAGACAATCTGAAACCCAAAACCCCAAAGCAAGATTGTTTGAACTTAGATAATCGAATTGAAATTCGTGACACAACAATTTAGAATCAAATGGAAAAACTGAACTTTATTGATATATATATATATATATATATATATATATATGAAACTTTGAAAGTAAACGGAATTACACAATCGAAAGATTCAAGATAAGATGAGTAACTCGACTTTCTTGATTACGAACTTGAAGAAGAACGTTGTTTGGATTGAGGCCTGCGTTTGCAGTGTCCTTAGCCAGAAATTCGTCCCTCGTATGGTAGAGATTGGATGTCTATCTAGAGGATTCCACAATTCGTTCAAGATGCGAACTCTCGAACCCGACGAATCGTTTATGCTTCCATTATTGAAGATGAAGAACAAGAGAAACCATAGAATTTCGTTTGTGTGGAAAAAGTCTGCCAAAAAACGAGTTCCATTGAGATATTTATAGATATCTCATTCAACCGAATGCAAACCGCCAAAAACTGCCAAACAGGCACTTGCACGACCTGTGGCGCGGGCTTAGGCCGCGGGGTAACCCGCGTAAGCCTCTGTTTGCGTCCAAAATCCAGAGAGCCGTGCGGGCTGTCACGCAACGTCAAGTCGCGCACTAAGCCCCGTATGCCTCTGTGTCGTCCACCTCTTTATCAAACCAAGAGACCCCAAGAGCCCCAAGGCCCATTTTTGACATTTAATATGTGTTTGGCCAATCTTAATTGTTAGCCATTTTGATAAGAGGTAGGATTATCTCAATATAAGGCAAACTAATTTTTCTATTTTGGTCTATGTGGGACAACCAAATCCCAACAATACCCCACATTTTCTATTCAAACTTTAACAATGCCCCACATTTGAATAGAAAATAAGATATTCTCAAAGTATTTATTGTTCTTATTCAGGAAACAAACATGAAATGCATCAGAAAAGGTGTTTAGGTGACTTGAACCGTTCATAGTGAGTGTTCATCAGACCTACTTTGTGGGTAGTGACAAAGAGTCTTGAACTAACCACGTTTTGTAGTAAGTCTTGGCAATGAATATCACATAAATCATGTTTATGCATAATTGATTCTTACCGTTGTGTTCATTTCAGTCGTGAACAATCCTTCTTCATGAGAATTTTAGAAGACGTAGCCATATCCGTCTTCAAAGATGCGACCCCACATCAATCTCATATAGGTAATACTGATCAAGAACATTCCGTAGTGTTCCACCAACAAGCTATCAGTATTATTAAGAATAAGAATTCATCCCTAAATCATCAACGGAGAAATACACTAAAATAAACATCATAGGAATAGGCGTACCTGTGTATTTGGGCTTTAGTTCTCCTCAACTAGTTGTCCTATTGAACCTAGACCATGGGATCTCCAATGTTGCTAGGTTAGGTTTCCGCCGAGTGGAACTCATTGAATTGGCTTTAAGCCCATTCCCCTCGATGTATAAGATACTTGTGCTCTACTAAGGCCTTTTGTCAAAGGATCTGCGATATTTTCCTTTGACTTTACGTAATCGATGGAAATTATTCCATTCTTGAGCAAGTCTCGTATAGTTTTGTGGCGACGCCTGATATGTCTCGATTTGCCATTATAAATTTGATTCTTTGCTCTTGTTAGAGCAGCCATACTATCACAATGTATGCAAACGGCGGTAACAGGCTTTGACCACAAGGGAATACCCTCTAGGAAGCTTTTAAGCCATTCTGCCTCTTCGGCAGCTTTATCTAGGGCTACGAATTCGACTTCCATGGTGGACCGTGTATTCATGGTTTGCTTTGAAGATTTCCAAGATATGGCTGCACCACCAAGTGTAAACACATAGCCACTTGTGGACTTACTTTCAGAATGATTGGAAATCCAGTTAGCATCACAATATCCTTCTAGTACGGGAGGATATTTGGTATAGTATAACCCATAGTTCGTTGTATATTTGAGATATCGAAGCACTCTTATAAGTGCATACCAATGATCCTTACTTGGGTTATGTGAGTAACGACTAAGTCTACTCACGGTATATGCTAGATTCGGTCTCGTACAACTCATAATGTATATCAAACTTCCAAGCACTTGAGTGTATTCCAATTGAGATACACTCTCTCCTTGATTCTTCTTAAGTTAGCTAGAAGGGTCAAAAGGAGTGACTACCGGTCTATCATCATAGTGACCAAATTTCCTAAGTACTTTCTCAACATAGTGTGATTGAGTCAGAATGTAACCGTTAGGATCTCTTTGGATCTTAATCCCAAGAATTACATCTGCTACTCCAAGATCCTTCATGTCAAACGAGGAGTGCAACATCTTCTTGGTTTGATTGATTACATCCAAGTTGGTCCCCATGATTAGCATATCATCTACATATAGACATATTATGACACATGCGTTCTTGCATTGTTTCACATATACGCATTTGTCACACTCATTTATTTGGAAACCATTTGTTAGAAGAGTGTTATCAAACTTTTCATGCCATTGCTTTGGGTCTTGTTTAAGTCCATATAAAGACTTAACTAGTTTGCATACTTTGTTCTCTTGGCCTCTTACAACAAAGCCTTCCGGTTGTTGCATATATATTTCTTCATCTAATTCACCGTTTAAGAAAGCAATTTTCACATCCATTTGATGTATGTGTAGGTTGTGAATTGCTGCTATAGCCATCAATGTCCTAATGGACGTGATTCGTGTTACCGGTGAATAGGTGTCAAAGAAATCTTGACCTTCCTTTTGGCAGTAACCTTTGGCAACTAATCGAGCTTTATATTTTTCTATAGTGCCATGAGGTCTTAATTTCCGCTTGAAGATCCATTTATGGCCAATTACCTTGTGACCCGGTGGTAAATCTACCAATCTCCATGTATTATTCTGAACAATGGAGTCTATCTCACTTTGAATAGCCTCTTTCCAATAAGGTGCCTCCGATGAGTCCATGGCGGATTTATAGGATTGAGGTTCTTCATCGACAACGAATGTCATAAAGTCGGGTCCAAAGTCTTTAGCAATCTTTCCCCTTTTACTTCTTCTAGGCTCTAAGTTTTCTTCTTGAGCCTTAGATGTACCCTCTTCATTTGGTTTCTCAAGACTATCGGTGTTATCTACTTCACATACTCTCTTCCTTGGATTAGAGATTTCTTTCTCTTTATCCTTGAAAGGAAATATGTGTTCAAAGAATTCAGCCTCAATTGATTCCAAAATTGTGTTGTTGTGGATATCTTCATTGTTTGACTTATAGACAAGAAATCTATAAGCAACACTATTGCTTGCAGGACTAAGATATATACAATCAATGGTCTTTGGTCCAAGTTTTGTCCTTTTGGGTAAAGGTACTTGAACCTTTGCAAGGCAACCCCACACTTTCATCCTTTTGTAGGAAGGAAGTTTTCCTTTCCATAGTTCATAAGGAGATTTATCGCTCTTTTTATGAGGAATTCTATTAAGTATCATGTTTGCAGTTAAGCATGCTTCACCCCATAAGCTATGTGGTGCTCCCGAAGTAATCAACATTGAATTAATCATGTTTTTCAATGTTCTATTTTTCCTTTCGGCTACTCCATTTTTTTGTGGAGTATAGGGAGCTGTGGTTTGGTGAACTATGCCATGATGAGAACAAAATTCTGCAAAGTCCTTAGACTCATACTCTCCTCCTCTATCGGATCTCAGAATTTTTATTCTTTTATCTAATTGGTTTTCAACTTCATCCTTGTATGTCTTAAACATATTCAAAGCTTCATCTTTGGTATGTATTAAATATACATAACAGTATTTACAGCAATCGTCAATAAATGCTACATAATATTTCTTTCCTCCACGTGTGGGTGTGGCTTTGTAATCACATAAATCGCTGTCGATTAGTCCAAGTACTTGTTTAGACTTCTCAACAGATTTGTATGGATGGCTTGAGTATTTAGATTCAACACATACTTCACATTTTGTCTTGTTTTCCATGGAACACTTGGGTAATAATCCAACGTTTGTCATCCTTTGAAAGGATCGAAAGTTAACATGTCCTAGACGGGAATGCCATAAGGAAGATGTGTCAAGCATGTACATAGAAGTAGAGCTAGAGCCTGCGGTTTTATTGCTATTTACAATATTTACATCATGAGTGTTCATCACACTAAGTTTAAAGAGCCCCTCATTAAGGTAGCCATTGCCAACATACATCCCACCCTTAGTAATTACAAATTTATCAGATTCAAACACCATCTTGAATCCTTTGTTACTAAGTGTGGGTCCAGAAATCAAGTTCTTTGTAATAGCCGGTACATGCAAGACATTGGTGAGCACGAGTTCCTTCCCCGATGTAAGCTTGAGGTTCACCTTCCCCTTTCCTTCAACCTTCGCGGTCGTGGCATTTCCCATATACATGGGTTCTTCATCATCAACTTTTTGGTAAGTAGCAAACATGTTCTTGGAGTTGCAAATATGTTTGGTGGCACCGGTATCAACCCACCAATCGGTCACATTTGTAACCATAAAAGCCTCAATTACTCCAACAAATTGACTTGGAGAATTGACCACATTGGCTTGATGTGGGTTTCCACCGGCACCACCTCCTCCGGTGCCTCCTCGTCCGAGACCACCGTGGTCTCTTCTATGGCGGCAATCCTTCGCTCGATGCCCTGGGTTTCCACATACCCAGCAACTCATCACACGCTTCTTGAAAGGCTTTCGTTGTACGGATAGTGGGTTTGAAGCATTGAGGTTATGCTTGAAACCCGTGGCCTTTCCCTTTCCTTTTTGGAATTTTGTCCTTGATGAGTTATCGATAACCATGTTTGCATTTGGTTCCAACGAGGTAGCATCCGCCTTCTCGTTCATCCGGTTGTCCTCCTCCACCCGTAGTTTGAGTATCAATTGCTCAAAACGCATATCCTCGGACAAATGTTTAAGATAGAGTTTAAAATTTTTCCAGGATGGAGGTAACTTATCAATAATGGAACCAACAACAAAATTAGAGTTGATACCCATACCTTCGATTTCCAATTCATGGACCAAAATTTGAATTTCTTCTACTTGTTTCACGACCGGTTTGGAATCCGTCATCTTAAAGTTTAGGAATTTGCCCACGACAAATCGTTTGGAACAAGCGACTTCCGACTTGTACTTTGATTCCAACGATTGCCAGATTTCTCTTGCCGAAGTGAAGGATGAATAAATGTCATAAAGACCATCATCCAAACCATTAAGTATATAATTTCGACAATTGTACTCATTTGCGTTCTAGTTATCAAAGGATCGTTGGAACGCAGCCACATCAATCTGGGATGGGGCGTTTTCTCCCTCTCCAACTGGCGGTGTCGGTGCTTGATCGGTAAGCACGTTAAACACTTTCAACGTCGTCAAGTAGAAGAGCATCTTTTGTTGCCATCTTCTGAAATCGGAACCCTTGAATTTTTCGGGTTTCTCCACATGCGATTTCAACAAGGAAGAGTTATCCATTGTCAACGAATTTCTGTCTAAGATGTTTGAACTTAGATAATCGAATTGAAATTCGTGACACAACAATTTAGAATCAAATGAAAAAACTAAACTTTATTGATATATATATATAAACGAAACTTTGAAAGTAAACGGAATTACACAATCGAAAGATTCAAGAAAAGATGACTAACTCGACTTTCTTGATTACGAACTTGAAGAAGAACGTTGTTTGGATTGAGGCCTGCGTTTGCAGTGTCCTTAGACAAAAATTCGTCCCTCGTATGGTAGAGATTGCACGTCTATCTAGAGGATTCAACAATCCGTTCAAGATGCGAACTCTCGAACCCGATGAATCGTTTATGCTTCCATTATTGAAGATGAAGAACAAGAGAAACCAAAGAATTTCGTTTGTGTGGAAAAAGTCTGCCAAAAAACGAGTTCCATTGAGATATTTATAGATATCTCATTCAACCGAATGTAAACCGCCAAAAACTGCCAAACAGGCACTTGCGCGACCTGTGGCATGGGCTTAGGCCGCGGGGTTAACAGCGTAAGCATCTGTTTGCATCCAAAATCCAGAGAGTCCCGCGGGCTGTCACGCGACGTCAAGTTGCGTATGCCTCTGTGTCGTCCACCTCTTTATCAAACCAAGAGACCCCAAGAGCCCCAAGGCCCAAGGCCCATCTTTGACATTTAATATGTGTTTGGCCAATCTTAATTGTTAGCCATTTTGATAAGAGGTAGGATTATCTCAATATAAGGCAAACTAATTTTTCTATTTTGGTCTATGTGGGACAACCAAATCCCAACAAAACCAATTACCCACTAGTGCTGATTTTCAAAACCTTCAAGCCTATATCAAATAGATGACACAAGCCATGGTTGCTGGTTATAAATCTCTATCTGACAGGATCACAGTGTTAGAGCAACCTTGTGGTACTCAAGCTCAATGTTCCAACAAACGAAGACATGATGATCAGGATGATCCTGATCAACATGAGGGGGAGAAGAGAGCCAATGTTGGAGAATCCAGTGGTGTACATGCTGAACAAATGGGGGGATCAGATCATGTAGTAACTGAAGGGGCAGAGGGGGCAGGTGGACAGGGAAATGATGTGGTTCAGGTTAATGATATTGAAGTTCTAGTTGATGTCATACCTAGGGTTGAAAAGCCTCAAGGTGTTGACAATAGAACCGAGGAGGAAAGGATGGCAGATGATATGCTGAATGATTATATCTACATAGATTCAGAGGAGGAACCGGAAACGACAACTGTTCTGATTAAGGAAGAAATTGATGATGTGTTTGATACCACCGGAGCTCATATGGTTGAATCTGATTCTGATGATGATGTTTCTCAAACGCAACAACCGAATGATCAAGGTACAGGTAGTTCAGCTCAAAATATTCCTGTAAATACTGATGGCAAGATAAGAGATCCAATCCAAGATGCTGAGCTTAGATACTATCAGATGGTGATTGATGCAGAACCGAACTATGTCATGACTGGAGAAAGAGTAAGGATACTCACTCCATTTCAAGAAAGTATAAGGAAGGATTTGTTTGTAAAAGACGTTCAGAGGATTGACCTGGTAAAAGTATATGGACTTGAGAAGTGGCCGCCTCTTCACAGAATAGAGTTTTTGCACGTAATGAACAACAAAGACCAGAAGATGGATGCTGTAAGGTCTGATAAAATGATTATGAAGATTGTGAAGATAGAGTCATACAAGCTGCTCAATGTTTGGTATCTGCAGTTTACTGTCAAAAGGTCAGATGACACTGAATGGGTCTTTTCAGAAGCCGACTTCAAGAGCCTGAAGCTAGATGATATCCTTAGCCTCTACCATATCCTTGCCAGCATTTTGAATAAGCCAATTGAATGGTCTGCGGCTTACCAGAGTGTTAAAAGATTCATGAGAAATATGCTGAAATTTTCTTATCTAACAGATTTTCAAATGGCCTTAGAAGCACATCAGTCTAGAGTGAATCTCCGAAGACCCAACAAAAGACTTGCTGACATCCAAGGTATTCCTGCTTACTCTGTACTTGACAAACCAGAACTCGGGGTCTTCTACTTCAATCATGAGAAGAAGAAGAAGAGATTCCTGAGAATCTGTGAGGTTAACAAATACAGCGACGGGACCTTCAAGATGATTCAGATCTGTTTAGAGAGCAGACTCAAACTTGATGGTAGTGGAGAGGTCAAGCTAAAGGATAAGGATAAGCGACTGGTAAGACAAGTCCTGGATGCCTTTACTTACAGACAAGAGTACCGGAATGCGCTGAGAAGATTCGAGATCATCCTTGGAATTCGGAAGAAGCACGTGGCTCCAGTGAACGCTTAAATCTATCGCCTCTACTTTGATACAAAGGGGGAGATTGTTAGTGCCCTAACTGACACCTTGTATCAAGTAGAGGGACCTGTTTGAAACTATCTTATTTTACAACCTATAAATGGTTTTTCCGGTGTAATTCCTTAATGTATGTCATTCCCTACATTCCAAGTATTGTGTGCATATCTCTCTTATTCATCACCATTGTACTTGAAGTTTGATTATTGCTTAATAGAGGGATAACCAATTGATTCATATTGCCATATTGAATGCTTGTTATGGGATCACAATATATGCATTGTTTATATGAAATTGGAAATTGAAACGATTAAATCAAACCGTTGGAGTTGATAGCATGAAAATTTGGTGGATACGAGGTTTAAAGATCCTAAATTGGAGCAGGTACTTTATGACCGTGAAATGACCATTGGAGTTGTCACCGTCAAGAAATGGTGGATGTGAGGTTCAAAACACATATACTTTACCTAGGTGGTATAACCATGGCTGGATGTTTTGAAACCAATTCCGATCTATTGAAGATGGGTTTTGAAAATAGGTCGAAGACGTGGTATGCAATACCAATGGGCATAATATATATATATATATATATATATATATATATATAGTTAGTTAGTTAGTTAGCCCTTAGAATTGATGACTTACATATGAAATGTTTGAAGGGGGAGGGGGAGGTTGAATACAAACACAACAAATTTTCACTTTTTAAATCTTTCTTCTATATTTTGTGTATAAAAACAAGAATTACATATTTGTTGCAGAAAGTATGAATGTAAGACAACGATCCTAAACAGTATGACCGTGACGAGTTTACTAAACTGAGAGAGAGAGAGAGAGAGAGAGAGAGAGAGAGAGAGAGAGAGGAGTTTCAATGATACACACCTATTTCTATGTAAAAATGAAATTGTTTCATGTATTTCTCATTTTAAGGAAATTTGTGTCATATCAACCCTAATATATTAGTGAAGAAATTGTTTCATATATTCTTGAGTAATCAACCCTCATAATTAAAAAAAAAGAAAAAAAGGAAAAAAAATTATGATTGATTGAATGAGGTTTGTATGGTTTGTTAGATTCATATGTCTGTAAAATAACCGGACCCAATACACACACATATATATATATATATATATATAGGATAAATTACATAAAAGTTAAATAAAAAATCAATACTTAATTCAATATAAAGATGTCGACAAGATTTTTCTAATGGCATGGTTTATAAAATAAAATAAGTACTTTTTATTAAAATTATCATTAATTAATATAATTAGGTATAAAATTAAAAATTAAAAATGTAGGAAAGACAAAAAAATAAGACTAACAACGTTGACTAAAATTGTAATTTACTCTATAATTTAATCAAACAAAAGAAGGAAAATGACAAAAAAAAAGTAAAATAACCTACCTACCCTTAAATTAACTAGTTTTTCTAAACTAAAGTTAGTTACAAGACCAAAAGTGAAATAAAATGACGATCAGAATGACCAAAATTGTAATTAGTTTGATATATGGGTCAAACTTGATACTGAACGACAGCCACAAACACAAACACAAACACAAAAAATGTAATTTACTAAGTTTTATCATTTTGTCTCTAGGTGATTTATCATAACACATGATAGTCTTTTGCCATTTTCATGTTTTGATATATGACTTGCATGATATTTTGAGAAAATGCATATTTATCGCTCAGTTGGTAGAGCACCTCGTTTACACGCGCGCCGATGTTTTTCAGGGGAGTCTAAAGAAATGCGTTGAGAAAGGGCAGATGTATAGAACTTTTCAACGAGATAGTGCTTATTCAACTCTCCCCCTTTTGAAAAAAAAAAGAGAAGAGGTACCCTGAAATAAATAATTGTTCCGATGGAACCTTCTCCAAACGAACAATTTCAACGAAATCTTTCAATTTCAACGAAATCTTTCAATTTCTTATTTTAGAGTATCGGAATTCTCATATGATCAACCATGTATTTGTTACATTTGATTTTTTTTTGTCAATAAATGAAGGTTTTAGTGAGCATTTGACTTCATTGCACATATAGTGTCATTGAAAAATGCATTTTATTAGGTAAATACATTTTATTGGCTTGGCTCGACTTTTATCTTAGTAGTCAATTAAGTTGTGGGTTGTCATTTCGATATTAGTTTAAATGAGATTTTGGGGTCTATTCCAACTTAAATTATTCAGTAGTAGTGATATTTGAATGTTGAGTCGCATGTATTGCATAATTGTTGAATTTACTTGTTTTTAGTGTGTTTGTCTTTAAAGGTCGAGCCAAATAAATTGGAACCGCAATACATTAAATCCATAGGCATGTAATTTATTTAATGTCATTTTTGGTATTAGGAATGTAAATCGAGTAGATTCAAATAGAACCTATGCATCATCGATGTCGTTTGGTATTGTAGAGGTGAACTTGTATAGAATTAGATGAACTTCAAGAGGTAGAAGAAGATGTCCCACCTCGAACTCAGATGCACCACTAATAATCACACCTTCATTTCTACCTCTTTTCCTTCTTGATACGGTGACACTCCACCTCAAACTCAGATGCAAATTTAATTCAATTTTTTATCCAGAATTAGTGCTTCAATTTTGTTTTGTTTTAGGGGTCAAATTTATATAGCAATGAATTACAAAAAAAACTAATAAATTTGTTACTCTTAAATAATTAATTAATAATCTGTTTACTCTAAAATAACCAAAATTGCATAGTTATATAAATAATCAAAATTGCGTACCAAAGACGAATATGATGTAACAACCGTTTATTTATTTTAATAAATGATGTGATATTTATTTATTTATTATATAATATAATTACTATATTTTAAATAAATGGTATAAGAATAAAAAAGTAAATTGCAATTTTGGTCCCTGTGGTCTGATGTTTGTAAAAGGACTAAAATGCCCTCATGTGCAATTCACATGAGGGGCTCTAACGGAGGCAACCTAACGGTGTTAGTCCTCAGGGACCAAAACCGAGCACTTTTGCGTACCACAGGGTTTTTCTTGCAATAAAAAATTTGTAAGGACTAAAAGTGAGAAAAACAACAAACCACGGCACCAAAATTGCAATTTACTTTTCATTTTAAGTTTGCATATGATGAAACCCTAAACCGTCCCTTAGTCGCCCACCCCTTCTCCATCACCAAATCAACACCACCACCATCAGGTCTCAGACGACCAATCATAACCTTACCACCAACTAGATCCCAACCGTCGCACCAACAACACCAAAACCTATCGGACTACCAACCGTCACACCACATCGCTAGCAGCTCTCGGACGACCAACCTTCGCACCACTAGTCTTCGCACCCTGATCGTTGACCACCAATCATGCCACCATCGACATCGCAGCACCACCTGAAGAATGAACTTCAAGAGGTAGAAGAAGATGTCTCACCTCGAACTCAGATGCACCACTAATAATCGCACTGTCATTTCTACCTCTTTTCCTTCCTGACACGGTGACACTCCACCTCAAACTCAGATGCAAATTTAATTCAATTTTTTTGATCCAGAATTAGGGCTTCAATTTTGTTTTGTTTTAGGGGTCGTTTACCAAATGCTTACCTCGGTAAGCGCTTACTAGTAAAATTTAACACTATCACTTATTTACCGGGTAAGATTTTGATCTGCCAAATCGGTTCCGTATGCAACAATTCACCCGGTAAGCGCTAACCGTGGTAAGAGTCGTCGCCATCGCTTACCGGGATAAGACTCTCGATCCTTTCATTCGCTCAGGTAAGTGTTTGGTAAACAGCCCCTTAGAGGTAATGTTACCGGGGTAAGACTCTCGATCCTCTCAATCCGGTAACATTATCTGAGGTAATGTGACTACCGGTAGGTAATGTGACTTGGTAAGCACTTACCCAGGTAAGTGTTTGGTAAACAGCCCCTTAGAGGTTTAATGCAAGTCTGGTGGGTGTTAAATTATGCTTGATTCACAAGTTTTTAGGCTTTTGATTTACAGATTGTTCTTGATGTACAAATTTGTATAAGTTTGTTTATGATTTTGATTCATGAATTAATTTGGACAAGTTTGATTAGGGTTTTAATTTCATGTATGGATTTGTATAAGTTTATGGCTTTTGATTTACAGATTGTCCAGATTTAGACCATCTCCAATGAACACTCTATTTTACTCTCTATCTCTATCTTACTCTCTAAATTCTCTCCAGTGAACCCTCTATTTTGCTTTCTAAGATAGAGAAATGAATAGTAACTCTTTATATACATAGAGAGAATTACTATTCATACTCTCTATTTTTTCTAACTTTTTAATAATTACAAAATGGTCCTTCAAGTTTTTAGATTCTTGTATTTTTATTTTATTTGTTGTCTAATACCAATTTTATAAACTAGAATTATATTTATCTTCAAGTTTTAATTCAATTTAAATTTATCCAACTAATTTTAAAAACTAATAAACTTTAACAATTTACAACATAACATATTTAATTAAAACACGCCATTAACACATATTTTAGCATAAAAATATTACAATTGATAACGATAAAAGTACATAACAACGACCGTAGTAAAAACATACGTAAGCGGAAAACGGTTTTTGAATAACATCGATACTAATGATGCATTCCAACAATATCTTGCTCGATATAGACAAATTAAGGATAAAGAAGCCCACTTTGCACTTCGGGATGCGTTAGTTGATCATCATTTATGGGAAAGATTTTCTAATTCCGATTAAATGCTTATGTATTTTAAATTTAGATGTGTGTTGAAAATGTAACATTTTTATTTAATGAAATTTGGTTTTTGATAATTTAATGCGGAATTAAATATGAATTATAACGTTCTTAAAATAATATGATAAAGTTAATAAATATAAGGTTATTGTGAAAATAAAAAATATAAGGATGCAATTTATAAAGTTAACAAATAATGGGTATTATTGAAATGATATGTAATCAAAATAAAAGAGAATATACTTGGAATATTCTCTTTTAAAGTAGAAAATAGAGTAATACATTGGAGAATACATAACACTCTTTATTTTTTTACTCTTAAGGCCATCCGTAGCGGATGGCGGGCTCGGGCTCGGGCGGGTACCGCTACTGGGGGGCTCGGGCTCACAGCGGGCTTCCATCCCCGGGTTCCCCAACCCGATGCTACCCGAAGATTTTAATTTTTTTTTTTAATTTTTTTTTAATTATTTGAAAATAAATAAACTCAACGGCTATATTTATATATTTTTTTATTTTTTTTTCAATTTAATCACACTATATATATTAATCCAAACCTCTTATTTTTTCACACCAAAATCTCTCAAATTCTCTCAAACTCTCTCAAATTTCATCATGAATCCAAACAAAACACCTACATCCCGTCGTAAACGACCGGATACACCGCAACCGCAAGAAGACCCGGAGCTTGGTTTTCACAACAAGATTATCATCCACAATTTCCGCCACAATTTCCGCAACAATTTTTCCAACAATTTCCCCAACAATTTCCCCAACAATTTCCTTACCAATTTACACGTCCCGGTTTGATTCAACAAGGTTTTACTCCGGCCAACTACAATCTTCCTTCACCCGCAATCGATCTCGGCAACGACATCGTTCCGGAAACCCAACATTCTATCCCGCACACACCACAATCCATCTCCACACAACAATCTATCCCGGAACTATCAAACCCGACATCAACGAGAAAAGGAAAAAACACAAAATATGAAAATAGAGCCGCCAAACAAAAGTGGAGTAAACCGGAAGAACTCGCGTTGGTATCGGCGTGGATTGACATTTCGGAGGACTCCGTTGTCGGTAACGCATAAACCGGTGGTAATATTTTTATTGTTATTATTATTATTATTGTTATTGTTATTATTATTATTATTATTGTTATTATTAAGATTATTAATATTATTATTAATGTTTGTATTTACATAAATGTAGAGAGTTTTTGGAACCGAATCGGGCAAGTGTTCTTTAATTCTATGGGTCGCGGAAATTATAGAACAACTCATCAACTCAACACCAAATTCAAAGACCTCAATAAAAAAATAACGATATTTGCCGGCATCTACAACAACTTGGTCAATAATAGATCAAGTGGAATGAGTGAGGCCGACATTTCGCGAACGGCACACGAACAGTACCGAACGGAACTTGGGCTTGCTTTCACACACGAACAAGCTTGGGAAGTCCTCAAAAATGTCCAAAATGGACAACCGTTCCAACCATGACGACAAATTCATCGCGGGGTTCGAAACGTACCAAACCTTCCGATGATGACGATGAAGACGTCAACGAGGTCGAGGTCGAGCAACTTCAACGACCCATCGGAAGAAATAAGGCCAAAAAAGCGTCAACTTCAACTTCAACTTCAACGGTCGGGTCGCTATCGGACGAAAATGTTTCAAAACTCTTGACGACCATAAACTCGTTCAACGAGCATGTGGATGGTACGATGGAGTATAAAATGAAAAAACTTGAACTCGAAGAAAAACAGTTGCAACTCGAGTTAGAAAAACGATTTGATAAAGACTTCGAGTTTTTCATAGCCCCGCATGATCACCTTGAGGGAGATATTTTGAGGGCTACTTTAGCGAAGAAAGATAGAATTAGAAAATTACATAATTTTTAATATTAGTTTTTAGTGTTTTGTATTTTGTAATTTTTAATTTTTTAATGAATGATATGAATTTTTATTTTTATTATTTATCTTATTTTTATTTATTAAAAAAGATATAAATATTTTTATTTTGTTAAATAATTAAATGTATAAATAAAAGAATTAAAAAAAATGAGGTGGCAAGAGGGCTTTTTAGGGTATTGGTACTCCACTTTTGGGTTTGTAGAGGGTTTGGAGAAAAGCTGATGTGGCGCTGATGTGGCTTTAGGGCTTTTGGGTATTGGTACGGATGGCCTAATAGAGAGTAAAATAGAGAAATACATTAGAGATGCCCTTAGGTAATAATGTTCTTGGAGATGAATGTGAGGTTGAGGAAGATGGGAAAAAAGACGAAAATGCCCCTCATCTGAGGGTCACGTGATAGAAGAAGAAGGTTGTGGCGGTGGAGCAAGAAAGGAAGCAACATTTGTGTAGTCAACGACCGGTGGTTTGGATAACTAGGGAGAAGTCTAGAGTTGAAGGGATAGGGAAGAGAGATATGGATATACGGTGGGAGCGTGAATTGCTCTTGGGAAAATTAATTTGTGAATAGTCACTTTGGGGACTGAAGTTTGATAGAGAGCGTCTCTTGTAGAAGAAAGTGGTACTCTATCTTAAAAAGGTTGTTTTTAAGAGGTTTATGTTGGAACCACTTTAAAAGTGACCGTCACTGATCGTTTATCATTCCTGATGTGATAATTGACAATAACTGAAATCCCTATGTCTGGTAAATATATGATGGGCGTATTTACTATTATTGACATACTATAGGGTTTCCCATTAGGTGATTGGAACTATGGGGAATTATACTGCACATAATAAACACCAAGGGTTGAAAGTGTAAGATACTCTTATTATAAATAGAGTACCCTAATCACTCTTTTAACCCTAATGACATATTGCTGATTATATCCCAGCCGTGTGCCTCCCCTAAGATCGGCTCTCTCAAGCTCGATCATCATCCCATCATTATACAATCATCTCGTTCTAGGAACCCGTCAATCCATGGCAAATATGTTTAACGCTTTCACAGGATCGTCAGGATCATCAGGTATGATTTATTATTATCATGTTTCCATTATCCATCAAATACAAATCATGTTTATTCCAACATGTGGTATCAGAGCCCCAGGTTCATAATTGATTCATGATTTGTGTTCGTTTTTGATGGTTCCATCCTCTGTTTCTTTCGCAACATATGAACATAAGAAATTGAATTGTTAATTCGAATAAGAATTACATTGAATTGCCAAAACCAAAATTTCCAGCCGCCGCAAATTTTGGTGGTTCTGTTTTGTTGTTTCTTTTCATTATCCAGCCGCCGCAAAATTTTGAATTGTTAATTCAAATCAGCGTTAATTATCCCATGTGAGTTGATATATATATTTTTTTATCAAGTTAATTATGCCATGTTTATTGATCAATGTTCATTATCCCGAATTGATCAATGTATAGAAAAAAAAATTCGGTTGAACCTTATTTTTCGGTTCTTTGCATACCGAATTCTTATCTTTTCGGTTCTGTACATACCGAAAACCTTACTTTTCGGTATATTGCATACCGAAAACCTTACTTTTCGGTATCTTGCATAGCGAAAACCTTACTTTTCGGCATCTTGTACACCGAAAACCTAACTTTTCGGTACTTTGGATACCGAATACTTTTCTTTTCGGTACTGTACATACCGAATTCCTCAATTTTTTTAGGTATGGATCATTCCTATTACTGTCATACCGAAAACCCTTGCACTAATATATATGGTCTCATTCTTTGTGCCCAAAGGTCAAATATGATTCTCATATTGCATTTTTCCTTTTGCATAATGAACACTGAGTATACTAATTCTGCCCAAAGGTGATTTAATATACCTGTGTGTCAAAAAGACTCTCTACATGCATAATTCACACGATGCTCTATTTTGTGCCCAAAGGTCAAAAGATAAGCATTGCGTTGCATAACCCTAACGCTCATGTTTACTTAGATATTAGTTATTTCTGCCCAAAGGTGATGTAACATCTGAGTAGAGCCTTACTTTAGCTTATTGTTTTGGTGTTTACAATAGGTTTACTTATCACCAGCTTCATCACTAAAATGGTCATAGTTCCATTATTCTAAGGAATATTACTGTTAGGCCTGCTTTCTTTAACATTACTATAATTACATTGCTTTGTCCGCCGCTTATAGCTAACTACGTCACTATGATAATCTTCTATAACTAATATCCTCCTTATTTCCACATCAGTACCTAACTTTGGCATTGAGCCACTTACTGGTGCGAACTTTGCTTCATGGAAGGATCAATTACTTCTTACTCTAGGGATGCTAGACCTTGATCATGCCATTCGCCATGATGAACCCGCTGCTATTACTGCAGCTCAGAAAGCGGATTTTGAAAAGTGGGAAAGGGCAAATCGCTTGTCACTAATGATGGTCAAGAACTCAATCAACCTCAGTATCCGAGGAGCTATCCCTGACTCTGATAAAGTCAAATCTTACCTCAAATCTATTGAGGAGCACTTCAAAGGATCGTCTAAGGCTCATGCAAGTAGCTTAATGCTACAGATGCTCACTCTAAAATATGAAGGAAATAGCAGTGTCCGTGAACACATTATGAAAATGATTGATATGGCTCATAAGCTTAAGAGTCTTGAGATGGAAGTCTCTGATAATTTTCTTGTGCATTTCATAATGACCTCTTTGCCTGCTCGGTTCGACACCTTCAAAGTTAACTATAACGCTATGAAGGATAAATGGTCGATAAGTGAACTGATTGCAATGTGTGTGCAAGAGGAGGATCGCCTAAAGCTGGTACAACCTGAAGCCGTTCACCTGACAACCACTGGTAATTCTAAGAAAAGGAAGGGTAATCACGGTAATCAGACTGGAAATAAAATCCAAAAGGATAATCAACATGGTGTCGTTGCCTCTAGCTCTAAACCCTTGTCGAGCAAACCTAACTGCAAATTCTGTCGTGCAAAAGGGCACGGAGAGAAAGATTGCCCTAAGTTCAAGGAATGGCTAGCTAAGAAAGGTAACATTCTTTATGTAATATTTGATTCCTTTGCTACTGATGTCCCTATTAATACATGGTGGGGTGACTCTGGTTCTATGGTCCATGTGACAAACTCAATGCAGGGATTCCTTACAATCCAGAAGCTACCAAAGGGCCAAAGAAAACTTAGAGTTGGAAGTGGTGATCTCTTAGATGTCGAAGCCATGGGAACTTTAAATTTACATATGAGTACCGGAAAGTGTATTAGACTAGTGGATACCTTATATGTACCGAGAATTACTCGGAACCTTGTATCCATATCTAGACTAGACCTTGAAGGTTATGTAATAATTCATGGTTGCGGCAAGATTGCTATTACTCATAATAATGAATTACTTGGTCGAGGTTTCTTGGATGGATTACTGTATAAATTAGAACTGGATCATAATTTCTCACAGTCTTTGTTGTCTCTTAATATTGATGACGTAACTAAAACAACAAAATCACCTAAACAATTAGAGAATTCCTCCATGTTGTGGTATAAACGTCTTGGTCACATCTCACGAGATCGAATGACTCGACTCGTAAAGGATGGAATCTTACATTCTCTTGATTTTAGTGTTTTTGAAACATGTATTAAGTGCCTCAAAGGAAAAATGGCGAAAGGGAATAAGAAAGGAGCTACTAGAAGTTCCAACTTGTTGGAAATAATTCACACTGACATTAGTGGTCCTTATCCCGCATCAATCACAGGACATACATCATTTATTACATTCATTGACGATTATTCGCGTTATATGCACCTATATCTGATTAAGGAAAAATCTGAATCCTTACAAACTTTTATTGATTTTAAAACTTTGGTTGA
Organism: Saussurea involucrata; assembly: GCA_033807775.1. Lineage (NCBI taxonomy): Eukaryota > Viridiplantae > Streptophyta > Magnoliopsida > Asterales > Asteraceae > Saussurea > Saussurea involucrata. The sequence continues at coordinate 22,282,525 of CM066314.1, forward strand.
AAACCAACTTGATCATAAAATAAAAGTTGTGAGATCAGATAGAGGAGGTGAGTATTATGGTAGACATACTGATATTGGTCAAGCTCCTGGTCCTTTCTATAATTTTTGCAAGGAACATGGCATAATTAACCAATACACCATGCCTGGTTCTCCTCAACAAAATGGTGTTGCTGAAAGGAGAAACAGAACCTTAATGGACATGGTGAGAAGTATGCTTGCTAACACTAACTTACCTACTTTCCTCTGGACTGAGGCATTAAAAACAGCCGTTCATATACTCAATAGGGTTCCATCAAAATCTGTCCCTAAAACTCCTTATGAAATCTGGACAGGTAGGAAACCGAGTCTAAAATATATGAAAGTATGGGGCTGTCCTGCCGAAGCAAAAGTCTATAACCCTAACTTAAAGAAACTGGATCCTAAAACCCTTACATGTTTCTTTATCGGTTATCCTGATAACTCAAAAGGTTATCGTTTTTTCTGTCCTTCCCACACTACGAGCATCATTGACACGCAGCATGCCACATTTCTTGAGAACTCAAAGATCAGTGTGAGCACGAAAAATCATGACTCAGATTTGCAAGAAGTACAAGAAGCGGGGGGAAACCATTCTTCCGGTATCTTTATTCCTCCGATAATTCCTCTTGTACCCACCGCTGCTCCTAATATCACTGATCCTGCGCCTCCTAACCAAAACGCCGAGGGAACATCATCATCGCCTCTTGTACCTAACGCTGAGCATAATATCACTGATCCCACTCCTCCTGTTACTGAACCTGATAATCAACTCAGGAGATCATCTAGGGCACGCAGGGCCACAAATTTTGATGATTTCGTAACCTTTTTATCTGAAGTTGAGAACATTGGAAAGCTTACTGATCCTACCTCTTATCGAGAAGCCATTAATAGTGATCAGGCCACTCAGTGGAATGAAGCCATGATTGAGGAGCTTAATTCCATGCAACATAATGATGTTTGGGACTTGGTTGAACTTCCTGAAGGATCCAAAACCATCGTTTGTAAATGGGTCTTCAAAACCAAATTAGACCCGAAAGGAAACATCGAACGCTAAAAGGCCAGACTGGTTGCAAAAGGATTTACTCAAAAGGAAGGAATCGATTATCAAGAGACCTTCTCTCCTGTCTCTCGTAAAGATTCTTTAAGGATCGTCATGGCACTTGTAGCTCATTATGATTTAGAGTTACATCATATGGATGTCAAGACCGCTTTCCTGAATGGAGACTTGCAAGAAGATGTATACATGCGACAACCTGAAGGATTCATTCCAGAAGGTAAAGAGCATATGGTCTGCAAGTTGAAGAAATCCATTTATGGGTTGAAGCAGGCATCACGACAATGGTACCTCAAGTTCCATAAAATCGTAAAAGGGCAAGGTTTTCTAAAGAATCAAGTGGATCAATGCACCTATCTCAATATCAGTGGGAGTAACTTTATAATCCTTGTCTTGTACGTAGATGACATCCTACTAGCAAGTAACAACTTGGATATGCTGCATGAGTCGAAGCGGATGCTTTCGCAAAATTTCGACATGAAAGATCTCGGTGATGCCTCTTATGTCATTGGTATCGAAATACATCGAGATAGGCATAATGGTGTTTTGGGACTTTTTCAAAACGCATATATTGAGCGTATCTTAAAACGCTATAACATGCAGCACTGTACACCCACTGTAGCTCCAGTAGTTAAAGGGGACGTGTTTGGTTCTTTCCAAGCTCCGAGTACTGAGATTGAAAAGGAAAAAATGAGGATGATACCTTATTCGTCTGTAGTATGGAGCATTATGTATGCTCAGGTCTGTACTCGTCCGGATATCGCTTATATCGCTGGTATGCTGGGACGTTACTTATCTAATCCCGGAATAGCACACTGGAAAGCGGCTAAAAAGGTTCGTCGATATCTGAAAGGGACCAAAGACTACAAATTAACTTATAGAAGAAGTGACAACTTAGAAGTAGTAGGATATTCTGATTCCGATTTTGCTAAATGCAAGGAAGATAAGAAATCAACTTCTGGGTACATATTTATGTTAGCTGGTGGACCTATCTCATGGCGGAGTCACAAACAGAAGCTGACTACAACGTCCACCATGATGGCTGAATACGTTGCCGTTTATAATGCCAGTTGTCATGGGATGTTGTTAAGGAACCTGGTCAGTGGACTCAAAATCGTCAACTCCATTTCTAGACCATTGAAGCTTTACTGTGATAACTCAGCTGCCGTAACTTTCTCGAACAGTAACAGTTCAACTGGCGCTGGGCTGTATCTTGATACAAAGTATCTGTTTGTGCGCGAACGGGTTGAGGAAAATGTCCTTTGTATCGAGTACATAAGTACAAAAGATATGCTAGCGGATCCGATGACCAAAGGTCTTCCCCCTAACGTCTTCGTAGGACACGTGTCGAAGATGGGGCTTACAAAGGACTTAATTTAATAGCATATTGTACTTATTGGTCATTATTATTATCTTAATAAATTTTCCTCTATATTCAGATTTTGTTTGTCTATTAGTTACGCTTTGAGCTCATAATGGTGTATGGACATTATTATAACGAAATTTGTCTTAGTCAGTTGATCATTGCTTATTCAGTTTTAAATTTGAGTCATAGTTTGACTAGTGGGGGTCCTGAGTTGATATTCTTCTCTACGGCTGTACTTATTAGCTATGATTTCAGTTTAAAACAAAATGAGTATCATCCCGGCCGGACTTATTGATACTCATAGATAAAAGATCGCTTGGTCAAGTGGGAGAATGTTGGAACCACCTTAAAAGTGACCGTCACTGATCGTTTATCATTCCTGATGTGATAATTGACAATAACTGAAATCCCTATGTCTGGTAAATATATGATGGGCGTATTTACTATTATTGACATACTATAGGGTTTCCCATTAGGTGATTGGAACTATGGGGAATTATACTGCACAAAATAAACACCAAGGGTTGAAAGTGTAAGATACTCTTATTATAAATAGAGTACCCTAATCACTCTTTTAACCCTAATGACATATTGCTGATTATATCCCAGCCGTGTGCCTCCCCTAAGATCGGCTCTCTCAAGCTCGATCATCATCCCATCATTATACAATCATCTCGTTCTGGGAACCCGTCAATCCATGGCAAATATGTTTAACGCTTTCACAGGATCGTCAGGATCATCAGGTATGATTTATTATTATCATGTTTCCATTATCCATCAAATACAAATCATGTTTATTCCAACAGTTTATACATTTTTGCATTTTACTTGGTAATCTATGTTGAAAAAATTGTTTTTAAGAATTTAAGATTTTTACACCTTAATATTTTAAGACTTTTATAAGATATGCTTTATAAGGTAGTACAGATTAGAGTGATTTACAATTTTATGTCACTTAGGGGCTGTTTGTTTACCTCTTAATAGTTCCATTAAAAGGCAACATCTGAATCGCTAAGAGGTAAATCATGTTTGGCAAAAAAAATGTCTGCCTCTTAATGGTTCTAAAACCCTCTGAATGATTTAGCATCCTGAGTCTCCCTTAACCATTCAACACCTGATTTCATTATAAACAATTATCAAACAACCATATTTCATTTTGCACTATATCATAAAAACCTTTTAATCATTCTAACCACTTAATCATTCTGCACCAAATCTTCAACAACCGCCAAACAGCCCATTAGGTTTGTTAAAAATTATGATTTTCGTTCTTGAGGTTCAGAAATAATGGTTTTCGTCCCCATGATTTGTAATTCATTACTATTTCGTTATTATGATTTATAATTTATTGTTATATTTTGATCCTTGTGGTTTATAATTCATTACAATTGTAGTCTCTTATACTTAAAGGTAGTAATTAGTTCAACAACGAAAATAACAATAAATTGCAAACGATAAAGACGAGAATTGCAATTTTTAAACCATAAGGACGAAAATCAAAATTATTAACAAACTACAGGGACGAAAATCATAATTTACTCTTACTACACTACAACAAAAATGAATTTATAGGACGCCACTAACTTCTAAGCATTCTAATAAACTACTTTATAAGACATAATTTATAAGGCCATGAGTACCGGTACCCAATGAACCCACTTGCCACTTCAGCGCCACATCAGCTTTTCTCTTTCCTACCCTCCTTACCCAATCCTTACTCAAAAGTGGAGTACCACTACCCAATGAACCCAATGAACCCACTTGTCACCTCATCTTTTTTAATTCTTTTATTTATACATTTAATTATTTAACAAAATAAAAATAAAAATATTTATATATTTTTTAATAAATAAAAATAAGATAAATAATAAAAATAAAAATTCATATCATTCATTAAAAAATTAAAAATTACAAAATAAATTTAAAAACTACAAAATATTAAAAATCTACTCGTCGTCATTGTTGGGAACTTGGATACGCCAAATATGTTCGACCAAATCCGACCGAAGGTTATTATGAGTGTCCTGGTTTTTGACTTCTCGAACATTTGCCGCGCGTTGTTCCTCACTGATTTGTGTTTCGATATCATCCGTGAAAATGTCGTTTTCATCGCCACCGCAAATGGCATGGTCTTCATCTTCAAGTATCATATTGTGTAATATGACACAAGCGTACATAATGTTTCCCAATCTTGTCGGATGCCATCCGCGTGTTGGGTTATAAAGTATATGCCAACGTTGTTTAAGCACGCCAAAAGCTCGTTCAACATCTTTACGTGCCGATTCTTGCGCGGACTTGAACTTTTGTCGTTTAGGGTCATGTGGGCACGTAAATGATTTTACGAAAGTAGCCCATTCCGGATATATCCCATCCGCTAGATAATATATGTGGTTGTAGGTGACTTCATTCACCTCAAAAGGGCACTCGGGTGCTTTTCCATCATATAGATCGTTGAAGATGGGCGGCTGATTGAGAACATTGATGTCGTTGTTGGAACCGGCAACACCAAAGTATGCGTGCCAGATCCATAGATCATGGGAGGCCACTGCTTCTAGCATGATTGTCGGGTGCTCATGATCACCTCTCATGAATTGACCTCGCCATGCTACCAGACAATTTGCCTACGCCCAATGAGTACAGTCTATGCTGCCGAGCATGCCGGGAAATCCGTGTTTAGCTTCATGCGCGGTGTACAACTTCTGAATATCAACATAAGTAGGCTTGCGTAAATATTTTTTACCATAGAGTTCAATAATACCTGTGCAGAATTTGAACAGACAATCTCGTGACGTTTTGTCTTCCATCCTCAAGTACTCGTCAAGTGAGTCGGCAGCTACTCCATACGCCAATTGCCGAATAGCGGAAGTACACTTTTGTATCGGAGAAAAACCTTGTTTGTTTCTGGCGTCCACCCGAAGTGTAAAATACAGATACTCTCCTTCTAAATCTTCAACTATTCGTTCGAATAGTTGCCTGCTCATCCTGAACCGCCGTCTAAACATATCCGGTGTATAAACCGGGTTGTTGCCAAAGTAGTCCCGCAAAAGCCGCTCGTTTGCAGCTACCCGACCTCTTTCTATGTTCCCGGCCCTCGGTTCTCTTCTTGACGATGAGGCGGTGCTACCATAAATTAATTTTGCAGCTTCTCGAACCAACCCTACAAAAAATTTCCTTTGATGATGCAAGTACTCGTCGGTGTCTATGGATGATGATGATGCGGTCGATGAAGCGGGTTGTGGCGAATCCATATTGTCTAAAATTAAAGAAATAAATGGAAGAAAGTATAGAGAATGGAAGAAAGTATAGAGTTGTTTGGTGTGAAAAAATGAAGATGATAGAGGTTAATATATATAGTGTGTATAATTTGAAAAAATAAAATAAATTAATTAATTAATAATATAGCCGTTGGTAAACGGTGTTATTTAAAAAATATAAAAAAAAAAATTAAACCACAACGGGTTGATCGGGTTGGTGAACCCAGTAGCCGAACCCGCTTGCTACCCGGCCACCCCCCTTACCGCTGCCCGATGAAACCCGCTGGCCACCTCAGCTGAGCCCGAGCCCGTACCCGATGGCGGTACGGGTGGTCTAAGACCAATAATTAAAGCGTTCTATGTAAAGACATTGTAATAAGTTTGAAAGACGTTTTTAGTCATGTAAACAAGTTTTTAAGAACACTTTTTAATACAAAGTGTCACATTAACTATTTTATAGGACACTATTGAGAAAGTGTCATATAAACCCATATTTCTGTAGGACACTTGTTTATATAGGACATTTTATCAAATACTGTCCTATTAGTAGATATGACACTTTATTTTTCGGTTCTATAAAATATGCCTTATAAAATGGTCTATTAAAACTTTTTTTTAGGGAAAGGGTATCCTAGGAATAACAAACCAGTATATTGTATTATTATACTATTTTATTAAAGAATAATACTATAATAAATAAATCTTTTTAAAATCACCATAAATAATTAATTTTACAAAATAGTTTTTCTTGTCAAATTATAGTTTGTTAGTTTTGCTAATCTGACCTTATTTTGAATACAAACGTCAAATGTTTCATCAACCAATAGATGAAAAAAGACCGATTTTTTTTGAACGGCAAGAAAACGAATTTTATAAAACTGAAACTAGCAAGACTCTAGCCGACAAAACATCCAAGAAGCATAAAAGAGGGTTACAACACCACGTTTGCCACCTAATTCCCCTTATTTTAATGTTGTTCTTGACCCACAAAAAGAAATATATAATATTAACTAAACTAATACAAATATTTGATTTATGATATTTTTATTTACCAATAGATATTATAAAGGGAAATTAATTAAAATACCCCAAGTTTGACCAACTGTTACCGAAATACTCAAAAAAATTTCCATTTTGCAAAAATGCCCTAAATACCCGCGATGGATCCCGCGATCGCGGGCTAGGGCTGACGTGGCACGTACTTTGGGTACAAATGCCCCGCGAAGCCCCTCAACTTTGGCCGCGGTGCACTTTTGGTCCCTGCCCGCGATCGCAGCCCGCGATGGACCAAAATTTACAGTTTTGGTCCCTGAAAATTTACACTTTTGGTCCCTGTACTTAGACGAATCTTGCATGCTTTTACTGTTTTTTTCCACAATTATTGTACTTTGAAGACCGATTTGTGGTTGAAATTCATTTGCATGTTTGAGATTTCATCCATAAATATCAGTAATATGCAATTCACAATTCACACTTGTTCTTGCTTTCTTTCTTGATTTCTCTCTTGCTTTCTTTCTTTGAATTGCTTTCTCTCTTGATTTCTCTTCTCTCATTTCATCCACAAATGGCATCGTCATCAAACCCTAAGTCTACTCCTGAAAAAATGTCACCTCAAATCGAGGACGCCATAGCAAAAAAGGAAAAGGAGATAGATGAACTAACAGAAGAATGGAAAAAAATTATGGACAGGAAGGCAGTCCATTTGAGAAAGATCGAAGAGGAAGACAGGGAGATCAAAAGGATGAAAGGGGATATAAAAGCTAGGGAGGCTCGTGTTCGTCGAGAACAAGAAGCAATTCACCATATTCTGCAAGACTTTGCAATTATTCAAGCGAAGGTAAACGAGAAGCAAGCTTGGATTGATGAAACTAAATCAATTTTTAAGTAGGTGGTGGTTGTTTGAGTTGTTTTGTATTTTTTTTTCTTGTTTTGTATTTTTTACTGTGTTGTTGTTTTGTATTTTTTTGTTGTTGTTAATTTCTCTGAAAAGTAGTTTTTAAGCCGCTGAACCACGGTTAGGTTGGATACATCATGCAAGGTCAAGTCAGAGGTTACCTCATTCGTGGGCCTACTCCTCTTGTAGAATATATGACAACCCTCAACTCATTTGCTAAAGTGTGTGCGGGTTGTGGTACACAATGGCCATACGTGGTAGCAAAAGCAGAAGCCGTTGAAGAAGGGTCAGAAAGATTGAAGATGAAGAGCATGTTGGATGAAATACAAACTAGCTGTGTTATCAATGTTTATTTAAAAGCATATGTATGTGTGTATATATCTAATATGAATATATTTATCATTTACAAACTAGTTGTGTTATCAATGTTCATTTAGAAGCATATGTATGTGTGTATATATATCATTTACAAATCATTGTTTAGATCAACAGTATCATATGTGTTTGTTCCAACAAAAATGTCAAGAAATGATCATTTCCAGATCTTACAGATAAAGGTCTCCTTTTTTAAGTCTTCTTCTTCTTCATATATACATATAATATATATATATATATATATATATATATATATATATATATATATCTAAAAAGCTAGAAACCTGCTTCCATTCTTGCTACTAATCTTTCTTGCTATATAAACAGACATGTGTACTCAGAGTTAACATTCACTGCCATGGTAACAATCAACCTTTCTTCTTTCTTTCGCTTATCATATCAAACTCCTATTTTCTTTATGTGTGTAAATATATAATACGAATATATATATATATATCATTTACAAACTAGTTGTGTTATCAATGTTCATTTAGAAGCATATGTATGTGTGTATATATATCATTTACAAATCAGTGTTTAGATCAACAGTATCATATGGGTTTGTTCCATATGGTTCAAGCTGTGACGGGCCCGGGGTGTGACTGACAGAATGTCTCCTTGGCACGGTTGAAGGGGCGGGATTTGGACACTCTCCACGAGTGTGTCCTACGCATTGGCACCGAGTACATCTTCGTTGTATCGAACTTTCACCACGTGATGGACGTCGGTCGTTCTTTCTCGGTCTCCCGGCCCTGTTCTTATCCATTAAAGGTGGATAGCAAGGTGGAAGCGGGTCAGGTGGATACACCCATGCTGCAGGGGTCCAGCTGGGTTTATTACCTCCACGTATGTTTTCCGGTAATATTCGGACGTGAAGAAAGGTACAGCCAAGTCGCTGCAATCTGTACGACCTATATATGTTGCTGCAGCGATGGCATGGCCGCACGGTAACCCAGATTTATCCCATTCGCGACACGAACAAAGGTGGTCTTCCATATTCACAATCGCGTGAATATAGTCATCATGCACCTCGTACTTCCCATACCCGATTGCTCTTACCGGCCATGTCGCCGCACGACGCGCCCTGTACTGAACGATATTCTCCGTCGTTGGTGTGAGTGCATTTTGCATCTCAGCTCCTTTTAGGCGTCGAATTTGGTACCACTCTTGTTGAAAGGCCCGAAAGTAGTCCATAAGATTAACAATCGGACATCTACGCGCAAAACGGGAGAGTGCATTCACAGACTCTGCACTATTCGAGGTCAGAATGTCATACCGTTGTCCAGGAAAATGGGCCGCGGACCACCTCTCCGGTCCAGCATCGTCAAAGACTTTGGCTACTTCCTTGACACTGTATCGTAGCATATTCATGTACTTGTTAAACTCCCGATCCGTATATGCTCTGCATGCCGCCCAATAGACATCCTTGTAGGTGGTAATACGTTTGTCCTTGGATTTGGCGTTCATCTCCAAATGTCGACAGCATATGGCGTGAGGGGCGTTTGGGTACATGGCAGAGATTGCGGCGCTTATGGAAGGAGCCCTGTCAGACATAAACACCAACCCTTGCGGGTCTCCGATACCTTGTCTCAACATGGACATAAACCAAGTCCACTCGTCCCCGGTTTCAGACTTGCCTACGCCGAAGGCTACTGGAACGATGGAGTTATCCCCGTCCATGGCAACCGCCAGGAACATCATACCCAAGTAACGGCCCTTTAAATGGGATGCGTCTATTATCAGGACACGACGTAGATTTGCCACAAATGTGCGGATCTGCAAAAACATAGGTTAAAATGTTATAGTTTATAATGTGTAAATGTTATAGTTTATAATGTGTAAACATATGACGTGTTAAAATACGTATCGCGGGTCCAAGGGCCACGAAGCACATCTCAAACCGTCCACGTGAATCGGTCCGTAGCTGCGTGACAGTACCAGGGTTCTGCAGCTGCAAATTATATAAATATGTCGGGAGTCGTTCATACGACTCCTCGAACGTGCCTCTCACCATAAACAGTGCATGGCAGCGCGCACGCCACGCTTGGTGGTAATCAATCGTGACGCCGAACTGCCGGTGAACGTCGTGGACGATGTCCTTTGGACGCAATGACCTGCTAACATCAAGAAATTTGTTTTTCAGGATCGCACCCAAAGTCTTTTTGCCGGCTTGTTTGTGGTGGGGATTAAGTTGCGTCCTCGTACAAGTGTGTACGTCGTGCAACTTTCTAATCATTATCGCCCCTCCTTTGGGACCCGTGTGAATCGCGTACAACCTCCACTCACACTTTTCTCTAGCACATTCAACTACGTATTTTCTTTTGTCAGATGCCCGCACGCGACTTTGGAAACCCTCTTCCAAGAACTTGAGTCCGATCTGACTTGCTAAGAGATCCTTCGAATCGAATATCTGACCTGCTGTTAAACTTTCACTGCGAATATAAGGTGTAGGTTCGTAGCTTTGTGTCTGGGTATGGGAGTCTGGAAGAATAAGGGGCATATCAAAAAAGTCATTTATCTGACTACATGATTTTCTACTAGGGGTATATTCTTCGTGATCATCATTATCGGTGTCTGATCTATCTATTTCAGAATTACCCGTTCTGAAAACGTGGGTTTCGTCATCAGCAACTCCAGCAGTACGCCATTCGTGTGGTTGTGGTGGTTGTTGTTGTTGAGAATCAGGCTGCTCTATTTGGAGGTCTTCGTCGTCGTCACCGTCGTCGTCACCGTCGGATACGCCGGGATACACAAAGAGTAATGGGGGTCTTTCTGAATCGACTGCAAGGTGCAGAAAAGTAGAGATATCCCCATCGTTGGATAAATCCACAAATGACCCATCGCCATTTTTAAACACTAACTTGCAAACATCAGAAGAGTTGATTCCACATTTTTGCATGGCGTATGCAACAAACTTCTGATAAGTATAGTTTACTGACACTTTTACACCATGCTTAGATTTATAAGCAAAATTCCACTCATTGTTATCTTGCACCCATTCACCATCAAAACAGAAATATAGCTTAGCTTTTGCAACAGATGAACTCATTTTTTCAGTAGTATCTCAAACACAAAATATTGCAGAAAGAAATATTGCAACAATGAAATCGTTGTGTGGGGATTATGGCTTGCATTTTACGTTTATTTATCAATGAAACAACCAACATATCAGAAAACCAATCTCTCATTTCATCCACAAACTGGTATTCCAAAAACATTGATTTAACATTGATTCAAACATGCAAATGAATTTCAACCACAAATCGGTCTTTAAAGTGTAATAATTGTGGAAAAAAACAGTAAAAACATGCAAAATTCGTCTAAGTTTAGGGGCTGAAAGTGTAAATTTTCAGGGGCTGAAAGTGTAAATTTCAGGGACCAAAAGTGTAAAATTTCGGGCCATCGCGGGCTGCGATCGCGGGCAGGGACCAAAAGTGCACCGCGGCCAAAGTTGAGGGGCTTCGCGGGGCATTTGGGGCCAAAATACGTGCCACGTCAGCCCTAGCCCGCGATCGCGGGATCCATCGCGGGTATTTTGGGTATTTTTGCAAAATTGAAAAAATTTAGGGTATTTTGGTAACTCAATGTTTGACTTAGGGTATTTTAATTAATTTCCCTATTATAAATATTGGCTAAATTAATACAAATATTTTAATCTTCAAGCGCGCAGAACCTTACAAATATATGTGAATTTTAGTTAAAGAATTAAAATATATTTTAATACCATACTTGGGTAGTTGGGTAGGTGAATATCCATGTGAGTGTTTGTGGTATATATATATAGACACACACACCTTTACTCTCTCACTCATCACACAAACACACACTTTGTAATTATCAATGGCTTCTAAACAGGGCCTTGTGCATGTTTTTCTAGTCTCCTTTCCAGCACAAGGCCATGTCAATCCACTCCTCAGACTCGGCAAGCTCCTGGCTTCAAAGGGTAACCTGCTCGTCACCTTCTCTTCCAGCAAATCCATCGGAAACAAAATGAAGAAAGTTGGTTCCACCGCCTCCGGCGATCCAATTCCGGTGGGCAGTTGCGGTGGGATGATCCGCTTTGAGTTCTTTGACGATGGATGCTCCGAAGAGAATGATGACGAACGCAATGACCGTAAAACGTATTTGCCTAAACTTGAGGCGTACGGAAAGAGAGCACTCACCAAAAGCTTCAACCAACATGCACAAGACGGCCGCCCGGTTTCTTGCCTTATCAACAACCCTTTTGTGCCGTGGGTTTGTGACTTAGCAGAAGAGCTTAACATCCCTTCAGCAATGCTTTGGGTGCAGTCTTGTGCTTGCTTTTCTTCGTATTATCATCACGAGAATTCATTGGTTCCTTTTCCAACCCAAAAACAACCGGACATCGACGTTCAAATGCCCAACATGCCGCTATTGAAGTCCGACGAGATTCCGAGCACTTTACATCCTATGTCGCCGTATCCATTCATGAAACTATCCGTTTTACAACAGTTCAAGAACTTGTCAAAGACTTCTTGTATATTAATGGAAACATTTGAAGAACTCGAGGGTGATCTCATCGCCTACATGTCTCAAATATGCCCTATCCGAACCGTGGGTCCCTTGTTCAAGAATCCATTACTCGAAACCTGCTCCAATATCTCCGGTGACCTGAAAAAAGCCGACCAATGTCTGGAGTGGCTCGATTCAAAGCCGCCATCATCAGTGGTTTACATATCGTTTGGAAGTATTGTGAGCTTGAACCAAGAACAAGTTACCGAGATGGCTTATGGGGTTTTGAATTCCGGCGTATCGTTTTTGTGGGTCATGAGAATGGATGCGACTTTTACTGGGGTATCTGGCCGGTTGCCGGAGGGTTTCTTGGAGGAAGCCGGTGAGAGGGGGAAGGTGGTCCAATGGAGTCCACAAGCGGAGGTGCTGTCCCATTCAGCGGTTTCTTGTTTTGTGACGCATTGTGGGTGGAACTCTACGATGGAGGCGTTGTCGAGCGGTGTTCCGGTGGTGACGTTTCCACGGTGGGGGGACCAAGTGACAAATGCGAAATACTTGGTTGATGAATGGAAGGTTGGGGTTAGGATGTCAAGGGGTGAGGCCGAGCATAGAGTGATAGGGAGGGAGGAGATCGAGGAGTGTTTAAAGGAGGCAACAAATGGTGTAAAGGCGGTGGAGATGAAAAAGAATGCATTGAAGTGGAAGAAAGCGGCGGAGGAGGCGGTGGCGAAAGACGGGACGTCTAACCGGAATATTCAAGAGTTCATAGATAAGCTTAAGAAGAAAAGTGAGAAAAGTTTTGATGCAGGACGAATGTCGACAGAAGTAGAAATGAAGAATAAAGTGGATCGACAAATAAAACCCATCACTTTATCATATGATATATGGGATATTTTTGGCCATACAATTCGGGCTTGTTTTGGATTTTAAAAAAAAAAAAAACATTTTTATGCTATGACCAATTTTTCGTTTTTATTTTTTTCGTGAGTGTCATTTTCGACCAATTGGCCGTAGGACTTAGGCGTACTTGTTAGTACCCTAGGTTTTTGAATTCTATCCTGTGTAAACACCCTTTATTAATTTATTACATTTATCACAATTTCATTATTCTCTCCTGTGTAAACACCCTTTATTTATTACATTTATCACTACTCACTAGTTCATTATTGTTAATCAAAATATAAGGGTTTTTCTGCTTTTTTTTTCCTTTTGAGTTTATTGTTGTAACACCCTAAAATTTTGGAATTTTGACTTTTTGACTTGCGAACGTCCGCATAGGGACAAGGCCGGACGCAGGGGCGTAGCCAGGATTTACATATAAGGAGGGCTTGAAGATTTAAAATTTACCTTGTTGATCAAAGTTATTCAAATAAAAGGTTAATATGAGATATGTGATTAATGTTGGTTAACGTGAGGCTTGTGAGAGTTTGACCGAAAATTGTGATTTGTGCAGATTAAAAAAAAACTATCTACTTTTGTTTGTGAATCGATATAAGGGAGATAATATTTTATATTATTATGTTATAACATTTTTAACCCATGACTAAAACATATTCTTATTATTAAATGATCCATTACTTTCACTAATTTATACGTACATCATAAATGACGTCAATATATTTGTGTGTGATGGGAGAAAAACAAACTTCATAACCCGACGGGAACAAAAATAACATCATAAAATCTATAGTCCAAAAAATAAAATTATAAAAGTCTTGATTTATGTATTTTAAAATTTGTGTTATCCTAGCTTATTTTGATTATTAATGTAATAATATTTTTTAGAAATAAAAAAACTAAAGTTAAATAAGAATTAAAATAAAAATAAAAAAGACTTAACACTTTTAAAAATAAATAAATATAACTAATGAAAATAGAAAAGACTAAAAGCTAAATAAAAACATCAATATAAAAGTGACACTTAAATAGGATAGTAATAATAAATTTGGAGAAAGAGGACAACGGGATTCGAACCCTAGATCGTATGTGTAGAACCACGCACTTCAAACCACCTGGGCCAAGCTAATGTATGTGAAAAGATTTCTATTATATTATATTAAGCGATAACAGTTAGGGGGGCTTGGCACCAGCCAATCCCCCTACTGTCTACGCCACTGGTCGGACGTCCGTGTCCAGCCGAAAGTCCATGGGTCGTCCGCGGAAGCAGCAGAGTTCGAGTCCAGGGATCAGATCAAGGACCGGACGTCCGCATGGTTGCTAGCCAGACGTCCGCGTAAGGCCTGGTGAGATATTTTTGTTTGCTTTTAAAGACCTTCCTCTCTCTTCCCTCACTTCATTTTCACAACCCCAAGAATGTTACGTTTGGGGAGATTTGGGCTTGAAGATTCGTGTTTTTTCAAAGGAGTTTACGTTTGGGGAAAATCTAGATTTAGCCTAAATCTAGCAAGGTGAGTTCAAGTTGATTTGTGAAAACGTTGTACATGCCAATAATGTTATTTTCCAAGTATTTGTGTGTTTTACTTAAAATTATCAATTGTTGAGTTATTTGATGAGTTTGACCTTTTGAAGTGTCTAACTTTATAAACTTTGTAAAACACTCATAATTGGGATTTTTGGATATTTTGATGTGTATAAATCATAGATATGTCTTTAAATGATTTATTGCTCAAATGAAGTTTATTCAATGGTTTAAACATGTTGGTGTAATTGATTTTATAAACCATTTGGGAAAAATGCACATTTTCGTGTCATGAGTCATTTTGGGAATTATAAGAGTATGAGTCCATTTGAGAAACCATTTGTCCTAGTCTGTGACGAGTTTTGGGTTAATAATCACTTGGAGGTATACGTTTACCTAAATGATGTTAAGTGCATTTTTATATTATGATGACCGTTATTTATTGGTATAATAGGTTTTGAACATTTTGCTCGGCTTTGACTTTAAAGGAGTCTTTGGGTACATCTTGTCCGATTTTGATGGCTCAATGTGGAGTCCTATTTATGGTTTGCATTTATTGCAACTTATTGCATTTTATTGCATATTATTGATATTTACATGCTCGGGTGTTTTAGTCATTCCGGGATGGGCATGTAATTGTAGACTGTATTGCATTTGATCCATAGGCCCGTAAGTCAGTCTTTATTTGATGGTCTACTGGGTGTTGCGGGATTTGACTGGGCCCCATGTTTTATGACCTTTACTTTTCAAGGGTACACTAGGAGGGCTGAGTCCGGTTGAGCTATCATGATTAATGGGCGTTTATGACCTTCGCCATGTCGGGGCAATGCCATGGTTGTAACCCCGTTTGTGCTGAGCCTTTGGTGGTATCCATGTTAATATTCCGCTAAAGTCAGTTGTCTCTTTGGGTGTGTCTTGAAAGGAGTCGTAGGGACACTTGGCCTTTCATGTCGTGAAATGTCATACGATTAACGTTGTATGAGTGGCATACTTTTGTGTTCCTCCACTCTCAATGGATACGGGTCTCCCCCGTCGTCGGCCAATATTATTTTGGATATTATAATGTCCTTGTTTTATTATCGTTGGTCGTGTGCCATTGACTGCAATTGATGACTTTAATATTGGAATTCTCTCCATGTATATTAAAGTTTGAATGAAACATGTCACTTCCATATTTATGGTAATTGGACTTCATTACATTTTACGTTCGTGTGAGTATTGGGTTCGTATCATGTTTTCGGTGAAGTATTATACTTATGGATTGTTCTTCCATGATTTATGGGTTGAGTATTATGTCATCATTCGTATATGAAGGTTTTGCATAATATAGATCTATTCACGTTTTGAGTGAGTTTGGATTGGAATTCATTTTGGAAACGCTTTATACATTTTGGGAACTTTTCTCATGGATTTTGTGTGCGTTGGAAAATGAGTCGTTTACATCCTTATCATAAACTCTTTTGGAAATCATGATCTAAGTTGTAAACTTCCCTTCAACAAATTATTTAAATCATGTTATAAACTCTTGAACTCACTAGGCGTTAGCCTAACCTTTTTTATTTGTTGGCATGTGCAACAGGTTCAAGTTGGGAGTAGTTCTAGTGATACTGCGAAGGGTCGAGTGCTATTAGTGTGCTTCAGAAGTGAATTGGTTAAGTGAAGTCTTCCGCATTCATCATTGGGATTAGCAATTTGTACTTGAGTTAAGTAACACCCGATATCAATTTAGTCTTTGTAATGAGACATGAGTTATAAATTGTTTGAGGTTAATCATAAATTTTAATTTGAGGTATTTCCCGTATTGGCTTATAGGAGGAAATTCTATTAACTTGGGTGTATTATCGAAATTTTTTATTTAGTTGCTCTTTCCCAATTCAAGGGTGTTACATACAATTGCTATTAAACTTATATTGTTTCTACGATTCAACGCTCGTTAACCAACTATGTGTCTTATTATGTTAGTTGATATCAGAGCATACCTTTTTCTGTCTCTTTTATTCACAAATTATAAAAGATCAATAACCGATTAGCAGAGCAGATCTAGAAGGGATTATTGTGACTTTTCCCAGAGCCTTTACTACTATGGCGACTTTCACAAATCATATCAAAAACAATAATGACAACAACCGTCAAATCATTTATGCAAGGTGATCGGGTTAGGGTACTCCTCGATGCCTCATCGTTGAGAATAAAAAAACGTAGTTCAAACAAAGGGAGACCGATGACATGGGCCAACAACCAGTGGCAGAGCTAGAAATTTAGTATACGAGGGCTCGTCCAATATCGTACTTGATTGTGAAATAACAACGATAAATATTGTATTTGAACAACTTAATAAAATCTCGTAATATGAAAAATAAATTCTTTTTTAAAATACAAAAAACTTACATCTCTTACTAGTACATGAGATGTAATAAAATCAGTGACAATATAAACTATTGTTTCTTAAAGTGAAGAAAACCATTGCACTCCAAATTAACACACAAGAATTTTTTTTACAGATAAAAGTGAACCGTCTATCGAGTTGCAAAATCAATGTTGATATACTAAAATAAAATACTCAATTCATCCTAAAATAAGTGTTTTAACATTTTTATTTATGTTTGTTCTAAAATAAGTGTCGATCTAGTTTTAAGACGGTGAAAAGGGATAAATTAGTTAAGATTAAATTTGTCATTTGGTCAAATAAATTTTTAATAATTATACGCATCTAAAATTATGGGTCATTTCTATTGTGGACAGATATTTTAAAACAGAGTGAGTAACAAGTATATTATATAACTTAAGTTAATAAATAATAATTTCAAGCTGCACTTTAATAAGGGGAGGCTATTTGCACCCTTTGATTTGCTAAATGCACTCAAAAAGGGTGTTGAATGTCTATTATTCCGTGTCAATCATTTTTGATTTAATATAATAATATATATATAATATAATAATATATATATATATTATTTATTTGTTTTATATGTATATATATATATATATATTGTTATTCTTTTTGTTTAAATATATATATATATATATATATATATATATTATTATTTTGTTATATATATATATATAGTTATTCTTTTTTTGTACATTTTACGTTCTTATCTATATTTATCTAATATACTCTTTTAAAAATATTTTTTTATTTTTAAATTACATTTTATACCATTATAATTAGTTATTTAATTTACTTTATCTCTTCTTTCATTTTTATGTTACATCCTTATCATATCAACATACATAAACTAAAATAATTAGAAAAATAAAAAATAAACATTGAGATTTTACATATAAATAAAGCATAACATAATGTTTATTACATTTTACTTATTCTAAAATAACATTATATGTAGTACAATTAACACGTAAACGACGATTGTACTTCTGTATTCGATCTGTATACGGGGTAGCCCATGCAGCAGCACACGGATAACTGTAACGGAAGAAATGTGATGTAATGGTAGGAAACGGGTATCCTTCTGCTAAAACTAGTTTCACATAATGGTTACCATTGACATACCCAATTGTATAAACAACATGTTGATACCACGCCGGCGGAGTAGATCTAAGCGCTATGTACATACCACCACAATCACATTGAAATACAACTTCAGATGGGTCCCCATCTGAGTCACGCCGGCTTCTTTTAATAATAATAACGAAACCAAGTGAAGATGCCATGTTGCGTACCCAATTAATTAGTTCTTGACGAGAATTAAACATCTGAAAT
Source organism: Saussurea involucrata (assembly GCA_033807775.1). Classification (NCBI taxonomy): domain Eukaryota; kingdom Viridiplantae; phylum Streptophyta; class Magnoliopsida; order Asterales; family Asteraceae; genus Saussurea; species Saussurea involucrata. Next base: position 22,301,102 of record CM066314.1, read on the forward strand.
TGATTGTTTTTCTTTTAGTTACAACTGCTTGTTTTATCATATAATTTCACAAGAACAAATGAAACTTAAAAATACCATATCGGTAGAAAATGCTCCTGGATGAGGGTTTCTATAAGCTCCAGATGAATTATTTGGATGGACATTGTTATCCTACACAAAACATAAACCCTAAGAAATAATATCATATATATACACACACATACACAAAGAGAAATATATATATATATATATATATATATATATATATATATATATATATATATATTCGACGAAATACCTCATTGTTTGAATTGTGATACGCTGAAAAATCTTCTCCCCAATTAGCCATTTTATAAATCTTATACCAATAAATTCGAATGTCGATCTGAATAATAAAACATGAATAGTACATGAATAGTGACATGAATAGTGACATGAATAGTTTGATCGATAGTTTATCATAACATAACATTATCATTTAAACGTACTCCGATAATCTTAATTACTGATATTATGTTTAAAAATAAAATGTACATATCTTAGAAGAATAAACTAGTAATTAACACAAAATTAGCATTACCTGGAAATTAAAGTAGAGATGAGAATCTTGGAGTTTTGAGGCCAACTCACATTTGTAAACTGTAAAACGAAAAGAAAAGTAAATAAATCAAGAAGTAATTTGAATTTAGTCGATGTTGAAAGAAATCATTCACAAATGTTGGAAAAATCACTTACAGATGTTGGAAGAATTTCACTCGAGGTTTTTAGGAGAGAAAAAAAGAAGAAGGAAGAAGGAAGAAGGAAAAGAAGAAGAAGAAGATGATGCAGTAGAGAAAAGAAGAAGATGATGCAGGAGAGAAAAGAAGAAGAGAAAACAAATTCATATACCCTAGAAAGGTTCCGACATAATAATTTGATATTTACACTTTCAACCCTTATACTTATTTATTACTTTACTTTATACCTTTTACTTTCATAATTTAAATTTTAAATTTAACACATATAATCGTTTATTAACTAAAATACGTTAAAATATATAAATCAAAAAATTCAATATTAGGCTCATTTCGATCGTATCGAATAGACGATTATAATGGTGTAACTTGTTAAAATTAAAACGTATTTTTTTAACGTATTTTAGTTAATAAACGATTATATGTGTTAAATGTAAATTTAAATTATGAAAGTTAAGGGTATAAAGCAAAGTAAGTAAATAAGTATAGGGGGTGAAAATGTAAAATTCAAATCAAATATCACAATTTTGTCGGAACCTTTCTATATATATATATATTTATATTTCTAATATATATATATGTAAAACAAATAAATAATAATATAAATATATGTCAAATAATATATATATATATTATAAATATATATTATATATATATATTATTTAAATCAAGTAATGATTGGTTCGGAATTAAATACAATTAATAACTTACTTTTTGGGTGCATTTAGTAAAAATTGGGTGCATTTAGCAGTGCCCTTTAATAATTGTTAAAAATCCTTTTTTTAGAAAAAAATGGATACTTAAAACTTATTATTTATTAAAAAATAAGTTTTGATAAAAAACAATGGCTATACCTCTAGGTATTAAAAAAATGGCTAGTATTGAACCAATGATTATAAAGGGTTTGGAATGGATTTTCAAAATGCTATACCTCTAGGTATTAATGATTTCCACATTTTACAATATAATAATATGAATTCAAAAGGGAAGGCTAATGGCACCCCAAAAATGGCTAATGGCACCCATGATTACCCAATGATTAATCTTCATGATTTTTTTGATTTTTTTTTTGTTTTTTGTCTTTTTATTGTTTTTTTTTTGTATTATATATTTTTATTTATTTGTATTATATATTTTTTGTTTTACTTTTTGATTTTATTTAAAAATAAATAAAGATTTAAAAATATTTATATTACTAGTTTTTAATAATTATATAATTATAAAAATAAAACATAAACATTGCGATTTAACATATAAATAGAACATAAAATAATCTATATTACATTCGATTATTCTAAAATAACATTATTCGTAGTACAATTAACACGTAAAAGTCGTTGGTACTTCTGTATTCTATCTGAATACGGGGTAGCCCATCCTGCAGCACATTGATAACTGTAGTGGAAAAAATGTTGAGTTATAGTAGGGAACGGGTATCCTTCTGTCATATCTAATTTCACATAATGGTTACCATTAACGTACCCAATTGTAAAAACAACATGTTGATACCACGCTGGCGGAGTGGACCTAAGCGGCAAGTACGTCACACAGCCTGCCATATTTATAACGTGTAATATCACATTATACTTTGAAGCAATCAAGACACCTATTTCAGGCATTGTCATCCAGTGTTCAACTGGTGCACCTCCATCATATTGAAAGAAGTTTAAAGTGTTGTAAACAATATTCCAATATTGACCTCCAAAAACGTTCCAGTATTCTGTCTTGTATGTATCTAACTCTTCCATCAAGTTAGACCGAATTGTGGGCCATGCATCTTCATGAAGACCGAGACAGACAGCTATTGCTCGGAATCCACAATTTCCATCACCTCTCACATCATGTACATGCGTAATGTAAGGGTGAAACATCTTTGGAAATTGATTAATGTATGGATGTGCATTATAGTTTTTGCCCATGAAAGAACTGTGTCTCGGTGGTTCCTGGTAACTCATTTTTTCCAAGTCAACAAATGTTGACGCGTTCGAACTACTACGTCTAAGGGGTCTTTCACTTGTAAAAGACGGGTCAACATGAGTTGCAAATGAGGTATCAACATGAGTTTTTCTGGATAGCTTATCCTTCAACGAGGGCCGTCCACGAGTAGTCTTGTTAACAACAGGTTCACGAACCCATGTTTTTGATGCACTGGCTATCTCTTTTATCTTCCTTAGAAAACTGAACTTACCAGATCTCGATTGCTTGTTAAATTCCTCAGTAAACTTTTGGACTTCAGCTTCACAACCTACGTCATCATCTTGTAAAGATTGGCACGGTGATACATCAAGCGTCGTCCAAAATACATCAATTGAATCAATTGGGATAGGATGACCTTTGTTCAAGTATTGCATTTGTTCGTGCGCACATGGCAACCCATAACTTGTACGTAGTAGACAACTACAGTTTTCAGAAAATAAGCCATATGATTTAGCTCGCTCATACTCTTGGAATATTATGTCTAATGCATAATGTGAAACGAAACCACACAATTGTTGGAAGTGTGATATGCGATGACGATGTTTCGTGACACTTTTGCTCACTTCAATACTTGCTTTAATTTCTGTATCTTGTGACTGAATGATTTGATTGATCTTGCTCATAAATGTCGGTAGACTTGATTGCTTTAATTTCTGTATCTTGTGACTGAATGATTTGATGGGACGAGACGGAACTGGACGAGACTGAACTGGATGGGACGGGACGGGACTAAACTGAAGGAGATAATTTTAATCTAAGTTACGTTGGAAATACATCGATTCTTTTGTGCATACTCTGTAACTGCAAATACTTCAGCTCCAAACACACATGAATCATCATTCGTCAAATACCCATTTTCACAATTCTTAAATGAGTCCAGTGATACCAACTTGTCAAAACCCCATTTCATATTCTTCTCGTGAAACCTTCTTCTATTGCCATTCACGATATCTATAAACACATTCAAATAATAATAATTTAAAACGATTTAATGAATTGGTTAATATATGATTATTATGTTAATGCGATAGGAGTGTAAAAAAAAATTGAAAAAAAAATAAGAGATGTACCATAAATTAAATAATTAACTATAAGGGTATGAATTTTAAATATAAAAAATATTTTTTTATGTAGTGTATAACTGTGTATGATATATATTAAAATATATAAATCCAAAAAAATTCAAGATTGGGCTCATTTCGAACGTATCGAAGAGACGATTATAATGGTGTAATTTGTTAAAATTAAAACGTATTTTTTTAACGTATTTTAGTTAATAAACGATTATATGTGTTAAATGTAAAATTAAAATAATAAAAGTAAAAGGTATAAAGTAAATTTAGTAAATAAGTATAGGGGTTGAAAGTGTAACATTACAAATCAAATTCATCAAACACGGGTGCTACAGTGTCTACTAAATAATAACAATATATATATATTTTTATATTTCTAATAATTATATATATATATATATAAAACAAATAAATAATATATATTTTTATATGGTGCGGAAATTAATGCATTCAAAAAATGATTGGTGCGGAATTTGTTGCATTCAACACACCTTTTTGGGGTGCCATTAGCACCCCCATTCAAAATTTTAGCGGGTCAATGTGTGACTTTGATGGAGAAGGCTGCTATATTGAATGTGTTGGGGGAGACTAGTATTATAAGTTTTAATTGATTTGAATAGCTTTTGTTGGTTGACTAGCCATCCCCTACTCCCCAAGTCTCTGCCAACAACAATGATAACATGGAAAGCGAAAGCGAAAACGATAACAAGTTTGAATGACGTAAGATTTGAAAATGATAAAACAGATTTCGGTTTTTTCTTACTTTATAACCTTACTAACTTGTTACAGATAGTTTTTTAGGTTAAAAAAATATAGGCACCCTTATATATTTAGTGGCCCAACAAAACGAGCTACATTATATATTTAATGGCCTAAGATAAAAATAAACGAGCTACATTATATATTTAATGGCCCAACAAAACGAGCTACATTATATATTTAATGGCTCAACAAAAGATAAAAATAAACGAGCTACCTTATATATTTAATGGCCTAGTTTTGAAAGCCAAGTAATAACTTAAAAAACCAAACCCAAATTCATTTTCTTCTTTCCTAAGATTCTTTACATTGATTTGTAGTCAACAACCAGGTAAAACCCTTATGTAAAGATTCGATTTTTTCCTTGTCAAGGTTCAGGTTTTTTCTGTTGTGAAGGTTCAGTGTTCTATTTTGAATTTCCGGTGAGATTAGCTCATCTAATGGCTCCAAGATAGTCTTACGGGTATCATGAAAATTGAGTCGTCTAACATAATCTCAACATGTATGTGTATATATATCATGAAAACTGAGTTGTCTAACATAATCTCTAACATGTATGTGTATATATATTGTCGGTGATGAGTAGAAGAAAGTTAAATATTTAATGATTTTCAACCGATATATCAAATTTAATCGGTCATTAGTTATTGTAATTAGTTTGTTTTGTACACAACTTTTTAAGTGAAAATTGAATAAACGATTACAAATTGGATATACTATTTATATGAGTGTTCATCGATTCAACTCGATTGTTTTCCTACATAAAAAATAGTTATGCCAATATGGAGTTGGGGGAGGCTTGTCACTAGCAACCCCCCTACTCCCTAAGGCCATCAGTACCTCATGGAGGGAATCTTTCAAATATTCCACTCCACATCAGCGCCACATCAGCTTTTCTCTCATCCCTCACTTAATCCCTAACAATCCCTAAACATCCGTACCCCATTCCCTCAAACCCTTTTGCCACCTCATTTATTTTAATTCTTTTATTTATACATTTAATTATTTAACAAAATAAAAATATTTATATATTTTTTAATAAATAAAAATAAGATAAATAATAAAAATTAAAATTCATATCATTCATTAAAAATAAAAATTACAAAATACAAAACACTACCAATTATGAAATTTTTGGATTTGCTCTTTTCTCGCTAAAGTAGCCCTCAAAGCGTTTCCCGTAAGGTGATCATGCGGGGTTATGAAATACTCGAAGTCTTTCTCAAATCGTTTTTCTCGTTCGATTTCTCGTTCGTGTTCCAACCTTTGAAGTTCGAGATCGAGTTTTTTCATTTTGTATTCCATTGTATCATCAATCTTGTCGTTGAACGTCGTCAACAACTGAGTAACACTTTCGTCCGTATTCGCCCCGGACGTATTACTCGTTGATGATTTTTTTGCCTTGTTTCTCCCGATGGGTCGTTGAATTTGCTCGTCATCGTCATCATCGGAAGGTTGGGTACGTTTTGAACCCCGCGATGAAGTTGTCGTCATCGTTGGAACGGCTCCCCATTTTGGACATTTTTTTAGGACGTCCCAAGCTTGTTCGTGAGTGAAAGCAACTTTATGGCGTGCTACATACCGTTCGTGTGCCGTTCGGGATATATCGGCCTCACTCATCCCGCTTGATCTATTATTGAGCAAGTTGTTGTAGATGCCGCCAAACGAATTAACTCTTTTATTGAGGTCGTTGAACTTGCTATTGAGTTGATGGGTTGATCTATAACCTGGTTGACGACCCATGCGAGTAAAGAACACATGCCCGATTCGGCCCCAAAAACTTCCTACATTTATGTAAAATTAAGTATAATAATAATAATAATAATAATAATAATAATAACAATAAAAATAATTACCACCGCTTTGTGCGTTACCGACCACGGGGTCCTCCGAAACGTCAACCCACGCCGACACTAACGCGAGTTCCTCGGCTTTACTCCACGTTTGTTTGGCGGCTTTCGTTGGTCTCGGATTTGATGGTTCCGGGTTAGATTGTTGTGTCGGGATAGATTGTGGTGTGTTCGGGGTAGAAGGTTGGGTTTCCGGAACAATGTCGTCGTCGAGATTGAAGTTGGCCGGAGTAAAACCTTGTTCAATCAACCCGGGACGTGTAAATTGGTAAGGAATTTGTTGGTGAAATTGTTGGTGAAATTGTTGGGGAAATTGTTGCGGATATTGTGGCGGATTTTGTTGCGACCATTGTGGAGGAATTTGTTGCGAAAATTGCGGATGATAACCTTGTTGTGTAAACGCTTGGAAACCAAGCTCTTGATCTTCTTACGATTGTGGTGTATTCGGTCGGTTACGACGGGATGTAGGTGTTCTGTTTGAATTCATGATGAGAGAGGTGTGAAAAATAAGAGGTTGAGAGAATTTGAGAGAGTTTGAGAGGTGTGAGAAATAAGAGGTTGAGAGAATTTGAGAGGTGTGAAAAATAAGAGGTTGAGATGTGTGAGAAATAAGAGGTTGAGAGGTGTGAGAAATAAGAGGTTGAGGGTTAAATATATAGTGGGATTAAATTGAGAAAAATATTTTTTTTAGTAATAGGCCGTTCAACGGCATGAATTTTAAAAAATTTAAATTTTTTTTTTAAAAACCCTTCGGGATGGATCGGGATCCCATCCCTTCCCGCTCATCCCGCTCTCCCCGTAGCCCACCCCGCACCCACCCCGCATGATCCCGTCTCCGGGTACGGATGGCCTAAGGCCATCAGTACCCCATCCAGGAATCTTTCAAAGATTCCAGCTCCACATCAGCGCCACATCAGCTTTTCTACCATCCCTCACTCAATCCCTAACAATCCCTAAACACCCTTACCCCATTCTCTCAAACCCTTTTGCCACCTCATTTATTTTAATTCTTTTATTTATACATTTAATTATTTAACAAAATAAAAATATTTATATATTTTTTAATAAATAAAAATAAGATAAATAATAAAAATAAAAATTCATACCATTCATTAAAAATAAAAATTATAAAATACAAAACACTACCAATTATGAAATTTTTGAATTTGCTCTTTTCTCGCTAAAGTAACCCTCAAAGCGTTTCTTGTAAGGTGATCATGCGGGGTCATGAAAAACTCGAAGTCTTTCTCAAATCGTTTTGAGCGTTCGATTTCGAGTTCTTGTTCCAACCTATGTCGTTCGAGTTTTGAGCGTTCGATTTCGAGATCGAGTTTTTTCATTTTGTATTCCATTGTATCATCAATCTTGTCGTTGAACGTCGTCAACAACTGAGTAACACTTTCGTCCGTATTCGTCCCGGACGTATTATTCGTTGATGTTTTTTTTGCCTTGTTTCCCCCGATGGGTCGTTGAATTTGCTCGTCATCGTCATCATCGGAAGGTTGGGTACGTTTTGAACCCCGCGATGAAGTTGTCGTCATCGTTGGAACGGCTCCCCATTTTGGACATTTTTTAGGACGTCCCAAGCTTGTTCGTGAGTGAAAGCAACTTTATGGCGTGCTAGATACCGTTCGTGTGCCGTTCGGGATATATCGGCCTCACTCATCCCGCTTGATCTATTATTGAGCAAGTTGTTGTAGATGCCGCCAAACGAATTAACTCTTTTATTGAGGTTGTTGAACTTGCTATTGAGTTGATGGGTTGATCTATAACCTGGTTGACGACCCAAGCGAGTAAAGAACACATGCCCGATTCGGCCCCAAAAACTTCCTACATTTATGTAAAATTAAGTATAATAATAATAATAATAATAATAATAATAAAAATAATAATAACAATAAAAATAATTACCACCGCTTTGTGCGTTACCGATAACGGGGTCCTCCGAAACGTCAACCCACGCCGACACTAACGCGAGTTCCTCGGCTTTACTCCACGTTTGTTTGGCGGCTTTTGTTGGTCTCGGATTTGATGGTTCCGGGTTAGATTGTTGTGTCGGGATAGATTGTGGTGTGTTCGGGGTAGAAGGTTGGGTTTCCGGAACAATGTCGTCGTCGAGATTGATTGCGGGTGAAGGAAGATTGTAGTTGGCCGGAGTAAAACCTTGTTCAATCAAACCGGGACGTGTAAATTGGTAAGGAAATTGTTGGTGAAATTGTTGGGGAAATTGTTGCGGATATTGTGGCGGATTTTGTTGCGACCATTGTGGCGGAATTTGTTGCGACCATTGCGGATGATAACCTTGTTGTGTAAACGCTTGGAAACCAAGCTCTTGATCTTCTTGCGATTGTGGTGTATTCGGTCGGTTACGACGGGATGTAGGTGTTCTGTTTTGATTCATGATGAGAGAGGTGTGAAAAATAAGAGGTTGAGAGAATTTGAGAGAGTTTGAGAGGTGTGAAAAATAAGAGGTTGAGAGAATTTGAGAGAGTTTGAGAGGTGTGAGAAATAAGAGGTTGAGAGAATTTTAGAGAGTTTGAGAGGTGTGAGAAATAAGAGGTTGAGGGTTAAATATATAGTGGGATTAAATTGAGAATTGTTTTTTACAAAGAGCCGTTCAACGGCATGATTTTTAAAAATTAAATAATTTTTTTTTAATAAAGCTTCGGGATGAATCGGGATCCCATCCCCGGAATCCATCCCTTCCCGTCGAACCCGCAAGGGCCGTAGCCCATCCCGCATTGAACCCGAGCCATCCCGAGCCCCATCCCGAATGGGGTACGGATGGCCTAAGCCTCTGCCAACAACAACGATTATAACATGGAGAACGAACAATAATGGGGCGACAACGATAACGTTAGATGAAGGTTTGAATAACGTAGGATTTGAAAATCATAAAACAGATTTAGATTTTTTCTTACTTTATAACCTTACTAACTTGGTACATATAGTTTTTTAGGTTAAAAATATATAGGCACCCTTATATATTTAGTGGCCAACAAAACGAGCTACATTATATATTTAATGGCCTAAGATAAAAATAAACGAGCTACATTATATATTTAATGGACCAACAAAAGATAAAAATAAACGATCTACCTTATATATTTAATGGCCTAGTTTTGAAAGCCAAGTAATAACTTAAAAAACCAAACCCAATTTCATTTTCTTCTTTCCTAAGATTCTTCGATTTGCAGTTAACAACCAGGTAAAACCCTTAAGCCAGTGACGGATCCAGAAAAAATTGTTGCTGGGGGCAACATATAAAATAAAATAAAAATTAATTAAAAGATACGATTTTATTAAAAATAGTAAAAGATTACCGTTTACAATTGTGTCATGCGACTTTTTATATTTTAAAATTGGCTAATTACATCATTATTTGTAGAGTGATAGAGAGTAGATTAGAAAGAAATTACGATTTAAAGCTTTATGGATTTTTTATATGGGTTGGGCTTGGTCGCTTTGGGCCTTTATTCTTAATTGTTGGGGTCTTTGTTCATAATTTAAAGAAATTGCAAGTAATTTTTTTTAATGTGCATGAGATGAGGTGGTTGGGGCGTGGGACCCTTACCCCGTCTTGGTGCATCCGCCAATGCTTTAAGCCATGTCAATTTTCAAACAGTTTTCATCGGAGTTTAAGATTTAGCGTCTTATTAAAGTTCATCATCTATTTTTATAAATCAAAGGCATAACACCCATGGGCTTTACCCATTGCCGGAGTTCGCATGGTGGCCATCAGCCGACGCTAGCCTTCTAGCCTTCTGGCCATGACCTCGCTGTGAAATTCCGACCATTCAACTCGTATTAACATACTATATATATAACAAATATCAGAAGAATCAAGGCTTAAAGCCTTAAACATGTAAAGCATACCTCAATCGTTGTTTGAATGTCAAGATCCCTAATAAAGCTTTAAATCCATGATTGGTGTTCGGGAAAAATTTCACCCGTCTCGACCACGACCAAGGTAAGGAAAACACTTATTCTCCTTCTTTCCATGGTAAGGTAAAAATCATAGTACTTTGTCTCCTGATTAAAGTTGAGATCAAAAGTTATTCACCTCACGACACTCGACCATGACGTCGTCTGGTTCATACGACCGTCGCGTGGGACCATTCGACCTCGACCAACTAACGTCCAAAATGACTGTTACGTTTGTTCAGTGTTTAATGCAGGAATCAATGTCATTAATTGCTAACGGCTATAACTGACAAAGTCCATTAAACAGCAATGAAGACAACGACCGTTACACAAGCACCCGAAGACTACAAATACCAAGCTCAATCACCATTTTAAGAACACTGACACAAGACGAACACAACACAGAAGAGCATACACGAAAAAACACGAACACTACACAGAGACAACACATGAACATTTGAACCCCGAAGAACATTCGCAACAAGGAAAACTCTCTCGAAGAATCGCTCTCGACGCACGACATTCACACACGACACTTTGTTTTCACACACGACGCACATTGTTTTTACGTTCAAAACACTTGTTACTTTACATTTCGAAGTTTTTCTTTCATTTGTATTGTAATCTCTGTACGATCGACACCAGAAACATAAGAACATCGCCCCTGTTTGGCGACCATAGTGCAACGACGACTTCCACAGTCGTCCGCGGGTTTTTTCCTCGTTGAGGTTTTTCCCGCGTCACCAAAATCCTTGTCTCTTTACGATTTTCTGTCTTTGTCGCACGCTTTGTCAAAAGATTTCTTTCTTTAGTTGTTAAATTCCACAATCAACCTTAAGTTATCCTTTTGGACGATTTTTGGCATTAACAGTTTGGCGCCATCTGTGGGACCCCATCTAGAGAAAATCTTCGACAAACGTGCGTCCTACTAACGGTTTCTTAGAGTTTCTTCTGTTTTCTTTTTCAGGAGAATGGCAGTCTTCGAAAATCCAGAGCAAATCACTGCCCAAATGTATGAAGAGCTCGAGGATGAGCAAAATTCCCCTATAATAGTCAATGATTATCGTTTGGAGGAAATCGTCTTAGATCAAAGTGTTAGGACCATAAATGTCCTACATATTAGAAAGATATATAAATATTGATATAGAGCGTAATTAGTTTAGTTATAGAGGCTAATTATTGTAAAAGCCTTAATTATTGTTAATTGGGCTTAGCTTTGTGTTTGATGGGCCATGGGCCGATGTGTTTAAGGCCTAAGTATATCAGGTTATGTTAACCTTGAATTAGGTTAACGATTCATTAGAGAGATTAGAGAGCTTATTGTAAGAATCGTTCCTTTACTTTGATTGAATGAATACGAGAGGGATGACGAGTTGAAATCATCAATTGTTCGTGTTCATATCCGATCTGGAGAAAGAATTAGACATTTTAAGCAAAGAGACTGAGAAAAAGAAGGTTGAAGGCTTTAGAACTAAATGTTTGAAAGATGATTTTGCAAAAGAGAGAAAGATCTTTAAGACTGAGATTTCTAAACTTACACAGAGATTATCTGGATTAGCAACCGAGAACTTGAAGGAACAACTGGTTAAATCTAATTTTCAAAAGAGATTTGATTTTATTCTCAAAGAACGAAATGCTTTATCTGTTAAGGTCAAGAAACTTGAAGAAAGCAATTTCAAAGGTGTTCAACCATCTTATGCTTCAAGTTCATTTTCTACAAATCGTTCTTCAAAGAATTTTGTCAAATCAAATGATTTTTCAAAAGATCAGATTCGACCTTCCAATCTTTTCTATAATTCTCGTGTTGACAATAAAGATAATCCATCTTTCAAGAAAGTAAACATGGTTTGGAGAGGATCCGCTCCTACTCCAAAGCCATTTGTCCCTGTTAAGGTTGAAAAGAACAACACAGCTTTCCACGCTAAACCTTTTGTGAAAACTGATCGAGTTTATTCTGTTAATAAACTGATCAACTTATCTACACAGAAGCTGTGTTGCTCTTATTGTGGATGTAACACCCCATATTTTTATTCTTCTTGCAAGGTTAGAGTAAATGAAGTTTTTGGGGCTAAGGTAAGAAATATTCAACTTGAGGACTTGTTTGCAAAATCTGAAATTTGTGAATTGGTATAAAAAGGGATAAAACCCTAGATTATTTCCATTTTGTGGTTCATACGTATTGGGGATGGCTAGAGGAGGAGTTGGAGGATCTTGAAGCTTCTTGAAGAGAGAGCTTGGATTTGGAAGCTGAATGTGAGGTTAATCTTCATCTTCTCCAAGGTAAACTTCCCCTCTCATGTTTTTCTTCTATTGAAAGGATTAATGAGAAGAGTGTGGTATAAGATTTTCTAATGTTTTAATGTTTTGAGGGTGAATGCTCCAAAGGAGATTGCTATGTTTGAGTTTTGAATGATTTACAAGCTTTTCTTAGAGAATCATCCATCATTTCAATGGTAGAGTTGAGTTTTGTCAAGAATATGAGTTTGGGGTTTAAGGGATGAATCATTGGATGAAATTGGTGGGTTTTATGTTGTTTAAAGTGTTGGTTATTGATCCTCAATGTTTTTGGTACCTTAAATATCAATTTGGGGATGAGTTGGGGTTGAGAAAGGGTGCAATTTCGGACTGAATTCGTTGTGCGGATGTGGAAGTCTCGAACAGGGACTTATGCGGTTTCCCACGCGGTTTGTAAGCCGCGGGGAAAGTCGCGTAAGTCGCTGTTGTGTGTGGGTGCCCTTCGTTTCGCTTCGGGTTTCGGGTCTAGAATCGAGGCACCGTTTGGGGGTTTGTTTTAGGGGCTTAGTAGCGATGTTTTGGGATGTAATTAGGTGGTTTAATACCATTCTTATGACGTCCAATTCAGGTTTTCGGTTTGAGCTAAAGTGTGTTTCGGAGCGTGTGTCGATGTGCGAATGCTAAGGTGAGTTCCCTTAACCCCTTTTTGGTGCAAATGAAATGTTTTGCTAAGGATTTCGTATCTGAATTTGGTTTGAGCATGATTAAACGTTTTGGGTAAGGTTTCTTAACCGATTATGTTTACAAGCATGATGACATGATTAAACGATTTGGAAAGGTTTTATTGTGCATGACATAGAAATTTTTACAATTGCATACAAGTTGTTTATACGTACAGTTATGCGTGAATGTTGATTACATGCTTGTTTGGTTATTGCTATGGGTGGAGTCGGGTTGCACAGTGGGGGACTTCTCGAGTTGCCGTGCCTGGCTTTGTAAGGTGTCGAGTTGCCGTGCCTGGCTTTGTAAGGTGTCGAGTTGTCGTGCCTGGCTTTGTAAGGTGTCGAGTTGCCGTGCCTGGCTTTGTAAGGTGTTAAATAGTCTATGCCACTATGTACACCCTTGTTGAGTATATGTTGATGTGTTACTGTTTTGAAATGAAACGTTTTTCTTAAATGGCTTGTGGATACGTTTAGAGGGAATTCACTAGACCTCATGGTCTAACCCTCGCTTTTCAAAAACTAAAACCATTTTCAGGTGATAGTCGTGTTTGGGATTCCATCTGGCGATGATGGAAGTGTGTGGCGTTGTAGAAGAGCTAGAGCCTAGCGAAGACTTGTAGATTTCGTCGGGCTTCCTGTAGCATCTCAGTTGTGGGTGTGTTATTCGCTGCGAACTTAGAGTTTAAGTAGCATTAATTGTATACTTTGGGACCAATTTTGGTTGTATTGTTACAAGTTTTATTTTAGTGAAATTGGGTTGTTACAAATGGTATCAGAGCCATAGTTTAAGGGATTTAGGTGACCGGATGGGCCTAAACTTAAACTGTGGGGTAGAGTGAGACACAACTGAGATATAGGAAGCCATTAAGAAAGACCTTAATTATAGAATATCTTGACAATGGTAGTGAGAACCCTCATGTAAGGTAAATTCAAATAGCATCTGGCAAATGCTATTATGGACCTACAGGTGCATGGGTGTAATCAATCACTATTGTCGGGATGAGTGGTGAGTGTGGCAGTATGTAGAAGGTTCTAACCTTGTGTTTGTTAGCAAAGAGTTGATGTGTCATGAAAGAGATCCCTTGTGATGGGATGTTTGCAACTTCTAGAGGAAGTGTTGTCTGGAATGTTAATGAGTTGTCTAGATGTAAACTCTCTAGGATAGGAAGTGAGAATTATGTTAGCATCTTGAAACCTTTAATTCAAGATCAAGTTAGGGAATCTAGTCTTGGATTCCTTAGTCAAGCGGTTTAGTGGCAAGGTTAATGATTGCAAAAGAGCAGTGTTGTTTTGTGGTATGCATGTAAGAGTGGTCGATCAGTGGGCTGTGAAGCACTTGTACTTCAAGTTGTAGCATAAGTAAGGAAGCGGTTGTTGGTTATAGTATGGTACCAGTGAAAAGTTAAAGTGAGTGCAACGGTGGACTTAGTTAGAGTGAATAGCCTTCCTTTGCATATTGAATTCCATGCATTTTGTTGTTAAACGTATTATACGAGATTCTTTCATGTTAAAAAGCATGTACGTGCATGATATGTTTTCTTGTTTTGGGAAATGAGTGACGCGTGCGAGTGTGTTTTCTTTAAAGTAAAAGACAAACTTGTTTTCATTATACGATAAAGCTTTGAACTTAGTGATTTACGAATTATTTCACGTTTTTCTTGTGGAGAGAATCTTCGTTACGAAAATATTGAAAACATTTTATTGCGAGGTTTGTTTTACAAACAAAATGAGTACTGACTCGTTATTTTCATGTAAACGAGTATTGGAGTTGACAGGCTGTTGGTCCCGAAAGGCCTATACAAGTTTGTAGAAGGGGGGGGGGGGGTTGAATACAAACACACTATTTTACTTTTCTAAATTGTTTATTGATAAATCATTAACAATTTACAGCTTGTTGCGGAAACAAGATTAAGGATAAACCTAAATCTAAACAAGTTGGAACACTAAGGTTTCTTGCACTAAGAAAGATAAGGAGATTACTAATAAAATCCTATCTTGAGAGAGATTTGAACTTGTCCAGAGTTAGCAAGTTACTTCAAATGAAGTGAGTTCATCTCTTTATATACTGCATGCATTAAATGCAAATCAGTATATACTTTACACGTGTCATCAGCGGGTTGGTTACATGTCATTGACCTTGGTTGACAACCTTAGTAGCCGTAAGGATGAACAGTGTAGTATCAGAGTGGTTGTACGATTTCAGATATTCGGAGGTTCTTTTCTGACATTTCGTACGGAGGCGTGCAAGGGTGGTTAAGACAAAAGTACTTTGTACGGAGGACTTCATGATCAGCTTTCGTTGATTCAGTGATTATCATTTACTATTCAGCAGATGATAAAGTTCAGCGATAGCTGAAGTCTTGTACTTGATACTTCACGTTGAGTGGACAAATCTGAGTCTTCGCTGATCCGCATCAGTTCATTAGGAGACTTGTCGCTGGTTCTTGAGCTTGATCTTCGACTTCAGCGTAGAACCTTTGTTGACGTGAAACTTGTCTTCAGGGATCATAAGTAAACAACTAACTTATCAGCGATCACCATAAGGACTGAACAGGCTCAGAGCATTATGGTGAACAGTGTTCGCTGAATGTTTAATTTAAAGAGCGAGAGTTCCTATCAGCGGTACTGAAAGATCTTAGTACTTATCAGCGATAGTGAAACTCTGATACATATTGTTTACTTACAATTTTCACTAAGTATTTAAGAGAGGGTCATTATCAAATCACTGAGGGTTTGGATCAACAATCTCCCCCTATTTGATTATGACATAGCAACAAAGAAAATTGCTATTTAATGAAAACATAAGGATAAAAAGAACTCATAAAATATTTGTCCCTTTTACTGTTTTCTGGGATCTTTTCAGTACTGATGGAGTAAAGTACGTTCGCTGAAATCTTTCTTTAAATCTTTGAATCAGGTTACAATGAAGAACATAAAGATTACAAGTACAAGCGAAATAATTTACAAGTACAGAAGGAAAACTGATACAATAGAGAAAAAGGCGATTATATCAGTTTTCAAAAGGTTCTTCCTTAATGAGAACTTCATCAAGGGTCGTCTTTTCAGTGGGGATCATCCAGTCAGGAACCGTTACACCTCGTTTTCTTTTGTTCAGCGCTTCTTCAAAGATCAAGGGTTTTAGGTGTCGTGCCTGAATGTCCTTTCTGAAGTCACACCAGTAGATAAGATCTCTGAGCTGTTCGATTGGAGTGATTGGAAGCTCAGCGATCCGTTGAAAGCATTTACGTCCGTCGTAGTCAAGAAAGAATATTCCATAAGGATTACTGATGACTTTACCAGGGACGAAAAGTTCACATGGTGGCAAAGAGATGTCAAGGGCAGATAGATCAGGATCAGGACCAAGCACTTCAGCGCGAGAGAAACCAATTCCAGTTTCATTTCGTATGACAGGACCTGAGTTTGAATCTTGACGTTTCTTCTTTGGAGAGCCCCTTTTTCTTTTCAGCTTTAGATCAGGAACAGGAGGAATATCCACACAAGAAGATATCAAATCGATCTGTCTGTTTATCAGCTTTTCGAAATGATTCTTGTACTTAGATTGTGATGATTGGATAGCTAACCTCATCTCCATCCATTCAGAGAGACCATACCTTTTTACAGTATCAGCTCTAAAGGTTTCAGTTTGGCCATCTTCTCTGAACAGTTTGATGTCAACAATAGGTACTCCGATAGAGGTTCTTCCAGATATGAGTACCTTGTTGATCTTCGCTGGACGATATCTGAAGTGAATTTTCTCTTTACACCAGATCAAGGTGGTCTGAGAAACTTCAGTTTTCTTTTCCACGATCTTCTGGGCTTCTTCCCAAAGTTTTCGTTGGATCTGAATGGGAACACGCTTCAGCTTGGGATCTTTGACAGATTCTTGAGTGAGCTTGATGGCGTATTCTATGTCTTTCTCTTCAGCTTCCTTCCTTTCAGCGATGAGGCGTTCAGCTCTAAGGTGTTCCTGGTATTCAGCTTTTGAGATTCTGAACTTAGGAGGAACTGAAGGCAGTTGATCAGGCCTTAGAATGATTCGCTGATCCTCGAATCGCTTTATTATTTCTTCTCTTCTCTTTTGATCCTCTTCACTCAGCGTTTGAGGAGCTGAGGAAGGTCTGTTTCTGTGCGAGAGAGGTTGTTCTTCTGGTTCATCAGTCTCAGAGATCAAATCCAAGACTGGGATTATTTCATCAGCAGCAACTGGCTTTATTTGTGAAGTCGCAACAGTAGAACCTTCAGCGACATCCTCAAACAGGGGAGAGGACTAGCTGAAACGCAGCGATCTTACAAATAAGAACTGGGTAGAAGAACTTGGGTAGAAAAGATAGAAAAAGAATGTGGATGTGTAGAGAGGTTGTGGAGTAGAACTGATTGTGTATAGATATGTTCAGGGAAGGAATATAAGTAAAGTTTAGTGTACCTGACAAACCGGCTTTTTAAGCAAGATCGCCAGATTTTCATCTTCAGCGAGGCCTTTGTCTTTGCTTTTCTCAGCGCCATAGGCCGAGGGCTTTGTCTTTGTCTTCTCCCCTGATGGTTCTTTTATTGAGATTCCTTTAAGAGCTTTGATCCTTGGGGCAGGTTTGACGATAAAGAAATCATCGTCATCTTCATCATCATCATCATCCTTTCTTGGAGAGAAGGATGGTTCGTCTTCAGGGATGTCGATGTCTTCATCTTCTTCTGCTTCGGATTCCTCAGCATCTTCTTCGAGTTGCTCCCCCTCAGATACAGAGGCGAGCTTCTCGGTTCCCTCAGGGTTTTCATCTCCCTGAGGTCCAGCGGTCAGATCTTCATTCCTCTCTCCCCTGATAGATTCATCATGGGAAAGGTCTTCAGCGCTTTTGTTCAGATCTTCAGCGCTTTTCTCAAGATTTTCAGCGCTCTTCTCTCCGGTATGTTCAGCGCTCTTCTCCCCCTCTTTTTCATGATGACTGGGGGAGGAATGGGCAGACTCAGCATTGGTGTTATCTCTGTCTTCTGGGCCAGAGATTTTCACACAACCTTCAAGCTTTGCTATTCTGTCTTCTAGGCCAGAAATAGCAGGCGTGATTTTCTTCAGCTCTGTGCGATCCGCCTCTGTGAAAGATTCCAAAATAGGGACAGGGGCAGGAGCAGGAGCTGGACTATTTGCCTTGTGGACCAGTGTCTCGATCATCGTCTTCATAGAACCAACGTCGGTCTTGACAGAGCCTAAGTCGGTCTTGACCTCTGACATATCACCCTCGAGTTTTCCAACCGATGTCTTCAGCGTTGTTACTTCGCTGGACATGGTCAAAACTGAGTTTTTGAGGCTGGTGTAGTCAGTGTAGATGTCGGAGAGCACCTTGGAAAAATCGCTGAGCGTCTTATCAAGACTCTTGATGTCTTCAGTGGAAGCTTTCTTCTCCACCACCGTTGTTAGCTTTGTCAAATTCTCTCCAGCGTTTGTTACAACTGTTGAGTTGTTGGAGAGTGTGGTGGTGAGACTGGTCAGCTTTGTTTCCACGGACTTCAGAGAGGCGTTGATGTCTCCCAAATTAGGACCTGTAACATATAAGTACTTGTGAACAAAGGAAAGCTCAGAAGTTTCAGGTTTAGTTACAGTGTTTAAGGTGGGATTTGTACCTGCAGGAGGATTGATGAACTCGTCAAAGTTGCAAGTTCCTGAATAATGTTCCATATCCTCTTCGAAAGTACGGTGAGGTATGGTGATCTCTGCAGGTCCTTTCTTCATCATTTGTTGAGAAGCGTCAGCAGTGGCTTTTGGAATGATGGCATCTCCAGTGATCTTTGGAGGAGTGTCCAAGTGAGTGGAGGGAGAAGCGAAAGTTAAGATTTGGGTTCGGGTTCTGAGTTCAGCGTTGGAATCGCTGACAATCACTTCATCAGTCTTTTGAGAGACTGAGGGAGGTTGGGTAGTTTCCAAGTTTCTAACCTCAGCGTTTAGAGACGCTGAAGCCTGGATTGGAGGGATGGCTTGAACGGGTGTGGCAGAGCGTACCACGGAACTTTCCTTCAGCTCGTCAGAATGAGCTGAGGAGTCTTCAGCATGGAATTGCTGGGGTTGCTCCTTGGTTTTCTTGATCCTTTTGGAATCAAGTTGGGTGTGTGAGGGTTTCCTTTTCTTAGAAGGAGAGGATTTTGTGGCCGGGGTATCAGCGATGGGTATTGTCGCTGAAGGAGCCACAGAAAGCGGAGAATTTAGAAGAGTGAGAAGAGTAGAGAGACGTACCTCATTGGCGACAGGCTTGAAGTCGAGAACCTTAGGGCCAATCTGAGAAAGTTTCAGATCACCCTCTTCAGGATAGCTGTCCTTCAGGCCATATTGAAAGATGGCGCTGATGAATCGTGGGTAAGGAACCCATGCTGGTCTGTCAGCGGCAGAATCGACACGTTGAATCAGGTCATCATAAATGATGGAGGCCCAGTCAATGTTTAGACCTTTCAGAAGTGCGTATCCCATGGACTGCTGAGGTTGGGCGGCTTGATCAGAAGATCCGGATTTCGCTGTCATGCAGCTGATCAGGTGAGCGAAGATGAAATTCATCTCGCTGGGCATCTTGGATTTCTT
Source organism: Saussurea involucrata (assembly GCA_033807775.1). Lineage (NCBI taxonomy): Eukaryota > Viridiplantae > Streptophyta > Magnoliopsida > Asterales > Asteraceae > Saussurea > Saussurea involucrata. The sequence continues at coordinate 22,320,911 of CM066314.1, forward strand.
TATCAGCGTCAGTTTCTTCTCAGGCTTCTTGTCCCTTCCAATATCCCAGATATAACCCATTGCGTCAAGGAAAGCAATGATTGCTTCTCTGTCAGCATGCTTTTTATGGTCAGGGAATGGAATGAAGGGTTTTTCTTTGGTAGCATTTGGGAAGTTCAGGGCTTTGCGGATTATGGCGGGGGTTATCTTGATTGTGCCATACTCAGTATCGCTGAGTATGCAGTCGATGGTTTTGGATGGATCTTTGGCAGAGGGTAGCTCAGTGTGTCTGGCAGAGTACCAGAACTGGGATAGGAGCCGCTGACTGGCAGGAGGTGTTATGGTCAGGGCTGTGTAGATGGGGCTGTTCTTCAGAAAACTTACAGCATCGTCCAGATGTGATACTTTCTTCCGAGGAGGAAACTCAAGAAGAGCTGAGAGGTTGTTGGCCTTAGTCCAATCGAGTTGATCCAGCTCGAACTTAACCTGAGGGGCTTTGAAGATATCCATTTCCTCAGAGTCAGCGGAGATGGACTCAGCGGTAACATTTAGCTTTGAGGTTGCCATTTCACTGTATTATCAGTTCAACCAAAGATGTTAATAAGAATTATCTTAATGTGGAAATAAATTTCCATTAAGATTTTTCGAATTTTGTCCATTTCATTCAGACAAAAATGTCTTAATGAAGATTAGGGTTTTTCTAGATTTTTGAAATGAAATGTAAAACCCATAAAGTCTTGTATTCCAGTTTCTAAAAGAAAACTGGATACGAATGAAGAACAAGTTTAAGATTTAGATTTAAAACTTGAAGAACAACCATGAAATGGTTGTGTTTATAAAACCATGAAAGAAATGATTTTATTTTTGAGTTCTTTTGTTTGATCTTGTGTAAAACAATGATAAGATCGAAAACAAGTTATCTGCATTTGAAAAGTAAGAACATATTAACCTTGAAGTTTTGATGATGAAGATGATGAACAGTTCTTGAGGTTTTTGAGAGCACAAATGCAACAGAGGATTCTTTCTTGCGGAGGAAGATTTGATCGCGTAAAAGACAAATATAAACAAAGAGTTGTTTATATTGGGATTTTTAGAGAGAGAAAACCTTGAGCGGGAAAAGGTTTTCATCATGACACGGACACGTGTTTGCATTTGATTGGAAGTTTGACCGAAACGTGCAAACGTGTGTCAGAAAGAAATCGTGCCTAGTGTAATCCGTTGCAATCACGTCACAACTGTCCTTTCACATTCTTTCAGGATGTCTCTGAGGTTTTGAAAGCTCAGGGACTCTTTTGAAAAACATGAAGCACTGAATAGAAAATATCAGTGAAGGTTTAAAGAACTTTCAAAATATCGCTGTTAAGGAAGAGATATTCAGCGATGTAATTTATTTTGAAATCTTGCATTTACATGCGATTGTCAGAGAGAGAAAACATACCTGGATATCAGTTTAACCAAGTTTATTCAGAGAGAAGATGATGAAATGGTTTATATGAGTTGATTTTATCCCGAAGACTATACAAGTTTGTATAAACGTATCGCTGATCAAATGTGAATCGCTGAAGATTTTACCCTTCAAAGTTCAGCATTCCAAGCTCGCTGATGAGAAAGTTGAATCTTGTCTCATCAAGAGGTTTGGTAAATAAATCAGCTAACTGATAATCAGTTGGGATAAAATGAAGTTCTATATCACCATTCATCACATGATCTCTGATAAAATGATATCTGATTTCTATGTGTTTTGTCTTTGAGTGTAGCACTGGATTGTTTGCTATAGCGATGGCACTAGTGCTGTCGCAATAGATTGGAATTTTGGAGAGCTGAAGATCATAGTCTAGTAGCTGATTTCTCATCCACAAGACTTGAGAACAACAGCTTCCAGCGGCTACATATTCAACTTCAGCTGTGGAAGTGGACACCGAGTTTTGCTTCTTACTTGTCCAACTTACCAGGTTTCCACCCAGGAGCTGACATCCTCCTATGGTGCTTTTCCTATCCATTTTGCAACCTGCAAAATCACTGTCTGAATAGGCGGTTAGATCGAATCCTGAGTCTTTGGGATACCAAAGACCTAGATTCGCTGTACCCTTAAGATATCGAAAGATTCACTTTACAACTTTCATATGAGATATCTTAGGTTCAGCTTGATATCGTGCGCACAGACATGTTGCAAACATAATATCGGGTCGGCTAGCTGTAAGATACAATAGTGAGCCGATCATCCCACGGTACATCGTGACATTGACAGGAACACCCTTTGTGTCCTTATCAAGTATCAGCGGTGGTGCCATAGGGGTTTTCATAGCTGAACTTTCAGTTAAGTCGAATTTATTCAGCATATCTTTAACATACTTTCCCTGATTTATGAAAGTTCCTTTTTCAGTTTGCTTAATCTGAAGACCAAGGAAATATGTTAGTTCACCCATCATGCTCATTTTATACTCATCTTTCATTCTATCAACGAAACGAGTACAAAGCTCAGGGTTAGTAGAACCAAATATAATGTCATCAACATATATTTGAACTAAAATGATATGACCTTTCACTTTTCTAAAAAATAAAGTTTTGTCAATCTTACCTCGCTCAAATTTTTCAATATGGAGATAAGTAGAGAGAGTATCATACCATGCACGAGGAGCTTGCTTTAAGCCATAAAGTGCCTTGTCCAGTTTATAAACATAACCTGGACGCTTAGGATCTGAGAATCCTGGAGGTTGTTCCACATACACTTCTTCATTCAGCTTTCCATTCAGAAACGCTGACTTAACATCCATCTGATGTACAGTGAAGTTTTTGTGTACAGCATATGCTAAGAAAAGACGAATAGATTCAAGTCTTGCTACTGGAGCAAAAGTTTCGTCATAATCTATGCCTTCCTCTTGTCTGTATCCCTGAGCAACAAGACGAGCTTTGTTGCGAGTTACAGTACCATGTTCGTCCAACTTGTTTCGATAGACCCATTTAGTGCCTATCACCGTTTTCTCAGTTGGTCTCCGAACAAGTTTCCAAACTTTGTTTCTTTCGAATTCAGTCAGCTCTTCTTGCATAGCGCTGACCCAGTTTGGATCTCTGAGGGCATCATCTATTTTCTTTGGTTCAGTTAGAGAAATAAAGTTAACAAATAAACAAATATTACCTGCACTTCTACGAGTCTGAATACCAGCGTTGGGATCACCAAGAATTTGATCGATTGGGTGATTTACAGTCCATCGCTGAGCAGGAGCATACGTCGCTGACTCAGTCTGAACTGGAGAAACTGAAGATGAGGCTTCAGCTACTTCTGGATTATCAGCTAAGAGAGGAATGTTTGCATTTGTCACTTCATTCACTGATTGCTAAGAAATAGATGGAATTTCTGAGACATTTGGATCAACTGCAGGTATAGTGTTTAAAGGAACAACTGAGACCCAAGATGTTTCAGCTTCACTATTCTGCATATCTGGAATGATAGTAGGACCATCATTTTCTACGGTGTGAGCATGAGGAGTGGGAATATCTTCTGAATCACCAAGATGAGAAAACATCCATTGATTCAGTTCTTCTGTATCAGCGTTCGGTTTAGAGTTCGCTGAACGGGATTCGTCAAACGTGACGTGAATAGTTTCTTCTACAGTTTGTCTTCTACGGTTGAAGACTCTGAAGGCTTTGGAGACTGAGGAGTATCTAAGAAAGATTCCATCATCAGCCTTAGGATCAAACTTTCCAAGGGCATCTCTGTTGTTTAGTATGAAACACTGACATCCAAAGATGTGAGGAAAGCTGATTGAAAGCTTTCTCCCATGAAAAAGTTCATAGGCTGTCTTTTTGAATCTTTTAACTATCAGCGACCTGTTTTGCGTAAAACAAGCAGTGTTGACAGCTTCTGCCCAAAACTGAGTAGGCAGGTGAGAATCGCTGAGCATTGAACGTGCAGCTTCAATAATTGTTCTATTTCTTCTTTCAGCGACTCCATTTTGTTGCGGTGTTCTCACTGACGAAAAGTTGTGAGAAATACCCTTACTCTCAAGGAAGGAATCAAGAGAACTGTTTTTGAATTCAGTTCCGTGATCACTCCTTATTGAGCGAACAGTCATATTGTTCAGAGTTTCCATCTTCCGAACAAAGGTGATGAGTTCTTCAGGGGTGTCACTCTTAGAACGGAGAAACATTACCCATGTGTAACGAGAGAATTCATCAACTATGACCAGCGTATATTTCTTTCCAGCGATGGATTGTTTGTTAACAGGGCCAAACAAATCCATATGGAGTAGTTGTAGAGGAGATGACACTGAGGAAACTTGCTTTGACTTAAAGCTTGCCTTGGTCTGCTTCCCTTTTTCACACGCTGAACATAAAGACTCTTTGGCGTATGAATGCTGAGGTAGACCAGTGACTAACTCTTTGGAGGAAAGAGTATTCAGAGTCTTGAAGTTGAGATGTGAGAGCCTCTTGTGCCATAACCAGTTAACATCAGAAGATGCCTTTGAGAAGAAACTGGAGTTCTCAGTGGTTGTTGAGTCCATGTTTATTACATAAACATTTTCCAAACGATAACCGCTGAGAGCTATCTTCTCCTTTTTGTCAGAGACAAAGCAGGATTCCTTGGTGAAAATCACTTTGTTATCCATGTCGCAAAGCTGACTGATGCTCAGAAGATTATGCTTCAGTCCTTCAACATATGCGACTCTTCTGAAGGATGTTGTACCATTTGAAAGTACACCATACCCTCGGGTGTGTCCTTTTCCATTTCCACCAAATGTCACAGAGGGACCCTTCTCTTCCTTGTATTCAGCGAGCTGGTTTTTCTTTCCAGTCATGTGTCTAGAGCATCCGCTATCAAGATACCAGATACCCTTCTTAACCTGCATTTACAAAGGAAGATTAGTTTTGCTTGGGTACCCACTTCACCATGTATACGCGTTTGTCAGTGGAAGTGGTTGGAATTGTAGGTTCAACAGTCTTCGCAGCATTTGAAGATTCAGCTTTGTCTTTCTTCACTTTGGTCAATTTCTTGACCTCAGCGGTAGGAGTCACCTTGACCTGAATTTCAACTGGGTTGGTCTTCTTGGACTTGGGTGCTATCTTCACCTTAGCTATCTTATCAGCTTTGGTGGCTGTGGGGCACTTACTTGCAATATGATCGGTAAGTCCACAGTGATAACATTTCATATAACTAAAAATAGTTATAGGACCACTTGAGTGCTGAGCTTTTAATTTGGAATTAGAAGTGCCAGCACCAAGTACACTATTGGTTTTTGAAATAGGACGAACATTCAGTTCTTCAGATTTCTTACCAAGGACATCTACTCTGAGTCTAGGAGTAGGTCGCTGAACTTGAAAGTTCAGGATACACTCTTACAATCAAATATGAACAATTAAGATCGTATTAACAGCAACTGGTCATATGATCTATTAACAATCTGTGAATTACAAGATATTACAATGAATTTCTCTCTCAATAGATCTAACAATTTATGCGTAAAGAGTTATCCAAAAGGTTAGCCAAAGATTCAGTTAGCTACAGTTGCTAACTCCTATATATACTGTAGAGAATAGCTAAAGCTACAGTACATATGAGAAACAGACTAATAGAACAATTACACGTGTCCTAATTAGTAACTGAATATAACAGATAATATCCCAAGATATGAATTCTGAACATACTTCTGAATAAGCGCTTCAGAACATTTGTCTTCATAGTCAGAAGTTCTGAGTCTCCTACTCAGAACTCTGAACCTTCTAGTCAGAATTCAACACTTAGAATCTTTTTGAGATTTCTCACTCAGAACTTCTGAGTCTTCTACTCAGAACTTCTGAGTCTTCTGAGTCTTCTTTAGTCTTCTTACTCAGAACTCAACACTTGTGTTTTTGACAAAACTCTAGACCTAACAATCTCCCCCTTTTTGTCAAACACACTTGTACTTTTCACCATCAAATTCTTAGAGCAGGAACAATCTTCAGAAGGAGCTCTTCTGAATGTTTTGACAACTTTTGCTCAGAATTCTGAATAATCTGAGTTAACAACTTCTGGTCAGTCTTTAATCAGCAGCAGCAACGATTTCCAAATTGATTTCTGTTATATATTTGCTTTTTCTTTGCTCCCCCTTGAAATGACAAATCTTATCTTTAGCTTTTCTCCCCCTAAAGTTTTGGAAAGCAAAATCATCTTCAAAATCTTTAGCTTTTCTCCCCCTTGTTTTTCAAAACTTTAGCGATGCTTTTTCTTCGAATGAAGTCTATGCTTTTTCTCCTTAATGAATAACCTTGCTCCCCCTCAAAATAAGAATTATGGAGCAATTTGTTTTCTCCCCCTGAAAGTATGCATATATTTCATTAAAATTATTCATTTCAAATATAGTGCTTTAATGAAAACATTTATACAAGGAGAATAAGATTTACTGAACTACACTTAATAACTACTAACATTTGATCATTTGAAAACTTTACAAAAGAAATCCAACTTAATGAAATTTATCAGATTTTTCAATCAAATGAAATCAAATGCATGTGTTTGGATTCAAATACAAGTCATCATTGCATATCGAGTTAAAAATGTTCAGTTTCAATCTCTTTATTAAATCTATTTGGTGTGCTTAGCATGCGAAATATGATTAGCTTCAAGAATATGCAATTCTAAAACATATAAGAATACTTTGCTCTACTTACACTATTTGTCCAAAAACAGGATTTTCACAAATTTACAGGTTTATTGCGACTTTGAATTTTCCCAAAGTTTCAAGAGATGTGTGCTCATTGGCATCTTTTAATTTTGTGCACATTGGCATCTTTTAATTTTGTGCACATTGGCATCTTTTAATCAAAAAGTTTAGTAAGAATAAGATACATCGTTAAACATGACTTTCTATCTGGTTCTATAGCAGGATTTGGGTCAGCATATCCCAGACCAGTTGGTCTTAGGTGCTAGGTGACAAGCACCCCATGGAACTTAATTTCCCAAACCAGAAAGGCCACATCGATATATCTTAAACTCATTTGTACCAGTAGAACATGGCTTTCTATCTGGTTCTATTGCAGGATTTGGGTCAGCCGATCCCAGACCAGTTGATCTTAGGGACTAGGTGTCGAGCACCCCTTAGGACTTACTCTCCCAAACCAGAAAGGCCACAGGTACAAACTTTCAAACTAAATGATTTTATATATATTTATATTTCATCTCAATCACTTGGTACTAAAACGTAGTACTTCCCCCATATTTTCGTTTCCATCCATCATTCTGACATTTAGGCTTTTTGAGCATTATATTCTATATAAGTATAGATTTCATAACATTGAGCATTCGGCATAATTTCATTCATGTTTTGCTTACCTTTCGATTTAATTCAAAAGTGAAAGTTGAAACAAATATAGCTCAGATAATACAAAATACTTGTAAAATCACTCTTTGACACACATTTATTCATTGAATGAAAATTAAAAAAAAATTCATATCATTGAATTAAATTTGTTAAGATTCAAACATTCAAAGCAATAGAAATAAATGTAATGCAATGTTACCTTTCACCACTTGTTTCTTGAAACATAAAAATATGACAGTTAAGGATATCACCTGAGAAATATGAGTTCTAAACTGATTTGTTTAGAAGTCTTAGTCTCTGAAGTACGGGTCCTGAACTGAATTATTCAGAAGCCATTGTCATTTAAGTACGGGTTTTGAACTGATATGTTCAAAAGCCTAAAACGTTGAAGCACGGGTTTTGAACTTCATCTTGAAACAATCAGATCAAATTTTGAGACAATATTCCCTCTCAAATCAAGATAATCCTGCAAAATCAAGAGATTTTGGTAATCATCTTCGATGATTCCTCATTAGATATCAAAAATCCAAATTCTGAGTAGTTGAGTCAGAATTCTGAGTAGAAAAGTCAGAATTCTGAGTAACTTGTTCAAAATTCTAAGTATCAGAGTCAGAATTCTGATTAGTTGAGTCAGAATTCTGAGTAGTATAGTCAGAAGTCTGAGTAACTTGTTCAAAATTCTAAGTATCAGAGTCAGAATTCTGATTAGTTGAGTCAGAATTCTGAGTAGTAGAGTCAGAACTTCTGAGTAGTAGAGTCAGAACTTCTGAGTAACAGAGTCAGAATTCTGATAAAACTATCCAGAGAAAATGCCTTAGAAAAATGTTTGGATTTTGTGATTTTTGAACATTCTGAACTTCAAATCACCATAACTTGCTCAAAAATCAGAATTTTTCAACCAAAATTTGCAGGGTTGCTTAAAATGTGATTCTGAACACATTCTCTGGAAATGTTTTCTACGAAAAACACTCACATCTATGAGTTCGATAACCTCATAGCAAACAGAACTTTTTCAAAAAAAATCTTCAAAATCAACAAATTGATCTATATGAATCAGAAATCCATAATTACATTCAGATTATCCAAAAGTCAATAATTCTTAATTAAGCACAACATCTGTTTTCAGTCATGTGTCGGTATGGATCATTCATTCAGCTCTACACTTGAATAACCTGCAAAACAGATTAAGTTGTCTTTGGTACCCATATGAACTTGGGTCCAGGTTTGTTAGGTGTAGTGGCATATGTAGATATTCTATAAGAACCATACCAGTGCTGAATAAAATTCTTGTTCACAAAATCATTAGTCCCACAATATGAACAACAAAGTTTCTTTTGTGCAACTCTGACTAATTGATTTACAGAATAAATCACATCAGGTTTAACAAAAGATTTTCTTTGAAATGTATTGTTCTTCTTGACATTTGAATTAGGAACTTTTGATTTTGGCACTTCTTTCTTGGAAGTAGTTCCTTTAACTCTCCATTCCATTTTTATCTTTTTAAAAGAACAATTATAAGATTTATCAATAGCAGAATCATAAAACAGATTAGAAGAACGAATCTGATCTTTTGAACTATGATTTGATTTGTCAACAACTTTCGTTTCAAATTCCCTAAACTTTTTAACATACAAATCAAACCTTGACTGCAAATCAGATTTGGACTTCCTCTCTATCATGAATTTAGTTGATAAATCAGATAATTTCTTAATAAGCCTCCTTATCTCCAAATGAAAAACTTTCTTTTCCTTCTCAAACTCATCTTTTAAGCATTTTTCTTTAAAGCCATTTACCTTCTTCTTTTCAGTCTCTTTCCTTCCATCTTCTAACTCTTTCTCCAACTCATTGATTTTTACAGAAAACTCATTTAACATTCCTGTTTTCTTTTTCTCAAAACCAATCTTTTCTTTTTGAAAAACATTTTTCTTGCATTCAAACTCTTTTCTTTCTTTTGCAAGAATTTTCTCCAAATCAGAAATTTTCAAAGATAATTCAACAGACTTTGTTTCAAAACCTTTCCTCTCAGTTTGAAAGTCTCTTCTCTCTTTCTCAAATTTCACTCTTTCAAGTATAAGAACTTGTTCAAAATCATAGATCTGTTTCAAGAGTTGACAATTTTTCATTTCACATGATTTGATTCTATTTTCAGACTCTGTCAACATCTTTCTTCTAAAATTGCCTTTCTCTTTCAAATCAACATTCTCTTTTTCTAACAACTTTATGTTTTCTTGAACCTTTTCAAAATCCTTTAGAAAATCAGATTTCTCTTTTTGCAAAATCTTTATAACTTTTGCATATTCGTCTTGTTTTGCTTGAAGATTAGCAATCTTGCTTTCAAAATGAACAATCTCAGTTTTTGGTTCAGAAATTGTTTCTTTTGCTTTTACAGGACTTAATTTTTGTAAATTGTCTGAACTAGTTATAGAAATTGCAGGTCTCACAAAAATTTCAATAATCTCAGGCATGATGAAATGACAAATTCGAATATCAACTATGAATTATGATAAAAAATGAGAATCAACACAAATCTAGAACATGCAAGAATTAATCAAATCTGTCACATGCATTTCATCAAACAGTTAGAGTACATGAATTAATGAAATCTTCTTTTCAACAAAAAATTTGAATACTAATCAACATGCAGCAGATATAATCACTTTGATCCAGAAACCAATCAAGAATTTCGAAAACATACCTGTGATCTCTGTTTAATTTCGAGAATTAATCAGCATAGAGAGAAAATCTTTGGATAACTTGATTGTAAGATATCGATTCAACAGAAAGACAAATTCAAATTTCTTGAATCAATGATAGAAACGAATTCAAGAATTGTTAGGAATTCAAGAATTGTTAGCAGCAGCGGAATCAATTGTCGAATTGATCAAGAAACTTCAAGAACGCGATCAAACACACTCTTGGTCGAATTTGTTTGTTGATTGGCTCTGATACCAATTGAAAGTTCAGGATACACTCTTACAATCAAATATGAACAATTAAGATCGTATTAACAGCAACTGGTCATATGATCTATTAACAATCTGTGAATTACAAGATATTACAATGAATTTCTCTCTCAATAGATCTAACAATTTATGCGTAAAGAGTTATCCAAAAGGTTAGCCAAAGATTCAGTTAGCTACAGTTGCTAACTCCTATATATACTGTAGAGAATAGCTAAAGCTACAGTACATATGAGAAACAGACTAATAGAACAATTACACGTGTCCTAATTAGTAACTGAATATAACAGATAATATCCCAAGATATGAATTCTGAACATACTTCTGAATAAGCGCTTCAGAACATTTGTCTTCATAGTCAGAAGTTCTGAGTCTCCTACTCAGAACTCTGAACCTTCTAGTCAGAATTCAACACTTAGAATCTTTTTGAGATTTCTCACTCAGAACTTCCGAGTCTTCTACTCAGAACTTCTGAGTCTTCTGAGTCTTCTTTAGTCTTCTTACTCAGAACTCAACACTTGTGTTTTTGACAAAACTCTAGACCTAACAGAACTGATCCAGAGGTCTGATTTCTAGAACCAGATGAATGAATCACTAAGGCTTTGGAAGCATTCAGCTTAGGTACTAAGGTACCCTTCTGAGGATTTTGATAAATTACAATTCCTTTACCTTTGTCTTTAGAGACAGAGGTAGGTTTTGAATAAACCATTTTCTCCTTACCTTTTGAGGAGGTAGGAGTTTCCTCAGGGATTGGTGTAACCGACGAGGAGTACTGAGATGATGAAGTATCAGCAACTGAGGATACGAACGTTCCAAATTTAAGCATTGAACGTTCAGTGGTTGGTTTTGGAGTTTCATATTTATAACCCAAACCACGTTTATCACTCAGAGGAATCTGAGCCTTAATTATCTCAGTGATCTTTGTTGAGGAATTACACCATCCTTCAACAGTAGCTTGTTCAGCTTTTTATGCAGCGATAGCTTCTGCTCGTTCGATTTTGACTAGCTGATTTAAATAGACTTGATCTTTAAAATCATCTTCAATTTTAGAAAGCTTTTCTATTTGAAGGTAGCAGTTTTTAAGCTTTTCAGCGAGATCAAGATTTTGGTTTTCAACCACAGCTTTGCCGTTCATGGCTTCGTATAAACTTCTAGTCAATAGATCGATTTTACGGAGACTATCAGCTTCATCAATATTTGCAATATTGGTAAAGAAAGAAGGTGATACCTGAATGGCAGATGTTGAAGTGGAGGGAATGTCTGAACTTTCTTCCTCTTCTTCAATCTTAGCCATGAGACATTGATTTGCTTCATCATCTTCAGAATCAGATGATGAGGCTTCTTCATCAGAAGCAGCCCAATCATAGTCAGCCATCAGGCATTTTCCTTTCTTCTTAAAACTTTTCAGCTTTGCATACTTCTCCTTCAGCTTTGAGTATTTATCATCTTTATTCCTTGGAACAAATGATTTCTTTGTAAAAGCTGAAGGTCTTATGATTTTCTTTGACCTGCACTCATTAGCGAAATGACCTGTCTTTTCGCAGTTGAAACAAGTAGCAGTAGCCTTATCAACAAAAGCTGATGTTTTAGGCTTGTCAGCTATGGAAAGAGTTTTGTTCTTTCTATACATTTTCTTCTTGGCGAATCTCCTGAACTTTTTAGTTAGGAGAGCCAAGGATTCATCATCATCTGAAGAATCAGAATCTGATGACCTTTCAGAGTTACTTTCTAACTCAGTGATAGTGACCGAAGGTCGCTGAGTAGAAGGTTCCTCTGAGAGTAAAGCAACAGGAGTGCTTTTGGAATCTTTTACAAGATTCTTCTTAAGATGGCTAGATTGCTCATGATTCAGCAATGTACCATATAAGGTTGAAAGGGTCATTGATTTAAGATCCTTTGACAGCTTGAGACACATGGCAAAATTGTCCCAACTTTCAGGTAAATATTCTAGAAACTTTGTCAGCACTTCAAAGTTAGAATATTCCTTACCAACCATTTTTAGATCTATAACTAAGCAATTAAAACGTTGGTGAACTTCAGAGAGAGTTTCATTCTTACCAGAAATGAAGCTTTCATATTGTCTTACCAGGTTGATCTTTCTTGAGTCCTGGACTTTAGACGTTCCTTCATACTGAACACATATTGTGTCCCACATGGCTTTTGATGACTTCAGGTTCATGACGGAATGGTAGACTTCGTCAGGAAGGGCCATGGATAGTATGGATCTGGCTTTTGTGTCTATAGCCACTTTCTTCTTATCTTCATCGGTCCACATATGTATTTCCTTTGGAATCAGCCTTTCAGGAATAGCAGCTCTAGTTGCAGTGGCTGGAACTAAAGGATCAATAGTTACAGGGATGTGTGGGCCGTTTTCAAGATAGTAGGTCATAGTAGGGTCTACACCTTCTAAGAAGAGCATCATCCTATTTTTCCATAAGTTGAAGTTATCTCTGGAAAATCTAGGGGGTTTTGCAAGAGAACCATTGTCTATATAGTTTGTGTTTGTGTGGGAGGCCATTTTCAGATAATAGCAAGGAAGAGAAATATCTTAGATTAGATCTTGTTTATGAGATTAAACAAATCCGCTCTGATACCACTTGTTGGTCCCGAAAGGCCTATACAAGTTTGTAGAAGGGGGGGGGGGGGGGGTTGAATACAAACACACTATTTTACTTTTCTAAATTGTTTATTGATAAATCATTAACAATTTACAGCTTGTTGCGGAAACAAGATTAAGGATAAACCTAAATCTAAACAAGTTGGAACACTAAGGTTTCTTGCACTAAGAAAGATAAGGAGATTACTAATAAAATCCTATCTTGAGAGAGATTTGAACTTGTCAAGAGTTAGCAAGTCACTTCAAATGAAGTGAGTTCATCTCTTTATATACTGCATGCATTAAATGCAAATCAGTATATACTTTACACGTGTCATCAGCTGGTTGGTTGCATGTCATTGACCTTGGTTGACAACCTTAGTAGCCGTAAGGATGAACAGTGTAGTATCAGAGTGGTTGTACGATTTCAGATATTCGGAGGTTCTTTTCTGACATTTCGTACGGAGGCGTGCAAGGGTGGTTAAGACAAAAGTACTTTGTACGGAGGACTTCATGATCAGCTTTCGTTGATTCAGCGATTATCATTTACTATTCAGCAGATGATAAAGTTCAGCGATAGCTGAAGTCTTGTACTTGATACTTCACGTTGAGTGGACAAATCTGAGTCTTCGCTGATCCGCATCAGTTCATTAGGAGACTTGTCGCTGGTTCTTGAGTTTGATCTTCGACTTCAGCATAGAACCTTTGTTGACGTGAAACTTGTCTTCAGGGATCATAAGTAAACAACTAACTTATCAGCGATCACCATAAGGACTGAACAGGCTCAGAGCATTATGGTGAACAGTGTTCGCTGAATGTTTAATTTAAAGAGCGAGAGTTCCTATCAGCGGTACTGAAAGATCTTAGTACTTATCAGCGATAGTGAAACTCTGATACATATTGTTTACTTACAATTTTCACTAAGTATTTAAGAGAGGGTCATTATCAAATCACTGAGGGTTTGGATCAACACAGGCCCACCTTGGGTAAGTGATATCGTTCGGAAACTCTCTGGTCGTATGAGGAAGGGTCTCATTGGAGACAACCGTAGTGTCGGCACCGATTTAGATGGACAAGATTACGAATTATCGTAAGAGTAACTGTGAGCGATCCTTGCGGTCGTTGTGTTTTACTATTCATCTTGAGTAATGTTGTTTCATGCATACTCAAACTCGTTTTATAATTTTGCATCTATTTCTTAAAAGTGTGCAAAATGATTTCAATCGTTGTGTCATTGTGCATGAAGGCTATGAACTCGCTAGGTCGGGAAGGGTATCACGATTGAGGTCAAGGAAAGGCTTTGGGAGTTGAATTGTTAGTTGTATAAGATGTGGTCAAGTTATGACCTTAGTGTTTCCGTTAGAGTAAGTGGGTGAATACCGGGAGTCTTGGGCAGTGAATTCGGAATGTTGGTATGAGTGTAGTTTGAACTATTGTCGGGTTATGTGAGAATAGTTTTAATCGCGGTAAAGTTGAAATGGTCAAAGTGTTTCTGTTGGTGGAATAGTAATCAGTAGCGTTACGTTACTTAATGTAATGTTTTCGGTTTTGAGATGGAATACTGAGTTGGTTTAGTAATTAGATCTCGCGCTAAGAAAGATCTTGTGTTTGTTTTCTCTCAAGTGGGAACGGTGGGGTATAAGTTGGTTATGATGCGTTGAATGAAGTGGGTTCTGTTAGGAATCCTAGATTGTCAGGGAGGAATGGAATTATCATCACGTAGTCCCTTGGTATAGAAGGTTACGACTGTTTAACATGTCTCAAATTAGGGGTGATGTCAGGAGATTAAAACGTGAGAGTGAACCCGTTGGGTGTGAACGAGTGAGGTCGTTCGAGAATGTGTTAATGATATGGTATAGGAACACCTTGTGAGGGCACTGGGGGAAAACGGAAGACCACCAATGTGGATGTGAGGTCCATTGAGGTCTTGATGAGTCGCTTGTGCGTAAGGTGTCTAGCACATCGGAGATAGATTGCGAGGAGTTAACGAGGAACGAGGACTTGTTCGGGGAGTTAGGAGAAATAGCTTCTTTCGAGAATCCTTGTCTGTCGTGAGGCGACTGGACAATTGCATGTCGATTGTCGATGGCGAATCAATGATCGTTTTGTTGAATAGTCGTCGGGAGGTTGGTATTGGAGAAGTAACTATAGTGTGGTTATCTTGTTGAGTTTTCTTACAAAGATGTAAGAAGTTGTTTGGAGAAAGGTAGGTATCCGACGTGACGTTTGACCACCTTGTGTGAGTGTACAAAAGTAAGAGATCGTGATTGCTTAAGTGATTTTCTTATGGGGTATGATGACCCATATAAGAACGAAAGGTTAGGGTAATCGAAGCGGGTGTGCCTTGAGTAGTTGACCTTGTCATGTGGTTCATTTAAACCCGGGAAGGGCAAAGTCGAGCAACGTTTTGGCTTCGTTTGAAATTGCGTTATGGGCGGCATGAAAGAAGTAACATCTTCTGCGTATGTAAAGGCATCATGTCAGCTTGTTGCAATGTGGTCGCGGGGCGACGGTGTTTGAGAGTTAGGAACTCTTGGTAGTTCTTGGTGCTAAGTACTTCATGAGGACTTGGCTAAAGGTTATGATTGATGAATTTAGAGAAACCGTTCTTTTGGACTGTAGCGGTGTGTGTTGGGCGTTCTGTGTAAGCACGAGAGAAAATGATGACGGTATGACAGATCAAGTATAGACAGGATTGCAGTAAGAAGATGTCGTGGGACACTGGAAAGGCGGGCTATGATTAAAGAACGATTATTTGAAGAGCATGAGGAAAGGAATCTTTGTGGATGCCATGGTTAAAGAGTTGAGAGAGCTAATTTCATGCGACCAATCTAAAACTGGCTCGTGTTAGCGAACCATTCTTTTAAAGCATCTTTAGTGTATCAAGCTAGAAAGGAAACAAGTGGTCGGATGTAGTGCCCTGGTTGAGAGACCTTTGGATTAGATTTGGTATTGTCGGAAGAATGTTTCACGTGAGCGTGTCGTTCAGTATACGATTAGTTGGAATAGTTTGAGTGAACTTGGTCACTCCTCCTTGTGGGAGGGCAAGCGAATTTTGGTGGTAGTTCCTAGTTAGTGGAACCGTTCGGTGGAATTGGGCGAAGGATATAATTGTGTATAGAATAGAATTATGGCTTAGCGATTGTTGGGAGTTTGGACCGTTGATTTGTAACTGTTGAGGCACGTGTGATCGGTGTGACTTTGAGGAAACGCAATTGTGCCAGGCGAACGCTATTTTGGTAGGAGGGCGTTCTTCCTTGGATATGAATGTATGTGGTGGTGAGAATGCGGTAACGATATGCGAGTGATAGTGTGTAATGTTGACGAAGGGAGTGATTAGTCTCTGTTTAGAGATTCGGGTTATTGCGGTGTTAACTCGAGTAGAGTCGTTTTCTATTAAAGAGAGTATTTTGGATGAGTAGTATGTTTGAACGAAGAGATTGCAAGTGTGTGGCTGGGCGTGCTACAGACCCGAGAGTGTAGTTGTTGGCCTAGGAGCGATGTCAAGAATACTGTATGTTGTCGATGCTGATCAGGAGTGGATGGATAGGTGAATGGAACTAAGATGACTGGATTAGAAGGTTTGAGCATTGTCAATCTCAAGTCGGGAGAACAGTTGGATGGGGAAATATTCCCATGGTTTGGAGTAGTGTGTTTCAATAGGAGATTGAATTGGACTACATTGTAATGGAGTAGTGGCAGTTTTCGAAAGAACTGGGAATTATTGATTGATTTAGAGGCACTCGGTAAAAATTTGGAGTGCTTTTGGTATGTCTTAACCCTTGTTTAGGGAATGTTGGTTGGGAAGAAGTTTGGTGTAGCTTCGCAGACAGTGTGAGTAATTGGGGCCGAATGGTTGAGAATTTGAAAGACAAAGAAGTTAGTCTTGTAGAGATGTAGTTGTAACTTCCTAAGAAATTTTGGGGCAAAATAGGTATTGGGAGTCGGAAGTTAACTCTTCTGCAGCATGAGCCTGGCAATGGAATTCCGAGGACGGAATTCTAATAAGGAGAGGTGATGTAACACCCCATATTTTTATTCTTCTTGCAAGGTTAGAGTAAAGGAAGTTTTTGGGGCTAAGGTAAGAAATATTCAACTTGGGGACTTGTTTGCAAAATCTGAAATTTGTGAATTGGTATAAAAAGGGATAAAACCCTAGATTATTTCCATTTTGTGGTTCATACGTATTGGGGATGGCTAGAGGAGGAGTTGGAGGATCTTGAAGAGAGAGCTTGGATTTGGAAGCTGAATGTGAGGTTAATCTTCATCTTCTCCAAGGTAAACTTCCCCTCTCATGTTTTTCTTCTATTGAAAGGATTAATGAGAAGAGTGTGGTATAAGATTTTCTAATGTTTTAATGTTTTGAGGGTGAATGCTCCAAAGGAGATTGCTATGTTTGAGTTTTGAATGATTTACAAGCTTTTCTTAGAGAATCATCCATCATTTCATAGGTAGAGTTGAGTTTTGTCAAGAATATGAGTTTGGGGTTTAAGGGATGAATCATTGGATGAAATTGGTGGGTTTTATGTTGTTTAAAGTGTTGGTTATTGATCCTCAATGTTTTTGGTACCTTAAATATCAATTTGGGGATGAGTTGGGGTTGAGAAAGGGTGCAATTTCGGACTGAATTCGTTGTGCGGATGTGGAAGTCTCGAACAGGGACTTACGCGGTTTCCCACGCGGTTTGTAAGCCGCAGGGAAAGTCGCGTAAGTCGCTGTTGTGTGTGGGTGCCCTTCGTTTCGCTTCGGGTTTCGGGTCTAGAATCGAGGCACCGTTTGGGGGTTTGTTTTAGGGGCTTAGTAGCGATGTTTTGGGATGTAATTAGGTGGTTTAATACCATTCTTATGACGTCCAATTCAGGTGTTCGGTTTGAGCTAAAGTGTGTTTCGGAGCGTGTGTCGATGTGCGAATGCTAAGGTGAGTTCCCTTAACCCCTTTTTGGTGCAAATGAAATGTTTTGCTAAGGATTTCGTATCTGAATTTGGTTTGAGCATGATTAAACGTTTTGGGTAAGGTTTCTTAACCGATTATGTTTACAAGCATGATGACATGATTAAACGATTTGGAAAGGTTTTATTGTGCATGACATAGAAATTTTTACAATTGCATACAAGTTGTTTATACGTACAGTTATGCGTGAATGTTGATTACATGCTTGTTTGTTTATTGCTATGGGTGGAGTCGGGTTGCACAGTGGGGGACTTCTCGAGTTGCCGTGCCTGGCTTTGTAAGGTGTCGAGTTGCCGTGCCTGGCTTTGTAAGGTGTCGAGTTGCCGTGCTTGGCTTTGTAAGGTGTCGAGTTACCGTGCCTGGCTTTGTAAGGTGTTAAATAGTCTATGCCACTGTGTACACCCTTGTTGAGTATATGTTGATGTGTTACTGTTTTGAAATGAAACGTTTTTCTTAAATGGCTTGTGGATACGTTTAGAGGGAATTCAGTAGACCTCATGGTCTAACCCTCGCTTTTCAAAAACTAAAACCATTTTCAGGTGATAGTCGTGTTTGGGATTCCATCTGGCGATGATGGAAGTGTGTGGCGTTGTAGAAGAGCTAGAGCCTAGCGAAGACTTGTAGATTTCGTCGGGCTTCCTGTAGCATCTCAGTTGTGGGTGTGTTATTCGCTGCGAACTTAGAGTTTAAGTAGCATTAATTGTATACTTTGGGACCAATTTTGGTTGTATTGTTACAAGTTTTATTTTAGTGAAATTGGGTTGTTACAGTGGAACAAGTGAGTTTGTAAATAAAGATCGTGCCAACTATTGGTATGGTACTTATAGTATCCCTGGTCCTCATAGGGCATATAACCAACAAGGATCCATCAAAAGATGGATACCAAAATCCTACTAATCTTTTTTGCAGGAAAGTCATGTGCCATTTTAATTTCTATTATTCATATCACATGACGAGCATTCAAAGGTTATGCCGATTTTGAGGGGGAGTACTATCGTATAAAAGGTAAGTGAAATTCAACTGAATTCAAAGAAAGTGGTATATCATTCTGAATAACTTACTTGTGTTTGTTATTCTTCAATTTTATATTCCATGATTGCCACGTGTCAATCCTTTTCTTGACTTAGTTATTTCCATGTCTCACATATTTGTTGATTTTTCGATGGAAATACACTCGTTTGAATTCCTAGTTGTTTTTCAAGTTCGCTATTTCTTGCAAAATGATTCCATTCTTATCTGATATAATAATTGTGACTTGTTCTTCACAATTAAACTTTCTGATCATTTGTCTCATTTTTTGCAAATACTGTGCTTACTGAGTCATTCTGTTTTGCGCTTGATCTTGTTTCTTGAAACTCTGTTATTTCAAACTATGACGTCTGATTATCTCAGATCAGGACTCGTTCTTAAATGCTATGACTTCTAAACACCTCAGTTTTGAACTCGTACTTCACTGTTTTACTAAACTGCTATACTCGTTGCATGAAAGGAGTGTTAGGAATTACATCGTTTCTATGGTATATCCAGAACCGGAAGGATCTACCCAAGAAACACATCCTTTATAGACTACAGTGAGGGGTCTAGATGATAGACGAGTTTGGAGAGAAAATAATATGGTGAGGCTGTGACAGGACTTAAAAGAATTATTGGTCCTTACCAAACCGAGTCAGTTATCCGGGTAACCACACAATCTATTCATTCTCGTTCTTTGGAGATGAATATTGAAACAGACATGGACCCAGTGTCGACAACTCGTGTCACCCCACCCAGCCACTCAAGTATCTAACAACAGATGCTTGTTTCACATATTCACGGAGATTTAGCACATAATCTATCTATTCCTCACTCGGAAGTCTTAGATATTGAAACAGGAAGACATCAGCTCCGGTCTCCGAACTTCATATTCTATTCACCGTGTCAATTGATTTTAACTTGCGTCCCGAGTTAAATCAATATCTTGAGCCAAACAGATAGAATTTATTTTCTTTCACACATGCACGAGTCTTTGTGATTCCCATTGCATATATTTGTGATATTGCAGGAACAGTTTGAGAAGTAATTTTTTATATATTTTACTTCAGTGATAATTGGAAGTCCTATCAGAGATACCCTTGCTAGCTCTGAACATAGGCCACACAATTTTTTAAATTGTTGTGATAACAGTTACTAACGTGTTTCTGTGTTAGTTGATTACCCCAGTCTGGTTACTAAACTTTTTTATCTGATGTTTTGCTACTCGTCACTATTGTCTTTGAACGTGCATGATGCTCTGGATGCTCCTTCTCATCATGAGGGGGAGAAAGGGTACAGATTCAAAGACACCGAAGATCAAGTTGAGGGGGAGTTAGCAAAAGCCGAGGGGGAGTAAAGCCGAGGGGAGTAAAGAAATCCCCATGCAAAAGCCAAGGGGGAGTAACAGTCAAGTTCCGAAAAGAGCTCAACGCAAAAAGAGTTCAAAGTGCATACAAGTGATCAACTCTTCTCGTTCCTTATCAAGTGGTGTTTGCTTCAATTCAGTATTTCCTCCTTCAAGCATTTCGATTCTACAAAGTTCTTAAAGCTGAAGCTGAAAGCAAATTCAACTCGCGGTTCAAAGACAGATTCGTTGAAGATTTGAAGACCAAGAGCTTTATTCAAGGGGGAACGCTGAAATGACATGAAGTCAAGCAACATCATTGTATTTCATTGATTCAAGAAGTAAGGGAAGATCAAGACCTGAAGGTTTCAAGACCGATTTTTATTTATATATCTTTAGGGGGAGATTGTTAGGACCATAAATGTCCTACATATTAGAAAGATATATAAATATTTATATAAAGCGTAATTAGTTTAATTATAGAGGCTAATTATTGTAAAAGCCTTAATTATTGTTAATTGGGCTTAGCTTTGTGTTTGATGGGCCATGGGCCGATGTGTTTAAGGCCTAGGTATATAAGGTTATGTTAACCTTGAATTAGGTTAACGATTCATTAGAGAGATTAGAGAGCTTATTGTAAGAATCGTTCCTTTACTTTGATTGAATGAATACGAGAGGGATGACGAGTTGAAATCATCAATTGTTCGTGTTCATATCCATTGATTATATTGTTACCGGTCAAACTAGGAATAACACAAAGCAAGCCAGATCAAAAAGTCTTTATAAGGTCGTCCCTCGATCCCTATATTAAAGACAAGCTAATATCTTTCCTGCAGGAACATGCCGATTGTTTTGTCTGGTCGCATGAAGACATGGTCGATGCGACAGATGGACATGAACTATTGACGTTCATGGATGCCTACTCCGGATATAACCAAATCCTAATGCACGTCGAAGACCAAGAGAAAACCGCATTCATGACGGACCGAGGTATTTACTGTTATAAGGTTATGCCTTTTGGACTAAAAAATGCATGATCTACCTACCAGCGTCTGGTGAATAAAATGTTCAAAGATCACCTTGGCGACACAATGGAAGTTTATATCGACGACATGCTCGTCAAGTCGAAGCAAGCAGTCGACCACGTCGAACACCTAAGGCAGTCGTTCGACGTCCTTCAGAAGTATAGCATGAAGCTCAACCCGACGAAGTGTTCCTTTGGTGTTAGTGCTGGGAAATTCCTGGGCTACATGGTCACTCGTCGAGGAATCGAGGCTAATCCCGACCAGAACAAAGCTATTATCGAAATCAAATCTCCGAGAAATTTCAAAGAGGTCCAAAGGCTCACTGGTCGGGTGGCAGCTTTGAACAGGTTTATCTCTCGATCCTCAGATAAATGCCATCTGTTTTACAATGTCCTCAGGAAGAACAAAGGCTTCGACTGGACCGACGATCATGAGTAAGCATTGCAAAAACTTAAAGAGTACATGACGTCATCTCCTTTGTTGTCAAAACCTCACGATCACGAGATTTTGCAGCTATATTTGGTTGTTAGTCCTAATGCAGTAAGTGTCGTCCTGACACGAGAAGATGAAAAGCAGCAACTGCCAATCTACTATGTAAGTAAATCTCTCTTGGACGCAGAAACCAGGTATTCCTCTATGGAAAAATTGCTCTTGTCGCTAGTCACAACTGCTAAAAAATTGCGACACTACTTTGAATCACATCCTATTACTGTCGTGACTAACTTTCCTCTTAAGTCTGTCTTGAGGAAACCTGAGTTGACAGGTCGCCTAGCAAAGTGGAGCATATATCTCAGCAGTTACGACATCGATTTCAAGCCCAGGACATTAAATCGCAAGCCTTGGCAGATTTTATTGCTGACTTCAGCCCTGAATTGGAGAAAGAAGCAGAACTCGAAGTGTCGACTGTGGCGACTCACGACGACGTGCCTTGGGTCTTACATGTCGACGGATCGTCCAACGTTAGAGGCTCAGGAGTAGGCATCGTCTTAAAGTCGCCCCAGGGGGCAAGATGGTATATTCAATCCGATGCGATTTCAAAACCACCAACAATGAAGCTGAATATGAAGCCCTGATCGTGGGAATGAACATGGCCTACGACTCTGGGGCAACCGCGTTACATGTCAAAAGCGATTCTCTCCTGGTGGTAAACCAGATCAATGGAAAATTCGCGGCCAAAGATTCAAAAATGACAGCGTACCTGAAAGTAGCAAAAGAAAAATCTGAAAAATTTAAATCTTTCTCTATTGAACAGATTTCAAGGGACCAGAACACTCAGGCCGACGCTTTAGCAAACCTTGGGTCTACTTTAGTCGAACCAATATTTGACGCTATTCCCATGATCCATCTGGCGACATCGTCCATCGAAAACGTCGATGTCATCCAAATCGAAGACGAAGAAGATGATTGGTCGTGCGACATCCGAAATTTCCTTATGCACGACCAACTCCCAGAAGACAAGATGGAAGCCCGAAAAATCAGATCCAAAGCATCCAAATATGTCATGATCAGAGATAGGATCTATCGACGATCATCGATGGGCTTGAATCTAAGATGCGTCATCAGCAAAAGTCAGGTCCAGAAAATCCTTCAAAAATGCATGATGGAGAGTGTGGCAATCACTCAAGGGGTCGCAGTTTGGCTAATCGTGTATCTCGACAAGACGCCGTTAGGTATGTCTAGAACTGTGATCCCTGCCAGCGACATTCAGGTATGTCTCATAAACCTTCTGAACCCTTACACTCGACACTTGTCCCATGACCCTTCATGAGATGGGGAATGGATATTGTCGGCAAACTACCGCCAACACCAGGACAAAAGGTATTCCTCCTTGTACTTACAAATTACTTTTCCAAATGGGTCGAAGCGGCTGCTTTTTCCCAAATAAGGGACAAAGAAGTCATCTCTTTTATCCATACTAACATCATATGCAGGTTTGGGATTCCATCCAAAATTGTCTGCGACAATGGATCCCAGTTCATAAGCGACAGAACTCGACAATTCTGTGAGGACAGAAGCATCAAGCTGACAACCTCAACCCCTAGATATCCCCAAGCAAACGGACTTGCCGAATCGAGCAATAAGACCATTGTCGCTTCGATCAAGAAAAGGTTAAAAGCTGCAAAGGGAAAATGGGTCGAGGAACTCCCTTCCGTCCTGTGGGCAAATCGCACGACACCACGCACATCCACATGACAAACCCCTTTCTCTCTAGTCTATGGTTGCGAAGAAGTTCTACCGGTCGAGGTCCAACTCCCGACTTCGAGGCATACTTCAATCGATCACAACCTGGTCGATTTAGGATATGACCTCGACGCCCTCGAAGAGCTTAGAGAATCAACCTTGATTAGAATGGCGTCACAGAAGCAAGCGGTCGAGCGACATTTAAATAAAAATGTCAAAGTCAAAGTCTTTCAAGAAGGCGACTACGTCCTCCATCGAGTGTTCCAAAACACTCAAGAGCTCAATGCAGGTAACCTTTCCGTTAAATGGGAAGGTCCTTATCGAATCTCCGAAGTCGTGGGTAAAGGAGCCTATCAACTCCAGGCCCTTGACAATCAAGAAATCCCACGTAGTTGGAATGCGACGCATCTAAAAAGGTATTTCTTTTAAAATCCCTTTTGTTTCATACTATTTTCGACTCGACAGTAACTGACTTAAGCATCAGAGGGTCGTTAATTAGCCAACGACCAACCTTTGACAATATTCTATCGAAGGATCGCACGACATGAGTCTATCACATGACTTCCGCAAGATTGCATAGCATAAGTATTCGGGCCAAATACATGATTTGACACGTGATCTAGATTCATCGCACGATTCGATTACACAATCGACCCACGACTTAAGTGATTTAACTTAGAAAAATCTCATGTTCTGAACGTATGCTTTGAACGCACGATTGCTTAAACAACTTGTGTTTTAGTTGTTATCTTTCAATTAAAAAGCCTTAGTCGCACATATCTACGATTATATATGATTGACAAATGTTTTCGTACGATTGAAATTATATCCGACGATTGCTTGTAACGGGCAGTGTAAAATCTTACATTCAAAAGAAACTTCGTTCATATTTAAACATAATTACATTAGATAACTCGATCACCAATGGTCGAGCATGAAAAACAGAGTTCATAAAACAAAAATTTATCATAAGGCTGGGGAAGAGTGTCGATCGCATCTCTACCCGAAGTCTCGACCTTCGAATCCTCGTCAACCCCGAAGTGCGCTAAAGAGCTTATGCAAGGACCAAACAAGTATATTGGTAATTGTTTCCTAACACCTAACACCGCGACATGTTACTAAGAAGAAATCGCAGTATTTTGAGAATGCGGCTCTTAAGATTAATGTTAAGGTTGGAGGAAGGAATACGATATTCTCGACGATCGACTTCCGGTCCAACGTCTTCTCTATCTTCGCGCATCTAGCGAAAGAAGACTGAAATATCTGTAAAATACGAAAGGAATATGTTAACAAACGCTCGGCAAAAGCTAAGGAAAACATTGGAAACACGAGTTTTGAAAGAAAAACTTACAAAGAACGCCAGTCCGGCTGTACGCGATCCCATCTCTTTGATGGAGACCCTCCAAAAAACGCTCCTTGTAAGATAGGGGCTGATATTTCCCCGGATACGGAAATAATTCCGTCCCGTCAAGGACATTGTCAGTTAAGAGGGTCAACGGCAACGTAAAGTTGACCGTCGTGACTTTTTCCTCACCCTCTCCAGTCTTTACACCCTTGCCCTTGTCGGCTGACAAAGGGGTCGACATGGCTGCAGAGGACATCGTCGCCAGATGCGCAGGATCCACGGATGTCTCATCGATCGCAATCAGTGCCTTCACTGTCTCAGGCACAATAACTCTCGATGAGTCACCAACCTTCGAAGACATCTCTCTCCGAGTTGTCATCCTCGTCATCCTCGTCTTTAATGAAACCCCGACACAGCGATCAAGGTCCTTGTTTGGGCAAAATTTCACCAGTCTCGACCACGACCAAGGTAAGGAAAACACTTATTCTCCTTCTTTCCATAGTAAGGTAAAAATCATAGTACTTTGTCTCCTGATTAAAGTTGAGATCGAAAGTTCTTTACCTCACGACACTCGACCATGACGTCGTCTAGTTCACACGACCGTCGCATGGGACCTTGCGATCTCGACCAACTAACAGTTTATTACTGTTACGTTTTTTCAGTGTTTAATGCAGGAATCAATGTCATTATTTGCTAGCGGCTATAACTGACAAAGTCCATTAAATAGCAATGAAGACAACGACCGTTACACATGCACCTGAAGACTACAAATACCAAGCTCAATCACCATTTTAAGAACACTGGCACAAGACGAACACAACACAGAAGAGCATACACGAAAAAAACACGAACACTACACAGAGATAACACATGAACATTTGAACCCCGAAGAACATTCGCAACAAGGAAAACTCTCTCGAAGAATCGCTCTCGACGCACGACATTCACACATGACACTTTGTTTTTACACATGACGCACATTGTTTTTACGTTCAAAACACTTGTTACTTTACATTTCGAAGTCTTTCTTTCATTTGTATTGTAATCTATGTACGATCGACACCAGAAACATAAGGACATCGCCCCTGTTTGGTGACCATAGTGCAGCGACGACTTCCACAGTCGTCCGCGGGTTTTTTCCTCGTTGAGGTTTTTCCTGCGTCACCAAAATCCTTTTCTCTTTACGATTTTCTGTCTTTGTCGCACGCTTTGTCAAAAGATTTCTTTCTTTAGTTGTTAAATTCCACAATCAACCTTAAGTTATCCTTTTGGACGATTTTTGGCATTAACAGTCCTCTTGCCTCTTTTCTTTACCCTTGCGGGTAAGCTCGAGTTGGGCCATTCTATTAGCAGAGATAGTCGGCACCTTCGTCAAAGATCCTCCTGAGAACATATAAAAGAGGAGCATCACAAGATGAACTTAAAAACGATAGAGACCAAGGCCTTCAGAATCGAGGCATTTGCTGGACTGATGTTGAACTCGAAACATGAATGCCTTAGTCAAGAATGAATAAAGTAATTGCCTAGACTCCTAAGGTCGTCAAGATCTTTGAAAACTTGAAAGAAGAGCGAGAAAACTTACCTTATATAGGCGCTCAAAAGCTTCGAAATTTTAAACAAATCGGAAATCCTGGCAGTTTTGGAAAATATTGAGCGAAGAGCAACAAAGAATCAAAGAAGAATCTCGCTCTAAAAACTTTCCAAAGTCATAAAAAGAAAAGATCCTCCATGGTCTCTAAATATGCAAACGATCATGTCAGGTCGGATCCTTTGATGATCGACACGCGCCCTCGTCTGTTCGTATGACCACACGGATCGCCGACACCTGGCAGTGACAGATGCTAAGCATAAATCGTGCGTCAGCATGACATCACGACTCTATCTTCTTTTCGACTTCCCTTTAGTTCGAATTGAACCGATCCAATTCCAAGACAACTAAGGTAACTTCCGACACGTGTCACGACTCTAGACATCCGACAAGCAAAATTTTAAAAACTTTTTGAAATTTGAATTTGCCATTCCACTTTTTCAAATTTTGGGGGCAAACTGTTTGGGCAAAATTTCACTAGTCTCGACCACGACCAAGGTAAGGAAAACACTTATTCTCCTTCTTTCCATAGTAAGGTAAAAATCATAGTACTTTGTCTCTTGATTAAAGTTGAGATCGAAAGTTCTTCACCTCACGACACTCGACCATGATGTCGTCTGGTTCATACGACCGTCGCGTGGACCATTCGACCTCGACCAACTAACGTCCGAAATGACTGTTACGTTTGTTCAATGTTTAATGCAGGAATCAATGTCATTAATTGCTAACGGCTATAAGAGACAAAGTCCATTAAACAGCAATGAAGACAACGACCATTACACAAGCACCCGAAGACTACAAATACCGAGCTCAATCACCATTTTAAGAACACTGGCACAAGACGAACACAACACAGAAGAGCATACACGAAAAAACACGAACACTCTTGATCCAAACCCTCAGTGATTTGATAATGACCCTCTCTTATATACTTAGTGAAAATTGTAAGTAAACAATATGTATCAGAGTTTCACTATCGCTGATAAGTACTAAGATCTTACAGTACCGCTGATAGGAACTCTCGCTCTTTAGATTAAACATTCAGCGAACACTGTTCACCATAATACTCTGAGTCTGTTCAGTCCTTATGGTGATCGCTGATAAGTTAGTTGTTTACTTATGATCTCTGAAGACAAGTTTCACGTCAGCATAGGTTCTACGCTGAAGTCGAAGATCAAGCTCAAGAACCAGCGACAAGTCTCCTAATGAACTGATGCGGATCAGCGAAGACTCAGATTTGTCCACTCAACGTGAAGTATCAAGTATAAGACTTTAGCTATCGCTGAACTCTATCATTCGCTGATATAGAATGATAGACCGCTGAATCAACGAAAAGTTGATCATGAAGTCCTCCGTACAAAGTACTTTTGTCTTAACCACCCTTGCACGACTCCGTACGATATGTCAGAAAAAGAACCTCCTTATTGTCTGAAATCGTACAACCACTCTGATACTACACTGTTCAAACATGCGGCTACTAAGGTTGTCAACAAAGGTCAATGACGTACAACCAATGAGCTGCTGCCACGTGTAAAGTGTAAACTGCCATGCATTAAATGCATGCAGTATATAAGAAGATGAACTCACTTCATTTTGAAGTAACTTGCTAACTCTGGACATTAGTAACTTCCTTCTCTTTCTTAGTGCAAGAAACTTAGTGTTCCAACTTGTTTAGATTTAGGTTTATCCTTAATCTTGTTTCCGCAAACAAGTTGTAAATTGTTAATGATTTATCAATAAACAATTTAGAAAAGAAAAATCTTAGTGTTTGTATTCAACCCCCCCCCCCCCCCTTCTACAAACTTGTATAGCCCTTCGGGACCAACAAGTGGTATCAGAGCAGATTTGTTTAATCTCAAAAACAAAATCTGATCTATACTAAGATTTCTCTTCCTTGCTATTTCTAAAAATGGCCACCAACACAAACACTAACTATATTGACAATGGTTCTCTTGCAAAACCCCCTAGATTCTCCAGAGATAATTTTAATGTATGGAAAAATAGGATGATTCTCTTCTTAGAAGGTGTAGACCCTACTATGCCTTACTATCTTGAAAACGGCCCATATATTCCTGTAAGAATTGATGCTGCAGTACCAGCCGCTGAGAACAGACCTGCTATTCCAGAAAGGCTGATACCCAAGGAAGTTCATATGTGGACTGACGAAGATAAGAAGAAAGTGTCTATCGACACCAAAGCCAGATCCATACTATCCATGGCTCTTCCTGACGAAGTCTACCCTTCCGTCATGAACCTGAAAACCTCAAAAGCCATGTGGGACATAATCTGTGTTCAATATGAAGGTACGTCTGAAGTCCAGGACTCTCGAAAGATTAACCTGGTAATACAATACGAAAGTTTCATTTGTGGTAAGAATGAAACTCTCTCTGAAGTTCACCAACGTTTTAATTGCTTAATAATAGATCTGAAAACTGTTGGTAAGGAATATTCTAACTTTGAAGTGCTGACAAAGTTTCTAGAATGTTTACCTGAAAGCTGGGACAGTTATTCTATGTGTCTCAAGCTGTCAAAGGATCTAAGATCAATGACCCTTGCTACCTTATATGGCACGATGCTGAATCATGAGCAATCGAGTCATCTTAAGAAGAATATTGTAAAAGATTCCAAAAGCACCCATGTTGCTGTAATCTCAGAGGAACCTTCCACTTAGCGACCCTCGGTCACTATCACTGAGTTGGAAAGTAACTCTGAAAGGTCATCAGATTCTGACTCTTCAGATGATGATGAATCTTTGGCTCTCCTCACTAAAAAGTTCAGGAGATCCGCCAAAAAGAAAATGTTTAGAAAGAATAAACCTCTTTCCATTACTGACAAGCCAAGATCATCAGCTCCTGTTGATAAGGCTACTGCTACTTATTTTAACTGCGAAAAGATAGGACATTTCGCTAACGAGTGCATGTCTAAGAATGTTTCGAGAAACTCAGCGTTTTCCAAGAAATCCTTTATTCCCAAGAATAAAGATGACAAATACGCTAAGCTGAAAGAAAAGTATGCGAAGCTGAAAAGCTTTAAGAAGAAAGGCAAAGGCCTGATGGCTTATGATTGGGCTGCCTCTGATGAAGAATCATCATCATCTGACTTTGAAGATGATGAAGCCAATCTCTGTCTTATGGCATAGATTGAAGATGAGGAAGAAAGTTCAGACATTCCCTCCACTTCAACCTCTGCTATTCAGGTATCACCTTCCTTCTTTACTAATATTGCAAATATTGATGAAGCTGATAGTCTTCGTAAAATCGATCTCTTGACTAGAAGTTTATATGAAGCCATGAATGGCAAAACTATAGTTGAAAATCAAAACCTTGATCTCGCTGAACAACTTAAAAACTGTCACCTTCAAATAGAAAATCTTTCTAAAATTGAAGAAGATTTTAAAGATCAAGTGCATTTAAATCAGCTAGTCAAAATCGAGCGCGAAGAAGCTATCGCTGCATTAAGAGCTGAAAAAGCTACTGTTGATGGATGGTATAATTCCTCAACAAAGATCACTGAGATAATTAAGTCTCAGATTCCCCTGAGTGATAAACGTGGTCTTGGTTAGAAAACTGATAATCTAGAACCAACCACTGATCGTTCCATGCTCTTGTTTGGAACTTTCGTATCCTCAGTCGCTGATACTTCATCCTCTCAGTGTTCCTCGTCCAGACCGCCTATCCCTGAGGAAATTTCTACCTCTTCAAAAGGTAAAGAGAAAATGGTTTATCCAAAACCTACCTCTATCTTTAAAGATAAAGGTAAAGGAATTGCTTTTAACCAAAATCCTCAGAAGGGTACCTTAGTACCTAAGCTGAATGCTTCTAAAGCTTTAGTGATTCATTCCTATGGATCAAGAAATCATATCTTTGGATCTACTCAGCGTGGATCTATTCAGCGATCCACTCCTAGAATCAGAGTGGATGTCTCTGGTAAGAAATCCGAAGAATTGAATGTTCCTCCCATTTCAAAAGCCATCAGCTTACTTGGTGCTGGTACTTCTAATTCAAAATCTAAAGCTCAGCATTCAAATGGTCCTAGAACTTTTAGTTATAAAAAATGTTATCACTGTGGACTTACTGATCATATTGCTAGTAAGTGCCCCACAGCCACCGAAGCTGAAAAGATAGCTAAGGTGAAGATCATTGCCCCTAAGGCAAAGAAGACCACTGAGGTTAAGAAATTAACCAAAGTGAAGAATGACAAAGCTGAATCTTCAAATGCTGCGAAGATTGTTGAACCTTCCATTCCAACTACTTCCACTGACAAACGTGTACACATGGTTAAGTGGGTACCCAAGAAAAAACTAATCTTCCTTTGTGATGTAGGTTAAGAAGGGTATCTGGTATCTCGATAGCGGATGCTCTAGACACATGACTGGAAAGAAAAGCCTGCTCGCTGAATACAAGAAAGAGAAGGGTCCCTCTGTGACTTTCGGTGGAAATGGAAAAGGACATACCCGAGGGTTTGGTGTACTCTCTAATGGTACAACAACCTTCAGAAGAGTCGCATATGTTGAAGGGCTGAAGCATAATCTTTTAAGCATCAGTCAGCTTTGCGACAAGGATAACAAGGTAATCTTTACCAAGGAATCCTGCTTTGTCACTGACAAAAAGGAGAAGATAGCTCTCAGCGGTTATCGTTTGGAAAATGTTTATGTAATAAACATGGACTCAACAACCACTGAGAACTCCTGTTTCTTCTCAAAAGCCTCATCTGATGTTAACTGGCTATGGCATAAGAGGCTCTCTCATATGAATTTCAAGACACTGAACACTCTTTCTTCAAAAGAGTTGGTCACTGGTCTACCTCAGCACTCATACGCAAAAGAGTCTTTATGTTCAGCGTGTGAGAAAGGGAAGCAGACCAAAGCAAGCTTTAAGTCAAAGCAAGTCTCCTCAGTGTCATCTCCTCTGCAACTTCTCCATATGGATTTGTTTGGCCCTGTTAACAAACAATCCATCGCTGGAAAGAAATATACACTGGTCATAGTTGATGAATTCTCTCGTTATACATGGGTCATGTTTCTCCGTTCCAAGAGTGACACCCCTGAAGAACTCATCACCTTTGTTCGGAAGATGGAAACACTGAACAATTTGACCGTTCGCTCAATAAGGAGTGATCATGGGACTGAATTCAAAAATAGTTCTCTTGATTCCTTCTTTGAGAGTTAAGGGTATTTCTCACAACTTTTCATCAGTGAGAACACCGCAACAAAATGGAGTCGCTGAAAGAAGAAATAGAACAATTATTGAAGCTGCACGTTCAATGCTCAGCGATTCTCACCTGCCTACTCAGTTTTGGGCAGAAGCTGTCAACACTGCTTGTTTTAAGCAAAACAGGTCGCTGATAGTCAAAAGATTCAATAAAATAGCCTATGAACTTTTTCATGGGAGAAAGCCTTCAATCAGCTTTCTTCACATCTTTGGATGTCAGTGTTTCATACTGAACAACAGAGATGCCCTTGGAAAGTTTGATCCTAAGGATGCTGATGGAATCTTTCTTGGATATTCTTCAATCTCCAAAGCCTTCAGAGTCTTCAATCGAAGAAGACAAACTGTAGAAGAAACAATTCACGTCACGTTTGACGAATCCCGTTCAGCGAACTCTAAACCGTCCGCTGATACTGAAGAACTGAATCAATGGATGTTTTCCCATCTTGGTGATTCAGAAGATATTCCCACTCGTACTCATACAGGTGAAGATGATAGTCCTACTATCATTCCAAACATGCAGAATAGTGAAGCTGAAACATCATGGGTCTCAGCTGTTCCTTTAAACACTATACCTGCTTCTGAACCAAATGTCTCAGACATTCCATCTACTTCTCAGCAATCAGTGAATATAATGACAACTGCACCCATTCCTCTCTTAGCTGATACTCCAGAAGTTGCTGAAGCCTCATCTTCAGCTCCTCCAGTTCAAGTTGAGTCAGCGTCTCACACTCCGGCTCAGCGATGGACTGTAAATCACCCAATTGATCAAATTCTAGGTGATCCAAACGCTGGTGTTCAGACTCGACGAAGTGCAGGTAATATATGTTTATTTGTTAACTTTATTTCTCTGACTGAACCAAAGAAAGTAGATGATGCATCAAAGATCCAAACTGGGTCAGCGCCATGCAAGAAGAGCTGACTGAATTCGAAAGAAACAAAGTTTGGAAACTTGTTCGAAGACCAACTGATAAGACAGTGATAGGCACTAAATGGGTCTATCGAAACAAGTTGGACGAACATGGAACTGTAACCCGCAACAAGGCTCGTCTTGTTGCTCAGGGAAACAGACAAGAGGAAGGCATAGATTACGACGAAACATTTGCTCCAGTAGCAAGACTAGAATCTATTCGTCTATTCTTAGCATACGCTGTACACAAAGACTTCAAAGTATATCAGATGGATGTTAAGTCAGCATTTCTAAATGGAAAGCTGAATGAAGAAGTCTATGTGGAACAACCTCCAGGATTCTCAGATCCTAAGCGTCCAGGTTATGTTTATAAACTGGATAAGGCACTTTATGGCTTGAAGCAAGCTCCACGTGCATGGTATGACACTCTATCTACTTATCTCCATATTGAACAATTTAAGCGAGGTAAAATCGACAAAACTCTATTTTTCAGGAAAGTAAAAGGTCATATCATTCTTGTTCAGATATATGTTGATGAAATTATATTTGGCTCTACTAACCCTGATCTTTGTACTCGTTTCGCTGATAGAATGAAAGATGAGTATAAAATGAGCATGATGGGTGAACTAACATATTTCCTTGGTCTTCAGATAAAGCAAAATGAAAAAGGAACTTTCATTATTCAGGGAAAGTATGTTAAAGATATGCTGAAGAAATTCGACTTAACTCAAAGTTCAGCTATGAAAAACCCTATGGCACCACCGCTGACACTAGGTAAGGATACTAATGGTATTCCTGTTAATGTCACGCTGTACCGTGGGATGATCGGCTCTCTTTTGTACCTTACAGCTAGCCGACCCGATATTATGTATGCAACCTGTTTGTGTACACGATATCAAGCTGAACCTAAAGTATCTCATATGACCGCTGTAAAGCGAATTTTTCAATACCTTAAGGGTACTGCGAATCTAGGTCTTTGGTATCCCAAAGACTCATGATTCGATCTAATCGCCTATTCAGATAGTGATTTTGCAGGTTGCAAATTGGATAGGAAAAGCACCACAGGAGGATGTCAACTCCTGGGTGGAAATCTGGTGAGTTGGACAAGCAAAAAGCAAAACTCAGCGTCCACCTCCACAGCTGAAGCTGAGTATGTAGCCGCTGGAAGATGTTGTTCTCAGGTCTTGTGGATGAGAAATCAACTACTGGACTATGACCTTCAGCTCTCAAATATTCCAATCTATTGCGACAGCACAAGTGCCATCGCTATAGCAAATAATCCAGTACTACACTCAAAGACAAAACACATCGAAATCAGGTATCACTTTATCAGAGATCATGTGATGAATGGTGATATAGAACTTCACTTTATCCCAACTGATTATCAGTTAGCTGATCTGTTCACCAAACCTCTTGATGAGACAAGATTCAACTTTCTCATCAGCGAGCTTGGAATGCTGAACCTTGAAGAGTAAAATCTTCAACTATTCACATTTGATCAGCGATAGGATAAAATCGACTTATATAACCCATTCTATCATCTTCTCTCTAAATAAACTTGATTCACTGATATCAAGGTATGTTTTCTCTCTCTGACAATCGCATGTAAATGCAAGATTTCAAAATAAATTGCATCGCTGAATATCTCTTCCTTAATCAGCGATACTTTGAAATTTCTAAAACCAACACTGATATTTCTATTCAGTGCTTCATGTTTTCAAAAGTGTCCCTGAGTTTTCAAAACCTCAGAGACATCCTAGAATATGAAAGGACAGTTATGACGTCATTGCAACGGATAAGCCCTGTCACGTTCTTTTTCTGACATACGTTTGCACGTTTCGTTTACCATCCAATCAAATGCAAACACGTGTCCGTGTCATGATGAAAAACTTTCCCGCTCGAGTTTTTCTCTCTTTCTAATCTCACGATATAAACACTTTGTGGGTTTATATTTTTCTTTTACGCGAACTTCTCCTCCAAGCAAGAAAAAGAAAATTTACTGTTGCATTTGTGCTCTCAAGTTTTTCAAGAACTTCATCTTCTTCAACGAACCAGGTTAATAATTATGTCATTTACCTGTTTCTTAAACTTGTTAATGATCTTCTCTTTGTTTTTTAAAAGATCAAACAAAAGAACTTTTTTCAAATAAAATCATTTCTTTCATGGTTTTATGAACACAACCTTTCATGGTTGTTCTTCAAGTTTAAACGCAGAATCTTAAACTTGTTCTTCATATGTTTTTTCCAGAATCCTAATTCTCAAAGGAAACTGGAAAACAAGATTTATTTTTGGTTTGCATTTCGTTTTTCAAAAACAAGAAAAACCCTAATCTTCATTAAGACATTTTTGTCTGAATGAAATGGACAAAATTCGAACCATCTTATTGGAAAATCTTTCCACATTAAGATTATTCTTATTTGTTAATCTTTGGTTGAACTGATAATACGGAAAATGGCATCTACTGACATTTCCACTTCCAAGAACACTACCGCTGAGAACACCACTGCTGCTGATGCTACTGAGGAATTGGAAATAATCAAAGCTCCTCAGGTCAAGTTCTCTCTTGACGAACTGGATTGGACAAAGTCAAATAACCTCTATGCGCTTCTCGAGTTTCCTCCTCGAAAGAAAGTCACACATCTGGATGATGCTGTGAATTTCCTGAAGAATTGTTGCCTCTCCACAACCCTGACCATAACACCTCCTGCACATCAGCTACTGCTATCCCAATTCTGGTACTCTGCCAGACACTCTCAGCTACCATCAACCAAAGACTCCTCAAAGACAATCAACTGTATCCTCTGTGATACTGACTATGGCACTATGAAGATCACCCCTGCCATTATTCGCAAAGCCCTGAGCCTTCCCATCGCAACCAAAGAAAAACCCTTTGTTCCCCTCCCTGACCACAAGAAACACTTAGATAGGGAAGCCATCACTGCATTCTTCGATGCAATGGTCTATGTATGGGAAACTGGGAGGGACAAGAAGCCTGAGAAGAAGCTGACCCTCATCAAGAAATCTAAAATGCCCAGCGAGATGAATTTCATCTTCGCTCACTTAAGCAGCTGCATGACTGCAAAGATCGGCTCCTCTGATCAAGACGCTCAACCTCAGCAAGCAATGGGATATGCCTTGCTGAAAGGTCTACATATAGACTGGGCATCGATAATCTACGATGATATGGTACTCAGAGTAGACTCCGCCGCTGACAGATCTCCATGGGTTCCGTATCCTCGATTCATCAGCGCCGTATTCCAAACTGGACTGAAGGACAGCTACCCAAAAGAGGGTGACCTGAAACTCTCTCAGGTTGGCCCTAAGGTTCTCGACTTCAAACCTGTGGAAAATGAGGTACGTCTTTCTACACTCTTAACTCTTCTCAACCCTACTTCTTCTACTTCTGCAGCTCCTTCAGCGGACAAACCCACCGCTGAAACCCAAGCTGCAACCTCCATTCCTTCTCTTAAAAGGAAACACTCCTCCACCCAACTTAGTTCCAAAAGAACTAAGAAAACCAAGGAGCAACCCCAGCAATCTTTTGCTGAAGACTCCTCAGCTCATCTCGCAGAGCTGAAGGAACATTTAGTGGTACGCTTGTCCACAGCTGAACAAGCCACCCATTCTATCCCAACCTCAGCGTCTCTAAACGTTGAGGTTATAAACTTGGAACCTACCCAACCTCCTTCAGTCTCTCCACAGACTGAAGAAGCATTTCTCAGCGAATCCAACGCTGAACTCCGCACCCAACCAACATTCTCAACCTTCGCTCCTCTCTCTACTCAATTGGACTCTACTCCAGTTGTCACTGAAGCACCTGTCATTCCTCCAGAAGCTAAAGCTGACACTCAAGGAATGATGGACGTAGGACCTGCAGAGATGACCATGCGCACACGCACTTTAGCTGACGACATGGAACTTTTCTCAGGACACCAAGATTTTGATGAATTCACCAATCCTCCTGCAGGTATACACCAACCCCTATACACTATAACTGAACCCCAAACTTCTGAGCTTTCCTCTGTTCACAAGTTCTTATATGTTACAGGTCCTAATTTGGGAGACATCAACGCCTCTCTGAAGACAATAGAGACGAAGCTGACAGGTCTCACCGCTACTCTTTCGGACAACTCTTCAGCTGTAACAAACGCTGGAGAAAATCTTACAAAGCTGACAACAGTGGTGGAAAAGAATGCCTCCAAAGCTGACTTGGAAAAGGTTGATAAATCTCTCAGCGACTTTGCCAAAGTTCTCGCTGACATCTACACAGACTACCTCTCCATCAAAACTTCAGTTTACACCATGTCCAGCGAGGTCACAACGCTGAAGACATCGGTTGGAAAACTCGAAGGAGATATGTCTGCTGTGAAGACTGAAGTCAGTTCAGTAAAGACTGACATGCGTTCTGTGAAGACCGACGTCAATACGATGAAGAATGACGTCACTTCTATGAAGACAATGATGCAGCAGATCCTGCACAACATGATCGCCCCTGCTCCTGCACCTGAGCATTTTACTACGACGGATCGTGCTGAACTCGTGAAGATCAATCCTGCTATTTCTGGTCTAGAAAACAGACTAACATCGATTGAAATTTGTGTGGGGATCCCTGGTCAAGAAGACAGGGACCCAAAACCACCTACTGAGTCATCACATTCCTCCCCCACTCATCATGAGGAAGGGGGGAGAAGAGCGCTGAAGACCTTCCCCATGATGAATCTATCAGGAGGGAGAAGACTGAAGACCTTACCCTTGCTGAAGAGGGTGAGAAGACAATTGAAGAAGCAGCCGCTGGACCTCAGGGAGATGAAAACCCTGAGGAAACCGAGAAGCTTACCTCTATATCTGAGGGGGAGCAACTCGAAGAAGAAGCTGAAGAATCTGAGTCTGAAGCTGAAGATGAAGAAGCCACCGACTTGTCTGATGATGAACCATCCTCTTCTCCAAAGAATGATGATGATGAAGATGATGATGATGATGACTCTTTTATCGTCAAGCCTGCTCAGAGGACTAAAGTTCTTAAAGGGATCGTGATAAACGAACCTTCAGGGGAGCGGACCAAATCAAAGCCTTCAGCGTCTGAAGCTGACAAGGGCAAAGGAAAAGGTGTCGCTGAAGACAATGACAATCTAATGATCTCGCTTCCAAAGCCAGTTTGACAGTCCTCTCCCCCTGTTTGAGGATATCCCAGTTCCCAACGCTGAAGAAATAATCCCGGTCTTGGATTTGATCTCTGAGACTGATGAACCTGAAGAACATATGCTATCTCATAAAAATAGACCTTCCTTGGCTCCTCAAAAGCCAAGTGAAGAGGATCAGAGAAGAAGAGAAGAGATAATAAAGAAGTTCGAGGCTCAGCGAATCATTCAGAATTTCTCAAAAGGAATACAAGGAACACCTCAGAGCAGAACGCCTAATCGCTGAAAGAAGAGAAGTTGAAGAAAAAGACAGAGAACTCCCCATCCAACTTACTCAAAAATCGGTGAAAGACCCCAAGCTGAAAAGAGCTCCAATCGACGTTCAACGTCAGCTATGGGAAGAAGCCAAGAAGATCATTGAAGAAAAGAGAACTGTATCTCAATCTACCTTAGCCTGGTACAAAGAAAAGGTTCACTTCAGATATCGACCTGGCAGAATCAACAAGGTACTCATCGCTGGAAGATCAACCCTCAAAGTTTCTATCGCTGAAATCGAGATATTCAGAGAGGATGGACAGTACGAAAAATTCTATGCTGAAGCTATCACGAAGTACGGTCTCTATGAATGGTTGGAGATCAGATTAGCCATCCAGATGTCTCAGTCTAAGTACAAGGATCATTTCGAAAAGCTGTTAAACAAACAGATCGACTTAGTCTATTCTTGTGTGGATATTCCTCCTCCTCCTCCTCTCGAAAGTCAGAAAAGAAAGGCCTCTGCAAAGAAAAAGTCTAATTCTTCAGAAGGTCCTCAGATACGAAATGAAACAGGTATTGGTTTTTCTCTAGCTGAAGTCCTTGGTCCAGAACCTGACCTTTCTGCACTTGACACATCTCTTCCTCCTGATGAGACTTTCATCCCTGGGAAAGTCTTAAGCAAACCCTATGGGATATTCTACATTGACTGGGATGGACGAAAGCGTTTTCAACGTATCTCTGAACTTCCCATCACTCCCATCGAACACCTGAAAGATCTCATCTACTGGTGTGACTTCAAGAACGACATTCAGGCACGGCATCTTAAACCCTTGATTTTTTAAGAAGCACTGAACAAAAGAAATCAAGGAGTAAATGTCCCCGACTGGATGATTCCCACATCAAAGACCATTGATGAACTTCTCATCAAGGAAGAACCTTTATAAACTGATAGGATCGCCTTATTCTTCTATTGTATCAGTTATTCTTTTGTACTTGTAATTTATTTCGCTTGTACTTGTAATCTTTCCACTTCCTTTTGTAATCTGATTTGAAGTTTAAAGAAAGATTTCAGCGAAAGTACTTTACTCCATCAGTACAGAAAAGATCCCAGAAAACAGTAAAAGGGACAAATATTTTATGAGTTCTTTTTATCCTTATGTTTTCATTAAATAGCAATTTTCTCTGTTGCTATGTCATAATCAAATAGGGGGAGATTGTTGATCCAAACCCTCAGTGATTTGATAATGACCCTCTCTTATATACTTAGTGAAAATTGTAAGTAAACAATATGTATCAGAGTTTCACTATCGCTGATAAGTACTAAGATCTTACAGTACCGCTGATAGGAACTCTCGCTCTTTAGATTAAACATTCAGCGAACACTGTTCACCATAATACTCTGAGTCTGTTCAGTCCTTATGGTGATCGCTGATAAGTTAGTTGTTTACTTGTGATCTCTGAAGACAAGTTTCACGTCAACATAGGTTCTACGCTGAAGTCAAAGATCAAGCTCAAGAACCAGCGACAAGTCTCCTAATGAACTGATGCGGATCAGCGAAGACTCAGATTTGTCCACTCAACGTGAAGTATCAAGTACAAGACTTTAGCTATCGATGAACTCTATCATTCGCTGATATAGATTGATAGACCGCTGAATCAACGAAAAGCTGATCATGAAGTCCTCCATACAAAGTACTTTTGTCTTAACCACCCTTGCACGACTCCGTACGATATGTCAGAAAAGGAACCTCCTTATTGTCTGAAATCATACAACCACTCTGATACTACACTGTTCAAACATGCGGCTACTAAGGTTGTCAACAAAGGTCAATGACGTACAACCAATGAGCTGCTGCCACGTGTAAAGTGTAAACTGTCATGCATTAAATGCATGCAGTATATAAGAAGATGAACTCACTTCATTTTGAAGTAACTTGCTAACTCTGGACAAGTTCATCCTTCTTATCTTGAGATAGGTTATTATTAGTAATTTCCTTCTCTTTCTTAGTGCAAGAAACTTAGTGTTCCAACTTGTTTAGATTTAGGTTTATCCTTAATCTTGTTTCCGCAACAAGCTGTAAATTGTTAATGATTTATCAATAAACAATTTAGAAAAGTAAAATAGTGTGTTTGTATTCAACCCCCCCCCCCCTTCTACAAACTTGTATAGCCCTTCGGGAGCAACAAACATGTAACACCCT
Source organism: Saussurea involucrata (assembly GCA_033807775.1). Lineage (NCBI taxonomy): Eukaryota > Viridiplantae > Streptophyta > Magnoliopsida > Asterales > Asteraceae > Saussurea > Saussurea involucrata. The sequence continues at coordinate 22,360,898 of CM066314.1, forward strand.
AGAAATCAGGGCCAATTTAAACTTTAATTGTAACCAGTTATGACAAAATAACATCCAAACTTTATATAAAAGAGGAGGAATAACCATGAAGTTTCATAATTACAATGTGGAATTCTTCTAATAACTTATTAATCTAACCGTGTCCACTACAATTAGATTAACTAAGTTATCTAAGTAAATCCACCAAAATCTCCAGGCATTAGCTAACTCCTCTGCGTATCTCTTTAAGTTGAATGCATCAAAAGCTCTCGACCCACATCCCCTTTTACTTCCCTGAGCCAGTACCTGGTAAGAAAATTTAATTTGAAAGATTAGGCTTACGCCTAGTGAGAACATTCAAATTCAAATCAAAAAAACATATAAACAAACCTGTTCTCCACCATTCTTACCATATCTATGCTCACCTCAACAATAGGATCATACCCGATCCTATGAATATGACTTACATTCAGTAGGTCATATTATCAAGACCAGAGCCCACTACAAATCTTTACAGGGTTCTAAATTTGTACTCTTATCCAAGAAATTACAAGTTACTTTATGCCTAATTCTTGGACCGGAAGTAGAGATTACAAGATACTTTATGCCTATCTCTTTTTCCCATATGAAAGGGAATTACAAGTTGCTTTATGCCTATTCCTCATTTCACCTCACACTATGAAATAGAAATTACAAGTTCCTTTATGCCTATTTCTTATTTCATAACACCTTTACGAAATGGGAATTACAATTTACTTTATGCCTATTCCACATTTCAGGTCAACGGGAATTACAATTTACTTTATGCCTATTCCACGTTACAAACAGCGCCTATTGATCCATTACACATACTACATATCAACTTAGTATCAGACTAAAACCATCGTTAAGCCTAATACTCTAACATCCATCAATGAGTATGTTCAAGCTACTAAGACTGTATTCCAACACCTCAGTCCTACTTGTCAGCTACTTAACAAAACTTCCAGTCACCAAATACTCAAAACAATCTGGTACATCAGAAGTGTCCGGACACACCAAGTTTCCGGGTACCACACACACTGTCCAGAACTTATAACTTACCGGATACACTAAACCTGTCCGGATAACACCACTTTCCGGACACTATACTTTTCGGACAACATACATAATCCAGACAATCTAAACAATCCGGATAACATAATTTTCCGGACAACATCCGGACACCAAAGAATCCGGATACCATCCGGTATCTATTTCATCCGGAGACTACGAATTAAACATACTTACCGGATACAAGCTTCGTCCGGATACCTCTGCACAAAGGTTTTCCGGATAATTCTTTTTATCCGGAAACTGCGGCTGTTCATCGAATTTTCCACCAATCAGCCCCAATAGGCTCATTTTCAGTTCAACCCAAATCATTCTATCAATTATAAAGCATATAGATACTAAAGCAACACTCCAAAACATCCAATTTAATGTTAATAAGATGAATAGGATGAACTCACCTCTTGTTTGCAAAACCCACTTTCCTGCACAATTTGATTCCAATCCAAAGAGCACCTAGATGAATTCAGCTTATGTTATGGACATCATCTTGCTACAGGAAATCAAAATTACAGAATCCTTAATACTCTTACCAAATTTCAGCTTGATTCCTTCTTCTATCTCTCTTCTTTCTCCTTCTTTCTCTCTTCAAGATACTCCTTTCTGTCTTCCTTTCTCTTGACCGACCTTAGCCCAAAATATCAGATATTTCACCCAATTCAGCTTCTTAACCTCACACACACTATCCCTAAATGACTCCACACACCTTCTACTTTGTAAAATATCAAAGTTAGCTCAAATTTTGACTTTTCATGCTTTTAACCTCATAACTTTATATTTTAACAAATATAGTACAAACTTACAACATACTTACTAAACAACTTTCCTTATAATAAAATATAATATATCAAAATGTCGGGATGTTACAAAACACTACACAGAGACAACACATGAACATTTGAACCCCGAAGAACATTCGCAACAAGGAAAACTCTCTCGAAGAATCGCTCTCGACGCACGACATTCACACACGACACATTGTTTTCACACACGACGCACATTGTTTTTACGTTCAAAACACTTATTACTTTACATTTCGAAGTCTTTATTTCATTTGTATTGTAATCTATGTACGATCGACACCAGAAACATAAGGACATCGCCCCTGTTTGGCGACCATAGTGCAGCGACGACTTCCACAGTCGTCCGCGGGTTTTTTCCTCGTTGAGGTTTTTCTTGCGTCACCAAAATCCTTGTCTCTTTACGATTTTCTGTCTTTGTCAAAAGATTTCTTTCTTTAGTTGTTAAATTCCACAATCAACCTTAAGTTATCTTTTTGGACGGTTCTTGGCATTAACAGTTTGGCGCCATCCGTGGGACCCCATCTAGAGAAAATCTTCGACAAACGTGCGTCCTACTAACGGTTTCTTTGAGTTTCTTCTGTTTTCTTTTTCAGGAGAATGACAGTCTTCGAAAATCTAGAGCAAATCACTGCCCAAATGTATGAAGAGCTTGAGGATGAGCAAAATTCCCCTACAATAGTCAATGATTATCGCTTGGAGGAAATCGTCTTAGATCAAAGCAAGCCAGATCAAAAAGTCTTTACAGGGTCGTCCCTCGATCCCTACATTAAAGACAAGCTAATATCTTTCCTGCAGGAACATGCCGATTGTTTTGCCTGGTCACATGAAGATATGGTCAGTATCGATCCTGGCGTCATCTCCCATAAGCTCAACGTTGATCCGTCGTTCAAGCCTATCAAGAAAAAGCGAAGGAAATTTGCTCCTGAAAGGAATAAGGTAATAAATGACGAGGTCGATAACCTACTCAGGACAGGGAAAATTCGAGAAGTAAAGTACCCCGACTGGCTTGCTAATGTCGTGGTCGTGGCGAAGAAAAATGGCAAGTGGAGGGTCTATATCGACTTCACAGACCTCAACAAAGCCTGTCCAAAAGATCCATTTCCTTTGGTGTCAGTGCTGGGAAATTCCTGGGCTACATGGTCACTCGTCGAGGAATCGAGGCTAATCCCGACCAGATCAAAGCTATTATCGAAATCAAATCTCCGAGAAATTTCAAAGAGGTCCAAAGGCTCACTGGTCGGGTGGCAGCTTTGAACAGGTTTATCTCTCGATCCTCAAATAAATGCCATATGTTTTACAATGTCCTCAGGAAGAACAAAGGCTTCGACTGGACCGACGATCATGAGCAAGCATTGCAAAAACTTAAAGAGTACATGACGTCACCTCCTTTGTTGTCAAAACCTCACGATCACGAGATTTTGCAGCTATATTTGGCTGTTAGTCCTAATGCAGTAAGTGCCGTCCTGACACGAGAAGATGAAAAGCAGCAACTGCCAATCTACTATGTAAGTAAATCTCTCTTGGACGCAGACACTAGGTATTCCTCTATGGAAAATTGCTCTTGTCGCTAGTCACAGTTGCTAAAAAATTGCGACACTACTTTGAATCACATCCTATTACTGTCGTGACTAACTTTCCTCTTAAGTCTGTCTTGAGGAAACCTGAGTTGACAGGTCGCCTAGCAAAGTGGAGAATATATCTCAGCAAGTTACGACATCGATTTCAAGCCCAGGACCGCGATCAAAATGCAAGCCTTGGCAGATTTTATTGCTGATTTCAGCCCTGAATTGGAGAAAGAAGCAGAACTCGAAGTGTCGACTGTGGTGACTCACGACGACGTGCCTTGGGTCTTACATGTCGACGGATCGTCCAACGTTAGAGGCTCAGGACTAGGCGTCGTCTTAAAGTCGCCATAGGGGGGCAAGATGGTATATTCAATCCGATGCGATTTCAAAACCACTAACAACAAAGCTAAATATGAAGCCTTGATCATAGGAATGAATATGGCCTACGACTCGGGGGCAACCGCGTTACATGTCAAAAGCGATTCTCTCTTGGTGGTAAACCAGATCAATGGAGAATTCGCGGCCAAAGATTCAAAAATGACAGCGTACCTAAAGGTAGCAAAAGAAAAATCCAAAAAATTTAAATCTTTCTCTATTTGAACAGATTCCAAGTGACCAGAACACCCAGGCCGACACTATTCCATCGAAAACGTCAGTGTCGTCCAAATCGAAAACCAAGAAGATGATTGGTCATACGAAATCCAAAATTTCCTTATACACGACCAATTCACGGAAGACAAAATGGGAACTTCGAAGAGCTCATCAGCCTTGATTAGAATGGCTTCGCAGAAGCAAGCGGTCGAGCGATATTTCGACAAAAATGTCAAAATCAGTCTTTCAAGACGACGACTGTTAATGCCAAAAATCGCACCAAAGGGACAACTTAAGGTTGATGTGGACTTAATCAACTAAAGAAAGGATCTTTCGACGAGATGTGCGACGATGGAAAAAATAAACGAGACAAGGGATTTGATGACGCAGGAAAAACCTCGAACGAGGAAAAAACCTGCGGACGACAAGGGATGTCGTCGCTGCACTATGGTCGCCAATCAGGGGTGACGTCCTTCGGTACTGGCGTTGGTCGTACGATGATTACAATACAAATGAAGGAAAAACTTCGAAATGTAAAGTACAAGTGTTTAAATGTGAAAACAGGTGTTTGTCGTGTGTGAGTACAAAGTGTGAACTTCTGGTCGAGGGCTGTTGTCGTGCGTCGAGAGCGATACTTGAGCTTTCCTTCGAGTGTTCTTGAGTTCGCTGTAAGATTCTAGCTTTCAGTACTTAATCTTCAGAGTTTGAATGTTCTTTCCTATGAGTTTGGATGATTTTCTCTGCTGTTTGAAGATGTTCGCTGGAGTGTATTGGATGTTTAACCGATGTCCACTGATGTCCTTTGAAATGAGGCTTTAGCTTGTCTTTTATAGTCTTCGCGTCACTAATTAGCTCCATTAATGATTCAATCAACGGCTACGACGGTTGGAAACGGTTGCCGGAGTGATTATCCATGATGATCTTCGTCCGTTACGGCTATCGATCGTTGAGGGTTGCGTCGGTTATATCCGTTGCTCTTTAATGACTTTGACTCCTGCATTAAACACTTAACAAACGTAACAGTCAAGGTTAACGTTAGCTTTGGTCGTCAGTACAATGATCTTACGCGATGGTCGTACGGGACGGACGATCCTATGGTCGAGCGTCATGGGAGACGTACGACTTACCTTTTACGGGCGACGACGGATGTTTTCTGGGTCCTTGTCGAGACCTTATCTTAATACAAGATTTAGATTATGACGTGCGATTCACCTGCTCTGGTCGTGGTCGTACGACGTGATTTTTTTGCCCAAACAGTTTGCCCCCAAAATTTGAAAATTGAATGTCAAATTTAAGTTTTAAATTTTGTCCATCAGACGCATAGGGAATAAGACAAGAGTTAGAAATTACCTCAATCGCTTTGGAGCTAGACTGGTTCGTTTCTATCTGAACGAGAAGTTGAAAAGGAAACGAGGTCGTGACGTCGTACTGACACACGATGATGCTTACCAGCTGTTAAGGACAGGTGGCGACGATCTCTGCGGTCACACGGAAGGACGGGGGCGCGCAACGGTTATCCAGGGATTTGACCTGACATGATCGACTGCATAAATAAAGATTACGACGAATCCTTTCTTTTCTTACGCTGAGTTTATTTTGGAAAGAAATTCCGCCATGCTCTTCTTGCCATTCTTCTTCCGAATCCCTTTGATTTAGCGGAGATTGTTTGGGATTTAGGGCGTTTATATAACGCACTGCTTCTTCCCTTCAGCTTTTACTGCCTTCTTTCCCTTGGTAAAAAATGTCGACTGACCCAGAGAGTTCCATCGTTAGTCAGGAAGATTTAGGCGACTTTAGGCGTCTGGCGAAGATTCCTTTAGAAGTAGAGCTAACAAGTCCGGGGACTGTTCGTCCTAAGGATTGCCCCGAGGGGTATTTCGTGATATACGAATATCCTTTCGGGATTGGCTTCGAATGGCCGTTTTCGACTTTGACTAAGAATTTGATGCGATGCTTCGGTTTGTCGCCGGGGCTGTTGATGCCTCAACTCTGGCGGGTTCTTTTGGTTATTGAGCGTTTGTCTACGGATTGGGACCCTCCTATGTCTTTGAATGATTTCTTGGCAGCGTACCAAGTTAAGGGAGATAAGCGTGGGCGTTATAGCCCGTATTCCAGATATAAAGGCGGTCGTGCCTTAGTTTTGAATACTGGAGTGAACGATCGGGGGTGGGGGTCCAGGTATATGTTCGTACATGTTGATTCGCTGGATGCCGCCAACAAGTGGATCCGTCCCTACTAGAATATGGGAGGTATGCTCTTTTTTGATCAGAGTATGGTTTTTCTAACCTTTTATTTACTCTTCTCCTTTTGTTGTCTTCAGATATAAAGTTCGGCGTTCCGCACCCGAATGAAGGTTCTCGTGCCAAGATTGACAGATTCCTTAGTTACATCGTCGAGGACCGATCTTTCGCCACGTGGCAACTGGCGACCGAGGACGAGGACGTGATGGTGGACGTTGTGGAGGAGGAAGAAGGAGAAGGAGAAGAGGAAAGTGGACGAAAGGAACTGACAGGTGGGTGTATTATGGTTTCCTGTCTTTTACCATTTATTTCGTATTCCTGTCTGACCCTTCGCATTTTTCCTGATCAGTGCCAACTGAAAGGAAATCAGTTTCTAGGTCTAGAGGGAAGCAAATCATGCATGCCCTTCGAGGAGGAGATGTCTCGACAGCTGGATCGAGCCAGAAGAGAACCAAGAGCACGGTCCTGAGGGAACCATCGTCGAGGGTTGATGACTCGTCGAGAGTTGTTCTGCCTAAGAAGGTGAAGGCGTCATCTAGCCGTCCAGGCGTGATGGAAGCGACACCAGCAAGTTCTGCGCCTCCGGCGACGGTGACGAAACCGGTGTCTCAAGTGTCGATCCCAATACCTGCCGACAGGGGCGAGCGATCGTCGGCCGAAGTTATGACGGTCAATTTTACATTGCCGTCTGACTTTATGGCGGATGGTGTCCTAGACGGGACGGCGTCGTTCCCTTATCTAGGGAAGTATTTGCTCCCGTCTTTCGGGGAGCGTTTTCACGGAGTTCCGGCCGGAGAGATGTGATCTCGAGTTGCCAATCTGGCGTTCACGGTGAGTGTCAACCTTTCATGACTTGTGTAATTTTTAATTTTTGTCGAATGTTCTTGAATGCACCTTTTATTTTTCACAGACATTCCAGTCTTCCTTGGCGTTACATGCTGAGACGTCAAGAGTTGAAGATCTGGTGGCATCTGCTCTTGAGAGGGAAGCTGCAGCGTTAGAGGGGGAGAGAGTGGCTTTAGATAGGGAGAAGTTGGCCATGGCGCGTGCCAATGAGCTGGCTGTCCAACTTTTCGATGCTCAATATGAATTGCAGGAGATTCGTGCGGTAGGAATGGTAGGTGGAGGCCCTCAGGTCGGGACTTCGAGCGGGGATACGACCAATGTTCCTCCTGTCGTCTAGAAATTTATTTTCTTTCCTTGTTTGTTTTTGCCACTTGACCTATCGGGGGTTGAGTATGTATACAGTGGTTTATGAATATATATCTTTTGCTTATGCTTTATTCGAATCACGTTTGATTATAAAGTCGAACATAAGATACATATGAAATCATGCGACTAAGGCATTCATTGTTATACGATGACAAGAACGTAAAAAAAATATAAAAACACGCGATTTAAAGCATCCATTCAGGGTATGAAAGGTAAGAAACTTAGGGGTAAAGTCGTTTTGACTCTGCGATTGTACACTGAGTTTGTATCGTATGCCTCTGTGGAGAAATGATCATGTTAGAGACCTGATTGTTTATGTCGTTCGACCTTGCGATATTAAAGTTATATAGTAGATTTAATGACTACTGTCGTGCGATTCTGCGATAATCTATCGTGCGATTCTGCGATAAAACGATGTCGGGGGTTGGTCGTTGGCTCACCAACGACCCTCCGATGCTTAAGTCAGTAAATGTTTTGCGAGAAAAAATCGTATGAGAAAGAGTTAGAGAACGTACCATTTCAGACTCTCTCTATTTGCCCCCAGTCATTTATTACCGTACTCTTTTTGGGAGGAAAAGATAGGTTTTAAATGACAGAATGACACGGAGAAATATTGTCCTGCGGTTGACTATGTTGTCGTGCGACGAGGCACCATAGTAGATTTGTCCCTGTGGAAAAGATCTTAATTTAGGGATAGAAGAACGAACCTGTCGAGAGCTTGATCTTTCGACTTCAGTTTATTTTCTCGGCTTCAAGGTAGACTTGTAGCATTCACGAGCGACTTTTGGCACACTCTTGATCTCCTGGATTCCCCATGGCGTCGGGAATTTCAACATTTGATGATACGCCGAAGGAACAACTTTCATATCATGGATCCATGGTCGACCTAAGATGATGTTATAGGCCGACGCACAATCGATGACGCTGAACTTGGTCTGCTTGTTGACTCCTCCAGCGTAGACGGACAAAATTATCTCTCCAAAGGTGCTCGTCGCTTCTCCATTGAAACCGACCAAAGTCGTCGAACGTCGGGTGATTTCTGAGCGATCGATTCCCATGGCTTTGATAGTGTTGAGAAAAATGACATTTGCTGAGCTGCCCCCGTCGATCAAGACTCGACGCGTTAGACAGTTACCGACTGTAAGCTGAATGATCAACCCGTCATGATGCTTTTGATACGAGTCGCCAAGGTCGACGTGGTCGAACACAATCTTCATAGCTTCTAGCTCCAAATCTCCTTTGGGTCTAGACGAGCGAGGAATAGGCCGATCATCGGGCGCCTGGCTGGCATGACGCTTGGCTGCTGAATACGTCAGACCACACATATCTGAACCACCGGTGATGCAATTGACGACTTTCGCGTGCTCGGGGGTCGACGGTCGATGGCTATTAGCTGGAACAACGACATTGTCGATGATATCTTTGAGATTTCCTTTCGGAAAATGATATGCTAGTTCCTTCTTCAATGCGATACAGTCGTCTGTCGCATGACCATGATCGGCATGGAAGTCGCACCACTTTGATTTGTCTTTCTTAGCATCGTCCAGGTCGGACTTCTTTGGCCATCGAATGGTAGCTTGGGAACTTTTCAGAGGTTCGACTAGGTCCTTGGTAGATCCTTTGAATCTGTAAGAGGATATCTTGGGGTACTGAGTGAACTTAGCCGCGGTCTTGGCCTCTGCTTTCGTCTTGAAACGAACATTTGAAATTTGGCGCGCTGGCTCTACTCTAGAAACAGCCTTTGTCTTGAACTCTGGCTTTCTGACGCCTAACAACTTCTTGTCGTCAGTATGCTTGCGACGAAAGGCTGCATCGTCTTCGATCCTCATATATGCTAAGGTCCGAGCTCGGACGTCTTCGAAATTCTCCGGGGGATATTTGGTCAGGTCGGTATATAAACCCGAATTATCGTCCAGACCACGCTTATAGGCTTCGATTGCGGTTTTTACGTCGCAATTGCGGATGCTGATCATTTCGGCATTGAATCTATTAAAATAACTTCGAATAGACTCATTAGCTTTCTGCACGATGTAATATAGGTCGCTAGTCTGCTTCTCCATCTTACGACTGCTGGCGAATTGTTGGGAGAATTGATTAACCAACTCAGCAAACGACCCGATGGATTTGGGTTTGAGATTGATTAACCATTGGAGGGCTGGACCAGTGAGAGTTGCTCCAAAACTCTTACACATGCATACTTCCTGGTACATAAATGGGATCGAGATCGTCCACATGAGCTGCTTATATTATGCGACGTGCTCAGTTGGATCGGTCACACCCGAATACTTGGGAGTGAAGGCATGAATGCTATACTTCTTTGGGACCTCGACGGTGGAAATCTCGTCGATGAAAGGCGACGCCTGATATCCCGAGCGAGGCTCGATGTCGACGGGCACGGCTGCCCCAGGCAACATGGCGAGCAAGGACAGGACGCACTCATTTTGGTCTTCTACATCTTCAAACGCTGAGCGACGGGATTGTTAAGATCGGGATTTGCCCCTGTCGAGGGATTGGCCCCTGGGCTAGTGCCATTACCATGCGACGAACCATTGGTATCCCCGTTGATCGGGACAAAAAATGGCTGCGACCCATAGTGGAATTGCTGCGGTCCATTCTGAAACGGCTGCGATCCTTGCTGGAAAGGCTGCGATCCACCTTGAGGTCCATTCTGAAATGGCTGCTGAAATGGTTGCGACCCTTGTTGGAAAGGTTGCGACCCTTATAATGGCTGAGACCCATTATTCATGGGTGGTGGCCTTATGTGCTGAGGAGGAGCTGTCCCAAACTGAGGATTTGAGTTGAACGGCCCTGGCTGTTGATTCTGCATGAACGGGCCTGGATGCTGATTCTGCGCGGATGAACCTGGATTCGGGACAAATGGCCTAGGGCCATTCTGGTCGAACGGTCTTGGAATTGGGTTCTGTACGAACGGCCTAGGACCATTTTGAGGCCCAATAGGATTTCCTAACCGCGCGATCTCCTCAGCTGCTCTGCGATTCTGCTCTGCCAATGCATTGAGCTGGTTCCTGGCGACTTCGAGCTCCTGATACATTTGAGCAACAGCTTGCTGCGGATTTCCAGAGGCTGCCATTTTCCTGCAACAGAAAATAGAAGAAACTCCAAGAAACTATTAGTAGGGTGCACGTTCGTCGAGGATTTTCTCTAGATGAGGTCCCACGGATGGCGCCAAACTGTTAATGCCAAAAATCGCACCAAAGGGACAACTTAAGGTCGATGTGGACTTAATCAACTACAGAAAGGATCTTTCGACGAGATGTGCGACGAGGGAAAAAATAAACGAGACAAGGGATTTGATGACGCAGGAAAAACCTCGAACGAGGAAAAAACCTACGGACGACAAGGGATGTCGTCGCTGCACTATGGTCGCCAATCAGGGGCGACGTCCTTCGGTACTGGCGTTGGTCGTACGATGATTACAATATAAATGAAGGAAATACTTCGAAATGTAAAGTACAAGTGTTTAAATGTGAAAACAGGTGTTTGTCGTGTGTGAGTACAAAGTGTGAACTTCTAGTCGAGGGTTGTTGTCGTGCGTCAATAGCGATACTTGAGCTTTCCTTCGAGTGTTCTTAAGTTCGCTGTAAGATTCTGGCTTTCAGTACTTAATCTTCAGAGTTTGAATGTTCTTTGCTATGAGTTTGGATGATTTTCTCTACTGTTTGATGATGTTCGCTGGAGCGTATTGGATGTTTAACCGATGTCCACTGATGTCCTTTGAAATGAGGCTTTAGCTTGTCTTTTATAGTCTTCGCGTCATTAATTAGCTCCATTAATGATCCAATCAACGGCTACAACGGTTGGAAACGGTCGCCGGAGTGATTATCCATGATGATCTTCGTCCGTTACGGCTATCGATCGTTGATGGTTGCATCGGTTATATCCGTTGCTCTTTAATGACTTTGACTCCTGCATTAAACACTTAACAAACGTAACAGTCAAGGTTAACGTTAGCTTTGGTCGTCAGTACAATGATCTTACGCGATGGTCGTACGGTACGGATGATCATATGATCGAGCGTCATGGGAGACGTACGACTTACCTTTTACGGGCGACGACGGATGTTTTCTGGGTCCTTGTCGAGACCTTATCTTAATACAAGATTTAGATTATGACGTGCGATTCACCTGCTCTGGTCGTGGTCGTACGACGTGATTTTTTTGCCCAAACAGCGACTACGTCCTCCGTCGAGTGTTCCAAAACATTCAAGAACTCAATACAGGTAAACTTTCCATTAAGTGGGAAGGTCTTTATCGTATATCCGAAGTCGTGGGTAAAGGGGGCCTATCGGCTCTAGACCCTCGACAATTAAGAAATCCCACGTAGTTGGAATGCGACGCATTTGAAAAGATACTTCTTTTAAGTCTTTTTCCTTTTCACGATTTTCTACCATGACGGTTACTGACTTAAGCATCGGACGGTCGTTAGCTAGTCAACAACCAATCTCTGACACTATTTTATCACAGGATCGCGCGACATAAGTTTATCGCATAACTTTCACAAGATCGCATAACATAAGTCAAATACATGACTCGATATGTGATTTAAATTCATCGCACGATTCGATTACACAATCGACCCACGACTTAAGTGATTTAACTTAGAAAACTCTCATGTTCTGAACGTATACTTTAAACGCATGTGTACATGATTGCTTACACGACTTGTGTTTTAATCGTTATCTTCTAGCAAAAAAGCCTTTGTCGCACGTATCTACAGTTGTATATGATCCACAAGTGTTTTCACACGATTAGTTTTATACTCGACAATTGCTTATAGTAGACAATGAAAAATCTTACGTTCGAAAGAAACTTCATACTTAAAATGTAATTACACCAACGAGACTCGACCCCCAACGGTCGATCGATAAAAACAATGACAAAAGAATTTTTAGGTTTGAGGAGGAACGTCAGTCACATCCTTGCCTAAAGCTTCGCCCTGAAGACCCTCGTCTGTCTCCTCCTCAACATCCTTCTCATCATCTGAATCAAGGTCTCTCGCAGAACCGACATCCTTCAGATAGACAACAAGCTCCTCCGACGCCGATGCAAGAGGGTCCTTCCCCAGCAGATGTGGCCTCATAATCGCCGCCCTAGCGGTCAGGCAAGCCAAAGAAAAGACGGTCTTACCATCATCTTTGAGGTCCTTTACCTCTTTCTCCAGATCCACCACTCTGGACTTAGAATCCTCAGCTTCATTTGCGGTCGCAGCCAAGGATTCCTTGACCTTGTCCATCTCCTCTCTCTGGTCAGCAATCATGGACAGGGACTATGTCAGGCGATGGTTGGCCTCATCCTTGGCACGTCCGACAACCTCTAACTGTTTCAAGGCATCGTCGAGACGTTTCGACATAGCCTCTTCACGCTCCACGGCGACGTTCGCATTCCCCCTCTCATGGGCAGCAGACACTAGACCCTTGACCTTTGCCGTCTCGGTACGCAAAGCCAAGGAGGCTTGAAACGCCTGTGGAAACATAAACTAAGCATCATTAATAAACGTGCGACAACGTAAACATTGACAAAATAAAACAAGTCTTGAAAGAAAGACTTACCATGAACGCCAGCCCGACGACATGGGCCCCCGTCTCCTCGATTGGAAACCCCTCAAAACGCTCCCTGAAAGATGGGAGCAGATATTTCCCCAGATGAGGAAATAGGTTCGTCCCGTCCAGGACATTATCGACCATAAAGTCCGACGGCAATGTAAAATTAACCGTCGTGACCTTAGCCCCTCCCGTCGGGTGATCCTTGCCCTTGCCGGCCGACGAAGGGTCCGACGTGGCAGATGGGGACTTCGCTGTGTCCGCCGGAGGCGCAGAACTGATAGGTGTTGCAGCAATCGCACTAGAAGACGTCTTCTTGGGCGACGCGACCTTCGCCTTATCGGGCGTAACGACTCTAGACGAGTCGTGAACCCCCAAAGATGGTTCCCTCGGGATCGTCGTCTTCGTCTTCTTCGGAACCTCAGGGAAAATGGACAAGCTCCTTAGCCTCCTTTCCTTGCCCTTTTGGGCAAGCTCAAGCTGAGCTGCTCTTTTTGCAGAGACAGTCGGCATCTTGGGTTGTGATTCTCCTAGAAACCAGAAAAGAAAGAGCATAAGATAAAAATTCAGATCAAGCAGAAGGAATCGAGAAAGTTCACTTACCGATCATTTCTCTTTCTTCTCTCGACTCCTTCTATTCTCCCTCTTCTTCCTCACGTTTCTCCCCCCGATTCTCTCCTAAGTATACCAAGTCTTCGTCGTCGTCCACCAAGTGTTGTACGGCAAACGACCGTTCTACAATGCTGAACTCCAAGAACGCGTTGATCTTTGCTGGAGAGTTCGTGTAAGGCTTCACGTCCTCAAAATTTATAGCTGTTGACATATAAATAGCAAATTAAAGGTCAATAAAAAAAAATCACAAACGACGAACGACAATGAAATTACAAAATCTCACCTGACGTATTCCAGCCAGTTGTAATCCAGCCGCTCTCAGAATCGAGAGTCGACCCACGCACGAATGCGTACCTGGTCTTCCATTTACGATCGTTTACAGCGGTCTTTAGGACCAAGGTACGATCGCCTTTAAGCCTGGAGTATAAGCTACAGCGATGGCATCCATCCTTTATAGCTTGATAAGCCAAGAGGAGGTCGCGTACATTCATGGGAGATTCCCATTTTTTAGTGAGGCGCTCGATTACTTGTACGACTCGCCAAAACTGGGGCATTAGTTGGCTTGGTGCTAAGTCTAATTCTAGCATAAATGCCTTAGCCAGATGCGAGTAGGGCCATTCGAAACCTATCTAAAAGGGATACTCGTATATCACGATATATCCCTCAGGACATTCATTTGATCAAATCTGACCTGCACAGATTAATTCAACCCCCGCAGGGATTTTAGCTAAACTTCTAAAGTCATCAAGGTCCGATTGTTCTTGAATAGAGCTCTCAGGGTCCATCGACATTTCTAAAACAGACTTAAGAAATCAAAGAAATCGTACCTTATATAGGTGCTCTAGACCGTGAAAAATCCTAACTGATTCGGAGTATCTTGCAGGTTTAGAAAAGATTGGACGCAGATCGGTAAGAAAACCAGAAAGAAATCTTTGCCTAAAACTCTCTTTGAAATCGTAAACAGGAAAAGATCTATCGTGGTCTCTATTTATGCAAACGATCATGTCAGGTCGAGTCCCTTGATGATTGACACGCACCCTTGTCTCTTCGTATGACCGCACAGATCGCCGACACCTGGCAATGACAGCTGCTAAGCATAATCGTGCGTCAGCATGACGTCACGACCTTACCCTCCCTTCGATTTCCCATTCAGTTAGAATTGGACCGATCCAGTTCCTAGGTAACTGAAAAGATTATTCGACACGTGTCACGACTCTAGACATCCGACAAGCAAAATTTAAAAAACTTTTTGAAATTTGAATTTGCCATTCCACTTTTTCAAAATTTGGGGGCAAACTGTTTGGGAAAAATTTCACCAGTCTCGACCACGACCAAGGTAAGGAAAACACTTATACTCCTTTTTTCCATAGTAAGGTAAAAATCATAGTACTTTGTCTCCTGATTAAAGTTGAGATCGAAAGTTCTTTACCTCACGACACTCGACCATGACGTCGAGTTCACACGACCGTCGAATGGGACCTTGCGATCTCGACCAACTAACAGTTTATTACTGTTATGTTTGTTCAGTGTTTAATGCAGGAATCAATGTCATTAATTGCTAACGGCTATAACTGACAAAGTCCATTAAACAGCAATGAAGACAACGACCGTTACGTCTGTTACACAAGCACCTAAAGACTACAAATACCAATCTCAATCACCATTTTAAGAACACTGGCACAAGACGAACACAACACAGAAGAGCATACACGAAAAAAAACACGAACACTACACAGAGACAACACATGAACATTTTAACCCCGAAGAACATTCGCAACAAGGAAATCTCTCTCGACGCACGACATTCACACACGACACTTTGTTTTTACACACGACGCACATTGTTTTTACGTTCAAAACACTTGTTACTTTACATTTCGAAGTCTTTCTTTCATTTGTATTGTAATCTCTATACGATCGACACCAGAAACATAAGGACATCGCCCCTGTTTGGCGACCATAGTGCAGCGACGACTTCCACAGTCGTCCGCAGGTTTTTTCCTCGTTGAGGTTTTTCCCGCGTCACCAAAATCCTTTTCTCTTTAGGATTTTCTGTCTTTGTCGCACGCTTTGTCAAAAGATTTCTTTCTTTAGTTGTTAAATTCCACAATCAACCTTAAGTTATCCTTTTGGACGATTTTTGGCATTAACAATTGGCAGCTATAACAACCCAAATGATTTTTCCAGTAAGAGAAATAGTCGACTTCAAAGCTATGGTACTAGCTTGGAGTTAGTATATCACGGGCCATGCATGGCATCTATGGAAATCGTTTCCTTGGAATTTCTCCAACTTTCCAAATTTGGATGTCATGTTTCGAACAGATTCCGCTCCCGAAACCATGTGAATCACATGAAAAAATAGTAATTGATTGTCATAAAATCTGGGTTTTGAGTCGGAAATTCTTGGATAATCTAATTTTTTTCATACACGAAATAAGGCACCTATCTCGTATGTTGCATCACTTACAAACCAATGTGCATATATGCATAATCCGAGATGCATATATGCATTATCACATATGAATGTTTGTCCATTATATGTATATTATTGCACGTATGCATACGCATATGTATATGCACATTGTTCACATATACATACTATGGTTTGTAAAGTGTACAACAAATTCAAGAGAGAACTCATTCATTTGTGATAACTGTGAGATCCGATCTTAACCTCTCATTATTAATAATCAATGGCTAGTGTTAATGCAAAAAATTGCACTAAACTGTCTTATGCCGAAAATTGTATAAAAATACGATTTAAGGTTTGGTTTCGGACCTTATCAACTAAAGATTGAACCATTGAAATAAACAAAAAAAATAACAAAGAAAATGTAGACGAAACAAGAGATTTTGGTGACGCGGAAAACCCCAAAACGAGGGGAAAAACCGCGGTCGACTTGGTTAGAGTCGACAGTGCACTATGGTCGCCAAACAGGGGCGAAAGTCTTTGTGTTATAGGTGATTTGTGTACAACAGATTACAAATAAATGTAAATATAAACTTAGTCGTGTGCAAATGACGTGTGTCGTGCGTAAATCATGCCAAAAAGTATGCTTGTCGTGCGGTTTGAACTGCCGTCGTCGGGTGGTTCGAACTGCCGTCATCGGGTGGTTCGAGCTGCCGTCGTGCGAAACTTTGCGTAAGTGAGGTATGTTCGAATGCCTTGAAAGAAATGTAGAATCGAGTGTCCAGATGAATGTATCTTGATCTCCCCTAAATTGATCACCGGGGGCCTTTATATAGCTTCCGTTGGTAATAAATGTGCTTTAATGGTTGGTAATGTAACCGCCGCGGGCATTTAATGTGCTTTGATGATTTGGTTTTGTAACCGCTGTTGAGTCTTTAATGTTATTAAGAGCTCGTCCGTTACTGACCGTTGTACCATAATTGCTTGTGGACCTGCATTAATGAACAAAAGAAACGGCTGTTGACCATTAATGGTTAATGTAATCGTAAGACCGTCTTAAGTTCTGGACGTCGGTCTTACGGAGCATACGCCCGTCGCCGAAATATAAGACCATGTATATGACTGTAAATGTCTTGTAAGACCTTATCTTAATATAAGAATGGTCTTATGAAAATGTCGTAAGACCACTAGGTCGTAAGACCAAGATGATGATGTCGTAGGACTAGGTCGATATAAGACCAAGATGATGATGTCGTAGGACTAGGTCGATATAAGACCACCAGGTCGTAAGACCAAGATCATGATGTTGTAGGACTAGGTCGATATAAGACCGACGACAGGAGACTGTCGACGTAAGACCGACGAGTCGTAACTGGCAACATAAGACTAGTGACGTAAGACTAGTAACATAAGACTAGTAACGTAAGACGTAAGACTAGTAACATAAGACTAGTAATGTAAGACTAGTAACGTGTGACTGGCGATGTGTGACGTGTAGCATGCGACACGTGACGTGCGATCACGAGATGTAAAGACACTATCTTGAATGACTATTGACGCAAGATGTCTTTTAATAACCAACTATCGTATGTCGGGGATATGGCAATAATGGGTATTACCCTTGTCGGTCGGGGGTATGACCGTCGTAGATATCCTTGATCATGGGTCATGTCGAGAGAATTTCCCAAGTCGGTCGAGGGGGTGATTTTTTACCCAAATAGTTAGTATTAATAATATTAATTTTAGTAATTATCTATTAAATTTCAATTTTTTTAAATTTATGGATAATATTATAAAGCAGTCTTTTTAAATTTGTGGATAATAGTTTGATAATTATCCTTTTTAATTGATAATATATTGGTAGTTATCCTTTTTTCTCTCTCGACTCTCCAGGCAACGTTACCAGTTTCAATCTCATATATCTTGTGATACATGTTGTGATACATTACCGCTTTATATAGGTCACCATTGTGATACCTTTACAAAAACACTATAATTACAACTATGATACATTCTATGATCATTGCCACTGAGATACTGTTTGGGCAAAATTTCACCAGTAACTGTTAATGCCAAAAATCGCACAAAAGTACAACTTGAGGTTGATTGTGGAGCTTAACAACTAAAGAAAGAAATCTCTCGACAAAGCGTGTGACAAAGACTAAAATATAAGCGAGACAAAGAATTTTGGTGACGCGGGAAAACCCTCAACGAGGAAAAAACCCGCGGACGACAGTGGAGGTCGTCGCTGTACTATGGTCGTCAAACAGGGGCGATGTCCTTGTGTTTTAGGTGTCGATCGTACAGAAATTACATTACAAATGAAAGAAAGACTTCAAAATGTAAAGTAACAAGTGTTTTGAACGTAGAAACAATGTGAGTCGTGTGCGAATGTCGAGCGTCGAGAGCGATTCTTCGAGAGAGGGTTCTTTGCTTCAAATGTTCTTCTAAGTTCAGATGGTTGTTTTTGGTGTTTCTCTGTTGTATTCGTCTTATTCCAGTGTCCTTAAAATGATGATTGAACTAGGTATTTGTAGTCTTCGGGTGCTTTAATTGCCTTCTTTACTGCTGCATGTAACAGTCGTAACGGTCGTCGTCTTCAATGCTGTTAACGACTTTCACCGGTTATAGTCGTTGTTCATCAATGTCATTAATTCCTGCATTAAACACTGAACAAACGTAACAGTCGTATCGAACGTTAGTCGGTCGAGGTCGCAAGGTCTTATGCGACGATCGTGTGAACTAGGCGACATCGTGGTCGAGTGTCGTGAGGTAAATAACTTACGATTCGACTTTTAACCAAGGGATAAAGTATTGTGATTTTACCTTGCTGCGGAGAAGTAAGACAAGGGTTTTCTTTACTTCGGTCGTGGTCGAGACTAGTGAAATTTTGCCCAAACAGTTTGCCCCCAAAATTTGAAAAAGTGGAGTGGCAAATTCATATTTCAAAAAGTTTTTTAAATTTTGCTTGTCGAATGTCTGGAGTTATGATACGTGTCAAAAATTACCTTTAGTTGCTTCGGAACTGAATCGGTTGGATTTTAACTTAAGAGGGAAGTCGAAGAAAGGGTAAAGTCGTGACGTCATGCTGACGCACGATTATGCTAAACAGATGTCTTTGCCAAGTGTCGTCGATCCAGGTGGTCATGTGAAAAGACGGGACGTGTGGCGATCATCAAGGGATTCGACCTGATACGATCGTTTACATAAATAGAGACCACGATGGATCTTTTCCTGTTTACGATTTCAGAGAGTTTTAAGCAGAGATTTCCTCTTGCTTTTCTTCGTCCGATCCTTCCTAAAACCTGCGAGGATCTCCGACTCAGTTAGGATTTTCTAGGAGTAGAGCGCTTATATAAGATACAACCCTTCAGTCTGTGTATGCGTTGCAAATCCATCGCTAGGAAGCCTAGGAAAAACTGGGATATATGGGGCCTTTCAGAGGTACATACTTGGTTGACAGGATTAGCAATGTCGATAGAGCGTACCATCCGAAACGAAGAAGATCTTGACGATTTCAGAAGTTTAGCGAGGATCCCTGCGAGGATTACTGTAAGCAAGGCTGGCAAAGTTCGTCCGGAGATGTGCCCCGAAGGGTACGTCGTGATCTATGAGTACCCGTTCAAGATAGGTTTCCACTGGCCATATTCGCTTCAGGCCAAGGCATTTATGTGTGAATTTGACTTGTCTTCGGGGCAACTGATGCCCCAATTCTGGCGCGTCATACAGGTCATCGAGCGACTTACCGCGAATTGGGAGTCGCCTATGAATGTGAGGGACCTACTGACGGCGTACCGGGTCATGAAGGATCAGTACTGACGCTATAGCCTGCTTTCGAGGTATAAGGGTGAGCGTATCTTGGTTTTGCAGACGACAGTTAACGACCGAAAATGGAAGACCCGGTACGTACTTGTGCGAGTGGCGACGTTAGATACCGACAGTGACTGGATTAGATCTGGTTGGAATATGGCGGGTAAGCTTTTTTCTAACTTTTTTTCGTATGTCTTATGTCACTTTGTTATTTGGTTGCTATTTGGCTAATCTTCTTCCCTGTGCATAGATATTCATTTTGACAAGGTAAAGCCTGACGATGACTCTAAAGCCAAGGTTAAGAAGTTCTTGGAGTTTAGCGCCGATGACCGGTCATACGTCACACGTCGCCTGATAGATGAGGACGACGATACTGTTTTCTTGGGCGATAGAATGCGGATGGGTCGAGAAAAGAAAGAAGAAGAAGAAGAGGAGTCTGAGGAGACCGAGGAGGAAGAGAAGGGGGAGGACCCAGAGATAGAGATAATTGGCAAGTATCCCTTTGCCTTCTTTTTGCTCGACCTTTCTCTCTCTACTATTGTCTAATTCTTCTTTTTGCCATACAGGAAAATCTTGGGCGAAGATGACCCCCGCAGCTGCCAAGAAGGCGGCTCAAATTGAACTAGCTCGCAAGGCGAGAGCAGACAGGGAGAAGGATGCCTCGACAACTGGGTCGGGGGCCCTAAAGAGAAAAGCGGTCTCGACAGCTGGGTCGGGACTTCTAAAAAGGACGAGAATGTCCGTCTTGAAGGAACCGTCGTTAAAGAATGACGTCTCGCATGGGAAGGAAAAGGCGTCGACCGTGTCTGTCGAGAAGACTTCTGATACGATCGACGCAAGATCCGTTGATACTGCGCAACCGACGACGATGTCTCCTATTGCTGCGTCAGGCCCCTCGTCGACCGACAAGGGCAAAGGTGCGCATATGGGCTTCGAGGAGGAAACGACGGTAAACTTTACGTTGCCGTCGAATTTCCTAAAGGATAATGTCTTGGACGAGACGAAATTGTTCCCTCACTTGGGAAAATATCAGCTCCCTTCTTTCAGAGAGCGTTTCAACGGGGTATCTCTTGGAGATGTGCAAACCCATGTCGTTGGGCTATCGTTCATGGTAAGTCTATCTTTC
Source organism: Saussurea involucrata (assembly GCA_033807775.1). Lineage (NCBI taxonomy): Eukaryota > Viridiplantae > Streptophyta > Magnoliopsida > Asterales > Asteraceae > Saussurea > Saussurea involucrata. The sequence goes on from CM066314.1 coordinate 22,381,895, forward strand.
AAGACTTTGTTTACTTGTCGTTGTCATTGTTATTACTGTTGTCGTCGTTATTACTGTTGTCATGTATTTTGTTAATGTGTTTCCGTATGTTTTCAGACGTTTCAGTCTTCTTTGGCGTTGCATACGGAAACGACAAAGGTAGAAGGCTTGGTAGCTTCTGCTATAAAAAAGGAAGACGCATGCTTAGAGAGGGAAAGGTCTGCTCTGGAACGTGAAGAGGCGACGTCGGTGCTTCTCGACGATGCTTTGAACGATTTAGAAGCCGTCGGCCATGCGAGGGATGAGATGAACTCGCGTCTAAAGGAGTCCCCGACTTTGATGCATGATCAAAGGGAGGAGCTGGAGGGGATGAAGGAATCCTTGGCTGTGAAGAGAAAAGAAGCCGAGGAATCCAAGTCCAAGGTGACAAGTTTAGAGAAGGAGTTGGAGGAGCTGAGGGATGAGAATAAGTCCCTTTTCTCCTATGCTCGACTTACTGCGCGCGCAGCGATCATGTGACGCCATTTGTTGGGCAAGAATCCTCAGGCCTCAGCGTCGGACGAGTTGGACCTTTTCTACAAGGAGGTCGGGTCCGTGAGGGATCTTGACTTGGATGATGAGAAAGAGGTCGAGGAGGAGGAAGGTCCCTAGGGCGAGGTGTCAGGCAAGGATGCGACCGATGCTCCTCCTCTGCCTTAGAAGATATCTTTGCTTATTTTTGTTCCCTGTTGCTCGACCGTCAATGGTCGAGCCTTTTGGATGTATATAACAGCAAGATGAATGAAACTTAGATCTCTTTTGACTTTATGTCTTCTACTTTTTGCAAATAAATACAATGCCAATCGTAAAATTCACCAAGTATGAAGGGAACAAAAAATCACGCGACTTAGGCATCTAGCTCAACATGAGTCATAAAACTGTGTTGGCGTACACCACCATAAGCAATCACAACATCCATTCATAACATGTAAGCCTCCTAAGTTAAAGAACTGAAGTCCTGGGGTCGGTAGACCTTGTGGTCGTACGACTAAATCACATCATGAACTTGAATCGCATGTGTAATAATCGAGTTATGGACCCGATTGACTTAGGTCGTGCGAACCTGCGAAAGTATACTTGTGTCTTGTGACAGACTTAGTAACTTACATCGTGCGATCCTGCGGCAAAACATTGTCAGAAGTTGGTCGTTGGCTAGCCAACGACCCTCCGATGCTTAAGTTAGTAACCGTACGTCATAAAAAATCGTATGAAAAAATAGAAAAGGATTTTGGAAGACATACCTTTCCTGATGTGTCGCATCCCAACTATGTGGGACTATTGATACCATATCATCTTGCCCCCCCTGTGGCGACTGTCAAGACCTTAGGATGATTCCCTCGACCCACGACTGCTAACCGACTTACTTCCATGGCTTCAAGGTGGTCTTATAGCAGTCCCAGGCGACTTTCGGCTCACTTTTGATTTCTTGGACTCCCCATGGCGTAGGGAACTTCATAGTCTGATGATACGTCGAGGGAATGGCTTTCATTTCATGGATCCATGGTCGGCCTAAGATGATGTTATAGGCCGACGCACAGTCGATGATGCTGAACTTGGTCTGCTTGTTGACCCCTCCGGCATAGACGGGCATGATAATCTCTCCAAAGGTGTTCGTCGGTTCTCCATTGAAACCTACCAAGGTTGCCGAACGTCGGGTGATTTTCGAGCGAACTATTCCCGTGGCCTTGATGGTATCAAGGAAAATGACGTTTGCTGAACTGCCCCCATCTATCAAGACTCGTCGGGTTAAACAATTACCAATTGTGAGTTGAATGATCAACCCGTCATGATGCTTCTGATACGAGTCACCGAGGTCGTCTTGGTCGAACACAATCTTCATAGCTTCCAATTCCAAATCTCCTTTTGTCCTTGAAGAACGCGGGATAGGCCGATCGTCAGGTGCTTGACTGGCGTGACGTTTGGCCGCGGAATACGTCAGACCACACACGTCGGAACCACCAGTGATGCAATTGAGGACCATTGCATGCTCAGGGGTCGGCGGTCGATGGTCGTCAGCTGGAGTAATGACGTCATCGATGATATCTTTGAGATTTCCTTTCGGGACGTGATATGCTAGCTCTTTTTTGAGGGCTATGCAATCATCTGTCGTATAATCATGGTCGACATGGAAATCGCACCACTTTGACTTATCTTTCTTGGCATCGTCCTGATCGGATTTTTTTGGCCACCGGATGATCGCCTGGGCGGTCTTCAGAGCTTCGACCAAGTCCTTAGTGGACCCTTTGAATCCGTAAGAGGATACCTTGGGGTACTGAGGAAATTTGGTCGCGGTCTTAGCCTCTGCTTTCGTCTTAAACCTGACGTTCGAGATTTGGCGCGCGGGCTCTATCTTGGAAATCGCCTTCGTCTTGAACTCCGGCTTCTTTACACCTAACGACCTCTTATCGTCGATATGCTTACGACGAAAGGCAGCGTCGTCTTCTACCCTCAAATACGCTAGAGTTCGAGCTCGGACGTCTTCGAAATTCTCCGGGGGGTACTTGGTCAAATCAGTGTATAAGCCCGAACTGTCGTCCAGACCACGTTTGTAAGCTTCGATCGCGGTCTTGACGTCACAATTGCGGATACTGATCATCTCTGCATTGAACCTATTGAAATAGTTTCGAATAGACTCATTGGCCTTTTGCACGACATAATACAGATCACTGGTCTGCTTCTCCATTTTGTGGCTGCTGGCGAATTGCTGAGAGAATTGGTTGACCAACTCAGCAAATGACCCGATGGACTTGGGTTTGAGAATGATCACCATTGGAGGGCAAGACCAGTGAGAGTCGCCCCAAAGCTTTTGCACATGCACACTTCTTGATACATGTGTTGGATTGAGACCGTCCACGTGAGCTGCTTATATTGTGCGATGTGTTCTGTCGGATCAGTCACCCCCGAATACTTGGGCGTGAAGGCGGGGATGTTGAATTTCTTCGGGACGTCGACTGTCGCGATCTTGTCAATGAAAGGCGACACTAGAAATCCTGAGCGAGGCTCGACGTCGACGGGCACGGCAGCCCCAGGTAGCTTAGCGAGCAGGGACAGGACACGCTCATTCCGATCTTCTAGCATTTTCAACCGCTGGGCGACGGGGTCATTAGGATCAGGATTCGCACCCGCCAACGGATCAACTCCCGAATTGGTGCCATTGCCGTACGACGAGCCATTGGTGTCCCCGTTGAAAGGGACAAAATATGGCTGTGAACCATTTTGAAATGGCTGTGACCTATTCTGAAATGGCTGAGACCCATTCTGGAATGGTTGCTACCCATTCTGAAATGGCTGCGACCCATTCTGAAATGGCTGAGACCCATTCTGGAATGGCTGCGACCTATTCTGAAATGGCTGCGACCCATTCTGCATGGGTGGAGGTCTGATGTACTGAGGAGGAACATGCCCAGACTGGGGATTTGGGTTGAACGATCCCGGCTGCTGGTTTGGACCTGGCTACTGATTCTGCACGAATGGACCGGGTCCTGGATTGCGGGCGAACGGAGCTGAACCAGGATTATGGACGAACAGAGCTGATCCTGAATTCTGGACGAATGGTCTTGGAACATTTTCCTCAGTCGGGCGATCTCCTCAGTTGCTCTTCGACTCTGCTCAGCCATGGCATTGATTTGATTTCGCGCAACTTCCAACTCCTGATACATTTGGGCAATGACTTGTTTGGGATTTCCAAGGGCTGCTGTTTGGGCAAAAAATCATGTCGTACGACCACGACCAAAATAGGTAAGACGCATGTCCTAAGCTATATCTTGTATTAAGATAAGGTCTCGACAAGAACCCAGAAAACATCCGTCGTCTCCCATAAAAGGTAAGTCGTACGTTTCCCATGACGCTCGACCATAGCATCGCCCGTCCCGTACGACTATCGCGTAAGATCATTGCACCTTCGACCAAAGCTAACGTTAACCTTGACTGTTACGTTTGTTAAGTATTTAATGCAGGAGTCAAAGCCATTAACAGCAAGCAGCCGTAACGGACGAAGAGCATTATGGATAATCACTCCAGCGACCGTTTCCAGCCGTTGTAGCCGTTGATCAAATCATTAATGGAGCTAATTAATGGCACGAAGACTATAAAAGTCAAGCTAAAGCCTCATTTCAAAGGACATCCGTTAACATCTAATATACATCAGCGAACATCACCAAGCAGCAGAGAAAATCATCCAAACTCATAGCAAAGAACATTCAAACTCTGGAGATCAAGTACTGAAAGCCAGAACCTTACAGCGAATTCAAGAACACTCGAAGGAAAGCTCAAGTATCGCTCTCGACGCACGACAACATCTCTCGACCAAAAGTTCACACTTTGTATTCACACACGACAAACACCTGTTTTTACATTTAAACACTTGTACTTTACATTTTGAAGCATTTTCTTCATTTGTATTGTAATCATCGTACGACCGACGCCAGTACCAAGGACATCGCCCCTGATTGGCGACCATAGTGCAGCGACGACACCTCTTGTCGTCCGCAGGTTTTTTCCTCGATTGAGGTTTTTCCTGCGTCATCAAATCCCTTGTCTCGTTTATTTTTTTTCCTCGTCGCACGTCTCGTCGAAAGATCCTTTCTTTAGTTGATTAAGTCCACATCGACCTTAAGTTGTCCCTTTGGTTCGATTTTTGGCATTAACAGTTTGGCGCCATCCGTGGGACCTCATCTAGAGAAAATCCTCGACGAACGTGCATTCTACTAATAGTTTCTTGGAGTTTCTTCTATTTTCTGTCGCAGGAAAATGGCAGCCCTTGGAAATCCGCAGCAAGCCGTCACTCAGATGTATCAGGAGCTCGAGGTTGCCAAGAATCAACTCAATGCAATGGCATAGCAGAATCGCAGAGCAGCTGAAGAGATCGCGCGGCTAAGGAGTCCTTTTGGATCCCAGAATGGTCCTAGACCATTCATCCAGAATTCAGGTCCGGGATCAGGCCCGTCCGTGCAGAATCAGCAGCCGGGTCCGTTCATTCCGAATCCCCAATCTGGGCAGATTCCCCCTCAGCACATCCGACCACCACCCTTGAACAATGGATCCCAACCATTGCAAGGTGGCGCCCAGCCGTTTCAGAGTGGATCCCAGCCGTTTTCCCAGCCGTTTCAGAGTGGATCCCAGTCGTTTTCCCAACCGTTTCAAAATGGTCCGCAACCTTTCCAGCAAGGATCGCAATCTTTCCAGCAGAGATCGCAGCCATTTCAGCAGGGACCACAATCTTTTCAGAATGGACTGCAGCAATTCCAATATGGGTCGCAGCCATATTTTGTTCCGTTCAATGGGACACCAATGGTTCGTCGCATGGTAATGGCACTAGTCCAGGGACCAATCCCTCGAAAGGGGCAAATCCTGATCTTAACGATCCCGTCGCCCAGCGTTTGAAAATATTAGAAGACCAAAATGAGCGCGTCCTGTCCTTGCTCGCCAAGTTACCTGGGGAAGCCGTGCCTGTCGACGTCGAGCCTCGCTCGGGGTATCAGGCGTCGCCCTTCATCGACGAGATCGCCACCGTCGAGGTCCCAAAGAAGTATAACATTCATGCCTTTACTCCCAAGTATTCGGGTGTGACCGATCCAACCGAGCATGTGGCGCAGTATAGGCAGCTCATGTGGACGATCTCGATTCCACACATGTACCAGGAAGTATGCATGTGCAAGAGTTTCGGGGCGACTCTCACTAGTCCAGCTCTCCAGTGGTTGATCAATCTCAAACCCAAGTCCATCGGGTCGTTTGCTGAGTTGGTTAATCAGTTCTCCCGGCAATTCACCTGCAGTCGTAAGATGGAAAAGCAGACTAGTGATCTGTACTATGTCGTGCAGAAGGCCAATGAGTCCATTCGAAGTTATTTCAATAGATTCAATGCCGAAATGATCAGTATCCGCAATTGTGACGTGAAAACTGCGATCGAAGCTTATAAGCGTGGTCTGGACGATAGTTCAGGTCTATACACTGACCTGACCAAATAACCCCCAGAGACTTTCGAAGACGTCCGAGCTCGAACCTTAGCATATATGAGGGTAGAAGATGATGTCGCCTTTCGTCGCAAGCACACTAACGACAAGAAGTCGTTAGGCGTCAGAAAGCCAGAGTTCAAGCCAACGGTTGTTTCCAGAATAGAGCCAGTGCGCCAAATTTCAAATGTTCGTTTCAAGACGAAAGCAGAGGCCAAGACCGCGACTAAGTTCACTCAATACCCCAAGATATCATCTTACGGATTCAAAGGATCTGCTAAGGAATTAGTCGAAGCTCTGAAAGGTACCCAAGCTACCATTCGATGGCCAAAGAAGTCCGACCTGGACGATGTTAAGAAAGACAAATCAAAGTGGTGCGACTTCCATACCGATCATGGTCATGCGACAGACGATTGTATCGCATTGAAGAAGGAACTAGCATATCATTTTCCGAAAGGAAATCTCAAAGATATCATCGACGATGTCGCTATCGGGCATCGAACGACGACCCCCGAGCATACGAAGGTCGTCAATTGCATCACCGGTGGTTCAGACGTGTGTGGTCTGACGTATTCCGCGGCCAAGCGTCATGCCAGTCAGGCACCCGATGATCGGCCTATTCCTCGCTCGTTCAGACCCAAAGGAGATTTGGAGCTAGAAGCCTTGAAGATTGTGTTCAACCAAGTCGATCTCGGCGACTCGTACCTAAAGCATCACGACGGGTTGATCATTCAACTCATGGTCGGTAACTGTTTGACGCGTCGAGTATTGGTAGACGGGGGAAGTTCAACAAACGTCATTTTTCTCTACCCTATCAAAGCCATGGGAATCGATCGCTCGAAAATCACCCGACGTTCGACGACTTTGGTCGGTTTCAATGGAGAAGCGACGAGCACCTTCGGAGAGATAATCTTGCCCGTCTACGCCGGAGGAGTCAACAAGCAAACCAAGATTAGCGTCATCGACTGTGCGTCGGCCTATAACATCATCTTAGGTCGACCATGGATCCATGATATGAAAGCTGTTCCTTCGACGTATCATCAAATGTTGAAATTCCCGACGCCATGGGGAATCCAGGAGATCAAGAGTGAGCCAAAAGTCGCTCGTGAATGCTACAAGTCTACCTTGAAGCCGAGAAAATAAACTGAAGTCGCAAGATCAAGCTCTCGACAGGTTCGTTCTTCTATCCCTAAATTAATATCTTTTCCACAGGGATAAATCTACTATGGTGCCTCGTCGCACGACAACATAGTCGACCGCAGGACAATATTTCTCCGTGTCATTCTGTCATTTAAAACCTATCTTTTCCTCCCAAAAAGGATACGGTAATAAATGACAGGGGGCAAATAGAGAGAGTCTGAAATGATACGTTCTCTAACTATTTCTCATACGATTTTTTCTCTCAAAACGTTTACTGATTTAAGCATCGGAGGGTCGTTGGCTAGCCAACGACCAACCCCCGACATCGTTCTATCGCAGAATCGCACGACAGATTATCGCAGATTCGCATGGCAGTAATCATTAAGTCTACTAGATGACTTTGAATTCGCAGAATCGCACGACATAAATAATCAGGATTTCCTTCCCTGACCATCCCTCCACAGGGGCATACGACGCAAATTCCTCGTACGATCTCGTCGTACAATCACAAAGCCTAAATAACTTACATCTAAGTTTCTTAGCTTTTATACCCTGAATGGATGCTTTAATCGCGTGTTTTTATTTGTTTTACATTCTTATTATCATATTACAATAAGCCCCTTAGTCGCATGATTTCATATGTATCTTATGTTCGACTTTATAATCAAATGTGATTCGAATAAAGCATAAGCAAAAGATATATTCGTTGAGTAAACCATCATATACATACTCAACCCCCGATAGGTCAAGTGGCAAAAACAACAAGGAAAGAAAAAATTCTAGACGACAGGGGGAACATCGGTCGTATCCCTGCTCAAAGTCCCAACCCGAGGACCTTCATCTGCCACTCCTCCCGCACGAATCTCCTGCAGTTCATACTGAGCATCGAAAAGCTGGATAGCTAGCTCGTCAGCACGCGCCAAGGCAAACCTCTCCCTATCTAAAGCCGCCTTCTCTCTCTCCAGCGCCGCAACTTCTCTTTCAAGGGCAGACGCCATCAACCCTTCAACTTTCGACATCCCCGCGTGTAATGCCAAAGACGACTGGAACGTCTGAAAAATAACATAAGAAAATATTAGACGACTAAACGAACGAGACAAGTCATGAAAGATTGACACTTACCCTGAACGCCAGACTGGCAACTTGAGATCCAATCTCTCCGGCCGGAACTCCACGAAAACGCTCCCCGAAAGACGGGAGCAAATACTTCCCCAGATGAGGGAACAACGCCGTCCCGTCTAGGACACCATCCGCCATAAAGTCAGACGGCAATGTAAAATTGACCGTCATAACTTCGGCCGATGATCCCTCGCCCCTGTCGGCAGATATTGGGGTCGACACTTGAGACACCGGTTTCGTCACCGTCGCCGGAAGCGCAAAACTTGCTGGTGTCGCGTCCATCACGCCAGGACGGCTAGATGACGCCCTCGCCTTCTTAGGCAGAACAACTCCCGGTGGGTTATCAACCCTCGACGACGGTTCCCTCAGGACTGTCCTCTTGGTTCTCTTCTGGCTCGACCCAGCTGTCGAAACATTTTCACCCCGAAGGGCACGCGTAACCTGCGTTCCTCTCGCCCTAGAGACCGATTTCCTCTCGATCGACACTGATCAGGAAATACATGAAGCGTCAGACAGATAGAGTAAACGAAATAAAATAAACTATGGTACACTTACCAGTCGCCTCTTCCTGCACGTCCTCATCTCCTTCTTCTATCACGTCCTCATCCTCATCCTCGACCGTCGATTGCCACGAAACAAAAGATCGGTCATCAACACTAAGACTCAAGAACTTGTTGATCTTAGCCTGGGAATCCACAGTCGGTTTCACTTCGTCAAGTTGAATCTCTAAAGGCGACAAGAGGAAAATGATAAGTAAAAGTAATAAAGATAAATAAAACTCAGAAACAAACGAAGCATGCCTGTCTTATTCCAGTCTGACCGCATCCAATTGCTGCTGGAATCCAATGACTCGGTAAGAACAAATACATACCTCGACTTCCACCCACGATCATTGACGCCAGTTCCCAATACCAAGGCACGATCACCCTTGAACTTAGAATAAGGACTATAACGCCAGTTCTTATCCTTTTTAACTTGGTACGCCGCCAAGAAATCATTCATGATCATAGGAGACTCCCATTTCGCGGACGCTCGCTCAATAACCAACAAAACTCGCCAAAGTTGGGGCATCAATTGTCCCGGCGACACATCGAAATCCTGCATGAATGACTTGGCTAAACCAGAAAACGGCCATTGAAACCCTATCTTAAAAGTATACTCGTACAAAACAAGATATCCCTCAGGGCAATCCTTAGAACGAACAATCCCGGGACACCGCAACTCTACATTTGCAGGAATTTTTGCTAAACTCCTAAAAGCATCTTAGTCTACGTGATTCATGATAAGACTCGCAGGCTCCATCGACATTGTGAATCAGAGGACAGAACAAGGTCTTATATAAACGCTCTCAACTGCGGGTTGAAGATTTGCAGCGATTCGAGTAAGTTCGGACGAAGAATGGAAAGGAATCAAGGCGAAATCTCTCCCCAAATAAACACTTCGAAGTATAGCAAGAAAAGATCCGTCATGATCTTTATTTATACAAACGATCGCATCAAGTCGAATCCCTGGATGATTTCCCCGCGTCCGTGTCCTTTCGTATATCCGCCCGGATCTTCGACACCTGTCCTCGACAGCTGGTAAGCATCATCGTACGTCAGCATGACGTCACGACCTCGTTCCTCTTTCGACTTCTAGTTCAGTTTGAAGCGGATTGGTCTAGTTCCACGACAACCAGGTAAGTCCCTCAACCCAGGTCACGAGCCTAAGCATTCGACAAAGCAAAATTTAAAACTTAAATTTGACATTCAATTTTCAAATTTTGGGGGCAAACTATTTGGGCAAAAAATCACGTCGTACGACCACGACCAAAACAGGTAAGACGCATGTCCTAAGCTATATCTTGTATTAAGATAAGATCTCGACAAGAACCCAGAAAACATATGTCGTCTCCCGTAAAAGGTAAGTCGTACGTTTCCCATGACGCTCGACCATAGCATCGCCCGTCCCGTACGACCATCGCGTAAGATCATTGCACCTTCGACCAAAGCTAACGTTAACCTTGACTGTTACGTTTGTTAAGTATTTAATGCAGGAGTCAAAGCCATTAACAGCAAGCAGCCGTAACGGACGAAAAGCATTATGGATAATCACTCCGGCGACCATTTCCAGCCGTTGTAGCCGTTGATCAAATCATTAATGGAGCTAATTAATGGCACGAAGACTATAAAAGTCAAGCTAAAGCCTCATTTCAAAGGACATCTGTTAACATCTAATATACATCAGCGAACATCACCAAGCAGCAGAGAAAATCATCCAAACTCATAGCAAAGAACATTCAAACTCTAGAGATCAAGTACTGAAAGCCAGAACCTTACAGCGAATTCAAGAACACTCGAAGGAAAGCTCAAGTATCGCTCTCGACGCACGACAACAGCCCTCGTCCAGAAGTTCACACTTTGTATTCACAGACGACAAACACCTGTTTTTACATTTAAACACTTGTACTTTACATTTCGAAGCATTTTCTTTATTTGTATTGTAATAATCGTACGACCGACGCTAGTACCAAGGACATCGTCCCTGATTGGCGACCATAGTGCAACGACGACACCTCTTGTCGTCCGCAGGTTTTTTCCTCGATTGAGGTTTTTCTTGCGTCATCAAATCCCTTGTCTCGTTTATTTTTTTTCCTCGTCGCACGTCTCGTCGAAATATCCTTTCTTTAGTTGATTAAGTCCACATCGACCTTAAGTTGTCCCTTTGGTGCGATTTTTGGCATTAACAGCTGCCATTTTCCAGAAACAGAAAACAGAAGAAACTCCAAGAAACCGTTAGTACGACTCACGTTTGTCGAAGATTTTCTCTAGATGGGGCCCTACGGTAGGAGCCAAACTGTTAATGCCAAAAATCGCAAAAAAGTACAACTTGAGGTTGATTGTGGAGCTTAACAACTAAAGAAATAAATCTCTCGACAAAGCGTGCGACAAAGACGAAAATATAAATGAGACAGAGAATTTTGGTGAGGTAAAAAACCCGCGGACGACAGTGGAGGTCGTCGCTGTACTATGGTCGCCAAACAGGGGCGATGTCCTTGTGTTTCAGGTGTCGATCGTACAGAAATTACAATACAAATGAAAGAAAGACTTCGAAATGTAAAGTAACAAGTGTTTTGAACGTAGAAACAATGTGAGTCGTGTGCGAATGTCGAGTGTCGAGAGCGATTCTTCGAGAGAGTGTTCTTTGCTTCGAATGTTCTTCTAAGTTCAGATGGTTGTTTTTGGTGTTTCTCTGTTGTATTCATCTTATGCCAGTGTCCTTAAAATGATGATTGAACTAGGTATTTGTAGTCTTCGGGTGCTTTAATTGCCTTCTTTACTGCTGCATGTAACAGTCGTAACGGTCGTCGTCTTCAATGCTGTTAACGACTTTGGCCGGTTATAGCCGTTGTTCATCAATGTCGTTAATTCCTGAATTAAACACTGAACAAACGTAACAGTCGTATCGAACGTTAGTCGGTCGAGGTCGCAAGGTCTTATGCGACGGTCGTGTGAACTAGGCGACATCGTGGTCGATTGTCGTGAGGTAAATAACTTACGATTCGACTTTTTACCAAGGGATAAAGTATTATGATTTTACCTTGCTGCGGATAAGTAAGACAAGGGTTTTCTTTAATTCGGTCGTGGTCGAGACTGGTGAAATTTTTCCCAAACAGCAACGACCACGACCAAGACAATAAGAAAATTTATTACACTTCTTTTGTAACAAAGTCAAAACCATAAACATTTTGTCCTTTGACAAAGCCGAAGTCAAGCGTACCTCTCGACCTCGACCGTCGTATGGAGTCACACGACCTCGACCGACTAACGTATGCCATTTCTGTTACTTTCTCAGTATTTAATACACGAATCAATGCCATTAAATGACCAACGGCTATAACCGACATAAGCCATTAACAACATTCAACTCGACGTCCGTTACAACAATTACCAGAAGCATTCAAGAAGTCAATCAATGCACCCGAAGACTATAAAAGCAAAGGCTCAATCAACATTTCGGGGCATCGCATTGCATCACACAATCATCTGAACTCTGAAGAACACCTGAAACAAGGAATTCTCTTTCGAAGAATCGCTCTCGACGCACGACATTCGCACACGACACACAGCTTTTACACACGACGCACATTGTTTTTACATTTAAAACACTTGTTACTTTACATTTAAAGTATTTCCTTTCATTTGTATTGTAATCTCTGTACGATCGACACCCGAAACATAAGGATATCGCCCCTGTTTGGCGACCATAGTGCAGCGACGACTTCCACAGTCGTCCGCGGGTTTTTTCCTCGTTAAGGTTTTTCCCGCGTCACCAAAATCTCTGTCTCTTTTACGTTTTTTTCATTGTCGCATTGCTTTGTCGAATGATTCATTTCTTTAGTTGTTAAGCTCCACAATCAACCTTAAGTTATCCTTGGACGATTTTTGGCATTAACAGTTTGGCGCCCACCGTGGGGCCCCATCTAGAGAAAATCTTCGACAATCGTGCGTTTTACTAACTGTTTCTTGTAGTTTCCTCTTTTTTTTGTTTCAGGAGAATGGCAAGTAATGGAAACCGAGAGCATGTCACCGCCCAAGTGCAGGAAGAGCTTGAAAATGCACAAGATATTCCTGGAATGGTCGACGAATTTCGCCTGGAGGAAATCATCCTGGACCAGAGCAAACCTGACCAGAAAGTCCTTGTAGGGTCGTCCCTCGATCCCTGCCTTAAAGAAAAACTCATATTTTTTTTTTTGCAGAAGAATTGTAACACCCCATTTTCTGAGCCAATTTAAACCTCAAGTTATAACAGGTTATGATAATAAATACTTCAACTTATAAAAACAGGCAGTGGATTAACCACCAAGAGTATATTCACATTTCAAGATCCTTCAAATAACCTATCAATCTAATTATGTCACTACAACCAGATTAATCAAGTTATCTATCAATCCATCAAAATCTCTTCTTTGTTAAATTCATCCACCTCTACTATATCAAAACGCCCGTCCCACAACCCTTTACCTCCCCGAGCTAGTACCTGGTAAGAAAACATCAGTTGAGACGATTAGGCCAACGCCTAGTGAGAACATTCGTTTCCACAATAATATTTGCAAAATCAATGTAAACAAGTTATATCAAACTTGATTACCCTTTTTCTTACCATACATATAACTCTATTCTGTTAACACGATTTTTACCCAGTTCCATGAATATGACTGACACACCTTCCATCATCATATCATGTCTCAGAGCTACACTACGAATCTGCACTGATTCTAGAGTAATGTTTCTATTCCGGAAATCACAATATACACATGCCCATTTCCATATTTCATGAATATGACTGACAATAATTCCGTCATCATATCATACCCCAGAGCCACACTATGAATCTTCAAAGATTCTAGATCAATGCTCTCCACCAATAAATCGCGATTACACACGCCCATTTATCGGTAAGGAAGCAGAGATCACAAGCACTTATGTCAATCTCACTCTCTTCCTTAGAAATCAAGAATAACGATTAAACGAGTTATACCACACGCCTATTCCATGATTTCCCACACACTGGAATAACGAGTAAACGAGTTATACCAAACGCCTATTCCATGATTTCCCACACACACTGGAATAACGATTAAACGAGTTATACCACACGCCTATTCCATGTGATTACCAAACACTAGTGCCTATGGATCCATTACACTATCTACTCGTGCAAGTAAATGCTTAATACAGATTTCTCATATCATTCAGTATGAGCAAATCACCTTTATACCATATAGATTCCTCATATCATTCAATATGAGCAAATCTCCTTTACCTATACCAAACACCTGCCTAGTATCAAACCGGCACAGTTATCAAGCCTAACATACTACCCTTCGAATGTACGTATGTTCATGCTAAACTAATTATGTCTCAATCACGATGATTCACAATTAACAGAACTGAAAATTGCCCAGTCTGCACAAAGTGTCCGGACAACCCAAAGTTTCCGGATAATAGGAGTTTTCCGGACAACTAAACCTTTCCGGATACATACTTAATCCGAACAACTGAACTTTCCGAATAATTCATACTTTCCGGATACCTATTTAATTCGGACAACACCCGGAAACTAAAGAAACCCGGATACTATCCAGTAACTAATTCTATCCGGAAACTACTTAAAAAAGAGACTTACCGGATACTTAATCTCGTCCGGACACATTCATCACCACGGTTTTCCGGATACGACGATTTATCCGGAAACCTTCGACCTGCAGCTCAAAATTCAACCTAATTCGATGTCTGTTCGATTCAGTTCATTTCAGACCATCCCATACAGTTCATAACCAATTTATACAGCTATTTCAAGGTTTAATTTAACATGAAAACACTGATTTGCACAAATAACAAATGAACTCACCTCTTAAAGAAGTTATACCCACTTTGCACAATCTGATTCTTCAAATCTGTTGTTTATGATTCCAAACACCTATTCCACATTCAAATTCGTTTTACAAACATAGAACTACACAAATTTTACCAGAAACCTTGATTGATTTACTTACCAAATTGATGAACAAAGCCAAACTTGCTTTCTCTTTTCTCTCTATCTCCTTTCTCTGCCTCTTGACCGACCCACACACAAGATACTGAGATATTTCTCAGCTTTCCACCCCTTATCCACACCCACTTTCAACATTAACCATACATACCCCCAAGTTTCATTAATTCTACAATTCACACCTCTAGGTTTCAATATTTCCAAAAATAACACCAAACTTTAAACCCTTGTATTTTAACCCCATTGAATTATAAAATTTCCATATAATTCAAGGTTTACACAAAATACAAATACATCCCAATCCTCATTAAAATACTATTGTTGAAAATTCAGGATGTTACAATACTCCCCAACTTGAAAATGATTTCGTCCTCGAAATCAAGATCAGGTGAACAGATGGGGATACCTATCCTTCATACTCTCTTCCGACTCTAAAGTCACATTAGTACCTCGATGGTGTTTCCACTGTATTTTCAACATAGCTACTTCCTTGCCATTACGTAGCTTTCTAACCGATCTTTCCAAAATTGCTTCTGGTTCTTCCGCACCACAATTCTTCTCATCCACTCTTACTTTTAGTAAAAGAAATCACATCATACCAATATGAAATATTTTGTACATCTCTTCCCTTTAAGTCTTACATACTTAATCACAATTTAAAAGTCCAGAAATAACAAGAATTCATCTTTTCATATTTTCTTAACCTTACCTCTTTCATTAGTATTCACTCCCCAACTTGGATTTGCAAACCTCCTTAGAGTCACTGTTCATCATCAAATCTTTACCCGACTACTTCTTGGTCTACCATACCGACATTAATCGTAACTCGATCTCCGGTCTCAAAAGAACATTACCATCTACTGCTTGAAAATCTACACTCACCTTAAATTGAGCGTACTCACCACTTTTGAATACTTTGATCATTACGACAAACCTTTGTTACATCCATGACTCACACGTTTCTATAGTATAAAGTGTTACCATTCCTCACACCACTATCGCACTATGCGACCATATTGCAACCGAATACTAAAGTGTGGTATATCAAGGGTGATAATTCCATTGAACCTGTAGTATAACTACATTCTTAGGTCCGATCTTTTTATCATTTCTTCCCACGTTAGCATGGAGTACTACCCTCCAAACATTACTTGTCTCTTTCTCCCAACCTTTCCACATACTGATAACATTTTCTCATTACTATACCTAACCAAACAGTTGTACCAAAATTCTAACTTAAGGCAATCAACTAAGTTATCTTGAAACGACATACCGTCCCAAGTTACTACACATTCTTTAATCTGCAACTAATACTTCCTCGGACAGTTCTTTCACCCATAAGAATCAACTCATCTTCCTTAAGGATTTTGCATCTTTTACATCACATTTTGACTAACATATCTATCATCTTTGTTAACTTCCAATGATAAAAAAAACATAAATTTACCTAGCGACTCACACAACCAACATCGCTTTGGATAAACACCCACTACTTTTCCGCCATTCTATTCCGATATTAGCCATATCACTACACCATTTTACAAACCACATACTCCAACAATTTTATTGACAAAACGTACTCTTTATCTGAAATCCCCGAAAAGACTTCCATCGGTTGCTTCCTCTTTCTAACTTCACATTACATACTAGTTGACACACTTATCTTGGCACTTGATGCCACTACTCGTTCGTACATTCTCCACCCATAACATCTCACAACAGACCAGGTCTCTCATGGTCATTTGTACACAATTCAAACGTACATTCATGTTCTCTCGCATGATTAATTGAGTCTATTTCACTATTACAATCCTCCCCAATTTTAATTGAATCACAACTCGCGGTTTCTAATTAAATTCCACTTACTTGTTTCCTGCTAGCTCTTCGTGATTCCAGGCTTAATATTCATACATGATCTCAGAAATAACCAATGTATTCATATCATGTAAACTTCAATTATAACATAACTCATATAATTCCAACCCTAAGCCTACGTCGAGCTTATTTAAACCAGGCGATTGCTCCCAATACTCAACCGAGTCCAAAACCGAGCCATCCGCTCAAAGGATCGAATGATCATTATGCAACATATGTTCCGAGGCATGATAATCCTACGACCTCTTCATTGCTACTTTCCCAACGAAGTCAATTATACAGGTATATATATGCAACTCTTTTATACTCCACAATGTATATATTTCGCCAAGGTTCATTAGTTCCAAAGGTATTAAGAACACAAAATTTATCAAACAGTCTTTACACCTAAGACCGACACTTGTTCAAATAGAAAGCAGTTAAGCATATAACACATCCAAGACTCCATCTCGAGTCACTAAAACTGACAAACATTCAAAAGACTCATTTGAATATAAATCAAGCCTTTAAGGCCAAAATAAACGTTTGGTTAAACATGTGTCACTCACACGATTACGTAAACCAAAATACATTGTTACCCAAAATCTTTACCCTTTTTAATCCATTAATTGGCCAACGGCCCCAAAACAAAGATTTACCACTCTTAAAACTTTACATGGTCGGATTTACCAAAATCCCCCAACCCACATGTTCACATTTTTAAAACGTAACACATCATAAATATTGCACATCCACAATAAACATTAAAAGCGTGTTTTGACTACATATCTTTCACTTGTGCAACAATACTCGAAACTTCTTTCATTAGTGATTTATTCGTCAATCACTCAAAATCCTTAACTATGTTGTACACAATAATATATGCTTTGCGCATACCCTCTGCATAACAGCATACCGGTACCGCTCACGGTCTTTGTTCCTGTCCGCACAGTCATACGCGGGACGCACCCAGACCGCACCTAATGACAGACGAAAGGTCTCATATACCTTACACAACTATCGACTTCAATGTCAAAATTTGACATGTCGACACTTCCTTAACCTTAAGGTCCTTAACTGAACCTAATTCTTCCTCCGGGCACAACCGTCCCTCGGCAACTGTATTCCTAGTCAGCGAACAGGGTACAGACTCTCATGCAACCGAAACTAAAGTCCACTTTCAACTCTCACACTGTTCATCTCTCATTTGAACACAATTACCAAAACTACTAATTTTCTCCCAAGGTTTATCCAACACCTCTCCATTCTTGGAGTTCTTTCTTAGCTTATAACGTAATACTCTACGACCTAGCGAGTTCATAGCCTTTATGCATGACAAATCATTTCGCACATTTTCTTATTCTAAATAACCCTACTAGGAACAACTTGGGCACACACACCCCAAAGTACTGCACAACGACCTCGAGAATCGTTTGCATAATAAATTTCCGAAAACTGAATCCTTTTCAAACAAAACAGTGTTGTTACGACGGTAATATACTAAATAAAAATCTCTTCGTACGATAACAGTTCGAAAAAATTTGACCGACACGAAATAAACTAGTCGGTTCTCTCTTTTATTTATATGATTTTTTTAATAGGTCCATACTCCTGTTAGTGATTAGACGTTTTGCTGACCAACGCTTTCTTGCTACAATTCAACTTTTCACGTAAAGTAAGAAATACTTTGTAAAAACTTCAAAATTTTCGCTGTGCGACGTAAATGGGATTGCCTTTTCTTTAACTACACTTTCGCACGTGCTAATTCAACCTTGACTAAAACTGTTATTTAAGCATTTGGTTTGAAATCATGAAAATTCATGTAACACACACTAAAACACCAGGCATAAAACTTTCCTCGCAATTGAAGGCTACTTACTTAAACGAGGTCAATCGTCTTACTTACGTAACTTATCATTGACATCCTACTTCCGACCAGTGGTCGCCCTCTCGGCCTTATAACATTTGCTATACTGGCATTCCACGATCCACATACTCCACCATGTCATACCATTTCCATCTTGATCAATCATCTCATACTCTATCTCCACACATATCAATCCACCTACTAAAGGTTGCCTTGGCGGACTTTCATGAGTCCCGCCAATTCCAGGTTATCCTTCCAACCTCCAATCAATACTGATATGTCTTTCAAAGGACCTTGGTGGCGTATTCACCATCATTCTACTATAACAAAAGGGGATAACCATAAGAAATGGTTATGCCCGTACACACATACAAAACGTACCTTATCGATCGTTAGTCACTGTAATAATTCAGAAATAAGCATGCTCGTGTAAATATATATTCATAATAACAGTAGCTAATTGGAATTGTGAACATATCATACAGGAGAATCCTCGTTACCATTGTCACAGTACTAATTCCACGTATTTCCGTTGACTCTAAGACTATCCCGTCTTAACACTTCTACCCATATCTCACATATCATAACCTACTCCATCTCAGCTTAAGTCTAAGTATCTTATCAGCATACTTAGTTCGCTTAAACTAGTGCTCTGATACCATATTGTAACACCCCATTTTCTGAGCCAATTTAAACCTCAAGTTATAACAGGTTATGATAATAAATACTTCAACTTATAAATACAGGCAGTGGATTAACCACCAAGAGTATATTCACATTTCAAGATCCTTCAAATAACCTATCAATCTAATTATGTCACTACAACCAGATTAATCAAGTTATCTATCAATCCATCAAAATCTCTTCTTTGTTAAATTCATCCACCTCTGCTATATCAAAACGCTCGTCCCACAACCCTTTACCTCCCCGAGCTAGTACCTGGTAAGAAAACATCAGTTGAGACGATTAGGCCAACGCCTAGTGAGAACATTCGTTTCCACAATAATATTTGCAAAATCAATGTAAACAAGTTATATCAAACCCGATTACCCTTTTTCTTACCATACGTATAACTCTATTCTGTTAACACGATTTTTACCCAGTTCCATGAATATGACTGACACACCTTCCATCATTATATCATGTCTCAGAGCTACACTACGAATCTGCACTGATTCTAGAGTAATGTTTCTATTCCGGAAATCACAATATACACATGCCCATTTCCATATTTCATGAATATGACTGACAATAATTCCGTCATCATATCATACCCCAGAGCCACACTATGAATCTTCAAAGATTCTAGATCAATGCTCTCCACCAATAAATCGCGATTGCACACGCCCATTTATCGGTAAAGAAGCAGAGATCACAAGCACTTATGTCAATCTCACTCTCTTCCTTAGAAATCAAGAATAACGATTAAACGAGTTATACCACACGCCTATTCCATGATTTCCCACACACACTGGAATAACGATTAAACGAGTTATACCACACGCCTATTCCATGTGATTACCAAACACTAGTGCCTATGGATCCATTACACTATCTACTCGTGCAAGTAAATGCTTAATACAGATTTCTCATATCATTCAGTATGAGCAAATCACCTTTATACCATATAGATTCCTCATATCATTCAATATGAGCCAATCTCCTTTACCTATACCAAACACCTTCCTAGTATCAAACCGGCACAGTTATCAAGCCTAACATACTACCCTTCGAATGTACGTATGTTCATGCTAAACTAATTATGTCTCAATCACGACGATTCACAATTAACAGAACTGAAAATTGACAGTCTGCACAAAGTGTCCGGAAAACCCAAAGTTTCCGGATAATAGGAGTTTTCCGGACAACTAAACCTTTCTGGATACATACTTAATCCGAACAACTGAACTTTCCGAATAATTCATACTTTCCGGATACCTATTTAATCCGGACAACACCCGGAAACTAAAGAAATCCGGATACTATCCGGTAATTAATTCTATCCGGAAACTACTTAAAAAAAGAGACTTACCGGATACTTAATCGCGACCGGACACATTCATCACCACGGTTTTCTGGATATGACGATTTATCCGGAAACCTTCGACCTGCAGCTCAAAATTCAACCTAATTCAATGTCTGTTCGATTCAGTTCATTTCAGACCATCCCATACAGTTCATAACCAATTTATACAGCTATTTCAAGGTTTAATTTAACATGAAAACACTGATTTGCACAAATAACAAATGAACTCACCTCTTAAAGAAGTTATACCCACTTTGCACAATCTGACTCTTCAAATCTGTTGTTTATGATTCCAAACACCTATTCCACATTCAAATTCGTTTTACAAACATAGAACTACACAGATTTTACCAGAAACCTTGATTGATTTACTTACCAAATTGATGAACAAAGCCAAACTTGCTTTCTCTTTTCTCTCTATCTCCTTTCTCTGCCTCTTGACCGACCCACACACAATATACTGAGATATTTCTCAGCTTTCCACCCCTTATCCACACCCACTTTCAACATTAACCATACATACCCCCAAGTTTCATTAATTCTACAATTCACACCTCTAGGTTTCAATATTTCCAAAAATAACACCAAACTTTAAACCCTTGTATTTTAACCCCATTGAATTATAAAATTTACATATAATTCAAGGTTTACACAAAATACAAATACATCCCAATCCACATTAAAATACTATTGTTGAAAATTCAGGATGTTACAAGAATGCCGATTGTTTTGCCTGTTCGCATGAAGACATGGTCGGCATAGACCCTGGTGTCATTTCCCATAAGCTCAATGTGGACCCATCATTCAAACCTGTCAAACAAAAGCGGCGGAAATTTGCTCTTGAGAGAAATAAGGTGATAAATGATGAAGTCGACAACCTCCTCAAGACAGGGAAAATTCGAGAAGTAAAGTACCCCGACTGGCTTGCTAATGTCGTGGTTGTGGCGAAAAAAATGGCAAATGGAAGGTTTGTATCGATTTTACATATCTCAACAAAGCCTGTCCTAAAGACCCTTTCCCATTGCTACATATCGATCCCATGGTTGACGCGACAACTGGGCATGAACTATTAACGTTCATGGATGCTTATTCTGGATACAATCAGATCTTGATACACGTCAAGGACCAGGAGAAAACTGCGTTCATGACAGATCGAGGTATTTACTTTTATAAGGTTATGCCTTTCGGACTAAAAAATGCAGGTTCGACCTACCAGCGCTTGGTTAACAAGATGTTCAAAGATCATCTCGGCGACACGATGGAGGTTTATATCGACTACATGCTCGTCAAGTTGAAGCAAGCAGCCGACCACGTTGAGCATCTGAAACAGTCGTTCGACATCCTCCGAAAATCTAGCATGAAGCTCAACCCGATGAAATGCTCCTTCGGTGTCAGCGCTGGAAACTTCTTGGGTTACATGGTCACTCGACGAGGAATTGAAGCCAACCCCAACCAGATCAATGCTATCGTCGAGATTAAATCCCCTAGAAATTTCAAAGAGGTCCAAATGCTCATTGGTCGAGTGGCTGCTCTGAACAGGTTTATCTATCGATCCTCAGATAGATGTCATTTATTCTATATAGTCCTCAGGAAAAATAAAGATTTCGTCTGGAC
The DNA here is from genome assembly GCA_033807775.1 of Saussurea involucrata. Classification (NCBI taxonomy): domain Eukaryota; kingdom Viridiplantae; phylum Streptophyta; class Magnoliopsida; order Asterales; family Asteraceae; genus Saussurea; species Saussurea involucrata. The sequence goes on from CM066314.1 coordinate 22,404,018, forward strand.
CGAAGACATGAGCAAGCGTTGCAAAAATTAAAGGAGTACATGACGTCGCCTCCTTTGTTGTCAAAGCCAAATGAGCATGAGGTCTTGCAGCTATATCTGGCCGTTAGTCCTAATGCAGTAAGTGCCGTCCTAACACGAGAAAATGAAAAGCAACAATTGCCGATCTACTATGTAAGTAAATCCCTTTTGGACGCCAAAACCAGGTATTCCTCAATGGAAAAACTACTCTTGTCGCTTGTTACAGCCGCAAAGAAATTGCGACATTATTTCGAATCACACCCGATTACTATCGTTACTAACTATCCCCTTAAGTCTGTCTTGAGAAAACCTGAGTTGACAGGTCGATTGGCAAAATGGAGCATATATCTCAGTAGCTACGACATCGATTTCAAACCCAGGACAACGATCAAGTCGCAAGCACTAGCTGATTTTATCGCCGACTTCAGTCCTGAGTTGGGAAAAGAAGCAGAGCTCGAAGTATCTACTGTGGTGACTCACGATGACGTACCTTGGACCTTACACGTCGACGGGTCATCCAACGTCAGAGGTTCAGGACTTGGCACTGTTAATGCCAAAAATTGCACCAAAGGGACAACTTAAGGTCGATGTGGACTTAATCAAGTAAAGAAAGGATATTTCGACGAGACGTGCGACGAGGAAAAAAATAAACGAGACAAGGGAGTTGATGACGCAGGAAAAACCTCAAACGAGGAAAAAATCTGCGGACGACAGTGGGTGCCGTCGCTGCACTATGGTCGCCAATCAGGGGCGATGTCCTTGGTACTGGCGTCGGTCGTACGATGATTACAATACAAATGAAGGAAATGCTTCGAAATGTAAAGTACAAGTGTTTAAAGTATAGAAACAGGTGTTTGTCGTGTGTGAATACAAAGTGTAAACAACTGTTGGTCGAAGGCTGTTGTCGTGCGTCGAGAGCGTTTCTTCAAGAGAAAGTTCTTTGCTTCGATTGTTCTTGAGCTCGTTGTAGTATTCTGGAATTCGGTGCTAGATGATAGCTTTCTGTATGTGATTTCCAGAGTTTGAGTGTTTGATTTCAGTGTTCTCCCCCCAATTGGTTGCAGCATAGGCTTTTTTATAGCCTCCGTCGGCTATTAATCGTGCCTTCATGGCGCGCTTTATAACCGCTGTCGGGCATTGAATGCTCCTTTGATGATTGGTCTCGTAACGGTCGCTGTCTTCAATGTGGGATTAAATGCTTGTTAATGACTTTGACTCCTGCATTAAATACTTAACAAACGTAACAGTCAAGGTTAACGTTAGCTTTGCTCGAAGGTACAATGATCTTACGCGGTGGTCGTACGGGATGGGCGATACTATGGTCGAGCATCATAGGGGACGTACGACTTACATTTTACGGGCGACGACGGATGTTTTCTGGGTTCTCGTCGAGACCTTATCTTGATACAAGATTTGGATTATGACGTGCGTCTTATCTGCTCCGATCATGGTCGAGACCTGCATTGATAAACAGAAGAAATGTATGTTTGACTGTTTTAACGGTTAGTATAATCGTAAGACCAGGTCGTAAGACCAGGATGTCAGGACGACATTGTCATAGGACCAGGGCGATTTAACATTGATGACAAGAGACTGTCGACGTAAGACCGACGAGTCGTAACTGGCGACATAAGACTAGTGACGTGTGACTAGCGATGTATGACGTGCGATCACAAGATGTAAGATGACTATTGACGCAAGATGTCTTTTAATAACCAACTATCGTGGTTATTAACGTATGTCGGGGATATGATAATAATGGATATTATCCTTGCGGGTTGGGGGTAATCAATGTCTATGGGTCATGTCGAGGGAATTTCCCAGGTCGGTCGAGGGTGTGATTTTTTACCCAAACAGTTAGCCCCCCGAGATCTGAATTTCAAAGCCAGTAGAATTTCAGATCTCCCACTAAAGTAACATGCGTTGCTACGGAGACGTGTTACTTTTGCTAAGATCATCAGAGGAAAACTGACTTGGTCAGCCAAAGAAGGTGACGCAAGTTGTGCTTGCCCTTCGAGGCCGGGAAAGGAGAAAGAATGCTCCGACAGCTGGGTCAGGAATCTTGAAGAAGACAAGGATGGTAGTCCTGAAGGAACTGTCTTCGCGGGCTGATGTTTCGTCGAGAGTTATCATGCCTAAAGAGGAGAGGGCGTCATCCAGCCATTCTGGCGCGATGTACGCGACACCAGCAAGTTCGGCGCTTCCGGCGACAGTGATGAAACTAGTGTCTAAGGTGTTGTCCCCAGCGTCTGCCGACAAGGGGGACGGGTCATCGGCCGATGGTGTCCTAGACGGGACGACGTTGTTGGTGTCCTAGACGGGACGACGTTGTTTCCTCATCTGAGGAAATATTTGCTCCCATCTTTCAGGGAACGCTTTCCTATCGAGGAGACAGGGGTCCATGTCGCCGGGTTGGTGTTCTCGGTCGACGTGGTCCTGTGGTCTGGCGTTTACAGCCGATACGGTCGTTTAGAGACATATGTTCTGGCGCTTGAGCCGATTTGGTCGTTAAAGACCTTTGATCTGGCGTTTACAGCCGATACGGTCGCTAGGGACCTATGATACGTTGTGTCTAGCATTTTTAGCTAGTTGTAAGTTTCGCTTTAGCGATAGTCGGTAAAAAGTTTACCTTTCTGATTCGTACATGTCATGGACAGATGTAATGTCGACTGTAAAAATTCATTAAGTACAAAAATGAACAAGAAGTCGTGCGACTTGGGCATCCATTGTAATACAACGACTAAGTCATAAGACTTTTATATTCCTGAATCGTATAAGCAAACATAAGCGCATGCGATTACAGCATTCATTCAGAACATGAAGTTTTTCTAAGTTGAAGAACTTAGATGGTCGCTAGACCTTATGATCGCGTGATTTGATCATACGATGAACTTAGAATCATGTGTTCCTGTGATGGAATGATCAAGTCATAGACCTGATTACTTATGTCGTGCAACCTTGCGTGGTTAAGATCGTACGATAGACTTATATATCGTTCGATTCTGCGAGACTTAAGTCATATAATAGACTTTAGTAACTAATGTCGTGCGATCCTGCGGTAAAACAATGTCAGAGTTTGGTCGTTGGCTTTTCAGGTGCGTTGCATTCCCACTACGTGGGATATCTTGATTGCCGAGGGTTGAAAGCCGATAGGCCTTTTTATCTATGACTTCTGAGATATGACAAGGACCTTCCCATTTGGTGGAAAGCTTACCTGCATTGAGCTTTTGAGTGCTTTGGAACACTCGACGGGGAACGTAGTCGCCTTCTTGAAAGACTTTAGTTTTGATGTTCTTGCTGAAGTGTCGCTTGACCGCTTACCCCTGGGTGGCGAGGTTGTCAGCTTGATGTCGCGGTCTTCATAGAACTGTCGAGTCCTGTTGCTTACGAACTAGGATCCATTGTCGCGGACAATTTCGGATGTCGAACGACCAATTATTTCGGATTTCTTATTGGCGACTTTTGTGTTTTGACATGCAACTTACCATGACTGGTGATTATGAGATTCAATGTACAAGTTGTCTTTATTGACGGCAATACACTTTGGCATGTGTCATGACTAGCGATTATGTGAGTCGCTTCTATGGGCGATCAAGAATTTTTACCTGTGTTTTTCGTGACCGGCGATCACAAAAAATGTGGGTCGTCTTTTATTGACGACTATAAATTGCAACCTGCGTTTGCCATCACTGGCAATCATAAAAAAATGCGAGTCGTCTCTTATTGACGACAATAAATCATACGACCTGTGCTTTTTTAAGTCGAAGAGACTTTGGTTTCTCACGATGTAAATCGTAAGACCTATATTCATATGATCTTGTGAACCTGCAATGTGAAATCGGGGGTGGTCGTTGGTTTTGACCAATGATCTTTCGATGCTTGAATCAACGATCATATATTGGGTTAAAAATAATTAAACGAGGAAAATATACTTAGAGTATATATATATAGAGTTGTTCTAAGTGGGACGTCACAATTACCGTACCATGGAATCGATAAGCACCTTTTTCCGAGGACTTTTGAAATCGAATGTGGTATTTTTTCAGCTTGCGAAGGGTGTACCGAGCCCCCGAGTCCTTTGGATGATGCGAAACATGCGATACTTTGACGGAGCAATTTTTTATTAGGGCTTGAATCTGGCTTCGAGCCGCATTCAATTCCGATTGGAGTTGAATCAGGGGATCTTGATAATTCGCCATATACGTCGCTTTTGTTTGACGGGCTTGAATGACGGATTGACGTTAAGCTTATGGGAAATGACGCTAGGGTCGATCCCGACCATGTCTTCATGCGACCAGGCGAAACAATCAGCTTGTTCCTGCAAAAAAGATATGAGTTTTTCTTTGATGCAAGGATCGAGGGACGACCTCACAAGAATTTTTTGGTCAGGCTTGCTCTGATCCAGAACGATTTCCTCTAAGTGATCATCATCGACTACTGCTGGGAGATCTTGCACATTTTCAGGCTCTGCATGTACCGGGATAACGGTTGGTTCCGGATTTCCTTTATCTTCCATTTCCCTGGAACAGAGCTTAAGGGAAACTACAAGAAACCATTAGTAAAACGCACGTTCGTCGAAGATTTTCTCTAGATGAAGTCCCACGGATGGCGCCAAACTGTTAATGCCAAAAATCGCACCAAAGGGACAACTTAAGGTCGATGTGGACTTAATCAACTAAAGAAAGGATCTTTCGACGAGACGTGCGACGAGGGAAAAAATAAACGAGACAAGGGATTTGATGACGCAGGAAAAACCTCAAACGAGGAAAAAACCTGCGGACGACAGTGGGTGTCGTCGCTGCACTATGGTCGCCAATCAGGGGCGATGTCCTTGGTACTGGCGTCGGTCGTACGATGATTACAATACAAATGAAGAAAATGCTTCGAAATGTAAAGTACAAGTGTTTAAAGTATAGAAACAGGTGTTTGTCGTGTGTGAATACAAAGTGTAAACAACTGTTGGTCGAAGGCTGTTGTCGTGCGTCGAGAGCGTTTCTTCAAGAGAAAGTTCTTTGCTTCTATTGTTCTTGAGCTCGCTGTAGTATTCTGGAATTCGGTGCTAGATGATAGCTTTCTGTATGTGATTTCCAGAGTTTGAGTGTTTGATTTCAGTGTTCTCCCCCCCAATTGGTTGCAGCATAGGCTTTTTATAGCCTCCGTCGGCTATTAATGGTGCCTTTATGGCGCGCTTTATAACCGTTGTCGGGCATTGGATGCTCCTTTGATGATTGGTCTCGTAACGGTCGCTGTCTTCAATGTAGGATTAAATGTTTGTTAATGACTTTGACTCCTGCATTAAATACTTAACAAACGTAACAGTCAAGGTTAACGTTAGCTTTGGTCGAAGGTACAATGATCTTACGCGGTCGCCGTACGGGATGGGCGATACTATGGTCGAGCGTCATGGGGGACGTACGACTGACTTTTTACGGGCGACGACGGATGTTTTCTGGGTTCTCGTCGAGACCTTATCTTGATACAAGATTTGGATTATGACGTGCGTCTTATCTGCTCCGGTCGTGGTCGAGACCTGCATTGATAAACAGAAGAAATGGATGTTTGACTGTTTTAACGGTTAGTGTAATCGTAAGACCAGGTCGTAAGACCAGGATGTCAGGACGACGTTGTCGTAGGACCAGAGCGATTTAACATTGATGACAGGAGACTGTCGACGTAAGACCGACGAGTCGTAACTGGCGACATAAGACTAGTGACGTGTGACTAGCGATGTATGACGTGCGATCACAAGATGTAAGATGACTATTGACGCAAGATGTCTTTTAATAACCAACTATCGTGGTTATTAACGTCTGTCGGGGATATGATAATAATGGGTATTATCCTTGCCGGTCGGGGGTAATCAATGTCTATGGGTCATGTCGAGGGAATTTCCCAGGTCGGTCGAGGGTGTGATTTTTTACCCAAACAAGCGTCGTCTTGAAATCTCCATAGGGGGCAAGATAGTGTATTCTGTGCGATGCGACTTCAAAGCCACCAACAACGAAGCTGAGTACGAAGCCCTGATCGTGGGAATGAATATGGCCTACGACTCGGGAGCAACCTCGCTGCATGTCAAAAGAGATTCTCTTCTGGTCGTGAACCAGATGAATGGAGAATTCGTAGCCAAAGATTCAAAAATGACATCGTACCTGAAGATAGCAAAAGAAAAATCAGGAAAATTTAAATCATTCTCTATTGAACAAATTCCGAGGGATCAGAATACTCAAGCCGACGCCCTAGAAAACCTTGGGTCCGCTCTAGTCGAACCAATATTCGACAGTATTCCTCTGATCCATCTAGCGATGTCGTCCATCGAGAATGACGATGTCGTCCAGATCAAAGAGCAAGAAGATAGCTGGTCGTGCGACATTCAAAATTTTCTTGTACACGACCAGCTCCCAGAGGACAAGATGGAAGCTCGAAATATAAGATTCAAGGCATCTAGGTATGTCATGATCGGAGATAGACTCTATCGACGATCATCGACAGGCTTAAACCTGAGATGCATCGTTAGTAAGAATCAAATTCAAAAGATCCTCCATGAAATGCATGATGGGGAGTGTGGCAATCACTCCGGAGGTCGCAGTCTGGCTAATCGTATCTCCCGACTAGGCTACTTTTGGCCGACGCTACGACAAGACGCTGTCAGGTACGTGCAGAACTGTGATCCTTGTCAACGACATTCTGGTACGTCCCATAAACCATCTGAACCTCTACATTCGACACTGATCCCATGGCCCTTCATGAGATGGGGTATGGATATTGTTGGCAAATTACCACCTGCCCCTGGGCAAAAGGTATTTCTCCTCGTACTTACAGATTACTTCTCCAAATGGGTAGAAGCAGTTGCCTTTTCCCAAGTTCGGGACAAGGAAGTCGTGTCTTTTATCCAAACTAACATCATATGCAGGTTTGGGATTCCATCCGAAATTGTCTGCGACAATGGATCCCAATTCATAAGCAACATGACTCGACAATTCTTTGAAGACCGCAGCATCAAGTTGAAGACCTCGACGCCCAGATATCGCCATGCAAATGGACTTGTTGAGTCAAGCAACAAGACTATCATTGCTTCAATTAAAAAGAGGTTACAAGCCGCAAAAAGAAGGTGGGTCGAATAGCTCCCTTCGGTCCTGTGGGCGAATCGCACGACGCCTCGCACGTCCACAGGACAAACCCCTTTCTCTTTGGTCTGTGGCTGTGAAGCAGTCTTACCGGTCGAGGTCCAGCTCCCAACCTCAAGGCATACTTCCATCGACCACAATCTGGTTGACCTAAGTTACAACCTCGATGCCCTCTAGGAACTCAGAGAATCAGCATTGATCAAAATGGCATCACAAAAGCAAGTGGTCGAGCGACACTTCAACAAAATGTTAAAGTTAAAGTCTTTCAAGTAGGCGACTACGTCCTCCGACGAGTGTTGCGAAGCACTCAAGAGCTCAATGCCGGTAAACTTTCCACTAACTGGGAAGGTCCTTATCGTATCTCCGAGGTCGTAGGTAAAGGTGCCTATCGGCTCCAAACCCTCGACAATCAAGATATCCCACGTAGTTGGAGTGCAACGCATTTGAAAAGGTATTTCTTTTAAATCTTTTTCCTTTTCCCATACGATTTTTTACCACGACGATTACTAATTTAAGCATCGGAGGGTCGTTGGCTAGCCAACGACCAACCTCTGACATTGTTTATTCACAGATCGCACGACATAAGATTGTAAAGTCTATTACACGGCTTTTAATCTCGCAAGGTCGCATGACATAAGTATTCGAGTCTATGACTTGCATATTTTATCGCAGAGACGCACGATCCAAGAACGTCGTAAGATTTAGTTATATGATCGCAAGGTCTGGCGTCCCCCTGGTCTAAGTTTCTAGACTTAGAAAAATTTGTACGTTCTGAATAAACACATCGATTGCATATATTTGTGTTTGTCAAAATGATTCAAATGTATGACTTATGTCTTAGATGCCTAAGTCGCATGTTATCTTCCACGCTTTAAATTCGCAATTAAACGTTGTGTTTACCTATGAGACGTGTAAAACAGGAAGATATGCGAAATAAAAAATTCCATTCGTCAAATCAACTACTACATTAGATAACTCGATCACCAACGATCGAGCATGAAAAACAAAATTCATAAAAGGAACATTTATCCTAAGGTTGAGGAGGAGTGTCGGTCGCATGTTTGCCCGAGACCTCGACCTTGGAACTTTCATCTACTTCTTCCTCTTCGGCTTCCTTCTCGTCATCGGAGTCAAGATCTCTTGCAGACCCGACCTCTCTCAAAAAGTAGGCAAGCTCGTCCGACGCCAAGGCCAGAGGGTTTTTTCCCGACAAGTGTTGCCTCATTATGGCAGCACGAGCAGTCAATCGGGCTAGGGCAAAGGTAGACGCAGCCTCGTCTTTTAGCTTTCCCACCTCCGTCTCCAGACTGGCCACCTTCGCCTTGGAATCCTCAACTTCCCTCTCCTTCGTGATCAAGGACTCCCTCATCTTGTTTAGCTCCTCCCTTTGACTGTCGATCATCGACAAGGACTGCTTTAGACGACGGTTCGCATCGTCCTTCGCATGACCGACGACCTCCAACTCTTTTTTGGCCTCATCGAGCTGTTTGGACATAGCCTCTTCGCGTTCCAAAGTGACCTTCTCCCGGTCCAACGCTACGTTCCCCCTCTCATGGGCGGAAGACACCAAACCCTTGATCTTCTCTGTCTCCGTACGCAGGGTAAGAGAAGATTGAAACACCTGTAAAACACAAAGGAAACTATTGATAAACATTCGACAAAAGATAAGAAAACATTGAAACATAAGTTTTGAAAGAAAAAATTACAAGAAACGCCAGTCCGGCAACATGGGATCCCGTCTCCTCGATAGGGAACCCCTCGAAACGCTCCCTGAAAGAAGGAAGCAAATATTTCCCCAGATGACGAAACAAACCCGTCCCGGACAGGACGTTATCGACCATAAAATCCGAAGGCAACGTAAAGTTCACCTTCGTGACTTTATCCTTCTCAGGCGTAACGACTCTCGACAAGTCGTCAACCTTCGAAGACGGTTCCCTCGGGATCGTCATCCTCGACTTCGGTAAAACCCCCGACTCAGTTGTCGAGGTCTTTTGTCTCTTCTCCTTGCCCTTGCGGGCGAGCTCGAGTTGAGATGCTCTTTTAGCCGAGATCGTCGGCACCTTCATCTGAGATTCGCCTAGAAGCAGATAAGAGAGAAATGTTACACGACGAACATAAAAGGATCATAGTCGAGCAATTAGAAGGTACACTTACCAGTCATCTCTTCTTCTCCCCTCGACTCTTCCTCCTCTGTCTCCTCTTCTTCCTCCGCTTTCTCTCCCAGATTTTCTCCTAGGTATACCAGATCTTCGTCGTCGTCCGCCAAATGTCGAGTGACAAACGATCGCTCGACAGTACTAAACTCTAGAAGCGCGTCAACCTTCGCTTGAGAGTTAGCGTAAGGCTTCACGTCTTCGAATTTTATAGCTGTTGACACATAAAAGCAGGTTAGAAATCAGTCAAAAATTACAAACGACGTACGGCAATGAAACTATAAAATCTCACCCGACGTATTCCAGCCAGCCTTAATCCAGTTGCTCTCAGAGTCCAGAGTCGACTTACGCACGAGCGCATACCTAGTTTTCCACTTACGATCGTTCACAGCGGTCTGTAAGACTAACGTACGATCACCCTTATATCTAGAAAACATGCTATAGAAATGATATTTATCTTTCTTGACTTGATAAGCCAAGAGTAGATCGCGCACATTCATGGGAGATTCCCATTTTTCAGTGAGGCGTTCGATCACCTGTATTAACCTCCAGAATTGGGGCATTAACTAGGTTGGTGCTAAGTCGAACTCGGTCATAAAAGCCTTGGCCAAGGAAGAGTAGGGCCATTTAAAACCTATCTTAAAAGGATATTCGTAAATAACTACGAACCTGTCGGGACATGTATCAGGTCAGATTTGACCTGCTTTAACCAATGAAATCCCCTCAGGGATCTTAGCCAGACTCCTAAGATCGTCGAGATCTTCAATGGAACTAATAGGTTCTATCGACATTTCTAAACCTAAAAGTTTCTCAGAGTTTTCTAGTAATAGACTTGTGAAAGACCAAAGAATCGTACCTTATATAGGTGCCTAAAACCTCGAAATCTCTAACAAGTCGAAGATCTCTTGCAGATTTGGAAAAGATTCGGCGAGCAACTGCAAAGAAATCAGGGAAAATCTCTCTTAAAAACTCTCTGAAATTGTAAAAGGAAAAGATCCGTCGAAGGTCTCTATATATGCTAATGATCGTGTCAGGTCGAGCCTCTCGATTATCGACACGTGCCCCTGCCTTTTCGAATACTCGACAGATTGTCGACACCTGGCGTTTACAGCTGTTATGAACGATTGTGCGTCAGCATGACGTCACGACGTTATCCTCTTTTTGACTTCCTCTTTAGTTGGAATTGGACCGATTCAGTTCCAAAGCAACTGAAAAGATTTTTTGACACATGTCACAACCCTAGACGTCCGACTAACATTCAAAATTCAAAATTTGAAATTGCTTTCTCATTTTAAATTTTGGGGGCAAACTGTTTGGGCAAAATTTCACCAGTAACGACCACGACCAAGACACTAAGAACATTTAATACACTTCTTTTGTAACAAAGTCAAAACCATAAACATTTTGTCCTTTGACCAAAGCCAAAGTCAAGCGTACCTCTCGACCGTCGTATGGAGTCACACGACCTCGACCGACTAACGTATGACATTTCTGTTACTTTCTCAGTATTTAATACAGGAATCAATGCCATTAAATGACCAACGGCTATAACCGACAGAAGCCATTAACAGCATTCAACTCGACGTCCGTTACAGCAATTACCAGAAGCATTCAAGAAGTCAATCAATGCACCCGAAGACTATAAAAGCAAAGGCTCAATCAACATTTCGAGGCATCTCATTGCATCACACAATCATCTGAACTCTGAAGAACACCTGAAACAAGCAATTCTCTCTCGAAGAATCGCTCTCGACGCACGACATTCGCACACGACACATTGCTTTTACACACGACGCACATTGTTTTTACATTCAAAACACTTGTTACTTTACATTTAAAGTATTTACTTTCATTTGTATTGTAATCTATGTACGATCGACACCCGAAACATAAGGATATTGCCTCTGTTTGGTGACCATAGTACAACGACGACTTCTAAAGTCGTCCGCGGGTTTTTTCCTCGTTGAGGTTTTTCCCGCGTCACCAAAATCTCTGTCTCTTTTACGTTTTTGTCATTGTCGCATTGCTTTGTCTAATGATTCCTTTCTTTAGTTATTAAGCTCCACAATCAATCTTAAGTTATCCTTCTGGACGATTTTTGGCATTAACAGATACAAGTCGTGATACCCTCTGTGATACATTACCACTTTATATTCAATATGATCGTAATACCCTAAAAAAACTCTATGAACACTATGAACATTGCCACTATGATACATCCAATGAACATTGCGACTTTGATACAAGTTGTGATACAATGTCCCCCCTCTTACTAAGACTACAGAATGTTCTTGTGAATTATGGCCAATACCGAGTATATAAGCAGTGATTTCAAATCCAGAGGTTATTGCAACTTTACGTAAGGCAGAGATTGGTTTTTGTAGGGTGATAGTGGAAAAGTTAACAGCTAAGTCACCCTTACTGCCACTCTACAGAACCGTACATGAGATTTTCACCTCATACGGCTCCTCATTGAATTCTTTCGAAGTTATTGGGTCCTTTTCCGCGTTCGAGAATCCCCTCCCTTCTTCCACTCTGCCCCGGAGAATAACTAGAATTTAGTCACGTTTTCTTGTTCCAATTGAACACTTGATATTTAGCTTTAGTGATACATTGTTTTGCATATTGTGATACACGGTGACAATTTTTTAATGGTGTTGGAAGAGACCCAAATTTTATTACGTGAATCAAGAAAATTAATATTTAAGATTTTTAATTACATGATATGATAATGGAATTTTCTATAATAATGGTAATTAATTTATTTTGTTGTTATCCATATCTAAAAATTATTAATTCAACCTTTATTATATAAATAATAAAAATACATAATTATCTCAAGTGAGTGGCTGAAATCGTATCTCACAGTTATCATATGATTAGACCCCTATATATATATATTTATATATATATATATATACACACACACACTCCAGATCACAATATATGTACTTATAAAAGAGATCGACAGTTACAGGTGGTTCCACGTAGTTATAACCGCTAATAGATAAGATCGAAAGGTAGTTACAACCGAAACTAAGTTCCCCAAAAACTGCATTTTCAGCGATAACTGAATATCTGATCGTAAGATGAAAGCTTTTTCAGCGACAACTTTCAGCTTCAACGACAGTTTTTCAGCTGCAGCGACAGTTCTTCAACATCACGACAGTTCTTCAACATCAATGATAGTTCTTCAGCATCAACGAAAATTCTTCAGCATCAGCTATCATCTTTCAAGCAATAGCTGAAGGCAATCAGTGATAGGCCGCTTTACAGCTGCATACACACGACTTAGTAAAATTTCTATGCCTTTAAGAACTTAAACCTGGAAGGGGCTCAACCCCTTGGAACCACCCCACTTTATGGCGATTTAAGGTGATAGAGGAAACATTTGTAAGTTTGCACCTCCGCACCTCCTAACTTACGTATGCTTGCCTTAATGCCTTAATTGATCTCAAATAAATCACAAGTACTCCGAAACGATTGATGACACTAAAATCACCAACATTCCAACCTATGTTCTGTTAACCAAATCTGGAGAGAACCCCAACAGATTAGAAGAGTTTAACAAACTCAATTAGAAAGAGAAAAAATAGACCATATCCAGAATATCTAAATGCAAATAACGTGGTCTAAGAGAACAAAGAAAATAGACCATACTTAGAGCATCTCCAACAGTTTCTCAAAAATTTCTCCAAAATGGAGAATCAAAAGCCAAAATCCAAAAAAAAAATTACATTCATCTCCAACAGATTATCCATTTTGGAGAAAAAAACATTGATTATAATATTAAAATATTTCATTCATCTATTAAAATATTATTTGTCTCTCTACATATTTATTTTCAAAGTTTTCTATTGGTCCTCTCACTTGGTAATCATTTTTGGAGTGATCTCCATATTTGGAGGAAAACCCATTCTCTCTCCTACGTTCTCCATTTTGGATATAGTTTTGAGGAAGCTGTATGAGCAAAAGTAGAGCCCAAAATCCCCATATTCTATATTTTCTTCAAAATGGGGAAGCTGTTGGAGATGCTCTTAGAGGCTAAATATGGAACGTACGTGTTTTAAAAGGTTTCAAATTGAACCACGAAATATAACTAATCTAGTGGAATAGTTATCGAAGCAAAAAAGGAACACAATTTGAACAAATCTAAAAAAATCTCGACTAGATTAAGGGAAGGCAAATCGAGATCTTAAACAAATCTCGTCGAACCTCATCTAAACCCAAAATGTCGATTCATAACAAAAATTAGAGCACAAGAACAACCTAGATAAAACTCAGATCTGAACAAGTGTTACGTGCGAAATATGTGTTTTAATCGCAGTGGGTTGCAAACTGTCCACAGTGGGAAGTGCAAGTGTACACTGTCCACTATGATCGTCACAGCAAGTAATAGTTGGTAAAATACCAGAATCGAATCCACGGGGACTGGACAATCAAGACAATATGGTTCTCAAGAGCTCCTTTTACAGGTTTCAATTAGAGAGGAAAATAATACTTTCGTTTGATTGACGAAATAGCTACTTTGACGATTTTACTAAGATTAAAAGGAGGAATGGAGGTTAGATTTTCCCTAGATTTTATACTAAATACTCGGTCCTAAAAAATGATCCTTGTATTCGAGGTAGACATTTTTACTAGAAAAGCCCGGTTACAAAATACTCACACCGTTTAGATAAAAATCCCATACTCTTAGTACTTATTGTTTTGTCAATGGTAATCTCAAGAATGGACCTTTTCAGGTCTCGATGGAATGTGTAGAGACAAATACTCTAAGTGTTTTTAATACACAAATTAGCTTGCCTACTACTCCAGTGGGTTGAGATTTGCTCACTGTGCCGACCTCACTTTCGTAAGTGTCATAAGAATTCTTTCGAATCCCCTAGCATCATTCAAGCTCGTGTCACTACGTTCTACTTATTTCTAAGTTAAGAACTAGACTTTAGATCCTTGCAAGTGATCGGCTTGTTCGCACCCTTGGGTAAATATCGGGAATGAATGACCAAAACAACAAATATTCTAAGTATAAAGATTACTCAAGCATTTTTAATAAAATCCAGGTACTTCTCCTTCCTACATCCCAAAGGATGTTTAGCCCATACTTGAAGTAAAGAAAGCAAAAGAGTAGAAGTTGCACATAATTAAACTGAAAGTGACTTGAATAGAACTCACAGTGGGGAACGAGGGTTCGTCCCTGTCACTGTGTATTGCGAACTACAATTAAGCTAAGAAAGTAAATTACTGAAAATTAAAGCTAGTTACTGCAGTAAATAAAAGACTAAAGCTAATGTGGTAGTTGAGAGAATTTAAGGCTAAGCAAAAACTCAATGATCCTCATAAATGATACCCAAGTGCTCCTTTATATACTAGGAGAAGGAGTTGGGTATTACACAAAAGAGGTGGGTCTTCCAATGGGTAAAGACTGCTGTGTTGTGGCAGAAATCAGTTCCTTGTGTAATCCTTTTACCCAATGGACTCTTTTCCAAGTCAATCTCCAAGTACAAGGAGGTGTACTTGATGCTCTCTCCAATGAAAACTACCTTGTATTTCTCCAGCCCATATTTTCCTGCCATTTGAACCTTCTAAACTCCAGGTTTTATATTTCCAGCCCATGGTTTTCTTTTGTTTTCTTGATCTGCTCGAAGAGTGGGGAACCGGAGTGGGCACAACAGTGGTCACTGCAGGATAAAACGTGAAAAACACCCAAATTCTACCAAATAATTTATTAAAGACCATGGTTCACTCCTTTTGCTCGTTTTCGTGAAATATACCAAGAATGGGGGTTTTAAGAATTGAAATGGCTAAAATTGACAAAATAAAGTGGAAAATAAATGGAAATAATAACTCTAAAAATAGAGTTATCACAACCTCAAACTTAAACCATTACTTGTCCCTAAGTAATAAAAAGAAAGAAATAAAATGAACAAAATGCAGTAGAACTTTTAGGGACTTACATACTTCTTGACTTGAATAGGCGTTGATCTCCTTCCTTCGATACTTCCTTCGGTTCCAACCTTGAAAATTTCACTTTTGTGTTTGACGAAATCTTTCCCTTGTTTTCCATTAATCAATAGGGCTTTCTTGGGTTCGACGGGTTTATGGCTTTGAATATTTTCCCAAGGGTTTTTGGCAAGTATTTCCAAACATGGACCGAAAATCTCGCTTGGAGAATTTTATTTCAAGAAGTGGGTGTTTTGGATTTTTATTGGGTATGTACGCACACTTTCAAACTTTATTTAGGTATGGCTATTTTTGTGAAAGTGGGTATTCCGATGGTCCAGAATAGGCACACCATCGTTTTCTGGGAGTGAACACTTTGATGGTCCAGAAAGGCACACCATCAAGTTTGTTAGTGACACTCCGTTTTTCTTCTGTTTTTGTATTTTTGTGTTTATCTCTTTTTTTTGGAGGTGGGTATGGTTTACCCACCTCAAACTTAGACTTCACAGTGTCCCCACTGTGGGCAAACTGGAAGTCACTCTGGAAGTTCCCACCTCAAACTTAAAATCTCACAGTGTCCCCACTGTGACATTGAATTAACGAACAAAGGTGGTGGTTTGGGGTACAAAAGGGATCGTGTTTGGATGCGAAAAACGGCCTATATCATTTCATGGTATCAAGTTGAGATTCGTACTTACAAAGGGGACCTTTTTAAGTCGGAAGCCGAAAGTTGTACCTTGAAATGGAAACGAGACCAAACAAGCATTCAAACAACAAATACGTTAGTACCCAAAAGTATCTACCCAGTGGTAGGATTTCATGCATCATTAAACTAGAAATAAAAATGTAGCAAATTGTCAGAAAGCCTAGCCATAGGCACAAAATATGAAACAAACACAAAATAAAATTATTTTAGGAGCAAACGAGATAAACCATTGTTTTAACAAACCATTCAGGGGGTTGGGGTTGCATCTGGTGAACTGGCGGCGTCATCTTCATCAAATTCATCATCGCTAGCATAAGTCGGGCAAATATCCTCAGGAAAATCTGGGAGCTGAGCAGCTAGCACCGGCTTGGCCTCCTTCATCATCAGGCCCATCACCTCATCCCGTTCTCTTGTATACATCCAAAATTTCTGCGTGGCCCGGTTCTGATATCGCTGCTCACCTTCCAGCAAATCGATCCTGTATGTGAGCTTATTCAAAGCTGCCAAGATCTCTCCCATTTGGTTGCTTGACGATCCTGCCTCGGTTGAATGGAGTGGTGTACGCGGCGTTCTCACAACATACTCTTCAGCAATGGTCACAGTGGGGTGAACAGTCCCCACTGTGGGGATATCTTCTTTTGGTTCAGATGGAGGAGTGGTGGCGTACCTTCCCATCTTGCGGATGGTTTGTAAGCTGATGTTGCTTGTGGAGTCAAACCACTGATCCTCCACCGCTGAGGGTACACCTGCGTCTATCATTAGTAACGTAATGAGGCAAGGAAGGGGCAAGACTACATTCTTTCGGTTCCGAGCTTGATCGATGGCCGCATGCATAACAATCCCGACGTTGATCTTTCTTCCAGTGAGGAGACAATATGGTATCGTGCGATGTTGGGGATAAAGAGGCACGGAGAAATTGGAACCAAACAGCGGCCTCGGTAGTGAGGGAGCTAGCGTTTAGGCACCTTCTCTGACCGTCTTTATTCCACGGCTTCCCCTCGGCTGCTATTTCGCGCAAAACGAGATCCTCGTCCGCCGGGGTCATTTTCTTTAAAAACTGGGCAAACTCACACACAGCCGGGCTCCTTCTTCCTAATACCCGGTTAATCGTTCCTGGATTATAACTCACTTGTTTTCCCCGAACTACCACAGTGGGATCCTTTGCTTGAGAGGCCTCGACGTAAAATTCACGCACTAACGAGGCATTCGTGCGTCGATTGGCTGCGGCCAAAATCGACCAGTATTGCGCTATAATCCTATTCTTAACAAATGGGTTGGCCTCAACAAACTCAGGGTCGAAACCCCTCTCCAACTTCAGTTTCTGTGTAGCAATGCACTCATAGTGGGCAGCCACCTCCGGAGTGGTGAACTGCCTGGGCACCCCACTGGGGCATGCGCAGTGCCCACTGTGGATTGATGTGGGTTTTGGGTTTGAACTTGGTCATCCCCAACATCAACCTCAACAGAAGATGAACTCAAAGAGGGTTGAAGATTTATACCTTTCTTTGACGGTTGTTTTGCCAGCCTCTTTGTCGGGTTTTTTCAGAGCTTTGGTCACCGCAGACCTGGTGACCACGTCTTTCTTCCTCATGGCCCGCAGAATTGGGTTCTCCCTACTGTGGGCATCCTTCCTCACTGTCTCTCCTTCAACATTATCCCCAAGCTTGCGGTATTGTTCCTGATAGTCATCATCAACCTTCCTCTGAAACTCCACTTCTTCAGCAAAAATCTCTGCCTCAGCCCTTTTCCTTTCTTCCTCAAAAATCCTTTCCTTCTCAACCTTTAACCTTTCTTTCTCCATTCGCTTTTCCTCTTCTTCCTTTCTGATTCTTTCTTCTTCCTCTCGACGCCTCCTCTCGACCTCTTCCTTTCTTTTTCTAATGGCTTCCATTTTCTGTTTCAACTCCTCTACTAACCGCCTCTCTTCTTCTTCGGCTAGAAGCGCCTCGGTCTCGAAATGGGTGACACTGGTGTCTGAGACTCGCGAGGATGAAATAGCCTTTGGGCTTTCGTGCCTTGAAGAACCCTCGTCGGCTGCACCGGAGATGATCGGGTTTTCGCCGGAGACCGGCGGCGGTTCGTTTAGGTCGCCGGTGACGGTTTCCGGCGGTTGTTCCTCGGCGGTCCTGCGGCGGACGGCCGCACGTGTGGGTGCATCGGGGTTGGTGTTCATCCTCTTGGTTCTTGCCATTTTTAGGGTTTTAAGAAGGTTTTTTTTAGATTGGGTTTCTTGGAGAGAAATGGAGAAGAAAGAGTGTTTTTGAATATTTTGGAAGTGAAAGTGGTTTTTGAGGGGTTAAGGTGGTTTTTGGAATTTTGGAAAAGGGTTTAGGGTGGAACCGTCGGTTTCTAGGAGAGAGAGAGAGAGAAGGACTATGATGGTTTTTCTTGGAAAATGGTGAACTATGACAACATGGCAGAAAAGTAGACTTGATGGCAGAAAAAGGTGAAAGCTTGTCAGCATTGGGCCCCAAAAATGGTCCCATCTTCCGTCAGATTTAAGAGTGGGGAGTGCAGTGACCTGCTTCTGCCCACTGCGAACCTTTTTGTTCCAAAAAAAATTGCCAAATTCTCCTACACACATTGAAATAAACTACCATGCAGAATTAAAAACACTAAAATTAATAAAAAGACAGTAAACAACTAAAATAAAATATTTATAAACAGCGTTGACTTTGCTTTACCATAGTGGGGTGGAGAGTGGGCTGGAATGTGGGCACTTTCATTCAGAAAGTGTTTCACCCTTTGCCCATTGACTTTGAACGTTTGACCAGATTGTGGGGACTTCAGCTCCACTGTTCCAAAGGGACTTACCTTGACAATGGTATATGGTCCCGTCCAACGAGATTTTAGCTTACCTGGAAAGAGTTTAAGACGAGAATTGAACAATAATACCTGTTGTCCCTCCATGAACTCCCTATGGTTAATTCGACGATCATGCCACATCTTGGTCTTCTCCTTATACAACTTTGCGTTTTCATAAGAGTGGTAACGCAACTCTTCTAACTCATGCAACTGTAGAGTCCTTTTGATTCCCGCAGCACCCTCACTCATGTTAAGCTCTTTAAGGGCCCAAAATGCCTTGTGTTCCAATTCAATCGGTAGATGGCAAGCTTTGCCAAAAACTAATTTAAATGGAGACATTCCCAAAGGAGTTTTATAGGCCGTTCGGTAGGCCCAAAGAGCATCATCGAGTTTGGTTGACCAATCTTTTCGGTGCGGTTTAACAACTTTTTCTAAAATTCCTTTGATCTCACGGTTTGAAAGCTCGGCCAAACCGTTGGTTTGCGGGTGGTATGCGGTGGCTACTCTATGATGTATGTCATATTTGGCAAGGACCGAGGCCATGACTTTGTTCACAAAATGGGTGCCTTCATCACTAATCAATGCCTGTGGTGTTCCAAATCGAGTAAAAATGTTTTTATGCAAAAAATTTACCACGGTATTGGCATCATTAGAATGACACGCAATGGCTTCCACCCATTTTGAAACATAATCTACCGCAACCAAGATATAAAAATTATTGTTGGAATTTGGAAAGGGGCCCATGAAATCGATCCCCCAAACATCAAAAAGATCTACCTCTAAAATGTTGTTAAGAGGCATTTCGTTCCTTTGCGAAATGTTCCCGGTGCGTTGACATTGTTCACAACTTTTCACAAATTCATAAGAGTCTTTAAACATAGTGGGCCAAAAATACCCACTTTGCAAGATTTTTGCAGCAGTGCGGTTTCCACCAAAGTGGCCACCGTAGTGGGATGTGTGACAACTATGGAGTATTTGATGTTGCTCACTCCCGTGGATACAACGCCTCAATATTTGATCCGTCCCTATCTTATACAAGAAAGGGTCGTCCCAAACATATTGTCGTGTATCATGTAAAAACTTTTTAAATGGTTGTCCATTTATCCCATGGGGTTTTAGTCCACTTGCTAAAAAGTTGGCAATGTCAGCATACCAAGGAATATTATTTTCGAGATGTTGGGCTGATAACAATTGTTCATCGGGAAAATTTTCTCTGACCGGAGTGGGATCAACAGTGCCCACTATCTTCTCGAGCCTGGACAGATGGTCAGCTATCTGATTGCTTGTTCCTTTCCTATCAACGATCTCAAGGTCAAATTCTTGCAGCAATAAAACCCACCTAATCAAGCGTGGCTTGGAATCAGCCTTGTTGATCAAGTATTTTATTGCCGCATGATCTGTGTGCACTATGACCTTCGTCCCTATCAAGTATGACCTGAAACGATCAAAAGCAAACACCACTGCAAGTAATTCTTTTTCAGTTACTGTGTAATTAATCTGAGCTTCAATCAGTGTTCTACTCGCATAATAAATGGGGTGAAAAATTTTGTTCTTTTTCTGTCCGAGAACAGCCCCCACAGCCCACTCGCTGGCATCACACATCACTTCGAATGGGAGTGACCAGTCTGGAGTGGTCACTATGGGTGCTGTGACTAAGGCTTCCTTGATTGTTTCAAAAGCATTTTGGCATTCTTTTGTAAAAATGAAGTCTTTTTCATGCTGCAACAGGTTGCATAGGGGTTTTGTAATTTTTGAAAAATCCTTGATGAACCTCCTATAAAAACCTGTATGACCTAAAAAACTTCGAATGCCTTTCACAGTTGTGGGTTCGGGAAGTTGTGCCACTACCTCAAGCTTGGCTTTATCGACTTCCAACCCTCTTTTTGAGACAAGATGACCTAGGACAATACCTTCTTCTACCATGAAATGGCATTTTTCCCAATTTAAAATAAGGTCGTGGGTCTCACATCTCACTAAGCTTTTTTCTAAATTCCACAAGCAGTTGTCGAATGATGTCCCTATCACAGAAAAGTCATCCATGAAAACTTCTATGGTGTCCTCTATGATGTCGGTAAAAATGGCCATCATACAACGTTGGAAAGTGGCTGGGGCATTACATAATCCGAATGGCATCCTCCGGAATGCAAAAGTACCGTAGGAACAAGTAAAGGTGGTCTTTTCTTGGTCCTCGGGGGCGATGTGGATTTGGTTGTATCCGGAGTATCCATCTAGAAAGCAATAAAATTCATTCCCCGCTACCTATCAAGCATTTGGTCGATGAAAGGTAAGGGAAAATGGTCTTTCTTAGTGGCCAAGTTGAGTTGTGTATAGTCCATGCATATTCTCCATCCTGTGACAGTCCTAGTGGGAATGAGCTCGTTCTTTTCGTTCTTCACTACGGTCGTCCCTCCCTTTTTAGGGACACATTGGACGGGGCTCACCCAACTACTACTAGCAATGGGATAGATAATACCGGCATCTAACCACTTCAAGACTTCTTTCTTAACTACCTCCTTCATGATGGGGTTCAACCTTCTTTGAGGTTGGACTTTTCCAGTGTGGTCACTCTCCAAGTTAATCTTATGTTGACATAAAAAGGGGCTAATTCCTCTAATGTCCGCTATGGTCCAACCAATTGCTCCCTTATGCTTCATCAACAAATCGATCAGAAGTTGTTCTTGTTTCTCACTAAGTTTGGAAGAGATAATAACGGAAAGTTTATTATCCTTAGCGAGATAAGCATATTTTAAATGGGAAGGCAATGGTTTAAGCTCTAACTCGGGAGGTTGTTCTATTGAAGGGGGTTGAACATCTCTATCCTTAAAGTCCAGAGGTTCAAAAGCTGCAACCATTTCGTTACACTCATCCTCAAAAGTGTCATCACTCTCAAATTCAGAGTGCTCACTATCACTCCCCACTGTGGGAATTGTATTCCCCACTGTGGGCAGTGTGTCAAGACTGTTGGTTCCATAAATCGAACTCAAGGCAAAGCAATCTTCGGTATCTATATATTTAAGAGACTTAAAAACATTGAATGTCACCTCTTGGTCATTAACTCTCATCGTGAGTTCCCCTTTGTGCACATCAATCAAAGTAAGTCCGGTTGCAAGAAACGGACGCCCTAAGAAGATTGGGATTTCTTTATCGGCCTCATAATCTAGAACTAGAAAATCATCGGGGAAGATAAACTTATCCACTTGGACCAAAACGTCTTCTATTTTTCCTTTTGGGTAGGCAATGGACCGGTCGGCTAGTTGTAATGTCACGGTTGTGGGTCTAGCCTCTCCAATACCTAACTTGTTAAAAATGGACAGCGGCATCAAGTTGACACTAGCTCCTAAATCACAAAGTGCTTGACCTACTTCTTGTCCTCCTATAATCCATGGAATGGTGAAACTACCCGGGTCTTTCAACTTAGGTGGAATCTTGCTAGTAAGGAGGGCACTACATTCTTCGGTCAAAGCCACAGTCTCAAACTCACCCAACTTTCTCTTTTTGTTCAAAATATCCTTTAAAAATTTAACATAGCTTGGCATTTGCTCGAGAGCTTCTACCAAGGGTATGTTAATATGAAGTTGTTTAAAAATGTCTAAGAATTTTTTAAATTGAACATCGACATTTTTAGGCTTCATTCTTTGAGGAAAATGGATACTTCGTGGGTCAATTTGAGTTTGCTGAGGTATTGGCTTTGGAACAGGTCCAAAAGTGGGAAGGTCAGGGATGTCGGTCCCCACAGTGGGGGTCACAGTGACTTGAGGAGTGCCCACTGTGGTGATCACAGTGGGTATTTGAGGCGAATCATCAGACTTAAAAATGATATCTTTCAGATCCTTTCCACTCCTAAGTGTTATGGAATTGACATGTTCAGACCCTTTTCCTATCACCTTATCGTGTTCGGTGTCACTAGGTAATGTCCCTGGTGGTCTATTCTTAACTTCAACGGCTAGTTGTCCTACTTGGGTCTCTATATTCCGAATGGCTGCTTGAGTTTGATTCATAAAACCCTTGAGAATTGATTCAAGTGATTGTTGAACCTCAGCTGGTTGGTTGGATCGTGGTTGGTATGGTTGTGAGGACTGCCCTTGGTGAAAGTTATGTGGGTGCTGCCCACTGTGATGTGAGGATTGCCCACTATGATGTGGTTGAAATCCAGGGGGTTGTGTGGTCTTTGCTGGATATGACTCGGCCCTTGGGGTTGGAGTCCTTGATTACCAGACCAAGAGAACTTCGGATGATTTCTCCAACCTGGATTATAAGTCTACGAATAAGGGTTGTTCCTCGGGTTGGTCCCTATGACATTAACAGATTCGGGATTTGCTGGACAAAAATAAAAAACATGCTCCTCTCCACAGAGGGAGCAGTTTTCGGCGAGATGGGTTGCAGAATTAACTTGGCCTCTATTTTGGTTCAAAACGATTTTGGTCAAGGCTATTAACTGCGCATTCATGGTTTTAAGTGCTTCAGAATCGATGGTGTTGGTCTTTGGTACTACTGCTCTAGGATTGGACCACTCGGTATTGTTGTTGGACACTTTTTCTAAGATTTGATATCTTCATTGTAGGTTTTACTCGTGAATGTTCCACCGGCTATTGCATCTAAGATGATTTTGCCTGCATTGGAAAGACCATTGTAAAAGGTCTCCAATTGGATGCAGTGTGGGATGCCATGATGTGTGCACTTTCGAAGTAAATCTTTAAATCGTTCCCATGCATCTGAAACAGCCTCATCTTCTTCTTGCCTAAACAAAATTATGTCATTTCGAAACCTTACATTCCTCGTTGGAGGAAAGTATTTTTGCAAAAATTTATCGGCAAGTTCTTGCCAAGTGGTTATCGAGTGAGGTGCATGCGAGTTCAGCCATGACTTCGCCTTATCCCTTAGTGAAAAAGGAAAAAGTCTTAGTCTTAATGCTTCATCACTCACACCTTGTAACTGAAAGGAATCGGTCATTTCCAAGAAAGATTTTAAGTGCGAGTGCGGATCCTCAGATGGCGATCCTCCAAACTGACCCATGGCTTGAATCATTTGAAACATCACCGGTTTGAGTTCAAAATGGTTTGCAACAATGTTGGTCCTTAGAATCCCAGAGCTTAAGTCATTAGCTGCGGAAGTAGCGTAGTCCCGTATTTTTCGATCTTTGCTATCGGCAATCGTCACTGTGGTCTCCACTATAGGTGGTGGTATTGCTGCCATGTTTACAGTGGGGATCACAGGGGGTTGTCGATTTTTGTTTTTACGTCTTCTCCTTAAAGTCTTTTCTATTTCAAGATCGATTGGTACCAAAGGTTCGTGTTGTTGCTGTGGCATGCAACACGAAAAGCTTAGAAAAACGAGTTACTCGGGCTCGAACAAAAACTAATATCTTGAGATTTAAAATCACGCCAGTCCCCGGCAACGGCGCCAAAAACTTGTTACGTGCGAAATATGTGTTTTAATCGCAGTGGGTTGCAAACTGTCCACAGTGGGAAGTGCAAGTGTACACTGTCCACTATGATCGTCACAGCAAGTAATAGTTGGTAAAATACCAGAATCGAATCCACAGGGACTGGACAATCAAGACAATATGGTTCTCATGAGCTCCTTTTACAGGTTTCAATTAGAGAGGAAAATAATACTTTGGTTTGGTTGACGAAATAGCTACTTTGACGATTTTACTAAGATTAAAAGGAGGAATGGAGGTTAGATTTTCCCTAGATTTTATACTAAATACTCGGTCCTAAAAAATGATCCTTGTATTCGAGGTAGACATTTTCGCTAGAAAAGCCCGGTTACAAAATACTCACACCGTTTAGATAAAAATCCCATACTCTTAGTACTTATTGTTTTGTCAATGGTAATCTCAAGAATGGACCTTTTCAGGTCTCGATGGAATGTGTAGAGACAAATACTCTAAGTGTTTTTAATACACAAATTAGCTTGCCTACTACTCCAATGGGTTGAGATTTGCTCACTGTGCCGACCTCACTTTCGTAAGTGTCATAAGAATTCTTTCGAATCCCCTAGCATCATTCAAGCTCGTGTCACTACGTTCTACTTATTTCTAAGTTAAGAACTAGACTTTAGATCCTTGCAAGTGATCGGCTTGTTCGCATCCTTGGGTAAATATCGAGAATGAATGACCAAAACAACAAATATTCTAAGTATAAAGATTACTCAAGCATTTTTAATAAAATCCAGGTACTTCTCCTTCCTACATCCCAAAGGATGTTTAGCCCATACTTGAAGTAAAGAAAGCAAAAGAGTAGAAGTTGTACATAATTAAACTGAAAGTGACTTGAATAGAACTCACAGTGGGGAACGAGGGTTCGTCCATGTCACTGTGTATTGCGAACTACAATTAAGCAAAGAAAGTAAATTACTGAAAATTAAAGCTAGTTACTGCAGTAAATAAAAGACTAAAGTTAATGTGGTAGTTGATAGAATTTAAGGCTAAGCAAAAACTCAAGGATCCTCATAAATGATACCCAAGTGCTCCTTTATATACTAGGAGAAGGAGTTGGGTATTACACAAAAGAGGTGGGTCTTCCAATGGGTAAAGACTGCTGTGTTGTGGCAGAAATCAGTTCCTTGTGTAATCCTTTTACCCAATGGACTCTTTTCCAAGTCAATCTCCAAGTACAAGGAGGTGTACGTGATGCTCTCTCCAATGAAAACTACCTTGTACTTCTCCAGCCCATATTTTCCTGCCATTTGAACCTTCTAAACTCCAGGTTTTATATTTCCAGCCCATGGTTTTCTTTTATTTTCTTGATCTGCTCGAAGAGTGGGGAACCGGAGTGGGCACAACAGTGGTCACTGCAGGATAAAACGTGAAAAACACCCAAATTCTACCAAATAATTTATTAAAGACCATGGTTCACTCCTTTTGCTCGTTTTCGTGAAATATACCAAGAATGGGGGTTTTAAGAAGTGAAATGGCTAAAATTGACAAAATAAAGTGGAAAATAAATGGAAATAATAACTCTAAAAATAGAGTTATCAACAAGTCTGAAAAGAAATTGACCAGATCCAAATGTAAAGAACTAGAACAACTAAAATAGGTTGAGTATTGCCTTTTATTAAAAAGGGGAAGGCAAACCAAAATCTGTGACATATCTCGTTGAACCAAATCAGAACCCAATATTGCCGATTAATAACAATGTACAGAGAATATAAAAGATAAACCTAGATATTCCTTTAGTTGGAAGGTGACGCAACAGAAACCTTAACGATCTCGCCAAATCTACCACTTCAATCGAGCCACCAAACCATGCATAAAGAAAAGAACAACTAGATTTGAATACAAGAAAAAACGATCTAGCAGTTTACAAGATGGAAAAAGGTCAGAATACAACGTGAGCCAATGAGATGCGTAGAGAAGCAGAAAACGATCAACTCTCGTCACTGAGGTCGAAGAACATCGAGAGCCTTCAAGTACCAAGCCATAACAACTTTGATACCATCTTAATGTTGGATAAACAGAAAAAGATAGCAACACAGGAAAAGAAAAATGGAGGGAACAGAGGTTTATCTCACAAACTGTTTTGATATATTATCCAACAACTTCAACTCTGTTTACATACACATATATATATATACACGAAGGGACACATCCCTTGACCAAACAACACAACTAATAGAAACAGACACAACCCTTAGCCAAATGGTGCAACTGTTCAAAATATGACAGTTACATAACTGTCAAAACCAAACAGTAGCATAACCACCATACTGCCATGACACAGGTTACTTAGCTTACACTTTCAACACTCCCCCTTAAGCTAGACTACTTACAGTACTAGAGATAGTACCCATCTTCCTGAAGCTATTACACTTCAAGCATCATACATCATCAGCATCATACATCATCAATTTCTTTGACTTTCCCATGGAGTGTATCATCCACAGGCATACATACCTTCTTGTTTCTTTCCACAAGATCATAACATGCACCATCTTTGCACCATGCTTCATCCACTAGAGATTCAATTTCCTCAATTGCCATGAACATTGTATCCCCTTCTTGAGTTTCATTTCCACAGATGAAATTGGCATCTTCACTTTCATCCTCTTTTCTTTTCTTGCAATACTTCATAGTGTGTCCGTATTTGTGGCAGTAAAAACATTGAGTTTCTGATAGTGATATCCTTTGATTTCTTCCTTTAGAAGAGCCCTCACCATAATCTTTCTTCGATGTCACACGAGAATGAAAAGCTCGTTCCAACGAAGACGTATCATCAAATTGTCTCAAACGTAATTCATGGGACTATAATGTACCCAATAGATTTTCTAATAAGAGTGTTGAGACATCTTTCGATTCTTCTATTGCCACCACTATGTATTCAAACTTTCGTGTAAGACTTCTTAAGATCTTTTCAACCACCCTTTTGTCATCAAGGCTTTCATCGTTAAGTCTCATTTGATTCACCATTGCGATTACTCGGTTGTAGAAATCTTCAACAGTTTCTGATTCCTGCATTTTTAAACCATCAAATTCACAACGCAAAGTTTGTAAACGAACCGCCTTTACCTTATCTTTTCCACGATAAGTATTGTAGAGGGCATCCCATGCGTCTTTTGATGTGTTTGATGAGGAAATCCTCTCAAAGATGTTCTCATCAACCGACTGATAGATTAGGAACAAGGCCCTTCGATCCTTCTTCTTATTATCTTTATCTTGGAGGATCTGTTGGGGTGTTGTTCCTTCCACCTTAGCCAATTCCATGTATCCGTTTTCAACCAAACTCCACAGATCCTGTGATTCGAATAACACTCTAATCTGTGTGCTCCAATGGTGATAATTTTTTCCTGTTAGTTTCGGAAGTGGGGCCTGAAAAACACCATTGTTCGAAGCCATCTTTCTTCTGCGTTTTCTTCAAATCAACAGCCAATAACCGTGGCTCTGATACCACTTTGTTGGAATAACAGAAAAAGATAACAACACAGGAAGAGAAAAATGGAGGGAACAAAGGTTTATCTCACAAACTGTTTTGATATATTATCCAACAACTTCAACTCTGTTTACATACACATATATATATACATGAAGGGACACATCCCTTGACCAAACAACACAACTGATAGAAACAGACACAACCCTTAGGCAAACGGTGCAACTGTTCAAAATATGACAGTTACATAACTGTCAAAACCAAACAGTAGCATAACCACCATACTGCCATGACACAGTGTGACACCCGTCAAACCAAAACACTCAGGTTAGCAATTGAACAACATAATACATGTCTTAACATGTAGAAATAACACATTAAGACTTAATTATGATGGCTAAGGTTTAGTTTCCTAAGAATTCCAACAGTACGCTTAGAAAATCCTGTTACCGCGCGGAACTGCTTAATCTGTCTTATATAATGCCGATTGGAACAGTTAACATTTAATTATAACAATATTATTAATAAGAGGAGTAAATATATAGTTTATATATACCCAAATGTAAATTTTAAAACTTTAAATAACCAAACCAAAAATTAAGTAGATAAATGAGGTTTTAGCTACTTTAAATCAAGCTCTTTATAAAATTCATAATATATATACTTATACAATATTAATTAACACTTAATAATAAAAATATATATATATATATATATATATAATCTTAGACCAGAAAATGGCCCAAAAATTCGGCCTTAATACATGGCCCATCACCCACAACAATTAAAACTCTCATATTCTCAAGAAACCCTCTCATTTTCCGACCTCCTCTCTCTCTCTCTACATTCAAACACCCAACACCCTCTCCCCTCCCTCTCTCTTGGCCGAAAATCAGCCACAAACACCACACCAAACCAGTCCATTCTTACAAGGTTTTGAAGGTAAACAACAACCCTAGAAGGGGTAAACCTATCTCTCTTGCATTCTTCTTCTTTTCTTCTTTTTACTTGTAAATTTCTCCTTCTTTTCTCATCTTATTTTGTAATCCTTGAGTTTCTGGATAAAGGGGCCTTAATAGACCCTTTTCATGGTAGATTAATTACCAAAGACATGTTATGTCAAACAAATGGTGATAATCCTTAAGCCATACAACTAGAACTCAAGAACATGATGTTTTGACTACATGCATGTGTATTTTTGTTTCAATCTGGGGTGTGTGAGTTCATGCAATGCTTATAAAAGTTAAATATAGATTTTTTTTTATCTAAAAACATATGACAAAGCAGTGGTAAATGAGTGTTCAATCAAAGAACCAACCATATGAGTGAAAATATGGATCTAAAACACTCATTTTCCATGAATAAGCACTTTTAGTTTCTGGCAGATCACTTGCATGTACTTCCTCCGACCATATCTTGAATAATACTTAACTAAATGATATGAATCTTTTTCTGGAACTTTGTTTATTGTGTTATGTTTCAAACCCAAGTAGTTTCATGTAAAAACGCGAAGATTTGACCCTTCATCTACTCATATCAAATTAAGTGTGCAAAGATAATCTGACAGAGAAAAATCTCTACTTTAATCTGTTATAAGTCTCTTAATATTCCACTAAAATTCATGATTTTCCTTCTGGAAATTATTTTAATGAGTTATAACTCGAACAAAATTGGTTTCACTCAAAAATATTAAGATTTGAGGTCTCAAACACTCAAACCAAGACTGGTGTGAAAGAAATCAGAATCTGGCAGAATGAAAGGTTTAACTTAAAATCGTCATATCTCCCTCAATATGTAACCAAAAATGATGAAATTGTTCTGGAAAATACTTTTATGAGTTAGGGTTAAAAACCATTTTGAATCACTGAAAAATGTTGAGGATTGACCCTCCAAATGGACTTGACAAAAAGATGGTGCAGACTGTTTTGGTAACTGTGACACTTAAACTTAAGTGTAATGATTAAAATAGCTAACCAACTCTAAAAATGATGATAATTATGTCAAAAGTTCCCTAAGACATTAAATTGATACATATAAAAAGTTGGACTAATAAACATTTCCAGAAGATATTTAAAAATGACCATAAGTGGACTTAATATTCTGCCACCAGAAAAGTAAAACTCTAATTCAAAAGAAAAAGGGATTTGTAGAGTTATTAAAAGATAAAAAGCTTATAAATTGTAGAAATTATCAAAACCATAAATAAAAACTATATATACATGTATATGAAGGTATAAATAATACCCTAACAAATAATAGATTTATAACAAACCGAACATTTTAAATCACAAGGTAAATGAGAAATACAATTACATATGTAATTAATGAAAGTATTCGTCATGAAGAAAATATAAAACGTGGTAAAATAGATTAAATACTACTTATAACCTATAAATTTTATTATGTAACAATAAAATCCTACAAACCCTTTTAAACCAATAATTTACTTGAGATCAACAACGCAAAATAATACTTACACTTAATAACTAACACTAAGGCATTTTATAAGACATGATGGGCTAAGCAATGCTTTAGCCATAAGAGTTAGACCGAAACTGATAATGTGTATCACTTCCTTAGGAAGGACCTAGAATCGAGAAATTGTGCAACCGTGCGGCAACACTTGGAAATTCTTGCTGAACATCGTGAGTTTTCACAGCCCTTTTTTACTCTTTTGTTACAATTTGGGGTGAAAAGCATGATATTGAATTTCAAATTGCTTGAATTATGCTATGAAATGTTGAACCTTAAATTTAATTGTTTGTGCACTAAGGTATGTATACTTTTTGATGTGCTTGAGTTTTAAATGAAAAAGTCCCCACTTGCTAGACACTACTTATTAACTCATTATGAGCCAATGGTATTTGTGGGTAGCGCTATTTGGATTGACAACCCCACTTTAAGCTGACGAGCTAGAAGTGCACTTTACCAGGCGTGATTTTCCTCAGCTCTGTGCGATCCTCCTCTGTGAAAGATTCCAAAATAGGGACAGGGGCAGGAGCAGGAGCTGGACTATTTGCCTTGTTTACCAGTGTCTCGATCATCGTCTTCATAGAACCAACGTCGGTCTTTACAGAGCCTAAGTCAGTCTTGACCTCTGACATATCACCCTCGAGTTTTGCAACCGATGTCTTCAGCGTTGTTACTTCGCTGGACATGGTCGAAACTGATGTTTTGAGGCTTGTGTAGTCAGTGTAGATGTCACAGAGAACCTTGGCAAAATCGCTGAGCGTCTTATCAAGACTCTTGATGTCTTCAGTGGAAGCTTTCTTCTCCACCACCGTTGTCAGCTTTGTCAAATTCTCCCCAGCGTTTGATACAACTGTTGAGTTGTTGGAGAGTGTGGTGGTGAGATTGGACAGCTTTGTTTCCACGGACTTCAGAGAGGCGTTGATGTCTCCCAAATTAGGACCTGTAACATATAAGTACTTGTGAACAAAGGAAATCTCAGAAGTTTCAGGTTTAGTTACAGTGTTTAAGGTGGGATTTGTACCTGTAGGAGGATTGATGAACTCGTCAAAGTTGTAGGTTCCTGAATAGTGTTCCATATCCTCTTCGAAAGTACGGTGAGGTATGGTGAACTCTGCAGGTCCTTTCTTCATCATTTGTTGAGAAGCATCAGCGGCGGCTTCTTGAATGATGGCATCTCCAGTTTTCGCTGGAGGAGTGTCCAAATGAGTGGAGGGAGAAGCGAAGGTTAAGATTGGGATTCGGGTTCTGAGTTCAGCGTTGGAATCGCTGACAATCACTTCATCAGTCTTTTGAGAGACTGAGGGAGGTTGGGTAGGTTCCAAGTTTCTAACCTCGGCGTTTGGAGACGCTGAAGTCTGGATTGGAGGGATGGCTTGCACGGGTGTGGCAGAGCGTACCACGGAACTTTCCTTCAGCTCTTCAGAATGAGCTGAGGAGTCTTCAGCATGGAATTGCTGGGGTTGCTCCTTGGTTTTCTTGATCCTTTTGGAATCAAGTTGGGTGTGTGAGGGTTTCCTTTTCTTATAAGGAGAGGATTTTGTGGCCGGGGTATCAGCGATTGGTATTGTCGCTGAAGGAGCCACAGAAAGCGAAGAATTTAGAAGAGTGAGAAGAGTAGAGAGACGTACCTCATTGGCGACAGGCTTGAAGTCGAGAACCTTAGGGCCAATCTGAGAAAGTTTCAGATCACCCTCTTCAGGATAGCTGTCCTTCAGGCCATATTGAAAGATGGCGCTGATGAATCGTGGATAAGGAACCCATGCTGGTCTGTCAGCGGCAGAATCGACACGTTGAATCAGGTCTTCATAAATAATGGAGGCCCAGTCAATATTTAGACCTTTCAGCAGTGCGTATCCCATGGACTGCTGAGGTTGGGCGGCTTGATCAGAAGATCCGGATTTTGCTGTCATGCAGCTGATCAGGTGAGCGAAGATGAAATTCATCTCGCTGGGCATCTTGGATTTCTTTATCAGCGTCAGTTTCTTCTCAGGCTTCTTGTCCCTTCCAATATCCCAGATATAACCCATTGCGTCAAGGAAAGCAATGATTGCTTCTCTGTCAGCATGCTTTTTATGGTCAGGGAATGGAATGAAGGGTTTTTCTTTGGTGGCATTTGGGAAGTTCAGGACTTTGCGGATAATGGCTGGTGTAATCTTGATGGTGCCATACTCAGTATCGCTGAGTATGCAGTCTATGGTTTTGGATGGATCTTTGGTAGAGGGTAGCTCAGTGTGTCTGGCAGAGTACCAGAACTGGAATAAGAGCCGCTGACTGGCAGGAGGTGTTATGGTCAGGGCTGTGTAGATGGGGATGTTCTTCAGAAAACTTACAGCGTCGTCCAGATGTGATACTTGCTTCCGAGGAAGAAACTCGAGAAGAGCTGAGAGGTTGTTGGCCTTAGTCCAATCGAGTTGATCCAGCTCGAACTTAACCTGGGGGGCTTTGAAGATTTCCATATCCTCAGAGTCAGTGGAGATGGACTCAGCGGTAACATTCAGCTTTGAAGATGCCATATCACTGTATTATCAGTTCAACCAAAGATGTTAACAAATAAGAATTATCTTAATGTGGAAAGAAATTTCCGTTAAGATATTTCGAATCTTGTCCATTTCATTCAGACAAAAAAATGTCTTAATGAAGATTAGGGTTTTTCTTGATTTTTAAAAGAAGGAGTAAAACCCATAAAATCTTGTATTCCAGTTTCTAAAAGAAAAATGGATACGAATGAAGAACAAGTTTAAGATTTAGATTTAAAACTTGAAGAACAACCATGAAATGGTTGTGTTCATAAAACCATGAAAGAAATGATTTTATTTTGTAAAGTTCTTTTGTTTGATCTTGTTAAAACAAATAGAAGATCGAAAACAAGTTATACGCATTTGATAAAAGATAAGAACATATTAACCTTGAAGTTTCGATGAAGAAGATGATGAACAGTTCTTGAGGTTTTTGAGAGCACAAATGCAACAGAGAATTCTTTTCTTGCGGAGAAAGATTGTTCGCGTAAAAGACAAATATAAACCAAGAGTTGTTTATATAGGGATTTTTAGAGAGAGAAAACCTTGAGCGGGAAAAGGTTTTCATCATGACACGGACACGTGTTTGCATTTGATTGGTAGTTTGAACAAAACGTGCAAACGTGTGTCAGAAAGAAATCGTGCCGAGTGTTATCCGTTGCAATGACGTCACAACTGTCCTTTCACAATCTTTTAGGATGTCTCTGAGGTTTTGAAAACTCAGGGACTCTTTTGAAAAACA
This sequence comes from Saussurea involucrata, assembly GCA_033807775.1. Lineage (NCBI taxonomy): Eukaryota > Viridiplantae > Streptophyta > Magnoliopsida > Asterales > Asteraceae > Saussurea > Saussurea involucrata. Next base: position 22,437,367 of record CM066314.1, read on the forward strand.
TGAAGCACTGAATAGAAAATGTCAGTGAAGATTTAAGGAAATTTTCAAAATATCGCTGTTAAGGAAGAGATATTCAGCGATGCAGTTTATTTTGAAATCTTGCATTTTCATGCGATTGTCAGAGAGAGAAAACATACCTGGATATCAGTTTAACCAAGTTTATTCAGAGAGAAGATGATGAAATGGATTATATAAGTTGATTTTATCCCGAAGGCTATACACGATTGTATAAACGTATCGCTGATTAAATGTGAACCGCTGAAGATTTTATCCTTCAAAGTTCAGCATTCCAAGCTCGCTGATGAGAAAGTTGAATCTTGTCTCATCAAGAGGTTTGGTAAACAAATCAGCTAACTGATAATCAGTTGGGATAAAATGAAGTTCTATATCACCATTCATCACATGATCTCTGATAAAATGATATCTGATTTCTATGTGTTTTGTCTTTGAGTGTAGCACTGGATTGTTTGCTATAGCGATGGCACTTGTGCTGTCGCAATAGATTGGAATTTTGGAGAGCTGAAGATCATAGTCTAGTAGCTGATTTCTCATCCACAAGACTTGAGAACAGCAGCTTCCAGCGGCTACATACTCAGCTTCAGCTGTGGAAGTGGACACTGAGTTTTGCTTCTTACTTGTCCAACTTACCAGCTTTCCACCCAGGAGCTGACATCCTCCTGTGGTGCTTTTCCTATCCATTTTGCAACCTGCAAAATCACTGTCTGAATAGGCGGTTAGATCGAATCCTGAGTCTTTGGGATACCAAAGACCTAGATTCGCTGTACCCTTAAGATATCGAAAGATTCGCTTTACAGCTTTCATATGGGATATCTTAGGTTCAGCTTGATATCGTGCGCACAGACATGTTGCAAACATAATATCGGGTCGGCTAGCTGTAAGATACAATAGTGAGCCGATCATCCCACGGTACAGCGTGACATTGACAGGAACACCCTTTGTGTCCTTATCAAGTATCAGCGGTGGTGCCATAGGGGTTTTCATAGCTGAACTTTCAGTTAAGTCGAATTTTTTCAGCATATCTTTAACATACTTTCCCTGATTTATAAAAGTTCCTTTTTCAGTTTGCTTAATCTGAAGACCAAGGAAATATGTTAGTTCACCCATCATGCTCATTTTATACTCATCTTTCATTCTATCAGCGAAACGAGTACAAGGCTCAGGGTTAGTAGAACCAAATATAATGTCATCAACATATATTTGAACTAAAATGATATGACCTTTCACTTTTCTAAAAAACAAAGTTTTGTCAATTTTACCTCGCTCAAATTTTTCAATATGGAGATAAGTAGAGAGAGTATCATACCATGCACGTGGAGCTTGCTTTAAGCCATAAAGTGCCTTGTCCAGTTTATAAACATAACCTGGACGCTTAGGATCTGAGAATCCTGGAGGTTGTTCCACATACACTTCTTCATTCAGCTTTCCATTTAGAAACGCTGACTTAACATCCATCTGATGTACAGTGAAGTTTTTGTGTACAGCATATGCTAAGAAAAGACGAATAGATTCAAGTCTTGCTACTGGAGCAAAAGTTTCGTCATAATCTATGCCTTCCTCTTGTCTGTATCCCTGAGCAATAAGACGAGCTTTGTTGCGAGTTACAGTACCATGTTCGTCCAACTTGTTTCGATAGACCCATTTAGTGCCTATCACCGTTTTGTCAGTTGGTCTACGAACAAGTTTCCAAACTTTGTTTCTTTCAAATTCAGTCAGCTCTTCTTGCATAGCGCTGACCCAGTTTGGATCTCTAAGGGCATCATCTATTTTCTTTGGTTCAGTTAGAGAAATAAAGTTAACAAATAAACAAATATTACCTGCACTTCTACGAGTCTGAATACCAGCGTTGGGATCACCAAGAATTTGATCGATTGGGTGATTTACAGTCCATCGCTGAGCCGGAGCATACGTCGCTGACTCAGTCTGAACTGGAGAAACTGAAGATGAGGCTTCAGCTACTTCTGGATTATCAGCTAAGAGAGGAATGTTTGCATTTGCCACTTCATTCACTGATTGCTGAGAAATAGATGGAATTTCTGAGACATTTGGATCAACTGCAGGTATAGTGTTTATAGGAACAGCTGAGACCCAAGATGTTTCAGCTTCACTATTTTGCATATTTGGAATGATAGAAGGACCATCATTTTCTACGGTGTGAGCATGAGGAGTGGGAATATCTTCTGAATCACCAAGATGAGAAAACATCCATTGATTCAGTTCTTCTGTATCAGCGTTCGGTTTAGAGTTCGCTGAACGGGATTCGTCAAACGTGACGTGAATAGTTTCTTCTACAGTTTGTCTTCTTCGGTTGAAGACTCTGAAGGCTTTGGAAACTGAGGAGTATCCAAGAAAGATTCCATCATCAGCCTTAGGATCAAACTTTCCAAGGGCATCTCTGTTGTTCAGTATGAAACACTGACATCCAAAGATGTGAAGAAAGCTGATTGAAGGCTTTCTCCCATGAAAAAGTTCATAGGCTGTCTTTTTGAATCTTTTAACTATCAGCGACCTGTTTTGCGTAAAACAAGCAGTGTTGACAGCTTATGCCCAAAACTGAGTAGGCAGGTGAGAATCGCTGAGCATTGAACGTGCAGCTTCAATAATTGTTCTATTTCTTCTTTCAGCGACTCCATTTTGTTGTGGTGTTCTCACTGACAAAAAGTTGTGAGAAATACCCTTGCTCTCAAGGAAGGAATCAAGAGAACTGTTTTTGAATTCAGTTCCATGATCACTCCTTATTGAGCGAACAGTCATATTGTTCAGAGTTTCCATCTTCCGAACAAAGGTGATGAGTTCTTCAGGGGTGTCACTCTTAGAACGGAGAAACATTACCCATGTGTAACGAGAGAATTCATCAACTATGACCAGCGTATATTTCTTTCCAGGGATGGATTGTTTGTTAACAGGGCCAAACAAATCCATATGGAGTAGTTGTAGAGGAGATGACACTGAGGAAACTTGCTTTGACTTAAAGCTTGCCTTGGTCTGCTTCCCTTTTTCACACGCTGAACATAAAGACTCTTTGGCGTATGAATGTTGAGGTAGACCAATGACTAACTCTTTGGAGGAAAGAGTATTCAGCGTCTTGAAGTTGAGATGTGAGAGCCTTTTGTGCCATAGCCAGTTGACATCAGAAGATGCCTTTGAGAAGAAACCGGAGTTCTCAGTGGTTGTTGAGTCCATGTTTATTACATAAACATTTTCCAAACGATAACCGCTGAGAGCTATCTTCTCCTTTTTGTCAGAGACAAAGCAGGATTCCTTAGTGAAAATCACTTTGCTATCCATGTCGCAAAGCTGACTGATGCTTAGAAGATTATGCTTCAGCCCTTCAACATATGCGACTCTTCTGAAGGATGTTGTACCATTTGAAAGTACACCATACCCTCGGGTGTGTCCTTTTCCATTTCCACCGAACGTCACAGAGGGACCCTTCTCTTCCTTGTATTCAGCGAGCAGGTTTTTCTTTCCAGTCATGTGTCTAGAGCATCCGCTATCGAGATACCAGATACCCTTCTTAACCTGCAATACAAAGGAAGATTAGTTTTGCTTGGGTACCCACTTCACCATGTATACGCGTTTGTCAGTGGAAGTAGTTGGAATGGGTTCAGCAGTCTTCGCAGCATTTGAAGATTCAGCTTTGTCTTTCTTCACTTTGGTCAATTTCTTGACCTCAGCGGTAGGAGTCACCTTGACCTGAATTGCAACTGGTTTGGTCTTCTTGGGTGCTATCTTCACCTTAGCTATCTTATCAGCTTTGGTGGCTGTGGGACACTTACTTGCAATATGATCGGTAAGTCCACAGTGATAACATTTCCTATAACTAAAATTAGTTCTAGGACCACTTGTGTGCTGAGCTTTTAATTTGGAATTAGAAGTACCAGCACCAAGTACACTATTGGTTTTTGAAATAGGACGAACATTCAGTTCTTCATATTTCTTACCAAGGACATCTACTCTGAGTCTAGGAGTAGGTCGCTGAACTGATCCAGAGGTCTGATTTCTAGAACCAGATGAATGAATCACTAAGGCTTTGGAAGCATTCAGCTTAGGTACTAAGGTACCCTTCTGAGGATTTTGATAAATAACAATTCCTTTACCTTTGTCTTTAGAGACAGAGGTAGGTTTTGAATAAACCATTTTCTCCTTACCTTTTGAGGAGGTAGGAGTTTCCTCAGGGATTGGTGTAACCAACGAGGAGTACTGAGATGATGAAGTGTCAGCGACTGAGGATACGAACGTTCCAAATTTAAGCATTGAACGTTCAGTGGTTGGTTTTGGAGTATCATACTTATAACCCAGACCACATTTATCACTCAGAGGAATCTGAGCCTTAATTATCTCAGTGATCTTTGTTGAAGAATTACACCATCCTTCAACAGTAGCTTGTTCAGCTTTTAATGCAGCGATAGCTTCTGCTCGTTCGATTTTGACTAGCTGATTTAAATGCACTTGATCTTTAAAATCATCTTCAATTTTAGAAAGCTTTTCTATTTGAAGGTGGCAGTTTTTAAGCTTTTCAGCGAGATCAAGATTTTGGTTTTCAACCACAGCTTTGCCGTTCATTGCTTCGTATAAACTTCTAGTCAGTAGATCGATTTTACAGAGACTATCAGCTTCATCAATATTTGCAATATTGGTAAAGAAGGAAGGTGATACCTGAATGGCAGATGTTGAAGTGGAGGGAATGTCTGAACTTTCTTCCTCTTCTTCAATCTTGGCCATGAGACATTGATTTGCTTCATCATCTTCAGAATCAGATGATGAGGATTCTTCATCAGAAGAAGCCCAATCATAGTCAGCCATCAGGCCTTTTCCTTTCTTCTTAAAGCTTTTCAGCTTTACATTCTTCTCCTTCAGCTTTGAGTATTTGTCATCTTTATTCCTTGGAACAAAGGATTTCTTTGTAAAAGCTGAAGGTCTCATGATTTTCTTTGACCTGCACTCGTTAGCGAAATGACCTGTCTTTTCGCAGTTGAAACAAGTAGCAGTAGCCTTATCAACAAAAGCTGATGATTTAGGCTTGTCAGTTATTGAAAGAGGTTTGTTCTTTCTAAACATTTTCTTCTTGGCGAATCTCCTGAACTTTTTAGTTAGGAGAGCCAAGGATTCATCATCATCTGAAGAATCAGAATCTGATGACCTTTCAGAGTTGCTTCCTAACTCAGTGATAGTGACCGAGGGTCGCTGAGTAGAAGGTTCCTCTGAGAGTAAAGCAACAGGGGTGCTTTTGGAATCTTTTACAAGATTCTTCTTAAGATGGCTAGATTGCTCATGATTCAGCAATGTGCCATATAAGGTAGCGAGTGTCATTGATCTTAGATCTTTTGACAGCTTCAGACACATGGAATAATTGTCCCAGCTTTCAGGTAAACATTCTAAAAACTTTGTCAGCACTTCAAAGTTAGAATATTCCTTACCAACCGTTTTTAGATCTATAATTAAGCAATTAAAACGTTGATGAACTTCAGAGAGAGTTTCATTCTTACCAGAAATGAAGCTTTCGTATTATCTTACCAGGTTAATCTTTCTTGAATCCTGGACTTCAGACGTTCCTTCATACTGAACACATATTGTGTCCCACATGGCTTTTGAGGATTTCAGGTTCATGACGGAATGGTAGACTTCGTCAGGAAGGGCCATGGATAGTATGGATCTGGCTTTTGTATCTATAGCCACTTTCTTCTTATCTTCATCGGTCCACATGTGTATTTCCTTTGGAATCAGCCTTTCAGGAATAGCAGCACGAGTTGCAGTGGCTGGAACTAAAGGATCAATAGTTACAGGGATGTGTGGGCCGTTTTCAAGATAGTAGGTCATAGTGGGGTCTACACCTTCTAAGAAGAGCATCATCCTATTTTTCCATAAGTTGAAGTTGTCTCTGGAAAATCTAGGGGGTTTTGCAAGAGAACCATTGTCTATATAGTTTGTGTTTGTGTGGGAGGCCATTTTCAGATAATAGCAAGGAAGAGAAATATCTTAGATTAGATCTTGTTTATGAGATTAAACAAATCTGCTCTGATACCACTTGTTGGTCCCGAAAGGCCTATACAAGTTTGTAGAAGGGGGGGTTGAATACAAACACACTATTTTACTTTTCTAAATTGTTTATTGATAAATCATTAACAATTTACAGCTTGTTGCGGAAACAAGATTAAGGATAAACCTAAATCTAAACAAGTTGGAACACTAAGGTTTCTTGCACTAAGAAAGATAAGGAGATTACTAATAAAATCCTATCTTGAGAGAGATTTGAACTTGTCCAGAGTTAGCAAGTTACTTCAAATGAAGTGAGTTCATCTCTTTATATACTGCATGCATTTAATACAATTCAGTATACACTTTACACGTGTCATCCGCGGATTGGTTGCATGTCATTGACCTTGGTTGACAACCTTAGTAGCCGTAAAGATGAACAGTGTAGTATCAGAGTGGTTGTACGATTTCAGATTTTCGGAGGTTCTTTTCTGACATTTCGTACGGTGGCGTGCAAGGGAGGTTAAGACAAAAGTACTTTGTACGGAGGACTTCATGATCAGCTTTCGTTGATTCAGCGATTACCATTCACTATTCAGCGAATGATAAAGTTCAGCGATAGCTGAAGTCTTGTACTTGATACTTCATGTTGAGTGGACAAATCCGAGTCTTCGCTGATCCGCATCAGTTCATTAGGAGACTTGTCGCTGGTTCTTGAGCTTGATCTTCGACTTCAGCGTAGAACCTTTGTTGACGTGAAACTTGTCTTCAGGGATCATAAGTAAACAACTAACTTATCAGCGATCACCATAAGGACTGAACAGACTCAGAGCATTATGGTGAACAGTGTTCGCTGAATGTTTAATTTAAAGAGCGAGAGTTCCTATCAGCGGTACTGGAAGATCTTAGTACTTATCAGCGATAGTGAAACTCTGATACATATTGTTTACTTACAATTTTCACTAAGTATATAAGAGAGGGTCATTATCAAATCACTGAGGGTTTGGATCAACATGTTTATTGAACCTATGTGATGGTTGAACCGTGTTTGTTTGAACCAAGTGTTTTGAAATCCATGATTATGAAGTTACTGTATGTTGCTATATTTATGTGCTCAAATGATTAGTTGTAGACATACCATATGATATTCATAACCTAGTTAAGTAGAACTTGTATCAAAAGTATGACCAAATTCTTATTTGATTCTGGAGCGGATAGGAGCTTTGTATCACTAGAGTTTAGGCCAAAAATTAACTTGAAACCCCAAAAGTTGAAAGATGTCTACGTTATCGAATTTGCTAATGGGCAGGAAGTTAAGGTCAGAGATGTAATTACGGACTGCACTTTAAACTTAGCTAATAGGAGCTTTAGTATAGACCTTATTCCGATTGAGCTAGGAAGCTTTGACATAGTCGTGGGCATGGATTGGCTGTCCAAAAACCGAGTTGAAATATGCTGTTCCGAAAAGATCATCCGAATTCCGCTACCAGAGGGTAAAACACTCGTCATACATTGAGAGAAGTCCGGAAAGAACCTTAAGTTAGTGACGTGTATGAAGATGCGAAAGTACTTGAAAAAGGAATGCATCGAATTTTTGGCTCATGTCATAGTTAAGGAAATCGAAGAAAAACGCATTCAGGATTTTCCTGTGGTTCAGGATTTTCCCGAGGTGTTCCCGGAGGAGCTACCAGGACTACCCCCGTCAAGACAAGTCGAGTTTCACATCGACTTAATTCCTGGAGCTGTACCTGTGGCTAAGTCACCGTACCAATTGGCCCCATCAGAAATGCAGGAATTGTCAGGACAACTCCAGGAGCTGCTCGACAAAGGACTTATAAGACCTCGCTCTTCGCCATGGGGTGCACCAGTTCTTTTCGTTAAAAAGAAAGATGGATCCTTGCGGATGTGCATCGATTATAGAGAGCTCAATAAGTTAACCATCAAGAACCGATACCCTCTTCCCCGAATCGACGACCTGTTCGACCAACTCCAAGGTGCTACCTACTTTTCAAAAATTGATCTTCGATCTGGATATCATCAAATGAGGGTCCGTGAAGAGGATGTTCCCAAGACGGCGTTTAGGACTCAATACGGCCATTACGAATTCCTGGTTATGCCTTTCGGGCTAACCAACGCACCAGCTGTCTTCATGGACTTAATGAACAGGGTCTGTAGAACGTACTTGGATGAGTTCGTGATCGTGTTCATAGATGATATACTAATTTATTCGCAAAGCAAGGAGGATCATGAGCGACATCTAAAGTTGATACTAGAACTGCTCAGAGACCAAAAATTGTATGCAAAGTTCTCCAAATGCGAGTTTTGGATTCGTGAGGTACAATTTGTAAAGCCCGTATCCCGGTACGTAATTTCTTTTATTAATTCTTTTCCTTTAAGTTTGATTTTAATGTGATTTCCGTTAACGGGGTTAGTCGAGTTGGACCTAATCGTTAAAAATGTCGAAATTTTGGGTTAGTTGCGAGAAGGTTAAGTAGAGGGACTAGAAGTGTCAAGGGCCAAAACTCTCATAGGTTTCGGCCCATGCAGTAGAAACGATGTCCATATGATTGTTGTGTTTGTTGGTGGCGTGAGGAGGAAACAAAACAAAGTAAATCAAAAAAAAACCCTACGGCTCCCTTTTCTTTTCCTTGTGGAGTTCGGCCGAGAAGAGAAAAAGAGAGAGAGAGAAATCGAAGAGAGAGAGAGGGAAAGAGAGAAGCCGAGAGAGAGAAAGAGGCTGCTGCCGACGACGAGGAGAGAGGAGGAAGAAGGCGATCGTCGGCGAGTTCGGTCGGTTTAGAGGACGAGAAAACGTTGCGTCGTGGTAATTCGGAAACCTTTCGTTGTTAATTGTTAAAAACCGCCGCAAACCGCCACCACCACCGCCGCAGCCACGGCTGCCGGCGGTGGGGCCGCCGCTGCACGCCACTGTGGCCTAAATCGGGCTTCGTAAAAAAAATGTATTTTTTGCTTTTTTAGTAAATATTATTCGTATCCACTATAAAATACTTAATTGGGTCACTCAAACATACTTAAAAATACGTTCTATTAGAATTTCATATATAAAGAAAAATACGTTCTATTAATTTTATATAAATTATAAAGAAAAATACATTTAAATAAGTACATTTATTGAATTATAAAGAAAAATACTCTTAATCCTCGTCCTCGTATGGTCGATAGTATGCAAGAGTTCCGGTCGTTTTAAGTCTATTAATAGCCGTAAGATCATCGAGTTCATCAACATCGAGTTGTTCTTCAGGGTCGATCTCGTCGTCGTCGTAATGTGATACATTACTTTCACAATCGGTACTTGTCGGGGTACTTAGTTGTTGGGCACTTTCGTTTTCAAAAATATTTTCTTCCACTACATCAAGCTCCGTCTCTAGGGTCGTTCGGTCTTGAATTCTTTCAATACTATCCAAGTAGTCCTTCAAACAAATGCAAGCTTCTACTGACTCCGGGCTTAATCTTGTCCGACGGGCCGAAATGATCCTGCCACTAAGAGAAAAAGCGGACTCCAAAACAAGTGCTTTTTTATAATTGAAAATTGACGTTCACCCGAATATGGCGAACCAAACGTTTCAAACAATATTACACGTTTGACCAATTGCTAGGACTCCATCCAATGTGTCGTTATACATATATAAGAATGTGGCAATCCGTGTGGTGCGCTCCACACATCACAAGTTAAAGAAATGTTGTTAGGCATTTTATCAAACATGTCTTTCATTTCATTTTTAGCATTTTTTCACAATTTTAATGCATCACGTCTAAGAGTTTGACGGCTTACCGGAGTGTAGCGAGATTGTATACATTTTTGGATCATTTTCGTCATACGCGGATTGACGAAATGTCCGAACGGCAACCCCATTTGAATAACACATTTTGTTGTTAATTCCCGGGCCAACATGTTATCGTACGACCATATTTGACCTTGGTTGTCAAGTATGGGTTGACTTGAATCACCTCCGGACTTGAGTGCCTTGCATGCGCCATCGGTGTGCCTCTTTAAGGTCGAGTTTCCCGAGAGCGCAAGAAGAAGTCCACACCTTTTGCATTGTGCCTTTTTATTCCCGTCGGTGAGAACCACCATATTGAAATCATTCCAAACATCGGATTTTCGTCCGTGCTCGGCAAGAACTTCTCTAAATTGTAGGTTTGATGAACTACCGCCGGCCATTTTGAGTGAAGGATGGAAAAATTGAAAGAACGAGAAGTTGTATGAAATGAACACGAGAAAGCGAGAAATCGAGAATTGTAAGCGAGAATTGCGTTTTTTGCGTTTTTGTAAGTTGGTATCAAACTCAATACATCCACTACTTATTTATAGTGTTTTGGAGGCAAGAGAAACCCAAAAAAATGGCTATAATAACGGCTAGTTTTTTTAATAGGAACCGGGCCGGACTTAAACCGGGCTTGGGACCGGGCCCGGGCCGGGCCGAGATTTTCAGCAAAAACAAGGCCTGTTAGGGCCCGGGGAGGCGAGACCGGGCTTTGGGCGGGCCAGGCCGGGCTTTGGGCAGGCCGGGCTTCGGGCTCTTGGCGGGCTTTTTCGGGCCCGGGCCCATTTGGCCATCTCTATGTGAACCTACCTGAAATTTTGTTTTTTGGGCTGCATTTAGTTTTGTTTCAAGCCTGGGCCAAACATTTATCACTGAGCTTGAATTGTTTGTATGCTTCTGCTAGACTACCATTTCAGATTTAACAAAAAGTCATGGTGGTCTCTATTTTTGACAAATGGTATTTAGGTGCTGTATGTTTTTTAAGAGGTCAGAAATCTGATTGTACATTTAAAAAGTAAGAGGTAGTGCTGAAGTCTGAAATCTGAAATCTGAAATACTAAGACTGTTTGTTTTTATAAAATGATAAACATCTTAATTGAATAAAAATATTATGTTTTAAAATTCCAACTTGAAAGAAACCACTATTTGATAACACACATATTCATACCCATCAACCATGCATGCAATTGACGAGAAGGTAAAAGAAACTGAATTCTAAAAAAAATAAGAGGAATTAAGTGGATGTTGTACCTCTAAAATTTCAGAGGACATTAAGAGGTTTTTAGATTTTTTTCTAAAAATAAAACAAACAGTCTTAAATCCGAAAACCTCTTAATTTTCAGACTTAAGAGGTTTTAAGAGGTATATTTTAAAAACAAAAAGTCCCTTGGTTTATTAATTAAATTAAGATGCTTGCTGGAGTGTCGACTGCCATTTTAAGGTTTAACAAAAAGTCGTGGTGGGCTCTATTTTTGACGTATGGTATTTAGTTTATCAATTAAATTAAGATGGTTGTTGATATTTTAATAACTAATTAACGTGATCAAATCATTAAGATATTCATAATATTTTCATGATCAAATTAACAAATATATTTGGATATGTAAATTAGAGAGTATAAATTGTCTTAATTAAGTGATAAAACCGAACGAGATAATCATAATTTTTAAATATTGATACATGTTATTTTTAAATAACTTACATAAATACCCATGGTATTTTTCATTGTTATTGCCAGGGTAGATGGCCTCACATTATATTTTTGATCTTTTATTAGTAATAAAGTGTTATGTTAGCACCAACGAGCTCTCAGCCCAGTGGCTATGTAACATCTCGGGGGGCACGGGGTGAAAGCCGTGCTACCAGAGTTCGAATTCTGGGAGGGGATGTCTCTGAGTTCGGGTGGGTCCAGTCTATGGGACCCTCTACCCTGCCGGTCGGGTTCAGCCAAAGGTTGGGCCGGGTCGCAGCAGATTAGTGGGATTGCCCGTAATGGAGGCCCGATACCGCTAGAACGTGTGTGTGCGTTTACTTGATGTTCAAAAAAAAATGTTATGTTAGCTCAAACCTTATACACAAATTAATATATTATTCACTCTTATTTAAATAATTAGACTCCAACTTTGTTTTTATGGACTCTTCATATTTAATATAACAACCTAAAATGAGGTATATGTTTTATAATTACAAAACGATTTTTTAACCAAATTTATTGTTATAAAATATCAATTTTATATGTGAATATAGACCTTAAGTATTATGGTTACAAAATATGTTGAATAGAAATATGGTTGAAGTGACGACAAAATATAATGATTATTATTATAAAGTTGTATAAATAAAATATTATTATTGGTCGACGAAGTAAAATAATTTGTCTGTTAAACTAAAACGTGTTAATGCATAAGTTAGAGACTATGTATTAATTGATTGAGATAACAATATGATAATTATATAATTGAACTCGATAAGATGAATCAAATAGAATGACCAGTTTTGCTAATATTAGTTTTTCATTGAACCAGATGTCGTGGATAGTCAATTTTTATGGGAATTATGTACGCAAACTGTTTATTCTTTTGGAACACATCAAAATACGACGAAATTAATACCGAATTATCACTTTTATAAGAGGGATTGTATATTTATAAAAGAACAAATAAACATAAATCGAAAGGTAAATTAATATTTTATTATATAATGTTTATGCACGTTTGTTTAAGAGATTAGTTTAGGCCCCTTGGTGAAAGGGTCATGTTCCGCCCTTGATTATACATCTTGCATCTAAATATCTATATATGCATTGTTTTATATGAAATTGGAAATTGAAACGATGAAATCAAACCGTTGGAGTTGATAGCATGAAAAGTTGGTGGATACGAGGTTTAACGATCCTAAATTGGAGCAAGTACTTTATGACCGAGAAATGACCTTTGGAGTTGTCACCGTCAAGAAATGGTGGATGTGAGGTTCAAAAGACATGTACTTTACCTAGGTGGTATAATCCCTATATATATATATATATATATATATAGGGTTGGTTTCACATGAGACAAACATGTTTTCGTGAGACCATGAGACCACAAAATAACACTAAACATTCACAGCAATTCATTGTGAAGGTATGAAAAATAGCAAACCTTCACAACAAAAACACTGTGAATGTTTACCTTCACAATATATTCACAGTCTTTTGCTGTGAAGGTTTAGTGTTATTTTTGTGGTCTCACGGAAATAGCTTGGTCTCACATGATCTCAAGTATATATATATAGAGACGGGTTCAAACGAGGAGCGTACCAATTTAAGAGAACGTGAGGAGCAATTGACAGTTATGAATCACATGTGATTCGCAGTTGTGGATCACATGTGATTCACAACTGATCTGGACTCGAATTGACAGTTATGAATCATTAATGATTTACAGTGTTGAATCACATATGATCCGCGACCTGCAGCATCGCGCCACGCCTCGCGCCACTTTTGCGCGAATTTTCGAGAAAGTTCCGATTTTTTAGCGTTGTAAATCATATGTGATCAGAAGCATGTGAGTGCTCCTCACGTTTTGACGCGCTCCTCACATGAACCTTCCTATATATATATATATATATATATATATATATATATATATATATATATATATATATAGTGTTAGGTTCATTTGAGAAGTCTAAATATTTTGAGAAATAGAGAAGTGATCGTGACTCTTCGATTAAATGCGCTGATTTTGAACACGGAAGGGTATTTTGGTAATTAGTCATTCCGTTTACAAAAAACACGGGCTAAGTTCATATATGAATCTGTGTGATTCACATATGAACTATACGTTCATATATGAACATTTGTAATTCACATATGAACTCTTTATAACTAATTCATATATGAATCTTGTGATTCATATATGAACATTTGTGTTTCATATATGAAACTAATTAATTGTAGGTTCATATATGAATCAGTTGAACCAATTAACTGATTCATATATGAATCTTTGTGTTCATATATGAACCTTTGTAATTTACATATAAACTTTTTTTAACTAATTCATATATGAACCTTTGTGTTCATATATGAACCTTAATGATTTATATATGAATTTTTTTAACTAATTCTCATATGAACAAATTAACTGATTCATATATGTTGGGTTTTTACAGATTTGAAATTGACTCACTTAAACCCTCTTAGGTACTTAGAATATTTTTGGATTCTTTTGTGTAACTTGTACTGTCATATCAATTGTTCGGTGAAGTCGAAGATCAACCGAAACCAAATGCGAAGACTATCTCATTGCGGAAGTGAGAAAATCGGCAGCAACTTTCTACAAGTTACACCACCACCGATATGCTTGTGTATCGGTGGACAAGCATCACCGAATTAAAGAAATTTGGTGAGAAGCTCAAGAAGACTTTCACCGATATGCTTTCAAAAATCGGTGGAAGTTTAAGAAGATTTCCACCGATATATGTTCAGAGATCGGTGGGAATTTGAGAAGACTGCACCGAAACTTTCTACACTTCGGTGAAGGATCTCTCTTTTCTAAAGAAGTGAGATTTCAAATTGGTGCAGTTTCCAATACAGGAGGTCGGTAGCCTTTTTCTCTGAAGACAAAAGAAAAGATCATTTATTATGAGACAATATCCTATTGTCAGATAAAAGTGGCAGTTTGTCATTTTATCTATTCTCAGATAAGGTCTTTTTCTGGTACGACTGTCCTCCTGGTTCTTTGGATAAGTTAAAAAGGAAATATCAGCTTTTCAGAAGTCAACCTCTGCAATGAATGGAAGAGTGACAAGTGTTCCAAGCATTAAATGATGCATGGACTATAAATAGAGGTGAAGACTCTCCATGCAATATACGCTTCTGAAGATTACTAAGTGCAAGCTCCTTTCTTACTGAAACTTCATCTTGTGTCTAAGTGCTCAATTTGTTCTAAGTGTTTTTCAGTTTACTTTGTGTTAGATTGTTAGAATAGTTTAACTGTTCTTTTCCGCAACAATCTTTAGTTTTCTATGTGTAATTCTTGTTGAAAGATTTTCAATATAAAGAATTAAAATTGTGAAAAATCTGAGTATTGTATTCAACCCCCCCTTCTACAATACTTGTTGAGCCATTTTGGGACCAACAAGTGGTATCAGAGCGGAAAGTTTAAGTCATAAACTTGATCCTCAATGGCTGCCTCATCTTCATCCCTAACTGTTGAAAACACTGGTCAAAATAATTTTGCTGAAAATGGTTCCATTTCAAAACCTCCCAAGTTTAATCCTAACAACTTTTCTCTATGGAAGAGCCGTATGATGCTATTTATGGAAGGAGTGGATACTAGATATCCAACCATTCTCAAGGAGGGACCTATCATCCCGAGAGTTTGGGCTCGCTATGAAAAGCAGAGGCCTGGTAAGGAACCAGTCGATAAATCAAGTGACTCTGATGAATCTGAACCTTCCGACATAGAAAAAGCAAAGGCTACTGGTCGTTACATTCTCAAAAACCCAAGAAAATATTCTGATGAAGAAAAACGATTAGTGTCTCTGGATTCTAGGCTTAGAGCAATTATTGCTCTCTCACTTCCTGATGAAGTCTATCACTCTCTTGTTAACTTAGGTACCGCTAAAGAGACGTGGACTACTTTGTGTGTACTTTATGAGGGTACAGAGGAAGTAAAGAAAAGCAAAAAGATTGGCCTCATTCGAAAATATGAGCTCTTTGCCTATGAAAAGGGAGAATCTCTTCCAAGCTTTTATAACCGGTTTAACTCTCTGTTAAATGATTTAAAATTGCTAGGTAGAGTCTATGACAATGAGGAAGTTCTATGCAAGTTTATGGATTGTCTTCCTGACTTTTGGGAAAACATTTGCACTTGCATTAAGACTACCAAGGACTTGGAATACATGCCTTTAACTGCTTTGTATGGAACTCTGTTCAACTTTGAACAAACCAAGCTTCATAGGAAAACCATCTTCAAAGAGATAAAGAGCTCTTCAATAGCTCTTATTTGCGAAAGTTCCAAGAAAAGTCATAATGTTCCTTGTATCACATATCCCTCATCAGACTCTGATACCGAAAATCAGAACAATCCTTCTCACCAAACGGAGGCATATCTGAGTGATGCCGATAATGAAGGTGATGAAATTTCGGTAGACCGAATGACTGATGAAATGGCTATGATGGCTGGTTTTAAAAATAAATCTCGAAATTTCAACAAACCCAGAAGTTTCAGAAAACCTTCATTTTCAAAAATGTCTTCGTCTGACAAGACAAATGAGGAATGTTTCAACTGTGGTAAGAAAGGACACTTTGCAGCTGAGTGCAGAAGCAAGCGTGTGTCAAAAGTCAATTCCTCGTCCTCTGACAAATATCCTTCTAAAGTTGAGAAATCCCATTTCAAGAAAGATTCTCAATCCTCCTCACTCTCACATCAGGAACGTGCTGAAAAGTACAAGGCAAAGTACAAGAAGGAAAAAGAAAGAAATGAAGGATCTCAAAGAAAAGGAAAAGGATTGATAGCAGAGGCTCATAACTGGGAAGAAGAAGAAACCACAGACAGCGATTCTCCAAATAAGTGCTTTGTGGCCATATCTGAAGAGGTGGAAGAAGAGGAAGAAGAAAAGGCCAAATCTCCAATGGCATTAGTTTCTACTGAAGGCTCATCATCATACTCTCAGGTACATCCCTTCAATGACATGACTGATATTGAAAAGATAAATGCTTATGAATCTTTAACTCAAGACTTTTACACTGTCAAAGATAGAAAGAGAAGAAAATCTGCTCAAGTTAAAGCTCTTACATCTCAACTTGAATCTTGCTTGTCTAAACTCGAAAAATTTGAAGAAATAAAAGCTGAGCTTGAAAATCTAAAAGTCATAAATCATGCAATTGAAAAGGAGAAAAATAAACTGTTCAAAAAGTTAAAGAAAGAACAAGAAGTTGTCAGAAAATGGACAAGCTCTTCAAGGAATCTTGAACAAATCTTTCAAAATCAAATCAGTGGCGGTAACAAGTCTGGGTTAGGATATGAAAAATCCATGCTTGAAAAATCTACTCATGCACTTGTTCCCATCACCGATACCTGGGAAGATGACTCTGAGACAAACTCTTGTGATTCCATTTCTTTAAACTCTATTGATCTTGGTGAAGCCTTGAAATATGGAATGTTCATAAAAGCCAAAGAATCTTCATCAGATCAAACCCATAAAGTACAAGATGTGGTCAAACCTATTCATGATGTGTTCAAAGGTCTAGCCATTGACAACAACTCTTCTAGTGTTACAAAACCACAATCTTTCAAAGAAAACCACACCACCGAAAAACCCCTCGCCGATTTTGTGCAAAAGGGAAAGTCCAAAGCTTTTTAAGAGAGATCCCTGACCATGCTTCAACCTCAAGAACCAAACTTTTTAGAGGCCCTCGCAATCCTCTTCTCGGTCCAAAGATTAAAGTTGATATAATTGGAAAGGAAAAAGGAAAGGAACAAAAACCCAAAATAACTTTCATCTACCGAAAATGTTATAATTGTGGTGATACCTTTCATCTTGCTAAAGACTGTCCAAAGGAAAGAATTGACAGATCTAAACCCAAGGTTTCTCACACCTCTAACCCAAAAGGACCCATCACCAAATGGGTACCTAAGAACTGATTTGATGTTGTTTGCAGGTTTTTGAGCACCAACAAGTTTGGTATTTAGATAGTGGGTGCTCACGCCACATGACTGGAAACAAACATCTTCTTGTAAACTATGTGTCAGAGAAGGGTCCTTCTGTAACATTTGGGGACAACTCCAGAGGTCATACTAAAGGATATGGAACTCTCACAAACGGAACCCTCACCTTCAATAAAGTGGCATTTGTTGAAGGTCTCATGCATAATCTCCTCAGTATAAGCCAACTATGTGATCTTGGATACAAAGTCATCTTTGAACTACGTATCTGTATTGTTGTTGACAAGAATATGAAGGTTGTCCTCTCTGGAAGAAGGCTAGATAATGTGTACATCATTGATATGAGTCAAAACAACTCCTCAAATGTCTGCTTTGTGTCTGACGATTCAGTCAAAAGAAACTGGATGTGGCATAAACGGTTGTCTCATCTCAACTTCAAAACCCTTCATAAAATATCAAACAAAGAGCTGGTGACTGGCATGCCTAAGTTAAACTTCGTCAAAGAAAAGCTGTGTGATGCATGTGAAAAAGGGAAGCTCACCAAATCCTCTTTCAAAACCAAGCAATGCTCTTCCATCAATCTCCCACTTCAGATGCTGCATATGGATCTATGTGGACCAGTCAGCACTCCCAGTCTAGGAGGAAGAAGGTACATTCTTGTTATTGTTGATGAATTTTCTAGATATACTTGGGTGTCTTTTCTCAGGTACAAAAGTGATGCAACCGAAGAAATCATCAACTTTGTCAAAAGGAATGAAGTTCTGAATGGTCAGCTTGTGAGATCAGTAAGAAGTGACAATGGCACCGAATTCAGAAACAGCAGTTTAGAAGACTTTTTCAATGAAAAAGGAATCTCTCAAAACTTCTCTGCTGTCAGGACTCCACAACAAAATGGTGTTGTAGAAAGAAGAAATCGAACTCTATGTGAAGCAGCAAGGTCTATGCTGAGTGAAGCAAATCTGCCAACCTATTTTTGGGCTGAAGCTGTCAACACTGCCTGTTTCACTCAAAACAGGTCGGTGATAACTAAAAGGCATGAGAAAACCCCGTATGAAGTTTTTCATGGAAGAAAGCCAAACATTGGTTTCCTTCATGTCTTTGGCTGTGTGTGCTTTATTCTAAATGACAGGGAAAAACTTGGGAAATTTGATCCTAAGGCAGATGAAGGAATCTTTGTGGGATATTCCTTGACTTCCAGAGCCTACCGAGTTTACAATCTTCGGAGAGAATGCATTGATGAATCCATCCATGTAAAGTGTGATGACTCAAGATCATCTTCTCTGACAAATGATGATGAAGAACTACATAGATGGATATCATCATGCATCGGGGAATCTCCCATTTCAACCTCCACCGATCCACCCTGCATTCCAAATATTTCTTCTGTTCCAAACAATCAAACTGGGTCATCGTCTTTAACACCTGAAACCCCCTCTGCCGAAATTGCCTCCACCGAACCCTATCCACCATCCACCGAAATTAACCCCATTACCGAATCTCTTCCTACCGATAATCCATCTGACAACCCACCTTCATCACATCATGCCAACACTCCAGCCTCGAACTTTCCTTCCACTTCAGCCATTCCTCCACCGATGCCTCCTGCTCTTAAATGGACCAAAGATCATCCCATTGATCAAATCATCGGTGATCAGCAAGCTGGTGTTCAAACAAGAAGAGGCACCAGTAACATCTGTCTCTATGTGAATTTCCTCTCTCTTGTTGAACCTAAAAAGATTGACGAAGCCCTAAGTGACCCATGTTGGGTTTCGGCCATGCAAGAAGAACTCTCCCAGTTTCAAAGAAACAAAGTCTGGAGACTTGTGCCTAGACCTTCAAGGAAAACAATCATCGGCACAAAATGGGTCTTCAGAAACAAAATGGATGAAGATGGTACTGTCATCAGAAACAAAGCCAGACTCGTAGCTCAAGGCTACCGACAGGAAGAGGGTATTGACTACGATGAAACATTTGCTCCAGTTGCCAGACTTGAAGCTATCAGGATCTTTCTTGCTCATGCTGCTCACAAGAACTTCAGGGTATTTCAAATGGATGTGAAAGTGCTTTTTTGAATGGAGAACTAGCTGAGGAAGTCTATGTGAAGCAACCTCCAGGCTTTGAAGATTCCACACATCCAGACTATGTGTACCGACTTGACAAAGCTCTGTATGGGCTCAAGCAAGCTCCTCGAGCCTGGTATGACACTCTCGCCATCTTTCTACTCAAGCATGGCTATACTAGAGGTACAATTGATAACACTCTCTTCCACAAGCAATCCTCAGGTAATCTCATTCTTGTTCAAATTTATGTGGATGACATTATTTTCGGTGCCACCGATGAGTCTCTGTGTGATGACTTTGCCTCTCTCATGAAAAGTGAATATGAGATGAGTATGATGGGGGAGCTAACTTTTTTCTTAGGTCTTCAAGTAAAACAAATTTCAGAAGGAATCTTCATAAACCAAAGCAAGTACATTAAAGACCTTCTGAAGAAATTTGGCTTCGAAAACTCATCCCCCATGAAAACTCCCATGGCACCACCTTTGAAACTTGACACCGATTTAAATGGTGAATCTGTGGATGTTACTCATTATAGAGGCATGATTGGCTCATTGCTTTATTTAACTGCTAGCAGACCAGATATCATGTTTGCTACTTGTCTGTGTGCTCGTTATCAGGCAAATCCAAAGAAATCTCATTTGGATGCTGTGAAACGGATTTTCAGGTATCTAAAGGGTACCATGCATCTGGGTCTTTGGTACCCCAAAGACTCAGGTTTTGAACTCATGGGATATTCAGATTCTGACTTTGCAGGTTCCAAAAATGATAGAAAAAGCACTACAGGCAGTTGCCAATTCCTTGGTGGAAAACTGGTAAGCTGGTCCAGCAAAAAGCAAAACTCAGTCTCAACATCTACTGTCGAGGCTGAATATGTTGCTGCTGGAAGTTGTTGCGCACAGATTCTATGGATGAAGAACCAGTTGAGAGACTACAATCAGTTTTACTCCAAGATACCCATCCTATGTGACAATTCAAGTGCAATTGCAATTGCAAACAATCCTGTTCTCCACTCAAGGTCCAAACACATCGATATCCGATATCATTTCATCAGGGACCATATCTCCAAAGGTGACATTGAGCTGCATTTTATTCCAACTGATCTTCAACTTGCAGATTTGTTTACTAAACCTCTGGATGAAGCCAGGTTCACTTTCCTCATCGGTGAACTTGGCATGTTGTACTTAGAATAGGTTTAAAAAAAAATTCGGTCTGGTGACTTTCAGTGGATTCATCTCTCGGTGATTCATCCTTTCGGTGCTTCATCTTTCGGTGGTTTCTCTATCGGTGATTCATCCTTTCGGTGAGTCATACTAAGTGATTTTTCGGTGATTCATCCTTTCGGTGGATTCATCTCTCGGTGATTCATCCTTTCGGTGCTTCATTTTTCGGTGGTTTCTCTATCGGTGATTCATCCTTTCGGTGAGTCATACTAAGTGATTTTTCGGTGATTCATCCTTTCGGTGGATTCATCACTCGGTAATTCATCCTTTCGGTGGATTCATCGCTCGGTGATTCATCCTTTCGGTGATTCATCTTTCGGTGGATCCTCCCCGATCACCGATACTTCTGTGTGTTTTCCACCGATTGTCCCCTCACTTCCCTCACCGATGTCCACCGAATTTCAAACCTATCCACACGTCACCCCTATAACCCTAGCCCTGTCAGACCCCTTCACCTTCCCGTTTTGTGAAACGTTTTTCTGACCACACTTCCCAATGTGGTCATGATTGCTATTTTATTTTTATTCTTTCTTTAAACCTTTTAACCTTTTTTTTAAATCCTATATATACTTGATCCCCCACTCTCATTTTTTCTTTACGTTCTAATTCTCCTTCGTACTTCCTCCGTAACCTGCAACCACATCATCTTCGTGCTCTCTCTTGTTCATCCATGGCGTCCTCGAAGAACATCTCCCCTACGTGTTTTGCTGATCTCAAGTTCAACCCCCTACGTGTTTTGCTGATCTCAAGTTCAACCCTTGCAATCACGTTGCCAGATTTGAAACCGATCCCTCTCATCCTGAATTTACCCATGTGATCAAGTTCCTCACTCGATCTCCCCTCCTTCATGCCTTCACTTGCAATCTCAAAATGAGCAAAATGCTCGTTGGGACATTCTGGCTCTCCGGTGTGTATGATCCCTCCAATGATGCGATTCATGCATCCATACTTTCTAGAGACGAGGATGATCACGACCTCACCTTTGGGGTCGATGATGTTCGCTCTGCCCTGAAGATCGATGCTTTCGATTCCTATGACGATTGGCATTCCGATACTGTTCTCGACGATGTTCTCAGTGCCACAGGATACGTGGTCGACGACACCTCCAAAAGCTCCAAAGGTCCTGGAACTCTTCTTCGGAGTCACATGGGTGGTGTATGGAACTTCTTCTTTGCCCATGTGATCCACTGCCTATCCCGAAAGACGAGCGGCCATGATCAATCCCCCTCATACATCACCAAACTTGCCCATGCCTTAATCTTTCAACGCCGAGTGGATTTCGCCCAGTACTTCTTCACCGAATTAGTGGAAGTGATCTCCCATCCAAAGAAGTGCCATGTTGCCTACCCCCGATTTATCTCTATGATCATCCATCACAAACTTGGCAAGGCTCTGGACAAAGACCGCACGTCTCCCACTCCCCGATTCACCTATGACTGGGCTCCACCGATCGTCGGCAGCAAAACTCTCAACGTCGGTGCTCTAGACACCGACCGTCCTTTACGCCGAGGTATGATCACTCTAGCCATCTCTCCAGAGCTTCAATGGGGCGATTCTGAAATTCCAGGGTTTCACCACCCCGATATCCCCGAAGTCCTTGCTGCTGCGGTGACATCTTCCCCCCGTTCCAGAGCAAAGTCAGTCGGTGCGAAGAGGAGATCGGCCGCCGACACTTCCGCCGCTGCTTCCAGGACCATGACACCGATTAACCCATCGGTGGCTGCCCCGGTCCAAAAACCTTCTAAGCGGAGGCACTCTTCATCCCCCCCGAAAAGTCGTTTAAAACGATCTCGGGGCCCCGTCCGTGAGTCATCCCCTTCCGAATCCTTTTTGTTCACCACCGACCATTTGGTCATCCCTAAGGCAGCTCTAAATATACCTCTTCCAACACATTCTCTGAGTGACCATGCTGCTTCTCCCGCCGACTCCCTAGAATCTCCCTCCGACAGCCTGGACCCTGCACTGCACGCCCTTTCACCTGGTCAGTTCTTGATCGATGATGATGCACAACCCGATCAGGGTTCCCCCCCATTACTTCCCCCCATGACTTCTTTGCAGGTCTCTTTGACGACACTGGTTCTCCCCGAACCTCCCCGTCTGACGGAGCGATCCTCATTGAGTCCGCCTCCCCCTCACCGATGAAGTCTCCTGTGAACCAAACTTCTCCCCGAAGTTCCCCCCGGGTTCACTCTCCCCGAAGATCGCCTACGCCACACCGATCACCCTCCCCGGTTCAGGAATCTCCCCGACGATCTCCCACTCCGCCACCGAGACCGCTATTCCCCGATGAAATGTTATATCCCAGCAACATTCCCATCTCGGTGGAGGATCCCGTTCGCATCTGTTATGTAACACCCCGTTTCCCAATTTACGTGATTTAACTGTCTCTTTTGGGGTTGAGTTAATTTTTGGGTCGTTATGTACGTGTTCAGGAATCTAGGGGCCAGTTTATCAATTTTGTAAGATGAGGGTGTGTTTTGGCATGTATGTAAAGGGGATGGAAACCCTAAACACCCTCATTTGCAGCCATTTGTTTCTTTAGCAAAGAAGAGAGAAAAGAGAAAGGGATTTTCGGAGTTCTTGTGAGCTGCTGTGAAAGACCGACCGATTCTCCTTCGTTAACCGTTGGATCGTCGTGAAAATTGGACAGCGACTTCACGACCCTCTAATCTACATTCTGACCGGAGGGATTTGGCATCGGAGTTCCCAGTAGAGAGAACCAAGTGTCCGAAGTTGCTGTATTTTCCAGGCGAAAGATTTGGTGATTTTGGAAGATTCAAGTTGTGAAAGGTTCTAGGAGGATTGTTGTTCGCGGTCTAGAATTGCAAGGTATGTGTATTATGTTTAGAAATCAATAGAAATGGGGTGTATGAAATGGGATGTTTGGCAAAGTTTTATGGTATTTGGACTATCCTAGCTATGTCATTTCGGGATGAGAGTTGGGATAGAATTAGAGTTCCATTTTTGGGCTTGTTATGATATGTGTATGTATGAATGTTATAGGTGGTACGAGGTGATTATTATACACTGTGAAGTACTTGGTAATTGACATCTTGACAGGTGAGTACTCTACCTATATTATGTAAGTTATGTGTATGTAGTTGGATTGCATGTGTGATTATGTGTATGTTGGCTTTGCCAAAGGAAAGAGTACCTATGGTGGTAGTAATACCCCTAGGGAATATGTTATGTATGAAGAGGCCTGGTACCAGTGTCTAGTTATGACCTTCCTTATTGGCTTTGTGCCTTAAGGAATGGAAGGATGTTACATGTATGTGATTGCTATGTTTATGCGAGTATGTATGCATGATGATATGTGGTATAGGTGCGTGCTCACTAAGCGAAAGCTTACCCCGTTGTTATTCATCTTTTAGTGGCAGGTACATCTTCGAAGAATAAAGGAAAGGCTCCAGCTTGAAGCTTTTGGATTTGTGGCAGCTCAGCAGCTTATATTTTCTTTTGATGAATGATAGTTTTGGATTCTCTAAGCTTTTCAGTTGAATATTGTTTGTCTCAAACTTATTGGTTTTAAGTTGCAAACTTGTACTCTTTTCTATAAGATTATGGGATTTTATCTAAATGTTTTAATTACAAATCTTCCGCTGTATTTTAAGGTTACTTTCCGTTAAATGAGTGTTTTAAAGATAAGGGATGTTACAGTTGGTATCAGAGCCTTGGTTTAAGGGATTCGGGCATTCACAAGTGGTGAGTGTTTGAACTTAAACCCAAGTGCTCAAGTTTTCAAATAAGTAACCTTTAAAAAAAAGTTGTTTCGTGTAAGAAAATGGTTTATAAGGAAAGGGTGTTTTAAAAGAAAAAGTTTTCACGGCTGAGCTGCGGTCCAGAGCATCAAGACGGGGGTGAGCACACTATTCCATATTAGGATTTATGATAAAGCATGTTCAGTTTTGTGAAAGACCAGTTTTATAACTGTATTGGATGAGTAATTATGTTTATGTATGCTAGATATGGTCAATGTGACAAGGTTATGATTTCAAGTATGTTTTGTTGATGCATAATGTGAATTAGAATATGATTATAATGTTTATATGATAAGTGGTAGATATGGAAAATGTTGTGATATATATGTTAAAGGTACCAACTAAGCTGGGAATTGGAACCTTAGTGACGGTGTTGAGTCTAAACATGGAGGGTGTAATTATAATGGTATAAGGGCCCATACCATTGCAATTACATTGTACATGCCGGGACTTGATATAGTTGCAAAAGAATTCTATGAACCAGACAAGGTTGAGGGTTGGGTAGTAACATGCTAGAAAGGGATTTTGTTAAGAGAGTATAAGCAGAAGGTTTCTAAGGAGCATGTTAGAAAGAAAGACAACTAAGCTAGGACCTCTGGACTATGCTAGGAGTTTGCTCAGGGGGGGGGGGATGTAGATGAATTATTCTAAAGTATCATGTTTATGTATCAGAATGGTGAACACTAGAAGGCAAGGCAAGAGACCGATTATTGAAGAGGATCAGGAAATTCCTGATCTGAGAGGTGTGATCGCTGCTGAGGTCGGGGAGGTTCTTCACGAGTTACTCCCAAGTCTCTTTGAGCAGGTAAAGCAGGAACTGGCTAATGAAATTCGTAGTCAGGTAGAGGCAGCTGTGGCCAGCAGGGCCAGTGGATCAGGGGGCTTGTCAGGCGTACAACCACGGGGGACAAGCTACAGAGATTTCTCGGCCTGTCAGCCGCCACAGTTTGAGGGGCAGAAGGACCCCGTAACCAGCACTCGTTGGATAGCTGAGGTGGAGGGTGCTTTCCGCACCAGTTTTTGTACCGAGGAAGTCAAGGTTCGCTACGCATCGAACCTTCTGAGGAAGGCAGCGAAAGACTGGTGGAACCTTATTGTTCGTGCTCGGACGCCAGAACAAGTGGATAGCATGACTTGGGAACAGTTCAAGGAACTGTTCATGGAACAGTATGTGCCCCAAATTGAGGTAGAGAGACTCACAAATGAGTTTCTATCTATGGAGCAAACTACGGAGTCGGTGAACGAGATCACTGACAAGTTTTTGGAGCGGTCCCTTTTCTGTCCTGAGTATGTCAGGAATGAAAAGGCCAAAATGTACAGATATGGGAGAGTTTTGAAACAGGAGATTAGAGAATTTGTTGTTATGGCAAGGTGCACTGATTTTCAGCAGATGCACGAGGCGGCTCGGGCTAGAGAGCTCGAATTAGAGAGCCAAAGAAAGACAAGAAGGGCAGAAACGGTTCAGACTCAACCTCAGCAGACTAAGAGGTTCAAAACTGGGAGTCATAAACCGGAGGTAAAGAAAGAGTTCAAGAGAGAGCATCCCCGCTGTGGGAAGTGTGGACGACAGCATCCGGGAGAATGCCGTATGGGCTCCGGAACCTGTTACAAATGCGGGCAACCGGGTCATATCAGTCGAGACTGCAAGGCGACCGCAAAGATATGTTTTAAGTGCTACAAGCCGGGCCATTTTGCTGACGAGTGCCCAATGAATACCGGGTCGGTCCAGAACTCGGGAACCGCACCGGTGAAGATGATAGAGGGTGGATTGGGAAAGAAGAACGACGCACCCAGGACTCGGGGGCGAGTGTTCCAGATGACCGTAGATGAAGCAAAGGAGGAGCCAGATGTCGTGACAGGTATTTTTCCTGTTAATGCATCACCTGCCCTTGTCTTATTTGACTCGGGAGCTACTAAATCTTTTGTTTCTTTATCGTTTTGTAAAGACTTTGCTATTGTAAAGGACAAGTTAGAGAGTCCGCTAGAAGTAGAAATAGCGGACGAGGAGTTTCGTTTTGTGAGTGATGTGTATAAAGGTAATGTAATAGAGATAGCCGGAGTGAAGTTTAGTATAGATCTTATTCCTATTGCGATGAGGGAAATAAATGTAGTAGTTGGGATAGATTGGCTTAGTCGGAATGGAGCGCGCATTGATTGTGAAAAACAGCAGGTAGTGATTCGAACCCCAAGTGGGGGAGAATTAACTATCTCGAGTGAAGGAAGAAAAGGGGTACCAAAGGTGTGCACTTTGGCCAAAGCTAGAAGATATGTGCACCATGGTGGTAGCAGTTACTTGGCGTATATTGTTGATGAACGGGAGGAGAAAAAGAAGAGAACAGTGGCAGATGTACCAGTGGTCAGCGAGTTTCCGGATGTTTTCCCGGATGACTTGCCTGGCATTCCTCCCGGGAGGCAAGTGGAGTTCCGAATAGACTTGATTCCGGGGGCGGCACCGGTAGCAAAGGCTCCTTACCGTTTGGAACCTCCGGAGATGCATGAACTGTCTAAGCAGCTGGAGGAACTGTTGGATAAGGGTTTCATCCGCCCCAGTAGTTCACCTTGGGGAGCCCCTATCCTTTTCGTGAAAAAGAAGGACGGGTCGATGCGGACGTGCATCGACTATAGAGAGCTTAACAAGCTTACGGTGAAGAACAGATACCCGTTGCCGAGGATCGACGATCTCTTCGATCAACTTCAGGGAGCCGTTTGGTTCTCTAAGATAGATCTTCGCTCAGGGTACCACCAGTTGAAGGTCAGGGAAGAGGATGTTCACAAGACAGCGTTCAGAACCAGGTACGGGCATTTCGAGTTCATCGTGATGCCATTTAGACTGACGAACGCACCGGCGGCATTCATGGATCTTATGAATAGAGTTTGCAGACCGATGTTGGATAGGTCAGTCATCGTGTTTATAGACGATATACTGATCTACTCCAAGTCGAAGGAGGATCATATGGGGCATCTACGAGAGGTTTTGGAGATTTTGCGTAAGGAGCAGTTATATGCAAAGTTCTCCAAGTGTGATTTCTGGTTACAAGAGGTTCAATTTCTTGGACATCTTGTGAACCGAGAGGGTATCAAGGTAGACCCAGCGAAGGTGGAGGCAGTGATGAAGTGGGAAACCCCGAAGACTCCCACTGAGATTAGGAGTTTCCTTGGATTAGCCGGGTACTACCGTCGGTTCATCCAGGATTTCTCCAAGATAGCAGTTCCATTGACGAAGCTGACGAGGAAGAACGAACGTTTCGTTTGGGGAGAGGAACAGAAAACAGCGTTCGAAACCTTAAGGAGAAAGTTATGCGAGGCTCCGGTGTTGACACTACCGGAGGGAGTTGAAGACATGACAGTCTACTGTGATGCGTCTTATCACGGGCTAGGCTGCGTTCTTATGCAGAGGGGAAGGGTGATTGCCTATGCGTCTCGTCAACTGAAGACGCATGAGGTGAATTACCCGACTCACGATTTGGAGCTTGCGGCAGTGGTGTTCGCTCTCAAGTTATGGCGGCACTACCTGTATGGGGTGAAGTGTACTATCTATACGGACCACAAGAGTCTTCGTTATTTCATGGATCAACATAATTTGAACATGAGACAGCGGAGGTGGTTGGATGTGGTGAAGGATTATGATTGCGAGATTCTTTATCACCCGGGGAAGGCAAATGTCGTAGCGGATGCCTTGAGTAGAAGAGCGAGTAGTGTTCTACTTCGGGTACCGTTGATGAGACTAACAGTATCAACGTCGCTTCACGACATGGTAAGAAGGTCTCAAGAGGAAGCGATCAAGGGTGAGAACCAGAAGAAGGAACGGATAAAGGGACAGGTGGATCAGTTAGTGCCCGACAGTCGAGGTCTATTGACTCGGTACGGTCGGGTATGGGTTCCAGTATCGTGTGAGGCAAGGCAGACACTTCTGGACGAGGCGCATAAGTCAAGGTTCTCTATCCATCCCGGTGCTACTAAGATGTATAGAGATCTGAAGACTGACTACTGGTGGCCGGGGATGAAGAGGGACGTGGCTAAGTACGTGGAGAAATGTTTGACTTGTTTAAGGGTCAAAGCAGAGCATCAGAGACCGCACGGGAAGTTACAGCCATTAGAGATACCAGAGTGGAAGTGGGAGCATATAACAATGGATCTGATTACCAAGTTGCCTCGAACACCTAGGAATCATGATGCCATTTGGGTGGTTGTAGATAGGCTGACAAAGAGTGCCCATTTTATCGCGATCCGTGAAAGTTCATCTGCAGAAAAGTTAGCTGACATCTATGTCAGTGAAATTGTAGCAAGGCATGGGGTACCGGTAACAGTGATATCAGACAGGGATGTTCGGTTTACGTCGCGGTTTTGGGGGAAGTTCCATGAAGATTTGGGTACGAGACTTCAGTTCAGTACAGCCTTTCACCCACAGACGGACGGGCAAAGCGAGAGAACAATTCAGACTCTTGAGGATATGTTGAGAGCCTGTGTTTTGGATTTTGTGGGCAGCTGGGATACGTATTTACCGTTAGCTGAGTTCTCATACAACAACAGTTTCCATGCCAGTATTGGCATGCCTCCGTATGAGATGTTGTACGGGAGAAGATGTAGGACTCCTATCTGTTGGGGAGAGGTAGGCCAGCGGGAGTTAAGCAGCACAGAAGTGGTTCAGAAAATGACGGAAAGTATTGAGATGATTCGGGATAGGCTACGAACCGTACAGAGTCGTCAAAAGAGTTACGCCGACAAGCGAAGGTCGGATCTGGAGTTCAACGTGGGAGATAATATTTTGTTGAAGGTATCACCTTGGAAAGGGGTGATCCGATTCCGGAAGAGGGGCAAGCTAGGCCCTAGGTTTATCGGACCTTTCAAGGTGATAGCACGGGTTGGGAAGGTTGCGTACCGGCTGGAGCTTCCGCCGGAACTCAGTCTGATACACAACACCTTCCACGTATCTCAGTTGAGGAAGTGTTTAGCTGAGGAGTCGGCGCATGTCCATATAGATGACATACAGGTCGACGAACGGTTGAATTATATTGAGAGACCGATAGCAATCTTGGAAAGGAAGACCAAATCCTTGCGAAACAAGGAGATCAGCTTAATGAAAGTTCAGTGGGAACACCGAAAAGGATCAGAATGGACATGGGAACCGGAAACTGAGATGAGATCGAATTATCCGGAACTCTTCCAAGTCTAATCGATTTCGAGGACGAAATCCTGGTAAGTGGGGGAGAGTTGTAACACCCCGTTTCCCAATTTACGTGATTTAACTGTCTCTTTTGGGGTTGAGTTAATTTTTGGGTCGTTATGTACGTGTTCAGGAATCTAGGGGCCAGTTTATCAATTTTGTAAGATGAGGGTGTGTTTTGGCATGTATGTAAAGGGGATGGAAACCCTAAACACCCTCATTTGCAGCCATTTGTTTCTTTAGCAAAGAAGAGAGAAAAGAGAAAGGGATTTTCGGAGTTCTTGTGAGCTGCTGTGAAAGACCGACCGATTCTCCTTCGTTAACCGTTGGATCGTCGTGAAATTTGGACAGAGACTTCACGAC
The DNA here is from genome assembly GCA_033807775.1 of Saussurea involucrata. Classification (NCBI taxonomy): domain Eukaryota; kingdom Viridiplantae; phylum Streptophyta; class Magnoliopsida; order Asterales; family Asteraceae; genus Saussurea; species Saussurea involucrata. The sequence continues at coordinate 22,467,369 of CM066314.1, forward strand.
CCTCTAATCTACATTCGGACCGGAGGGATTTGGCATCGGAATTCCCAGTAGAGAGAACCAAGTGTCCGAAGTTGCTGTATTTTCCAGGCGAAAGATTTGGTGATTTTGGAAGATTCAAGTTGTGAAAGGTTCTAGGAGGATTGTTGTTCGCGGTCTAGAATTGCAAGGTATGTGTATTATGTTTAGAAATCAATAGAAATGGGGTGTATGAAATGGGATGTTTGGCAAAGTTTTATGGTATTTGGACTATCCTAGCTATGTCATTTCGGGATGAGAGTTGGGATAGAATTAGAGTTCCATTTTTGGGCTTGTTATGATATGTGTATGTATGAATGTTATAGGTGGTACGAGGTGATTATTATACACTGTGAAGTACTTGGTAATTGACATCTTGACAGGTGAGTACTCTACCTATATTATGTAAGTTATGTGTATGTAGTTGGATTGCATGTGTGATTATGTGTATGTTGGCTTTGCCAAAGGAAAGAGTACCTATGGTGGTAGTAATACCCCTAGGGAATATGTTATGTATGAAGAGGCCTGGTACCAGTGTCTAGTTATGACCTTCCTTATTGGCTTTGTGCCTTAAGGAATGGAAGGATGTTACATGTATGTGATTGCTATGTTTATGCGAGTATGTATGCATGATGATATGTGGTATAGGTGCGTGCTCACTAAGCGAAAGCTTACCCCGTTGTTATTCATCTTTTAGTGGCAGGTACATCTTCGAAGAATAAAGGAAAGGCTCCAGCTTGAAGCTTTTGGATTTGCGGCAGCTCAGCAGCTTATATTTTCTTTTGATGAATGATAGTTTTGGATTCTCTAAGCTTTTCAGTTGAATATTGTTTGTCTCAAACTTATTGGTTTTAAGTTGCAAACTTGTACTCTTTTCTATAAGATTATGGGATTTTATCTAAATGTTTTAATTACAAATCTTCCGCTGTATTTTAAGGTTACTTTCCGTTAAATGAGTGTTTTAAAGATAAGGGATGTTACATGTTACATCGTTCCTGGGGATATCGGGGGACACACAACTGTTCAAGAACCCTCTCTCATTGAAGACTTACAGGAAAGTGCTCGACAGTGTCGGCTTGTCGGCACCCAATTTGAATCCTTCAAACAGGCCACCCTTACCATGATCGCCATGACGAGCTCCCGAATGTCCACCATCGAGTCTCGGCTGCCACAGATTATTTCAAATGCTATTACCGATGCTATCAGGCCTCTTACCACCGACATCTCCACTTTGGTTCCCAAGGTGGACTCTTTGTCCCGATCTCATGGGGACCTTGCCTTCTCCTTCGGTGCTTTCAAGGCGTCCTCCGATGTCAAGGATTCTGAACTTCAGAGGTTGCTTCAAGAAGCTAAGTCTCATCAAGACTTTGGCCAGGCCACTGCCAACTCTCTACGTGCTATCAATACCAAACTTCGGGAATTCGGTAACCTGGAGATGGATCTCGGTGACTTCACCATGGTCTCTGATGAGGTACCAAATCGTCTTTCCCTTCTTCATGAAAAATTCGACTACATTTTTCGGCAGATGGGTTTGAAGATTCTGGCTGGTGCTGAGGGGGAGAAAACGACAACCCATCCCAAGTTGCCATCCCTTAAACAAACGGTCATCCCCAAGCCTCCATCTTCCACCGATGACTTCCATGTAACCACCGAAACTCACGCTGAAACCGCCGATATTGAGGGGGAGCAACTCTCTAAAGAAAAAGAGACGAAAGACAAGTCAACTACTGAGGGGGAGAAGTTCTCTGCGGCCGAAACTGACAAGGGAAAGAAATCTCTTACTGCCGAACAACTGGCCGAACAAGAAAGACTAGAGAAAGAAAAGATGAAGTATGGGATTCGCTCCACCGATGCAGACAAACTCAAGCTTAAACCTTCATCGCATCCGCAGGAACCCAATCTAGGTCTGACTCCTCAAGAAATTGAGGAAGCCAGATTAGCCCAAAAAGCTCTTGATGATACCAAGGCCCTCTCTCTAAAGGTTGCAGAGGAAGAAGCCAAGAAAGCCAAAACCACCGATGCCGTGTCGGCACAGAAATCGGTACTGAGTGAATTTGAACAAGAGAGAAATGAAGAGGTTAGATGGTACAAGTTAAAAATGCACCACCGATCCGACAGAACCCCAATCTCAGGTGTCAAGATCGCAACCTCCAGATCCAATCCAAAAGACATCAGGCTTATCATTGATCGGGAAGATGGCTCCTTAAAAAGTGTGAGAGACTACCAACTCAGAACCTACGGTCTCCCCGAATGGTACGAAATCTCTTGACACTTGGCCAAAAATCAAAACCCAAAGAAGGACATCTTTGTCAAATACATTGATGATCTAATGGCAAAGATGAAGGAGATCAAAAAGAAGTATAGCATCGTGCTTACCACCGATGAAAGATCGAAACTGCAATCCTTGAAGGAAGAAGTGTGTCTTCCTAAAGTTCAGAATCCCCCCGACACTGTCTTCAAGGATATGGCAAAGGAAGGAAAGATACCGAATGTAAGTAACTTAAGTCTTTCCCTTCCCTCTTCGGCATCATATCCCACGACAACTCTAGGTCTTTCACCGATTCCTGGACTATACTTCAACGATGGATTCGGCAAACGAGCCTTCTTCAGATTCTCTCAAATTCCCGTTGCCGACACCATGTTTCTTGAAGGCCTCCACAACTTGTTCCCTCACATCCCTGAAGCTCAACCCTACTACCGAATCTTAATGGACGAGATCAAACGCCGACAATCGTCAAAGAAGTAGGTCTTTTCTTTTTACCTTTCGGCATTTTTGATAATCGTTTGTTTACCGATGTATGAGAATGACTTATGCAATTCAAAGTGCTTCTCTTGTTTATATTTTGCTGCACATACCTTTATTTCCCTGCTTTATATATACTGTATAGATATACTCATAGAAACATAGATCAAAAAAAAGAAAAAAAAAGAAAGGTCTATGTGAAAAAGAACCCAAAGGAGTAAAAAGGGTCAAAATGCATTTCTTTTCATTTACTCTTTAATATTCTAAGGATAGAGATCAAATTCAAATAGGGGGAGATTGTTGGGTTTTCACAGATTTGAAATTGACTCACTTAAACCCTCTTAGGTACTTAGAATATTTTTGGATTCTTTTGTGTAACTTGTACTGTCATATCAATTGTTCGGTGAAGTCGAAGATCAACCGAAACCAAATGCGAAGACTATCTCATTGCGGAAGTGAGAAAATCGGCATCAACTTTCTACAAGTTACACCACCACCGATATGCTTATGTATCGGTGGACAAGCATCACCGAATTAAAGAAATTCGGTGAGAAGCTCAAGAAGACTTTCACCGATATTCTTTCAAAAATCGGTGGAAGTTTAAGAAGATTTCCACCGATATATGTTCAGAGATCGGTGGGAATTTGAGAAGACTGCACCGAAACTTTCTACACTTCGGTGAAGGATCTCTCTTTTCTAAAGAAGTTAGATTTCAAATTGGTGCAGTTTCCAATACAGGAGGTCGGTAGCCTTTTTCTCTGAAGACAAAAGAAAAGATCATTTATTATGAGACAATATCCTATTGTCAGATAAAAGTGGCAGTTTGTCATTTTATCTATTCTCAGATAAGGTCTTTTTCTGGTACGACTGTCCTCCTGGTTCTTTGGATAAGTTAAAAAGGAAATATCAGCTTTTCAGAAGTCAACCTCTGCAATGAATGGAAGAGTGACAAGTGTTCCAAGCATTAAATGATGCATGGACTATAAATAGAGGTGAAGACTCTCCATGCAATATACGCTTCTGAAGATTACTAAGTGCAAGCTCCTTTCTTACTGAAACTGCATCTTGTGTCTAAGTGCTCAATTTGTTCTAAGTGTTTTTCAGTTTACTTTGCGTTAGATTGTTAGAATAGTTTAACTGTTCTTTTCCGCAACAATCTTTAGTTTTCTATGTGTAATTCTTGTTGAAAGATTTTCAATATAAAGAATTAAAATTGTGAAAAATCTGAGTATTGTATTCAACCCCCCCTTCTACAATCCTTGTTGAGCCATTTTGGGACCAACAAGTGGTATCTGAGCGGAAAGTTTAAGTCATAAACTTGATCCTCAATGGCTGCCTCATCTTCATCCCTAACTGTTGAAAACACTGGTCAAAATAATTTTGCTGAAAATGGTTCCATTTCAAAACCTCCCAAGTTTAATCCTAACAACTTTTCTCTATGGAAGAGCCGTATGATGCTATTTATGGAAGGAGTGGATACTAGATATCCAACCATTCTCAAGGAGGGACCTATCATCCCGAGAGTTTGGGCTCGCTATGAAAAGCAGAGGCCTGGTAAGGAACCAGTCGATAAATCAAGTGACTCTGATGAATCTGAACCTTCCGACATAGAAAAAGCAAAGGCTACTGGTCGTTACATTCTCAAAAACCCAAGAAAATATTCTGATGAAGAAAAACGATTAGTGTCTCTGGATTCTAGGCTTAGAGCAATTATTGCTCTCTCACTTCCTGATGAAGTCTATCACTCTCTTGTTAACTTAGGTACCGCTAAAGAGACGTGGACTACTTTGTGTGTACTTTATGAGGGTACAGAGGAAGTAAAGAAAAGCAAAAAGATTGGCCTCATTCGAAAATATGAGCTCTTTGCCTATGAAAAGGGAGAATCTCTTCCAAGCTTTTATAACCGGTTTAACTCTCTGTTAAATGATTTAAAATTGCTAGGTAGAGTCTATGACAATGAGGAAGTTCTATGCAAGTTTATGGATTGTCTTCCTGACTTTTGGGAAAACATTTGCACTTGCATTAAGACTACCAAGGACTTGGAATACATGCCTTTAACTGCTTTGTATGGAACTCTGTTCAACTTTGAACAAACCAAGCTTCATAGGAAAACCATCTTCAAAGAGATAAAGAGCTCTTCAATAGCTCTTATTTGCGAAAGTTCCAAGAAAAGTCATAATGTTCCTTGTATCACATATCCCTCATCAGACTCTGATACCGAAAATCAGAACAATCCTTCTCACCAAACGGAGGCATATCTGAGTGATGCCGATGATGAAGGTGATGAAATTTCGGTAGACCGAATGACTGATGAAATGGCTATGATGGCTGGTTTTAAAAATAAATCTCGAAATTTCAACAAACCCAGAAGTTTCAGAAAACCTTCATTTTCAAAAATGTCTTCGTCTGACAAGACAAATGAGGAATGTTTCAACTGTGGTAAGAAAGGACACTTTGTAGCTGAGTGCAGAAGCAAGCGTGTGTCAAAAGTCAATTCCTCGTCCTCTGACAAATATCCTTCTAAAGTTGAGAAATCCCATTTCAAGAAAGATTCTCAATCCTCCTCACTCTCACATCAGGAACGTGCTGAAAAGTACAAGGCAAAGTACAAGAGGGAAAAAGAAAGAAATGAAGGATCTCAAAGAAAAGGAAAAGGATTGATAGCAGAGGCTCATAACTGGGAAGAAGAAGAAACCACTGACAGCGATTCTCCAAATAAGTGCTTTGTGGCCATATCTGAAGAGGTGGAAGAAGAGGAAGAAGAAAAGGCCAAATCTCCAATGGCATTAGTTTCTACTGAAGGTTCATCATCATACTCTCAGGTACATCCCTTCAATGACATGACTGATATTGAAAAGATAAATGCTTATGAATCTTTAACTCAAGACTTTTACACTGTCAAGGATAGAAAGAGAAGAAAATCTGCTCAAGTTAAAGCTCTTACATCTCAACTTGAATCTTGCTTGTCTAAACTCGAAAAATTTGAAGAAATAAAAGCTGAGCTTGAAAATCTAAAAGTCATAAATCATGCAATTGAAAAGGAGAAAAATAAACTGTTCAAAAAGTTAAAGAAAGAACAAGAAGTTGTCAGAAAATGGACAAGCTCTTCAAGGAATCTTGAACAAATCTTTCAAAATCAAATCAGTGGCGGTAACAAGTCTGGGTTAGGATATGAAAAATCCATGCTTGAAAAATCTACTCATGCACTTGTTCCCATCACCGATACCTGGGAAGATGACTCTGAGACAAACTCTTGTGATTCCATTTCTTTAAACTCTATTGATCTTGGTGAAGCCTTGAAATATGGAATGTTCATAAAAGCCAAAGAATCTTCATCAGATCAAACCCATAAAGTACAAGATGTGGTCAAACCTATTCATGATGTGTTCAAAGGTCTAGCCATTGACAACAACTCTTCTAGTGTTACAAAACCACAATCTTTCAAAGAAAACCACACCACCGAAAAACCCCTCGCCGATTTTGTGCAAAAGGGAAAGTCCAAAGCTTTTTAAGAGAGATCCCTGACCATGCTTCAACCTCAAGAACCAAACTTTTTAGAGGCCCTCGCAATCCTCTTCTCGGTCCAAAGATTAAAGTTGATATAATTGGAAAGGAAAAAGGAAAGGAACAAAAACCCAAAATAACTTTCATCTACCGAAAATGTTATAATTGTGGTGATACCTTTCATCTTGCTAAAGACTGTCCAAAGGAAAGAATTGACAGATCTAAACCCAAGGTTTCTCACACCTCTAACCCAAAAGGACCCATCACCAAATGGGTACCTAAGAACTGATTTGATGTTGTTTGCAGGTTTTTGAGCACCAACAAGTTTGGTATTTAGATAGTGGGTGCTCACGCCACATGACTGGAAACAAACATCTTCTTGTAAACTATGTGTCAGAGAAGGGTCCTTCTGTAACCTTTGGGGACAACTCCAGAGGTCATACTAAAGGATATGGAACTCTCACAAACGGAACCCTCACCTTAAATAAAGTGGCATTTGTTGAAGGTCTCATGCATAATCTCCTCAGTATAAGTCAACTATGTGATCTTGGATACAAAGTCATCTTTGAACTACGTATCTGTACTGTTGTTGACAAGAATATGAAGGTTGTCCTCTCTGGAAGAAGGCTAGATAATGTGTACATCATTGATATGAGTCAAAACAACTCCTCAAATGTCTGCTTTGTGTCTGGCGATTCAGTCAAAAGAAACTGGCTGTGGCATAAACGGTTGTCTCATCTCAACTTCAAAACCCTTCATAAAATATCAAACAAAGAGCTGGTGACTGGCATGCCTAAGTTAAACTTCGTCAAAGAAAAGCTGTGTGATGCATGTGAAAAAGGGAAGCTCACCAAATCCTCTTTCAAAACCAAGCAATGCTCTTCCATCAATCTCCCACTTCAGATGCTGCATATGGATCTATGTGGACCAGTCAGCACTCCCAGTCTAGGAGGAAGAAGGTACATTCTTGTTATTGTTGATGAATTTTCTAGATATACTTGGGTGTCTTTTCTCAGGTACAAAAGTGATGCAACCGAAGAAATCATCAACTTTGTCAAAAGGAATGAAGTTCTGAATGGTCAGCTTGTGAGATCAGTAAGAAGTGACAATGGCACCGAATTCAGAAACAGCAGGTTAGAAGACTTTTTCAATGAAAAAGGAATCTCTCAAAACTTCTCTGTTGTCAGGACTCCACAACAAAATGGTGTTGTAGAAAGAAGAAATCGAACTCTATGTGAAGCAGCAAGGTCTATGCTGAGTGAAGCAAATCTGCCAACCTATTTTTGGGCTGAAGCTGTCAACACTGCCTGTTTCACTCAAAACAGGTCGGTGATAACTAAAAGGCATGAGAAAACCCCGTATGAAGTTTTTCATGGAAGAAAGCCAAACATTGGTTTCCTTCATGTCTTTGGCTGTGTGTGCTTTATTCTAAATGACAGGGAAAATCTTGGGAAATTTGATCCTAAGGCAGATGAAGGAATCTTTGTGGGATATTCCTTGACTTCCAGAGCCTACCGAGTTTACAATCTTCGGAGAGAATGCATTGATGAATCCATCCATGTAAAGTGTGATGACTCAAGATCATCTTCTCTGACAAATGATGATGAAGAACTACATAGATGGATATCATCATGCATCGGGGAATCTCCCATTTCAACCTCCACCGATCCACCCTGCATTCCAAATATTTCTTCTGTTCCAAACAATCAAACTGGGTCATCGTCTTTAACACCTGAAACCCCCTCTGCCGAAATTGCCTCCACCGAACCCTATCCACCATCCACCGAAATTAACCCCATTACCGAATCTCTTCCTACCGATAATCCATCTGACAACCCACCTTCATCACATCATGCCAACACTCCAGCCTCGAACTTTCCTTCCACTTCAGCCATTCCTCCACCGATGCCTCCTGCTCTTAAATGGACCAAAGATCATCCCATTGATCAAATCATCGGTGATCAGCAAGCTGGTGTTCAAACAAGAAGAGGCACCAGTAACATCTGTCTCTATGTGAATTTCCTCTCTCTTGTTGAACCTAAAAAGATTGACGAAGCCCTAAGTGACCCATGTTGGGTTTCGGCCATGCAAGAAGAACTCTCCCAGTTTCAAAGAAACAAAGTCTGGAGACTTGTGCCTAGACCTTCAAGGAAAACAATCATCGGCACAAAATGGGTCTTCAGAAACAAAATGGATGAAGATGGTACTGTCATCAGAAACAAAGCCAGACTCGTAGCTCAAGACTACCGACAGGAAGAGGGTATTGACTACGATGAAACATTTGCTCCAGTTGCCAGACTTGAAGCTATCAGGATCTTTCTTGCTCATGCTGCTCACAAGAACTTCAGGGTATTTCAAATGGATGTGAAAGTGCTTTTTTGAATGGAGAACTAGCTGAGGAAGTCTATGTGAAGCAACCTCCAGGCTTTGAAGATTCCACACATCCAGACTATGTGTACCGACTTGACAAAGCTCTGTATGGGCTCAAGCAAGCTCCTCGAGCCTGGTATGACACTCTCGCCATCTTTCTACTCAAGCATGGCTATACTAGAGGTACAATTGATAACACTCTCTTCCACAAGCAATCCTCAGGTAATCTCATTCTTGTTCAAATTTATGTGGATGACATTATTTTCGGTGCCACCGATGAGTCTCTGTGTGATGACTTTGCCTCTCTCATGAAAAGTGAATATGAGATGAGTATGATGGGGGAGCTAACTTTTTTCTTAGGTCTTCAAGTAAAACAAATTTCAGAAGGAATCTTCATAAACCAAAGCAAGTACATTAAAGACCTTCTGAAGAAATTTGGCTTCGAAAACTCATCCCCCATGAAAACTCCCATGGCACCACCTTTGAAACTTGACACCGATTTAAATGGTGAATCTGTGGATGTTACTCATTATAGAGGCATGATTGGCTCATTGCTTTATTTAACTGCTAGCAGACCAGATATCATGTTTGCTACTTGTCTGTGTGCTCGTTATCAAGCAAATCCAAAGAAATCTCATTTGGATGCTGTGAAACGGATTTTCAGGTATCTAAAGGGTACCATGCATCTGGGTCTTTGGTACCCCAAAGACTCAGGTTTTGAACTCATGGGATATTCAGATTCTGACTTTGCAGGTTCCAAAAATGATAGAAAAAGCACTACAGTCAGTTGCCAATTCCTTGGTGGAAAACTGGTAAGCTGGTCCAGCAAAAAGCAAAACTCAGTCTCAACATCTACTGCCGAGGCTGAATATGTTGCTGCTGGAAGTTGCTGCGCACAGATTCTATGGATGAAGAACCAGTTGAGAGACTACAATCAGTTTTACTCCAAGATACCCATCCTATGTGACAATTCAAGTGCAATTGCAATTGCAAACAATCCTGTTCTCCACTCAAGGTCCAAACACATCGATATCCGATATCATTTCATCAGGGACCATATCTCCAAAGGTGACATTGAGCTGCATTTTATTCCAACTGATCTTCAACTTGCAGATTTGTTTACTAAACCTCTGGATGAAGCCAGGTTCACTTTCCTCATCGGTGAACTTGGCATGTTGTACTTAGAATAGGTTTAAAAAAAAAAAATCGGTCTGGTGTCTTTCAGTGGATTCATCTCTCGGTGATTCATCCTTTCGATGCTTCATCTTTCGGTGGTTTCTCTATCGGTGATTCATCCTTTCGGTGAGTCATACTAAGTGATTTTTCGGTGATTCATCCTTTCGGTGGATTCATCTCTCGGTGATTCATCCTTTCGGTGCTTCATCTTTCGGTGGTTTCTCTATCGGTGATTCATCCTTTCGGTGAGTCATACTAAGTGATTTTTCAGTGATTCATCCTTTCGGTGGATTCATCACTCGGTAATTCATCCTTTCGGTGGATTCATCGCTCGGTGATTCATCCTTTCGGTGATTCATCTTTCGGTGGATCCTCCCCGATCACCGATACTTCTGTGTGTTTTCCACCGATTGTCCCCTCACTTCCCTCACCGATGTCCACCGAATTTCAAACCTATCCACACGTCACCCCTATAACCCTAGCCCTGTCAGACCCCTTCACCTTCCCGTTTTGTGAAACGTTTTTCTGACCACACTTCCCAATGTGGTCATGATTGCTATTTTATTTTTATTCTTTCTTTAAACCTTTTAACCTTTTTTTTAAATCCTATATATACTTGATCCCCCACTCTCATTTTTTCTTTACGTTCTAATTCTCCTTCGTACTTCCTCCGTAACCTGCAACCACATCCTCTTCGTGCTCTCTCTTGTTCATCCATGGCGTCCTCGAAGAACATCTCCCCTACGTGTTTTGCTGATCTCAAGTTCAACCCTTGCAATCACGTTGCCAGATTTGAAACCGATCCCTCTCATCCTGAATTTACCCATGTGATCAAGTTCCTCACTCGATCTCCCCTCCTTCATGCCTTCACTTGCAATCTCAAAATGAGCAAAATGCTCGTTGGGACATTCTGGCTCTCCGGTGTGTATGATGCCTCCAATGATGCGATTCATGCATCCATACTTTCTAGAGACGAGGATGATCACGACCTCACCTTTGGGGTCGATGATGTTCGCTCTGCCCTGAAGATCGATGGTTTCGATTCCTATGACGATTGGCATTCCGATACTGTTCTCGACGATGTTCTCAGTTCCACAGGATACGTGGTCGACGACACCTCCAAAAGCTCCAAAGGTCCTGGAACTCTTCTTCGGAGTCACATGGGTGGTGTATGGAACTTCTTCTTTGCCCATGTGATCCACTGCCTATCCCGAAAGACGAGCGGCCATGATCAATCCCCCTCATACATCACCAAACTTGCCCATGCCTTAATCTTTCAACGCCGAGTGGATTTCGCCCAGTACTTCTTCACCGAATTAGTGGAAGTGATCTCCCATCCAAAGAAGTGCCATGTTGCATACCCCCGATTTATCTCTATGATCATCCATCACAAACTTGGCAAGGCTCTGGACAAAGACCGCACGTCTCCCACTCCCCGATTCACCTATGACTGGGCTCCACCGATCGTCGGCAGCAAAACTCTCAACGTCGGTGCTCTAGACACCGACCGTCCTTTACGCCGAGGTATGATCACTCTAGCCATCTCTCCAGAGCTTCAATGGGGCGATTCTGAAATTCCAGGGTTTCACCACCCCGATATCCCCGAAGTCCTTGCTGCTGCGGTGACATCTTCCCCCCGTTCCAGAGCAAAGTCAGTCGGTGCGAAGAGGAGATCGGCCGCCGACACCTCCGCCGCTGCTTCCAGGACCATGACACCGATTAACCCATCGGTGGCTGCCCCGGTCCAAAAACCTTCTAAGCGGAGGCACTCTTCATCCCCCCCGAAAAGTCGTTTAAAACGATCTCGGGGCCCCGTCCGTGAGTCATCCCCTTCCGAATCCTTTTTGTTCACCACCGACCATTTGGTCATCCCTAAGGCAGCTCTAAATATACCTCTTCCAACACATTCTCTGGGTGACCATGCTGCTTCTCCTGCCGACTCCCTAGAATCTCCCTCCGACAGCCTGGACCCTGCACTGCACGCCCTTTCACTTGGTCAGTTCTTGATCGATGATGATGCACAACCCGATCAGGGTTCCCCCCCATTACTTCCCCCCCATGACTTCTTTGCAGGTCTCTTTGACGACACTGGTTCTCCCCGAACCTCCCCGTCTGACGGAGCGATCCTCATTGAGTCCGCCTCCCCCTCACCGATGAAGTCTCCTGTGAACCAAACTTCTCCCCGAAGTTCCCCCCGGGTTCACTCTCCCCGAAGATCGCCTACGCCACACCGATCACCCTCCCCGGTTCAGGAATCTCCCCGACGATCTCCCACTCCGCCACCGAGACCGCTATTCCCCGATGAAATGTTATATCCCAGCAACATTCCCATCCCGGTGGAGGATCCCTTTCGCATCTGTTACATCGTTCCTGGGGATATCGGGGGACACACAACTGTTCAAGAACCCTCTCTCATTGAAGACTTACAGGAAAGTGCTCGACAGTGTCGGCTTGTCGGCACCCAATTTGAATCCTTCAAACAGGCCACCCTTACCATGATCGCCATGACGAGCTCCCGAATGTCCACCATCGAGTCTCGGCTGCCACAGATTATTTCAAATGCTATTACCGATGCTATCAGGCCTCTTACCACCGACATCTCCGCTTTGGTTCCCAAGGTGGACTCCTTGTCCCGATCTCATGGGGACCTTGCCTTCTCCTTCGGTGCTTTCAAGGCGGCCTCCGATGTCAAGGATTCTGAACTTCAGAGGTTGCTTCAAGAAGCTAAGTCTCATCAAGACTTTGGCCAGGCCACTGCCAACTCTCTACGTGCTATCAATACCAAACTTCGGGAATTCGGTAACTTGGAGATGGATCTCGGTGACTTCACCATGGTCTCTGATGAGGTACCAAATCGTCTTTCCCTTCTTCATGAAAAATTCGACTACATTTTTTGGCAGATGGGTTTGAAGATTCTGGCTGGTGCTGAGGGGGAGAAAACGACAACCCATCCCAAGTTGCCATCCCTTAAACAAACGGTCATCCCCAAGCCTCCATCTTCCACCGATGACTTCCATGTAACCACCGAAACTCACGCTGAAACCGCCGATATTGAGGGGGAGCAACTCTCTAAAGAAAAAGAGACGAAAGACAAGTCAACTACTGAGGGGGAGAAGTTCTATGCGGCCGAAACTGACAAGGGAAAGAAATCTCTTACTGCCGAACAACTGGCCGAACAAGAAAGACTAGAGAAAGAAAAGATGAAGTATGGGATTCGCTCCACCGATGCAGACAAACTCAAGCTTAAACCTTCATCGCATCCGCAGGAACCCAATCTCGGTCTGACTCCTCAAGAAATTGAGGAAGCCAGATTAGCCCAAAAAGCTCTTGATGATACCAAGGCCCTCTCTCTAAAGGTTCAGAGGAAGAAGCCAAGAAAGCCAAAACCACCGATGCCGTGTCGGCACAGAAATCGGTACTGAGTGAATTTGAACAAGAGAGAAATGAAGAGGTTAGATGGTACAAGTTAAAAATGCACCACCGATCCGACAGAACCCCAATCTCAGGTGTCAAGATCGCAACCTCCAGATCCAATCCAAAAGACATCAGGCTTATCATTGATCGGGAAGATGGCTCCTTAAAAAGTGTGAGAGACTACCAACTCAGAACCTATGGTCTCCCCGAATGGTACGAAATCTCTCGACACTTGGCCAAAAATCAAAACCCAAAGAAGGACATCTTTGTCAAATACATTGATGATCTAATGGCAAAGATGAAGGAGATCAAAAAGAAGTATAGCATCGTGCTTACCACCGATGAAAGATCGAAACTGCAATCCTTGAAGGAAGAAGTGTGTCTTCCTAAAGTTCAGAATCCCCCCGACACTGTCTTCAAGGATATGGAAAAGGAAGGAAAGATACCGAATGTAAGTAACTTAAGTCTTTCCCTTCCCTCTTCGGCATCATATCCCACGACAACTCTAGGTCTTTCACCGATTCCTGGACTATACTTCAACGATGGATTCGGCAAACGAGCCTTCTTCAGATTCTCTCAAATTCCCGTTGCCGACACCATGTTTCTTGAAGGCCTCCACAACTTGTTCCCTCACATCCCCGAAGCTAAACCCTACTACCGAATCTTAATGGACGAGATCAAACGCCGACAATCGTCAAAGAAGTAGGTCTTTTCTTTTTACCTTTCGGCAGTTTTGATAATCGTTTGTTTACCGATGTATGAGAATGACTTATGCAATTCAAAGTGCTTCTCTTGTTTATATTTTGCTGCACATACCTTTATTTCCCTGCTTTATATATACTGTATAGATATACTCATAGAAACATAGATCAAAAAAAAAGAAAAAAAAAGAAAGGTCTATGTGAAAAAGAACCCAAAGGAGTAAAAAGGGTCAAAATGCATTTCTTTTCATTTACTCTTTAATATTCTAAGGATAGAGATCAAATTCAAATAGGGGGAGATTGTTGGGTTTTCACAGATTTGAAATTGACTCACTTAAACCCTCTTAGGTACTTAGAATATTTTTGGATTCTTTTGTGTAACTTGTACTGTCATATCAATTGTTCGGTGAAGTCGAAGATCAACCGAAACCAAATGCGAAGACTATCTCATTGCGGAAGTGAGAAAATCGGCATCAACTTTCTACAAGTTACACCACCACCGATATGCTTGTGTATCGGTGGACAAGCATCACCGAATTAAAGAAATTCGGTGAGAAGCTCAAGAAGACTTTCACCGATATGCTTTCAAAAATCGGTGGAAGTTCAAGAAGATTTCCACCGATATATGTTCAGAGATCGGTGGGAATTTGAGAAGACTGCACCGAAACTTTCTACACTTCGGTGAAGGATCTCTCTTTTCTAAAGAAGTGAGATTTCAAATTGGTGCAGTTTCCAATACAGGAGGTCGGTAGCCTTTTTCTCTGAAGACAAAAGAAAAGATCATTTATTATGAGACAATATCCTATTGTCAGATAAAAGTGGCAGTTTGTCATTTTATCTATTCTCAGATAAGGTCTTTTTCTGGTACGACTGTCCTCCTGGTTCTTTGGATAAGTTAAAAAGGAAATATCAGCTTTTCAGAAGTCAACCTCTGCAATGAATGGAAGAGTGACAAGTGTTCCAAGCATTAAATGATGCATGGACTATAAATAGAGGTGAAGACTCTCCATGCAATATACGCTTCTGAAGATTACTAAGTGCAAGCTCCTTTCTTACTGAAACTGCATCTTGTGTCTAAGTGCTCAATTTATTCTAAGTGTTTTTCAGTTTACTTTGTGTTAGATTGTTAGAATAGTTTAACTGTTCTTTTCCGCAACAATCTTTAGTTTTCTATGTGTAATTCTTGTTGAAAGATTTTCAATATAAAGAATTAAAATTGTGAAAAATCTGAGTATTGTATTCAACCCCCCCTTCTACAATACTTGTTGAGCCATTTTGGGACCAACAATATATGAATCACACTAATTCATATATGAACCTGTCCCGCGTATTTTTTACGAAACTACCCTAAATACCCCTGAGCGTCGTTTATTAATTAATGTGGACGCGCGCATTAATCAGGTGTAACGCGAATTTCTTGACCGTGGATTATTTAATCCAATGGATATGATCACTTCTCTATTTCTCAAAATATTTAGACTTCTCAATTGAACTCTTCCCTATATATATATATATATATAGGGGTGGGTTCAAATAAAAACCAAATTTCAGTTGTAAACGTGAGGACAAACCACAACCCTTGATTAAAAAATCGGAGATCAGATCAATGAATAAAAAACACGGTGGCAATTTTGTAAATAACTTGAAAACTATGTCCATGGCTTAGTGAATTTTTAGCGCGCAGGGGTAAAATTGGAATCAGCCCTCTTTTGTTGACTTTTTATTTTCTTTTTTAATTAAAAAACTTTTACCCCCTTAAATTTTAAAATAAATTATCTCAAAAACTACTAACATTTTAATCAAACAAATTACATCAAAAAAACGAGAATTTCGTGCTCTTCGATATGACATCCATCATGATATAGTTTTTTTTCGATTTAACCGTTTTTTAAGTGAAATCGTGTATATATGTTATATTCAGACTGAATATAACACATATTCAGACTGAATATAACACATATTCAGTCTGAATATAACACATATTCAGTCTGAATATAACACATATTCAAACTGATGTATTTATATCAAAGAAAGGTAAGCATGAAAATGAGGTTTGAATAAACAAAAATGGTGTAATTATTCAAAAGGTCCTCCTAAACTACCCATCATCGAGGCTTCTGATCCATATACATTCTGCTGCTCATCATCCAGTATTCTCCTCCATTAAAAGGTGTACCCCATTGACAAACATCATACTTGCACAGTTAACATTTAATGGAACATAATAAACGAAATCAAATACGAGATCTTGGTTACTTGAATGATCATAATAGATCACTTGCAGAGGGGCATGCTAAAATGATTCCCGTTTGAGTTTTAATTTATTCCTAAGTTCATAATCTTTTATATATATATATATATAGAGAGAGAGAGAGAGAGGGAGGTTCAAAGAAAAACCTCAAAAAACGAAAAACTGAAGAACACATATAAATACATCAGTCTGAATATGTGTTATATTCAGTCTGAATATGTGTTATATTCAGACTGAATATGTGTTATATTCAGACTGAATATGTGTTATATTCAGTCTGAATATGTGTTATATTCAGACTGAATAAAGGTAGATATTCAAAACGAATAAATGTTTAAATTTTGTACCTTTATTCAGTCTGAATAACTCTATATATTCAGACTGAATAAAGGTAAATATTCAAAACTGAATAAATGTACCTTTATTCACTCTGAATATAACATATATACACGATTTCACGTAAAACGGTTAAAACGAGAAAAAAAACTATATCATGATGGATGTCATATCGAAGAGCACGAAATTCTCGTTTTTTTTATGTAATTTGTTTGATTAAAATGTTCGTAATTTTTGAGATAATTTATTTTAAAATTTAAGGGGGTAAAAGTTTTTTAATTAAAAAAGAAAATAAAAAGTCAATAAAGGATGCGCTCATTCTAATTTGACGAAAATACCCCTAAAGCTGAATTTTAGGAATGGTTTAAATATGGCTGCGATCAATGGACGAGATTTGTCCTCATGTTTACAATTGAATTTGAGTTTTCATTTGAACTTTCCTCTCTCTCTCTCTCTCTCTCTCTCTATATATATATATATATATATATATATATATATAGAGGTGATATATTTTAAAACCGTTAAAAAAAGTTGAAACCAGTGAAACCCATGATCTCACCATTGATTACAAATTAGATGGCTAAGATCAATTCCTACCTTTTTAATTAAAATTCAAATTTTTTTCTATTTAACCTTCCATTAATAAGGCACTAAAGGGTAATTTGGTCCAAAAATGAAATTCCAGAATCCTATTAATCATGGCAACAAAGATTCATTAAGATTGCAAATCCCGAATTTCTCTCCATTTCCAAAATTCAATTTCCGATTAAAATTGCCTTCGATATTTGAACTTATTTTTGTAGGAGTTTGATTTTATAAAAAAGGTATTAAGGGTTGTTTTTTTAAGAACAAATGGCAATCGATTGTTCAAAAATCACGGATGGTTTTAGTCATATATTGGAATCATGATTCTGCTATGTTTATATACATTGAAAAGTTTGTGAATCGTATTTATAATCATGATTTATAATCTAGCGTATGTGGATCATAGAAGCTGGTTGCGAAGAATTCATATAAAAACTTCCAGGCCACTTCAAATCCACTGCTTCCTCCCCACCATAATTAGGATGCCCCCAAAAGACTTCATTGTCTGTAAACATTGCAACAATAGACAATGATTGGGCATTCTTGAATCTGGAATCAAGAATTTGGGATTCTTGATTGGGAAATCATGAATTTGGGATTCTTGATTGGGAAATCATGAATTAGGGATTCTTGAATCTGAAATCATGAATTTGGGATTCTTGAAACCCGGAACGACCATAGACCATAGACCAATCTGAGATATTGACGATCTCCGATCTAATACGACAAATGTCACCGATCTGATGTGATATTAACAGATCTAAAAAGAGAAGAAGAGGACGACTGGAATCGATGTACAACGGCCGATGTAACGATAAAACGGCAAAGAGGAACAAAATACATCCGGCAACGGCGGGGATGAAAGGGAGGAGGAGGATGCGACGGCGGCGGTTGTTGTGGTGGTGGTGGTGGTGGGGTTTCTTCTTCATGGTTGATGACGACGGCGGTTGTTGTGGTGGTGGTGGGGTTTCTTCTTCATCGTCTCCTTCGATTAAACCCAGATTGAACAACCTTGTTGTTGCCTTCGTCTTCATTCAATTCTTTCGTCATACTAAACACTGTTGCTGCCGAACCCTACTGGAAATTCGTTGAAAAAATATCAAACAGACGTATAATATGAAATATATTGATATGAAGGAAACTGAATAGCAAATTGAAAAACAAAAAAAAATACCATGATTAGGATACCAATCGGTTAGCTTGTTTTTAGGAGAAGATTCAACATTATCTTTTCAATTAATGAATTAATAAAAAAATTATTACATAAAGACTAACATGCCCCTGCGATTTATATATTTAATTTATATAACAAAAATATCTTAAGATCTAATGAACGGTTAAGATCGTGGTTGCAAAAGTTGCAACCTTTTTAAGGGTTGCAAAATAGTCTTCCTCTATATATATATATATACATATATATATGGACATGTTCAAACGAGAAACTAAACCTTATACAAGAAGGTGAGAAGTGTGATATCGTATATGATACACAAACTTAACCATATATGATTAAACACATGTTACATTGACAATACATAGACGTTTAATCATATATGATTAAAAACAACCACATGCCGTGTAATCATATATGATATCACACTTCTCGCATAATGTTTAACTTTGCATGATCCTTCCCCATATATATATATATATATATATATATATATATACTTAAGATCATGTGAGACCAGACTATTTTCGTGAGACCGTGAGACCAAAAAATTAACACTAAACCTTCACAGCAAAAGACTATGAAGGTACTGTGATGGTAAACCTTCACAGTGTTTTTGCTGTGAAGGTTCGTTGTTTTTCTTACCTTCACAATGAATCACTGTGAAGATTTAGTGTTAATTATGTGGTCTCACGAAAACAGGTTGGTCTCACGTGAACCTAACCCTATATAGAGATCACGTGAGACCAGATTATTTCCGTGAAACCATAAAAATAACACTAAACCTTCATAGCAAAAGACCGTGAAGGTATTGTGAAGGTAAACCTTCACAGTGTTTTTGCTGTGAAGGTTCGTTGTTTTTCGTACCTTCACAATTAATCACTGTGAAGGTTCAATGTTCTTTTTTGGTCTCACAGTCTCACGAAAACAGGTTGGTGTAACGTGAACCTAACTATATATATATATATTGTTAGTCCTGGGAAGTGATGACTTACATATGAAATGTTTGAAGGGGGGGGGGGGAGGTGGAATACAAACACAATAAATTTTAACTTTTTAAATCTTTCTTCTATATTTTGTATAAAAACAAGAATTACATATCTGTTGCAGAAAGTATGAATGTAAGACAACGATCCTAAACAGTCTGACCGTGACGAGTTTACTAAACTGAAAGAGAGAGAGAGAGAGAGAGAGAGAGAGAGAGAGAGAGAGAGAGAGAGAGAGAGAGAGAGAGAGAGAGAGGGGGGGGGGGGGGGGGGTCAATGATACACACATATTTCTATGTAAAAATGAAATTGTTTCATGTATTTCTCATTTTAAGGAAATTTGTGTCATATCAACCCTAATATATTATTGAAGAAAATATTTCATATTTTTTTGCGTAATCAACCCTCATATTTAAAAAAAAAAAATTATGATTGGTTGAAACCGGATCCAATGCACACACACATATATATATAGGATAAATTACATAAAAGTTAAATAAAAAATCAATACTTAATTCAATATAAAGATGTGGACAAGATTTTTCTAATGGTGTAGTTTATAAAATAAAATAATTACTTTTTATTAAAATTATCATTAATTAATATAATTAGGTATAAAATTAAAAATTAAAAATTAAAAATGTAGGAAAGACAAAAAAATAAGACTAATTACGTGGACTAAAATTGTAATTTACTCTATAATTTAATCAAACAAAAGAAGGAAAATGACAAAAAAAAAGTAAAATAACATATTTACCCTGAAATTAACTAGTATTTTTTAAACTAAAATTAGTTACAGGATCAAAAGTGAAATAAAATGACAACCAGAATAACCAAAATTGTAATTAGTTTGATATATGGGTCAAACTTGATACGACAGCCACAAACACAAACACCAAAAATGTAATTTACTCTAAATTTAACATTTTGTCTCTAGGTGATTTATCATAACACATGATATATAGTCTTTTGCCCATTTTCATGTATTGATATATGACTTGCATGATAATTTGAGAAAATGCATATTTATTGAGTATCGGAATTCTCATATGATCAACCATGTATTTGTTACATTTGATTTTACTTTGTCAATAAATAAAGGTTTTAGTGAGCATTTGACTTTATTGCACCTGTGGTGTCATTGACTTTTATAAATTGTTTGAAAAATGCATTTTATTAGGTAAATACATTTTATTGGCTTGGCTCGACTTTTATCTTAGTAGTCAATTAAGTTGTGGGTTGTCATTTCGATATTAGTTTAAATGAGTTTTTGGGGTCTATTTCAACTTAAATTATTCAGTAGTGATATTTGAATGTTGAGTCGCATGTATTGTATAATTGTTTTTACTTGTTTTTAGTGTGTTTGTCTTTAAAAGGTTGAGTCAAGTGAATTGGAACCGCAATACATTAAATCCATAGGCATGTAAGTTATTTAATGTCATTTTTGGTATTAGGAATGTAAATCGAGTAGATTCAAATAGAACCTATGCATCATCGACGTCGTTTGGCATTGCAGAGGTGAACTTTTATAGAATTAGATCCAAGACTAATTGGTTGACCGTTGTTGTTTAAGTAAGAAGTTTTGATGCCCTCACTATAATTTAAGTGAGTGGTAAACAAGTCAACATGTGGAGTTCGAGGTGGTAATCATTTGAGCCGTCTATAGAGCGTGAGTCTTGCGGTGGTACTTTTTGGAGTTATATACAGAGAGCTTCGACTTTTGTGGGTGAGACTTATCTAGAGGAAGTGTAGAAATCAAAGTCACTTTAAAGCTTGTGTTGGTACTAGTTAGAGTTGTATATGGAGCTAAGGTCTTCGAGTGGTATTCGGTATAGTCGTATACATAGCTCATTGACCTTCAGTCAAATTCGGTAACATTGAGACATGCATTACTTTTGTGTTCCCACCATGTACAATGGAAACAGGTCCCCCTTCACCGAAAGGTATATTTTGGATATAATGTTTATCCATGTATTTGGTGTTTTGATTTATGATTTTCTCATGAAAATTGTGCGTTTTGGAAAGATATTGCTTTTGTATAAACACGTTTTATTTTTGGGAATTTTTTTTAAAGAACACTCTTTTAGTTTTATCATATTATAATCCACAAGAAAAATGCTTGAAATCACAAGACTTTAAGCGTAACATATTTTCTTGTCGACATGTTGGGGGGGGGGGGGTAGCGACACTTCGGAAAAGTTAAGAGCTAGTTAGAGGCATGAGAGGGACTTATCTATTTTGGGACGTTTTCCGTACTTAGAGATAACCAATTGTTTCTTTGTTTTAGCAACACTCATTGCTAACCTACTTCTTGTGTAAGCATTCTTTCGTGAGTTGTTGTAACAACCCATAAATCCAAACATGCGCAACAAAATAAGATAAGCCCAAACGGGTCCCAAAACATTACGATTTCCAGAGTTACAAATATTTGGCAGCGGAATCAACTACCACAACCGAGTGTCTAACTACATAAGCTAAATAGTTAGAAGTTTATGGTGCTCTAATCCTGGTGTCACCGTCTCTACCTTCAAGCCTTCTCCTTCCTTTTGGAAGAAGCTCCACTAACACGGTTCCCTGAAAATGGTTTTAGTTTGAAAGCGAGGGTTAGACCACGGGGTCTAGTGAATTCCCTCTTAGAAACGTTTTAAAACAATATCATTGAAATAATTGTTAATGCTTTAAAACAGGCAAACACAGACATAATCAGTTTCATACAAGGGCATTTGCATAGTGGTCTTCCACATCCGTCACCCTCAGGTGACAATCATGCTCGGGCTCCCCAGTAGATCGCCATGGCCCCCTAGTAGATTGATAGGCAGGTATCACCCCCCTAAATCTAACCGCAAGTGTACGGTGTCGAAATCAAGTAATAACGTACGGTAAGTACGAGTATCGAATCCACGGGAACTAGGAACTAAGTATCACAATTACTATAATTGCTATTAACTGAACTGTCGAAATTTTGAGATGGGCTTTATATTAAACTAATTAAATGCAAGAAGAAAATCACAGACTAAACAGTAGACAACTTTGAGGAAAATTCGATAGAGAAAACAGTTGAGGGTTGGAAATCCTTAAGTTTTCACATACGAATATCAGACTTAAAACGATTACCAGCTATTTCCTTAATGAATATCCAATCTCTAAAATCACCGTTGTTCTCTTTCGAGCAACATCGGGTTTTATTTTGAAAAAGAAAAGTTTTATCTTTCGATCTCAACTTATGGATTCCAAAACACATTAAGCGCAAGATTTATGTTGAACGGATAGATTTTATCTCTCGATCTCAACCTAAATGGTTCAATTAGGATTAAGGCGTATTCGGTATATCTCTATCACCAAATTCTCGCCTTAGACATGCAATCCCTAGTTCTAGTTAACAGTTAATTCTCTAGAACTCAACTGGAAACAACAAAACAGTTGAAAGGTAGCTAGACTCTCAAAAGCCTTAAAACCAAATTACATGCATTCATTAAATTAGGAAAAACTGATAACGTCTCAAGTCAATTATTCACATGCTTACAAACCAAATTCATTCCAACCCCCAACGTGAACAGGTTAGTTCATGTCGGTGGTGGATACAAACATAAGAGAAAGAATGGAAAACGCGTGTGTGAACATGATAATCGTAAACGTGAAAGATAAGATGATGAACTCCCTCCTCTCGTGCTCGAATCTACTTCGTGTAATGAATGTCTCCTCGATCGACTCTCTATCGTGGCTCCGAAAGCTCCGAAAAGTCTCCCAAAATCGCCCCTGGTCGTCGTGTGAAAGTTGCGTCCCCCGATAATGACCTAAAACCCGGAAAATAAAGCTGAAAATCGTGAAACAGGGGGATGCGCGGTTTGTGGCGCGGTTTGCAAACCGCGCACAAAACCGCGCGGTTTTCTGATCACATCTGGGTCGTTCTCTGGTTCGGGTTCGGGTTCGGGTTCGGGTCCTGGTTCGGGCGCGGGTCTTGGGCTTCGATCTCGGGCTTCCGTTGGCTTCGTTTTGGACTCGATTTGGGCTCGTTTTCGCTTCTTTTCTTCACGAATGCTGCCTATTAGATAACCTGCACATTTCACTCAATAAACCGTAAAATTCCGCTTCTTTGCTTAAAAACAAGCCAATCTCATTGGTTTGAGAACTGAAAATAACGCCAAAAAGTGGCGTTATCATAGATGTCATACCCGTGTGCACGAGAAATGGATTCAAGGCACACGACTCATCACCACTCCCAAGAGTCCAAAAGACCCAATGTACAGTTCAATCACCACTGTGCAACCCGACTCCCACATAGGCATACAGGACTAAGCTAGCAATAACTCAGCAGTGCCAGCATCTTAAACAACAGTCCATAGCATGCAATTGTAAAGGTTTCCGTAACAGGTTGTTCATATGATAAAAAGGATTTAAAAGTGAGCATACATGTACTCGCACCATATTCAATAATAATCATAACATTTAATGCATGCTCCAGTTAAAAGGCGTAAGGGAACTCACCTGATTAACGAGGTTATGCAAACACGCGTTCCACTACTGAACTAGCCGAATTGAACACCTAAAATCGTACAACAACCCCAAATCAGAAAACATTATTCAGAACTAAACAGTCCGGACACAACCCTTCCGGACACCCAAAACTATCCGGACTATACAATTCCGGACACCTAGGACTATCCGGACACAACTACTAACCGGGTACTCTACTATCCGGGCACGCACTAGCCGGGTACCCTAATGTCCGGGTACCTGCTATCCGGGTTCTACACTGTCCGGATCACTATCCGGTTTCTACCCCATTCGGGAACCCTCAACACCAAATTTCCGGACTTCTATCTGGAAACCCCAACTGTCCGGATTCTACACTATCCGAACGAGGCGATAACCGGGTTCCTCAAACTGAGAAAACCCCAAGTCTTTTAAACTGATTAGAAATCGTGATTTCCACCTTAGACTTGATTAGGCAAACACTTGGGTTCATCCCCCAACCTTAATCACCCAGTTTATTCGACTATAGCCCTCTAAATCGATTCCAAACACTCAAAACCTCATAATACCTCTTTTTAGAGATATGTTAGTCTCAGATTGATCAGGTAACAACGAATCAATGAGAAATAACAAGAACAATCGTTGGTTTCAACTTGTCATCTCTCTCGTATTCATGATTCAAGATAGTTACAAAGGTTTGAATGAAAAACAACTATCTCTCTCTAAAACAATTAAGCTCTAATGAATTGGTAATGAATCGCTAACCTAATGCTAAGGTTAACATAACCTTGTATACCTAGGCCTTAGACAACAAGGCCCAAGCCCATTAAACACAAAGCTAAGCCCAATTAACAATAATTAAGGCTTTGACAATAATTAATTAATCTAATTAAGCACTATACAATTATTTATATATCTTTCTAATATGTAGGACATTTATGGTCCTAACAATCTCCCCCTAAAGATATATAAATAAAAATCGGTCTTGAAACCTTCAGGTCTTGATCTTCTCTTCTTTTTGAATAATTGAAACACTTCAGCGTTGCTTGTCTTCATGTCTTTTACTGCTCCCCCTTGAATAAAGCTCTTGTATAAAGCTCTTGAAATTAGCTTTCAGCTTTAAAAGAACTTGTAGAACCAATATGCTCGATGGAGGAAATAATTTGAAGCGAACACCACTTGATAAATGATGAGAAGAGTTGATCACTTTTATGCACTTTGATCACATGTATGCACTTTGAGCTCTTTGGATCTCGGAACAGATCAATCATTCGTTTAAAAATCGGTCAACAGTTACTCCCCTTGGCTTTTGCATGGGGACTTCTTTACTCCCCCTCGGCTTTTGCTAACTCCCCCTCAACTTGATATTCAGTGTCTTTGAATATGTACCCTTTCTCCCCCTCATGATGAGTAGGAGCATCCAGAGCATCATGCACGTTCAAAGACAATAGTGACGAGTAGCAAAAATCCAGATCAAAACATTAAGTAACCAGAATGGGGTAAAAATCTAACACAGAAACACATAGTAACTGTTATCACACCAATTTAAAAAATTGTGTGGCCTATGTTCAGAGTTGGCATCAGGGTATCTCTGATAGGACTTCCAGTTATCATTGAAGAAATTTTTTAAAACTTACTTCTCAAACTGTTCCGACAATATCACGAAGATATGCAAATGGAATCACAAAGACTCGTGCATGTGTGAAAGAAATAATATATATATATATATATATATATATATATATATATATATATATATATATATATATATATATATATCTGGTTGGCTCAAATATTGATTTAACTTGGGACGCAAGTAAAAAATCAATTGACACAGTGATTAGAATATGAAGTTCGGAGACCGGAGCTGATGTCTTCCTGTTTCAATATCTAGGACCTCCGAGTGAGGAATAGATAGATTACGTGCTAATTCTCCGTGAATATATGAAACAAGTATCTGTTGCGAGATACTTGAGTAACTGGGTGGGGTGACACAAGTTATCGACACTGGGTCCATGTATGTTTCAATATTCATCTCCAAAGAACGAGAATGAATAGATTATGTGGTTACCCAGATAACTGACTCGGTTTGGTAAGGACCAATATTTCTTTTAAGTCCTGTCACAACCTCACCATATTCTTTTCTCTCCAAACTAATCTATCAATCTAGACCCCTCATTGTTGTCTATAAGGGAAGTGTCTCTTGGGTAGGTCCTTCCGGTTCTGGATAGACCATAGAAACAATGTTAATCCTAACACTCATTTCATACATCGAGTAAAGCATTTAAGTAAACAGTGAAATACGAGTTCTAAACTGAAATGTTTAGAAGTCAACGCATTTAAGAACGAGTCCTGATCTGAGATGATTAGAAGTCATAAAAATTAAATCCGAGTTCTGGTCTGAAGTAATCAGAAGTCAATGTTTGAAATAACAGAATTTCAATGAGACAAAAGCAAGCGCAAAACAGAATGACTCAGTAAGCACAGTATTTGCAAAAATGAAACAATGATTAGAAAGTTTAATTGTGAAGAACAAGTCACAATTAATATATCAGAAATGAATTGAATCATTTGCAAGAAATAGCGAACTTTGAAAACAACTTGGAATTCAAACGAGTGTATTTCCATCGAAAAATCAACAAATATGTTAGACATGGAAATAACTAAGTCAAGAAGAATGACACGTGGCAATCATGGAATTTAAATTTGGAGAATAACAAACACAAGTAAGTTATTCAGAATGAATTGCCAATGTCTTTGAATTCACTTAGAAGTTCACTTACCTTTCATAGTACTCCCCCTCAAACGTGGCATAACCTTTGAATGCTCGTCATGTGATGTGAATGATAGGAATTAAAATCGCACATGACATTCCTGCAAAACATATTAGACAGATTTTGGTATCCATCTTTTGATGGATCCTTGACGGTTAGATGCCCTATTATAGTGAGGACCGGGGATACTATAAGTACCATACCAATACTTAGCATGGTCTTTCTTCACAAAGTCACTTGTTCCACAATAAGAGCAACACAGCTTCTGTGTAGATAAGCTGATCAGTTTGTTAACAGAGTAAACTCGATCAGTTTTCACAAAAGGTTTAGCGTGATAAGCTGTGTTGTTCTTGTCACTTTTAACAGAGACGAGTGACTTTGGAGCAGGAGTGGTTCCTTTAACCCTCCACACCATGTTTACTTTCTTGAAAGATTGATTACCTTTCTTATCAACACGAGAATTATAGAAAAGATTGGAAGGTCGAATATGATCTTTTGAAAAATCATTTGATTTGACAAAATTCTTTGAATCAGATTTAACCATTTGTTTCTTCAAAGTCTCGGTTGCTAATCCATATAATCTTTGTGTAAGTTTAGAAATCTCGGACTGAAAAATCTTTCTCTCTTTTGAAAAATCATCTTTTAAACATTTTGCTCTAAAACCTTCAACTTTTTTCTTTTCAGACTCTTTGATTAAAACGTCTAATTCTTTCTCCAACTCAGTTATTTTTAAAGAAAGTTCTCCATTCTTTTTAGAAAAATATTTGCGTTCAGTTTCAAACTTTTCTCTTTCTAAAATCAAAACCTTTTCAAAGTCGGAGATTTGTGTTGAAAGTTTTAGACACATAAGCTCAAGACTTTTCTTCTCTTCAAGAGATTTGGTTGAAAAACCTGATTGCTTTTGTAAAAGCAATTGTTTTTCTTTTGCAAAACATTCTTTCTCCTTTTCAAAAAACTTTTCTAAAGTAGTTAGTTTACTTTTAAGCTCAATGTTTTCACAGTTCAGGAGTTTACCTTTCTCTTCTTCTTCAGCCGGCTTCTCAAAACTATTCCAGATTTGAGATTTCAGTTCCTTCAGTTCTTTGACGTACTTGCTGATCAAATCATCTTTCTGCTTGATGTTCTTTTCATATATTCTTGTTTGCTCTTTCTCCGTCTCCTTGATATCACCTCGTGATGATAGATCAGATAGCTTCCTTTTCAGCTCAGTGTTTTCAGATTCTAAGACTGTTGCCTTTTCTTCAGATTTAGCAAGCTTCTCAGAACTTTCAATTGTTTGCAATTTCAGTTCCTTCCGTTCTTTGATGATCTTGTCTGTAAATTCATGTGCTAGCTTGATATTCTTTTCATATAATCTTGTTTTATAGTCGTTACACGCAGGATTAAAGCAATGCGACATTGTTACCTGAAAAATTGATCGTTAATCGGTGTTGCTTTGAAGAATCAAAAATGCGGAAGAAAAATCAAAAATTAAATCAGAAAAACAAATTTATAAACTAAATTCGTTTCCAAAATTTAAAATTTGATCATTGACGGTACGAACGAAATCAAACTTCGATGGTGAAACCTGCGAGAAAGATAAACCAAGTTAGCTCAAAGACGTCAACTAAAATCACAAAAATAATAATAGTCGCTAATAATTGCAAATTGTCGCAAATAATCTCAAGCGAAAAGAAAAAAAAATTGCAAATCGATCGTTAAGAAAAAATTACAACTTTCGTTAAAAAACTTTTAATCACGAGACGTGCGGTAACTCGGGTACCGTCGAGAACTTACCAATCAAAACTTACCAAACACAACTTACCGGATGGAAATGTTTGTGACTTACCGGGTGAATGAGATTCTTGCAAGAAAGGACAACTTACCGGATGAGCTTTCCGGATAAAAGTTATTTACCGGATGGATGAATAATCAGCACAAAACAAAACTTACCGGATGATGAGTGAACTTACCAGGTGATGAGAATATGACTTACCGGATGATACTTACGAATTGTGCAGCAAGTGAATTAATAATTGGGATCACAAGATTTGATTCAACAAATCAAGAAAACTAGCCACGTGCCAATCAATTTGATGGTTTTTTAAAACATGTGATCAACTTGCAAGTGAATTATGTTTTTAAATGGATACCCCAATCAGCCACGTATCCGGAAAGTGGGTGAAACAATTTGTCCGGAAAGTGAATGCACAAAACAGAAACTTTGAAAAATAATTTACCAGGTAACTTGGGGTATCCGGGAAGATTTTGTGGTTACCAGGTAACTAAAAAAAACTAGCCGGTAACTTTAAGAAAATTACCCGGTAACTTAAAAATTATCCGATAACTTAATGTTGCCCGGAAAGTGTTTGTCCAAAAAAAAAATTTGTCCGGATACAATGGGTTATCCGGGTAAAAATTGAGGTTTCCGATTAAAATTACCCGGGAACCAACAACAATCCGGATGATTTGTCCGGATAGTGATGAGAAATTAGGAAACTTACCCGGAAAGATTACGAACGTCCAGACACTGCGGCTGTGATTACGATTCGGATCTGGGATCGATAGGGTTGCTTGATTTCACTTCTGTAGGTTTAGATTTTGACCAAAAACACAAAAACAAACACACCCAAATCGATTTCTAAGCAAAATATATCCTATTTTCCAATAAACACCACAAAACTTTAAGAACACTACCAAAACTCAAGAATTGATTTTTTTTAAATTGAAAACTTGATTCCTTAGAGAATTGATGTAAACGCAGATAAACACCAGATTAAGAACGATAAACAATCGAGATCAAACAAAATAATTAGTTAATCGACGAAAGAACTTTGCAAACCCGATTGATGAACGATTTTCTTCAAGAAAAAACTGCACTATTACGAAAATAACCTGGGAGACTTCTGGACCTCAAATGATTAATCCAACCGTTCAGAATGTAAAACAGAATGTCGTGGAGCTACTGTCCAAAAATCGTGATGATCCGACGGTTCAATCTCTAGGAATAGGCAAAACGGCTCGCTGCGTTTTTCCAGAAAATTCAATACGAATTTTATGTTTTTTCTCGCTTTCGTTCGATTCCTTTTATTCTTCAAATCACCGATTAGGCTCTGATAGCAATTGTTCGTCTCAGATTGATCAGGTAACAACGAATCAATGAGAAATAACAAGAACAATCGTTGGTTTCAACTTGTCATCTCTCTCGTATTCATGATTCAAGATAGTTACAAATGTTTGAATGAAAAACAACTATCTCTCTCTAAAACAATTAAGCTCTAATGTATTGGTAATGAATCGCTAACCTAATTCTAAGGTTAACATAACCTTATATACCTAGGCCTTAGACAACAAGGCCCAAACCCATTAAACACAAAGCTAAGCCCAACTAACAATAATTAAGGCTTTTACAATAATTAATTAATCTAATTAAGCACTATACAATTATTTATATATCTTTTTAATATGTAGGACATTTATGGTCCTAACAAGATAGCACAGTAAGGGGTTGTTTGTTTTTTCAAATTAAGCACTTAATTGACTCTTTTCACTTAATCGGTCAGATCTACCTCAAATAAGTATGTTTGTTTTTGCCTCTCTTATTTTGCCACTTAACACTTTTTTTGCACTGACCGAATAAGATTTTAGGTTACCACTTTTTTTCTCTTATTTCTCATTCCACTTTCAGCCTGCTCTCCTTCTCTCCCAATCCCTCTCTCGGCTGCCTCCGCTGCACACCACCTCCGCTGCACACCACCTCTCGGCTGCACACACTGCACCGACCTCCGGCTGCACACCACCTCCAGCTGCACACCACCTCCGACTCGACCTCCGACTGCTGCAGGTTCGATTTTGCAGGTCAAAAGTTTCTTTTTTTTTTGATTTTGCAGGTCAAAAGTTTCTTGTTTTTTTTATGTGGAATGACAGCATCATCCCCAACCGTAAGGTGTGCTGCAGTTTGCAAGTTGTAAACAGCAACCTCTGTCCCCAATATACATATGATTTATAGCTTCAAGTTATTGAGCTCCATTTCTTGTTTTCTCTGTTTACTAGGTGCTAAAATCTTGAATAGAGATACTTTTGTGTATATGTGGTAAAATCCCTTTTGGATGGAGAAAAGATTTGAATACAGTTGTAGGGATGATAAATGTTCTTGGATATATATGCTGTATTCTTGAAACCTGAAAGACGCAAAGTTGTGTAAAGAGAGAAAGGGAAAAAGAAACAGGTTGTATCAAGAAAGAAAGGGAAAAAGTTCTGTAAAGAAAAGGGAGCATCATTATGGAGAAAAGATTTGAATACAGTTGTAGGGATGAACATGACCCCTTTAATTAATGTTTTCATGTTTTCTATTGGTAAAATCCCTTTTGTGTATATGGCTGGAATTGGAAGTTTGATGAACATGACCCCTTTAATTAATGTTCTTGGATATATATGCAAGATTAGATTAGGATTGTTTTCAAGTTCTTCTTCAAATTTTTTACTACTAATTTTGTTCTAACTCATACGAAAGGGAGGTTTAGATGATGAGTTATTTTCTGAATATGACCAAACCAACGAGCAAGGGGATGATGGTGGTGATGAGGCCGAAGAGGTTCAATTGCATGGGAGTACCGCTGACCAAACATATATGGCTACTTTAAGTGAAGAAATTGTGACACAATTGATGCAAAACGGAAATTGATTTTAGTTGTTATGAGACTTTCATGTTTTCTATTGTATTTGAACCAATTAACGTATTTATGAAGAGTAATTTTAGTAGTATAATTTAATTTAATTCAACAGTATCACATTTTCAGAGATAAAATAATCAGTAGTATGTATTCAGTTGTTTTCAGATTTCAGCTTACAAAAACAAACAGTCTTTCTGATTCAGATTTCAGACTTCAGCGCCACCACTTAAAAATCAGGACTGAAATCAGTGTTCAGACTTCAGCACCACTTCAAAAACAAACGCCACCTAAGAAAAATGGAGTGTTCTTCTACATTGCAAAACCCAAACATGGAGAAACAGAATGACACTAATCATTAGAGGAGAATATTGACATTTACCTTGAGTGAAACATTTGATCGACCTCTTAGCCAAGAATCTCCTTGCCCTTTCTCTATTTCACAAACGCAGCCACAATGATCAGATGAGGAGAAAATTAGGGATTTCTCCACTTTATATATGTTCTCCTGAATTGCAACCAAGTCCTCCTTATCTTATTATTTTTCTTCATTTAGCCCAAACCTTCCCATTCTTCTTGTTTTAGCCACACATGGCCGAACTCGTTATAAACTTGGATAACGGGGTGTTACAATTGTTGTTGGGTCATTGACTAGCATCTTCCTAAATCAATACGTGGCGCTGGATGCTACGCTATGTTAATGCCAAAAATCATCCAGAAGGATAACTTAAGGTTGATTGTGGGGCTTAACAACTAAAGAATAGGAATCTTCCGACAAACCGTACGACAAAGACAAAAAATGTAAATAAGACAGAGATTTTGGTGACGTGGGAAAAACCTCAACAAGGAAAAAACCCGCGGACGACTTTGGAGGTCGTCGCTGCACTATGGTCGCCAAACAGGGGCGATGTCCTTATGTTTCGTGTGTCGAGAGTACGGAGATTACAATACAAATGAAAGAAAGACTTTTAAATGTAAAGTAACAAGTGTATCGAAGGTAAAAAAACAGGTGCGTCGTGTGTAAAAATTAAATGTCGTGCGTGTAAGTCGTGCGTCGTGAGCGATATTTCGAGAGAGAATTCTTTGCTTCGAGTGTTCTTAAGAGTTCAGTTATGCCAAGATGTGAGAGATGATGAGATGATCCCTGAAATGTTGATTGAATCTTTGTATTTATACCCTTCGGATGTCTTGAATGTCTCCATAAAAGCTTCTGATAACGGTCGTAATAGCCACTGTTTTTAATGCTCATAATTGTTCTTGTCGGTTATAGTCGTTGATCATCAATGACATTGACCCTGCATTAAACAATGAAAACGTAACAGTAATATCGCATGTCAGTCGGTCGAGGTCGTGAGGTTCCATACGACGGTCGTGTGTCACGAGTGACTTTCGATTTCAACTTTTGTCAAAAGATAAAGTGTTTACGATTTAACCTTATTACGGAAAACTGTAATAAATGTTTTGCTTTGTTTTGGTCGTGGTCGAGACTGGTGAAATTTTTACCCAAACAGTTTGCCCCTAAAATTTAAAATGTAGAAGCAATTTTTTGAGTTTTGAATTTTGTCAGTCGGATGTCTAGGGTCGTGACACGTGTCGAAAGTTGCTTCAGTTGTCTTGAAACTGGATCGGTTCGATTCCAACTAAAAGGGAAGTCGAAAAGGGATAAGGTCGTGACGTCATGATGACGTGCGATCGTGCCCAACAGTTGTCATCGCCAGGTGTCGACGATCCGTGGGTGCATACGAAATGGTAAGGGCATGTGTCGATCATCGAGGGACTCGACCTGACACGATTATTTACATAAATAGAGACCCGCTATGGGTCTTTTCTATTTTACGCTTACGGAGAGTTTAGAGAGAGATTTTCTTGCTATTCTTCAGCGATTTGTTTCCAAACCTGCTAGATCTTGATTAGACTTAGAGTTTTTCGAGGGTTTAGAACGCCTATATAAGGTACGACATCTTCTTCTTTGCATGCGTCGTAAGTCGATAGCTAGGAAGCCTAGGAAAAACTGGGATATTTGGGGCTTTTCTGACCGACAAACTTGGTTAACAGGATTAGCAATGTCGACAGAACCTAGAAGTACCATTCGAAATCAAGATGATCTCGATGACTTTAGGAGTTTAGCCGAAATCCCTGTGGGGATTACAGTGAGCAAGGCCGGTCAAATTCGACCGGAAATGTGTCCAGAGGGGTACGTCGTAATATACGAGTACCCATTTAAGATATGATTCCAATGGCCATATTCGCCTTTAGCTAAGGCGTTTATGTGCGAGTTTGACTTGTCGTCGGGACAACTGATGCCCTAATTCTGGCGCGTGATCCAGGTCATCGAGCGACTTACCTCGAATTGGGAGTCGCCGATGAACGTGACGGACTTGTTGACGGCTTACCAGGTCAAGAAGGATACATACCGTCGCTACAGCCTATTTTCGAAACACAAGGGCGATCGTACCTTGGTTCTGAAAACTGCGGTCAACGACCGAAAATGGAAGACTGGGTACGTGCTCGTACGGGTAGCGACGCTGGACCTCGAAAGTGACTGGATCAGGTCCGGTTGGAACATGACAGGTGAGTTTTAGCTTTCGGTTGAGTGTTTTTTTATTACTTGTGTTGCTTTGTTTCTCGACTTATCTTTTTCTCTTTACTTTCAGACATCAATTTTGACAAGGTGAAGCCCAACGATGATTCCAAGACCAAAATCGAGAAGTTCTTGGAGATCAACACTGACGATCGATCGTTCGTCACACATCATCTGACAGACGAAGACAAAGACGACGACTTAGTCTTTTTGAGCGAGAGACGTCAGGAGAGTCGAGAAGAAGAGGAGGAAGAAGAGAAGACAGAGGAAGAAGAGGAGAAAGAAGAGGAAAAGGAGAAAGAGGAGAAAGAAGAGGAAGAGGAGAAAGAGGAGGAGGTAGAGATGACTGGTAAGTGTACCCTACTCTGCTCGACTTACTCTTTCCAATACTTCAGTTTGCTTAAT
Organism: Saussurea involucrata; assembly: GCA_033807775.1. Classification (NCBI taxonomy): domain Eukaryota; kingdom Viridiplantae; phylum Streptophyta; class Magnoliopsida; order Asterales; family Asteraceae; genus Saussurea; species Saussurea involucrata. The sequence goes on from CM066314.1 coordinate 22,501,503, forward strand.
CGATCTTCCTTTCTTGTTTTACAGAAGAATCCCAGCCGAAAGCGTCGTCTGCGATGACCAAGAGGGCGGCCCAAGTTGAATTGGCTCATAAGGCGAGAGAAAAGAGGACGGAGACCCCGACAACTGGGTTGGGAGTCCTAAAGAGAAAGAGGCCCCGACAACTGGGTCGGGGGTCCTGAAGAGGACAAGGATGTCCGTCCCGAGGGAACCGTCTTTGAAGACGGGCGGCTCAACGAGAGTCGTCACGCCTGAGAAGGCGAAGGCGTCGGTCGCATCCGTCGAGAAGACAAGGACATCTCCTGACACGATGGATGCAACACCCGTCGATCCTGTGCATCTGGCAAAATCGTCGATGTCCCCTACTGCCACGTCGGCCCGTTCGTCGGCCGACAAGGGTAAGGGCGCAAAGACGGGGGAGGGCGAGAAAGAAGTCACGACGGTCAATTTTACGTTTCCGTTAGACTTCTTGGCTGACAATGTCCTAGACGGGACGAAATTGTTTCCTCATCTGGGAAAATTTCAGCTCCCGTCTTTCAGGGAGCGCTTCAGGGGGGTCTCGATTGAAGATACGGGGTCCCATGTTGCCGGACTGGCGTTTCTGGTGTCGAGAGTACAGAGATTACAATACAAATGAAAGAAGTACTTTTAAATGTAAAGTAACAAGTGTATCGAAGGTAAAAAACAGGTGCGTCGTGTGTAAAAACTAAATGTCGTGCGTGTAAGTTGTGCGTCGTGAGCGATCTTTCGAGAGAGAATTCGTGGCTTCGAGTGTTCTTGAGAGTTCAGTTATGCCAAGATGTGAGAGATGATGAGATGATCCCTTCGGATGTCTTGAATGTCTCCATAAAAGCTTCTGATAACGGTCGTAACGGCCACTGTTTTTAATGCTCATAATTGTTCTTGTCGGTTATAGCCGTTGATCATCAATGACATTGACCCTGCATTAAACAATGAAAACGTAACAGTAATATCGCACGTCAGTCGGTCGAGGTCGTGAGGTTCCATACGACGGTCGTGTGTCGCGAGTGACTTTCGATTTCAACTTTGGTCAAAATATAAAGTGTTTACGATTTAACCTTATTACGGAAAAGTGTAATAATTGTTTTACATTGTTTTGGTCGTGGTCGAGACTGGTGTAACATCCTGAATTTTCAGTAATAATATTTTAATGAGAATTGAGATGTATTTGTATTTTGTGTAAACTTTGAATTATAAGGAAGTTTTATGATTCATTAGGGTCAAAATACAAGAGATGTAAGTAAGATGTTACTTTTGGAATTAATGAAACTTGAGGGTGCTTTTGGTCACTTTTGGAAAGTGTGTTTGGATATAGTAGCTGAAATGAGATATTATCTCATTCAGATTTTTGTTGAAGTCGGCAGAAAGAGAGAAGGGATAGAGAGAAAAAGGTAGAAAGGAAGAAAAGCAAGATTTTGTGTTCAAATTGGTAAGGGATTGAACTTAGTTTCTGATAATTCTTGTTGTGAATGAATGATGATAAACGAATCTGTGTTTTGGATTAATTTACATAATCATTATCAACAGATTGGGGAAAATCATATTTGTGCAGGAAGTGGGTTTTGCAAACATAAGGTGAGTTCATTTGTACTTTGCTTAAATCAGTGTTCTTATGTTAAATTGAACCGTGAAATAACTGTATAAAGTGATTATGAACTGTATGGTTGTACTGGGAATGAGCTGAATCGAACAGACAAGAAGTTAGATTAAATTTTAGACTGTAGACCCGACTTTTCCGGATGAATCGTCGTATCCGGAAAACCCCAATGATGAATGATTCCGGGCGCAGGAAGTATCCGGGTGGGTTTTATGTATTACAAGAATCCGGATGAAGTAAGTATCGGATGGTATCCGGATGACTATAGAGTCCGGATGTTGTCCGGATTTGAATATTATCCGGAAAAGTAGGAATTTACCGGAAAGGATGTGTTGTCCGGGTGTTGGGATTGTCCGGGGAAATTATGGTATCCGGAAAATGGAAACGTCCGGATAAGATGGGTTATCCGGAAACTTTGGGTTGTCCGGACACTTTGTGCAGACTGGGCAATTTTCAGTTCTGTTAATTGTGAATCGTTGTGATTTAGTGATTGAGACATAATTAGTTTAGCATGAACATACGTACATTCGAAGGGTAGTATGTTAGGCTTGATGACTGTGCCAGTTTGATACTAGGTAGGTGTTTGGTATAGGTAAAGGAGATTGGCTCATACTATATGCTATGAGGGAGGAATCTAGGAGGTATAAATATGATTTGCTCATACTTATTGTTATGAGGAATCTATATTAAATAAATACCGGTACGAGTGCAAGTAGTGTAATGGATCCATAGGCACTGAAGTTTGGTAATCACATGGAATAGGCGTGTGGTATTACTCGTTTAATCGTTATTCCAGTGTGTGTGGGAAATCATGGAATAGGCGTGTGGTATTAATCGTTATTCCTGATTTCTAAGGAAGAGTGTGAGATTGACATAAGTGCTTGTGATCTCTGCTTCCTTAACGATAAATGGGCGTGTGTAATCGCGATTTATTGGTGTAGAGCATTGATCTAGAATCTGAGAAGATTCGTAGTGTGGCTCTGGGGTATGAAATGCTGATAAATGGGCGTGTGTAATCGCGATTTATTGGTGGAGAGCATTGATCTAGAATCTTTGAAGATTCGTAGTGTGGCTCTGGGGTATGATATGGTGATGGATTTGTTGTCAGTGATAGTCATGGGAATGGATGAAATTGTGTAATGGAATAGAGTTATACGTACGGTAAGAAAAGGAGTAACCAGGTTTGTTATAACATGTGTACATTGATTTTTTGCAAATATTATTATTGAAACGAATGTTCTCACTAGGCGTTGGCCTAATCGTTTCATATGATGTTTTCTTACCAGGTGCAGGCTCAGGCAAATAAAGGGTTGTGGGACGAGTGTTTTTGGAATAGCAGAAGTGGCAATTAACAAAGAAGAGATTTTTGAAGGATAGCTTAGATAACGCAATTAATCTGATTATAGTGTCATGATTAGATTAATAGGTTGTTCGAAGTATCCTGTATTGTAAATACACTCTTGATGGTTAATCCCTTTGCTATCTATATAAGTTGTAATTTTATTGTCATAACCTGTTGTAACTTGAGGTTTAAATTGGCCCGGATTTTGGGGCGTTTCAACTGGTGAAATTTTTACCCAAACACGCTATATGGAAAATTATTGCGCCTTCTCCATCAGCAATTGTTTTGGCGTAGTGGTAAGCGCTTGGTTCCTAACATGTGGTATCGGAGCAGGTCACGGGTTCGAATCCCATGGATTGCATTTTAATGCCACAGGCATGCTGTTCAGCCATTGTCTTCTAGCGAAGATCTTGTTAGTGGTGGCAGATGCTGGGGGGGGGGGGTGATTGTTGCGTCATTGACCAACATCTTCCTAGATCGAAACGTGGCGTTGGCTGCTACGCTATATGAAACATTATTGCGCCTTCTCCATCAACAATTGTTTTTGGCGTTGTGGTAAGCGCTTGGATCCTAACAGTTATAGACTTGTAAATTTGGTTTTGCCTTGTAAGTAATTTAAGGTTCATCTTTAAAAATGGATTCGGAGTCATTTTAGTTTTCAACACAAAAAAATTTAACTTGTTTTTTTCCCAGATTTTAGGGTGTTTTATTTTTGATACAAATGTAAATATTAGGTACGATTCTTAGACTTATCTATAGAAAGAGACGAATTTCAAAATTTCGACATGTAGAAAAAAAGGAGAGTTTATATAATATAAATAATCTTTTGGGCAAATAATTGATTGCTAGCAACTCCAATCGACCCCATATGGAACCCGCCTCCAAGAACACCAATATGAGGGTCGAGGGAGTATTTTTTTTGGCTCATCTATCGGCTGAGACTAGCCGAGGGGGATCGGACCCGAAACCTGTCTTGTATTTCGGTAAAGTCACCACGTCCCTTTACCAAGTGAGCTACACACCAAATGCTATAATATAATATATTTTCAATTTTTCACTTGAAAAATAGAGAGTTAAGTAAAAAAGAAATAAGAGGGTAAATGGCATAAAAATGTAAACCATGTGACAATCTTTAATTATTTGAGAATTGTTTATGCCAAAACTGCACAATAAATGATCTAAGTTTGAGATTGCGGAGACTAATCAAATATAATGATAAAAAAGGTATAAACAAGAAAAGAAATTTGGTGAAACAGTCGAGGGTAAAAACCGTGATTGATCGTAGATGCACTTTGGACGTCAATCAGGGACGTCAACCTTAATAATGACAACTGCTATTACATGTAGTCGATAATGTAAAATAAGCGTAGGAAATAAACAAGCCAACAGTTTGTCGTAGGAAATTAACTATTAGTCGACCATATGTCGAGGATATCAATGTCGTGGGAAGTCAGTCGTTCGACTGAGGCCAACGTGTTTGGTGGGGATAATATCTTCAACAGTCGGGCTTTTGAAATTTTACCCAAAAAAATTTCCCTCAAGATTTGGATTTCAAAAAGTTCATTTGAATTTCAAATCTCGTGCAAAAAAATTCGATTTTTAGTGGATAAGATGACACATATGAGCTTGGGTGACTGCTTTAGTTAGGAGGAAACTGAATCAGTTTTATTTCAAAACCAAATCGCAGCGGTTTCTGGAACTGTGAAGGCGCGCCTGGTCATGACGTCCTGTGCCAGGACGAGTGTCTCCGCATGCGTCGCCTGTCGTGTGAGAAGTATGAACCGCATGGGACATATGTCGTCGATAATACATATAAATATGAACTTATGCAATTGTTTCTTTCTCACGCGTACGAGTTCCCTTGCATTTTTTTGAGTAAAAATCTTTACCAAATCGAATTTCAAGAAATCTGCAAGAAATTCTTTCCATCCGTTGATATTTCGAGCTTAGTTTATAAGGTACGACCTTGCTTTATCTTATATGCCCGCTGCCAAGAATTCTGCTAAATAACCTAAGAAACATCAGGATGTTAGGAACCTTTATATCACTTATGTCTCTTTACCAGATTCTAGAGAGATGAGAGACCCTACGATTGTGATTGAGGAAGAAAGAGATATTCAAGGATTTCTGACTCGTATATGAGATTCCCTCAGATATAAAGCTCGTATGCTCGGGCGACCTACGCTCGGATGAGTCCCCTGAGTGGTTCATCCTCTATGAATACCCTTTTAGGATTGAGTTCATGTTGCCTTTTACGGCTTTGGCGAGGGAATTATTGGATTTCTTAGACCTATATTCGGGGAAGAAGATGCCCTACTTTTATAGGATCATCAGTGTCATTGAGAGGCTGACGAGTGGGTGGGAACCTCCTTTTTCCATCCATAAGCTCACTATGACTTACTCTGTCAAGCTCGAGAGTAACCATCGATAACCTTTACTCCAAGGTGAGGTCGAAGGTGAGGGGTAAAAATATCCTTTTGGGGGACTTTTGTGAATGATCGGAAGTGGAAGTCCCACTACGTTTTTGGACGGGTGTGGTTGTTGAAGGACGAGGATAAATGGTTGGCATCTGGCAGAAATACCAACAATAGGTGTCGCCCTTATTTTTTATTTGATCGTAAGAATTATCTATGACAACTAACATTTTCTTTGTTTTTATGATTGCACAAATTGACTTCTCTTGGGTGTCGCCTTTGGAGGATAATCAAGAAAAAACTTGATAAGTTTCTCGGTCTTCCCAATAGGAAGTTTGCTTAGACGACGAAGAGTCAGTCGTTTCTCGATGAGGATTGGAGAGGGGATGAGATTGAGTTAGGCTCGACAGGTCCTCTGATCAGAGGTTTGAGGAAGATATTGAAGAAGAAGAAGAGGAACATAATGAAGCGATGACAGGTAAGTCCATTATGTCATAGATAATTTAGTCTAGGATAATATATAACTTCTTTGTTCTTTGTTTGTTGGAGAAACGTTTGGGAGACTCTCTAGTCCTAAGAAACCTACGATTACTACTCTCTCCAAGAGTAGAGGGATGTTGAGCTTGCCTATAAGGGAAAGTCGTTGAAAAGGATGACCTAGACGAAGGTGGACGCCAAATATTTAAAGACAGGGGAAGTTAGAAGGGAACTTTCTTCGAAGGTCAAAGACCACCAGATGGTCATAGATGTGGAGAAGGCAAAGGAACCAAAGCCTTCTTGTGTGGCGTCCCTTGTTTTGAAAGGGGTCATCACAAGCATGGGACCATACTTCTTCGGAGAAGAGAAAAGAGGCTAAAATGGTTAAAGAGGACCCTTAGATTATGTTGATGACAATTAGGGTTCCCATCGAATTTATGCAGCATGACGAAACTAGTCCTGAAATATTCCCTTACATGAAATATTTCCTCCTTCCCCAGAATAAGTAGAAGTATGTTGATGCCTCGATCGAGGACGTGGATATACACTCGGTCGGGATTTCCTTTAGGGTAAGTTTCCACAACTTTTATTTCTTTGGACTTTTATATCTTGACGATCTTTAATTGGGTTTGTCTTTTTTTGGAGGCCTTCCAATCTACCTTAGACATGCATCAGTGTGTCGAAACAGTTTAAGATTTTTCTACAGTTGCTAATAAGAGGACGAAGAAAGCTGAGGCAACCAAGAATGTTGCAAAGGTGAAGTTGGGCAACACCCTTTCTTGACTAGAGGAAGAGGGTCATGCCAAGGAAAAGGTATGTGGTTGCTTGAAGGAGGCCTTCTCGAAGTTTTCCGCATTTGAGGAGGAAGGAAAGAAGACTAAGATTGCTCTGAACGAGAGTGAAAAAAGGTTGGGGATCTTAGGTCGGCCTAGGGGAGGCGAAAGAGGATGTCGTCGGCTTGAAGGTAGAGCCGGAGGCCTTAGAGGCCTTTACTCTTCTGAAGGCGATGGCGTCAGTCATGCACCAATATTTGGTGGGGAAGAACCCGCTTAGAGATGTCGAACGAGAGCTTGACTATTTTTTAAAGAACATAGGCTCGGAGGAAGAACTCAAATCCGGCGATGAAGAAGAGGAAGTGGTTGAAGATATCCTCGAGAATATCCCCATTAGAAAGAAGGCAACAAAGAAGGCGTCCGAGGAAGTTCGCCCCCCACATGAACCTTAGAAAATATTTTCTTTTGTTGTTTTTCTTTCACGCGACCCGTTGGTGGTCGCTCCAACACTTGTAATTTAATGAACAAAATTTTAATATATGTGTCAACCTTTTGTCATTTATAACTGTTATCTATGCTTTGGCCAATTTTGTACGTCTGAATGCATATAATAGTTTAACAATAATCATAACATGTGAAAAATTTAGCCTTATGTTGCGAACTTTTAATAAGTTGTCTTTTGTTTATGGTCGTGCGATAGAGCATTTAGGTCAGAGATATTTCTGACCTAAATATATGAGTTTGTGTGTTATTTTGTTCATCTTGGCGAGCATGCATAGATAATCAATGATATTTATGAGTTTCTCTTGCGTAAAATCATGCAATAAAATCATGCGATATATCGAGGATATTATCGATCATCTATCGTTTCAGGTCCGATGATCGTGCGTATCTGCAGAGAAATGTTAAGGGTTAACCAATGACCATCTGATGCCTAAGTTAGTAATAATATCATGGATATAATGTGTTGATCCAAACCCTCAGTGATTTGATAATGACCCTCTCTTATATACTTAGTGAAAATTGTAAGTAAACAATATGTATCAGAGTTTCACTATCGCTGATAAGTACTAGGATCTTACAGTACCGCTGATAGGAACTCTTGTTGTTTAGATTAAACATTCAGCGAAACTGTTCACCATAATACTCTGAGTCTGTTCAGTACTTATGGTGATCGCTGATAAGTTAGTGGTTTACTTATGATCTCTAAAGACAAGTTTCACGTCAACATAGGTTCTACGCTGAAGTCGAAGATCAAGCTCAAGAACCAGCGACAAGTCTCCTAATGAACTGATGCGGATCAGCGAAGACTCAGATTTGTCCAATCAACGTGAAGTATCAAGTACAAGACTTCAGCTATCGCTGAACTCTATCATTCGCTGATGAAGAATGATAGATCGCTGAATCAACGAAAAGCTGATCATGAAGTCCTCCGTACAAAGTACTTTTGTCTTAACCACCCTTGCACGACTTTGTACGATATGTCAGAAAAGAACCTCCTTATTGTCTGAAATCGTACAACATCTCTGATACTACACTGTTCAAACATGAGGCTATTAAGGTTGTCAACAAAGGTCATTGACATGCAACCAATCAGCTGCTGCCACGTGTAAAGTGTATACTGCCATGCATTAAATGCATGCAGTATATAAGAAGATGAACTCACTTCATTTTGATGTAACTTGCTAACTCTGGACAAGTTCATCCTTCTTATCTTGAGATAGGTTATTATTAGTAATTTCCTTCTCCTTCTTAGTGCAAGAAACTTAGTGTTCCAACTTGTTTAGATTTAGGATTTATCCTTAATCTTGTTTCCGCAACAAGCTGTAAATTGTTAATGATTTATCAATAAACAATTTAGAAAAGTAAAATCTGTGTGTTTGTATTCAACCCCCCCCCCCCCCCCCCCCTTCTACAAACTTGTATAGCCCTTCGGGACCAACAAGTGGTATCAGAGCGGATTTGTTTAATCTCATAAACAAGATCTAATACATACTAAGATTTCTCTTCCTTGCTATTTCTGAAAAATGACTACTAACACAAACACAAATTATATCGACAATGGTTCTCTTGCAAAACCCCCTAGATTCTCTAGAGATAATTTTAATCTATGGAAAAATAGGATGACTCTCTTCTTAGAAGGTGTAGACCCTACTATCCCTTATTATCTTGAAAACGGCCCATTTATTCCTGTAAGAATTGATGCCGCAGTTCATGCCGCTGAGAATAGACCTGCTATTCCAGAAAGGCTGGTACCCAAAGAAGTTCATACGTGGACTGACGAAGATAAGAAGAAAGTGGCTATCGACACAAAAGCCAGATCCATACTATCCATGGCTCTTCCTGACGAAGTCTACCATTCCGTCATGAACCTGAAATCATCAAAAGCCATGTGGGACACAATATGTGTTCAGTATGAAGGTACTGGTGAAGTCCAGGACTCTCGAAAGATCAACCTGGTAAGACAGTATGAAAGTTTCATTTATGGTAAGAATGAGACTCTCTCTGAAGTTCACCAACGTTTTAATTGCTTAATAATAGATCTGAAAACTGTTGGTAACAAATATTCTAACTTTGAAGTGCTGACAAAGTTTCTAGAATGTTTACCTGAAAGCTGGGACAGTTATTCTATGTGTCTCAAGCTGTCAAAAGATCTAAGATCAATGACCCTTGCTACCTTATATGGCACGATGCTGAATCATGAGCAATCAAGCCATCTTAAGAAGAATCTTATAAAAGATTCCAAAAGCACCCATGTTGCTTTAATCTCAGAGGAACCTTCTACTCAGCGACCCTCGGTCACTATCACTGAGTTAGAGAGTAACTCTGAAAGGTCATCAGATTCTGACTCTTCAGATGATGATGAATCTTTGGCTCTCCTAACTAAAAAGTTCAGGAGATTCGCCAAAAAGAAAATGTTCAGAAAGAACAAACCTCTTTCAATAACTGATAAGCCAAGATCATTAGCTAATGTTGATAAGGCTACTGCTACTTGTTTTAACTACAAAAAGATTGGACATTTCGCTAACGAGTGCAGGTCTAAGAAAGTATCGAGAAACTTAGCGTTTCCCAAGAAATCCTTTATTCCCAGGAATAAAGATGACAAATATTCTAAGCTGAAAGAAAAATATGCAAAGCTGAAAAGCTTCAAGAAGAAAGGCAAAGGCCTGATGGTTTACGATTGGGCAGCTTCTGAAGAAGAAGAATCATCATCTGATTCTGAGGATGATGAAGCAAATCTTTGTCTTATGGCAAAGATTGAAGATGAGGAAGAAAGTTCAGACATTCCCTCTACTTCAACATCTGCAATTCAGGTATCACCTTCCTTCTTTACAAATATTGCAAATATTGATGAAGCTGATAGTCTCCGCAAAATCGATCTCTTGACTAGAAGTTTATATGAAGCCATGAATGGCAAAACAATAGTTGAAAACCAAAACCTTGATCTCGCTGAACAGCTTAAAAACTGTCACCTTCAAATAGAAAAGCTTTCTAAAATTGAAGAAGATTTTAAAGATCAAGTGCATTTAAATCAGCTAGTCAAAATCGAACGAGCAGAAGCTATCGCTGCTTTGAAAGCTGAAAAAGCTAGCTTTGAAAGCTGAAAAAGCTACTGTTGAAGGATGGTGTAACTCTTCAACAAAGATCACTGAGATAATTAAGTCTCAGATACCCCTGAGTGATAAACGTGGTCTTGGTTACAAATATGAAACTAAAGAACCAACCACTGATCGTTCCATGCTCTTATTTGGAACTTTCGTATCCTCAGTCGCTGATACTTCATCCTCCCAGTGTTCCTCGTCTAGACCGACGATCCCTGAGGAAATCTCTACCTCAAAAGGTAAAGAGAAAATGGTTTATCCAGAACATACCTCTGTCTTTAAAGATAAAGGTAAAGGAATTGCGTTGAACCAAAATCCTCAAAAGGGTACTTTAGTACCAAAGCTGAATTCTTCTAAAGCTTTAGTGATTTATTCCTCTGGATCAAGGAATCAGATCTCTGGATCTACTCAGCGTGGGTCTATTCAGCGATCTACTCCTAGACTCAGAGTGGATGTCCTTAGTAAGAAATCTGAAGAACTAAATGTTCCTCCCATTTCTAAAGCCAAAAGCTTATTTGGTGCTGGTCCTTCAAATTCAAAATCAAAAGATCAGCACTCAAATGGTCCTAGAACTACTTTTAGTTATAGGAAATGTTATCATTGTGGACTCACTGATCATATTGCTAGTAAGTGCCCCACAGCCACCAAAGCTAATAAGATAGCTAAGGTGAAGATTGCCCCCAAGGCAAAGAAGACCACTGAGGTTAAGAAATTAACTAAAGTGAAGACTGACAAAGCTGAATCTTCAAATGCTGTGAAGACTGTTGAACCTTCCATTCCAACTGCTTCCACTGACAAACGTGTACACATGGTTAAGTGGATACCCAAGAAAAACTAATCTTCCTTTGTGATGCAGGTTCAGAAGGGTATCTGGTATCTCGATAGCGGATGCTCTAGACACATGACTGGAAAGAAAAGCCTGCTCACTGAATACAAGGAAGAGAAGGGTCCCTCTGTGACTTTCGGTGGAAATGGAAAAGGACATACCCGAGGGTTTGGTGTACTCTCAAATGGTACAACCACCTTCAGAAGAGTCGCATATGTTGAAGGGCTGAAACATAATCTTCTAAGCATCAGTCAGCTTTGCGACAAGGATAACAAAGTAATCTTTACTAAGGAATCCTGCTTTGTCACTGACAAAAAGGAGAAGATAGCTCTCAGCGGTTATCGTTTGGAAAATGTTTGTGTAATAAACATGGACTCAACAACCACTGAGAACTCCTGTTTCTTCTCAAAAGCCTCATCTGATGTCAACTGGCTATGGCATAAGAGGCTCTCTCATCTGAATTTTAAGACACTGAACACTATTTCTTCAAAAGAGTTGGTTACTGGTCTACCTCAACACTCATACGCCAAAGAGTCTTTATGTTCAGCGTGTGAAGAAGGGAAGCAGACCAAAGCAAGCTTTAAATCAAAGCAAGTTTCCTCAGTGTCATCTCCTCTACAACTACTCCATATGGATTTGTTTGGCCCTGTTAACAAACAATCCATCGCTGGAAAGAAATATACACTGGTCATAGTTGATGAATTTTCTCGTTATACATGGGTTATGTTTCTCCGTTGCAAGAGTGACACCCCTAAAGAACTCATCACCTTTGTTCGGAAGATGGAAACCCTGAACAATTTGACCGTTCGCTCAATAAGGAGTGATCATGGGACTGAATTCAAAAACAGTTCTCTTGATTCCTTCTTTGAGAGTAAGAAGGATAGAACACCACAACAAAATGGAGTCGCTGAAAGAAGAAATAGAACAATTATTGAAGCTGCACGTTCAATGCTCAGCGATTCTCACCTGCCTACTCAGTTTTGGGCAGAAGCTGTCAACACCGCTTGTTTTACGCAAAACAGATCGCTGAAAGTCAAAAGATTCAATAAAACAGCCTATGAACTTTTTCATGGGAGAAAGCATTCAATCAGCTTTCTTCACATCTTTGGATGTCAGTGTTTCATACTGAACAACAGAGATGCCCTTGGAAAGTTTGATCCTAAGGCTGATGATGGAATCTTTCTTGGATACTCCTCAGTTTCCAAAGCCTTCAGAGTCTTCAATCGAAGAAGATAAACTGTTGAAGAAACAATTCACGTAACGTTTGATGAATCCCGCTCAGCGAACTCTAAACCGTCCGCTGATACTGAAGAACTGAATCAATGGATGTTTTCTCATCTTGGTGATTCAGAAGACATTCCCACTCCTCGTGCTCACACAGTTGAAGATGATGGTCCTACTATCATTCCAAATATGCAGAATAGTGAAGCTGAAACATCATGGGTCTCAGCTGTTCCTATAAACACTATACCTGCTTCTGAAACGAATGTCTCAGACATTCCATCTACTTCTCAGCAATCAGTGAATATAATGTCAACTGCATCCATTCCTCTCTTGGCTGATACTCCAGACGTCGCTGAAGCCTCATCTTCAGCTCCTCCAGTTCAGGTTAAGTCAGCGTCTCACGCTCCAGCTCAGCGATGGACTATAAATCACCCAATTGATCAAATTCTTGGTGATCCAAACGCTGGTATTCAGACTCGACGAAGTGCAGGTAATGCTTGTTTATTTGTTAACTTTATTTCACTAACTGAACCAAAGAAAGTAGATGATGCCCTCAAAGATCCAAACTGGGTCAGCGCCATGCAATAAGAGCTGACTGAATTCGAAAGAAACAAAGTTTGGAAACTTGTTCGAAGACCAACTGATAAAACAGTGATAGGCACTAAATGGGTCTATGGAAACAAGTTGGACGAACATGGAACTGTAACCCGCAACAAGGCTCGTCTTGTTGCTCAGGGATACAGACAAGAGGAAGGCATAGATTATGACGAAACATTTGCTCCAGTAGCAAGATTAGAATCTATTCGTCTATTCTTAGCATACGATGTACACAAAGACTTCAAAGTATATCAGATGGATGTTAAGCGTCCAGGTTATGTTTCTAAATGGAAAGCTGAATGAAGAAGTCTATGTGGAACAACCTCCAGGATTCTCAGATCCTAAGCGTCCAGGTTATGTTTATAAACTGGATCAGGCACTTTATGGCTTAAAGCAAGCTCCATGTGCATGGTATGACACTCATTCTACTTATCTCCATATTGAACAATTTGAGCGAGGTAAAATCGACAAAACTCTATTTTTCAGGAAAATAAAAGGTCATATCATTCTTGTTCAAATATATGTTGATGATATTATATTTGGCTCTACTAACCCTGATCTTTGTACTCGTTTCGCTGATAGAATGAAAGATGAGTATAAGATGAGCATGATGGGTGAACTAACATATTTCCTTGGTCTTCAGATAAAGCAAAATGAAAAAAGAACTTTCATTAATCAGGGAAAGTATGTTAAAGATATGCTGAGGAAATTCGACTTAACTGAAAGTTCAGCTATGAAAACCCCTATGGCACCACCGCTGACACTTGATAAGGATACTAAGGGTATTCCTGTTAATGTCACTTTGTACCGTGGGATGATCGGATCACTTTTGTATCTTACAGCTAGCCGACCCGATATTATGTTTGCAACATGCTTGTGTGCACGATATCAAGCTGAACCTAATATATCTCATATGAAAGCTGTAAAGAGAATTTTTCGATATCTTAAGGGTACAGCGAATCTAGGTCTTTGGTATCCCAAAGACTCAGGATTCGATCTAATCTCCTATTCAGACAGTGATTTTGCAGGTTGCAGAATGGATAGGAAAAGCACCACAGGAGGATGTCAGCTCCTGGGTGGAAAGCTGGTAAGTTTGACAAGTAAAAAGCAAAACTCAGTGTCCACCTTTACAGCTGAAGCTGAGTATGTAGCCGCTGGAAGCTGCTGTTCTCAGGTCTTGTGGATGAGAAATCAACTACTGGACTATGACCTTCAGCTCTCAAATATTCCAATCTATTGCGACAGCACAAGTGCCATCGCTATAGCCAATAATCCAGTGCTACACTCAAAGACAAAACACATCGAAATCAGGTATCATTTTATCAGAGATCATGTGATGAATGGTGATATAGAACTTCACTTTATCCCAACTGATTATCAGTTAGCTGATCTGTTCACCAAACCTCTTGATGAGACAAGATTCAACTTTCTCATCAGCGAGCTTGGAATGCTGAACTTTGAAGAATAAAATCTTCAGCGGTTCACATTTTGATCAGCGATACGATTATACAAACTTGTATAGCCCTCGGGATAAAATCAACTTGTATAACCTATTCTATCATCTTCTCTCTGAATAAACTTGATTCGCTGATATCAAGGTATGTTTTTCTCTCTCTGACAATCGCATGTAAATGCAAGATTTCAAAATAAATTACATCGCTGAATATCTCTTCCTTATCAACGATACTTTGAAATTTCTAAAAACTTTCACTGATATTTCTAAATTCAGTGCTTCATATTTTTTAGTGTCCCTGAGTTTTCAAAACCTCAGAGACATCCAAGAATATGAAAGGACAGTTGTGACGTCATTACATCGGATAAGCCCTGGCACGTTCTTCTTTCTGACACACGTTTGCACGTTTCGTTTACTCGCCAATCAAATGCAAACACGTGTCCGTGTCATGATGAAAATCTTTTCCCGCTCAAGATTTTCTCTTTCTAAAATCTCTCTATATAAACAAATTCTTCGTTTATATTTTCCTTTTACGCGAACTTCTCCTCCAAGCAAAGAAAGAATTCACTGTTGCATTTTGCTCTCGATTTTTCAAGAACAACTGTTCATCTTCTTCAAACATCAAAGGTTAATATGTTCTTATTATTTACCAAATGCAAATAACTTGTTTCTGATCTTCTAATTGTTTTAACAAGATCAAACAAAAGAACTTCTCAAAAATGAAATCATTCTCTTTCATGGTTTTATGAACACAACCATTTCATGGTTGTTCTTCAAGTTTAAATGCAAAAATCTTAAACTTGTTCTTCATTCGTTTTTCCAGAATCCCAATCTTCAAAGGAAACTGGAAAACAAGATTTTTATTGGGTTTGAAATTTCGTTTTTCAAAAACAAGAAAAACCCTAATTTTCATTAAGCCATTTTGTCTGGATGAAATGGACAAAATTCGAACCATCTTATTGGAAAATCTTTCCACATTAAGATTATTCTTATTTGTTAATATTTGGTTGAACTGATAATACAGAAAATGGCATCTTCTGACATACCCAAGAACACCATCGCTGAGAACACTGCTGCTGATGATACTGCTGAGGAAGTGGACATCCTCAAGGCTCCTTAGGTCAAGTTCTCTCTTGACAAGCTGGATTGGACTAAGGTAAACAACCTTAATGCGCTTCTCGAGTTTCCTCCTCGAAAGCAAGTCACACATCTAGATGATGCTGTGAAATTCGTCAAGAATTGCTGCATCTCCACAACCCTGACCATAACCCCTCCCGCACATCAGCTTTTGCTATCACAATTCTGGTACTCTGCCAGACACTCTCAGTTACCATCAGCCAAAGACCCCTCCAAATTAATTGACTGCATCCTTTGCGATATCGAATATGGCACCATGAAGATCACCCCTGCCATCATTCGCAAAGCCCTCAGCCTTCCCATAGCAACCAAACAAAAACACTTCGTTCCCCTCCCTGACCCCAAGAAAAACTTAGACAGGGAAGCCATCATTGCATTCTTCGATGCAATGGGCTATGTATGGGAAACTGGAAGGGATATGAAGCCCGAGAAGAAGCTGACCATTATAAAGAAATCGAAAATGCCCAGCGAGATGAATTTCATCTTCGCTCATCTAATCAGCTGCATGACTACCAAGAGCGGCTCCTCTGACCAAGCCGCTAAACCTCAGCAAGCAATGGGATATGCATTGCTGAAAGGTCTACATATAGACTGGGCATCGATCATCTATGATGACCTGGTACTAAGAGTGGACTCCGTCGCTGACAGGCCTCCATGGGTTCCGTATCCTCGATTCATCAGCGCCATTTTCCAAAAAGGCCTGAAGGATAGCTACCCAACTGATGGTGACCTGAAACTCTCTCAGGTTGGTCCTAAGATACTCGACTTCAAACCAGTGGCGAATGAGGTACGTCTTTCTACACTCTTAACTCTTCTAAATCCTTCTACTTCTTCTACTTCTGCAGCTCCTTCAGCGGACAACCCCACCGCTGATACCCCAACTGCAACCTCCATTCCTCTTAAAAGAAACATTCTGACACCCAACTTGGTTCCAAAAGAACTAAGAAACCCAAGGAGCAACCCAAGCAATCTATTGCTAAAGTCTCCTCAGCTCCTTTTGTTGAGCTGAAGGAAAGTTCAGTGGTACGCTCTGCCATACCTGAACAAGCCATCCACTCTATCCCGACTTCAGCGTTTCCAAACGCTGAGGTTACAAACTTGGAAACTACCCAACCTCCCTCAGTCTCTCAAAAGACTGATGAAGTGATTCTCAGCGATTCCAACACTGAACTCAGTAACCAACCTCCATTCTTACCCTTCGCTTCTCCTTCCACTCATTTGGACACAACTCCAGTTATCACTGATGCACCTGTCATTCCTCCAGAAGCTAAAGGAACGACGGAAGTAGGACCTGTAGAGATGATCATACGTTCAGGTTCTCTCGCTGACGATATGGAACATTTCTCAGGCCATCAAGATTTTGATGAATTCATCAATCCTCCTGCAGGTATACAACAACCCCTAAACACTGTTACTAAACCCCAAACTTCTGAGCTTTCCTCTGTTCACAAGTTTTTATATGTTACCGGTCCTAATTTGGGAGACATCAACGCGTCTCTGAAGACAGTAGAGACAAAGCTGACAGGTCTCACGTCTACTCTTTTCGGCAACTCTTCAGCTGTAACAACCGCTGGAGAGAATCTTTTAAAGCTTACAACCGAAGTCGGAAAGAATGCCTCCAAAGCTGACTTGGAGAAGGTTGATAAATCACTCGGTGATTTTGCCAAAGTTCTAGCTGACATCTACACAGACTACCTCGACATCAAGAAATCAGTTGACACCATGTCCAGCGAAGTCACAACGCTGAAGACATCGGTTGGCACACTCGAAGGTGATATGTCTGCTGTAAAGGCTGATGTCAGTTCAGTAAAAACTGATATGAGTTCTGTGAAGACTGATGTCAACACGATGAAGAATGACATCTCTTCAATTCAGAACTTGTTGACGCAGATCCTGACCAACACAACCGCCCCTGCACCTGCCCCTGCTCCTGCACCTGAGCATTTTACTCCGGCAGATCGTGCTGAACTCGTCAAAATCAATCCTGGTATTTCTGCTCTTCAAACCAGATTATCAACGATTGAGACTTATGTCGGGGTCCCTGGCCAAGAAGACAGGGAGAAAACCACAGCTGCTGAATCATCTCATTCCTCCCCCAGTCATCATGAAAAGGAGGGGGAGAAGAGCGCTGAAGACCCTTCCAAGAGCGCTGAAGACCTTTCCCATGATGAATCTATCAGGGGAGAGACGACCGAAGACCTCACCTTCACTGAAGAGGGTGAGAAGACAATTGAAGCTGAAGCAGCCGCTGGACCTCAGGGAGATGAACACCCTGAGGGAACCGAGAAGCTCGCCTCTGTATCTGAGGGGGAGCAACTCGAAGAAGAAGCTGAAGAAACTGAGTCTGAAGCTGAAGATGAAGAAGCCATCGACTTGTCTGATGCTGAACCATCCTCTTCTCCAAAGAATGATGATGACGAAGATGGCGATGATGATGATTCTTTTATCGTCAAGCCTGCTAAGAGAACTAAAGCTCTTAAAGGGATTCTGATAAATGAACCTTCAGGGGAGCGGACAAAGACAAAGCCATCAGCATCTGAAGCTGACAAAGGCAAAGGAAAAGGTGTCGCTGAAGATGAAAATCTGACGATCTTGCTTAAAAAGTCGGTTTGTCAGGTACACTAACTCCTTACTCCACATCCCTCCTCTATACACTTTATCAGTTCTCTACCTCCGCAAACCTACATACACTATCCCATTCTTTCTCTCTCTGTTCTACCCAAATTCTTACTTGTAAGATCGCTGCGTTTCAGCTAGTCCTATCCCCTGTTTGAGTATATCGCTGAAGTTTCTACAGCTGCGACTTCAACAATAATCCCAGCTCTCAACGCTGAAGAAATAATCCCAGTCTTGGATTTGATCTCTGAGACTGATGAACCTGAAGAACAGACTCTCTCTCACAAAAACAGACCTTCCTTGGCTACTCAAAAGCTAAGTGAAGAGGATCAATAAA
Organism: Saussurea involucrata; assembly: GCA_033807775.1. NCBI lineage: Eukaryota > Viridiplantae > Streptophyta > Magnoliopsida > Asterales > Asteraceae > Saussurea > Saussurea involucrata. The sequence continues at coordinate 22,519,916 of CM066314.1, forward strand.
AGAGAGATGCAATGATCAAGAGACTCGAAGATCAGCGAATCATTCTAAAGCGTGATCAACTTCCTACCGTTCCTCCAAAGTTCAGAATTTCCCAAAAGGAATACAAGGAACACCTCAGAGCTGAACGCCTAATCGCTGAAAGAAAGGAAGCTGAAGAAAAAGACAGAGAATACACCATCAAGCTTACTCAACGATCAATAAAAGACCCCAAGCTGAAAAGAGTTCCCATTGATGTTCAACGTCAGCTATGGGATGAGGCTCAAGAGATCGTTAGAGAAAAGACTAAGGTCTCTGATACAACTTTGGAATGGGCTAAACAAATGCTGACCTATCGATCTAGACCATCCAAAATCATCAAAGTAAACATCAGAGGAAGACTGTACGCCGACGTTCCTGTTGTTGAAGTGGATGTCTACAGAGAAGACAAAACCAAGCAAACTTTCTATGCTGCTACCTTAGAAAAGTTTGGTCTCTCTGAATGGTTAGAAAAGAAATTAGCCATTCAGGGATCGCGCTCAAAGTTCAAAAGCCATGTCGAGAAGATCTTAAGCAAACAGATCGACCTGCTTTCTTCTACTGTGGAAATTCCTCCTCCTCCTCCTCAACAAAGAAAAGTCTCTGCTAAGAAAAAGAAAGTCTCTGATTCAGGTCCTCCTATACGGAATTAAACAGGTATTGGTTTCTCTCGTGCTGAAGTTTTTGGCCCTGATGCTGATCTCTCAGCGCTTGACACCTCCCTACCACCTGGAGAAACTTTCATTCCTGGCACAGTTGTAAGTGATCCATATGGTATATTCTTTCTAGACTACGATGGAAACCATCACTTTCAACGTATCTCTGAGCTCCACATCGCTCCCATCGAACAACTCAGATATCTCTTATACTGGTGTGAAGTCGGACACGACATCAAAGCTAGACACCTGAAGCCCTTGATTTTTGAAGAAGCTCTGAAGAAAAAGAATCAAGGAGCAGATGTCTCAGATTGGATGATTGCCACATCAATGACCCTTGATGAACAACTCATTAAGGAAGAACCTTTTGACGGATAGGATCGCCTTCTAATTAATTGACTGCATCCTTTGCGATATCGAATATGGCACCATGAAGATCACCCCTGCCATCATTCGCAAAGCCCTCAGCCTTCCCATAGCAACCAAACAAAAACACTTCGTTCCCCTCCCTGACCCCAAGAAAAACTTAGACAGGGAAGCCATCATTGCATTCTTCGATGCAATGGGCTATGTATGGGAAACTGGAAGGGATATGAAGCCCGAGAAGAAGCTGACCATTATAAAGAAATCGAAAATGCCCAGCGAGATGAATTTCATCTTCGCTCATCTAATCAGCTGCATGACTACCAAGAGCGGCTCCTCTGACCAAGCCGCTAAACCTCAGCAAGCAATGGGATATGCATTGCTGAAAGGTCTACATATAGACTGGGCATCGATCATCTATGATGACCTGGTACTAAGAGTGGACTCCGTCGCTGACAGGCCTCCATGGGTTCCGTATCCTCGATTCATCAGCGCCATTTTCCAAAAAGGCCTGAAGGATAGCTACCCAACTGATGGTGACCTGAAACTCTCTCAGGTTGGTCCTAAGATACTCGACTTCAAACCAGTGGCGAATGAGGTACGTCTTTCTACACTCTTAACTCTTCTAAATCCTTCTACTTCTTCTACTTCTGCAGCTCCTTCAGCGGACAACCCCACCGCTGATACCCCAACTGCAACCTCCATTCCTCTTAAAAGAAACATTCTGACACCCAACTTGGTTCCAAAAGAACTAAGAAACCCAAGGAGCAACCCAAGCAATCTATTGCTAAAGTCTCCTCAGCTCCTTTTGTTGAGCTGAAGGAAAGTTCAGTGGTACGCTCTGCCATACCTGAACAAGCCATCCACTCTATCCCGACTTCAGCGTTTCCAAACGCTGAGGTTACAAACTTGGAAACTACCCAACCTCCCTCAGTCTCTCAAAAGACTGATGAAGTGATTCTCAGCGATTCCAACACTGAACTCAGTAACCAACCTCCATTCTTACCCTTCGCTTCTCCTTCCACTCATTTGGACACAACTCCAGTTATCACTGATGCACCTGTCATTCCTCCAGAAGCTAAAGGAACGACGGAAGTAGGACCTGTAGAGATGATCATACGTTCAGGTTCTCTCGCTGACGATATGGAACATTTCTCAGGCCATCAAGATTTTGATGAATTCATCAATCCTCCTGCAGGTATACAACAACCCCTAAACACTGTTACTAAACCCCAAACTTCTGAGCTTTCCTCTGTTCACAAGTTTTTATATGTTACCGGTCCTAATTTGGGAGACATCAACGCGTCTCTGAAGACAGTAGAGACAAAGCTGACAGGTCTCACGTCTACTCTTTTCGGCAACTCTTCAGCTGTAACAACCGCTGGAGAGAATCTTTTAAAGCTTACAACCGAAGTCGGAAAGAATGCCTCCAAAGCTGACTTGGAGAAGGTTGATAAATCACTCGGTGATTTTGCCAAAGTTCTAGCTGACATCTACACAGACTACCTCGACATCAAGAAATCAGTTGACACCATGTCCAGCGAAGTCACAACGCTGAAGACATCGGTTGGCACACTCGAAGGTGATATGTCTGCTGTAAAGGCTGATGTCAGTTCAGTAAAAACTGATATGAGTTCTGTGAAGACTGATGTCAACACGATGAAGAATGACATCTCTTCAATTCAGAACTTGTTGACGCAGATCCTGACCAACACAACCGCCCCTGCACCTGCCCCTGCTCCTGCACCTGAGCATTTTACTCCGGCAGATCGTGCTGAACTCGTCAAAATCAATCCTGGTATTTCTGCTCTTCAAACCAGATTATCAACGATTGAGACTTATGTCGGGGTCCCTGGCCAAGAAGACAGGGAGAAAACCACAGCTGCTGAATCATCTCATTCCTCCCCCAGTCATCATGAAAAGGAGGGGGAGAAGAGCGCTGAAGACCCTTCCAAGAGCGCTGAAGACCTTTCCCATGATGAATCTATCAGGGGAGAGACGACCGAAGACCTCACCTTCACTGAAGAGGGTGAGAAGACAATTGAAGCTGAAGCAGCCGCTGGACCTCAGGGAGATGAACACCCTGAGGGAACCGAGAAGCTCGCCTCTGTATCTGAGGGGGAGCAACTCGAAGAAGAAGCTGAAGAAACTGAGTCTGAAGCTGAAGATGAAGAAGCCATCGACTTGTCTGATGCTGAACCATCCTCTTCTCCAAAGAATGATGATGACGAAGATGGCGATGATGATGATTCTTTTATCGTCAAGCCTGCTAAGAGAACTAAAGCTCTTAAAGGGATTCTGATAAATGAACCTTCAGGGGAGCGGACAAAGACAAAGCCATCAGCATCTGAAGCTGACAAAGGCAAAGGAAAAGGTGTCGCTGAAGATGAAAATCTGACGATCTTGCTTAAAAAGTCGGTTTGTCAGGTACACTAACTCCTTACTCCACATCCCTCCTCTATACACTTTATCAGTTCTCTACCTCCGCAAACCTACATACACTATCCCATTCTTTCTCTCTCTGTTCTACCCAAATTCTTACTTGTAAGATCGCTGCGTTTCAGCTAGTCCTATCCCCTGTTTGAGTATATCGCTGAAGTTTCTACAGCTGCGACTTCAACAATAATCCCAGCTCTCAACGCTGAAGAAATAATCCCAGTCTTGGATTTGATCTCTGAGACTGATGAACCTGAAGAACAGACTCTCTCTCACAAAAACAGACCTTCCTTGGCTACTCAAAAGCTAAGTGAAGAGGATCAATAAAAGAGAGATGCAATGATCAAGAGACTCGAAGATCAGCGAATCATTCTAAAGCGTGATCAACTTCCTACCGTTCCTCCAAAGTTCAGAATTTCCCAAAAGGAATACAAGGAACACCTCAGAGCTGAACGCCTAATCGCTGAAAGAAAGGAAGCTGAAGAAAAAGACAGAGAATACACCATCAAGCTTACTCAACGATCAATAAAAGACCCCAAGCTGAAAAGAGTTCCCATTGATGTTCAACGTCAGCTATGGGATGAGGCTCAAGAGATCGTTAGAGAAAAGACTAAGGTCTCTGATACAACTTTGGAATGGGCTAAACAAATGCTGACCTATCGATCTAGACCATCCAAAATCATCAAAGTAAACATCAGAGGAAGACTGTACGCCGACGTTCCTGTTGTTGAAGTGGATGTCTACAGAGAAGACAAAACCAAGCAAACTTTCTATGCTGCTACCTTAGAAAAGTTTGGTCTCTCTGAATGGTTAGAAAAGAAATTAGCCATTCAGGGATCGCGCTCAAAGTTCAAAAGCCATGTCGAGAAGATCTTAAGCAAACAGATCGACCTGCTTTCTTCTACTGTGGAAATTCCTCCTCCTCCTCCTCAACAAAGAAAAGTCTCTGCTAAGAAAAAGAAAGTCTCTGATTCAGGTCCTCCTATACGGAATTAAACAGGTATTGGTTTCTCTCGTGCTGAAGTTTTTGGCCCTGATGCTGATCTCTCAGCGCTTGACACCTCCCTACCACCTGGAGAAACTTTCATTCCTGGCACAGTTGTAAGTGATCCATATGGTATATTCTTTCTAGACTACGATGGAAACCATCACTTTCAACGTATCTCTGAGCTCCACATCGCTCCCATCGAACAACTCAGATATCTCTTATACTGGTGTGAAGTCGGACACGACATCAAAGCTAGACACCTGAAGCCCTTGATTTTTGAAGAAGCTCTGAAGAAAAAGAATCAAGGAGCAGATGTCTCAGATTGGATGATTGCCACATCAATGACCCTTGATGAACAACTCATTAAGGAAGAACCTTTTGACGGATAGGATCGCCTTCTAATTCTTTCTATCCTTATCTGTCTACATCTTTTGTACTTGTAATTCTATTCGATGTACTTGTAATTTTTCCACTTCTCTCTGTAATCTTTACACAGTTTAAAGAAAAATTTCAGCGAATGTACTTTACTCCATCAGTACAGAAAAGATCCCAGAAAACAGAAAAAGGGACAAATATTTTATGAGTTCTTTTTATCCTTATGTTTTCATTAAATAGCAATTTTCTCTGTTGCTATGTCATAATCAAATAGGGGGAGATTGTTGATCCAAACCCTTAGTGATTTGATAATGACCCTCTCTTATATACTTAGTGAAAATTGTAAGTAAACAATATGTATCAGAGTTTCACTATCGCTGATAAGTACTAGGATCTTACAGTACTGCTGATAGGAACTCTTGTTGTTTAGATTAAACATTCAGCGAAACTGTTCACCATAATACTCTGAGTCTGTTCAGTACTTATGGTGATCGCTGATAAGTTAGTTGTTTACTTATGATCTCTGAAGACAAGTTTCACGTCAACATAGGTTCTACGCTAAAGTCGAAGATCAAGCTCAAGAACCAGCGACAAGTCTCCTAATGAACTGATGCGGATCAGCGAAGACTCAGATTTGACCAATCAACGTGAAGTATCAAGTACACGACTTCAGTTATCGCTGAACTCTATCATTCGGTGATGAAGAATGATAGATCGTTGAATCAACGAAAAGCTGATCATGAAGTCCTCCGTACAAAGTACTTTTGTCTTAACCACCCTTGCACGACTCCGTACGATATGTCAGAAAAGAACCTCCTTATTGTCTGAAATCGTACAACCTCTCTGATACTACACTGTTCAAACATGCGGCTATTAAGGTTGTCAACAAAGGTCAATGACATGCAACCAATCAGCTGCTGCCACGTGTAAAGTGTATACTGCCATGCATTAAATGCATGCAGTATATAAGAAGATGAACTCACTTCATTTTGAAGTAACTTGCTAACTCTGGACAAGTTCATCCTTCTTATCTTGAGATAGGTTATTATTAGTAATTTCCTTCTCCTTCTTAGTGCAAGAAACTTAGTGTTCCAACTTGTTTAGATTTAGGATTTATCCTTAATCTTGTTTCCGCAACAAGCTGTAAATTGTTAATGATTTATCAATAAACAATTTAGAAAAGTAAAATCTGTGTGTTTGTATTCAACCCCCCCCCCCCCCCCCTTCTACAAACTTGTATAGCCCTTCGGGACCAACATAATGTTAGAAATACTTAGACTAAGTATTTCTCAAATGTATCGCATTCCAGCTTTGTAGGACGTCGTGGTTATCCATGGTCTGTAATCGGTAGGCTCCTTTTCATGTGACCTTCGAGATCTTATAAGGTCTTACCCAACTAGTGGAAAGTTTTTCTGTGATTAATTCATTAGTGTTAGGAAACACCCATGTAATACATAGTCACCTATATGAAATATTTTTATATTGACATTTTGTTAAAATGTCGAGTGACCATTTGTTGTTGTGATGCAACTTTGATTAGTGTCAACTCTCGCATTTCTTAGAGAGCATCGATATCATAACTCAAATCAACCAAGTTATGATTAACTTATTGATGTCGTGAAATAGGTGGTTTAGTCTCGACTGACAAGACCCTTCATGCCTGTACACTAGAGATAAAAGGGCCTGACTTGTTGACGTACGAGGAGTCGTGCGATTTTCCTAGATGCCGGAAGGAAGTTCTTCAAACTACCTACCTTTAGCATCCTACAACCATTTATTTATGGGATTATGATTACATTATTGTTGTTGGATTTGGCTAATCCATTAGATTGTGGATAACGAGGAGTGGACATAATTAACTTTATACGTTGCTCTTTGAAAAATCGTCAGGTTTTGTCGCTGATAAATTATGACCCATTGTCGCATGACAGAAACTCTTTATCCCTGACAGAAACCTATGTTTTCATTAATATTTGTATTACAAAAAAAATTAAAAATTAAAAAAAAACTTTTTGAATCTTTCAAAAGTCCTTCCCCAGATCTTTTAGGAACACCATCGCCAAACCCCAATGTATCATTGGAGCATCTCAAAACCACCACCAAATCCATAATCGTCCATCCCTTCTCGATCAGATCATCCCTCACCACTGAAACCCTAGAGGATTGAATCGTATTTGGTTTTCGGCCAAACAGAAGACGAAGATGGAGAACAATGGACTTGAATCGTTCCTAACTCACCACCGTAACCCTAGAGGATCCAATAGTCTCTGGGTTTCGCCCCAACAGAATACGGAGATGAAGAACAATGGACTCAAATCGATGGTTTTTGTTTCAAACGTAGATCGATTTCTAGATGGGTTTTGAATTTTTTTGGGTGAAACCGTAAATTGTAAAACCGTCCCCCAATACCCCAGACCCGCAAATCGTGAAACCGTTCCCATATACTCCTCACCCTTTTATATGGGTTTAGATTTATTTGGTTTTAGATCCGAGTTTTGAAACGATTCTAGTGACGATTGTGGTTCCAAATGGATTTGGTGTTCATTGAGAGAGATCTTTAGATGTGTTCTTTTTATTTGGTTTTATATTTGACAGTGGTGGGTGGTGGTGATGGGGCATTGGGATGGTGGTAGATGACAAAGGTGGGTGGTGGTGGTGAGGATGAATGTGAGGATGAAGATGAATCTGATATGTTTTAGGGTTGAATTTAATTTAGGGTATTGTTTTCTTGATATTCTCTTTTGAGTTGGGTATAAATGTTTTTGAGTATGACGTTCTTCACTTTAGTAAGAATATTCTTGGGGATTGAGGTGAGATTGAAGAAGATAGATAAAAAGACTAAAATGCGCCTCATGTGAGGGGTACATAACTGGCTTAACGGGGCCTCATCTAATTGTGAGGGTAGGACGGAACAATTTGGGCTCCGAAACACGATTTTTGGATCACCGGTGTATTTTATGATTTCGAGGGACGAAAATAAAAATGCAGGAGATCATGAGGGACCAAAAGTGTAATTCACTTTAAAATTATTTATATTTTATATATTTAAAAAGAATAAACTTCACTTTTGGTCCCTAACGTTTGTAAAACATTTTTCGTCCCTCAACTTCAAAAGGTCGCATATGATCCCTGACATATGCATTCTCGCATTTTTTTTCGTCCCTCCCATTAACGGATGTTATCCTATTCCGTTAAATCCAATTAAATGAGGGGTGTTATGGTCATTTTACCTGTTTTCTTAATTTTCTTCTTTTTACAAAAACAATCAAACTCTAGGGGCTTGTTATGTAATTTCTTTTGTGTTTTGTCCTTTTCTTTTTTAATATATATTATTTGGATTTTGATGCCACCGCGATCGGAACTCCGGCAGGCACATTCTCGGCAGAATATGAAGCGCCAAGATTTGATCTCCATGAGGTGATTCAAGGACCCACAACCAGGGTGGCGTGGCCACCACATCCACCACTAAAATCCTCACGTCCTTTTCACATAAAACACACACCCTACCACTATATATCTTGCCCCTTTCAGCCTCTCGTCCAGCCTCACCACCCACCCAACATCCGACGGCGCCAACTTGGCATAGGGCCAACCTCGAATATCCCAATAATCTCACAATCAAGAGTTCCCTCATCGGATAACATGCAATTCTAGATTACTTCTCCCAACCGACATACATATACGTAGATATTACCTTCTTCCTCGAATCACATCAATTACAATTCATTAATGTTAACCAACTCATACACTATCACCACGTCATTACCCCATACTTATACATAGATAATAGTAGAAAATCTCCACAATCCACCATCTGACGTGTCCACCAATCCGAGGTGAACCAAATCCTGAAGACACACATTCAACTTTCGTTGCATCTAACAATCGTCCAACCATAAACGAAATGAATTCAAGTTTCACTCGCTCAACGAGGAGCAACCATGTTCACACAGAACTACTCCCATTAGCTTAGCACTGAAAGACATGTTTTCTTGAAACATTTCTCACAATAACACCAAGTCAAATCCAATGGTCCTTCACTCTGAGTACTACATTCAACTACCTTTTTCCACTTCCTTCTCGAAACATAAAACATGATTCCAACGAATGACTCACTAGAAGGTGCACTCTTTCGATCAGTCGCACAAGTTAGTTTTCCACCGCCCTTGAACCATAACACACACAAATCCCCTTCCTCATACTCCTACCAGGAGTTCATATACCCACTAATGCCAATCTGTACACACTAATCCACATTTTCGGTGCCACTTGTCAAACTTCCTACTTCCAACCTACGCACTTATTCCGACATATTATCTTCACCTCCTCATATTAGCATGGAGCACTACCCACCAAACATTACTTGCCTCCCCCTTTTCTGACCTTTCTACATGCACCGACAACACCTCTTCATTACTATACATAACCAAACGGTTTTACCAAAATTCTAGCTTGAGGTATCCAACCAAGTCATCCCAAAATGACACCAGAGATCGAAGCCACCACACACTTCCTATTCCCCAAATTGTTACTTTCTCAGAGAATTCATTCGTACTCAAGGAACAATTCACATTCTTTAAAGATTCTGTATCTACTACACCACATCGTAAACTAACCAATCCAACATCTTCATCAATTTTCCAATGATCCTAAAATATACACACTCAACGACTCTCGTAACCAAAAAGCAAATGGTTCCTCTTTGGGTAACCTGATAACGCCACTTTTTGGCGTTATTTTCGGTCCTCAACCCAATGAGATTGGCTTGTGTTCTAGCAAAAAGGTGGAACTTTATGGTTTATCGAGTGAAATGTGCAGGTAATCTAAAAGGAGGCAATCATCGAGAAAAGAGGCGAAAAAGAGTCCAAAAGAGAGCCAAAACGAAGCCCAACGGAAGCCCGAGATCCAAGCCCAAGACCCGTGCCCAAATCATGACCTGCGACCTGACCCGGAGCAGTCAGGAAACCGCGCGGCTTTCCACGCGACCTGAAGCCGCGGGACAAGTCGCGTAACCCTCTGGACGATTTTTATAATTAGTGTTTTCCGGAATTAGGTCATTATCTCGATACGTATGATGGGAGGCAGCTTGGGGGCGATTTTCAGAGACTTTTTACGTCCTTTGGAGCCACGATAGAGGATCGATTGAGGAGGAATTCACGAGGAGAATCGGATTAGAGCCGGGAGAAGGGAGTCAACAGTATTTTCTTTCCGTTTACAATCACGTTGTTTACACACACTTTTTCATCCCCTTTTCTTATGTTTGAGTCCACCACCAACATGAACTAATCTTTAGATGTTGGGGGTTGGAATGAACTTGGTTTAAAGCGTATGAACATGTGACTTGAGACTTTTATCAGTTTTTCCTATTTTAATGAAGCATGTGTTTTGGATTTTAATGCTTTTGTGAGTTTGGCCAATTTACATCTGATTTGTTTGTTACCAATTAAGTTCGAGAGAATTAATTGTTACTTAGAATTAGAATTGCATGCCTAAGGTGAGAAATTGGATAGAGATATACCAAGTAAGCCTTAGTCCCATTAAAATCTTGAGTTTAATGTGTTTTGAATCATATAGGTTGAGATCGAGAGATAAAACTTATACTTTAAAGGTAAAATTTGTGGTTGCTCGAGAAAGAACCACGGTGATTTTAGAGATTGGGTATTCATTAAAGGAAATAACTGGTAATTATTTTGAGTCAATTGTTTGTGCGTGAAAGCCTTAGGATTTCCAACCCTCGACTGTTTTCTCTATCCGAAGTTTCCTTAAGTTGTTTACTGTCTCGTTCGTGATTTATTTTGCTTGCAATTAGTTAGTTTAATACCAACAAATCAAATTTGCGACAGTTCAGTTAATAGGTCTTATAGTCATTGTGGTACTTAGTTCCTAGTTCCTTGTGTTCGATATTCGTAGTTATGTACTATTACTTGATTTCGACCCGTACACTTGCGGTTAGATTTAGGGGGGGTGTAAACCTGTCTATCAAGTTTTTGGCGCCATTGCCGGGGAACTAGTTGCAACTGATAGCACTACCAGCTATAAGCGCTATTACATTGAACATTTTCTTTCATTTGTTATTTTATTTTATCACTTTCAGTTTCTGGATTACTAACGTTGCCTACTTTCCATTTCAGGTACTAACTGGTTTATGCCAAGGAAAACCCGTGGGAAGGAAATCGAACCGATCAATCAGGAGATTGAAAGTACCGCCCGTCAGATACGAAAAGCATCCAAAGCTCAAAGACAATTGAAGATGGGTGACGAGAGACCTCCTCGCAATGACCCACCTCCCCCACCTCCGGAAAGACGTCCTATGCGGTCGCTTGCCGACCCGAACGTGGCGGCCGCACGCATAGGAGTCCAAGCACCCGCCACTGCGGCAAATTATTTCGAGATCAAGCCGAGTACCATCGTGATGGTACAGCATAATCAGTTTATGGGAGCGCCAACTGAAGATCCCCATGCACACCTTCGTGCATTTGAACGGATCTGCAATACGTTCAAGATCAATGGGGTGGACGAGAATGGAATCAAGCTAAGGCTATTCAGTTTTTCCCTCAAGGGTAGAGCTGAAATATGGATGGAGGGCCTACCATCGGATCAGATCACTACATGGGCAGGCCTGAAAGCTGCGTTCCTCCAGAAATTCTTCCCACCGGGAAGAACCGCCCAACTGATGGCCGACATTACCCACTTCGCTCAATGGGACCAAGAGACTCTATACGAGGCATGGGAGCGATATAAAGACATGTTAAAAAAGTGTCCACATCATAGGTTACATGGCTGGGTGATTATTCAAACGTTCTTTGGAGGACTTCACCCGCAGTTCAAGAATGACATCACTGCTGCAGCGGGTGGAGCTCTCATGAATAAGACATATGAAGAAGCAGTCGATTTGATCGACAATTTAGCCGAACATAGCTATGCCACTCCACGATCTTCTATTAGACGGGTAGCTAGTGTTCAAGACTCGGATGAGTTGAAGGTGATAAAAGCTCAGCTAGCCGCTATCACAAACCACTTGAAGGGAGGAAGTCCAGAAGTGTCCCTCGCCGCTCAAGAACCTGAACAGGTTTAGTTCTTACAAAACCGCAACAACCAGCCGAGGAACGACCCTTTCTCGAACACCTATAATGAGGGATGGAAGAAACACCCTAATTTTTCATGGAGTCAACCTCAAGGGCAGCAACAATACGGTAATTCTTCTAACCATTCTAATGCTTCTCAATCTAACAATGTTTACCGTCCTCCAGGTTTCAATCAAAGGAAATTCGACGAAGGACCATCCATGGAGAAGAAACCGGGGCTGGAAGATATGATGATGAAGTTTATGACAAAGATGGACAGCACAGTTGGAGAATTAGCAAGCACAGTGAGTACAGTGAAAGCAACAACTGATCAGAACACCGCCTCCATCAAACTCCTTGAGAGGCAAGTGGGGCAAATTTCTGAAGCCCTACAGACTCGAGCCCCCGGGACATTCCCGAGTCAAACTGAAAGGAAACCAAGAGAAGAATGCAATGCCATTTATCTGAGAAGTGGCAAGGAGCTGATCCACAAAGGAAACCGAGCCCAAAAGGGAAGAGGTGGAGATCGTAGATATGGACGAGTTGGAAGCCAATGAAAGTATTGTGTTTAAGGAGAACTCAAAAAGTGAAGAGAAGAAGAAAGAGCAGCCAACTATGCCAAAGTAACCACCGGTCAAGCCGACAGCTCCAAAAGTGCCATATCCAAATAGGCTTAAAGCCCACAGGGATGATCTAAACTTTTCTAAATATCTTGAAGTTTTTAAGAAATTGCATATTAACATCCCTTTTGCAGATGCGTTGACACAAATGCCCTCATACGTGAAGTTCTTAAAAGAAATTCTCTCCAACAAGAGGAAATTGAGGAGCATGCAACGGTGGCACTTACTGAAGAGTGTAGCGGGATCATCCAACATAAGATTCCCTCGAAGCTTAAGGACCCAGGGAGTTTCACTATCCCTATTCATCTTGGAAATCTTTATTTTGATAAGGTATTATGTGATCTAGGAGCAAGTATAAATCTAATGCCTTTATCTATTTTCAGGAAACTTGGCTTGGGGGAAATGAAGCCAACAAATATGACCCTCCAACTCGCTGACAGATCAATCCAATATCCATATGGAGTGATAGAAGACGTGCGGATTAAAGTTGACAAGTTCTACTTTCCGGTAGACTTCGTGGTGCTTGATATTGATGAAGATATAGAGGTCCCGCTAATATTGGGAAGACCCTTTCTGGCCACGAGCAAGGCACTGATCGACATGGAAGAAGGCAAGATGACCTTGAGGGTTGGCGACGAAAAAGTAATATTCAAGATGTTCGAGAGTGAAAGAGGTAGAAGTGAAGAGGAACCCGATAATCAAGGAAAGCCGAAGGAGTGATCAGAAGGAAGGTCGAGCCACGACCGAAACCAAGGCGCTGGGTGGGAGGCAACCCACCGAGGTTTGCGTTCTTTTTTTTCTTTTTATGTTTTTGAGTAAATTTATTTACAAAAGAAATGGAACAGAGACTTACGCGGTTTTGGCCGCGGCCTCAAGCCACGCGCCAAACCGCGGGTGTCTCTGGATGTTTTGCGAAACAGAGAGTTACACGGGATGCCACGCGGTTTCAGGCCTAAACCGCGTGGGTCCCCCTGATGCTTCTTGATGCTCTTGTGCTGTGTTTTTCCTTTCTTACTTTGTGTGTTTCGTTTTTTTTGCTTCTTTCGTCTTTTGCTTTGATTTCTTTTGTTTCTCCCAACTCTCGCTCCATTTTCTCCGATGTCTCTCAACCGAAGTCGCTCCAACTGTTCAAGAGAATCTCCTCCGTCCGGGCAAACAGGTATGTTCTAACTCTGTATGTTAACGAGTGGTGTATGATGTTTTGGTTCCTTTTAGTTAAACGAGATGCAACAAACCTAAGTTTCACTTAGGTTTGGGGTGCCTCACCTTTCAACATCTACACACTCACTTTGAATCCTGTGCAAACCTCGGTTTTGCCGAGGTTTGGGGTTGGCTTTAGTTGGCAAACCTAGGCCATGGCCTAGGTTTGGGGTGGCCAAATTTTCTTATTTAAATGGGCTCGCTCTTTGATGTAGTACTTTAATGCTTTGTCTTTCCTGTCTGATAACTGCAATAACTGCATAACGATACGTGTCACATCTTTGTATCGCCTACACCAAGACTTGCACATTGGGGACAATGTGTGGGTAAGGTTTGGGGTTGCCCAATCGGGCCCACATTTATGCACGTAGATTTCCTGCACTTCAGAATGTTTAGATCATAGTAGCTAAATTTTTGTTTTGGATGATTGAAACCGACCATTGTGGGAAGAATCTTGTGATAGTAACGTGACCATTAGGGAAGGACCGGAAAAAGACATGACTAGGGACATTAGTGGAGACCACCCAATAGCGAGATTTGAGCCTAAAAGACGTACTTGATTTCGAGGGATTTAAACACCTAATTCGTATACACTTTTTCAAATTCCTTGTCGTGATTATAGAGTGATCTTGCTATAATTTTGTATTGAGTAGCAAAGACGACCATAGGGATATTGGGTAAGAGTATAGTAGACCATATCGTGTGGACCTTAAGAGATGATTCCAGGCATTGTGTGCACTTTAACCCGTTTTTGTCTAACGTACCGTTTGACCCATTATGTGTGTACCCAAAACCACCTTTGTAGCCAAACAATCACCACTTGTTTATTTCAGACCCACCATTAAACCCTAGCCAAAAGCCTTAGCCAACCCTTATCCGAAAGTGTGTCAATCAGAAGCAGTACAGGCCAGTCATGAAAAATAAATAGAAAAGAGGGCCAATGATGCCCCACAAAAAAAAGAAAAAAAGAAAAAAAAAATATATAAAATAAATTAAAAATACAGTTAGTTAGATAGTATCTACAGCAGATAATAAGAGAGTCAAAGCGACTCCAACAATGACAAAGAGGGCCAAATAATAGTAAATGAAGTCAAGAAGTTCACAACTGCTAAAAATTGACACACCAAGGATTTTTGATCCGTTTACCCTTCGTTTCTTAGCCATGACCTTAACCCCGTTACAACCCTTGTAAAGACCTGGATGATCTTCTGGAAAACGTGATTAGAGTATACGACTACCTTTACCAATATTCCCTGTCTAGCTACTTGATTCCCTTCTGAGATCAATTTTCTGGATATTTATGCGTCTTTCTTTAGAGTTGTCATGTAATTTTCGAGTATTCTTGTGCATAACTTCGTGATACATGACAACATGTGCGACAACCTAGGTTCTAGTGAAATGAGAGTATCCCGTGAGGTAGGGTCGAGGCGAAATGTTTTCCCTAGTATGTTTGGACCTAGTACAACCTTAATGTAATCGGAGCAGTCACGAGTTCAACTCAAAATGGAAGGCCAGAGATCAAACAGAATAAGGATGAGGCGAGAGCGAGATAGGCATTCACGGGTATGGGAAATCACCAGTGCATTACGTGGTACCGATTGGGAGTTATGCAGTTATTATTTCACTGATATATGCTTTTATTCTATTTTATCGCTAATTTGCTTGAGGACAAGCAACGCTCGGTTTGGGTTTGTTGATAACGCCACTTTTTGGCGTTATTTTCGGTCCTCAAACCAGTGAGATTGGCTTGTGTTCTAGCAAAAAGGCGGAACTTTATGGTTTATCGAGTGAAATGTGCAGGTAATCTAAAAGGAGGCAATCATCGAGAAAAGAAGCGAAAAAGAGTCCAAAAGAGAGCCAAAACGAAGCCCAACGGAAGCCCGAGATCCAAGCCCAAGACCCGTGCCCAAATCTTGACCCGCGACCTGACCCGGAGCAGTCAGGAAACCGCGCAGCTTTCCACGCGGCCTGAAGCCGCGGGACAAGTCGCGCAACCCTCTGGACGATTTTTATAATTAGTGTTTTCGGGAATTAGGTCATTATCTTGATACGTACGACGGATGCAGCTTGGGGGCGATTTTCAGAGACTTTTTACGTCTTTTGGAGCCACGATAGAGGATCGATTGAGTAGGAATTCACGAGGAGAATTGGATTAGAGCCGGGAGAAGGGAGTCAATAGTATTTTCTTTCCGTTTTCTGACGGGCGTCAAGACCGTCAAATAATAAGTAGTTAGTTTATAATTGTCCCAAATCACAATTTAAATTGTAATAGTGGTAAGTCAGGTAGAATCCACAGGGATTGGTCGTGACAATTATTTTACTTCTACACGTTACGTAAAATGGAGGGGGTGGATTTGATTAAGAAAACTAAACATACGACTAAAATTAATTATAAACAATTAACTAAAAACCCAACATTAGTTTGACTCCGATTAAGATGATGACACATATCATTGATTCTAAAGACGTAAACATAAAGAATGAACCCAAGTTGATTATAGTCGTTAACAAGCTCTAACGACCTCTATTTTTTCTTAATTTGCACCGGTTAAAATAAGCTCTTTAACCGGATCTTAATCACAAATAGAAATTAAATAAGCTCTTAAGTTCTTAGATGTGATTAGCTTTATCGGACTAGAAAAACACCAACTCAAAGCTATAAGCTCGTAAGCTCGACTTATAATTGCTTTGATTGCGAGATTTCAAGATTTCGATTCGAAAACCTTATTGAAACCGAATGAAATCTATTGTTACTTTATCAAAAATCCAAGACTATTACGTATCAAGGTTTTAACTAACAATCTTCCATGAGAGATTCAACTAATTGATCAGACTAATTGAAAACCCAAACGAAATCAACAATTAAAATAGAAATCAAGCAAATAGGTTTGTCCCAAACGATTACAATGGAATCTCAAGGTGTTACCATCAAAATCTAATCAAACTGATGTTGGAATATGAAAACTAGGGTTACAACTAAAAATAAATTGCCAAAGAGATGAAAATTGATGAAGAATGCTCCTGGTTTGCTGCTGCGTTTTTGCTCTCCAAAACTGCTTTCTCCTGTCGTTTCCCCCCTAAAAATCGTCTTCAAAGCCCCCTCTTTAACCCTTCACCCCAGTAACCGTCAAAAGAACTCACACGCCTGATTTAGAGGCGCGCGGTTTGGCCCGCGGCTTGATGCCGCGGGATAGGTCGCGTATGACTCTGTTGATTCCAATTGATTTGATGTCGCTGCTCATGTTCTTCCTCTTCCTACTGACTTGCTGCGATGAGTTAATTGTTTCAAGTGGGCTGCACCAATTGGGCCTGATTGTGTGTTGTTGGGCTGCCAAACAAACCAAACAAAACCAATTAAAATTGATTCTTTTTTTCTTCTTCGTCGTATGCTCACGAAACACACACAAGGAGTAAAATAAATTACTCTTTATTTATTTATTTCTTCTTTTTTTCCTGCACGTGAAACATCAAATGTTAGAATGTTTATTTTTTTTCTTTTTAATTTTTTTTTATATCCATAATATAAAAGATGAAACTCAAATAAATAGAGGTGCTTTGAGCATCTAGTTAACGCTAATTGTAGGGAAGTTTGACGTAAAAAATATATATAAAATGACACTTATCAAATATCCCCACACTTAGAACTTTGACCGTCCTCGGGCAAAAACACTAAGGTTTTAGCATGAAGTAAACTTACGAGTTGATTTTTAGAGAATTACAAAAAACGGACATAACATTGCATGAAGTCATAGGTTAACCCGATATAACAAAAATCAACACACAAGATAAACCAAAGATGAATACATGCTAATCTCACAAACACCTCACAAAAGATATAGACCTATTTTAATCGCTCATTCACACAAAGGTGCAAGTGTTTTCACTCAAGGCATCAATTCACATGAAGATGCACTACCATAAGCTTGCATCATGTCTCAATTCTCCATTGCTAACGGTAAAAACTAAGTGTGAATCAAAAGGACTTTAGTTATGGGTTGTAACTTGGCTAAGGGTTAAGGTAGGAATTTTTTTTGGGTAAACCGACTAAAATTGGACTTTGGAAAACAAACCAAGAATCAAAGTGTATAGACTCTACATCTTGCACACCCAAGCAATTATAAATCTTTCATTTTTCGAGCTCTTATTTTACTTGGCACTTTATGGAGACAATTGTATTTTTTTTCTCAAGATTGGTCTCCATTTATTCATTTTTTCCTTTTTCTTTCTTTTTTCCTTTCATACTTTTTTTTGTATATATATATTTTTTTCGAACCTCTACCCATCATTGTATAGCATTTTGGACCATGTAGAGGGTCCATGATTCTCATGACAAGGAGTCTAACCAAAAGCATATAGTTTCAATCCAAAGTCCGGTGAGTGAAGTGTTTGGCTAGGGGTTAAAGTGTGGTGCAATAACAAGAAAAATTGGTAAATAGGCTCAAAGGGGTGATCAAGACGGAATATATGTATAAGGGTTGGCTTTAGGCTAAATGGGTTAAAATAGCAACAAAGATGACCTTTTTCATTTTCACACTAGCATCACCAAATTGCAATCTCAAAGAGTCAAAATGCAAGTTCTAGAATGACATAGACATGGAAGATGCAATGCACACAAAATGAAATAAGATTGAATATAATGTTCAATCATGACTCAAAAGCTCACGGGTGCATTTTTGTCTATAAAATTAGCAAGACTCACAATGGTTATCTCAAATGTGCTAATCATGGCTACACAAGCAAACCACACAATCATACATGCTATGGTTTTCATGACATTAATTGTAGAAAAAATATCAACTCATGCAATTTACTTAAAAATTGCCCAAAAACAAGTCAAAATTTCGAAATAAAATTAGCCCTTTCTCATGCAACATCCCCACAATTATTTCCTCCCCACACTTAAATCATAAATTGTCCTCAATATATGCATTCAATGACATAGTCTATAAGAAATAAAAAGCAAAGGGAACAAGAAATCTCCCCTGAATATGTAGACTATTGCCCAATATATGATTCAAGCTTGTGGCGGGAACCTCCGTGTACATTTGGGGGGGGGGGTGGAATCCGACTTCAAGAATGACCAGACCTGGAAACAAAACCCATTAATTCCAAAGAAAACTAAAACTGAATAGAACTAAAATAAAACGAAAATAAAGCAATAAAATTGGGTTGCCTCCCAATCAGCGCCTTTCTTTAACGTCTTTGGCTAGACGTTACCCACATTATCCGGTATCTAGCAAGTCAATACCCCATACTTGCGTCATCACGCGATGTTGGGGTGCCTTGAAATCTGTCCGGATTTCAAGCGTGGGTCCTTTGCCTTCGAATGTAATATGACGTTTTAGCTTTGCAAAGGTAACTTCATCTGGGTTCCCCTTCTCAACATCTACCTTCGGTTTTTCTAGCGTGGTGAAGGTTCTCCCGATGTCTGCAAATGCCTCCTCCTTTATTTGATCAAACAACGGTGTAGGAAAAGGAGGAGTTACCACCATCGGTTCCAACATATTCATATCTCCTCCCTTTTTATCAACATCTTGTGGAGTAGATAGGTTTGTGCTTTCTTCTTCATCTTCATCCTCTAAGGATATTTCCAGCCTCTTCTTGTTCATCGATCCCAACTTTTCTTCAACTTGAGCTTCCAACCCACGTATTGAAGACTCGGCTCGGCTAATTTGGTTTTCCAAGTTCTGAAGGCTTGCTCTTGTTTCCTATTGAAATGTTAATATACTAAGAGCTAGTGACTTAACAATATCTTCAAGAGACATACCTGAGTCCTTGGAATAGCTTTGTGTCGTCGGCGGTGTTGATTCATAGCTAGGATAAGAAGAGTCGTACCGGTCATAGTCATACTCGTTTAAGTATGGATGGGATTGCCATCTTTGAGTGTAGGTGCTAGAGTATGGCTCGTACGGACCTTGATAATGGCTTGAAAATCCTCCATAAGAGTAGGCTTCCTCGGTGTGATATTGTGATGTGGGGTACCGGTTGGCCGGATAAGCATTGTAAGTGTGCACCCCACAATTTCTCACCTGTTGTGGCTCTTTACAAACCAACTGTATCACAAGAGATGTTAGATCTGAAATTTGATTCTCAAGGGAATAGATATTTACCTCGTTCGATTCTCGCGTGTTGGTGGTATATCGTGACCCATAATGGTATGGATAACCCGCCATGAAAGATGCAAAAACACTTAAAAACTATAGGCGTTAGGTACACGATTAACTCAAATAAACAATAAAATTATAAGACAAAAATAAATAAAATAAAATAAACAAAGTGCAAAAGCTAAATAACGATCACCAAAACCAATCCCCGGCAACGGCGCCAAAAATTTGACGGGTGTCGAGACTGTCAAATAATAAGTAATTAGTTTATAATTGTCCCAAATCACAATTTAAATTGTAATAGTGGTAAGTCAGGTAGAATCCACAGGGATTGGTCGTGACAATTATTTTACTTCTACACGTTACGTAAAAGGGGGGGGGGTGGATTTGATTAAGAAAACTAAACATACGACTAAAATTAATTATAAACAATGAACTAAAACCCCAACATTAGTTTGACTCCGATTAAGATGATGACACCTATCATTGATTCTAAAGACGTAAACATAAAGAATGAACCCAAGTTGATTATAGTCGTTAACAAGCTCTAACGACCTCTATTTTTCCTTAATTTGCACCAAGCTCTTTAACCGGATCTTAATCACAAATAGAAATTAAATAAGCTCTTAAGTTCTTAGATATGATTAGCTTTATCGGACTAGAAAAACACCAACTCAAAGCTATAAGCTCGTAAGCTCGGCTTATAATTGCTTTGATTGCGAGATTTCAAGATTTCGATTCGAAAACCTTATTGAAACCGAATGAAATCTATTGTTACTTTATCAAAAATCCAAGACTATTACGTATCAAGGTTTTGACTAACAATCTTCCATGAGAGATTCAACTAATTTATCAGACTAATTGAAAACCCAAACGAAATTAACAATTAAAATAGAAATCAAGCAAATAGGTTTGTCCCAAACGATTACAATGGAATCTCAAAGTGTTACCATCAAAATCTAATCAAACTGATGTTGGAATATGAAAACTAGGGTTACAACTAAAAATAAATTACCAAAGAGATGAGAAATTGATGAAGAATGCTCCTGGTTTGCTGCTGCGTTTTTGCTCTCCAAAACTGCTTTCTCCTGTCGATTCCCCCCTAAAAATCGTCCTCAAAGCCCCCTCTTTAACCCTTCACCCCAGTAACCGTCAAAAGAACTCACACGCCTGATTTAAAGGCGAGCGGTTTGGCCCGCGGCTTGAGGCCGCGGGATAGGTCGCGTATGACTCTGTTGATTCCAATTGATTTGATGTCACTGCTCACGTTCTTCCTCTTCCTACTGACTTGCTGCGATGAGTTAATTGTTTCAAGTGGGCTGCACCAATTGGGCCTGATTGTGTGTTGTTGGGCTGCCAAACAAACCAAACAAAACCAATTAAAATTGATTATTTTTTCCTTCTTCGTCGGATGCTCACGAAACACACACAAGTAGAGGTGGCCAAACTGACCCGACCCGACCCGACGGGCTGACCCGAACCGAAACCGGCCAAGAACCGGTTCTGGCCCGACCCGGTCAAGAACCGGTTTCAAGCCCGAGATCCGGGACCGGTTCGCGTATATAGGAATTTCCTCGGCCCGACCCGGCCCGACCCGGGACCGGTTCGTGGCCCGACCCGGCCTGACCCGATTTTTTTCAAAAAAATAGAGCCGTTATATAGCCGTTTGGAACCCCTTGTGACCGTTTTTTGCCTCAAAAAACACCCATATAAATACTAGGGGTGTTATGGAGGTCATCACCAACTTACATTGCTTACAAAACGCAAAAAACGCTTACAATTCTCATTTCTCGGCTCTCGTTATATTCCTTTCTCGCAATAAACGCATACAATTCTCATTTCTCATTACTTATCCAACGATTCCAATCCAATTTTTCTTTGTTAAAGTTTAGTAATTAATTATTATACAAAGAAAGCAGTTAAAAAACAAAAAAATCCCCGGCCCTACTCCGACCCGGTTTTCCCGAAACCGGTTCTACATGCAAGTAAACGGGTCAGGGGATTTCGGTTTAAACCCGGCCCGGCCCGACCCGGTTCTCACCTGACCCGGTTCGCACGGTTACTGTGCAGAACCGGGTTGTCCCCCGACCCAACCCGGCCCGGCCCGAACCCGACTTTTGGCCACCTCTACACACAAGGACTAAAATAAATTACTCTTTATTTATTTATGTATTTATTTCTTCTTTTTTTCCTGCACGTGAAACATCAAATGTTAGAATGTTTATTTTTTTTTCTTTTTAATTTAATTTTATATCCATAATATAAAATATGAAACTCAAATAAATAGAGGTGATTTGAGCATCTAATTAACGCTAATTGTAGGGAAGTTTGACGTAAAAAATATATATAAAATGACACTTATCATTTACAATCACGATGTTTACACACATTTTTTCATCCCCTTTTCTTATGTTTGAGTCCACCACCAACATGAACTAATCTTTAGATGTTGAGGGTTGGAATGAATTTGGTTTAAAGCGTATGAACATGTGACTTGAGACTTTTATCAGTTTTTCCTATTTTAATGAAGCATGTGATTTGGATTTTAATGCTTTTATGAGTTTGGCCAATTTACATCTGATTTGTTTGTTACCAATTAAGTTCGAGAGAATTAATTGTTACTTAGAATTAGAATTGCATGCCTAAGGTTAGAAATTGGATAGAGATATACCAAGTAAGCTTTAGTCCCATTAAAATCTTGAGTTTAATGTGTTTTGAATCATATAGGTTGAGATCGAGAGATAAAACTTATAATTTCAAGGTAAAATCCGTGGTTGCTCGAGAAAGAACCACGGTGATTCTAGAGATTGGGTATTCATTAAAGGGAATAACTGGTAATTGTTTTGAGTCAATTAATTAGTTTCCAACCCTCAACTGTTTTCTCTATCCGAAGTTTCCTTAAGTTGTTTATTGTCTCGTTCGTGATTTTTTTTGCTTGCAATTAATTAGTTTAATACCAACAAATCAAATTTGCGATAGTTCAGTTAATATGTCTTATAGTCATTGTGGTACCTAGTTCCTAGTTCCCTATGTTCGATACTCGTACTTTTGTACTATTACTTGATTTCGACCCGTACACTTGCGGTTAGATTTAGGGGGGTGTAAACCCGCCTATCATAACCACCAACTACCGCTCCACCCCTTCTAATCCGAAAATAGCCATATCATAACGCCAACTTACAATCCATACGTCCCAATAACATGCTTAACACTTTGTATAACTCATGTGAAATCTCCGAAAAGAGCTTCCGTTTGTGCTTATCCTTCTCTAACAATACATTACCATATTACCAGCTTGCACATCTACCTTGGCAAAGATGCCACTAACTTATCCATACGTTCTCCACCCACAACATCACACTGGAAACCAGGTCCTCACAGTCATTTGTACACGTAATCAATCTTGCCTTCATAATCACCTGCATATAACCAGGTCTATCTCATGACTTTGTCTTTCCCGAAACTAGATGAACCACAACTCACGATTTCCCAATTTACTCAAACATATTCGTTTCTTGTTGGTTCATTGCGATCTCCAAGAAACCATTACAAATGACAACGCACATTCCCTTACAGATCGATATAATTGATGCACCATCTTCGGTTGTGCTATTTACCTCATCTTTTTACGAATCGTCCAAACCTCGTAGGAAAAACACTCATCCAATTAGCAATATTCTACAATCATAACGCCCACACGAGGTGGTCCATCGTCAAGTATATATCTTTCCTGAACGACCTCCTACATCTACACACACCAGGGTGATTCTCTCAATTTCCAACCTCTTGACAACGCCTTCAGCTTCAGACATCTTAAGCAGTTGCTGACTTCAACATCAATAGACGACATGATGATGCTTCTATAACCTTCCCGACAACAAGGGTTTCTAACCGAACCTACTTCTTCCAACGTATCATAATCAACTTTATACTCTGCCGTCCTCACTTGAAGGAAAAATTACAAGACTTACTTTGTGCAAGGTCAATATTACAAGACCACCCCCAAAACTCAGGCTCGGCGCCGATAACATTTCATTTCTGCATCTCAACACTACTCATAACGAGTTACTAATACCAATATCTTGATGACTTCACGTCCTTCCCTCGGACACAACCATCCACCGACAACCGAACTTCAAGTTACCGAACAAGAGTACAAGCTACCTTAATATAAACAATGACAAAGTCCATTTCTGACCTTTCCACCATTCACCTCTCTTCCTTAATGTGAATACCAAGATCACAAAACACTCGGAACCGACGTGACATGCACATCTCCACTCTCGAAACCCTTCCTTATCTTTACATTCAATAACCTCCACGACCTAGTGAGTTCATAGCCTTCATGCATGACGACACAATAATTTAAATCATTTCACACGTTTGAAAATTTTAAAAGTACAACACCTGAAAACGACTTGAGTACTCATGACTCAACACTCTCACTTCTTCAAAGCCAAGTGTAACGATCTCGAAGATCGTTCACATGCAACAGTACGGTAAAACACAACCTTGACCAACCAAACGATGTCGTTACCACATGAACATTTCCTATGAGACTAGAAAGTTCTGAACAAAATCGTTTACACGAAGCACATCAGTCGGCTCCCACACTCGTTTATATGGTAACAACGTGTCAACGCTCCTTTTGGTTATAAAAATTTTACAGTTAAACATTTTCATGATTTTCTCAACGAAGTTCATCTCAACATGAAAAAGGTGATATAATTCGTAATCACTAAGTTCAAAATCTTTATCACGTAACGAAAATAGGTTTGTCTTTTTCTTTAAACACAAGCTTGCACGCGTCGACTTATTTTCAAAACAAGAAATTCGTTATGTATGCATCTACTTTTAATTATAAAAGGTCTCATGTAACACCTTTAAAAACACAATGCATAAAACTAAACTTGCAATTGAAGGCTATTCACTCTAACAAAGTCAACCTTTGTACCTACACAACTTATCCTTGGCACTTTACTTCTGACCAACGGTCGCCCTCTCGTTCTTGTAACAACTTGTTGTACAGATGTTTCACACCCTACCTGCTCAACCATCCCACACAGTTTTCGTCTTGACCAATTATTTCACATTCATCCCCTATGTGTATTTCAATCCAACACTGATATTTTCCCTTCATTATTCTTGTTACTGAAAAGCTTGACTAAAGAGACAAGGTTCAAATCCTCCACTCGTTCTTGAATTGAAGCTTTCAAGATTCCAACACTGTCCTGCCTTACCATCCCAATTGATCTACACAACAATTCTGAGAATGGGGACCCCCTAGAAACTAGGAGTTTTACCCTTAATCGGTCGTTCATTCTTTTCGAACCCAAGAAGTTCTTCCTCTAGACGGCTCATAACATTCCAAACAACACTTCTTCTAGAAGATATAAACATTATAACATACGCGATTTCTCACGATACATCAACCCTTTTATATCATTTCAAGGTCAAAACTCACTACATACTACCACACCCATCGATCTTCTCAACAAGAGCAATTGAGCACACTCATGTACCTGTAAATTCGCGATTACATTGGCCAGATGTAATTTGAAATTTACCTTACATGATGACCCTCACTACCCTATCATTATCGCACTCATAGTGACCTTTCCTAAAAGCCTTATATATCTCAGATGTGTTCTCCTCCACTCCACAGTTTAAGTTTAGGCCCACCCGGTCACCTAAATCCCTTAAACTATGGCTTTGATACCAATTGTAACAACCCAACTCAACCAATAAAGCATAAACAACATTAACCAAATAACTCGCCAAAACTGCCTCAAAATACCATCTCAAACATACAAGTACATCACAAGGTTTGCAGAAACAACCTATTACACAGCTGAGATTTCTTGAATACTAAGCTTGGCATACAAAATATAATAACTTCCTTCTAGACCAAAGCTTCACGCCCACGCCTTCTCCTTGCCCTTACTAGAGCCTTCTACTAAACGCTCACCTGAAAATGGTTTAGTTTTTGAAAAGAGAGGGTTAGACCATGAGGTCTAATGAGTTCCCTCTAGAAACAAACATATGCGCCACATAAAACATTTAAACAGTTTATAAGTATTTATAAAACTTCTCAACTTTAAAACATTCAAACGTTCAAACACACGAACTACACATGTAAATGGCACACTGAAGTCACGCACACCCGTGACAACTTGTCAGTCTCACACTGCCTTAACTGGAACACACCCTCCATGGCATAAACAAGACAACCCCCCGGTGTGAGAACTGGCGGGACACACCCCTCGACTTAGCCATAACAAGTCCACTCACAAATGTATGCATGCATATTATCTTAACTTTCTCAAATATAGCAAAACACGCAGTTTCATATAAGAGATAAAACATGTAGTTCTATATCATCTCATGCGATTAAAATAGCATATAGTTCAACACATTTTCAGTTAGAAAGACTCACATGTTGTCCTTGCTCAATCTTCTCACTTATGCTTCAGATCTCTAGGTGGGACACCTTTGAAGAACTTGATGATGAATCTCTTCCAACTTTGCAATCTCTCCCAGTCTTCATCTCCAATTGAAATTCCCCATTTCTCTGCATTCCTCTAGCAGCCTCAAATGGGAAAGAAAATGAATTGGGCTAGAGAGCTTAGGGTTTTTACTCCTTTTTGACAACTAACACATCAACCCCTTTTTACTTTAAACTTTTCTCCCATTTTCACTAAACATCCCACTTCTTTATAATTGGAATCCCGGTTATTACATCCTCTTCCATGTTTGGGGGTTTGCAGTGATTGGAGTATTTGAGTTTTTGTTTTCTCCAACGATCTCTTTCGCCCCGACCACCGATCTCTCTCTTATCTCAACCGATCTCTTCCCTCCTGCCTCTAGAGATCGTATACTTATACTCCGACGTGAGACTCATCATCTTCGATCACCAGACGCCGTCAGCCCTCACTCCCACCGTTTCAACCTCTATGTCACGCAAACCTCCAAACCATTAGGCAATCGATGGTGATTCTGAAAACAGAGGGTTCTCTTGTCATTGACAAAAACGATGAAAATAGTTTCTGAACAATCGATGGTATATGGCAGAAACAGAAAAACTGATTTTGAATTTTTTCAATCCAGATTTGATTTTGTTCACAAGTACGGATTTTGAGTGTGGGAATTCCCAGATATGGATTAAAGATGGTGGTTACATTGAGAGGCCACGATTACCTTTTTTTTGGATCCAACACAACGGTGACCTATGAAAAGAAGAAAGATGAATTGAGCAGACTCTACAATAACATTTTTCAAGAATCAAAGCCATTAAGTTCCTTCATAGCGTGTGTGGAAGGGTGATTGGTGGTGCAGGTCAGCAGATAGGAGGTGGGACGTGTTTGTGAAAGTAAATATATTATAATAATACTATTATATAAATATATATTTTATTTTCAATTAAAATAACATAAAATAAACTAAAAAGATAATAATACCCTTCAGTTAACAGATCTATTTAACAGGAATTAGTCATATGAACCAAAATCGAAACCAAGTAGCAACCATAGTGACCAAAAATGAAACAAAGTAGTAACCACAATGACCAAAAAGGTGATTAGTTTAAAATAGGGATTAGAGTTGATATTGAGTAACAATCATAGGGACCAAAAGTGTAATTTACTCTTATTTTTACCCATCCAAGCAAATCTATTATTTGACAAAAAAAATAGCTTAGCAATTTAAATTGAGTAACAATGTTATAATGTCTTTGGGTACGTATGCAATTAACAAATGCATTTGTTGCTGGGGTGGGGGTAGGTGGTAATCAACTCTCATATGTGGATTTTAGGTAACAATTTAATTCTGTGTCGTCATCGACGACTTGAAGGTTCACGGAATCATTTGTGAAATAGGTTTTTTTTTTCTTTTTTAATATGGTTTGTAAATATGGATATCCGGTATATACCATTATAACATTCTTTAAAATATGAGTTTATATTTTATATGTATACAGAGTTAGAGGCGGACTCAGAAATTTTTTCATACGGTGACACCATATAATATAGACAAAAAATAATTATAAAAAACACGTTTTTTTATCAATGTGTTTTCATCTTTTTACCGGCGTTCAATATGTTCTAATGTGTTTTTAGCCTAATTCCACCGTTTCGAAGGATTTTTGAAACTTTTTGCTTGATTTCGAGAGATTTTTAAGTTTTCTTTATTGATTTCGATGAATTTTTCATCTTTTTGGCTGTTTTTAAGAGTTTTTTTCCTGATTTTTTGGATGATTTCAAGAGTTTTATTTGTTTTTTGGTTGATTACGAGGTAGGGTTGCACCTTCTTGAAGTTTTCAAAATAATACGGTAGCACATTCCAAAACGATACGGTTGCACCTTTCACGTATCTAAATTTTTTTACCCCTCGTCTGAGAAATATTACGGTGGCACGTGCCACCGTAACCACCCACTTGGGTCCGCCCATGCACAAAGTCAAGCCAATAGATGAGGTAATCAATCTTGAGTTCAAGTTTTAGCATTCACGAGCTCAAGATCGAATTCTATTGTAAAAAAGTTATTTAAATTCGAGTCTAATAATTTTTTTCCAAGTCAAGCTCAAATAGTTTACAATTAAACTCGTTTAGTTAAGCCCCCTATCGCCGTTTAGGAAAACTCTTGTTATAAACCAACTAGGGTTTGGTACCGTGCGTTGCGCGGTAGTGGTAATTTCTTTAGAAAAGATTGAATTTAAATGGGCCGATGATCATATATATATATATATCAAAATAATAAGAATCAATATTACACTTCATATGAAGTTGTTCATAATCTTTATACATATAAAAGGAAAATCAAATAGGAATGAGGTGGCACCATGAGAATTGAGTATTCTCAAATGGTGGATTGTGGTTGAGTTATAGCTATCCCACATTGATGAGGAGTTGAAATATTAGAACAAATATGTGTGTATAAGAAAGTTAGATGTGATGACTTTGTTTTCATTCTCATAGAGTTATCTTATTTTGGATAACCTTATTTTGCATCATGAGAGTATTCTCAAATGATAGATTATGGTTGAGCTAAGGTGGATGTGATGCTTTTGTGTCCATTCTCATAGGGTTGTCTTATTTTGGATGACCTTTTGTTTGCATCATAAAAATTGAGTATTCTCAAATGCTCAATTGTAGTTTACTTTTAGCTATCTCACATTGGTGACAAGTTGAAAAATAGAATAAAGATGTGTAAGAAAGGTGAATGTAATGCATGTGTATATTCATCTGTTTTGACACATAAGATTTTAATATTTTAGATGACATTTTTTACAAAAAATATCATCAATTATCAATATTATATATATATATATATATATGAGTCCTACTAAATTGTAACCGCTAAATGTGTGTAACCCGTCGATTTCATAGGTTTTTTTGATGAATTTTTTTATGGAATTGTTTATTTTGATGAAATTGTTTCATATCATTCATTTCTTGATGAATTTTTTTTTATGAAATTTATAGTTTCATAGGTTTTTTTCATTTTTATGAAACTATTCATATATTTTTGTTTTCACCTATGAAACTACAAATTTCGTAAAACAATTCATCAAGAAATGAATGATATGAACTACTTTCATCAAAATAAACAATTTCATAAAAAAATTCATCAAAAAAACCTATGAAATCGACGGGTTACACGGGGTTACACACATTTAGCGGTTACAATTTATTATCTCTCATATATATATATATATATATATATATATATGTAAATATTAAAAAAAAAGGTTATGAGATGACACCATGAGATATGAGTATTCTCAAGTGGTAAATTGTGTGGTTGAGTTATTGTCTATCCCACATCGACGAAAAGTTGAAAAAGTTTGAATAAAGATGTGAATAGTAAATGTGAATGTGGTACCTTTGTGTCCATCCATTATCTATAGGGCCATGATTCATAGATTGTGTTTATTTTGGATGAATTTTTTTGGAAAACAAATAAAAATTATTATTATATAAAAAATCAGTCGATTAATACATCAATCAATAAAAATGTTAAAAAAAACCAATAATTGAACTAAAGGTCATGATGTGACACCATGAAATTTGAGTATTTTACAAATAGTGGGGTGGTTGATTGTTGGGAAATTAAAAAAAATTTGAATTAATTAAATTTATAGATAAAAGAAGAAATAATAATATATAATAATGTGACAGTGTGAGATCTGTGTATTTTGAAATCTAGCATTGTGGTGGTGTTTTACTCTTCCCACAATAATAACTAATATAAGATTGGAGAATGAAAGTAACTATAATAAACGAGGAGGCTTTGACTTTTGATTAATTAAAGGATTGCTTGGCTAGATATTCTTTTTGGCCAACCTTATTTTTTTTTAAATTATTTATTTAAGTAAATAAATTGATAGATAAATGTATAGAAATCATTATCTTTCATCAAATTATATAATATTATCAAATGTTGAACCGTGATGTTTTTTTACTATCTCACAAGTCACAAGAAGATGTAAGTATTATTAAATCTTGAATTAAGATGTTATCCACATTGATTGAAAGACGATAACTTTAGAAGAATTAGTGAGTATATAAAGTAAATAAGAGTCTTATTTAATTATCCCACATCGACGGAAAGACAATAGATTTGGAAGAGGGTGTTAGTATATAAAAGTTGGAAGAGATGTCTTATTTTTTTATCCCACATCGGTGAAAAACGATAGATTTGAAAGAAGATGTTAGTATATAAAAGGTGGATGAGATGACTTATTTGGTTAGTCCACATCCACGGATTGGTAACAAATTTAGAACAATAGGCAAGCAAAGGAAAATGTGGATAAGATGTCTTACAAGTTTAAAAGAGATTGTAATAACTTATTTGGTTGTCTTTTTTAGTCGACCTATTTTGCTAAAAATCAATTTTTATTAAATATTAATCTTTATATAACTTCATTTATATAAAAGAACAACCATTATTATGGGTCGCAATGTGAGATTTCAGTATTCTCAAATATTGCATCAGTTATCTCACGTTGATGAGAGACATAAGATTGGAGAATGAAGGTAATTATAAGAAATAAGGGATAATTTTGATAGTCAAAAATTTAGTTGATGTTTTAGCTCACGATTTGAATCCCATAATAAATTAGCAAGAATGAAGGATCTCGAAGAGAAGGTTGATACTATATGAAAATGTACCACTTATGAAAATACATTCTATTTTTAAAATTGTATCTCATTAACTATTAACGGAGAAACTACATTTTATCTTAACTCGGTCAAATACTTAAAATATTCCGCACAACGCGCGGGGTGGACACTAGTTATTAGTTGTTTCTTTTGATATATATAATTAAATAATAAAAGAAGTTAGTGAGACTATTGACTATAATAATGAGGTGTATAATTAGTATTGTTTTGTCATAACTCGTAATATATCGATTTATTCCTGACATATATTCTTATAAAATAATTATATTCACCATGCAACGATAATATTGTTACGTAGTTTTGTTTAATTGTGGGGCATTTTTGTAAATTGCTTACATTTGTTATAATGTACTTGTTACAACTTTTGCTAAAAGTTCTCCATAAAGTCTCCGTTCTCAACCTACGGTTGGACGAAAGAGTAATGAAAGTTGTCAGTATTGTGACCACTTCAAGTATATGAGAGCCTGATTGAATTGTTAATTTTTCTCTGTTCGAGTTTTTTTGATTGGTTGAGACTGTTTCTTCATAACTTAGTTTCTTAGTAGAGAATCTTGAAAACATAGGTTTTAGTCATATTATGGAAAATGAAACATATTATATCAATTCTAATTTCATTTTTTATACGTAGTTTGATTTCAATTTAAATTAAAAAATGCAATTGAAATAATTGTATATTGATGATTGTAATAAGTTATTCATTCTAGTTTTATATATTTGGTTATTCTAACTATATATATATATATATATATATATATATATATATATATATATATATATATATGTTTCTATCGTTTTTTGTACATATTGCTAATAAGTTTTAATTTTGATTAATAATTTGACTATATATATATATATTGATTCATAACAATTTTTATTTTATGTATTGATTTTAGTAGTGATATTAAATGTAATAAGTATTGATTTATTTAGTGAAATTAAATGTAATAAATGTACTATTTATTAATGAAAGAGTTAGCAATAAGTATTTGATTATATATTAGATTTATTTAATGATATTAAATGTAATAAGTATTTCATTTATTAAAGAAGGGTTAATAATAAGTATTTAATTGTATATTGATTTTAATTTTATTGGTTCTAATGTCATTTATATTTATATGTTGATTTTAATAAGACTTTAAATAATAATATTTTTTTAATTTTATGTATTGACTACTTTATATATTAACTCAAAATTTAAATATTTAATTTTATTTGAAAATAATACATAACAATATGTACACATATTGTAGTAAAAAAAATTAAAACTCGTGTGGCATGTCATTTAAATATATTGTTTTTAAAATAATATATATAAAGAGCGTTATGTAATTAATATAGCTGACAATGATTATAAGGTATTATATTGATGTGAATAATAGTAATTCTCAATTACTTGTTTATATTAATTATATCAGTTTATTATTAAAAATACACATATTATTATATTAAAATATCATCTAAATAGAAGTATACATGTTGATCGTAATTTCATTTATATAATGAATTTTTAAATATGTTGATTGCATATATTCCTTGAATGTTATGTGAAACAAAATGTGAAATAAATTAAATAAACAAATTTAGGTGTAAAAAAAGAAGATGAAGAAATTAAATAATTAAACATTTTGTTATTAACTACATCAAAAAAATGCAAAATTTGATGGGAAAAAAAGAAAATTTGGGATTGAGATCCCTAGAAAATGCCATCTCATGTGCCTTTTTTATAAAATTAAAAATTGAAAAATAAGAAAATATGTTGACATAAAAGAATGAGAAGAAAAATCCACAATAAAAACCAAAATAACAGTTGTAAATAAATTGAATGAAAAAAAACCTATTTAACAACAATATGTAAAACACACAAAAAATTAAAAAATGTAAAATTTGAGGGAAAAGGGGAAGAAATAAGTGATTGAGATGCCTAGAAAATGCCATGTCATGTGCTTTTTCTTATAAATTTTCAAATTGAAAATTAAGAAACTATGTAGTCATAAAAGTATGAGAAGAAAAATCCACAACAAAAACCAATGTAGGAATTGTAAATAAATCGAATGTGAGAGTAATCAGGTAACAAGATTAAATCAATAAAACTCTTGTATTAAGATGAGAAATGTAGAAGATTAGAATGAATAACAATTTCTCTCTTGGAGGCCACCCTCTAAAACAGACACACACACTTGGTAGCTATTCTCAAATGACCTCTCTCTCACAAACCCTACAATTGGGTATTTATACCTTTGACCAACACAATACCTAGATTGACTTTGACTAATATTGACTAATTACAATTAGCCCAAAATCTTGGATACATTTGTACTAACAATCTCCCCCTATGGATTCAAAGATTTAGAAAAATTATGACGATAGTCTTCAGCTCTTTAATCTTCAGATCTTCAGCACTTTAAACCTTTGACGAATCTTAAAATAAGCTTTTATCTTCAAGAATCCACTTTGGCGGCTTTAATCTTCATTTAGGCTCTTTAAAGTCAAATAGTCACAAAGTCTTGAAACACGAACTTCAAATTTGTGTAGCGTTGATCAAGGTCTTCAAACAAAATCTTTATATCTTCAAATCACTGATCTTTGCAGCTTTGACTTTTGGCAAATTTCTTCAGTCTTTGAATTATGAACGGGATTTGAGGTTTAACGGGCTTTGAGCTTTAAGACATTCTTGAATATTCTTTAAGCACAAATTGTCTTTGTATCTTCACACGTTTGATCATCTTTAACAAACTGTCTTGAACTTTTCTCTCGGAAACACTTTATCTTGAATTGGCAAATATCTTTTTGACTATTGGAAATTGAAATACTTGAATTATCTCCCTCTTTTCTTCTGTTTGATATTTCTCCCCCTTTTTGATGATTGTGAGCATCATGATCATCAAAATCCTTTTCAATATCAGCATTCTGTTTGAGTACCAGAAACAATCTCCTCCTTTTGATCTGTTTATCCGTCAATTCCAAAAATGTTTATCCGACTATTTTCAAATTCAGATAATATACAAGTGGTAACCCTGAAACAACAGATGAATCAGTTCAGATGCCTGTAAGTTGCACAAAGCCACTTAGTACAACGGATGTACTTTAGAAATGAGCTTTTTGATGTTCACTCCTCCAGGGCTTCCATTCAATCATCGAAAAGCACTAAGGAATTTCTATGAACGTTATGACAAGAAAACATATTCCTTGTGTGTACGTGCGAGTGTAGAAATGATTGAAGCAACTTATGCTTGAACAATAAGCTCAAAATGTGTAAACTGTTGAGACAGCTACAAGTTTTCCACAGACTCAATGTGCATGATTGAAGTGCGAAGGCGGGGAAAACTTCCTTCTTTTTCAATATCCAAACCTTCCGAATGAAGATTAGATAGATTATACGCTGCGTCCCCAAGGAAATTGAAACATTTCTTTGTTGGGAAAGAAATGAGTAGCTGGTGGGGTTAATGCAAGAGTTGGCATGGGCTAATTGCATGTTTCAATGATGGTCACCAAAGAATGTAAACCAATCAGTAATGTGGTTACCCGACTCAGAAAGTGTTTGGTGCAGAGTTCTTGTATTCTTTTAACTCTGTTCTAACACCCTCTTTCTGTTTTTAATCTGCTCACGTCTAACCAAACTCTCTTTTTCATTTTACCTCAGCACAATGAGATTACTCAACTGAATGAGTTATCTCCCCCACTCTTTGATTTCGACCCCTCACCCCTCAATCACTCAAGGATAACTTCTTGGGTAGGAAACACTGGTTAACGTGAATCCATAGAAGTTCTTTTAAACTCTTACACTGATTCCCATGAAATTTTGTCCTAAAAGATATGTTGCTCAACAGTTTAGCTTGAACAATTATGTTGGTGCAAGTGTACCACATCTCTATATATTTATATATATTTATTTTGATGATTACAAACACACCGTATTATTGTTTATCTAACAATCCTATCCAAGTGTACAGTTCTTGAAGAACACGAAGATTTTATCTGAAGAGTTCAAGACGGAAGATTTACGTTGTCATTAGTGTTTATAATTTATAATGATAAACACCCTAAAATAATATACCACTTGGATATTTATAAAACCCTAAACTGTTTTTAATTAAAGATATTTAAAATTATTTAAAACTAAAGTTTTATTAATTTTTATTAAAATAATCTTTAAACCTTTTTTGTCAACTCAAAAATCAGTTTCCTATGCTATTTTACTGTTTGCATTTATTGAAGAAGTGTCTTCAGCCGAAAGAAGGACCTGCGTGCAGCCTGCCCTTTGTACTTTCTGACCGCGGTATACCGCGGTGTGCAAGGCGGTATACCGCCACCTCTTGTAGCCGTTGGTGTGTCAGTATCTGCACGGTATACCGCGTGCATTTGGCGGTATACCGCCACCTCATGTATCCGTTGGAAGTGGGTTGCTATATATAAATGATGCTTGCTGGTGATGAAGAAAAGGAGACCACATAACAGTAACAACAAGCAGCAACCACACTCTCAGCTCTCTCATTTTTAATATATATATATTTTATAAAACCCTTTTTTTTATAAAATATCCAAGTGTGAGATATTATACAAGAGTGATTACCCTTTGTGAGTTATACTCCTCTTGTAAGTATTTGAATAACGGGTGTGTGATCCTGTACATCTCAATAAGCTGAGGCTTAGAGAACCGTTTACTTTGCTCTGTATTTGGTTTGTATTCTACCGTAAAGAATACATTTATTGGATCGTGTCGGGAAGTGTCTCGGCTGCTGGTTTATCACAGTTGGTGGTAAATCAGTAAATCTCTGTGTCAAGTATCTCTATCCTTTATCTCTTTATTTATTCCGCTGTGCATTTTAATTATATCTGTTTATATAATTGTTGTATATTTATTATTTGTATACTCTGATTTATTTTTACTGTTTCAGTACTGTATTTATTTATAAAAGAATTTTTGAAAGTAAAAGAATTTAAATACAACCTTACCCCCCCTAGGTTGTCTAACATTTGGTATCAGAGCGGGGCTTTCAAAAATTATCTGTTTAATTTTTTTTGAAGTTATATCTTTTATTTAATGGCTCAACAAAATGCTTGGTTTTCTAAATCTCTTCTTATTGATTTCGAAAATTTTGATCTTTGGGCAAATTCTTTTGAACGTTATGTTCGTGGGATAAATCAAAAAATTTGGGATATTATTATTAAAGGAAATTTCAAACCCACAAAATTTCAAAACAACAAAGTTGTTGAAAAACCTAGCTCGGAATGGTCCGACGAAGATGAGGCTAATTATTGTTTAAATTATGAAGCCAAAAATTTTCTCTTTTCGGTTCTTACTAACGATGATATTGAGCGTGTTTATCTCTTTGAAACTGCTCGTGATATTTGGGAGAACTTGAACATCACCTATGGTGGAAACTCAAAAGAAAAGAGAGACGAAACCCGAGATCAAAGAAATGAAGAAACGTGTCTCATCGTCGACTGCGAGAAAGAGGTATGTACTTCATACTCAAGTTATTCTAGTTGTAGTGATAACGATGATGATATTGATATGTTAAATGTCTCTTTTCAAAAATTGATTGTTCTCGTAAATAGTTATAAAAATGAGAATGCTAAATTAAAAGAAGAATTATTATTATGTCAAAATGAGTTGAATAATTGTAAACAAACCATTGCATGTGATAATAAAATCAAAAATGAGTTAAATGATAAAGTTATCACTTTAGAAAAGAAAGCATGCGAAAATATTGTTTGCAAATCTTGCATTGTCTTAAATGATAAAATTGCATGTTTAGAGAAAATAACATGTGAAAAAGTTGTATGTGGTAAATGCAATATTCTTGAAGATGAAATTGCTTGTTTAAAAGCAAAATGTAAATCGCATGAGAAAGATAATTTATTAGCAAATGCTTTTCAAAATAGCAATGATAAAGTGCTTAAAATGCTAAATATGCCTAATCGTATAAATTGTCGTAAAGGCATTGGTTCCGATACATGTGTTGATAAATGTTCGTGTAAACCCATTAAAAGATTTTTTGCATCTCCTAAAGTTGATACAAGAAAACCCCCATATATGTCAAAAATGAAAAATGTGAATTATGGGAGGAAATCGTATGCTCGCATGTATAACGATAATTTTTCTAGACCTAATGCGAATATAAATGCTTCATTTTATGTGTATGATAAATACAATCGCAAAATTAGAATGGTTAGAAAATGGATTCCGAAAGGAATGTTTAATGTTGACAATCCCGGTGGGATGTGTTTGTGGTTTTAAACCATTTATATGGCTTTGTATGTTTGTCGTGTTTGTTTTATGTCGACAACATATTTTTTTGCAGTTTATGTTTTATACTAACTGTTAAAAGGACCCATAAGAAAAGGGTACCACGAAATATTTTCTTTGCCTTTTGTAGGTGTTTCCTGACGAGGATATAATACGTGTTTCCTGACGAGGATATAATACGTGTTTCCTGACGAGGTTATAATACGTGGTTTCCTGACGAGGTTATAATACGTGGTTACCTGCCGAGGTTATAATACGTGGTTACCTGCCGAGGTTATAATACGTGGTTACCTGCCGAGGTTATAATACGTGGTTACCTGCCGAGGTTATAATACGTGGTTACCTGCCGAGGTTATAATACGTGGCTACCTGACGAGGTCATAATACGTGGTGATTTTTTTTAATCACATAAAATTAACCGAAAATTGAAGCCTTAAGATCCGTTTTGGTGCAAGTGTTTCGTATTGGTTTGTATATCTTTGTCTCTATTGCTTTTTGCATTTTATTTTATCCCTCAAATTTTATAAAATCAAATTGATATCGTTATTAATTTGAGGGGGAGCGTTTTAGCTCTTTTACCCATGAGTTTATGCTACCTCAAATATATGCATATTTTGAGGGGGAGCATCTCTCGAGGGGGAGCATACCGTCTTTCTTAACCCTTTTTGCTTCGACAAAAGGGGGAGAGAAACCGAGTATGCTCTCGTGTTTAGCGTTGTGTTTGTCATCATCAAAAAGGGGGAGATTGTTGGTGCAAGTGTACCACATCTCTATATATTTATATATATTTATTTTGATGATTACAAACACACCGTATTATTGTTTATCTAACAATCCTATCCAAGTGTACAGTTCTTGAAGAACACGAAGATTTTATCTGAAGAGTTCAAGACGGAAGATTTACGTTGTCATTAGTGTTTATAATTTATAATGATAAACACCCTAAAATAATATACCACTTGGATATTTATAAAACCCTAAACTGTTTTTAATTAAAGATATTTAAAATTATTTAAAACTAAAGTTTTATTAATTTTTATTAAAATAATCTTTAAACCTTTTTTGTCAACTCAAAAATCAGTTTCCTATGCTATTTTACTGTTTGCATTTATTGAAGAAGTGTCTTCAGCCGAAAGAAGGACCTGCGTGCAGCCTGCCCTTTGTACTTTCTGACCGCGGTATACCGCGGTGTGCAAGGCGGTATACCGCCACCTCTTGTAGCCGTTGGTGTGTCAGTATCTGCACGGTATACCGCGTGCATTTGGCGGTATACCGCCACCTCATGTATCCGTTGGAAGTGGGTTGCTATATATAAATGATGCTTGCTGGTGATGAAGAAAAGGAGACCACATAACAGTAACAACAAGCAGCAACCACACTCTCAGCTCTCTCATTTTTAATATATATATATTTTATAAAACCCTTTTTTTTATAAAATATCCAAGTGTGAGATATTATACAAGAGTGATTACCCTTTGTGAGTTATACTCCTCTTGTAAGTATTTGAATAACGGGTGTGTGATCCTGTACATCTCAATAAGCTGAGGCTTAGAGAACCGTTTACTTTGCTCTGTATTTGGTTTGTATTCTACCGTAAAGAATACATTTATTGGATCGTGTCGGGAAGTGTCTCGGCTGCTGGTTTATCACAGTTGGTGGTAAATCAGTAAATCTCTGTGTCAAGTATCTCTATCCTTTATCTCTTTATTTATTCCGCTGTGCATTTTAATTATATCTGTTTATATAATTGTTGTATATTTATTATTTGTATACTCTGATTTATTTTTACTGTTTCAGTACTGTATTTATTTATAAAAGAATTTTTGAAAGTAAAAGAATTTAAATACAACCTTACCCCCCCTAGGTTGTCTAACAAATTATAAAACTCATCTTTTTGAAAACATTGTCGTCAAAATGTATGATCCTCGATAATATCATGAAATATTTGAGCATTTGAACGCTGAAGATTTCTCAAAACAAGGATATAGAATGAATGAAATGAATTCGAAAGACTTGTTTGAGAATCTGACAATGTATCAATCAGATCAAATATGAAATATATTCATGTACGGTTAGGGTATCAAAGAATTGAATCTTTTGTTTATATGAACAAATATAAACAATCTTTGAATGAAACGTTTAAGCTCTTACGCTGAATGAATGTATGATGCTCAACAAAATTGGAAACTCAAACGGGAGTATTACCATCGAAAAATTGTTTCATTTTGAGACATGGTAATAACAAAGTCAAAAAGAAGCTGAACCGGTGTGTATGAATATTTGAAAGTATAGACAAGATAATACGCAAGTATTAATCTTTGGAAACACACGGTCAGAAACAATGATGTAAGCTGAGATAATCATGAAAAACATTTAAAAAACATACTTCTAAATTTATAAAATATGTTTGGAATAGAGAAGTGGTTTGAACATTTAAGAACACATTTTTTTATGTTTGAAAGTTGTTCTTCTTTCAAACAATCTCAGATCAAGTTCAGAAGATACTTACAGTGCTATCATTTAAGCTCCCCCTCAAATTATGATCGGCTGATTTTAAAATCGGATAAGCTCCCCCTCAAAATCTGCAAATATCTTAATTTGACAAAATTAGCACATGTAACAATCAAAGTCTATTTTATTATTATTATATTTTATTTTTATTATTAGATATTAAGAACGAGTCCTGATCTGATATGATCAGAAGTCAAACACATTGAAAGCTAGGGTTCTAAACTGAAGTGTTTAGAAGCCAAAAACATCATTGAAGTGCGGGTTCTGAACTGAATTATTCAGAAACCATTAACTCATTGAAATCCGGGTTCTAAACTGATGTGTTTAGAAACCATCAATGTGTATGCTCCCCCTACAAAGAAGCATAAAAAGATATGACAATAAGCTCAAATATATCAAAAGTTTAAGAATTTCTCCCCCTGAAATTATGCATATGGTTTAAGCACAAGTATTCTTCTTCAAATCTGCACAACTCTCTTCTGTTTCCCAGTCATGTGTTTGGTATAGTTCTGACAATCAGCACCACACTTGATAAACCTGCAAAACAGATTAAGTTGATTTTGGTACCCAACGGAACTTGGGTCCTGACTTGTTATGTGCAGTTCGATTTGAAGAAATATTGTAAGTACCATACCAGTACTGAACGTTTTCTTTCTTAGCAAAATCACGAGGTCCACAATAAGAACAACAGATTTGCTTTTGTGCTAACCTAATCAAATGATTTGCAGAATAAACATGATTAGGTTTAACAAAAGACTTACCTTTAGGAGGATTGTTCTTCTTGTTCACGGCGGGTGGAGGAACAGATGATTTTGGGGCATCTCTTTCAGGTGTTGAACCCTTCACTTTCCATACCATCTTTACTCTTTTGAAGACAAGATTTTCTGAAGGCCTTGAAGTAGAAGCATCTAACTTATCAGCAGAAAGATTATAAAATAGATTGGAAGGACGAATTTGATCTTTTGAAAGACCCTTTGATTTATCAAATCCCTTTGAAGAAACATCAGTATTAATTGAACATGAAGCTGTTTTAAATGAACATTCAGAATCAGTTGAGTCAACAAGCGGAGTCTGAACAATCGTGTCTGATACCAATTGAGAGTAATCAGGTAACAAGATTAAATCAATAAAACTCTTGTATTAAGATGAGAAATGTAGAAGATTAGAATGAATAACAATTTCTCTCTTGGAGGCCACTCTCTAAAACAGACACACACACTTGGTAGCTATTCTCAAATGACCTCTCCCTTACAAACCCTACAATTGGGTATTTATACCTCTGACCAACACAATACCTAGATTGACTTTGACTAATATTGACTAATTACAATTAGCCCTAAATCTTGGATACATTTGTACTAACAGAATGAAAAACCAAAAACTTATTTAACAACAAAATGTAAAACACACAAAACATTAAAAGTATATATGCAATTTTTTTTATAGAAAAAGCAATGATATTGATTGGGAAGACACACACATATACACATATCAACACTATATAACTCACATAAATCATTACCTGAAAATTTTATGAATGATGAGCAACAATATCGACGGAAAATAAAATCTACAAAGAAAATACAACAAACAAACATACAAACCTGCCAGAAAGTAAAATCTACAAAGAAAAAACAACAAACAAACATACAATCCTAATAGAATATAGTATAGAACATAAACGTTGTTACTTCCATGTTATGAAGCATTAGGTTATAGTTTATATATTATTTTGTTATAGGTTCCTCTAATTAATAGACGAAAAGATGAAAAGAGTAAAATTAATGTCCTAAGAAGTTAGATAGTTTAGAAATTAAAGCTAATTAAATTGGAATTGAAATTACCAAAGAAACCTTCATATAATGAAATACACAATTTTCATTTAGGGGTAGAATGATCATTTATGAGAAGCTTTTTATTTACAAAAATCAAAATTATGAGAAAATAGAGAAATGTGAATGGAGACTTCTTATGATGCCAGGTAAGCAATCCCCATTTTGCTTTTATATAGATATAGATAGTTTTGAGAAATTAGATCTCATGAAGTCATTTATCAAAAAGACAAAACCCTAATCTGACATATGAAATGTTTAATAAAAATGGAGGTGAATTGTCCTTTTATTGTATTTGTAATCTTCAATCAAAACTAATTATCGTTTTAAACAATAATCAATTTAGATGAAAGTAAAATATAAATATACATTATAAATACGATAAATGAATGAAGATTAAAAATTGATAAAACATTAATTTAAAATTACAGGTTTACATAATCACAAAAATACTTCTTATTGGATTCACTATAACAAAATTAAATAAAAATTAAATAAACGTCTAATAGAGTGTTTTATAGAATTAATTAAATAAAAAACATCATATCTAAAAGTGTTACAATAAATTTAGAGGATGCCTTTGAACGTGGTAACAAGTTTTTTAGAATATTTTTCAAGTAAAACATTATATTAACTATTTTATATAACACTATTTGAAAAAGTGTTCTATAAACACAAATGTCCTCTAAAAAGATGGTTTATATGACATTCTCAAAAGCGTCATGTAAAATTAGCTAATACAACACTATAATTTGAAAATGTCCTAAAAAACTTGTTACGACGCTCAACAACGTTCTATAAATTTATTATAACACTTTTAGATAGGACGTTTTTTTGTTTGGCATAAACTTAGGTTGTATAAACACTATATTATGATATTTTTTTAGACGTCCTTAAACTCAATTTTGTTGTAGTGATTTTAATTGAAAATTTGGACGATTTATTCTATTATGACTTTATTGGTGCCATAAACATTGTGCACAACTACAAGGATCATCACAATGACAGAAAATCAATCTTGGTACGAATTCGGTTTTCATGCCTCCGACCAAGTAACGAGTAGTAAATCGAATTAGTAACGAGATGAACATTTATCATTTAGATGATTCTTATAGAGGTGCACTATCTTTACGTTACAAATTGAATCATAATAGATGTAATAACCTTGATCCTTAAAATCTGATTCTTTGGAAAGTTACGGAGTTAAGTGCAATTTTTGTAAATTCAAGGGTATGGGTCTAAATAATAGGATTACAAGAGGGGAAAACCCTCTCTTCCATTTTCATTTTCTTGGTGCATATGTATCAGAAGGTTGATTAGAGAGAATAAGGTTAGGAGGAAGGAGACTTCATTGTAACTTTGGTGGAAGATTTTGTGGGTTGAAGGTTATCTTCTCCAAGGTAAATCTCTCCTACTTTATTTTCTTCTAGTAGTTAGTTTATGGATTTGGTTGAGAGATTCAAACCCCTTTTAATGTTTTTGATTCAAAGCTCATTGGAAAGTGTATGAGAGAGTGATTCTTGATAGTTTTCTTGTTGTTTGTAGAGAACATTCTTCATTTCAGTGGTAGCTTCATGTATATCAAGGGTTTGGGTTTCATGGGTTTAAATGATGGATTAAAAATGGATTTTGGTTAGATTAAATGTGGTTTGATGTTAGGATATTAGTTAAAATGGTTTAGAACATTGATTCAACCGATTTTAGGGCTTAAAAGCAATTTGGGAAGGTTTGAGTGCAAGAGGTCTTGAGAGTTTTTGCTAGAATTTCTGTGCAAGGCCAAACAATGCCTAAAGCGACTTTGAAGCGGATTTGGTCTCCCCAAAGTCAATTGGAACACTGTTTTGGTAGTTTCGATTTTTTGCTTCGTTTCTTGTTTGGGGTTAGGATCGTGGCATCGATTAAAAGATTGTTTAAGAGATCGAATTAGATGGTTTTGGGAAGATTCAAGTGGTTTAATACCATTTGTAGGCCTTGGAATTTTGGTGTTCGATTTAAGAATTCTTAGCTTTAGTTGCAAGAACTATGCTTGGACGACAGATGAGTTTTTCCTAAGTTACTCTCAATTACAAATGAGCTTTGTTTACGCATGTTGATTTCTTAATGATAGTTTACAATTGCATATATATCATGTTTTGGTTATGAATTAACAATTCAAAATGTGCATTCATTGGGTTGGGGCATGTGATGGCATAATATGGGGTGTGACCCATTTGGAATGCATGAATTCGTTTCATGTGATTTCGTTTAGGGCAGGTGTAAGCCTGAACACGTTGTCACAGGTGTGCGTAACATTAAGCATGTGCCATCTACATGTGTTTTCTGTGTGTATGATGGTTTTAAAAGTGTTAATCATATATAAATGCGTTATAACTCATTTTTAATGATATTTCGTGGTGTGATGCTGATACTTGAGGTAAAATATGTGTTGATTTAAAGTTCAAGGGTTAATTTGTAATAGATTAAACTTAGTCCATTGTGAACGGGCCGTGGGCTTGTTACCACGGGCCCAGC
This sequence comes from Saussurea involucrata, assembly GCA_033807775.1. Classification (NCBI taxonomy): domain Eukaryota; kingdom Viridiplantae; phylum Streptophyta; class Magnoliopsida; order Asterales; family Asteraceae; genus Saussurea; species Saussurea involucrata. The sequence continues at coordinate 22,564,023 of CM066314.1, forward strand.
GTATATAAAGTGCAATTAGCTTAGAAAATTAGCTAGTTGTCTCATTTAGCTTTTCTGCTTTACACTGTAATTCTCTCTAAATCAATAGCTAAGTGGGCAGCCTTTGTGAATCATATCAATTGTTCTTATTTGCTTTTTCACAAACATAATTGTTGCACGGATCTGGATTCTACAATCGGTATCAGAGCAAACAGACGGATTCGATTCAAAGCTTAATTCATCAATTTCCGGTTAGTTTGACTTTTACCCGTCTGACTATTCTTGAATTCTTGACTTTTTGATTCAATCGAAATTGGTTGTTTTTGCTTATTGGGTTGTGTTAGCATTATCGTTATAAGTGTTTCTGCTAATTTTCACATCCTAATTCATTCGTTTGATTGGTCAATTCAGCAATTTAAGATCAAAGTTTTTTGGTAGTGTTCTTCAACAAAAAGCGAATTTTTACCATCAAAACGTGTTCTTCTTGCTTAGAAATCGACTGGGTTAGTGTTAGTTTTGGGTTTGGTATTGTTTCTAATCTTTCAGGAACAATCTTGAGTAACCCTAGTTGAGAAATCGATCGAATTGCTAAAACAACCGCAGAGTCCGGATAAACCTGCCGTGTTTTCCGGACAGATCAAGGTGTCCGGACGTTTGTGGTTCCATCCGGACTAGTTCAATTCTTCCGGACAAGTCAATCATCCGGGTAAGTTCTCTTTAATCTCAATCTTTCCGGGTAATTTTGTTTCGGATAATTCAAAGTATCCGGAATTCATTTTATCCGGAAATCCTCGTTTACCCGGAATCTTCGTAGTATCCGGACACCTCACAGTTTCCGGAAACTTCAAAGTACCCGAAAATCTCATACTTTCCGGACTCTATTGCATCCGGTAAACTTTGTTTATCCTGTTGATTCTATCCGGTATCTTTAGTCCATCCGGTAACCTTGGTTATCCGGACAACTCAAGTTATCCGGACTCTTTTGCCTATCCGGACAACTCTGCAATTTTGAACTGTTTTTCATAATTCTGGTCCGGAGACTTCCAGATCAGATCACCTATTTGGATTCCTATCCAGTAAGCTAAGTTATTGTCTGACCACTCATAGAACATGCATTAGGACTCCACTCTTAGTGCCTTACGTTAGGTTTTACACTTTGAATCAATCTACACGTCTGACGATCACTCCATTGCAACCGAAGATGTCTACTTCTCGTGATGCTCTCGCAATTGGCACTGACACCAAGCCACCGTGTCTCTATCCGAACGAGTACAGCCAATGGCGAGACAGGTTCATGATCTTCATAGAGTCCAAGGACAACTATGAGTTCATCAAGAGAGCTCTAGATCATGGCCCAATTGACAAGCCAATGAAGGACATACCTGCAACTGCAACAGCAATAGCTCGACGTGAGGCGAAGTCTCTTTCTGAGATGACAGAATTTGAAAGAGGTATGCTTGAAGGTTAAAAGCATGCAAAGAGATATCTGATTCAGGCTCTTCCTAATTCCATCTACACTGCCATAGATAGTTACAAAGATACGGCTAAGGGCATGTGGGACCAGGTAGCCAAGATGATGTGTGGGAGTGTTGTAGGAAATCAGCTGAAGATAAATAACGCGATAACCAAATTCGATGGGTTCAAGCAGCGTAACGGTGAATCCCTTACCCAGACCTACGAACGTTTTTGTCTACTTCTCAATGATATGAACAAGAATAAAATTGTTCGTTCCAACACTGAGAACGCACTAAAGTTCCTCAACAATGTTAGGAATATTTCATATAGATTTGATGTGTCAAAACTTCAACTTACAAGGGTTCGAATTGTAATATGTTTATTTTATAGTTATCCTTGTAAAATCTAGTTTATCTAGGATTCCTAGTTTATCTAGGATTGGTATTTATCTAGTTTCTAGTTTATCTAGGTTTCTAATATATAAAGAAACCTAGAGACATAGAATTAGACGTTCTTGAAACCCACGTTTAAACAAAAACGTGTAGATGTGTGTGCATGAGCCCCAAGGTTCTTAATCCTAATACTTGAGAAGAAGTATTCGTTTGTTGATAACTTAGGTCAACAAATTGGGGCGTGAGTATGTAATCAGTATGTTTAAATTAATGAACCTTGTTAGCTATACAAATCTGTCGTTTAATTCCGCTGTTTATGTTGTGATTTGTATATGTTTATTCCATGATCTAGAACTAATCATTCTTGAGCTTAAAGATCCGGTTTAGGGTTTATATAAATCCTATCAGATAAAATAACTAAGACCTTCCTCACGGCAACTCAGGGTGAGAAATCATCCAGAGGTCCCAGGTGCCAAGAAACCAAGGGGGTAGGTAGTGCTTTTGCTAGGCAAGAGACACCTGCTAAAACTTCCAATGATCCTTTAAGGGAGGTAAAAACTCCTAAACAGGGTGAGGATAGATATACTGTAACGTCCCAAAAATTACAAGGAAATTTAAAATTTTTAAACACATGCATTCCATTATAAAACAACCATAATTCATGTCTTAATCAAACTTAACGTCTTTAACCCAAATCGTCAAACAAGGTTTATGCAGCGGAAAAATTATAAAAGTTAAATTCCAAAGTTCGAAAGTGTAATTTAACGATCCTTGACGCTCCGCGCTTATTGTGTGTACGGTCATGCCCGACTGCCACCCGCACCTGAAATCACAACATGATGGGAAAGGGTAAGCTAACGCTTAGTGAATTCCACCACACACGTAGGTAGCAACCCCACGCGCATCGCCCCTACTCGCAAGTAGGCCACATCACTAATATCATGAATACAACTCACAAATTAGTTTTTATATAAACACAGACCTCGGTCCCACTGAGTACACAAAATATAATAATATAAGCTCAGTCCCACCGAGCCCTCGGTCCCACCGAGTAATTAATACAAGCTCAGTCCCACCGAGCCCTCGGTCCCACCGAGTAAAAATTGTTGTACTAGCTTAGTCCCACCAAGCCCTCGGTCCCACCGAGCCCCTCAGTCCCACCGAGGTGTACACATGCATAAATATTCCACATAACAATCCAACAATATGCAACCAATAAATACATCCCAAATACTTCATGTAAGCACATAATCACACGTAACATCACGTAACACAAAAGAGCAATGTACATGAAGTTTCTAACTACGCGGTGAGAGAACTCACCTCAATGCTAAACGACGTGCTCACGAATCGCAACACCAACCCAGCAACTTCCTTCACTTTTTCCCACCTAAATACGTATGAAAAATATCAAAGGAAAGTCCCGACCCCTAACACATTACTAGATCTAAATATTCCAGCTTTTGCTTAAAAATACGGGTCTGTTCGGGACCTGTTTTACCCCCTTAAAACTGATAAATACAGAAATTAAAATTCATAAATACGAAGTTCTCAGTCTTACGATTTCAGGGACGTATCGCACGCGTCCTAACGACTTTTCTATAATTTAATATGGATTTTACAAAAGTGGTTCACAGAACAGCGAAACACCGGACCTTTCGGTACAACATGGCAATTTCGCCCAAGTTACGATCCGAACTGGTCTTTCCGCAAAACAGAGGAAACTTAATAGACTCCGAAACGGAACTTTCGGCACCAGTTCCAACCCAACCCGACATTCCTAACAGAAGTTATGTGCCATACAAAACGGTGACAGAAAGCTGGAAGTTTTTCGGACCAGGCTGTATAAACAGCCCCATATGGCCTAGCTACGGGCTAAATTAGATTTTCGACAAGACACGAAAAACCTTCCCAACTCAGTTTGGAAATTTTGGGCACCAATTTCACGGCAAAACGAATTACGAGTCAAACGTTATGGCCTTCGCAAAAACAGGGCAGATTCCAGAATTTTACATAAAATGACGAATCACCAAACTTGCGGCCACTGTTTCACCTAGCTAGAGGCCAAACCAGTTTTCCGCTAAAACACGGAAAACGTGCCCGACCCCGATCTTGAACCGTGGGCGCCAGTTTCGGCTCAAACGGAGTTATGACGGAAAAGTTACGACTGTCGCAAAAACACTGGCAGGTTGTAGTAATTCACAGAAAATGATAACTCTCGATTATAAACTCGCTAAGTCATGACTTAATCTAAACAGCCCCGAAACCAGCCGTAACTTAACGATTAATACTACTAGGGCTGTGTAAACGACCACCACCCACTGCCACCTCCGGCAGTGGTGGTCGCTGGCGGCGGCGGCGGTTTTCCGACGAAATAACTAAGACGAACCGCAACCACCGTAACATTCCTAAACTCGCGCTCGGTTGACCGGATGCACGCACATACAGCGCACACAACCACCACCACCCAACACCCAGCCCCCTCCCCAATGGGAGCGTGCGGCGGCGGCGGCGGCGCTGCCGCTGCCCTTTCGCCGGAATTCCCAAACGAAACAGAAAAGAAACGGGACCGTACCTTAACGATGACGACACGCAGCCGGGGCTGAATTCCTTCTTCTCGACCTCTCCGGCGAAGAACCGTCGGCCCTGGTGGTTTCTCCGGTGACTGGCGGCGTTCCTCCGGCGGTTGCTTTCTTTCTATCTCTCTCGCTAACTCCCCTCTCGGCTGCTTGAAGAATTGAAGAAAAGAAGAGACAACAAGAGTTGTTGTTTTCTGTTTGTAAACCGACGAGAAGAGGAGGAAGAGGGGGGGGGGGGTCGGTCCCCCTTCCCTTTGGCCGTTCAACACCAACAAACACCTTTGGCCACCTTTGACCCCTAGACACTAACACTTTGACACTTTTGGTCCCTAGGTTTCCATAACATTGTAAAAAAAGAGTAAGGTTTGCCATACCTAACATTCGAGGTCCCTTTGACAACTTCCGTTAAAGAGACTCGCTTTAAAAAATTAAATAAAATAAAATAAAATAAAATAAATAAATACATTAAGAATTTTAAAAACCAAATCGGGACACGGGCTTTACAACTCTCCCCCGCTTGAATTAGACTTCGTCCCCGAAGTCTACTCCTGCAAACAGCTCCGGATAATTCTCTCGCATCTCCGTTTCAGGTTCCCAAGTCCACTCGGAACCCTTTCGGTGTCTCCATTGAACCTCCACCAAACCAACAACCTTGTTCCGCGAGGTTCTCGTCCTCCTGTCAAGAATAGAAACTGGCTTTTCCACGTAATTAAGCCGCTCGTCGATCTGAATATCTTCGAGCGGTACTACTGCAGACTCATCCATCACACACTTCCGCAATTGCGAAACGTGGAAGGTGTTGTGAATCAGGTTCAGTTCCTCCGGTAGCTCCAACCGGTAAGCCACTTTCCCCACGCGGGCGATGATCCGGTAAGGCCCAAAATAACGAGGTCTTAGCTTCCCCCGCTTACGAAGCCGGATCACCCCTTTCCAGGGTGAAACCTTCAACAATACATCATCACCTACCTGAACTCCAAGTCGGATCGCCTTTTGTCAGCGTAGCTCTTCTGCCGACTCTGTGCAGTAGCCAAACGGTCCCGCACCATTTGAATTGTCTCGGTCGTCTTCAACACGATGTCAGTACTCCCTAACACCCGATGGCCAACCTCGCCCCAACAAACGGGCGTCCTACATTTCCTACCATACAACAACTCGTATGGCGGCATGCCAATACTAGAGTGGTAGCTGTTGTTGTAGGAAAATTCCGCCAAGGGTAAGTACTGATCCCAACTACCTCCAAAATCAATGACACAAGCTCGAAGCATATCCTCGAGGGTCTGAATGGTTCGCTCGCTCTGTCCGTCCGTCTATGGATGAAAGGTCGTGCTAAAGTGTAACCGTGTTCCCTTCTCTGACTGGAACTTCTCCCAAAACCGAGAGGTAAAACGAGTATCCCTGTCGGAGACAATCGAAACTGGCACCCCGTGCCTGGCCACGATCTCACGCACGAACACCTCCGCAAGCTTCTCCGCTGAGGAGCTCTCCCCGATGGCCAAGAAGTGTGCACTCTTGGTCAGACGGTCAACAATCACCCGAATGGCATCGTTCCCACGGGGAGTCCTCGGAAGTTTCGTTATGAAGTCCATGGTAATCTCTTCCCATTTCCAAACCGGGACCTCCAACGGTTGCAATTTCCCATGAGGCCGTTGATGTTCCGCTTTGACCTTCCGACAGGTCATACATGCCTCCACACATCTAGCAACATCCCGCTTCATGCCGGGCCACCAGTAACCTCCACACAATTCTCTGTACCTCCTTGTAGCTCCCGGGTGAATCGAGAACTTGGACTTATGAACTCCTCTTCGAGAAGTTCCTGCCACTGGTCGAGAAGATCGTCAATCCTTGGCAAAGGATAACGATCCTTTACCGTAAGCTTATTCAGCCTCCTTCGCTTCCCCAACTCGCGTGTCCATCACATAAGCCAAGTATCCCTGTCCACTATGCTGGAGGTACCTCCGAGCTCTCGCAGCCGAACATATGGCCGTAGTCCGTCTAGACGAATCTCCTTGCACTAACAGTTCTCCCCCGCTTGGGGTTCGAACTTGCACTTGCTTGTAACGACAAACGATCTCCGCATCGAACTTATCCATCCAATCCATGCCCACAATCACACAAAGCTCCCGCATAGCAATCGGGATCAGGTCAATGGGAAACCGCACTCCTAAGATCTCTAAGGTACACCCGCGAAACACGTCCGTGACCGTCAAGGTCCTAACATCAGCCACCTCGATAACAAGAGGATGACTCAGTCGTCCTACAACTCGGCCTAAACCCTCGCTAAAAGTGCGAGACACAAAAGAGTGAGTAGCCCCGCTATCAAACATCACAACCGCAGGCACCCAGTTAACTAGGAACGTTCCCAACGTATAACTGAACCACAAATAAATACATGACATGGAACAGAAAGACAAGAAGAAAGAAGCAAAAGGGATATACCTGTAACCACTTTAGGCGTCGCTTGCGCCTCATCCACCGTCAACTGATGAACTCTACCTTGAGCCGCTCCCGCCCCCGGCTGACCAGCTCGACCATCAGTGATGCGTAATGGGGCATTCCCAGGCGCCCTCTGTGCTCCACCCCCAATAGATACCCCTGCTCTAGGACAGTTGGCCCTTACATGGCCCGTCTGATTACAGTTGAAACAGACCATTAACGGCGTCTTACAATCCCGGCTAAGATGTCCGGGTTGACCACACTTAAAGCACCCCTCCACTCTCCTTGCTCCGGTATCTCGGGGCTTAAACCCGCCACTCCTAGAACCCGCGCGCGTATCTGTGAACCTCGAACGCTTCGGCACTGCCGAGATGGGCGTCACTGGCTGTGCCGCCTTCCGCTTCTTAGCTTGGGTCTCCAGCTCAAGCTCCCTCCTCCGAGCGGCGTCCATCATGGCGGATAATGAAGTGTACTGTGCTGTGCTAACAAATTCTCGGATCTCCGTGCGTAGCATATCTTTATACCTTGACATCTTCATCTCTTCCGAGGCGGCATACTGAGGACAGAATAATGCCATCTCGGTAAATTTCCTGTTCATCTCTTTTACCGTCTCTATTGTCTGGGTGAGCTCTAGGAATTCTTTAGCGATTCGCTCCATCTCTACTGGCGGTACATACTCCGCACGGAAACGAGTGACAAACTCGTCCCAAGTCAAAGTAGTGCGCTCGGCAGGTGTCAATGCCGTGGCGCACCAATCCTTCGCGCCGTCACGAAGTAGGTTCACTGCAAAACGGACCTTTAGATTGTCCGGGCAGCCACTAGTCAGAAAAGCGAACTCCATGTCGGATACCCATCGCATGCTGGTAATCGGATCCGGGTCTCCCTTAAACTCTGGCGGGGAACAGGCAGAGAGATCCCGATACTGGAACTCTCGGGTACGGTGCTGACCCTCCGTAGGCAGTGGAATAGCTGCAATACGTTCCTCTAGCAGGATCACCACCTCATCACGAATGGCGGTGATGATCTCGGGAATCGCCTCCCCGATCGCGTGAGATACCTCAGTAGCAATCAGCTCCCTAATACGGTCCTCAGTAATCCCTGCCTCGGCCCGCGGCTCCGCCGCGTTGTTTCTTCTAGTATTGACCATTCTAGAAAGAGAATTTTCAGAGAGCTATTAGCACAAATAACTCACCCTACTGCGCTCACGTTCCACCCCTTGGTTGCCTCGTGACTCTCCCCGACTCGAGCATGGATCCTGTGCTTCAGATAGTAGGAGCTCTACTACTACCCTTCACACCTATCCTTACTCGTTTCGAGTCCTGTCCCGGGACGTCCAAGTAGTTGGTCACCACAAATAAACACATATAGCCAATCCAGCACATACAAACACCTTTCCTAGCACACTAGAAAGGTCATATCACCCACTACCCCTTGCTAAGATGGAAACCCCACTAACCCTGACGAGTTGCCTCGTAAATGCACGGTCGCATACAGTGTAAAACCAAATAGGCGTTCGAATAAGGGATTCTATCCTAGAACGGTTGGACTCAAACAAGAGCTGCGCAATAGAACTAAATCCAATATTCTAAGGCTATTCAGTTCCTACTGCATACAACCTAAAGTGCATTCGCTTACAACCTATCAAAGCTAGCATGAGTTCCTATAAGCAACAATCAGCATACGGTACCATACAGTTCACATAAGCAATCTACCATGCATACACTATGCCTGAAAAGCGATAAATTCACTAAGTTCCTTACCTTCCCAGTTGGCGTCGGCTGACTGTACACACTGCGCCCTCAATCACCGCTTCCCACACGGGTTTTCTCTTTTTATTTAATTTTAAAGGATTTTAGTAAAAGAATTTTAAAGACTTCTTAGCCGCAACTTGAGACCAAACACACCGAGATGTGCTTGATTCACTCAAGCTGTGCTCTGATACCAAGTTGTAACGTCCCAAAAATTACAAGGAAATTTAAAATTTTTAAACACATGCATTCCATTATAAAACAACCATAATTCATGTCTTAATCAAACTTAACGTCTTTAACCCAAATCGTCAAACAAGGTTTATGCAGCGGAAAAATTATAAAAGTTAAATTCCAAAGTTCGAAAGTGTAATTTAACGATCCTTGACGCTCCGCGCTTATTGTGTGTACGGTCATGCCCGACTGCCACCCGCACCTGAAATCACAACATGATGGGAAAGGGTAAGCTAACGCTTAGTGAATTCCACCACACACGTAGGTAGCAACCCCACGCGCATCGCCCCTACTCGCAAGTAGGCCACATCACTAATATCATGAATACAACTCACAAATTAGTTTTTATATAAACACAGACCTCGGTCCCACCGAGTACACAAAATATAATAATATAAGCTCAGTCCCACCGAGCCCTCGGTCCCACCGAGTAATTAATACAAGCTCAGTCCCACCGAGCCCTCGGTCCCACCGAGTAAAAATTGTTGTACTAGCTTAGTCCCACCAAGCCCTCGGTCCCACCGAGCCCCTCAGTCCCACCGAGGTGTACACATGCATAAATATTCCACATAACAATCCAACAATATGCAACCAATAAATACATCCCAAATACTTCATGTAAGCACATAATCACACGTAACATCACGTAACACAAAAGAGCAATGTACATGAAGTTTCTAACTACGCGGTGAGAGAACTCACCTCAAAGCTAAACGACGTGCTCACGAATCGCAACACCAACCCAGCAACTTCCTTCACTTTTTCCCACCTAAATACGTATGAAAAATATCAAAGGAAAGTCCCGACCCCTAACACATTACTAGATCTAAATATTCCAGCTTTTGCTTAAAAATACGGGTCTGTTCGGGACCTGTTTTACCCCCTTAAAACTGATAAATACAGAAATTAAAATTCATAAATACGAAGTTCTCAGTCTTACGATTTCAGGGACGTATCGCACGCGTCCTAACGACTTTTCTATAATTTAATATGGATTTTACAAAAGTGGTTCACAGAACAGCGAAACACCGGACCTTTCGGTACAACATGGCAATTTCGCCCAAGTTACGGTCCGAACTGGTCTTTCCGCAAAACAGAGGAAACTTAATAGACTCCGAAACGGAACTTTCGGCACCAGTTCCAACCCAACCCGACATTCCTAACAGAAGTTATGTGCCATACAAAACGGTGACAGAAAGCTGGAAGTTTTTCGGACCAGGCTGTATAAACAGCCCCATATGGCCTAGCTACGGGCTAAATTAGATTTTCGACAAGACACGAAAAACCTTCCCAACTCAGTTTGGAAATTTTGGGCACCAATTTCACGGCAAAACGAATTACGAGTCAAAAGTTATGGCCTTCGCAAAAACAGGGCAGATTCCAGAATTTTACATAAAATGACGAATCACCAAACTTGCGGCCACTGTTTCACCTAGCTAGAGGCCAAACCAGTTTTCCGCTAAAACACGGAAAACGTGCCCGACCCCGATCTTGAACCGTGGGCGCCCGTTTCGGCTCAAACGGAGTTATGACGGAAAAGTTACGACTGTCGCAAAAACACTGGCAGGTTGTAGTAATTCACAGAAAATGATAACTCTCGATTATAAACTCGCTAAGTCATGACTTAATCTAAACAGCCCCGAAACCAGCCGTAACTTAACGATTAATACTACTAGGGCTGTGTAAACGACCACCACCCACTGCCACCTCCGGCAGTGGTGGTCGCTGGCGGCGGCGGCGGTTTTCCGACGAAATAACTAAGACGAACCGCAACCACCGTAACATTCCTAAACTCGCGCTCGGTTGACCGGATGCACGCACATACAGCGCACACAACCACCACCACCCAACACCCAGCCCCCTCCCCGATGGCAGCGTGCGGCGGCGGCGGCGGCGCTGCCGCTGCCCTTTCGCCGGAATTCCCAAACGAAACAGAAAAGAAACGGGACCGTACCTTAACGATGACGACACGCAGCCGGGGCTGAATTCCTTCTTCTCGACCTCTCCGGCGAAGAACCGTCGGCCCTGGTGGTTTCTCCGGTGACTGGCGGCGTTCCTCCGGCGGTTGCTTTCTTTCTATCTCTCTCGCTAACTCCCCTCTCGGCTGCTTGAAGAATTGAAGAAAAGAAGAGACAACAAGAGTTGTTGTTTTCTGTTTGTAAACCGACGAGAAGAGGAGGAAGAGGGGGGGGGGGGGGGTCGGTCCCCCTTCCCTTTGGCCGTTCAACACCAACAAACACCTTTGGCCACCTTTGACCCCTAGACACTAACACTTTGACACTTTTGGTCCCTAGGTTTCCATAACATTGTAAAAAAAGAGTAAGGTTTGCCATACCTAACATTCGAGGTCCCTTTGACAACTTCCGTTAAAGAGACTCGCTTTAAAAAATAAAATAAAATAAAATAAAATAAAATAAATAAATACATTAAGAATTTTAAAAACCAAATCGGGACACGGGCTTTACATATACGTACGAGGAATTGATGGAAACTATTGCAAATATCAACATTGAGGTCATGGATCAGAAAAAGGAAATTGATGAACTCAAGAAAGTGGTCCTCTATCAAAACTCACAGCTTGAGAAGCAAAGGAAGATGATCACTAAGTTGATGCACAGAAAGAAGAAAGCTCAGTTTGTCCTTAGGAGAAGAAACCCTACCAATGATGCTTCCAAAAAGGGGGAGTCAGACTCTGATCTAAACATGGAGGATGCAAACATTGAGGGGGAGTATGAGTATAAGGTTGAGGGGGAGACTGAGGAGGCTGCAGATATTACAAAGGAAGCAGAAACAGAAACAGCAGCAGAAACCGTTACTGCTGCTGATCTTACAAAGGAAGCAGAAACAGAACCAGCAGTAGAAACAGTTACTGCTGCTGAGGTTGCAAAAGAAGTAGAAACAGAACCAGCAGCAGAAACAGATAATGCTGCAGTGTCTAAGACTGAAGCAGCAGTATCTGAAAGTGAGAAGAAAGCAGAATCTGTTCCTACAGTAACTAAAGCAGAGATTGATGAAGAGATATATGGGATTGTGAAGGACAGTGTCGAAGCAGCAGTATTAAAGGTCATAAAAGAAGCAGTAACAGCTATAGCAGTAGAAATGGTTACTGCTGCTGAAAAACAAAAGGCAGCAGAAACTGTTAGTGCTGCTAAGAGCCACAAAGAAGAAACAGCTGAAACCACTCCTGAAGCTGTTAAATCTTTCAAAAGAACAAAGAGGCCAAGAACAAAGTCCATAGCCTCAAAGAAGAAAGATGTAAAGAAGCCAAGGGTGGATCCAACTGTAGAAGAAGCCCAGGAGGAAGCAGTGAAAGAGAAAACTGATCCAAAAGTTGCTGAAGAAGAAGTGGCAACTCCCTCAGGCCAACCAAGAAATGTACAATCACTGCCAAATGCTCAAAGTGATTTGTATATTACTGTGGTTAATACTAATCCAATCCAAGCTGAACCAATATCTTCTATGGCTCCTGAAATCATCTTCTGGGACACATTGAAAGATGGAAGAAAGGAGTTCATCAGAATCAAAAGGGCAGATGGAAAGTTTGAAGTTTGTCCTACTTGGGGAAAACTTATCAGAACATGCTCTAGATCTGACTTGGAAGAGATGTTCAAGGTGGGAATGAGGCTATATGGAAACATGCTGACAGAGCAAGGTATGTCTATCACCAAGATGGTTCTTGAATACTTGTGCTTAATGTTCAAACCAGAAGCAGTTCAGTATTTGATGGCAAGGAATTTTCAAGTCATTACCAACTGGATGCTCATTGAGAATTGTGGAGTGTATGTCATCTCTCTTGACAATACATTTCAAGAATATTATTTGGTGGATGTTGTATACAAGCACAGCATGAAAAAGTTGAAAGGAATGCTGCAATGTAAGTTGGTGAGTGACAAAGACTCTAAGATGGCAAGATACCTTGTAAAAAGGATTCTCAATCAAAGTCTGGGATTGGATCCAAATTTATGCGTTGATGATTAGGTTTTGGAAGCATCATCTGAAGAACTTAACTTCTCATCCTGAAAAGTCAAGTTAGGGGGAGATTGTTGGGAACTGAAGATATGCTAAGTATGGTTAGTACTGCCAGAACAACATTACTACTGCCAGATCAATGTTAGTGCTGCCAGAACAAAGATACTACTGCTAGTTCAAGGTTAGTACTGCTGAGTCATTAATGCTGCAAGAACATGATTAGTACTGCTAGACAAGTTACTACTGCTGGTACATGGTTAATACTGCTGAACAAAGTTAATACTGCTGGTATATTAGTACTGCTGGTGTCTTACGAAAACTGTTAGTACTGCTTGGGCATATCAAACATTACTACTGCTGAAAGATTATTAGTACTGCTTGAGAAGAATGAAGTTACTACTGCTTGTGATCAGAACATGGAATGCGAGATTGAAGGAGATAAAGATGGATTGATTGAAGATATACTTAAAAGAATATTCTGAAGATCAATCTTATTTTGATAGTTATCTTGTAATTATTCAGTATATATATTTATTGATAGATAGCTATTAACGACATGAGATACAAGAGAAAATTCTAAATTCGATTGTGTTTTTAGAGAGAATTAACCTCAAGGTTTAAGAACCCTATTTCTAGAGAAGTAGAAGTCGTCTTGATTGAGTTTGTTCATCAAGATTGAGGTTTGGTTGTTAATCTTGTGAGTCGAAACAGTGAATACAAAAATTGTGTGTTTTCTGATATTCTGTTCATTGATTGTGAGAATTAAAGTTCTATTCCGCAGATTCTTTAATTCTGAATTCTAAGTATTAATTATCTTGTTAAGATTCGATCCTGACAAACAACTTGCTACCTGAATGGAAAGTGTATGCTTCTCATGTCAAGCACAACAACTTGATAGAGAACATCATCATCAATGAACTGTATGAGACACTTCTCCAAGATGAAGATGAAGTGAATGAGCTTCTGGGAGAGAAGAAGAATGAGCCAAAGTCAGTGCTTGAATGAGAAAGAAGACATTACTTATCAATGTTCTTCTCTTCAAATTCAACACAAGGAGTATGTAGCTAAAATTTTAGATCTTGAAACCAATCTCCACAAAAGGGGTCAAACTGATCAAACCATTTTTTTGAACAAACCCAAAGAGTTCACGTACTTTAACAAAGAATGGGGAATCGGATATGACAACCCACATTATCTGAAAAAGGGAAGGTATCAAGTCCCCACTCTGTATGATTTTGCTTGCTATGGATTAGATAAAAATATCCAGAGTGCGCAATTCAATGGACTGGTCCTCTTGAACCAGAAAAGGAGGAGGAACCCGAGGAACATAAACGCACACACAAACGAGGAATTCAACTTCCATTTTGTTATGAACCTTTAAACTACTCATATCAAAAGAACAAAAAGTATCTTTCCAATGACTACTTCGACCCCTACATGGTAGCTACACCCAAGGATTCCTCCAAGAAGGATGAGGATGTAACACCTGCACCCAAGACTGAGGCGGATGAGTTTAAGCTCTATGTTCCCCCTCTCATCTTGGAAGCCAAGATAGTCGAATTGGAGGAGTCATTTGAGAAAGAAAGGTTAGTTTTTCAAATGGAAAAGCAAGCTTTAATTGAAAAACTTGAGAATCTACAACCGGTCAAAACCGAAGTTGTGTCTGATGAAGGACAGGAACTCCTTCGGTGTGAAATCAATCGACTCACATCACAACTGTCTGCTTTGGCAACAGAAAAGATGGAAGAGTATGCGAGAAACGGTTAGCTTCAAGAGCAAATTAACCAACTCCAATCTGAAAAGGAGATTTCACCTGAACGTTCTTCAAATTCATCTGACACGTCTTCGTGCAAAGCCTTCTTAGGCAAGATTTATAGTTCGCAAGACGGTCAAGATTCTCAAGATGAGTGTGTTAAAAGGAATTTAAACTCTGATTTTTCATACGCTTCCGCACCGAATTCCCCAAAGCACACAACCGAAAGCACAAAATGTTCCTCGCCTTCCACTCATGATCCTATTCCGAATATTCCAAAAATAGATTTTTCAGAGTACATGAACTCCGAAGGTAACTGTGATGAAGAGTTTGATTCGTTTCCCTTCGACAAACCTCTTCCAAGTCACACTGATTTTTCTCCCGTGGTCAATCCTCCGGTTAGTTCTTTAAAAGAAAGCTGTTCTAAAACAAAGTCCTCAGCTGTGATCAAGATTTCTCAGTCAAAACCGACCTCGAAACCTGTTCCCAAAAAGCAATCACAGCCAAGGCAAGCTACCGGACCATTGACTGCCAACACTACTATTTCTCCAAGTCAACCTGATTTTTTGTCTCCAGTGGTTAATCGTCCGGTCAATTTTCTAAAGGGCGACTGTTCTGAACCTAAGACTCCGGTTGTGACCAAGATTCTTCAAAATGTTTCCAATTCTCAAAAACAGTCACAACCGAAGCAAAAGACCGAACGACCGACCACTAAGACTCCTGTTTCGTCAAAAGTCACTGATCATACTGTCCCTGCCGTTTCAGATAAAAATGGTCGCGCTAATAAAGAAACACCAAAGTGGCTAAAGAGGGAACCAGTCAAGAAGGATGCGTCAAAGTCTTCCCCACCCATTTTCAATTCTAGAATAGACGAAGACAATTATGCTTGGAATCATTGGAACCATTTTGATGTTTCTTTTCCCGTTAAAATTAACTCTCTTAATCAATTGATTCAGTTATCGCATGATTGTATATGTTGTTCTAATTATGGTTGGAATGATTTTGATGATATTCACAATAATGATTGGTATGCGCCTTACTTTGTTGGAAACCTATTTCATAAGCGCAAACCTCATAATAACAAGCAACAACATCCTTTCAAAAGGGGTTTCAATCAAACGGTTAAACCACAGCAGGAGACCCGACCCATTCCTACACGGGATACTCCTACTGAGGTTAAACCGGCACCCAGGTGGAAATCTGCTCCAAAATCTGTTCCTCCAAAAGGTGTAAATTCTGCACCCAAGAGGCAACAAGTGCCAAAACCAGTTCCCTCCAACGGTGTAAAATCTACACCTAAAGGGAAAGCTGAGTCAAAGCAGATTTCCCAAGGCAGTGCCAAATCTAACCCCCCAGGACCCAAACAAATTTGGGTACCTAAACGTCACTAATCTTGTTTTGTAGAACGGTCATGTGTGGTACTTAGATTCTGGATGCTCCAAGCACATGACCGGAAGAAGGGAGCTTCTCACGAATTACAAGGAAGAATACTGCGGAAACGTGAGATTTGGGAATAACGAGAAGTCGCCATTCATGGGCTACGACGACATAGTCCAAGACAAGATAACAATCAAGAAGGTATCCCACGTCGCAGGATTAGGACACAATCTATTCAGCATCGGTCAATTCTGCGACAAAGATCTCGAGGTCAGCTTTAAAGCCACAAGGTGTCGAATCCTCAACAACGAAGGAGAGGAACTTCTGGTTGGAACTCGCAAGACCAATCTCTACACCATTGATCTCGCCGCTCTCAAGACAGAAAAACCAGTATGCCTCTTGTCAAAAGCCGACTCCGACCAAGTTTGGCTCTGGCATAGACGTCTTTCGCACCTCAACTTCAGAAGTATAAATCAACTGGTGCTAGGCAAACACGTCAGAGGCGTGCCCCAACTTCCGTTCGTGAAGGATCGTCTTTGTGGAGCATGCGAAAAGGGAAAGATGACGCGCGCATCACATCCGCCGAAGGCAACTCCGAGCACGACCCGGACTCTCGAACTCATTCATATGGATTTGTGTGGTCCAATGCGTGTTCCAAGCGTCAATAAACGCAAATACGTGCTCGTGATGGTGGACGACTACTCGCGCTACACTTGGGTGAGGTTCTTACGCTCGAAGGACGAAACTCCGGAGCTCATCATTGATCACCTGAAGACTGTCCAGCAAAACAAACTTCAACACGTTCAGTCCATCAGAACTGACAACGGGACGAAGTTCAAGAATCAACAGGTGGATGACTATCTGAGAATGGTGGGCATCACATACACTTTCTCTGCAGCACGCACTCCACAACAAAACGGAGTAGTGGAAAGACGGAACCGTACCCTCGTTGAAGCTGCTCGAACGATGCTATCCCAAGCAAATCTACCGTTGTATCTCTGGGCTGAAGCGGTGTCTACGGCATGCTACATGAAAAACCGCTCTATCCTTCTCAAGCGGTTCAACAAGACACCCTATGAGATCATGAATAATCACGTTCCAACTGTCGGCTACTTCCATGCATTTGGATGCACTTGCTATGTGCTTAACGACAAGGATGATCTTGGGAAATTCAGCCCCAAAGCGGACGAAGGAGTTTTCATCGGATACTCCATGCAGGCTAAGGCGTATCACGTTTACAACAAATGGACCAAATCCGTTGTTGAAAGCATAAACGTGACATTCGACGAAGCCGCAGATTTGTCTTCTGAACAACTCAGTTCAGAACCCGGTTTAACTGGAGTGCTAGCTTCCGGAGCTTCAAGTTCGGGATCTACACAAGACACAGTAAATCCGAATCATGCATCTTCATCGAATGCTGACTCTTCTGATTTAGATTTACTGTTTCAATACTTTTATGATGACACTATTAATTCTTCCACATCTGTCTCAGCGCAACCGCGACTTGAGGCTGCTCGCAATACGGATTCGGCCGCATTATCTGGTCCGCCCCCGTCTACGAGTACGCCGTCAACATCTATAGAGACAACCCAACCGTCATCACCTGATACGACTGCACCCACTGATTCATCATCTATAGAGACACCTGGTACTGTAACCCCCCGGAGGAACCCATAATCTCGGAGATCGCTCCTACTGATTCGTCATCCGCTACAACCGATGCTCAACCTCTGAACTCCTCGGAACCAGAAGTTGTTCAATCATCGACGATTCTGGACATTCTCACGAATCACCCTCTCCGTGAGGCCCTTACCAGCACAGCCGACATCCCAGTTCTGTACGTTCTACAGGTCTGGCTCACCGCCCGAGTCGTCACCGCCGGTAACTCGCAGTCGATCACCGCTCAGATCGATAACCAACCTTTCATTCTCACACCGGACTCATTCCGCCGCCTTCTGTCTCTTCCGGAAGCCACCGCCAACAATCATGAACGGTACGATCCTTCCGTCAATGATGACACGCTTTGCGCTCAAATCCGCGCCCTTGGATACAACCATGACCTCAACCGGCCATCTGCTTTCAATCGCAAGTACCTCGCTCCGATATGGTACACACTTTTTACGATCCTAAACCGCTGCCTTTCATCGAGATGGAGAGGCATTGATCAGTGCACCAGCGACTTCCTGCGCCTAGTTCATGCTGTGTGCTACAATCGACATATAGACTTTGCGATGATCATTTGGAGGGAGCTCGTCGCGGCTATTCGCCAAATCGGAGGTTCCAAACAGAAGAAATTTCTTCCGTATCCGCGTTTCCTTTCGCTGGCGGTGCGTCAACACATGGACGCGAATCCTGCCATTCCTCGCCGCCTGAACCATCCGGTATGTCCCCATCACCATTACAGTTCATGGTTATCCGAAATCCATCTGATGCGGTCGCAATGCCTATCCCTGAACCGCTACTAGCCATCGCCGATCCCACTGCACCAGGGGTAGTAGCATATAGGGAAGCGTTAGGTAATCCCATGGTCCAGCCAGCGCCGGCGAGACCTGCCCAGGGACTTAGAAACGAGAGACGTGAGGGTCCAAGAGTGAGAGGTGGAAGGGCCCGACAAGCAGGTGCTGTCGGGCGGGGAACGTTAGTTGTGAGAGAAAGGGGAACGAGAGTAGGTGGTGCAGTGGAATCGCAACCCGGTTCCGGCTCAACCCCAGCCGGTCCATCCTCTAGACCGATACTACATCACTCGACCGAGCCGTATATCACCGAACCCCCTCACCATCTCACAATGTTGAAGATGTGGAATCTGACTCCGCGGACTCTGATACCGACCGAAACATACGCCTGAGACAAATACCTCTCGGTATCGGACCCAACCCTGATTTTACCGTTGGAATCCCACTTGATTCACCTCCACATACTGGAACCGAACCCATTAGGACATCTGAGGGAGAACAAGTAGAGGAGTTAGGACATGCGAGCCGGAGAGAACTGCGTTCAAAGTAGAACCAGGAAAGATTGAGCCGTAAAGATAACGAGGCTCCTGAGCGACCCCAAACGAGCGATATCCGGGTAGCCACATCTACTACACCGTCTCATCTGTTGGGACGGGGTATTGAAGAAGACTCCGTGGACCCAGCGGAGCAATTGCACGACCCCCCCCCATCCACTCATCCATCTCACGACAGACGGATGTTTCAATATTACACGGGGAACAAGCACAACTTCCACCGGCCTCTCATTCGGAGAGTGTTGGTGTTGAAATAAGAGACCAGCAGCCCCCGGTCTCGCCTTCATTTCGTGCACCATCGAGTCTAGCGCCTTTCGATATTGAACATTCTTCGGCTAGGACACTCGAAGCTGAGCAACACCAAGTCGAGACTCTTCGTGACTCGACCGGAACCACCGTAGTGTCTTCACCTCTTGGTGAAACACAAGGATCGGCGAGAAATCCTACCACAGCTAACATCATGCCAACTGTGAACGTAGGTGGCTCTACCCCTGTGGTAGACGCCTCAACGGGTAACCTAAGTGGTCCCGGGGTTATTCACCCCGACTTTGTGTCGCAAGGGTCCCTGGACAGCACCCTCAAGGCTGTCCGCGAGGCACTGGAACAGCATGTCACCGCCAAGATCGCCAAAAGCCATCAAGGGCAAAGCAAAGATCGTTGAAGCCAAAACCGCACCACCACATCCACCGACATTTGCTCAACCTATCTATTCAGTGGATACATTAAAGACGATGCTATTGGCCCAACTGCTCCAGGAATCAGATACAACCGCCTCGACCGAAGCAGACCTGATCTCCGTTCTTCGATCCCAGGTCACTGCTCCATCTTCATCTATCACATCCCGCCTTGACTCCATTGACTCGACCCTCAGCGACTACAACAAAGCGCTTGCCACGCTGTCTGAAAGGGTCCGCTCACTAGAAGACACTTGTAAGAGTCAAGCCGCCGGTCTCAAACGCAAGCACGATGACCAGGATGATCCTGATCACCGTGAGGGGGAGAAGCATCTACGCCAAACCGAGACCGCCCAAATCGTGACTGCCGAAACGACATCTGTGGTCCAACAGGAACCCCCAACTGCGGCAGCTTCAACAGAAACACCCGAAGCCGAGTTGCCATTAGCACAGATGGTCATCAACATGGATATTTCAGATGAAGAAGACCCGATGGTTGAAAAGCCCGAGGGTACAACAGAAGAATTGGTCGCACAAGAACCATCAGACATGCCGACGCTCACCATGATTGATCCTGCATGTGAAACCAACCCGGAAACCGAAGACGCATGGTACGAAAAAGCTGCGAGAGCCGTAAACTTCGAGGTAAACTTGGTGTTTCCCACTGATGAAGACGACAACGTTGATTACGACCAGTTTCTACTTCATAATTTCTATGGTACGCCTCCCATTCACTCGACTCAACCCACTACGACTACAGATCAACCCGAAAGCTCAAATGCAGAAATCCCGACATCTCCTCAGCAAACGACAGCTCCTGATCTTCCTCCCCCTCCTCAGCAACAAAATCGTTGGGAGAAGATCAAGGTCCTCATTCCTCATCTGGAGGAATCTCTGAAGAAGCTGTTTGTACACAGAATTCGTCCGATCGAGCCAACCTTCTGCCTTGGCATTTACAGTCCTGAACCGGCACGTCAACTCCGATATGTAGAAGCCATGAAGCGGTGTCTTCCGAGAGACCAGGTTCGAACTAAGCATAAGATCTCAGAAGTGCTAAAGATTCAGTCAAACCGAATTATGAAGATCGTCTTTCCCGTATTCACTGTTCGACGTGAAGACGGAAAAGAATGGATTTTTTCTGAAGCTGACTTTAAGCATCTCCATCCGTTCGACCTCCTGGTTATTCTGAGAGACCTTCGCACCAGAACCATCCGACCGCTTACTGTAACAAAGGCACTAGAAGCGGTTCGTCGATTCCTTGTCCGTTCTATCATGATGTCTTATCTGACAGACTTCCAAATGGCTATCGAGAACCGAGCAAAGAAGGTAAACCTGATCAAACCGAATTTGAAAGCTCCTGAACTGACGATGTATCCCGAGAACGCCATTCTGCTTCAACCAGAATTTGGGATCGTCTTCCTCAACGCTCAGAAAGAAAAGAGGTTTATGAGGTTCAGTCAGGTAGATCGATTTTGCGACGGCACACTGCTCAAAGTTCAAGAAGCTCTTCGGAAGATCATCAAACACGAATCCGAAAATCCAAAGATATCCTATTTGCCCAATCTGAATGCAAGAACTGCTCAGACTGCTTTGGATATGGTTGAAGAACGTCTTGACTACCGCCGCGCCATCAGATTCTTCGAGGTCCATTTCGCGCTCCGCAAACGTTACGTCTACAACTAGAAAGAGCTCCAGTGCGAACTCGAACTTCAAATCAAAGGGGGAGATTGTTAGGGTAAAATATGTGTTGATTTAAAGTTCAAGGGTTAATTTGTAATAGATTAACTTAGTCCATTGTGAACGGGACGTGGGCTTGTTACCACGGGCCCAGCGTATATAAAGTGCAATTAGCTTAGAAAATTAGCTAGTTGTCTCATTTAGCTTTTCTGCTTTACACTGTAATTCTCTCTAAATCAATAGCTAAGTGAGCAGCCTTTGTGAATCATATCAACTGTTCTTATTTGCTTTTTCACAAACATAATTGTTGCACGGATCTGGATTCTACAATTGGTATCAGAGCAAACAGACGGATTCGATTCAAAGCTTAATTCATCAATTTCCGGTTAGTTTGACTTTTACCCGTCTGACTATTCTTGAATTCTTGACTTTTTGATTCAGCCGAAATTGGTTGTTTTTGCTTATTGGGTTGTGTTAGCATTATCGTTATAAGTGTTTCTGCAAATTTTCACATCCTAATTCATTCGTTTGATTGGTCAATTCAGCAATTTAAGATCAAAGTTTTTTGGTAGTGTTCTTCAACAAAAATCGAATTTTTACCATCAAAACGTGTTCTTCTTGCTTAGAAATCGACTGGGTTAGTGTTAGTTTTGTGTTTGGTATTGTTTCTAATCTTTCAGGAACAATCTTGAGTAACCCTAGTTGAGAAATCGATCGAATTGCTAAAACAACCGCAGAGTCCGGATAAACCTGCCGTGTTTTCCGGACAGATCAAGGTGTCCGGACGTTTGTGGTTCCATCCGGACTAGTTCAATTCTTCCGGACAAGTCAATCATCCGGGTAAGTCAGTCATCCGGGTAAGTTCTCTTTAATCTCAATCTTTCCGGGTAATTTTGTTCCGGATAATTCAAAGTATTCGGAATTCATTTTATCCGGAAATCCTCGTTTACCCGGAATCTTCGTAGTATCCGGACACCTCACAGTTTCCGGAAACTTCAAAGTACCCGGAAATCTCATACTTTCCGGACTCTATTGCATCCGGTAAACTTTGTTTATCCTGTTGATTCTATCCGGTATCTTTAGTCCATCCGGTAACCTTGGTTATCCGGACAACTCAAGTTATCTGGACTCTTTTGCCTATCCGGACAACTCTGCAATTTTGAACTGTTTTTCATAATTCTGGTCCGGACACTTCCAGATCAAATCACCTATTTGGATTCCTATCCAGTAAGCTAAGTTATTGTCTGACCACTCATAGAACCTGCGTTAGGACTCCACTCTTAGTGCCTTGCGTTAGGTTTTACACTTTGAATCAATCTACATGTCTGACGATCACTCCGTTGCAACCGAAGATGTCTACTTCTCGTGATGCTCTCGCAATTGGCACTGACACCAAGCCACCGTGTCTCTATCCGAACGAGTACAGCCAATGGCAAGACAGGTTCATGATCTTCATGGAGTCCAAGGACAACTATGAGTTCATCAATAGAGCACTAGATCATGGCCCAATTGACAAGCCAATGAAGGACATACCTGCAACTGCAACAGCAATAGCTCGACGTGAGGCGAAGTCTCTTTCTGAGATGACAGAATTTGAAAGAGGCATGCTTGAAGGTGAAAAGCATGCAAAGAGATATCTGATTCAGGCTCTTCCTAATTCCATCTACACTGCCATATATAGTTACAAAGATACGGCTAAGGGCATGTGGGACCAGGTAGCCAAGATGATGCGTGGGAGTGTTGTAGGAAATAAGCTGAAGATAAATAGCGCGATAACCAAATTCGATGGGTTCAAGCAGCGTAACGGTGAATCCCTTACCCAGACCTACGAACGTTTTTGTCTACTTCTCAATGAACTGAACAAGAATAAAATTGTTCGTTCCAACACTGAGAACGCACTAAAGTCCCTCAACAACTTGCTACTTGAATGGAAAGTGTATGCTTCTCATGTCAAGCACAACAACTTGATAGAGAACATCAGCATCAATGAACTGTATGAGACACTTCTCCAAGATGAAGATGAAGTGAATGAGCTTCTGGGAGAGAAGAAGAATGAGCCAAAACCTTCTGCAGATCCTATTGCCCTCATGACTTCCAAACTAGGGAAATCTTCAAGCAGCCAATCCAGACGCGGTCCACAGCACAGCTCCTCCGAGTCAGAACCTGAAGACGAGAAAGATGATGATGAAGATGATGAAGCATCAGACTTAATGAAAGCTATTGCCCTTCTGACTAAATCCTTTCAACAACAATAATTCTTCAAGAAACCGTCATCCAATAGTCAACGCTACTCTACCTCCTCCAATAAGCGTCACGACTATAAGGATCGATATGAAGGGAAGAAGAAGGTAGAAGAGCAAGATAAATCTGAAAAGAAGGAGAAGACAGAGAAAGGTGACCGGAAGAAGAGAGATGAACCTGTGAAATGCTACAACTGCGGTAAACTCGGTCATTTCGCTAAAGACTACCGTCAACCCACAGTGAAGAACTCTCACTACTATGAGGCCAAGCTTGCACTGGCCAGATAGAAGGAGGCTGGGGAGGCAATGTTCGCTGAAAATGAGTAATGGCTAGGCAGATCTGATGATGAGGACGAGTTTGAAGGTGCTGATGCTTTCATGGGATATCAATCATCTACGGATGACGACAAGGCAACAGCAAATCAGGTATGTGACTCTTGCTTACAAAACTTCATACTTCAACTGCAAACCATCACAGAAAAGGCAAACTCCCTCAAAGCCACAAATGCAGAACAAAAGCTTGAAATTACTTCAATAACTGAAAAGCTTAATGTTCAAATGAAATTAACTGAGAAGTATATGTCTGAAAATGCTGATTTAAAAGACAGATGCAAAATTCTTTCATTAGCACCTAAAGACTTAAGGGCCAGATTATCTGATCTCCAACGTCAGTTTGATCAGTGCTTGAATGAGAAAGAAGACATTACTTATCAATGTTCTTCTCTTCAAATTCAACACAAGGAGTATGTAGCTAAAATTTTAGATCTTGAAACCAATCTCCACAAAAGGGGTCAAACTGATCAAACCATTTTTTTGAACAAACCCAAAGAGTTCACGTACTTTAACAAAGAATGGGGAATCGGATATGACAACCCACATTATCTGAAAAAGGGAAGGTATCAAGTCCCCACTCTGTATGATTTTGCTTGCTATGGATTAGATAAAAAATATCCAGAGTACGCAATTCAATGGACTGGTCCTCTTGAACCAGAAAAGGAGGAGGAAACCGAGGAACATAAACGCACTCACAAATGAGGAATTCAACTTCCATTTTGTTATGAACCTTTAAACTACTCATATCAAAAGAACAAAAAGTATCTTTCCAATGACTACTTCGACCCCTACAAGGTAGCTACACCCAAGGATTCCTCCAAGAAGGATGAGGATGTAACACCTGCACCCAAGACTGAGGCGGATGAGTTTAAACTCTATGTTCCCCCTCTCATCTTGGAAGCCAAGATAGTCGAATTGGAGGAGTCATTTGAGAAAGAAAGGTCAGTTTTTCAAATGGAAAAGCAAGCTTTAATTGAAAAACTTGAGAATCTACAACCGGTCAAAACTGAAGTTGTGTCTGATGAAGAACAGGAACTCCTTCGGTGTGAAATCAATCGACTCACATCACAACTGTCTGCTTTGGCAACAGAAAAGATGGAAGAGTATGCGAGAAATGTTCAGCTTCAAGAGCAAATTGACCAACTCCAATCTGAAAAGGAAATTGAATGTTCTTCAAATTCATCTGAAACGTCTTCGTGGAAAGCCTTCTTAGGCAAGATTTCTAGTTCGCAAGATGGTCAAGATTCTCAAGATGAGTGTGTTAAAAGGAATTTAAACTCTGATTTTTCACACGCTTCCGCAGAGAATTCCCCAAAGCACACAACCGAAAGCACAAAATGTTCCTCGCCTTCCACTCATGATCCCATTCCGGATATTCCAAAAATAGATTTTTCAGAGTACATGAACTCCGAAGGTAACTGTGATGAAGAGTTTGATTCGTTTCCCTTCGACAAACCTCTTCCAAGTTACACTGATTTTTCTCCCGTGGTCAATCCTCCGGTTAGTTCTTTAAAAGAAAGCTGTTCTAAAACAAAGTCCTCAGCTGTGATCAAGATTTCTCAGTCAAAACCGACCTCGAAACCTGTTCCCAAAAAGCAATCACAGCCAAGGCAAGCTACCGGACCATTGACTGCCAACACTACTATTTCTCCAAGTCAACCTGATTTTTTGTCTCCAGTGGTTAATCGCCCGGTCAATTTTCTAAAGGGCGACTGTTCTCAACCTAAGACTCCGGTTGTGACCAAGATTCTTCAAAATGTTTCCAATTCTCAAAAACCGTCACAACCGAAGCAAAAGAAGGAACGACCGACCACTAAGACTCCTGCTTCCTCAAAAGTCACTGACCATACTGTCCCTGCTGTTTCAGATAAAAATGGTCGCGCTAATAAAGAAACACCAAAGTGGCTAAAGAGGGAACCAGTCAAGAAGGATGCGTCAAAGTCTTCCCCACCTGTTTTCAATTCTAGAATAGACAAAGACAATTATGCTTGGAATCATTGGAACCATTTTGATGTTTCTTTTCCCGTTAAAATTAACTCTCTTAATCAATTGATTCCGTTATCGCATGATTGTTTATGTGGTTCTAATTGTGGTTGGAATGATTTTGATGATATTCACAATAATGATTGGTATGCGCCTTACTTTGTTGGAAACCTATTTCATAAGCGTAAACCTCATAACAACAAGCAACAACATCCTTTCAAAAGGGGTTTCAATCAAATGGTTAAACCACAGCGGGAGACCCGACCCATTCCTACACGGGATACTCCTACTGAGGTTAAACCGGCACCCAGGTGGAAATCTGCTCCAAAATCTGTTCCTCCAAAAGGTGTAAATTCTGCACCCAAGAGGCAACAAGTGCCAAAACCAGTTCCCTCCAACGGTGTAAAATCTACACCTAAAGGGAAAGCTGAGTCAAAGCAGATTTCCCAAGGCAGTGCCAAATCTAACCCCCCAGGACCCAAACAAATTTGGGTACCTAAACGTCACTAATCTTGTTTTGCAGAACGGTCATGTGTGGTACTTAGATTATGGATGCTCCAAGCACATGACCGGAAGAAGGGAGCTTCTCACGAATTACAAGGAAGAATACTGCGGAAACGTGAGATTTGGGAATAACGAGAAGTCGCCAATCGTGGGCTACGGCGACATAGTCCAAGACAAGATAACAATCATGAAGGTATCCCACGTCGCAGTATTAGGACACAATCTATTCAGCATCGGTCAATTCTGCGACAAAGATCTCGAGGCCAGCTTTAAAGCCACAAGGTGTCGAATCCTTAACAACGAAGGAGAGGAACTTCTGGTTGGAACTCGCAAGACCAATCTCTACACCATTGATCTCGCCGCTCTCAAGACAGACAAACCAATATGCCTCTTGTAAAAAGTCGACTCCGACCAAGTTTGGCTCTGGCATAGACGTCTTTCGCACCTCAACTTCAGAAGTATAAATCAACTAGTGCTAGGCAAACACGTTAGAGGCGTGCCCCAACTTCCGTTCGTGAAGGATCGTCTTTGTGGAGCATGCGAAAAGGGAAAGATGACGCGCGCCTCACATCCGCTGAAGGCAACTCCGAGCATGACCCGGACTCTCGAACTCATTCATATGGATTTGTGTGGTCCAATGCGTGTTCCAAGCATCAATAAACGCAAATACGTGCTCGTGATGGTGGACGAATACTCGCGCTACACTTGGGTGAGGTTCTTACGCTCGAAGGACGAAACTCCGGAGCTCATCATTGATCACCTGAAGACTGTCCAGCAAAACAAACTTCAATACGTTCAGTCCATCAGAACTGACAACGGGACGGAGTTCAAGAATCAACAGGTGGATGACTATCTGAGAACGGTGGGCATCACACACACTTTCTCTGCAGAACGCACTCCACAACAAAACGGAGTAGTGGAAAGACGGAACCGTGCCCTCGTTGAAGCTGCTCGAACGATGCTATCCCAAGCAAACCTACTGTTGTATCTCTGGGCTGAAGCGGTGTCTACGACATGCTACACGCAAAACTGCTCTATCCTTCTCAAGCGGTTCAACAAGACACCCTATGAGATCATGAATAATCACGTTCCAACTGTCGGCTACTTCCATGCATTTGGATGCACTTGCTATGTGCTTAATGACAAGGATGATCTCGGGAAATTCAGCCCCAAAGCGGACGAAGGAGTTTTCATCGGATACTCCATGCAGGCTAAGGCGTATCGCGTTTACAACAAACGGACCAAATCCGTTGTTGAAAGCATAAACGTGACATTCGACGAAGCCGCAGATTTGGCTTCTGAACAACTCAGTTCAGAACCCGGTTTAACTGGAGTGCTAGCTTCCGGACCTTCAAGTTCGGGATCTGCACAAGACACAGTAAATCCGAATCATGCATCTTCATCGAATGCTGACTCTTCTGATTTAGATTTACTGTTTCAATACTTTTAAGATGACACTATTAATTCATCCACATATGTCTCAGCGCAACCGCGACTTGAGGCTGCTCGCAATACGGATTCGGCCGCTTTATCTGGTCCGCCCCCGTCTATGAGTACGCCATCAACATCTATAGAGATAGCCCAACCGTCATCACCTGATACGACTGCACCCACTGATTCGTCATCTATAGAGACACCTGGTACTGTAACCCCCCCGGAGGAACCCATAATCTCGAAGATCGCTCCTACTGATTCGTCATCCGCTACAACCGATGCTCAATCTCTGAACTCCTCGGAACCAGAAGTTGTTCAATCATCGACGAATCCGCTCCCACTTCCTCCAAGAAACACGACTGCTATTCTTGAACAAGTTCAAGACCTTCCATCAGGTTCATACGTGGATCCGGACAAATCTCACTCTACTCAGCAGCCGCTTCTGCACTCCACCAAATGGACGAAGGCCCATCCTCTACATCAGATCATCGGTGATCCCTCGACTCCTGTTCGTACATGAGGCGCTTCTGCCAACTTCTGCCTATTCTCGGGCTTCTTGAGCACGATTGAGCCAACGAGCATACGCGAAGCGCTCGAAGATCCAGATTGGATCATCGCCATGCAAGAAGAGCTAAATCAATTCGAGGCTCTAAAGGTATGGCGACTGGTTCCACGTCCTAAGCACAAAACGGTAATCGGCACCAAATGGATCTTTAAAAATAAGAAGGACGAAGATGGCATCGTTGTTCGCAACAAGGCGCGTCTCATGGCCAAAGGATACCGACAACAAGAGGGGATCGACTATGATGAGACCTATGCCCTGGTCGCTCACATCGAAGCAATCCGTATATTTCTCACTTATGCAGCGCACAAGAACTTCACAGTCTTCCAAATGGATGTGAAGACAGCCTTTCTTTACGGCGACCTCCAAGAAGAAGTTTACGTGTCGCAACCCGACGGATTTGTGGATGACTCGAAGCCTGATCATGTCTACATCTTAGACAAGGCACTCTACGGCTTAAAGCAGGCTCCGCGTGCATGGTACAACACACTTTCTAAGTTCTTGTTAGAATCCGACTTTACACGAGGTACCATTGATTCCACTCTATTTATCAAGAATGAAAAGGGTCACATCATCCTAGTCCAGGTATATGTCGATGACATCATTTTCGGTTCTACTAATCCATTATATGCGAAGAACTTTGCCAATCTCATGGGAAGATTTTTTAAAATGAGTATGCTTTGTGAGATGAACTTTTTCCCTGGTCTTCAAGTTAAACAACTGTCGACAGGAATCTTCATAAACCAGTCCAAATACATTCGGGATATCCTTCGGAAATTCCAATTGGACTAGTCCTCACCAATGAAAACTCCCATGGCAACCAATACAAAGCTAGACGCCGATCCTAACGGAAAGGCTGTCAACGCCAAATTGTATCGGGGAATGATCGGTTCTTTAATGTACCTCACTGCCAGTAGACCGGACATCATGTTCTCGACATTTCTTTGCGCCCGTTATCAATCAAACCCTAAAGAGTCTCATTACAATGCTGTTAAGCGTATTTTTCGTTATTTACGTGGTACTGCTGATCTTGGCCTTTGGTACCCGAAAGAGACAGGTTTTGGACTTTCCGCTTATTCTGATGCGGATCACGCGGGATGCATGTTGGACCACAAGAGCACCTCGGGACACATTCAGTTCTTGGGAGATAGCCTGGTAAGCTGGGCATCGAAGAAACAACAGTGCGTATCAACGTCAACTGCCGAGGCATAGTACGTGGCCGCCGCAAGCTGCTGTTCCCATGTCATCTGGATGAGGACACAACTCAAAGACTACGGGTTCACGTATGTCAAGGTCCTGATCTACTGTGACTCAAAGAGCACCATTGTTATATCAAGCAACCCGGTCCAACACACAAAGACGAAGCACATCGACGTTCGGTATCATTTCATTAAAGATCACGTCGAAAGAGGTACAGTCGAACTCTACTTCGTAAATACTGAACATCCGTTAGCAGACCTTTTTACCAAAGCCTTGGATGAAAAACGGTTTAAAACTCTTGTGTTCAAGCTAGGTATGCTTAATCTGAAGACGTAATCCGACTGTGTGCCCATTACAAGTTCCATACATATACGAGTAACTGTCTCCTCATCATCCGGTGGTTGACATCCTGATGCATGAGCACACACTTCCTCGCATTTGTATTCTACTTGTTCCCATTACACAACTAGATTTAGTCTAGGTATTTATTAGGTAGATTTCGTTTGTTTTTCACTCTTTCTTCGTGTGTTTCCAATTTTTTTCTTACCGTCGTCTATATTTTCGTTCCCTATCTCTGTGCTTTCACCAACTATTCTCGTGTTCAGGGGGAGCCCAATGCAATATCAGGTAAGTCTCCTCATACTTTGAGGGGGAGCGTCACACACAGTTTTCTTTAATGTCAAAAGTTTTTGTGTGTGTGGGCACTCCTGTGTGTGTGTGTTTTTATAGTCATCACTTGAGGGGTAGCGGCACCAGTTGTTTATCTCTTTAAAAGTCTACAAGTTTTCGTGTGCCGGATCCCTCCACCACACTCTACTACACTATCCGAGGGGGAGCAAGGTTATACCAATGCTCCGCTTGAGGGGGAGCGAGAGGAAGTTCTTTTCCAGCACAAATTCCTAAAATTCTTCACGGGAAAAGATTATTCAGAGTTATCCGGACAACTCTCACATCCGGATAACTCTCATCCGGAAAACTCGCGCACCCGGACAACACTCGAATCCGGATACAATCCGGACCAGGTGGCTATCCGGGTCAGCTCTTACCCGGACTCCACCCACGTATATATATATATATATACGCACCCGGACTCCCTTTAGGTTTCCTAATCCGGACGACGCCTAAAACCCTAAACCCCACAACTTTTTCACTCTCGCTCGGACTCTCCTCTCTCTGTCGATTCACGGTGTTTTCTCGTCTCTTTATTCAGGTATGTTCATCGAATGTCAATGCTCGTCAAATGTATGCACATTTCACACACATAGCACCACAAATCGACCCCTGATTGGGTTGATCCCACAGTCCCGAAACCCTTACGGGTCTTTTCGTCGGATTCGCATCAATGGATGCGATTCAAGGGTTGTCCCCACTCCATTAAGCCACTAGTTGCTTCTGGACATCCCTTCCGCACCTTAGCACTAGCTTGGGATCCCTTATTGGCCAGATTGAACAAATGCACTAACGTCCGGACACCTTCATCGTGTCCGGACACCTTCAAGGCCATGAAGATCCATCCGGAAATCGCCATCACCCGGAGACCTAGTTGTCCGGAAACCTTAGGGTTTCCGGTAAGTTCAACTACCGGGTAGTTTGGTGTCCGGACTTTACTGTTTTCCAGAAAAGTAATGCACCCGGAAACCTCTGTCCGGATTTATATTCTTCATCCGGACCTCTTGACCATCCGAAAACTCATGCTGTCCGGACAGTTTAGGATAATCCAATTTTATCCGGACATTTGCTTATCTTATCCGGACACCCTCAGTTATCCGGACACTGGCACTGAACTGGAGGCCAATAATCACCACCTGGACACGACCTTGTTCATGCCCCAACCACTTCATCGAGTGCTTCTGGACATTCTCACGAATCACCCTCTCCGTGAGGCCCTTACCAGCACAGCCGACGTCCCAGTTCTGTACGTTCTACAGGTCTGGCTCACCGCCCGAGTCGTCACCGCCGGTAACTCGCAGTCGATCACCGCTCAGATCGATAACCAACCTTTCATTCTCACACCAGACTCATTTCGCCGCCTTCTGTCTCTTCCGGAAGCCACCGCCAACAACCATGAACGGTACGATCCTGCCGTCAATGATGACACGCTTTGCGCTCAAATCCGCGCCCTTGGATACAACCATGACCTCAACCGGCCATCTGCTTTCAATCGCAAGTACCTCGCTCCGATATGGTACACACTTTTTACGATCCTAAACTGCTGCCTTTCATCGAGATGGAGAGGCATTGATCAGTGCACCGGCGGCTTCCTGCGCCTAGTTCATGCTGTGTGCAACAACCGATATATAGACTTTGCGATGATCATTTGGAGGGAGCTCGTCGCGGATATTCGCCAAATCGGAGGTTCCAAACAGAAGAAATTTCTTCCGTATCCGCGTTTCCTTTCGCTGGTGGTGCGTCAACACATGGACGCGAATCCTGCCATTCCTCGCCGCCTGAACCATCCGGTATGTCCCCATCACCATTTACAGTTCATGGTTATCCGAAATCCATCTGATGTGGTCGCAATTCCCATCCCTGAACCACTACTAGCCATCGCCGATCCCACTGCACCAGGGGTAGTAGCATATAGGGAAGCGTTAGGTAATCCCATGGTCCAGCCAGCGCCGGCGGGACCTGCCCAGGGACTTAGACCCGAGAGACGTGAGGGTCCAAGAGTGAGAGGTGGAAGGGTCCGACAAGCAGGTGCTGTCGGGCGGGGAACGTTAGTTGTGAGAGAAAGGGGAACGAGAGTAGGTGGTGCAGTGGAATCGCAACCCGGTTCCGGCTCAGCCCCAGTCGGTCCATCCTCTAGACCGATACTACATCACTCGACCGAGCCGTATATCACCGAACCCCCCTCACCATCTCACAATGTTGAAGACGTGGAATCTGACTCCACGGACTTCGATACCGACCGAAACATACGCCTGAGACAAATACCTCTCGGTATCGAACACAACCCTGATTTTACCGTTGGAATCCCACTTGACTCACCTCCACATACTGGAACCGAACCCATTAGGACATCTGAGGGAGAACAAGTAGAGGAGTTAGGACATGCGAGCCGGAGAGAACTGCGTTCAAAGTTGAACCAGAAAAGATTGAGCCGTAAAGATAACGAGGCTCCTGAGCGACCCCAAACGAGCGATATTCGGGTAGCCACATCTACTACACCGTCTCATCTGTTGGGACGGGGTATTGAAGAAGAATTCATGGACCCAGCGGAGCAATTGCACGACCCCCCCCCCATCCACTCATCAGTCTCACGACAGACGGATGTTTCAATATTACACGGGGAACAAGCACAACTTCCACCGGCCTCTCATTCGGAGAGTGTTGGTGTTGAAATAAGAGACCAGTAGCCCCCGGTCTCGCCTTCATTTCGTGCACCATCGAGTCTAGCGCCTTTCGATATTGAACATTCTTCGGCTAGGACACTCGAAGCTGAGCAACACCAAGTCGAGACTCTTCGTGACTCGACCGGAACCACCGTAGTGTCTTCACCTCTTGGTGAAACACAA
Organism: Saussurea involucrata; assembly: GCA_033807775.1. NCBI lineage: Eukaryota > Viridiplantae > Streptophyta > Magnoliopsida > Asterales > Asteraceae > Saussurea > Saussurea involucrata. The sequence continues at coordinate 22,597,071 of CM066314.1, forward strand.
GGATCGGCGGGAAATCCTACCACAACTAACATCACGCCAGCTGTGAACGTAGGTGGCTCTACCCCTGTGGTAGACGCCTCAACGGGTAACCTAAGTGGTACCGGAGTTACTCACCCTGACTTTGTGTCGCAAGGGTCCCTGGACAACACCCTCAAGGCTGTCCGCGAGGCACTGGAACAGCATGTCACTGCCGAGATCACCAAAGCCATCAAGGGCAAAGCAAAGATCGTTGAAGCCGAAACCGCACCACCACATCCACCGACATTTGCTCAACCTATCTATTTGGTGGATACATTAAAGACGATGCTATTGGCCCAACTGCTACAGGAATCAGATACAACCGCCTCGACCGAAGCAGACCTGATCTCCGTTCTTCGATGCCAGGTCACTGATCCATCTTCATCTATCACATCCCGCCTTGACTCCATTAACTCGACCCTCAGCGACTACAACAAAGCGCTTGCCACGCTGTCTGAGAGGGTCCGCTCACTAGAAGACACTTATAAGAGTCAAGCCGCCGGTCTCAAATGGAAGCACGATGACCAGGATGATCCTGATCACCATGAGGGGGAGAAGTGTCTACGCCAAACCGAGACCGCCCAGATCGTGACTGCAGAAACGACATCTGTGGTCCAACAGGAACCCCCAACTGCGACAGCTTCAATAGAAACACCCGAAGCAGAGTTGCCATTAGCATAGATGGTCATCGACATGGATATTTCAGATGAAGAAGACCCGACGGTTGAAAAGCCCGAGGGTACAACATAGGAATTGGTCGCACAAGAACCATCAGACATGCCGACGCTCACCATGATTGATCTTGCATGTGAAACCAACCCGGAAACTGAAGACGCATGGTACGAAAAAGCTGCCAGAGCCGTAAACTTCGAGGTAAACTTGGTGTTTCCCACTGATGAAGACGACAACATTGATTACGGCCAGTTTCTGCTTCATAATTTCTATGGTACGCCTCCCGTTCACTCGACTCAACCCACTACGACTACAGATCAACCCGAAAGCTCAAATGCAGAAATCCCGACATCTCTTCAGCAAACGACAGCTCCCGATCTTCCTCCCCCTCCTCAGCAACAAAATCGTTGGGAGAAGATCAAGGTCCTCATTCCTCATCTGGAGGAATCTCTGAAGAAGCTGTTTGTACACAGAATTCGTTCGATCGAGCCAACCTTCTGCCTTGGCATTTACAGTCCTGAACCGGTACGTCAACTCCGATATGTAGAAGCCATGAAGCGGTGTCTTCCGAGAGACCAGGTTCGAACTAAGCATAAGATCTCAGAAGTGCTAAAGATTCAGTCAAACCGAATTATGAAGATCGTCTTTCCCGTATTCACTGTTCGACGTGAAGACGGAAAAGAATGGATTTTTTCTGAAGCTGACTTTAAGCATCTCCATCCGTTCGACCTCCTGGTTATTCTGAGAGACCTTCGCACCAGAACCATCCGACCGCTTACTGTAACAAAGGCACTAGAAGCGGTTCGTCGATTCCTTGTCCGTTCTATCATGATGTCTTATCTGACAGACTTCCAAATGGCTATCGAGAACCGAGCAAAGAAGGTAAACCTGATCAAACCGAATTTGAAAGCTCTTGAACTGACGATGTATCCGGAGAACGCCATGCCACTTCAACCAGAATTTGGGATCGTCTTCCTCAACGCTCAGAAAGAAAAGAGGTTTATGAGGTTCAGTCAGGTAGATCGATTTTGCGATGACACACTGCTCAAAGTTCAATAAGCTCTTCGGAAGATCATCAAACACGAATCCGAAAATCCAAAGGTATCCTATTTGCCCAATCTGAATGAAAGAACTGCTCAGACTGCTTTGGATATGGTTGAAGAACGTCTCGACTACCGCCGCGCCATCAGATTCTTCGAGGTTCATTTCGCGCTCCGCAAACGTTACGTCTACAACTGGAAAGAGCTCCAGCGCGAACTCGAACTTCAAATCAAAGGGGGAGATTGTTAGGGTAAAATATGTGTTGATTTAAAGTTCAAGGGTTAATTTATAATAGATTAAACTTAGTCCATTGTGAACAGGCCGTGGGCTTGTTACCACAGGCCCAGCGTATATAAAGTGCAATTAGCTTAGAAAATTAGCTAGTTGTCTCATTTAGCTTTTCTGCTTTACACTGTAATTCTCTCTAAATCAATAGCTAAGTGGGCAGCCTTTGTGAATCATATCAACTGTTCTTATTTGCTTTTTCACAAACATAATTGTTGCACGGATCTGGATTCTACAGTTTGGTACCCAGACAAGATTGGACCGGGACTAACATAACATAACTGGACAAGACATGACAAAAGGGTACGACAAACGGGACTAGACAAGACAAGTGTTTGTCTTGTGTTTGGTATGACTAGGAGTGGATAGGATAGATGTGATCCCAGAACAAGTAATCAATTTATAATAACATCAAAGGAAGCCATCTCTATATTCATTCAATGATCAAAAGCTCACAATATGGATTGGAATACAATACTTGTGTATGTGGCTAGTGTGTGTAGAGAGAATGACCTTATTCCTAAAGAGGAAATAAGCAAACTATATATACCTATGATAAGTTTGACATAATGACATATTAGGTCCCTCTACATGGTACAATCATAATTAAGCACTAACAATCTCCCCCTTTGTACCAATATAGAGGCAAAAGATTTAGACGTCTACTGGGGTCACATACTTCTTTCGAATACCAAAGATGATCTCGAATCTTCGTAAGGCATGTCGGTAGTCCTTTCGGTAGTTGATGGCTTCAATCACTTTGTTGATCAGGTCCTTTTCTTTATCTGTGAGCTTTACCTTCCCATTTGCATCCAGACGTAGCTTGCTCTCCAGGTGAACCAAGATTATTTTCATAGTACCCTCACAGAACTTGTTGATCTCAATAACTCTCATGAATCTCTTCTTTGAGTCAGTATCAAGGTAGACAACCTCGAGCTCAGGCTTTTTCAGTACGGTGTAAGCGGGGATACCTTGAATATCAGGCAAGCGTCTGTTTGTTCTTCTGATGTTCACATGAGCTTGATGAGATTCCAAAGCCATCTGGAAATCTGTAATGTATGAGAACTTCATGATATTTCTCATAAACTTCTTCACACTCTGGTAAGCAGCGTCGTATTCAATCTTCTTTTTTGGGCGAGAGGCAAGGAGGTTGTAAAGACTTAGAAGATCATCCAGTTTCAGACTCTTGAAGTCAGCCTCAGAGAACACACATTCGGAACCATCAGATCTCAAGACAGTAAACTCATGATAAAAGACGTCGAACAACTTTTGAGATTCAACCTTCAACACCTTCATTATCATGTTGTCCGATCTGACAACACCTGTTTCTCTGTCTTTGTTTCTCATAACGTACAGAAACTCGATCTTCTTCAATGATGGCCAGTCCTCAATCCCATACACTTTCTCCAAGTTGATTCGCTGAACATCCTGTACATATAGTTATTTCCTTAGGGTCTCTAGATACGGAGTCAGGAGTGTCACTATTTCTCCCGTTGCCACGTACCTCGGCTCAGCATCAATAACAACTTGATAGATTCGGAGTTCTGCCTCAAGTACTGGATCCCTGATCTTTCCATCATGAATTACCGGAGCATGTGAAGCAGAAGTACCTATACCCAGATCTGCTATTTCTGGCTGTAGAGGAGCATCATCTTCAGATTCAACTTCCATAACTTGATCCCAGTAGTATCAAGAGCATCATCTAAAGCATCAACCAATTCTTCTTTGATTTTAAGGACAGTCGTCTCCGGGTCTTCTTCTGAATCAATATAGATGATGTCAACAAACATATCATCGGCCATCCGCTTGTCTTCCGTTCTATTGTCAACAGCCGAAGGATTTTCAACCCCGGTTATGACATCAGCTAGAACATCCATTTCAGCATCTTGTACCTGTACCACATCAGTCGCCGTACCACCTTTAGTAGTTGTTACCTGTTCACTGACTGAACCCCCTTCATTTCCTGTACTCGTGCCCGTTGTTTCTCTGACCCGTGCTCTCTTCTCCCCCCTCATGAAGATCACGATCATCCGGATCATCATGCCTTCGTTTCTGTGGAGCTTAAGCTTGTATCCCACACTTCTCTTCGACAACCTTAAGCCTGTTAGTGATGGAGGTGAATCCGTTCATCATAGCTTCCATCATATCATTCATAGAATCGGTTAGACGCTGGAAGTCGTTGCTAGAAGGTGGTTGGGTTGAGGTTTGGGCTTGAGGTTGGGTATGTTGACGAAGTAATGCAATTAGGTCAACCTCTTCAGCTGTACTCGAGTTACTTTTGGCAAGAAGACGGGCTAACAGCTCTGATTTGAGCTGGTCTTCTAGTATTTGGTGTAACGGTACTGGTGGTGTTTGTGGATCGGATTCATTGCGGGATGATTGATTCGGAGGAGTTGACGAAGATTCAGCAATGCTTTTCCCTTTTATAGCTCTCTTAACTTCAGCAGATAAGTCACCAACAATCTTCTTCAACTCGTCGGTGTGTTTCCGGTAGGTTGTGTCAATAGATGCAAGTGAACATCGCAAAACCTCCAAGATGATGTAGTGCGGATATGGACCAAGATTCTGAGCCACCTGTGAAATAGTTAACGAAGGGAAAATAGATCTAACTCCCGAGCCACAGAGGTTCTCGGTTGGCGTGGTAGCTATAGCTACACGGCCTGTGTTCACCGCTGGCATAGTGTTAGCAGTGACAGGACTTCCACCCGGTCCTCGCGAGGCACCAACGAATGGCGGCCTAACTCGAGGTGTTCCGGTTGGAGCATGGAAGCTCTCAACTTGGTGTTGTACCATCATATGTGTCCTAGGAAAATATGTTCTTCCGAATGGTCCTAGACTCGATGTGCGTTGAAGGAAGGTCGGTGGCCGGGGCAGGAGCCTACCTGTTTCAATACCAGCAAACACCGAATGTGTTGCCGATAGACTTTGTGCTAATTCCCCTGTGGCAAATGAAACACCGGTCTGTTGAGAGACCGATGAGTGGCTTGGTGGGGCTGTGCTATGCATGGATGGGCGCACCACGGCTTGTTCAATACGCAACGGCGACGTACGCTCGTTGGTAGAAGATGTGGGTACCCGGCTTGGATCGGTGTGGGGAGAGTCAATAGTTAAAACTTTATCCGACTCTATCACAGCTTCACTCAATTCTTTTCTCCCTCTATCCTCACCACTAACTACATTTTCCACATCTACTTCTACTTCTTCGTTCGGATTTGAAGGCCCCGCGGCATCAGTAGCAGTGTCGGAGAGTCCGATGTTCCGTATAGAATCAGCATCGGAACTCCCGACTTGTGGTCTTCGACCCATATGCCTTGGAATTAGATGGGCCTACGGGTCATGATCAGAGTCATCGTCGTTGTAATCATCATCAAAAGGTGGAAAGACTGGTGCTTCCTCATCATCAGAAGATAAGGCAGCAGCATCGGCTGAGTTCCATGAGACATCGTCGTCAAAGATCTGTACTGGAGGAGGTCAAGGTGGTGGTTGAACTGGTCGTGAAGAGGATGCATGGCCAACAGTCCGTAATCTTCTCCCGACTCTCTTTCTTTTCGGTCTCCTCACCTCTCGTCGTTCAAGAACCCTCGTGTTCTTGAACCCCCTCGACATTTTGACCCTCACCTCCTAGTAGGTTTGCATCGTGGGGAGGTCCCTCCGGTTCTGGCTGGACCACTAATGCGTTTTATAACCTATATTGCCTAACTACCCAGGACTGTTGGTCAGCATATGTGAGTACGTCTTCTCGGATGACGGCAACGTGAGAAAAATCCACGTGTGCAGGCATCCTTATGTAATGCATGTACTGGCTTGGTCCTTGTGGAGCATCTGCACGTCGGGGAATCTCATGATTGTCTTCCATAATCTGATGAATCAGAATCTGGAAGAAACATTGATAAGGTACAAAAGATTTGTTCTTCTTTGGGCGTGCGTTGTCCTCGACTAGCTCGATAAGCTCATTCCAAAGTAGAATAGCATAGTCGATGTTTCGGTTAAATGCAAAGGCATGGAATATCCGTAGGATAGGCAGGTTCGTCTTGTCTAAGCCTGTGTGTTTGGAAGTCATACAGCGGTTAAAGACAGAGCATAGTATGTACCATATTCTTGGAAGATAGTTGCGTCTGAACTGAGATGAACCGGTAAGAACTTGGTTGTCTGGGTGTTGATATCCAAGACTTCTGATATCGGCAAATAGTTGTTCTTCAGGAACCGGATCCTCAAAGTTCTCGGAATAAGGTAGGTTAAGTGCACGACGGAGTCCTCGTAGAGTAATTCGGGCATCAAAATGATCAACTCTGGTCGTGAAATGTGGTGTACGATGCGTCGAATTGAACTGAATTGTACCCCAAAATTGTTGAAGATAAATGGCCGGTACAAGTTCAACTCGTGTAAGCGCGGTTCGTAGAGGATGGCCGCGGATGATCTCTATGATTATCTGATAGTCGAAGGTAACCGCTAGATCTAGATGATGGTTGTTATCATCAAATCTCAGAAAAGAACCCCTCGGAAGATTTCTTCATCCTGGTCACGAGCGTTTACGAACGGGTGGGATGAACGATGCGAACGGATGATGGTGTTTTCATCCGAAGAGTTCCCATCATGTTGAGCCATCTGAACCACTTAACAGTTTAGTACAGTGCCAAAGTTGAATTTTGCCTTGATTTTTTTTTTTCAAAAATACTCTAAGTCTTGGGCTTATCACAACCCACACCAAAAGCCTTATCGTAGGCAAAGAGTTATCGCAACTTGAAGTAGTGAGAAGAAGTTATCGCAACCCATTGATTGCGATAAGATCTTGTCGCAACTCAAGGTTGCGATAAGGATGAACAAATGACCATTGCGATAGTTTTGAAGGTTTGAAGATCAGTTGGTTGCGATATGAATGAACACTGAAATAAAACCTAAGTGTTAAACCCAGATTTGTGATTTTTCGCTCAAAACATGTTAAAAATTAGACTACAAGACTTGCAAACACATCGTGAGTAAACCCTATGCATTTCTAACAACCTAAACACACAAACACATGATTTAACGCAGATAAACAAAGATATCGAACCCTAAAACCCTAGAAATGAATGTAGCATGCGATTTTATGGATAAAATCGAGTAAGATTTTGAAGGGTATACCTCGATGATGATCTGAACAGAATGCATGGAGCAAAAATCGCAAAAATTCCTTCAAAAATCGCAAAAATTCCTTCAAAAATCGAGAAGCACAGTAGCAGTATAGAGAGTGTTTGAGTGGTTTGAGATGAGACAAGATTGAAAAACCCTCTCTGCTATATATACGATTTTTCAAAAAAATGACACGTGGCACAATGAGATTGGTCCAAAGATTTGACCTGCCACAGTGTCAGGTTGTCACAATGAACTAATTGCGATAACCTCTGAATCTTATCGCAACCTAAGGTTGCGACAAGATACTGTTCCCACGGTCTTATCACAATGCAAGGTTGCGATAAGAAATCCACTTGGTTTCATCGCAACAGAAGGTTGCGACAAAACACTGTTCACTGTGATATCGCAAGTGAAGGTTGCGATAACAGTGAAACTTGGACATTTTCAGATAAAACTTTTCAAAGATTTTATCACATTGGAAGATGTCCAACTTCCAATTGATTAAGCACACAAGGTTTTTGAAATATTTTCACTCCCCCTTAAATGATGCAAGTATGTTTTTGAAAAATTGATTTTCATCATTTAAGAGTTTGTGTCTAAAACAAATTAGAGAACATACCTTGTGATCGTCAAGTAAGGAGCACATGAAATCAACACTTACAAGCTTTGTCAGATATGCACACTCCCCCTAATCTTGTGCATACATTTTATATTGTACTCCCCCTGAGACTATGAACACACCTTATGCAGACACATATATCATAACAAGAATGTAAAGTGACAAAAAGAATAAACAATGAAAAACAACAAAGACATGAAAATAAAATATCTTATATTGAGAATAGAATGTGATGAAAATTTGAATGTATCAATCTAGATAGAGATAACTAGATTGAAATACACATATTTCCATCCATTGTATGATCAATATAGAATATTACACTTTCATGTTCAACATGCCGAGCTTGAATACTAAGAAATTAAATCGTTTTTCATCTAAGGCTTTCGTAAAGAGATCGGCCAGTTGATACTCAGTTGTGACAAAGTATAATTCAATCGTACCTTTTTCGACATGATCTTTAATAAAATGATACCTGATGTCGATGTGTTTGGTCTTTGTATGCTGGACTGGGTTAGCTGATATGGCAATTGCACTCTTGCTATCACAGTAGATGGGGATTTTCTCATACTTGAAGCCGTAGTCCATCAGTTGAGTTTTCATCCACAGAACCTGTGAACAACAACTGGCAGCGGCAACATATTATGCCTCTGCAGTTGATGTAGAAATACAATTCTGTTTCCTGGAAGACCAACTTACTAGTTTGTCACCCAAAAACTGCACATGACCAGATGTGCTCTTCCGGTCTAGCATATTACCTCCATGATCCGCATCAGAATATGCAGTGAGTTCAAATCCCGTTCCCTTTTGGTACCACAGGCCAAGATACGGTGTCCCCTTCAGATATCGAAAGATCCTTTTAACAGCACCATAATGTGATTCCTTTGGTTGTGCCTGAAATCTTGCACATAGACATGTCGAAAACATTATATCTGGACGACTTGCCGTAAGGTACATTAATGAGCCTATCATCCCTCTGTAATTCTTAACATCTACATCTACACCATGTGGATCCAGACCAATTTTAGATCCAGGAGCCATAGGTGTACCAATTGAGGTACAGTTTTCCATCTTGAATTTCTTCAGGATGTCAAACACATACTTTGATTGGTTGATGAAGATACATGTTGAGAATTGCTTGACTTGTAATCCAAGAAAGAAATTAATCTCTCCCATCATACTCATCTGGAATCTAGTCATCATAATGCCCGAAAACCAAGTACACAATCCAGGGTCAGTTGAACCAAATATAATATCATCAACGTAAATTTGTACCAGAAGTATCTCACCATTTTTATGCAGAGTGAAGAGAGTTGTGTCGATTTTACCTTTCCGAAAGCCAGCACCAAGTAGGTAGGTAGATAAGATTTCATACCAGGCGCAAGGGGCTTGCTTGAGACCGTAGAGAGCTTTGTCAAGAATGTAGACGTGATCTGGTTTATCTTTGTCCAAAAAACCCTCCGGTTGAGAAATATATACTTCTTCCTTCAAGATATCGTTTAAGAAAGCAGTCTTCACGTCCATTTGATAGACAGTAAAGTTTCTGAAAGCGGCAAATGAAAGAAACACCCGGATTGCCTCTAAGCGAGCTACCAGTGCATACGTCTCATCGTAGTCGATTCCCTCTTGTTGCCTATACCCTTTTGCTACAAGGCGTGCTTTATTTCTCACAACAATCCCATCTTTATCCTTCTTATTCTTTAGGACCCACTTTGTACCAGTTACCGTTTTACCCTTGGGTCTAGGAACTAGTCTCCACACGTTCAATGCTTCAAAAGAATTCAGCTCATCTTGCATGGCAATGATCCAATCCGGATCTTCTAAGGCTTGTCGAACTGTTGTGGGCTCAACTTGACTTAGAAAGAGCGCGTAATGGACTTCGTTAGCCGTTGCAGATATTGTCTTTACAGGTTTGGAGACGTCACCAATGACTTGTTCAATGGGGTGACTCTTAGTCCATCTTGTTGAATGTAGGAGGAGATATACAACACCTTCATTGGGATCCATTAAGGTAGGATCTTTATCAAAATTCAACTCGATTGTCAAGGTAGGTTCCGGTTGTGGGGCAGGTTCATTGACAGAGGAGTCAACAGGAACTGCCTCTGGATCTGCTTCAGATGATGACTCAGGTATGTTAGCAGAATCATCATAATTGACGTTAGAAGTTGTACCCAACGAAGAAGCACCATTCGTAGATTCACGTTGTGTTGCTTGTGGAGATGCCATATGCGTGTTACTTGAAGACGATGCAGGAGTTGTTGCATCGGTTGTAGGAGTAGTCAGTACCGGTGAAGGCCCTGACAATGTAGCATTAGCTGGTGGTGTGGCAACATATTGATAGATGAAGAAGGTTTATCATTACCAAAATAATCATCATAAAAATATTCCAACAAAAAATCAAGATCATTAGGTTTAGAGTTAGAAGTGGAAGCTTGATCCTTGTTTGAAGATCTAGTCATCATTGGACGAATTTGTCCAGATGCTAGAATTCCTGATATTGCGGATTCTGTACTATTTTGTACAGAAGCCAAGTCTTCAGTTTCGTCAAATCTGACATTTATGCTTTCCTTCACAACTATAGAAGACTTGTGATAGACTCTGTATGCTTTTGACGTGAGCGAGTATCCGATGAAATCGCCCTTGATCCCCTTAGGACTGAATTTGTTCAAGCTGTCCTTGTCGTTCAGCACAACACACCTGCATCCAAAAAAACGAAAGTAGTGTATTACATATTTTCTATTATTAATCAGTTCATATGGAGTTTTACCAAACCGACGATGGATAATAGAACGGTTTTGTGTATAGCATGCCGTAGAAACAACTTCAGCCCACAGAAACAGAGGTAGATCAGCATAAGACAGCATCGTTCTGGCGGATTCAACAAGTGTGCGGTTCCGTCTTTCAACGACTCCGTTCTGCTGAGGTGTTCTAGCCACATAATATTGATGAGATATTCCTAATGATTTAAAGAAATCATCAAGAGTCTTGTTCTTGAACTCTGTCCCATTATCTGACCTAACAGTCTGAACTGTTTGTTGACGATTCACTTGAAGCTGTTTGATTAACGAGATGATCAAGTCAGGTGTTTCATCTTTTGATCGAAGAAACTTGACCCAGGTATATCTCGAATAATCATCGACAATGACTAACACGTATCGTTTGGCACTGATGCTCTGAGTCTTCATCGGACCACAAAGATCCATATGAAGGATTTCTAAAGGTTTGTGTGTCGTGGGTTCGGGTTTCGGTGGGTGAGGAGTTCGCTTTATCTTCCCCTTCTCACAAGCAGTACATAAGTTGTCTTTCTCAAACTGCAGAACTGGTAGACCTATAACTAAATCACCCAACGTTAGCTTTTGAATGTAACGAAAGTTGAGATGAGATAGTCGTCTATGCCATAACCAACTCTTTTCCATTGTTGCCTTAGTCATCAGACACACATCATTCTTCGGCTTAATCTTTTATAGGTCAATAGTGTAAAGATTTGACTTTCTAGAACCAACTAGAAGTTCATTTCCTTCGTAGGTTAGAACTGCACACCAGGTCTTTTTGAAATGGACTTCTAGGTCTTTGTCATAAAACTGACCTATGCTAAACAAGTTATGTCCTAAGCCTTCAACATAATTCACTTTGGTGATCCTGACGTTGTCTGTTACTATATCTCCATAACCCAAGATTAGAGAGTACTGATCATTCCCAAACTTAACTTTCCCTCCATCTTTTTCTACAAAGTTGCTCAACAGCTCCTTTCTAGCTGTCATGTGTTTTGAGCAACCAGAATCCAAATACCACACATGACGGAGCTGCAAAATGGAATTTAAACAGTTTTAGGTACCCATTGCCAATTGGGTCCTTTCGGGTTAGGAGAATTAACAAGTTTTGTGTTGGCATGTTTCTTTGAAGAGTTGTGGTTATAATATCTATTTATGTAAAAACAATTAGAACCATAGAAATTATAACCAAACCATTAAGAATAATCAGACTTGCAGATAAAATCATCTACACCACATGAAGAACAACAAATTTGATCATGTGCTAAATTAATCAGTTGTTGCATTGAAGAAATCTTGTACGGAATAACAAGTTTTTGTTTGTTTGAAGCAACACGATTACTAACAGTAGAATCAAAGTGTTTTTCTTGGAATGAAAAGCGACATTAGATGATTTTCTCTGGCCACATCCTGTGTGGACTCGTTTATTCTCCACTCTAACCGCGAGTTGTTTCTTAAATAACGATCTGAAACGGAATCAAAATAAGAATCATAAGCGTAGGAATTTTGAGCTCGAGAAGATTTAGATTTTCGCTTATTTTTCTTCTTTTTCTTTTTCTTTTTCCCAACGGTTTTAGAAGATTCCCCTTCGAAGAAATTCTTCTTAGATTCCTCTTCCTTGATCAAAAAGTCAGAATGAACCGGAAGTTTAGCAACAAAATCAAATTGAACATATTTTTGTCGTGCTTTCTTACCTTTCCCATTACAAGAAATGTCAATAACACAATCAACCTTAATGTCATCGGAAGAAGAAGTGTGGAAGATATCACAAGAGTTTTCATTAACAGGTTGTTTCTCTAGATCAAAAGGTTCAAAATCATCAAAGTCATCCACATTCATGCTTCTGAAAAGAGTATTCCCCATGAAGGCTTTGCATGAAGAAGCATCTGAATCAGAGGAAGGTTTGCACACAGACTCTGTCATAGCTTCAGTGAATAAAGTTGACAGTTTCCCCATAAGTCTTGAGATTTCATTTTGAAAGTATTCTCTATTAGTCTCAAAATCTTTTCTCTACTTGATCAAAATGTTTTCTAAATCAGATATTTTCTTTAAAAATATAACATTTTCAGATTCAAAAGATTTTATTTCGAACTTAAACCTCTCTCTTTCTTTCTCAATATTTTCTTTTTCAAGAAATAACATTTTCTGAAAATCAGAGACTTGTTTTGAGAGATTCAAACATCTAAGTTCAAGAGATTTTTTCTTTTCTCCAAAGCTTTTTGTTGACGATTCAGAAACAACCTTTTCAGACTTATCTCTCTTGCTATTTATCAAAGCAGTTAACATAATTTCCTTTTCAATATCAAAAGCAAGTTGATCATCATTTCTGATTTCCTCAATTTTGCTTTTAATATTCAACTCAAGATCAACAACTTTTGTTCGAGTACCAAGGGAGGGTAATATGTTTTTCCTTCAAAAATAGGTTTTAATACAGTTTCCTTTGGTGGCTCAACAACATAGCTTTGAAAATAGTCATTAGACAAAGTTTGTTTCCAATTCCAAACCAGTGCCTTCCTATTTTCATTTTCGTAGACAAAAGGAATTTGCATTGTCACAGTTGTCTTTCTCTTAATCTCTTCCTCGACTCCATGTTCTTCCTCATTAAGCCAGTTGATTCTGTATTTAGGTTTCAAGGACGGAAGGGGAAGCCATTCAAACTTGTAAAGACATGGTGCCTTTTTCAAAGCATTTTCCAAGTAATGAGGATTGTCGTAACCCAATCCCCATTTTGAATTGTAATATCTGAAATTCTTTGGAGTGTTTAGGAAAATGGTTTGTTCAGATTGACCAAGTTTGTACAGCTTCGCTTCTAGATCACTTGCCTTTTCGGTCAATTCGTTGTTTATATCCTTATAAGATTGCAACAATTTTTCAAGCTCAATCTTCCTATCTTCAGAAACTTTTACTTTTTCTTCCATTTCATCCATTCTATTCCGGAAATAAGTTCGAGATTTTTCGATCTCAACTCGTTCCTCTTTCAATTCATCACTTAACTTGTTATGGTCAATAATTGCTTTTCTTTGAGATTCTATTATTTTATGCGCGTTTTTGAGTTTCTCATTTAAGTCATCGAATTTTAGTTGGAAGACTTTAAACTGATTAGCATAGTGATTAACAGTGCAGGAATCTACCTCATTTGTCTCAGGCGCCGCATCAGCCTCTGAATCCTCACCATCCTTGCTCATCAAGCACATCTTTGCCATTGCAGCCGTCTCCTCTTCTCTTTCATCATCAGTTTGGTCCAACCAGTACTCCTCCTGCACCAGCAGTGCTATTCCAGACTCCTTTTGCTCTGCCAACAGCGCTTTCTTCTTGTAGTAGTCGGAATTTCTTACTTTCGGTTTCCAGCACTCTTTGGAGAAATGGCCGGACTTCCCACAATTGTAACACTTTTGCTCTTCATCCTTTCTATCACCAAACTTCTTCACCTCCAACCTTTTACCATCTTCCTTGTGATCATCAAACTGTTTCTTTGACTCAATCCGATTCTTGTGCTCAAAGTTTTTAGAACCAGATGAGTAACGTTTGTTGTTTGATCCAGGTGTTTTTACAAATCTGTGCTGAAAGGCTTTGGAGAGAAGTATCATAGCCTGCCTTAAGCTTTCCGCCTCATCCAAATCATCCTGATCTAACCCATAATCCTCTTGCTGAATACCCTTACCTTTTTCAGCATACTTTCTTGACATCAACGCTATCGGTTAACTCTCAAACTCATCCTCCTCTTCTTTCTTCTCAGATATCTCTGCCTTCTTCTCCTTCGTACCCTTCTTCTCCTTTTTCATCAACTTCTTCTTTTTCAGATCAACATCATCCTCATCTTTCTTTAACGTTTCAAACATCTGCTGTAGCGGAAGAGAATCCATCTTAGAATTCTGTTTCATTCTATGAGCATACTTCTTCCATTCGGGCTGAAGCACGCTCAAGAATTTCACATTCAGCTCGATGATGTCTTTCTTGATCTTGTACCTGCTGAGTTCATTTAAGATGGTTGTGAAACGATCATATGCACCGTCTAGATTCTCACCATCTTTCTGCCTGAAATTCTCATAGTTGTTGATGACATTCGAAACTTTCATTTGAGTTTCCACCTCTGAACCTTGATACAACTTGATCAGCTTATCAAACATTCCTTTCCCGGTATCACTTAAGCTGTCAACCTTCTGATAAATGTTATTGGTTAAGGCTTGCATAACCAATGACCTAACCGCTTTATCTGCTTTGTGTCTTATCAGCTCATTACCCGTATAATCTATTGGATTAAGTGTTATAACACTTCCATTAGGTTATGTTCGAAAAACAGCAGGTTGTATCCCGATCATCAAGGAGTCATAAATTAGAGCACCGTTTTCTTGTCGTTCCACATAGTCAAGAAATCTATCTTTCCATATTTTGAAATCTTTTGGGAATAGAACACGCGGTTTATCTTTTGAACCTATGGTCAAAATATCTCTAGCAGTCATGTTTAGATTACTTGTCGATGATCTTTTAATATCGTTCTGATCTGATTAGGAAATAACAAATACACAATCTTTTGTCTCAACACACTGTCTTGACGCAGCCCAATGCTTGTCGCAACCCAACCAAATGAAGTCGCAACACACTGATATCGCAACCAAGGACTTGTCGCAATAAGAAATCTTGTCGCAATAGGAAAAACTTGTCGCAAAAGGAAAATCTTGTCGCAATAAGAAAAAATAGGGTCTTATCGCAACAGGAGGTTGCGATAAGTTACTGTTCAAACTCTGAAGATTGCGATAAGAATCTTGTCGCAAGTGACACTTGCGATATGGTACTGTTCACACTTGCGATAGTTATGAAACTTTGAGGGTTGCGATAGTTATGAAGATTCAAGGTGTTCTTAAGTCGAATCTTCAAAACAAATCAGATTTGGCTGAAATTTGGCACGCAGGTTCGTGACACTATTCTGGGCAACTTTAATGCTTCGTGTTTTGTCCAAAAAACCAACAGAAACTGGTTTTTCGATGCAAAACAGAGTGTAGAAATACAAAAGTCCGAAAAATGGAAAAATGCACAATCTGAGCTACAATCCTAGTGATTTTGCGGAATAAAAACACTCAGAACTAGTCTAATAACAACCCTTGATAGATTCTAATCCATTAGAAGAACTCTAATAGCTAAAATCAACCAAAAGATGAAGAAATATGAAGAACACTCAAATTTTGCAAAAACCCTCTCAATCCTAATCTGATCAATGTGATATACAAGCTCTGATACCAATTGTGATCCCAGAACAAGTAATCAATCTATAATAACATCAAAGGAAGCCATCTCTATATTCATTCAATGATCAAAAGCTCACAATATGGATTGGAATACAATACTTGTGTGTGTGGCTAGTGTGTAGAGGGAATGACCTTATTCCTAAAGAGGAAATAAGCAAACTATATATACGGATATACCTATGATAAGTTTGACATAATGACATATTAGGTCCCTCTACATGGTACAATCATAATTAAGCACTAACAATAGAACTAAACAATTTCCCTAAAAGTTGTTTGATGATTTTTTATATCATATAATAGTTATAAATGACATAATTAAAGTATATATTTTTAATTGAAAACAATGTTAGTTTTTTACACAATTTTCATACACATAAATACATACAAAAATAATAGTACGGAATTTAAATAAAGAACCTGAAATAATTGATGGTAGTACGAAAAAATTATGATTCATAGGAAAATAATATAATACTTGATTCAATTTGCAAGATCTTTATGCATTGGCGGAGGCATGGTTACATCGACAAGTAAAGATAAAGGTGACGGGTGGTGGTGATCGATGGAGGTGTAGTTGGTCGACAATGGTAGTGGTGGTGGCGGTGGACAATGGTAAAGGAGATTGTTGTATTGGAGGAGGAGGTGAATGTGGCCGGCGGTGGTTGGCGGTGACCGTCGGTGGTGGTGGCGGCAATGGGTGGTGATGATCAGTCGAGGTGGAGGTCGCAAATGGTCGGTGGTTGTGGAGGTAGTGGAGGAAGGTGTTGTAGTGGAGGAAGAAGTGAAAGTGGCCGACGATGCTTGGCCATGTTAGTGTAGGTGGTCGACGATGGTGGTGGTGGTGGTGATGGACGATGGTTATGGAGGTGGTGGATGAGGTTGTTATAGTGGAGGAATATGTAGAGATGGCCGACGGTGGTTGAGGTGGCTACCGGTGGCTGCCAATAGTGGTGGCGGTGGTGATGGGTAGTGGTGACCCTTAAGACTAATACCACATTAGGATTATATATCAAATGAGGATAGAACAGTAATTTTTTAGCTTATCTCTCACTTTTGTCCCATGTTGTTCCACTTGTTTGGGTGGAACAAGAAAATACAAATTTTTGTCCCATCTTGTCCCACCCTGGCGTGCCAAACGTGGGACAATGAATTTTTGTTTTGTCCCATGTCATGCCAAACGTGGGACAACGAGTTTTGTCTCGTACTGTCATGTCTCATGTACAAACGCAGCCTGAGGTAACTCAATAGACCTCTAGTTTAACCCTCGTTTTTATAAAACTGGAAACCTCTTTCAGGTAAGAGTATAGTTGGAAGTTCGTCTAGGGAAAAGAGAACAGGTGATGCCCTAGAAGAGACATGGTTTAGAGGAGATTTGTAGTCACCAGTAGATATTTAATAAATCTCAATTATGGATGTATATAACCGTTGCAAATTTTAAGTTGAGTTTAATGTATTTAATTTTATGGATATTTTGTTGAGCTTAATGTATATAACCGCTGCAAATAGTTTTTCAAAACAAATTAAAAAAATGATTTTAGGCAATTTTTTATTTCAATAGATTTTTTATAATTTTTTTTAAATAAAGGAAGTAGGAGAGAGTGACATAAATTTTCCTAGATTTAGAAAGTTTTCTTCTAAAATAGTGTTATTATAAGAGAGAAATAATTTTTTTTATATTCCATCAATAGCAAATCTTTAAATGAAATATTTAAGAGAGATAAAATAATATTTTATTAAATATATGTAATATTTTAATAATATAAATGATAATACAATCTTCGAAGTGAAGAATCTATTAAGTTGAAGTTAAATACAATTTTCTTTAAAGATTTTTTACTTTAATTTATATAATGAATTTTTTTTTAAGAATCAGTTGGAGATACTCTAGGATCGTTTAAGCACTCCAACAAATTCTTTCAAAATCCTTTTTGAGCATATTTTTTGTTTTAAGAGATTCTTTAGATAATGGAGAAAGCATGTAAGAGAGAGAGAACTTTTTTAAGTTTGGAGTACTATTTGAAAATGACTATAATTGATGAGATAGAAATATTTTTATTATATTTTCACCGCTTAACTAATCCCCAAAACCATCACCAACAATCTCTAAGACAAACCCTTAATTAGTACCTTGATCATAGCCTCAAATAAGAAACAAACCAAAAACAAAAATCGCCTAAATAACGTTTGGGGCGACTAGACTACCACGCTACCAAACCCACTTGGGGGTCGCTTGAGACACTATTCTGGCCAACAGAAAAAATCTAGCCAAAACCCCATAGCCTCTCTAACCCAAACCTTCTCAAATCCATTTTAAGCTCCTAAATCGAGGCAATCATTGTTCTAAACTATTTTAATCAATAACCAAACATCAAAACATTCGTTGTTGTTTAAGAGATCAATGTCACTTTTAGGCAAGCTGCTCGTGATTGATTTTTTGTTAAAAAAAAATTAAAGATATTTTTAGCGGATTCCCGGCGGATGGTAATTAATAAAAGTAATTAATTATAATCCGCTGGAAATAATAATTAATTTAAGTTTAATCATTTCTAAAATAATTAACTAAACAATTTCTTAAAATCCAACTGAAAAACGACCGATTTTTTATTTAAAAAAGGTATTTTTTGGCGGTTTTGGTCCTTTGTTTAGTGTAAATTTTCCAACGGTTAGAAATCCGTTAGAAAATTTCCAATGCGGTTTGACTTTATTAATATCCGCTAGTAATCCGTCAAAAAATTTCAACGGTAAATCCGCCGGAAATGTCCGCCGATTTTGATCCTTTGCTTAGCGTAAATTCATAAAAGTCAGAAAAATGAATGACAATAACATGCATACGGGTAGTTATTATTGAGTAAGTCTTAAATATATATTTTGGGTTTATCGTATACAAAGTTATTCTCGCTAAAAATAACAATAAGTAATATGTCTTCCAAAAAAAACAATAAATAAAAATATTATTATATAGAAATGGTTCAAACGAGAAAACCTTCACCTTAAGAAAACACAGTAACACCATTTTAGTATAATTAATCAAATGTGATATATACTATAGTCCATCACATATAATACATTAGAGACGGGGACGAGCTTTGTCGCGACCTATGTTGCGAGCCATGTAGCCCGCACACTACTAGGCCGAATCACATGTATCACCACATGTGATAAGGGCGTTCTTGATGTCATAATGTAATCTATGACATGTGATACTAAATCAAAGACGCAGAAGATATTTGGCACGACCTAGATTACCGGCCAGGTTGTTTGCATATCACCAGGTTTCTTTGCGTGTATTATCATATGTAGAAAGAATGTTCTCACGTTTTTTGAAAAATAAATGTGTTCACATTTAAACCACTGCCTATATTGGATGTGTATTATTGCTATATACTATTGGATGTGTATTATTGCATGTGTATCGGTGTATGGAAAGATGTGGAAATCTCGCAACTTCTTTGATTGCACAGACGCCAACAACAGTAGTGACTCACCCCTCATTTGCCGCATATATAGTGTTTTTAATCTTATTATAATAGATATACACACCCATGTATGTTTCATTTTATAAAATACACAAACATACGAGAGATAAATTAGAGAGTTAGACCATCCAGCAAGACCTTATTCATTTCACAAGTGCTACATTAGCTTTGCAATAACACCTTCCACGCAAGACCAAACTCATTTCTAAACTAATAAGTTATAATATAAATAATATAGATAATTATAATATAAATAATATGGATAATTATAATATAACTAATAAATTAATTATAAAATATAGATAAATAAATTGTATACGTTTATCTATTAGTATTTGTATTTTCATAATTTTTATATTAATGTACTTTTAATTTAGCAGTTTAAATAAAAAACATTGCATGAAAGTATCATTTTTTTAAAATAAAGCATGGGTAAGAAATTTTAAAATTTTTTTTTAAAAAAATAATGTTCAAATAAACTAATAAATGAATTAAATTTAATAAACATATTAATAATAACTAATATTTAAACAAACAAACAAACTAATTAAATTAAAAAATGATTTTGTTTAATATATTTAATTGTTAAAAGGCCTTGGTAATTGTGCAAGATGTTGGTAGTCTTGCAAGGCTTTGCAAGACACATGACATGTCATGTAATCTTGCAAGAGCTCTTGCAAGACGCGTGTGGATGCTCTTTTAATCAAGTTAGGGTGATAATTCAAATGGTGAGGATATGCAAGAAAAAAGAAGGCTGAGTATCTTATGGGATTTATTGTAATATATATATATATATATATATATATATATAGAGAGAGAGAGAGAGAGAGGTTATTTTGTTAACCTTTTAATTTGTGTTAACTTTATTAAACACTTTTAACTAATAAGAAATCATCTTCAATAGTGGTTTGACATGCATGTGCAATAACTAAATTGGGGTATGAATGAATTTTATATTTAGTTATTTGTACCATTCATTTAATGAGGAGTTACAAATCTTATATTTTCCTTGATTTTATTAGCCATAGGTTTAATTGTTAAAAATTTGATAAGATTGGTAGCAAATTAGTGTATGAAAATGGTTTTGCATCATGAACATAGCCAACAACATTATATGAATGGTGTAATGAATCTGAGGGTTTTTAACAATGATTTTGGGGGAGTCGATGTAGATGTTCGTTCGATAATGATAACACCAACGAAGGATGAAGATGATGAAACGCAGTTCAATCACAGTGAAGATTATATAAACCAGATTACCGACACGGATAAATGTAGAGTTGAAAATGTTGAATCCAATAAAATTAATGATCGTATCGGTAAAGTTTTTGTATGTGTTAGAAAGTTCTATTTTCATAGTCAGGTTCATGTTTCATAGTTAGGTTCATGTTTATCATATTTGTGATATATGTCATAAACAACAATGTTAGCGAGATTGTCATAACGGTAACCGAAACATGTGATCAATGGTTTGTTGTAAAAACGATGTGTTCTATGATAATAATATGTCATTGCTTTCATGTACCTTGTTTGTGAACATTTGTGTTCATAATCTCGCAGATTTCCATGTGTTAATTAAATATGTTAATACAACATAAGAATTTATGCACACGACAGGTTGCTATGGTGTGTATGACATTGATTGTCACTTCATAATTGTTCATAAACACATAAAGGTAAAATAACATCTCCTAAAGCTCGAACCATGTCCACAGTAAGGAGAAGTAACATCTGATAATGCATGATGAAGATGAATGAAAATGGAATTTGTGAAACCATATATTATTTACCACACATGAACACACGTGAACATAAAAGTTTAGTGTTTATGAACATGTAACCCAATCAGATCTCCATGTCATGCAGTCGGAGTGTTTATACGTTCATTAGTGTTCATATGTTCATTTCTACTATTCATGTGTTGTTCATGTGTTTTCCTTTAAAGGAAACATATGTGTTTTCCTTTAAAGGAAACATATGTGTAATATTGAAAATAAACGAACATAAACGAACTTCCCGCCGAACGATTCATGAACAATTTGTTAAACTATCGGTTCGTTTACAACCCTAACTATATCATGTACTAAATTATTCAAAAAATTTGGTAACACATATGTTCATGAGTGAACCATATAACATCATCAATGTATGACTTTTTCACGATCAAACTTTGTTTGTGTTTTATACAAAAAGATAACAGTGAAGATATGTGAATCGGTCATCCAAAAAACAACCAATTATTACTTATCAAACATATGTATTGTTCATGTTTCATAAGTCAAACACTGAAAATTGAATGACTTTAACTTTTTTTCAATATACAATGATAAATTCCGTAAAGCAAAATATGTTCACTGGTATTCACATTTTGATAAAAAGTCACCCATTCCTTATGAACATAACAATAAAATAATAAAAACTTCAATGAAAAATACCAGTTTATGCATACAATTGATGTCGGTTAAAATTCGATGAAGGAGTTTTTTCAGTGGCGTAATAAATGTAAAAGAAATATTTGTTATCTTTTCCACAATTACCCCTGTTCAATATGCTTAACATATGACACTTCACCTTCCATGTGCAATTAATGATATAAATGCAATGTCTAATCTTAACCATTCATTTAAGGGATCAAGGGTTATGTTAGAGTTAACACCAAAAATTGGGTTAACAAAAGAACTCACCCTTATATATATATATATATATATATATATATGTGTGTGTGTGTGTGTGTGTCAGGATCGATTCTTAACAAGACTAATAATACTTAGAATTCAGAATTAAAGAATCTGCGGAATAGAACTTTAATTCTCACAATCAATGAACAATATATCAGAAAATACACAGTTGTTTGTATTCACTAAATCAACTCACAAGCTTACAACCAAACCTCAATCTTGATGAACAGGCTCCATCAAGACGACTTCTACTTCTCTAGAAATAAGGTTCTAAACCTTGAGGTTAATTCTCTCTGAAATCAATTTCAGTATCTCACGAATACGTATTCTCCTTCTGTTTTTCATAGCTATCTATTGAAATCTATTTATACACAATAATTACAAGATAACTATCAAAAGTAAATTGATCTTCTGAATCTTCTTTAAGCATATCTTGATCAATTCCTTCTTTATCTCCAAACATGTCGCATACCAAGAATATCACTTTAGCAGTATTAACTTCATTCAGCATGAGCAGTACTAATCTTCTCCAGCAGCATTAATTTATTCCAACAGCATTAACTTGATCAGCAGTACTAACAATGATCTAGCAGTATTAATCTTGATTCAGCAGCATTAATGTATCAGCAGTACTAACAATGATCTAGCAGTATTAACTTTGTCTTGCAGTAGTAACCATTGCATAAGCAATACTAACTTTGTCTGGCAGCACTAATGTTGTTCTGGCAGTAGTAATGTAGTTCTGGCAGTACTAACCATACTTAGCAAATCTTCAGTTCCCAACAATCTCCCCCTAACTTGACTTTTCAGGTTGAGAAGTCAAGTTCTTCAGATGATGCTTCCAAAACTTAATCATGAACGCATAAATCAGGATTCACTCCAAGACTTTGATTGAGAATTCTTCTCACCAAGTATCTTCCCATTTCAGAATCCTTGCTGCAAGTCAACTTAGTATGTAGCATTCCATTCAATCTTTTCTTGCTATGTTTGTACACCACATCCACCAAATAATACTCATGGTATGTATTGTCAAGAGAGATGACATACACTCCACAGTTTTCCATAAGCATCCAGTTGGTAATGACTTGAAAATTTATTTCTATCCTATTATGAACTGCTTCTGGTTTGAACATTTGGCACAGGTATTCAAGTACCATTTTGGTGATGGACATTCCACTTTCAGTCAGCATATTTCCATAAAGCTTCATTCCTACCTTGAACATCTCTTCCAAGTCTGATCTAGAGCACATCCTTAAAAGTTTTCCCCATGTAGAACTGACCTCAAACTTCCCATCTGCTCTTTTTACTCTAATGTACTCCTTTCTCTGATCTTTCAAAGTATCCCAGAATATGATTTCAGGAGCCATAGAAGCTAATGGTTTAGCTTGAATTGGATTAGTATCAACCACAGTAATATACATATCACATTGAGCATTTGACTGTGATTGTACATTGCTTGATTGCCCTGATGGAGTTGCCACTTCTTCTTCAGCAACTTTTGGATCAGATTTCTCTTTCACTGCTTCCTCCTGGGCTTCTTCTACAGTTGATTCCACCCTTGGCTTCTTTACATCTTTCTTCTTTGGAGCTATGGACTTTGTTCTTGGCCTTTTGGTTGACATCATCTTTGTTCTTTTGAAAGATTTAACAGCTTCAGGAGTGGTTTCAGTTGTTTCTTCTTTGTGGCTCTTAGCAGCACTAACAGTTTCTGCTGCTTTTTGTTTTTCAGCAGCAGTAACCATTTCTACTGCTATAGCTGTTACTGCTTCTTTTATAACCTTTAATGCTGCTGCTTCAACACTATCCTTCACAATCCAAAATATCTCTGCATCAATCTCGGATTTAGTAGCAGGTACTGCTTCCTTCTCAAGCTCATCAATCTCCTTTTGCTGATTCAGGACATCAATATTGATGTTGGCAATGGTTTCCATCAATTCCTCGTAAGTATATCTATCCTCTCCTGATTTAGAAGTGTTTACCTCCCTTTCAGGATCATTGGAAGTTTTAGCAGGTGTCTCTTGCCTAGCAAAAGCACTACCTACCCCCTTGGTTTCTTGGCACCTGGGACCTCTGGATGATTTCTCACCCTGAGTTGCTGTGAGGAAGGTCTTAGTTATTTTACCACTGGCCTTCTCTTTGCTAGCAGAAGTAATGGCAGCCTTGCGACTCACATGCTCAACCTTCTCCTTAGTGAGCACCTTCTTGGGGTTGGGAGACACCCCTGTGGTTTCCCTTTCGATATTCTCCATTGGAGAATGCTCCAACAGAGGGCTTAAAGGCTTCGGGCTCTTAGGAGATACATCAAGGGAAGGAACCTTGTGTACCTTTCTTCTTTCAAATTTCTTGGTGATTTTGGGATTGGGTCTTAAAAGAATGGACCGTGGGATTTCTTTTGTGATGGAAGGTTGGGATTGGCCATCAGTGGGTGTGTCTAATGAGGGCCTTGACCCTGATGCCATACCTTCAATTGTGTGGGACACAACCATCATTGTAGAGAACAATGGTGTGTCAACTCCTTCCGAGTCCCTAGGAAGTCTCCTCATATTTGAGAAAACCTTCCCTTTAGGGGGTTTTGGCACATATACCTCATCAAATTGAGGTATATCCGTCAATTCCTTAGTTATCACTTCTTGAACAAACCTTGGATACATATAAAACCGCTTTTTGGATTCCAGGTTTGATACAAGATCATTGAAAAGCATTGCTGAAAAATTGAACTTTCTGGCAGTGGCTAAGCAGACCAAGGCATAAGCAATGGTACTACTAAACTCACTCCATCCAGTTGTTTTCTTTGAAATACAGTGCATAAGAGTATGAACAAGAAATCGCCATTGAGTAAAAAACTTTGACTTGTAGAATTTAAAAACTCCAATGGGACCTTCATACCCCATTCTTTGTAAGGTCGAGTAGAGTTCATCATTAGATATAGAGGTTATACCTGAGGCATCATCAAAGTGAAGAGTAATGCGAATAACCTCCTCTGTGACCTTCAAGGGTTTGTCACAAACCCTTGTGCGAATGATCTTCTGCCCATCTTCAAATACAACAGTGGCATTCTCCCAAAATTGCTTTTGATGTTCGATGTATATTGTTGGGCACACTGTTAGGGCATGAGAGATGTGTGTGGACTTGAGAAAATCCACAATATCATGAAATCCTTCGGCCTGCTTCGGCTTCTGAAGCATCGCAATCTCATTGTGTTCATCGACAAACTCCATTGTCATCATTATTCCTGAGGATTTGGATAGAAAACACAGAGATTCTAGGGAGAAAGGGTTAGAAAGAGAGAGAGAAAAATTTAATGCAAAGAGTCGTTATGAACATTGGCGGGCTGAAAGAGTATTTATAGCAGTATTAGCCCTGATTTTCTTTAAAAGCAGTATTAATGACGTAGCAGTATTAACTGCAAGGCAGTATTAACTACACAGCAGTATTAACTACACAAGCAGTATTAACTACTAAGCAGTATTAACTACTACGCAGTATTAACAATCAAAGCAGTATTAACTACTAAGCAGTATTAACTACTAAGCAGCATTAACTACGAAGCAGTATTAACTACGAAGCAGTATTAACTACTAAGCAGTATTAACTACTAAGCAGTATTAACTACTAAGCAGTATTAACTACTAAGCAGCATTAACTACGAAGCAGCATTAACTACGAAGCAGTATTAACTACTAAGCAGTATTAACTACGAAGCAGTATTAACTACTAAGCAGTATTAACTACTAAGCAGTATTAACTACTAAGCAGTATTAACTACTAAGCAGTATTAACTACTACGCAGTATTAACTACTAATTGGCAGTAGAAAATATGTACTAGCAGTAGAAACTCTGCACTGGCAGTAGTAACTATACTTACACTTTGCAGCACTTGACAATTTGAGACATACTGAGGTTCTGAGAAAGCTAGTTAGTAACACCAAATATACAAAGAAATACAGGTATAAAAAAATGACAATCATGAATTTATTCAAGGTTGATCAAGCCCACACTTCCTACCAAGAAAGTGAATCTACCCACATCAAAATCTTTTGTGAATAGATCTGCAAACTGGTCATTGGTATGAACTTTAGCAACTTGAATCAATTTCTTTTCATTACAGTCTCTAATAAAGTGATACCTGGTCTCTATGTGCTTTGTTTTTGAGTGCTTGACAGGATTGTTAACAATGCTAATGGCACTGTTGTTGTCAATGAAGATTGGAGTGTGAAGAAATGTTACCCCATAGTCCAACATCTGGTTCTGAATCCATAATACCTGAGAACAGCAACTTGCAGCAGCTATATACTCAGCTTCTGTTGTAGATAAGGACACTGTGGTTTGTTTCTTACACTGCCATGATACAAGTCTTGCACCCAAAAACTGACATCCACCTGAAGTAGACTTCCTATCCATATTAGCTCCACCTAAGTCACTGTCGGAGTATGCAAGCAAGTCAAATGAAGATTCATAAGGATACCAAAGACCTAATCTAGGTTGCCCTCTTAGGTATCTAAAAATTCTTTTGACTGCATGCATGTGAGATTGTTTAGGTGAAACCTGAAATCTGGCACAAACACATACTGGAAACATAATGTCTGGTCTAGAGGCTGTGAGATACATGAGTGATCCAATCATAGATCTGTAATGATGGACATCCACATCCTCCCCCTCAAGATATGCAGTGATCTGTTTGTGTGTCTCCATTGGTGTGCTTGCTGGCTTGGAGTCTGTTAAACCATACTTGTCCAGGATGTCTTTCACATATTTGGATTGACTTATGAAAATCCCATCTTTCCTCTGTTTCACCTGAAGCCCAAGGAAGAAAGTAAGTTCTCCCATGGAGCTCATCTTGAAGCTCTTGTGCATTAACTCTTCAAACTCTTTACACATGTGATCATTTGTGGATCCAAAGATGATGTCATCCACATAGATCTGAACAAGTAGTGTGCCTTTCTTTCTCCTCTTAATGAACAAGGTCTTGTCAATGACTCCTCTTTCAAAGTCATTTTTCAAGAGATAGGTAGACAGGGTATCATACCATGCTCTTGGGGCTTGATGTAAACCATAAAGTGCCTTCTTCAGCTTGTACACTCTGTCAGGGTGCAATGGATTCTCAAATCCAGGGGGTTGACAGACATATACTTCTTCCTCAATACTTCCATACAGAAAAGCACTTTTTACATCCATTTGGTATACCTTGAACTTCATGTATGAGGCATAGGCTAGAAATAGCCTAATTGCTTCAATCCTTGCCACTGGAGCAAAGACTTCCTCATAGTCTATGCCCTCTTCCTGAGTATACCCTTGTGCAACCAGCCTTGCTTTGTTTCTGATCACAATTCCTCTGTCATCCTTCTTGTTTCTGAAAATCCACTTGGTGCCAATTGCTCTATGACCTTTTGGAAGGTCCACCAAGTCCCAAACATCCTGCAATTTAAACTGTAGCAGCTCCTCTTGCATTGCTTCTATCCAACTTGGATCTTTCATAACATCATAAGCCTTTTTGGGCTCAATTTGGGATAAAAAGCAAGATAGTACAGTGTTAACAGTATTTTGCTGCTCTTGCAACTCTTGAAGTCTGCTTTGCTTCCTAGTCATCATGGGAGATGCAATATCTCCAATCACCAACTCAGGAGGATGATTTTTCTGAGTTCTTGTTGGATGACCAACTTCCTCTTGTATGTTCACATCCAGATTTGACTCATTTAAGTCTGGATTTGCTTCAGCTTCTTCAGTCACTTCAGATTCTCTAGAATTTAGACCTGAAGACTGATTTTCCTCTGCTCTCCTCTCTTCTTCATTCTGAATGGGTTCAGTTGCCTTTTCTTGTTCACAGAAACCAACAGGATCAATGGTAGGGTATGGAAATATCACAGACTGAATTCTGTGTTCTGATGGATGTGCATCCCTCTGTCCTGCATTTATATCACTACTGAAACCCAAAGAATTAGTGAGTGAATCAATGTCAAATAGCCAATCAGGACCAGAACCAATAGGATTTGGGGTGTTCTCATTGCATTTGACATTGTCACTTTCTTCAATTATTCTAGAAGAGGTATTAAAAACTCTGTAGGCCTTACTCTGAGATGAGTAACCAACAAGAAAACCATCATCTGCTTTGCTATCAAACTTACCTAAGTGAGATTTGGTATTGAGAATTGTACAAGGATATCCAAATGGTTTGAAAAATCCAATAAATGGTTTCTTTTTATGAAAAAGCTCATAAGGTGTCTTGTTCTTAGGTTTTATTACTAAAACTCTGTTTTGAACATAACAAGCAGTATTAACTGCTTCTGCCCAAAAAGTAGTTGGTAACTTTGAATCAGCTAACAAAGATCTAGCAGCCTCAATCAGTGTCCTATTCCTTCTCTCAGCAACACCATTCTGTTGTGGAGTCCTAGGAGCACTGTATTGTCTCTCAATTCCTTTTTCCTCACAAAAGGTGTTTAGATCAAAGTTTTTAAATTCAGTCCCATTATCTGATCTAATGACTTTTACTTTTTGATTTGATTGGTTTTCAATTCTAAGAATAAAAGATTTGATCAGTCCACTTGTCTCATCTTTAGTTCTCAGAAAGTATACCCAAGTAAATCTAGAATAATCATCAACAATAACTAAACAGTATGATTTCTTGCCAATACTCATCACATTTGTAGGGCCAAACAGATCCATATGCAACAACTGAAGAGGATTTGAAATAGTGTTTATCTCTTTGGACTTATGAGAAGTTTTGTGTTGTTTACCTTTGAGACAAGCAACACAATGATCATCACATGAATATACTTTTGATGGTAAACCCCTAACAAGATTATGTTTAACAAGTTTATTCATTGTTTTAAAGTTCATGTGACACATCCTTCTGTGCCAAAGTGATGATTCATCCAATGAAGCTTTTGAAACTAAACAATTTAAGGATGAATCAGAAGAAACACTTTCTAAATCTAAGCAATACACATTATCCTTTCTAGGAGTTCTCAATAGTATCATGTTTTCATCAACTATCTTGAATCCAGGAGCAAGAATAATGCATTCAGAATCTGTAAATAATATACTATGCTTCTTATCACAGACATGTGATACACTTAACAGGTTGTATCTTAATTGCTCAACATAGTACACATCCTCAAATGTCATCTTACCTTTTGACACATCACCTTTACCACTGATCTTACCTCCTGCTGGATTATTACCAAAGGCAACATGTCCTCCATCAATTCTTTTGAAATTCTTGAGGCAGGCCATATTACCTGTCATGTGCCTGGAGCAACCACTATCAACATGCCAAATGCTCTTCCCCTTGAGCTGTTGGTTGCCCTGCACATTAGATAAATCGATTAGTTTTTATTGGGAACCCAAGCCAAAGTGGTCTTGGGTCTCCCTTGCTCATCAAAGTACTTACACTGGGTTTTGATGAGATTTTCAAACTTAGGTACTGCAGAATTGGAGTATTTTGTCAATATGATTGATCTAGCAGCACAAACACTAGAAGCAGTATTTACTTTAGAAGAAGTACTAACAGAGTCAGCAGTACTAACAGAGTTAGCAGCACTAACAGAGTTAGCAGCACTAACAGAGTTAGCAGTACTAACAGAGTTAGCAACACTAACTGAGTTAGCAGCACTAACTGAGTTAGCAGCACTAACAGAGTTAGCAACACTAACAGAGTTAGCAGCACTAACAGAGTTAGCAGCACTAACAGAGTTAGCAGTATTAACACTGGAAGCAGTATTAGCAGCACTAACAGAGTTAACACTGCTAGCAGCAGTACTATCCGTAGAAGAAGCACTAACAGTGTTAGCAGCATTAACACTGTTAGCAGTATTAACTTTTGAAGAAGTACTAACAGTGTTAGCAGCACTAACACTGCTAGCAGCATTATCTGAGGCTGCAGTACCTTTAGGAACCCATATTGAGACACGTTCTTTTTCAGACTTTTTCTTCATGTGGCTTTTGGTTTTAGCTTGTTTCTTAGCCACATGGTTCCTAACAGGTTTCCTATAACCGTTTGGTTTTGTAAAAGCTCTTTGAACATTCATTCTTTGGTTAACAGGATTAAAATAGCAGTGCTTGGCAAGATGATTCAATTTGCCACAGATAAAACAAGGCTTTGGTCTGTTAATCCTTTGCAGATCAACTCCTTGCTTTTGTGCCCACTGGTTATTCCAATTTCTTTGATTTCCCCTCTTTTTATCATGTTTTTGGGGCTTATTCTCTTGAGGTTTCTTGCAAGAACAATGGTCACAGGTATTAGATTTCACAACAGTGGTCTGTGTATAATGAACTCCCTTTCCTTTTTCAGACCTTTTCATCTCATTGTTCTTGTCCCAAGGACTTCCACCATCCTCATTAGTCTTGATGTGATTCTCTAATGGGATCTCACCACTGACATTCTTGCTCTTTTTCTTAGATTCTTCTTTCTCAGTCTTATCCTCAACAACAACTTCATCTAATGGATCTATTTTAGTAGCTCCTTCAGGTAAGTCCTTCCTATCCATGGTTTCTAACAGGTCTGACCTAGGAGGGATGTAGGTGTTGTTGTAGGGTGGGGGTGTGGCATTGTACCATAGGCCTGTTTTCTTGTTACTGTGGACTTGAGCATTTATTATTGTGTCCATGGCTTTAGAAGCTTTTGAAAACTTTTCAACATCAAGTTTTACTTTCTCAAGTTCACCTTTTAATTTCTCACATTCCTCTCTAGACTCTTTTAGTTGGAACTCCAGACCACCCTTTTCCCATTTCCAGTAGTTTGTATCATATGAGTGTTGAAGTTCATTGGCTTGAAAGGCCTTAATTTGTTCCTCAAACCTCTCAACAATCAACACATAATCTCTTCTATCCTTTTCTAATCTCTTAAGGTCATCACACATTCCCTGGTTGTGATCTCTATACCTTTTAACAGTGTCTATACAAGCTTGAGAACAAAGTTTAGATTGTACCTCAGTAGGAAGATCTGAAACTTCAGCCATAAGTGCTTGATTTTGGATGGCCTCTTCTGCCTGATCACTCCAATCAAATCCCATTCCTTGTTGAGAGACAAGAGCTTGAATAGAGTTTCTGTTTTGATTGGAGCTTCCAGCCTGAGTTTGTTGATGGCTGTTGTGAGATGTTCCACCTCTGCATTCCATGTCAAAGTGTCCCAACTTGTGACACTTGTAGCATTCAACCTTGGATTTGTCAAATCCAGCACCATCTTCTCTTCTTTGGGAAAAGTTGTTTCTCCCTGTCCTCTTTATGAATCTTTTCACCCTCATAGACAGCATAGCCATCTGCCACTTGATATCCATCTCTTCAAGATCATCAGCATTGATCTGTTCTAAGTCATCATTAATCAAAGATGAATTAACATGACTAGAAAAGAAGGCTTCTAGTACTGAATCATTGGTCTTTTCCTGATTGACTCCTCCAGCAGCATTAACTGATTCAGGGTTAGCAGTAGAATCAGATGATGCTGAAAGAAGTGCAGCATTATGTACATATCCAGAAGGCTTCTTTTTGGCTTCAACCTCTGCTTCAAAGACTCTAAGATCATTGTAAAGATCATCAAGCTCTTTATCTTCCAATTGGTCATTCTGTCTGAAAGACACAGTATACATTGTCCACTCTTCACCTAATGATCTTAGGAACTTTCTGTTAACATCATCAGCCTCCATCTTGACTCCTACTGTGGCTAATTCTCCAATCAGCTTATTAAATCTATCAAAAGTTTGAGGCATAGACTCATTCTTAGCAGAAGTAAAGTTTTCATACTGCTGCTTGAGAATTGCCTTTTGATTCCTCTTGGTGCTTTTGGTGCTAGTGAATCTCTTTTCCAAAGCATTCCACAGAATCTGAGCATCAGTGCAGTGTTGAAATTGATGCTGATATTCATTGGGGATAGCCAAAAGCAGAGTGCTTAAGGCCTTCATCTCTATTTGTCTTACTTTTCTCTCTGCATCAGTCTTTGGAGGAGGTCTTTTGCCATCTGGTCCAGTTCTTCCTTCAGCACATGGACCATTCTCTATGATATCCCAGATGGAATAATCAGTAAGCAGAATGTACTGCTTGATTCTAATTTTCCACATGTCAAATTCATTGGGTCTGAGCATGGGAACCTTAGAAACAAGAGTACTGTTTGATTCAAAAGAATTTTCCATAATGATTGTAGAATTCTAAGAAACACAGGCTCTGATACCACTTGTCAGGATCGATTCTTAACAAGACTAATAATACTTAGAATTCAGAATTAAAGAATCTGCGGAATAGAACTTTAATTCTCACAATCAATGAACAATATATCAGAAAACACACAGTTGTTTGTATTCACTAAATCAACTCACAAGCTTACAACCAAACCTCAATCTTGATGAACAGGCTCCATCAAGACGACTTCTACTTCTCTAGAAATAGGGTTCTAAACCTTGAGGTTAATTCTCTCTGAAATCAATTTCAGTATCTCACGAATACGTATTCTCCTTCTGTTTTTCATAGCTATCTATTGAAATCTATTTATACACAATAATTACAAGATAACTATCAAAAGTAAATTGATCTTCTGAATCTTCTTTAAGCATATCTTGATCAATTCCTTCTTTATCTCCAAACATGTCGCATACCAAGAATATCACTTTAGCAGTATTAACTTCATTCAGCATGAGCAGTACTAATCTTCTCCAGCAGCATTAATTTATTCCAGCAGCATTAACTTGATCAGCAGTACTAACAATGATCTAGCAGTATTAATCTTGATTCAGCAGCATTAATGTATCAGCAGTACTAACAATGATCTAGCAGTATTAACTTTGTCTTGCAGTAGTAACCATTGCATAAGCAGTACTAACTTTGTCTGGCAGCACTAATGTTGTTCTGGCAGTACTAACCATACTTAGCAAATCTTCAGTTCCCAACAATGTGTGTGTGTGTGTATTTTATAAATAATTTATGCATATCAAATATTTGAAATGATATTTTCGAGAGTTGGTATTAGTATGCTTCTGTAAACGTAAAGTTTATGAACTGTATAATAAGATGTGTATTGCATCAATGTTATTATACATGATAATAAGAAGTGTATTGAACTATTATTCATGCACTAAAATGATATGTTTTATGTAGATGATTTCCTTATGAAATCATAATTGTTCATGCTTAAAGCTTATGTATTGCATATATGTGTCTCATGCATGTAATATCTAAGACATGAAGGGATGGACGTGAAGATTTATAATTCTTAAAATAGTCGCTATAAGTGTTAGGCTCTTGAATTGATATTAGTATGCTTCCGTAAACGTAAAGTTTATGATATTGTATTGAACTAATGTAAGTATGAAGTTTTAATGTAAGAAGTTTTGAGTTTGCATACAAGTAATGATAAGGAATGAAAAATAGTTGGTGATGAAAATTGATATTACAGAAACAGGGCATCACAGATTCACGAGACAACAATCGTGCACCATCACTTATTTGAGTCGGCATAAAGGGAATGTTGTAGGATAAATGTGTCATCGTTTACAGGATACGACAATATAGATAGAGATAAAATATTAGTATAACTAATATCTCGCATACGTTTTTTTAGGGAGAAGATTGAGACACTATCGGGCTTCGACATGGCCATCACCCGATCGAGAAGCAATCGTTTCATTAGAAATGTGATCATGAAAAAAGTCACTAATGCAAGAAGTAAGGAAAGTCGGAATAACATGAAAAATGTTAGGACAAGATAAATAACGAGAGTGTCACGCTATTAAGTGAGCCACTTCGTTAACTTATCTACCAATGGCATGAACCAAAAAGTTGTCGTGATTGAGAAGGAGACTTCGAATATCTGCAATAATGTCACCAAACTACGAGCTGTCCCATTTCGTATCGTAAATAGCATCTGCAGCGACCTTGACATCAGTTTCGAAAACAACGTTAGTGAGGCCCAAATTAGAAACCCATAACATGGCATCCCTAAGAGCATACCCCTCACATTCTTTAACTGGAGGAAGAAAATTTATGGGGTTAGCTTTAGCAGAGACGAAAGCACACCTACTATCCCGGATGACGGCCCTGAACCCCGTAGAGTTGGAATTCTCAAACGTGGCAGCGTCAATATTGCATATTAAGAAATATTGTCTCGAAGGGTTCCAATGAATAGAGCAAGGATGATTAATAGGAGATTGTTTCGTGTGCCTAAGGCCCCGAGAAACTTTCCACTCCAAAAGAATACGAGTGGCGAGCCGGACGACTGTAGAAGGATCCTGAGGGCCATCTTTCCATATTATGTCGTTCCTGCAATGCCACATACTCCATAATATCATAAACAATTGGTCGCCGACGTGACGTGGGCATTCCTTGAGAAACCTGAGACAAGATTCGTAAATGAATCGACATCATCCGCTAGTCGGTCCACGTTGATCCAAAGACCTGCCTCGATCCAAACACGGATCACCGTGGAGCAACCCACAAAAGCACGCCAAATGTTTTCCACGTTGCAGTTACATAACAAGCAAAGAGGGGAAATTCATATCCCTATATTTTGGAGAGAATATCGAGTGGGAATGACATCGCGCAAAGCTCGATAGGCAAAAAATCTAACTTTATAAGGGATGTTGGCTTTCCAAATACGCTGCCAGTCCACGTCGAAGACTAGATGTCAGTTCGAAACCAGTCATTCATAATAAGTTTGTAGCTAGATTTGACGGAATAAATTCTGTTATGGGACCAGTGCCAAATGAGTTTGTTGGGACCCGACTCCGAAAGGGGAGTAATTTAAAGACGCAAGCTCGATCCCGATGAGAGACGATTTGGGCAATCATATCCACGTTCCAGGATAGGGTTTGCAAATCTAACAACGCACGTACACACATATCAGAGCGGTTTGGCTCTATAAGCATTTCCAACTTAATTTTTCATCGTTCCTGAGCCAAGGGTCCCGCCATATGTTGATCAATCGAACGTCACCCACCTTCCAACGAAGACCCTCTGGGAGCACAAATTGCGAGTGCCATATACTTCTCCAAATGAAACTTGGGGAGTTTCCTAGACAGACCTCCATAACATCCTCATGAGGGTAGTATTTAGCTTTTAAGATTCGGTTAACTAGAGAAGAGGGATTTGACCCAAGCCGCCAACCTTGTTTTCCAAGCATGGCAACGTTAAAAGCGATGAAGTCACGAAAGCCTAAGCCTCCTAGCTTTTGTAGGAGAAAAATCTTATCCCACGAGAGCCAGTTAATGGATCGAGCACCATCAGATTTTCTGCCCCACCAAAAGGAATTCATCATTCTTTCTAATTCTTGGATGGTAGAAGCCGGGATAAGAAAGACATTCATATAGTACACCGGGATGGCTTGAGTCGGAACCTTGATAAGATTGGCCCTACCCGCATTAGAAATGGGTCGTTTCCCCAGTTATGCATTTTTTTTGCCAAAGTCGGTTGCAGATATGCCGGAAAATGCCTTTTTTCGAATGACCCACCTGAGACGAGAGTCCCATATAACATCCTGTGTTACTGGTTTGTCAGGTCTGTAGCCAAATTGTTGCTACACATAATCCCCGACTTTTCATAGTTAATGGTTTGACCCGAGGCTGCTTCATAAGTCAAGAGCATGTATTTTATATGATGCATTTCGTCTGTCGAAGCCCTGCAAAAGAAAAAAGCGTCATCTGCAAAAAAAGGTGAGAAATCTAGGGGGGCACTCCTCGCTGCATGACAACAATGAATTCGGTCGGCGGCTTCCTCATGCTTCATAAAAACCGAAAGACCCTCCATACAATTAATTAACAAGTAAGAAGATAGTGGGTCTCCTTGACGAAGGCCTCGTTGAGGGATAATGGAACCAATCAAGTCGTTGTTAACACGAAAAAAATACTTCACAGACTCGATGCTAAGCATAATCATGTTGACACATCGAGTTGGGAAGCCAAAAGCATTTGTCGCAAATACTTCTAGTCAAGGCGATCGTAAGCTTTGCTAATGTCGATTTTAGAGCCACTTCACCGTTTTTCTTGCAGTTTGTGTGTTGCATGGAGTGAAGAATTTGGAATGAAATTGTTACATTGTCGGTGATCAGACGGTCTTTGATAAAGGTGGTTTGGTTGTCCAATATGAGCGTAGGGAGAATCGGTTTGACGCAGTTTGCCATCACTTTGGTGATAATCTTCAAATAACATTATAGTGCGTAATGGGTCTGTAATCTTTAAGGTTCGACGGCAAATCGTTCTTTGGTACAAGGGTAAGGATAGTGTCGTTAATTCCATTCGGAAGGAACCCATTCTCAAGCCACGTCTTGCCAACATTGAAGATATCGTAACCCATATACGTCTAGTGTTTTTGGTAGAAGCACGGATTAAACCCATCTGGATACTTATCTACTTGTATCTTGTGCCTCTTAATTGATGAGACCAAGAAATGTGTATCATGGTATGTCGTCTAGATTGGTGTCATTCCCAAAATAAATATCTAAAGTAAAAAAAAAACATACATAGTTCCTAAAAGTATGTAATTATAGCAAATCTAATTAACTAAATGACTATTTCACCTTTAATGATAAATATTGTAATGAATTCTTACATCTCATAAATAAATTCGAATTGGAAACATACATCTATTTATTGTCACTACAACAAAAATGAGTTTATAGGACACATAAAATTAATAAGCGTCCTAATAGAGTGTTTAATAGGACAAACTCGTAGGATCAAATAAAAAAGCGTTCTATCTGAAAGTGTGACAATAAGTTTATAAGACGCTTTTGAGCATTGTAACAAGGTTATTAGAACATTTTCAAACTAAAGTGTCGTATTAGCTAAGTTTATAGGATGTTTTTGAGAAGTGTCCTATAAACCTATCTTTTAGAGGATACTTGTGTTTATAGTACATTTCTCAATAGTATTCTATAAAATAGTTAAAATGACTCTTTATTTGAAGAGTATTCTAAAATTTTATCACGACGCCTAAAAAAGTCCTATAAACTTTTTATAACACCTTTAGATATGACGTTTTCTTGTTTGTTCCTATAAACTTCGGTCCTATAAAATACTCTATTAGACCATTTATTTATTTTAGCTACAGACTCCATTTTGTTGTAGTGTGTAACATATAAGAGATATCTAAATATGCTCGATATCATTGAAGGCTTCACAACTATCCAGAAGTGTAACACCCCGAATTTCCATTATATTATTTTAATATTAATGGGGTCGAGTTGTAATTTAGTCTAAATTGGGGACTATTTGTAAATATAAACTCCAGGGTTGAAATGGTATTTTGACCAAAGTTTATATGTTAATGTGAAAATTAGAACTTGAGGGTTTGATTGGTAATTTATGGAAAGTTGAGATTACTTAAAGTCTTGGGTGAGTAATCTGGTGAGAAAGGAAAATATCTCAAATAAGGGTTCTGGAGTCGGTCATTTTTAGATGGAGAGAAAGAAAGAAGAAAGCGATAAGAAGAAAATGAGGAACTGTGATTCTCATGTTTGTGAAGCAGAGAAGGAGAAGATTTGGATTGCTGAGTTTAACCTCTGTACAGGTTGTGAAGCAGGAAAAGAGAAGATTGGATTGCTGGGTTTAACTTTTGTACAGGTGAGTTCATCCCTTTCATTTAGAAATTAACGGTTGAAATTGAATCAGATTTGGTATATAATTGTCTGAATGAATTGGTATAATTGTTAGAAATGAAATCGATCAATAAGCTGTATTTTAGATGAGCTTTTGTGTTAAAATTTGACGTGAATCGATGAGCCAGTATCGAAGTCCCGGTATTAGAAATTCTGGAACTGGTTTGGAATCCGGAAATTAAATGTGTTCCGAAAGTGAGTTTAGGATCCGGAATTAAGAGGTTCCGGAATTTGGGTTAAGATCCGAAAAAGATGGGTTCCGGAACTGGGCTTGTGGATCCGGAACTGGTGGGTTCCGGAATTGAGGTTCGGTTCGGTTCCGGTATTGGAGGAATTCCGGAAGTTATATACTGGGAGAGGTATATTCCGGAAGTTATATACCGGGAGAGGTATATTCCGGAAGTTATATACCGGGAGGGGTATGTTCCGGAGGTATGATTTGGTTTTGATACGCACTATGTTAGTAAGTGTAATGGATCCATAGGCGCTTTTAGATAAATGCGGAATAGACCGGGCACTGAAGGGTAATTCCCATTTTATTTTGTGATAAAAAACGTGGAATAGACCAGGCTCTTAATGGTAATTCCCGTTCGCCTATAATGTGGATTGTAATCCCATTTCGGGAGGCGATAGCCTATAATGTGGATTGTAATCCCATTTCGGGAGGCGATATCATTTAATGTGGATTGTAATCCCATTTCGAGAGGCGATAGCCTATAATGTGGATTGTAATCCCATTTCGGGAGGCGATAGCCTATAATGTGGATTGTTAATCCCATTTCGGGAGGCGATAACCTATAATGTGGAATAGGCATAAAGTAAATTGTAATTCCCATTTCAAGAGGTGATTATTAACGTGGATTATTCCCGTTTGCCTATAATGTGGATTGTAATCCCATTTCGGGAGGCGATAGCCTATAATGTGGATTGTTAATCCCATTTCGGGAGGCGATAACCTATAATGTGGAATAGGCATAAAGTAAATTGTAATTCCCATTTCGAGAGGTGATTATTAACGTGGATTATTCCCGTTGGCATATAATGTGGATTGCTAATCCCATTTTGGGAGGCGATAGCCTATAATGTGGATTGTTGATCCCATTTCGGGAGGCGATACGAAATGATTGAATAGGCAAACTACAAGTGCTATTCAAGTTGTAATGATTGAATAGGCAAAGTAGAATTGTTATTCATATTGGAAATATTGAATAAGCAAGGTAAAACTGCTATTCATATTGAAATATAGGAATAGGCAAAATATAATTGCTATTCATATTGACTGTAGTGAATAGGCAAAATATAGTTGCTATTCGTGATTGAAATGTGAAAACGTGAATTAGATGAAGTGTAAGTGTTGTTTTCACTTACTTTCGGTGGATTAGAGATAGGCAATATATAAATGCTATTTCTACTTCCATTCCAAGAAAAGGTATGACGATTGATTGTAAGTCTTTAGGCTTGATCGATAAACTAGAATCCTTGATGATTCGTAGTAGGCTCACGAATTTGATGATATAACTTTCTGAATGTTAGTCATATTCATGGGATCGGGTATGTTCCCGTCATTATGAGACGAGTACGAATACGGTAAGAATGGTGGTGAACATGTTTGTTTATATGCTTGAATATCTGAGTTTTCAAGTTGTTAATGTTTTAATTTGAATTGGATGTTCTCACTAGGCGTAAGCCTAATTGTTCAAATTCAATGTTCTTACCAGGTACGAGTTCAGAGAAGTAATGGGATGTGGGACGAGTGCTTTTGGTATTCAACTGTTGATGATAAGCGGAGAACTTAGACGATGTGAGGAGGCTTTTGATGAATTGCTTAGATAACCGATATGATTAGATTAATAGTTATGTGGAGAATTCAATTTGTGTTTAAAGGAACCCTCACAGTTGACTCTCTGTTTATTTGTATGAAAGTTTGGAAGTTTTTTCTGGCATACCTTGTGAAAACTTAAGGTTTAAATTGGCCCTGATTTTTAAGGTGTTACAATATGGTATCAGAGTTGTAGTTTAAGCGAACTAGGTATGATTGTGAGATACCTAGACTTAAGCTGAGATGAATTAAGATATGATTTGTGAGATATGGGTAGAAGCACTAAGACGAGTTGGTCTTAAGAGTCGACGAAAATACGAGAATTAAGAATTGTAATGATGATAACAAGGATTCTTATGTATAGTATGTTCATAATTTCAACTAGCTACTGTTATTATGAATATATTGTTATGTAAGCATACTTGTTTCTATTTATTTTGGCAATTGAAGGTGATTTCATTTTGACAATGCTGTTGCATATAAAAGAATTTCAAGTACAGCGCAACTAATTGTGCCACTCAATTAGCTAGTTAAGCCCTCCAGATGAGAATCTCTGGGGCGATAGGTGTATGCTTGACGATAAATCGGTGATAAGTAGCAGATAAAGTGGACAGTCAGATCCAGTATTGATCTACTAGTCCTCAGTAGAGGTTGTGACCCAACCCGATTAGAGATTAGTTTGTCTTCTGGTAAACATGTTGTAGAGGTAAATACTGAGGAATTTTGAATTTAAATTCAGATCTAGGAAAAAGAGGCTGACGAGTAGAGCTTTGATTATAACCAAAGAAGACCAATATAATGTTATGTTGTTCCCAAGTTGGGGAGCGAGAAATGGTAACAGTATCACTGTGGAAACATTATAGAAGTGTTAAGGTGGCTTGAGAAATTAAATGAGGATGTATAGAACGAATATCCTCATCTAAATATCTAACGTGATTTCGGGGACGAAATCATTTTCATGTTGGGGAGATTTGTAACACCCCGAATTTCCATTATATTATTTAATATTAATGGGGTCGAGTTGTAATTTAGTCTAAATTGGGGATTATTTGTAAATATAAACTCCAGGGTTGAAATGGTATTTTGACCAAAGTTTATATGTTAATGTGAAAATTAGAACTTGAGGGTTTGGTTGGTAATTTATGGAAAGTTGAGATTACTTAAAGTCTTGGGTAAGTAATCTGATGAGAAAGGAAAATATCTCAAATAAGGGTTCTGGAGTCGGTCATTTTTAGATGGAGAGAAAGAAAGCAGAAAGCGATAAGAAGAAAATGAGGAACTGTGATTCTCATGTTTGTGAAGCAGAGAAGGAGAAGATTTGGATTGCTGAGTTTAACCTCTGTACAGGTTGTGAAGCAGGAAAAGAGAAGATTGGATTGCTGGGTTTAACTTCTGTACAGGTGAGTTCATCCCTTTCATTTAGAAATTAACGGTTGAAATTGAATCAGATTTGGTATATAAATTGTCTAAATGAATTGGTGTAATTGTTAGAAATGAAATCGATCAATAAACTGTATTTTAGATGAGCTTTTGTGTTAAAATTTGACGTGAATCGATGAGCTAGTATCGAAGTCCCGGTATTAGAAATTCCGGAACTGGTTTGGAATCCGGAAATTAAATGGGTTCCGGAACTGAGTTTAGGATCCGGAATTAAGAGGTTCCGGAATTTGGGTTAGGATCCGAAAAAGATGGGTTCCGGAACTGGGCTTGTGGATCCGGAACTGGTGGGTTCCGGAATTGAGGTTCGGTTCGGTTCCGGTATTGGTGGAATTCCGGATGTTATATACCGGGAGAGGTATATTCCGGAAGTTATATACCGGGAGAGGTATATTCCGGAAGTTATATACCGGAAGGGGTATGTTCCGGAGGTATGATTTGGTTTTGTTACGCACTATGTTAGTAACTGTAATGGATCCATAGGCACTGTTAGTATTAATGCCAAAAATCGTCCAGAAGGATAACTTAAGATTGATTGTGGAACTTAACAACTAAAGAATAGGAATCACTCGACAAACCGTACGACAAAGACAGAAAATGTAAAAGAGAGAATTATTTTGGTGACGCGGGAAAAACCTCAACGAGGAAAAAACCCGCGGACGACTATGGAGGTCGTCGCTGCACTATGGTCGCCAAACAGGGGTGATGTCCTTATGTTTCGAATGTCGAGAGTACAACGATTACAATACAAATGAAAGAAAGACTTTAAATGTAAAGTAACATGTGTATCGAATGTAAAAAACAAGTGCGTCGTGTGTAGAAACAATTTTTCGTGTGTGTAAGTCGTGCGTGGAGAGCGATCTAGTGAGAGAGAATTATTTTCTTCGAGTGAGTGTTCTTGAGAGTTCAGTTGTGTTCAGATGTTTCGAGATGTCTGCAAATGGTGATGAAACCTCTGTATTTATAGCCTTCAAGCGCCTTGAATGACTCCATAAAAACTACTGATAACGGTCGTAACGGCTACTGTGTTAAATGCTCGTAATTGTCCTTGCCGTTGATCATTAATGTCAGTGATTCCTGCATTAAAACACTGAAAATGTAACAGTAATATCGCACGTTAGTCGGTCGAGGTCGCAAGGTTCCATACGATGGTCGTGTGAGCTAGACGACGTCATGGTCGAGTGTCGTGAGGTGGATAACTTTCGATTTCAACTTCGATCAGGGGATAAAGTATTATGATTTAACCTTATTATGGAAAAGTGTAATAAATGTTTTCCTTGTTTTGGTCGTGGTCGAGACTGGTGAAATTTTACCCAAACAGTTTGCCCCCAAAATTTAAAAATAGAGTGGCAAATTCGAATTTTAAATTTTGTCAGTTGGACGTCTAGGGTAATGACACGTGTCGAAAGTTACTTCAGTTGCCTTGGAACTGGATCGGTCCAATTCCAACTAAAGGGGAAGTCGAAAAGGGGATAAGATCGTGACGTCATG
This sequence comes from Saussurea involucrata, assembly GCA_033807775.1. NCBI lineage: Eukaryota > Viridiplantae > Streptophyta > Magnoliopsida > Asterales > Asteraceae > Saussurea > Saussurea involucrata. The sequence continues at coordinate 22,639,308 of CM066314.1, forward strand.
CTGATGCACGATCATGCTTAGCAGCTGTCATCGCCAGGTGTCGACGATCCGTGTGGTCATACGAAAAGACGAAGGCACGTGTCGATCATCGGGTGACTCGACCTAACATGATCGTTTACATAAATAGAGAGCGTGGTGGATCTTTTCTTTTTTACGTTTCCAGAGGGTTTTTAGAGTAAGATTTTCTTATCGATTCTTGATGTTCTTCGTTCAACCCTTTCCAAACCTGCAAGAATCTTCGATTTGATTAGAGATTTCGAGGTTTTTAGAGCGCCTATATAAGGTACGATTTCTTGATCTTTTGTAAGTCTGTTTAGAAATGTCGACTGAACCTGCAAGTTCTATCCGAGAACAAGTGGATCTTGACGACTTTAGAAGTTTAGCAAAAATCCCTGCGGGGATTACATTGATTAGAGCAGGTCAGACCCGACCAAATGAGTGTCCTGAGGGATATATCGTGATATACGAATATCCCTTTAAGATAGGTTTCGAATGGCCTTATTTGCCTTTGGCCAAGGCTTTTATACGTGAGTTAGACCTCTCACTGGGGCAACTGATGCCCCAATTCTGGCGCGTCGTACAAGTGATTGAGCGCCTTACCAAAAAATGGGAATCTCCCATGAATGTGCGCGACCTCCTCTTGGCTTATCAAGTCAATAAGGACGGATGTCATCGCTATAGCCTATTCTCTAGGTTTAAGGGCGACCGTACCTTGGTCCTAAAGACTGATGTAAATGACCGTAAGTGGAAGACCAGGTACACGTTCGTGCGTAAGTCAACTCTCGATCCTGAGAGCGGCTGGATTAGGGCCGGCTGGAACATGTCGGGTGAGATTTTTTAGCCTTATGTCGCACGTCTTGTGCTAATTTTCAACCTATTTCTAAGTTGTTTTCTGTGTGTCGACATATATTAAATTTGAGGACGTGAAGCCCTACGCCAACTCTCAAGCAAAGACCGACGCATTCTTGGAATTCAGTACTGTGGAGCGATCGTTTTTCATATGACATCTGGTGGACGACGACGACGAAGACTTGGTATATCTAGGAGAGAATCGGGGAGAGAAACGTGAGGAGGAGGAAGAAGAGGAGACAGAGAAGAAAGAGGAAGAGTCAAGAGAAGGAGAAGAAGAAATGATTGGTAAGTGTTTTATTCATTGCTACTCGACCTCGATCTTTTCTATTATGTCCATTGTGTAACGTTTTTCCCTTCGTTGTTTCCAGGAGAATCTCAAGGAAAGGTGTCGTCTGCCAGTGCCAAAAGGGCAGCTCAACTTGAGCTTGCCCGTAAGGGCAAGGAAAAGAGGCAAAAGACCTCGACCACTGAGTCTGAGGTTCCAACGAAGACGAGGACGATGAGGACGACGATCCCGAGGGGACCGTCTTCAAGGGCTGATGAGTCGTCGAGAGTCGTCACGCCTGAGAAGGCGAACGTATCGGTCGCATCGCCTGCGAAGACGAAGACGCCTTCTAGTGCGATCGATGCAACACCCATTAGTTCGGCGCCTCCGGCGAAAACAGCGAAGTCCCCGTCTGCCACGTCGAACCCTTCGTCGGCCGAGAAGGGCAAGGATCACACGACGGGAGGGGCTAAGGTCACGACGGTCAACTTTACGTTGCCGTCGGACTTTATTGTTGATAATGTCCTAGACGGGACGAATTTGTTCCCTCGTCTAGGGAAATATCTGCTCCCTTCTTTCAAGGAGTGTTTCGAGGGATTCCCGGTCGAGGAGACGGGAGCCCATATCGTCGGGCTGGCGTTCATGGTAAGTCTTTCTTTCAAGAATTGTTTTATTTTATCGATGTTTACTTTGTTGAATGTTTATTAACAATGCTCGTTTATGTTTTTACAGGCGTTCCAGTCTTCCCTTGCTTTGCGCGCTGAAACGGTGAAGATAAGGGGTTTGGTGTCTTCTGCCCATGAGAGGGGGAACACAGCATTGGACAGGGAGAAGGTTGCTCTAGAACACGAAGAGGCTATGTCAAAACGTCTCGATGAGGCTCTGAAAGAGTTAGAGGCCGTCGGACGTGCAAAGGACGAGAAACCATCGTCTAAAGCAGTCTCTGTCCATGATCGCCGATCAAAGGGATGAGCTGGACAAGATGAACGAATCCTTGGCTGCGAATGAAAAAGAAGCTGAGGATTCCAAGTCCAAGGTGGCGGATCTGGAGAAGGGGGTCGAGGAACTGAAGAATGAGGCTAAGTCTGTCTTTTCTTTTGCTCGATTCACCGCGCGGGCGACGATCATGCGACGACACCTTTCGGGCAAGAATCCTTTGGCCTCAGTGTCGGACGAGCTCGCCTTATTCTTGAGCGACATCGGGACCGACAGAGACCTCGACTCTGATGATGAGAAAGAGATTGAGGAGGAAGAGGTGGATGAAGGTTCCAAGGGCGAGGCCTCAGGTAAGGATGCGACCGACACTCCTCCTCAACCCTAAAAAATATATATCTGTCGGTAATCCGTCGCTAATTACCGACGGATTTAAATCCGGCGGTATTTAGTGACGGATTTCCGACGGATTAAGTAATTAAAAAAATAAAAACAAATAAAAAATATATCCGTCGGAAATCCGTCGCTAATTACCGACGGTAAACTTGGTCGTCGGTAATCCGTTGCTAATATTTGTCTGTAAACTTGTCGTCGGTAATCCGTTGCTAAAATCCGTCGGTGGCCCGTCGGTAAATCAAATACCTACAAGATAATTTCCAACCGCGAATACCGACGGATTTTAGCCATACCGACGGAACGGGTCGTCTGGGATAATGGTTTTTTTGTAGTGATAATCGTACAGATAATGTATTTTACAACTTAATTTAATCTTAAGAATTTCGTTAATCAATTTCGAATATAAATCAAATGTTACATTGACCAAAAAAAAAAAACCAAGTGCAAAGATACACAATGGAATTGTCTCTCTCTAGAACACGATTAGGGATTCTCGGCCATGCCTCGGCTTGATCGATTTCGATTGCTGTTTGATTGCGTTTGTAGTGGGATTTCATTGTGGAGTGAATTACGATCGTGTTCTAAGGGTTTGTTTATTGGAGTTCTTTCGTTTTTTCGTTTTTACAAGTTTTCTTGTTTGGCGGCGTCGGCGGGGGGTCATCGGGACTGCTTTTTTTGTTTTGTCTTTGGTTATTTGAGTGTGTTTCTTCACCTTCGTTGTCTAACTTGGAGACTCATGGGATTCAGCACTACAGTTTATGGAAGTCTTCGTCTCCCGATCTAGGGTTCCTAGATTAGGGTTTCCAGGTGCGACTTCAGCGAGGGGCTTCGCTCTGTGACCAATGGCGAACACGAAAGTTGTTGACGATGGCATGGAGTCGGACAAAACCCCTATTGGTGTGGACGTTGAGGCTGTGGTGTTCCCATGCAAGACTAGGGCTGACATCACTGTGACGCACATGGCTAGGGATTTGCATGGGGTCTCGGTGGAAGAAGGGGCTGTGCAAGACTGGGGTGTGGGTAATCATAATATTAATGATGAGGAGGAGTTGGTGATAGGGGAGACGAATGGTATGGGTGGCGGCAAGAAAGGGCCTGTCGTCCTGAATCAGTGGCGATCCGAAGGTGAAGGAGGGTGTGCGTGAATCTATATGGAATAGACTTTCAATCAAAAGGGGAGACGTGCAGGATGATCGTCTTAAGTTTGGCGTCGGGTTTAAAGGCAGAATGGATTTTGCGGCAGTGGTTGGAAGCAGTGATACGGCATCCTTGCAATTCTTCCCGTTGGAGGACAAAGTGCAATCCAACATCCACATTCCGGCAAGCCTTGCAAAGGACGCTGTTAAGACCTACCATACAACTGTGTATGGCTATTTTCTTGGACCACGGTTACACTTCCCGGTGGTGCAAAGATATGTGAAAGCGGCTTGGGGCAAATATGGCTTATGTGATGCCATGATGAATGACAATGGCATCTATTTCTTCCGTTTTAACGATGAGGGTGGGGTCCTGCAGGCGGTTGAAGGTGGACCTTTGATGATCAGGGGTGTTCCCCTCTTTGTTTTCCCGTGGGACCCCACTAAGGGAATTAGCAAACCTGTCCATTCTACGTGCCCCTTATGGGTAAAGCTGCATCACGTTTCGTTAGTGGCCTTTAATAGGGAAGGTATTAGCCGTATATCAAGTGCGATAGGCATCCCAAAGCAGATGGATTCGTGTACGGCGGCTATGTGTGACAAAGCTTGGGGTTGTCCAGGTTTTGCCAAGGTTCTTGTTGAAGCGTGGGCGGTTGGGGAGTTAAAGAGGGAACTAGAAGCGGTTGTACCAAACTTAAATGGAGGTGATGAGGCTAGGGTCAAGATTGAAGTGGAATATATTTGGGAACCGACACAATGTGCACATTGCCTTGTGTTCGGCCATAAAACTACATCGTGTGTAAAGTCTGTCACCCATCGAGTGGTAAATGCTAAAAAACAGATGATTGATGCGGAGGGATTTACTAGAGTGGAAAGAAACATTGGCGACCGAAAACGACTAAAGCTGTGGTGGGAGGCAAAAACGAGGAGATGGGGAATTTTTCTGGATCAAAAGGCTTAAAGGAGTCTCGTGTGGTGCCTCCAATAAAAGCCACGCAGGAGCCGATTGTGCCGGGTCAAGACATGCTAGACTATGATCCTGGTTTGCATGAGGGCCATGTTGACAGTCAAAATGATAGGCGATGGGAAGAGGAGGCTGATCGAGAGGGTAGCCAAACTGAGAGCAATAATTCGGTGGAGAGTAGTAGTGAAAAGGATGTAGTTGTTGAAAAAGGCGATGCTAGTAAGGGGAGATGGCGGGAATTTGAGCACCCCGGTTCGTGAACAAGCCCCTACGGTTGCTGCAATAGCCAAATCTCTTCGGAATGTTCCCAAACCATTAAAAGGTATTCTAAAAACGTCAAATAGATACACTTCTTTGTCGGGGAGCGATGGGAGTGGTGATGGGGCCGAGATTTCGAGCCAAGGAGAAGGTACAAAGGTAGTTTTTCAATCGGAAGTATCGAGTAGGAAGCATGGGGGGGATGCTTTGGACAGGAACATGGAAATCCCCACCTTCCCAGGTAAGTAATGTTGAAATTTGCGTGTTGGAATATTCGGGGTCTTAAGTCCCGAATTAAACAAAGTGACGTGAAGACTTTTCTTAATGTCAATGGTATTTCCTTATGTGCACTTATTGAAACCCATGTGCATGCTGCTAACTTGGAATTTATATGTAAGTTTGTGTTTGGTAATTGGTGCCGGATCTCAAATAAATCCCACTCAGAATATGGTACATGTATTGTTTTGGCTTGGGATGAGAGTGTTCTGGATGTTATGTTGCTTGAAGCTCACGGCCAGTTTGTTCACTGCTTAGTGAAAATCCATGGTGAGCCGTCCCCTTTCTTCCTTACGGCTGTGTATGGTCAAAACACCGGTGCGGCTAGACGTGCTCTTTGGTCAGGCATCAGGAAGGCGAAGGTTCTCTTGGGTTCGAGTCCGTAGGTCTTGATGGGGGAGTTCAATGTCATGCTCTTCCCTCATGACGGATTTGGGGGGTCGTCAAGACGAAATTTGGACATGGAGGAGTTTTTCTTATGTGTTGAAGATATTGAAATTTTTGATATTAATTATCCCGGTATTCAATATACGTGGTGTCAAAAACCAAGAGGAGGGGGAGGCTTGTCCCGAAAATTAGATCGCATTATGGCTAACACCGAATTCTTGACCTCTTATAATGATGCTTCGGTTGTCTTTCATCCCCGGGGAATCTCTGATCACGCTCCGGGAGTTCTTGGATTTAAAAGGGATATGAGGAAAAAGGTCCATGGGTTCAAGTTTGAGAACATTATCGCCGATCACCCTCAGTTTTTGCAGGCGATGAGCAACGCGTGGCGTGTGCCGGTGTATGGCTCTTTCATGCACCAACTTCTATGTCTTCTTAAACTCTTAAAAGCTCCGTTGCGGTCTCTTTGTCGGAGTTATGGATACATTTCTAAACGGGTTTCCAGTTTAAAAGTTGAGCTTGATGCGGTGCAATTAGCTTGTGATCTAGACCCGTCCAAAACCGATTTGGTGGAGGACCTTGCTCATATTCTTCTTACGTACCAGCAAGAGAAATTAGATGAAGAGGTGTTTTTTCGACAAAGAGCTAAAGTGAAGTGGTTAGCGGAGGGTGATGGAAACACTAAATTCTTCCATCAAGTTGTAAAGGAAAAAAGAGGCCGTTCATTTATTCATTCGATTTGTGATATGCATGGGCAATTTGTTTATGATCATGCGGTGGAGGATGTTTTTCTTGATCACTTTAAGTCTATTCTTGGAATGAAGGATCCGTTGGTGAATCCAAATATGGATCCGGCCCTTTTCAACAAGACTCTTACGATTTCGGAGTCTCTTGATATCATTCGGCCAATTACAAATGAAGAGATTCGTCTTGCTATTTTTCAGATTGGTGATGACAAAGCTCCGGGGTCGGATGGCTTCTCGTCAAGGTTCTTTAAATCTGCTTGGAGTGTGATTGGGAAAGATGTTCAAATTGCCATTCATAATTTCTTCTACTCGGGGTGCTTGGCAAAGGAGTTGAACCACACTCTTTTGTGCTTAATACCGAAGGTACCAAATGCCACACGTGTTACTGACTTTCGGCCTATTGCATGTTGTTCGGTGCTTTATAAATGTATTTCCAAAATAATTTCTGACCGAATGAAGCCATATCTTAGTCAGCTTGTGAGCCCTACTCAGTCAACGTTAATCCCGGGCCGGAGGATTTCAGATAATATTTTGATGGCCTATGAATTGGTATCGGGGTACCATACTAGTTGCGGCCCCCCTCGGTGTGCGTTTAAAATTGACATACGTAAGGCGTATGATACGGTTGACTGGGTGTATATTATTAATATGTTGAAGGGGTTTGGTTTTCATCCAGTTTTTATTAAGTGGCTTCGGGAGTTAATTCACACATCTTCGTTCTCCATCGCTTTAAATGGTGGAACCGTGGGCTTCTTCAAAGGGGAGAGGGGCATTCGCCAAGGTGATCCGATATCGCCGTATCTTTTCACTATTATAATGGAAGGCTTCTCCATGCGGTTGAAGCAATGTATTGAGGATTCGGCAAATTTTGGATATCATCAGGGTTGTCAAGAATTGGATATAACCCACTTATGCTTTGCTGATGACTTGTTTGTTTTTACGAGTGGGGACGTGGCGTCGGTAGAGGTTCTTAAACGGGCATTGGATTTATTTCGTACCCGGTCTGGGTTATCGCCTAGCTTGGAGAAAAGTGAAGTGTTCTTTGGGAACGTCCCAGAGGATGTTAGAATGGGAATCCTTAATTATCTTCCGTTCTCGGTCGGTACGTTTCCAATTCGGTATCTTGGGGTGCCATTATCTCCGGTACGTTTGAAGGTGTCGGATTATGGTTCCTTGGTTACTAAGGTTACTCAAAGAATTCATAATTGGAAATCCAAGTTCTTATCATATGGTGGAAGGAAGCAACTGATCGTGTCTGTTTTGCAATCCATGTAGTTGTATTGGATGTCTGTATTCATTCTTCCCTCAAGCATTATTCACGAGCTGGAAAAATGCTTTCGAAACTTCCTATGGGCGCAAGGGGATGACTCTCGTGGTAAGTGCCGATTAGCTTGGGAAAAGGTTTGTACCCCGATTGAGAGTGGTGGTCTTGGCTTCAAAAAACTTGGGGTATGGAATAGAGCTCTTGTAACCAAACATACATGGGATGTGCTTACTAATAGGAATTCACTATGGGTACGTTGGATCCGGATGAATTGTTTGCGTGGTGGCTCGTTTTGGACGCTAACACCGAAGCCGTGTTGATCATGGGTGTTTCGTAAAATCCTTACGATACGTCCTCATATTAGACAATCGGTTTTTGTCCATCTTGGCAATGGTATGGATACAAATGGTTGGGCGGATAAATGGTCGTTGTGTGGACCTCTTGCATCTTGTATTTCCTATCGTCGATTCACGACGGAAGGTTTCGATTTGCACTCTACAGCTCGAGATGTGATTAAAACTTGCAATGGAGTCTGGCCAAATTCGTGGGTCCAACAGGAACCGGAGCTGGGTAATCACCCACCTCCTATTGTTGTTGCGTCGGGTAGGGATACGTTGAAATGGGTGGCACCAAACAGAAAGTTGGTGGATTTCTCGGTTCGCGATGCGTGGCTTGCTTTGGATGGTATTTATACTGTGGTTCCATGGACAAAGTATGTGTGGTTTAAGGGTTGTATCCCAAAACATGCCTTTTGCATGTGGATTGCATGCCAAAAACGATTGCCAACCCAGGATCGTGTTATTTTATGGAAGGAAGAACCACCTGACATGCGCTGTCCGTTGTGCGAGCAATGTCCGGACTCTCATAATCATTTATTTTTCTTATGTCCGTTCTCACGGGATGTTTAGAGGGCGATAAAGAGAGAAGTGGAGTTGCATGGATTTAATGAAGATTGGGATGATATTCTTAGCGATTTTCAAGTGGACCGTGGTCCCCGTTTGATGATGCAAAACCTGGCATTGGGTGCTACGGTCTACTTGATTTGGAGGGAACGCAACAGACGTCTTTTTCAGAATACTCGTAAAGATAAGCAGCAGATTGTCAAAGAGATTAAGGATGTGGTTCTGATGAGGATGGCTTGGAAGGAGGGGAAGAAGAAGCGTATCATGCAGCATGATAGATAGGTTTGCTTGTTTGGTTTTTGTTCTTTTGGTTTGGTTGTTTGCCTGTGCCGGTTGCGGCTTTTGGTTTGGTGTCTTTCTGTTTGGTTGGGTTTTTCCTTGTTTGATTTGGCTTGCCTTGGGGTCTGTCCTTGGTGGTGGATGTTGGGGTAGGTAATTTTTCTCCCCTTTTCTTTCGTTTGCTTTTATAATATTGCCGGAGTTTTCTCTCAAAAAAAAAACAAAATCATTCAAATATTTGATTTATGACATTTTTATTTACAAATATATTATACAATAAATATTTTAATAACGGTAAATCATTAACGAGGAACGTTCCAGACATGGTCCACGTGGTTCCTCCGTAAGTCAAGGTTGATACGTGTTTAAGAATGCATTTGCTGGGGTAGGTACTCAACTCGCAGATCTGGGAATTTTACTTAATTAACAAATTAAAATCTACTTAACAAATCAAAGGTTGATACATTTGCAGGGGTAGGTACTCTATCATCCTTGGGTAGTTAGGTGTGTGTGTGTGTGTGTGTTTTGGGTGTATATATACAGAGAGAGAGAGACCTTTACCTTCAACTCATCACACAAACACCTTGTAATTAATCATCAATGGCTTCTAAACCAGGCCTGGTGCATGTTTTTCTGGTCTCCTTTCCTGCACAAGGCAATGTCAATCCACTCCTTAGACTCGGCAAGCTCCTTGCTTCAAAGGGTAACCTTCTCGTCACCTTCTCTTCCAGCAAATCCATCGGAAACAAGATGAAGAAAGTCGGTGCTGCCGCCTCCGGTGATCCTATTCCGGTGGGCAATCGAGGTGGGATGATCCGCTTTGAGTTCTTTGACGATGGATGCTCCGAAGACAATGATGACGAACGCAATGACCGTGAATCATATTGGGCTAAACTTGAGGCGAACGGAAAGAGATCACTAACCAAAATCTTCAACCAACATGCACAAGATGGCCGCTCGGTTTTGTGCCTTATCAACAACCCTTTTGTGCCGTGGGTTTGTGACTTGGCAGAAGAGCTTAACATCTTTTCAGCAATGCTTTGGGTGCAGTGTTGTGCTTGCTTTTCTTCCTATTATCATTACGAGAACTCATTGGTTCCTTTTCCAACCGAAAAACAACCAGACATCGACGTTCAGTTGCCTAACATGCCGCTATTGAAGTCCGATGAGATTCCGAGCCCTTTACATCCTTCGGCGTCTTATCTGTTCTTGAAAAGAGTAATTTTAGGACAGTTCAAGAACTTGGCAAAGATGTCTTGTGTATTAATGGAAACGTTTCAAGAACTTGAGGGTGATCTGATCACGTACATGTCTCAAATATGCCCTATCCGACCCGTGAGTCCCTTTCAAGAATCCATTACTCGAAGCCAGCACCAATATCTCCGGTGACTTGATAAAAGCCGATGAATGTTTAGAGTGGCTTGACTCAAAGCCGCCTTCATCGGTGGTTTACACATCGTTTGGATGTGTTGCGAGCTTGAGCCAAGAACAAGTTACTGAGATGGCTTATGGTGTTTTGAATTCTGGCGTATAATTTTTGTCGGTGTTGAGGATGGATGCGACTTTTACTGGGGTATCTGGCCGGTTGCCGGAGGGTTTCTTCGAGGAAGCGGGTGAGAGGGGGAAGGTGGTCCAATGGAGTCCTCAAGCGAAGGTGTTGTCCCACGTGGCGCTGTCTTGTTTTGTGAGTCACTGTGGGTGGAACTCTACGATGGAGGCGTTGTCAAGCGGTGTTCCGGTGGTGGCGTTCCCACGGTGGGGGGACCAAGTGACGGATGCCAAGTATCTGGTTGATGAATGGAAGGTTGGGATCAGGATGTGTAGGGGTGAGGCTGAGCAAAGGGTGATTGGGAGGGAGGAGATCGCCAAGTGTTTGAAGGAGGCCACAAGTGGTGCAAAAGCGGCGGAGATGAGAAAGAATGCGTTAAAGTGGAAGAAGGCGGCGGAGGAGGCGGTGGCGGAAGATGGAACATCTGATCGGAATATGCAAGAGTTTGTTGATGAGATTAGGAAGAAAAGTGTTGATGTAGGACGAATGGTGGCAGACATGGAAATAAAGAATGATCATTGTCGAACAAAACCTGATTTTGTTCCGTATTTGGCGGCAGCTTTCGAATTAAGAGCTACAAGCTCTTATAAGTAAAAAGTGAATTTGTAAGAATTATAAGTAAAAAGTGAATTTGTGAACATAATATTTGTTAGTTTTTTTTCTTGGCTTTAAATTAAGTATTTATTTATAAATAATAGAGTGAATTGTGGGTTTGGTCCTGTATTTTGTTGATTTTTTTAGTAAGCTCCTACGGTATGTTTAATTAATGATTTAGTTCTTGTGGTATTCAATTTGTTTTGGGTATGGTCCCTGTGACTAACGTCTTTGTTAACTATGTTAAATCAAGAGTTATTTTGCTTAATTTTTGGACAGTTGTAATGGCATCCAAAAAGGGGGTGTTGAATGCATTTATTTTCACACCAATAATTTTTTGATTTAAATATCTATATATAATATACTAGTCATTCTACCCGCGCGATGCAGCGGGGCGCAATTCGATTCTGAAACAAAAAATACTCAAATCTTCGATCTTGCTACCTGCTTTGTATTATTTCTTATCAATCTTGCGCTTATCGGGTCATTTACTTTACTGGGTGAAGGTGACAATGGCCGATAATCTTACTTGCACGCGATGTTGCACGGATATATCGCATATTAAACCCAATGACAATCATGTTTCATGATTATTCAGTTGTCCGTCTTTTTTAGTGTTAGTTTTATGGTTTTGTGTGTGGTTTAAATTAAAGGTTAACATGGTTATTAGTTGAGATTTAAAATGAAATTGTTGGATAGAGTATTTTCAAAGCCATAAAGTTTGTTGTTCTTATATTTTAAAGACCAACTTATACATTAGTAGTTTGTACTTTGTAACTTGTAATTTATAAAATAGAATCCAAAATTTTTATTTGAATAAACTAAAAAATAAAATTATTTATAAACAATACGACATATAAGGTATTGCTGAAGATATCCATTTACATAAATGTAATGAAAGAAATACACAGTGACAATGGTAAATCATAATACACCTAACCCATATGTAAAAATTGATTATAAATCGGAGATTAAACTTTTAAGCAATTACACTTTAAAAGATTACTATAAAGTAATAGTACTTTAGATACAATCTTCTACTGTTAGTTATGTACCCACAACGCGATGCATCGCAAAGCATCTTGAAATCGAAACCAAGAACTTGCAACGACAATAATGTTTCATTTTTTGTTCTATTTTCTTTTCTCGATGTTAATTTTATGAATCTATATGGTTTTTTAATCGCAAATTGGATGGTATATAAATCTAGTCGATCTCGAACACAAAATAAACTTGTTCAACTTTAACGAGCTGAGCTTCATAACACCAATGTTCAACTTGGCTTGTTGGAAAAATCGACTAAATTCTTAACAGTAGAGTCAAACCGAGCCATTTCAGGTGTGAGAACCTAAGATTTTTATTCAGTCTATGCCTAACATTATCACCATCAAGAACGTAGGAGAGCTTTCCCCTGGAGCGAAGCTCCCCATCCAATGAACATGCAAGTGTACTATTACCTACAAAATACCATTAAAAAACTGTCAAGAGATAACCTTCAACTTAAAGCATGCATAAATATGTACAAACATTGCAATAAGAGATTTATATGCTTGAGTGCGAACCTGACCCACTAAGACCCGTGATCCATACAACACATCCTTGTTGGTGTATCAGCTATTGCTTAGTGGGGAACATGGGGATATTAGAAAGCAACTTTATAGTATCACTCTCACACAACAACTACATAAACCAAATTATGATTACAAAATACATATGTAAAAAAATTAAAACTTAAAGAAACCTAAGCAACAACATGAGCACGTGGTTAATAAAAATGTTAGAAAACAACCTCATGAAAGCTAACCTTTAAAATTAGAGTATAACAAAAGCATGATCTACCTATCTATAGGGTTGGGTTCTAGTGAGAATGAAAATTATGATGATAAGGGTAAGAAGGGATCTCCACCCTTTAATATATCATAATTGAAGATCAACACTAACGAGATGCGCCAAATCAATTCCCTTCTAAAGCGCAATTCATGGGTTGTTTTGAGTTAAGTGATCAAGGGTCCAAATCTCTTCTTACACTTTTCGCCTTAACAATTTCTCACACGATTCTTTGTCTCTATCTATCTATATATTTATAGACACACACATACACACATTTTTGCGTCAATTATGCATATGTATAGATATAACAGATTAATAAGAGGGTAAGAAGAGTTAAAGTTGCGGTAAAACGGAACATGCACTATCGTTGTCTGAATTCTGAAGTCGATGTGATCGCTTGCAACTCTGTCTCCACCTCTCTTTCTCTCAGCTGCTTCCGAAGCTGATATTAAAAAATGATATTGTTCAATACAATTCAAAAGCCACTTCAATTCTCCATAAAATAAATCCACACAACATTGTACACATTTGAGAGAAATCACACTAACATCATCTACTATTTGGTCTTACTGCAAATGGTTACAGCACAATAAACAAATTTTATGAATCATAGATCTTCTAAATCCAGCTTGATAGCCAAAACATGTACCACAAAATAACCTTACACTGCAAAAACATATATATAGAAAGCAAAAACGCCATAAGCCTAGTTTATATAACAATGAAAGTACGTTCGCACTGGCTTAACCAAAATAATCGGTAATGCTTGTTGAAAGATTTAGCTACACTTGCTAATGACCATAAAAAAATTCAGGGGATGGTACAAGGTGAAATGAGCAAGGCCAAAATATGCATATATACATACATACATATATAAACATGTATCAGTTCACCAATATGAATTATGAGATTATGGTATAAGCTATATAAGTCAGAAACTTAAATCCGATAAGACATGATGAAGTGAACCAAGTAGCTTCACCGTCACATGATTGGATATATTCTGCTCGTATGAAGAACGCAAATGTTTTAAACCAAAATTGGAAATAATATTGTGGGTAAAGGTCACTGCAGGTCATATAATTTTGCTGGAAAATAGTTAGGACCGGTACCCGTGTTGACCACATTCTCACCGTTGTCACAGATTTAATCCCTACGGTGTTCGACGATTGGAATTTAGCGTCAGATTGCCATGTCCGGTTGAAAATGTCGGTATCGTTGCTGAACCCTGGCCAATTGATTCGAACCACAAGTCAATCGGGCATAATTCACGAGATTCGAACAGTCGTTGTCGGTCAAAGCGGGGTCATATGAAGCCTGATCGATCTGGATAAGCTCGAGCGAACCGATCACAGGAGGATCAGTAGCAATGCTATACAAACACACATTGGCACCACCATCGGAAGTAAAAAATAGAAGATCCAAGCACCAAAACGACTGATGTCTTCTTCCCACGGGGTACTGAAAAGCTAAACACATCAAATTAAGTAAACAAACAGATATAGAAAAAAGTTCAAAATAAAATGGCGGAAATATATCGTATAAAGAACACATTCTGCTTTGGGTTTCTTTCTGTCTCTTGCATATTCCTGTGTAAGTTTTGGTATAGCACACGAGAGCCAGGTTTCTGAACCCACAAATAATAGCTGATAAGAACAGGTTGCCAATATTAGAAGCCTGATTGAAGTCACAGATTATGATGTATGATTGATTATAAAAAAACTTACCATCCAAATATTGTCAACACCACCAAGAACCGTAGCAGCTAACTTTGATCTGAATGGGCTCCATACTCTATATGCAAAGGTCTCAAATTCACAGTATCTCATACAATTGGATTATTGTATCTCGGCAAATGTAAAACTTGAAGACCGAAAAGTTGAAATTTGATAATTAAAAAGCTAAAAAGTAAACAACATCTCCATCAATCATGAATTTTTAGAATAAAGTTGTGTAATAAAAAAACGAGCTCTTCCTCAGAATGGATGGACAGGTCAAGAACGTGGGAATTCCTTTCTAACACAAACAGTTTCCCCCTTTTCAAATTTCCCAAACCCCTAAAAATTTGAAAAAACCCACAATTTTTTCCGAATCCTACCTCCCCACAACTTACAAAACAGTAGATTCTTACCTCAATCTTATTGAGTTCTTCCCAAGTATTTTGTTTTGAACAATCTTGAATAGAAATCAAATGTTGTGATATTTTGAAGAATCCTGAAAAAAAATGAGAAACAAAATCAAAATAAAAAAAATCAAGAGTTAAACCAAAAGCGTGAAACCAGAATCGAAAAAACCACAGAGCCAAACCAACCTGATTATGAATTGATTTAAATCATAAGAAGGGCATGGACTATGTGCTAGTCTACTGCAACTTCGTGAAATTGGAGTAATGTAAGACTAAAGAAGAGAGAGATTCCATGCTTATCATGAGTGGAAAGATTTAGCCAGATTTAAACTTTGGAGAAGAGAGTGACAGAAATTAGGGCAACTTTTTATAGAGGAAGGTGAAGATGAAGATGGTGGTTGAATCTGAAAGTGGACGTGAAGCTTAAATTGGGGAAGAGGAGATCGTAAGGAGCGGACGTCGTGGGGAGAAGAAAGGGGAGAAGGAAACGTGGCTAAGAAAACCTAACTCTTGAAAAAAACCGCTCCTTATTCTTTTAATAAAAGAGTATAGATATGTTTATATAATATATATATATCTATAAATATATATATTATTTGACATATATATATATATTATTTATTTATTTGTTTTATATATATATATATTAGAAATATAAAATATATATATATATATATATATATATATATATATATATTGTTATTCTTTTTGTTTTTATATATATATATATATAGAGAGAGAGAGGGAGAGAAAGGTTCAAACGAGGAGCGTACCTATTTACGATAAACGCGAGGAGCGCCTTCCATGTACTGGATCACATGTGATTCACTACTCCCGAAAAAATCGGGTAGCGGGCGACCTGGTTCGCGAGTCGCGTGGAAGTCGCCCGGATCACATGTGATTTTAGGCGTGAATCACATGTGATCCACTACATGGGCGGAAGCCGCCCGATCAGGAGTGAATCACATGTGATTTTGTACGTGAATCACATGTGATTCAGTACATGGGCGGTGCTCCTCGCGTTTTCTTAAATTGTTACGCTCCTCATTTGAACCCGTCTCTACATATATATTACTTAAATCTATATATATATATATATTGATAGTTTAATACATTGAGTAATATTATTTCATTATTATTATAATATTAAAGATGTTTTTAGTATTGTCTTTTTAATGTGTAGTTGAAGTTAGGTTTTTAATGTTCAACGGACCCACTATTTTTTAACTCTTAGTACATTTTTTAGTGTTCAAAGGACCCACTATTTTTTTAATGTGTAGTTGAAGTTAGGTTTTTAGTGTTCAAATGACCCACTATTTTTAACTGAAGTTAGGTTTTTAGTGTACTCAACCTTTCTTTTCGAGTATCGGGATCTTTCTCTTGAGGTACGGTTCGCCACATTTAAGTGAGTGCTCTACCCCTTGGTATGGTATCTGAAGCACTTAGTATAGTGTTTTTAAACCTTAGTATTATTTCTTTAGTGGTTGAGTTGGAGATAGGGATGGCAAAAAGAACCGAAACCGACAGTGAAAACCGAAAACCGAACGTTTTGGATTGGGTTCGGGGACCTCTTACCGGGGACGGGGCGGGGATCGAGGATGTTATCGGGGATTTTAACGGGGACGGGGACAAGGACCATCCTCACCAGCCCGATAATATATGTATATATATATATATTATAGTATATTTTATATATGTATATTTTGTAAACTTAAAAATATTATGGACAACTTGTGTGTGTGTGTGTGTGTGATTGTATGCATGTGTGTGATTGTATGCTTGTATTCAAGATTATGCCCAATATTTGCTTGTTTTGACATTAGACTTTAATCAGTGACAACTAACATGTTTACTAATTGATTTCATCCAAAATGTAGAAAACGTTTACTGGTTTTAATGTTGTTTTGATGTGCCAAGGTGTGTTCTCTTGTATGGCAAAGGCTAAATAAATATGTAATTAAGCTTGAATGGTCTAATTGCTACGTACGTATGGGTGTTGGAGTAGATGGTTTTGTTTTTGTTATTTTAAAATAAATATGCATCTAACATCATAAGAATTTCATTAAAAGAAAACTCTCTTGTAGTATTGTTTTTGCATGATGTATTTTCTTTCTTATTTGCTTTCCATCTAAAGTGTATTTGGTCGAATGAACTTGTGATTTGAGAAATTTGTGTTTTTTATCTTTTAAAAGCCTTTGTTTTTTTTTTGGTTCGGGTTAGGGTCGGGTCGGGTAAAACCAACGGGTAACGGTGCATTTTTTTTCTTAATGGGTTCTCCAATGGGGATTGGGAAACCGCGGGACCTGATGGGGATCCCCAATAAGATCCCCGACGGGGATTGGTACGGTTACGGAGCGTGGGATGTTTAACGGTTTCGGGGTCGGGGACCTTAAAAACCGTCCCGAAATCGGCCCGTTGCCGATCCTAGTTGGAGATGTCATTAATTAGGTTGAGTATGTTCTTATAGTTTACTAAACCTTAAATTCAGCCACATGTCTTTAATACTAATATTATAGCAATAAAATAATATTTCTTTATCATTTTACTATTTGATTAAAAATAATAATTATAATGTGTTAATAATTAATAAATCACATCGAATTGGGCCATATATATATATATATATATATATATATAAAGGGAATGATTGCATAATTTACCTTACGAAATTATATGTTTTTGGTTTCGTTAATCAATTTTAAATACGAATGTCAACTGTTTCATCAACCAAACAAACCAAAACCATACGAATATTTGATTTATGATTTATTTTTTTTACAAACATGTATTATTATAAAGTATTGACTAATAAAATTTATAGAAATATTTTAGTTACGCTATTTTAAAGAAATTATCAATCACTTAATTACTCAAAATCAATTAAGTAACCCCCCTCTTGTTTTCGTTTCTTAAATTTAATCTAGTTTAACATTTTAAAATCTATTTGACAACTCAAAGGTTCCACGTACTGTCCACATCTTCAAATACCATCGTTGGGTAGTTGACTATGTGTGTTTTTTGGGTATATATGTGTATATATATATATATATATATATATATATATATATAGACACACCCTTTACCTTCAACTCATCACACAAACACCTTGTAATTAATCATCAATGGCTTCTAAACAATGCCTTGTGCATGTCTTTCTGGTCTCTTTTCCTGCACAAGGCCATGTCAATCCACTTCTTAGACTCGGCAAGCTGCTAGCTTCAAAAGGTAACCTTCTCGTCACCTTCTCCTCCAGCAAATCCATCGGAAACAAAATGAAGAAAGCCGGTGCTGCCGCTTCCGGTGATCCTATTCCGGTGGGCAATGGAGGTGGGATGATCCGCTTTGAGTTCTTTGACGATGGATGCTCCGAAGACAATGATGACGAACGCAATGACCGTGAATCATATTTGGCTAAACTTGAGGCTAACGGAAAGAGATCACTAACCAAAATCTTCAACCAACATGCACAAGATGGCCGCCCGGTTTTGTGCCTTATCAACAACCCTTTTGTGCCGTGGGTTTGTGACTTGGCAGAAGAGCTTAACATCTTTTCAGCAATGCTTTGGGTGCAGTCTTGTGCTTGCTTTTCTTCCTATTATCATTACGAGAACTCATTGGTTCCTTTTCCAACCGAAAAACAACCAGACATCGACGTTCAGTTGCCCAACATGCCGCTATTGAAGTCCGATGAGATTCCGAGCTCTTTACATCCTTCGGCGTCTTATCCGTTCTTGAAAAGAGTAATTTTAGGACAGTTCAAGAACTTGGCAAAGACGTCTTGTGTATTAATGGAAACGTTTCAAGAACTTGAGGGTGATCTGATCACGTACATGTCTCAAATATGCCCTATCCGACCCGTGGGTCCCTTGTTCAAGAATCCATTACTCGAAGCCAGCACCAATATCTCTGGTGACTTGATAAAAGCCGATGAATGTTTGGAGTGGCTTGACTCAAAGCCGCCTTCATCGGTGGTTTACATATCGTTTGGAAGTGTTGTGAGCTTGAGCCAAGAACAAGTTACTGAGATGGCTTATGGTGTTTTGAATTCTGGCGTATCATTTTTGTGGGTGTTGAGGATGGATGCGACTTTTACTGGGGTATCTGGCCGGTTGCCGGAGGGTTTCTTCGAGGAAGCGGGTGAGAGGGGGAAGGTGGTCCAATGGAGTCCTCAAGCGAATGTGTTGTCCCACGTGGCGCTGTCTTGTTTTGTGAGTCATTGTGGGTGGAACTCTACGATGGAGGCGTTGTCAAGCGGTGTTCCGGTGGTGGCGTTCCCACGGTGGGGGGACCAAGTGACGGATGCCAAGTATCTGGTTGATGAATGGAAGGTTGGGATCAGGATGTGTAGGGGTGAGGCTGAGCAAAGGGTGATTGGGAGGGAGGAGATCGCCAAGTGTTTGAAGGAGGCCACAAGTGGTGCAAAAGCGGTGGAGATGAGAAATAATGCGTTAAAGTGGAAGAAGGCGGCGGAGGAGGCGGTGGCGGAAGATGGAACATCTGATCGGAATATGCAAGAGTTTGTTGATGAGATTAGGAAGAAAAGTGTTGATGTAGGACGAATGGTGGCAGACATGGAAATAAAGAATGATCATTGTCGAACAAAACCTGATTTTGTTCCGTATTTGGCGACAGCTTTCGAATTAAGAGCTACAAGCTCTTATAAGTAAAAAGTAAATTTGTAAGAATTATTAGTAAAAAGTGAATTTGTGAACATAATATTTGTTAGTTTTTTTTTTCATGGCTTTAAATTAAGTATTTATTTATAAAGAATAGAGTGAATTGTGGGTTTGGTCCGTGTATTTTGTTGATTTTTTTAGTAAGGTCCTACGGTATGTTAATTAATGATTTAGTTCTTGTGGTATTCAATTTGTTTTAGTTATGGTCCTGTGACTAACGTCTTCGTTAACTATGTTAAATCAAGAGTTATTTACTTAATTTTTGGGCAGTGCTAATGGCACCCAAAAAGGGGGTGTTGAATGCATTTATTTTCGCACCAATCATTTTTTGATTTAAATATCTATATATAATATCTATATATATATATATATATTATTTGACATATATATATTATTTATTTGTTATATATATATATATTAGAAACATAAAAAAAAATATATATATATATATATATATATATATATATATATATATATATATTGTTATTCTTTTTGTTTTTATATATATATATATAGAGAGAGAGAGAGAAAGGTTCAAACGAGGAGCATACCTATTTACGAGAAACGCGAGGAGCGCCTTCCATGTACTGGATCACAAGTGATCCACTACTCCCGAAAAAATCGGGTAGCGGGCGACCTGGTTCGCGAGTCGCGTGGAAGTCGCCCGGATCACATGTGATTTTAGGCGTGAATCACATGTGATCCACTACATGGGCGGAAGCCGCCCGATCAGGAGTGAATCACATGTGATGTTGTACGTGAATCACATGTGATTCAGTACATGGGCGGTGCTCCTCGCGTTTTCTTAAATTGTTACGCTCCTCGTTTGAACCCGTCTCTGCATATATATTACTTAAATATATATATATATATATATATATATATATATAGTTATTCTTTTTTGTTTTATATATATATATATATATATATATATATATCTTTGCTTTTTATAAATTATATTTATTCGTCTCGTCAATACCTTTAAAATGAGTTCAATATGATTAAATCAAAAAATATTCAATATTAGGCTCATTTCGAAGGTCACTATTTGTAACACCCCCAAAATAGGGATCAACAAAACTTTCATAAAACGGAAGAGTGATATACTTTGCTAATACAAGAGCTAATAAGAGGGGAATTTCATAAGTCTATTTACAAACGATGCGTAAAATAGAAGACTAAATGACAGCTAGCTAATCTAATCTCTACTAAAAGAAATAAGATTACAAAAGAGTGTCATAATTAGTCCAAACTTGGTCTTCTATCTTTAACACCATCAAAAGTATTTCCCCGCTCATAATTCCCCAACTAAGCCTTCTTAGAGGCGGCACCGCTAGAATCTGTATTACACATTAAACAAGCAACAAGTGTTAGGCTTAAAACGCCTAGTGAGTTGAACATATAAACAAGCATATAATATTTACATGTAAGGAAGATCAAGTTGGTCATTCACAAATTAGACTCTATGGGGAAGGCCCAAAACACCAACCCGAGTTACACCGTAAGTAAAGATATACCTTAGCGTCTACCTCTAGGTAACGCCTCAAGGCCTGGCACTTCGAGACTACTTCCCAAAGTATCATCCCAAAGGCGTGGGTATCTACACCACCACCAAGGTGTGTCCAAGACTACATCTTACTAGTGCCTACTTAGGGGCTCCTCCAATTTGTGAGCACCAACACTAATACTTCCCAGAAGTTTATAACAACACATATTATTCTTGTGAAGGATAGTCTAACCACCTCATTAATCATGTAATGTTTACATCCATATGGTTCCCAAATTCTCTACATTCATTCAGATATTACATGGATATTGTCACCATGCCAAGAACATATATAAATTGCACATTAAGCCACTTTCATCAATAAATCATGGTTTCATCATTAAGACATAATTTAGCCATTAAGCTCTAACCATCACATATGGGTTTGACAACCTTCAATTTAAAATTCCAACATGCAATATACAATTCCAAGTAAAGTAAGTGTCACATAACCTTTATCTTACTCTTTAGATACCATACCTCCTCTTTATGGAGATAAGAGCTTAATTATCTCAAAATGTACTTCAATGTAAATTTGTTAGAACAAGAGAAATGATAGTATGAACTTTGTAACAAGTATGCTTTTTAAGTTCAGATTACTCACATTAGAGCTCAAGAAATGGAAACCCTAGCAATGGAGTTCTTGAATTTGACCTCTTCTAGTTAGGGCACAAAGAGATGACTTCACCTAATAATCACCATTTTATGACCATGAATCTTCCATAGAATTGCTCTCATTGAAATGGAATGAAGAAGACATGGACTTACCTTGGTTCTAGGTGAGAATCGCCCAAAAATGGGAGTGAGGAAGTTGCAGTTCGATTTTTGGGAGAATGAGGATGAAAGAGGTGAAACACTTGGAATAAAGGGAGAAATTCGGACAGGTGTCCCGCGCCAGTGTCCGCGCCAGTCCACTGGCGCCACAACTGGCGCCAACCTCTGTTGTTTTATCCGCGCTGAAGCCTGCGCCAGTCCACTGGGGCCACAACTGGCGCCGACCTATGTCCATTCGGTTTCTTCTTAAACATTGATTCGGCCATAATATATTCGTTATTGCTCCGTTTCCACTTTTGAAAGTATCGTTGGTTTCGTATTTGAATTCTCCATCCAACAAAACCATAAAATCTAGAGTTTAACCTAAGTTCCTATTTTCCATAGTTTTCTTTAAAATCGGCACCAAATAACAGAATTTCAGGAAACAAGTAACAAATAGTGATCACGTAGAATGGCGAATTGGTTAACGCAAAGACTTTTTAATTAAGTTAAAACAACATTAGTATTTAAATTACCTATAGGATAAAATTCGGGGTGTTACAATTCTCCCCCACTAGAATAAATTTCGTCCTCGAAATCACAAACTACGCAAACAGATGAGGGTATCGGCGCTTCATGACTTCTTCCGGTTCCCATGTCACGTTAGCTCCACAATGATGTCTCCATTGCACTTTAACCATGTTTACTTCCTTGCGTCGGGTTCCTTTCGTCGATCTTTCTAAGATAGCTTCGGGTTCTTCTATGCAACGTTTGTTATCAACTTGAATTTCCGACAACGGTATAACTCCTTCCTCATCCGCTAGACACTTCCGCAAATAACACATATGGAACGTCGGGTGAATCCCGTCCATTTCCGGTGGCAAATCCAACTTGTAGGTTTGCGAACCCACACGCTCCAAAATAGTAAACGGTCAAAGGAAACGGGGGCTTAACTTCCCTCGCTTCCCGAAACGAATCAATCCGTTCCATGGAGACACTTTTAACATTACCCGCTCCCCCACTTGGAACTCTACCGGTTTCCTTTTCTTATCGGCATAGATCTTTTGTCGGTCTTGTGCCGCTTTCAACCGTTCTCTAATAATTTTGACTTTATCAGCTGTTTCTTGGACAATTTCCGGTCCGGCAAATTGTTTTTCCCCCGCCCCTAACCAACATGCAGGAGTTCTACACTTCCTCCCATACAGCGCTTCAAATGCAGCCGCTTTCAAACTCGCGTGGTAACTATTATTGTAAGCAAACTCGACTAACCGTAGATGGGTATCCCAATTTCCTCCAAATTCAATTACACAATCCCTTAACATATCCTCCAAGGTTTGAATGGTCCTTTCACTTTGACCATCCGTTTGTGGATGATATGCCGTACTCAAATTCACCCACGTACCAAGCTCTTCTTGTAACGCTTGCCAAAACCTTGATGTGAACCGACTATCCCGATCGGAGACTATGGATACGAGCACTCCATGTCGCGAAACCACCTCATCAATATAAAGCTTTGCCAACTTGTCCATTGGTAAGGTCTCTCGTATCGCCAAGAAGTGTGCACTTTTTGTCAACCGATCCACTATCACCCAAATGGTGTCGTGACCTTTCATCATCTTTGGCAATTTAGTCACGAAGTCCATGGTGATCTTCTCCCATTTCCACTCGGGAATTTCTAAAGGTTTCATCTTACCATAGGGTAATTGATGTTGAGCCTTTACTTGAGAGCAAATCGTGCACTGTCCCACATACCATGCCACATCTAGTTTCATGACCGGCCACCAATAATGTAGTTTCAAATCTCGATACATTTTGGTACTTCCGGGATGGATGGAGTACTTGGATTTATGAACCTCATCCAAGAGTAGCTCCCGGTTTCCACCGATCCTAGGCACCCACACGCGCCCATTGAACAACTTAACTCCACGACTATCTTCTGTTAACAATTGCTTTTGTTTCACC